>CM017558.1:43800459-45270459 GCA_007844125.1 Sinonovacula constricta | reverse complement strand
TTTCTGTATGAGTAGTTTAGATAGGTGTAATAGAATTATGGGTTAATGAATCAATCCTCTTTTCGAATTATTGTTGATTAAGTGATAATCTTGAGGATCTATACATTCCTTCATAAAAATATTTTCTAAAATATTACAAGTACCTCGTCCACGATCAAGACAGAAGACAATGGTTGAGACGTTTTACAAAAACAATCAATCTCTTCCGTTTTTGACACCGACATGCATTTCATAGAAATACAAAATTGCCAGATCATGTTAGTTTAAAAAATGTCAACATTGTGTTGCAGTTGTTTCTTCACCTGTCCTGGAGATGACAACTGATCAGGTCTGGTGAATGTAGTGTAGATCCAAATTTGTCAATTACTACTGAAACAGTTTTAACCGGATCTGCACTGTTTACTGCAAAGCCTCTTGACCCGATGTCGTGACATGTGTTTGGACATTTCCTACTTGTCAATAACTAAGATTTGGTGCGGAATAATTAACAAAACATAGCAGGATTCGAGTAGGGGCGCAGCGGCTGTTATAACTTTCTCTCTTCATTTATCTTTCGTCCCTTTGCCCCGCTCAAGTCGGGTTGAGATAAGTCTCTTGTCGATAAAAGGTCGGACCTGTCTTGGTGCAGGTGTCGATACGAAAGTTATAACTGTTTTCCAAATGGAACATTCTATGTAAATACTTTTGCAGTCAGGCTAATGTAATATTTGAGCGCGAACATACCCGCAGTCGGTGACAAACCAGTCGAGTTGTTTACAAGGTACGTGTCGAAATCCATATTCAAGTAGGAGAGGAAGGATCTGTGATAATTCGGCATTGATATTTGTAGAAAGGGCCAACATATCAGTCATGTACTTGACGGAGGGAAAACTATTGAAATGCATTCAACGGTGGGAATAAAAGAAATTGATAAGCCGCGTCCTCATGCCAAATCCTAATGTCACACAGGTCATTCGCTTGCATGACGTTTGGATTAAAATAGGAAGTCTCAGTCAATGCACGTAAAGGTTGTCAGTCAAATGCAGACAATGTTATATTTACTTTACTTTTAATCAAATCAATTGTTATTTTGATGTTTCAATCACCGAAATAATCAGCAATGGTAACAGCAATAATAATGTTGTTTTCATCTACACTAAACTTAAACCCGCTTATTTATAGTAGATTCGGAAACAAGAACTATCCAACATATATTGCCTTCTACATTTCTATTATATATAAGTGGCATATGTATGTTATCTCTAATCTAAGTAAGTGAACATTTTGATTCAATATTACAAATGGCTACAATAATGTTGCTCATGTTGGATGTTATTACAACTCGTTTTACATATGTTGATTATTCCTGGTATAATTATTTGTGATACTATTTTAATTTAACTGTTAAGTCTACTAGAAATATCTCTACAAAAGCTCAATGACACTATTCCATTTCTTTACTTAATAAATCAAATTTTGTTTGGTAAATTTAGCGGCATCACTTTACTTACACCACCATCTTTACAGTAAAATACAGAAATTCAAAGAAATCGATTCTCTTGGAATATTAAATACTTTACTAATGCATATAAATAAAGGTCAAAACGAACTTCATCTTAGGGCAATCTCCTGTATTCACTATGTCACAATTACCAATAACCTTTTCAAGAAATGTTTGGTCCTTCACAAGCATGCGACATTTGTAAGCGGAACAAAATAAAATGCTACATTACTAACACTGAAGGAAGTTTAACGGCGTTGTTTTGTCATTTTTGTTCTCAATATGTTCCCCATCTTTCATTTATTTCTAGGAGATTTGCCTTATTTATCTTCCATGTTGTCCGTGCAGGAAACTTTTATTTGACATAGCTATGTTAGATAAACTTCATGGCTCCGTTTTGGATTTGGATATTTTAAGAGTGCTCCTGTATTAATGTTCCGGGATATGGCTCATCAATTACACCACGTCAGACACGCGTATGAGATATTTGTATCTAATTACGCGAAACATCGCCAATTTTCTTGTAACCAATGAAGAATTGTTTTTTAATAAAATGTTTCAAACGTTTTGGTTATTTACGCTTTTAAACATTACATTAACTATTTTTAATAGTTGTATCCTAAAAATCATCATCAAATCAATTGGTTCTTCAAACGACGACCATCTATCGTTTTACTATTTATGCGTTCTATTTATTGTATAAACAATTAACCTTACAAGTGAAGCTGATTACAATAAACAACAATCGGAGACGACACAGTCGCTCTTTTAATTAACTGCGATCGTTACCGTTTTATCACATACATATTACTAGCTGTACATATTATTACAGAAATACATGAATTATAAATCATATAGATGTCCATCAACAAACATCTAATCTTCAGATGGCAACGTTTATATTAGATAATCATAAAATATTGAAAACTAAATGCAAAACCAAGATAAAATATTTATAAATGTTTAGCTTTTTATGTCATATTTGACTGCCAAAATGCTATTGAATATTTGTTGCCATTTTATGTGTGTTTGTTTTGGGGTATGGGTAAAAATAATCGTTATTGACGGAAAATAAAAAAAATGTAATCTTAATGTTGTTCTGTCGATATAAAATAATATAACCAAAAGCAGAATTTATAAATGACTTCTGTTTTAATATATATTATGTATCGCTGTTAAATACAATTAATCTAAATACGTGTGTCAATTCATACATTTTAAGTGCTAAGCCCCAAAACGACGGACCAAATATGCATCTATGAAACACTAAGATAAAATACGATTAAAGAACATTAAACCGTTTTAAATAAATAATTAGCAGTGTGTTTGTTTAACCATTCAGTGTGCATAAATTAATTTTAACTTCATTTTCTGAGGCAGATAATGTCAAGGGATTCAGTACAAGTTGTTATCCCGAAATGCAACGTTTTTAGATACATACTGTTTGAAATAAAAGCTTCTATCTTAATAATGTTTGGACTACATATCAAACAACTGTCTACACAGTCGACTTTGGATTTCATTGAGATGGCTCTCAGCTATCAATTAGTCGTGATTCACCTTACAAGAAAACAAGTCCTTGGTCACAATATAAGTATAACAATGCAGATTTTCAATACTCTTTACATAAGTTAAAAGTTTAATTATTATACATGTAAGTATTTTCAGCAACAAACCGCCTGAAGGACAGTCACCAGTAACCTAATTTAAAAAAGAAATACTTGAAAATAGTTTTAAATGTTAAATAGTAGTTTAATGTATTTGTGTTGCAGTCATTTATTGTATGTTTTATTTATATTATTTAATTCTGACGTGAAGATCAGCCAAGTAAAGTTTTGGCTAATTGTAAGATTATTATTTTAACAATAAGTTTCAGTTAAATTCTGTTTATACCAACGTAAATACATCGATGAAGTTATTTGTCGGTCGCAGTATTTTGAATGGGTTTTGTTTATGTAACAAAGCACACTTTTTCAATAAGTATGTTCTAATTACTTAAAACATGTAACAGTAACGATGTATTGTATGCATAGGTCAAAATAAAGTTTTCGTACTGTCCCGATCTGTTCTGACACGATTGCCGTAGATTGCATCTCACTTTTTATGTCAATGCCATTCCAGATAACAGAAGCTCATTTTATGGGACCTATACTTGAATACAGCTACGCTTTTGATTAGAACAGGTGTGATAAAACAATTTGTCGAGTCTTTCATCCTGCCAACGACATTGTCTATCTGTATGTTAAACATAAACCGTAGGAAAGGCCAGAGTAAATTTTGTCATTACGTGCAAAACTCGAGTCCTACCAGTGCTGGCACCTCCCGCAAAGTTAATTGTATAACCCCCCGCCATCAGCTGATGTTGCTCCAGACCTATTTTTTGTCCCATGTCGCTGACTGGGGTCGAATAATTCATATCTAGATTGATTTACAATATCCTGTGTGTGAAGACACATAGTGCAATGGCTACAATGGCATCACTGTCGTATAACGCAACGTTTGATAGGACTGAATGTAGTTAAATTTAAAAAAGAAATGTTTGATTTATATTGATCATTTTGGGCATGGCACTGTTAGGCAAGCTTTTCTATTATTGACAATATTTAAACGTGCATATTACTCAGAAGTTCATAGCATGTAGAACATTGTAAAATGATATTAAAATTAAATCAGTAACATAGAATGTTAATATTCTATTAATCAGTTGACGTGATAGGAGCATTTAGCTGCTGTGACAATCGTTACATTAATTCCTGAAATACCTTTTATGCAATTATGCACATATTGCTATACTATTTATATACATATGCACCTATCCTTACACTATTTATATACATATACACATATCTTCACACTATTTATATACCTATGCACATATTGCTATACTATTTATATACCTATGCAAATGTTGCTATATTTTATATACCTATGTTCATATCGCTATATTTTATATACCTATGCACCTATCGCTATATTTTTATACCTAGGCACATATCGCTATATGTTAATATACCTTTGCACATGTCGCTATATTTTGATATACCTATGTACCTATTCATATACTGTTTATATATTATGTTATTATGTACATGATCATGTGAAATAAATCTAGACAATAACTTAGGAGTGGCGCTGATAGCATCGCAAAAACTGATTCAACCCTGTTCCAATATGACTTTAACTACACGTGTTAAAAACAAAACTGCAGAAACAACGGAATCTACTTATTTAGCACATTAACACGACAGAAAATTGCTTTTTCTTATTTAAATGTAAGAAATTCACGAAAATGCACCGAGGTATAGTAACTTATGACCAAATATTTGAGCGTTTATGAAAGTTTTTATAATTTCGATTAGCTCTCTTAAAGTGTATTGAATACAAACTAAGGTAAAGTGATTATTTCAATATATTTGACATGTGTTTAATACATTTTAAGGACTTTAAAGTCATTAAAGCATTAAACTATATTGTCATTGACGCAACATTTCCGATTGGCATGTAGCTCTTATTTAAGACATGCGTGATTTATAATATGTTGACTTTGAGATCTGCAAATGGAATTATGAAGATAAAATGTCAAAATTCTTGTTGTTAGACAGATATGCATGAAAATACAGAGTAGGTCCATCTCTTGCTTCCATTTTTATCATGTTTTTTTACGATAATTAAACAGAGATAATTGAAATTAGGCAAAAACACATTTATATAGAAACATGTACCTTTTTTTAAAAAAGATAAAAAATACTTCACATTAAAGTTATAAATACACACACACACGTGCATGTGTGTGTGTGTGTGTGTGTGTGTGAGTGCGTGTGTGTGTATTTATAACTTTAATGTGAAGTATTTTTTATCTTTATATATATATATATATATATATATATATATATATAAAAATACTTCACATTAAAGTTATAAATTCGTTCACGTTCACTTTCGAATTAATTTAACCGTGGTTCCCGCATATATATATATGTGAACGTGGCTTTTGATTAAAGACGGATTTAACATTATCTTGTATGTTAGCCCTATTGTAATTAAGTTCAGTTATATGAAGGAAGTATTGTGGCAAATTACATTTTCTTAAGAGACACGATACACAGGGAGGAAGAAGTACATAACTTAGGAATCTAATTTAGTAAAGTTTGAAGTGTATAATGATAAAGCGGTCACCTAAATATTTTACTTTACCTGCCATTATTTGCCTATTAGAACATATTCTATTCAGCTTTCAAGTGGGCTGCCGACAAAGCTGGGATTTATCATATGTTAAATACTTCTTTAGCCATCGATAGTTCCTTAGAAATCACGTATCTGTATCTATTGCGCAAGTCGTTTATACCGGATATTTATAAATCGCAAGATAATTGGACTCGGACGTTATGGATTAGCAGTCAAGACTCTTCAAATCACAACGAAAATATTTATTGGTTAATGCGTGATAACTGATAGCTTGAACCGAACACAGTCATATTGCAGGGCAACAGTAGAGTACCCTCGTCGTGCTCCATAGTAAATTACCAAAAGTTCTTGAAACCCCAAAGCTCTTCTTTGGAGCGGTTGAAGAGCTGGTCGAGATTTATTTGTCTAACAGTTACCTGCTTTTGTTCGGAACTATCCCCAACTGTCAGAAAATTATAAGCCCGGATCACGTGGCGTATGGCCGAACAATGCCCGGTGACATTTAAATAAAGTTAAACAATGTCATAAAACATTAGTCCGTGACAAGGCTTTGAATGACATCCACTGTGTCCTGTTATCTAAGCCAGACTAATTTTAAAGCAGATTTCACCTCTGTGTTAAATTAATTCCATAAATATGTTTTATCGTTGACGAAGGTATGCAGTGTAACAAATGCGCAGGTGGATTGTCATTTTTAACTCTAAACATTTACAGAAAATTGCAAACATGTTATATGAAAAAATGTTGATGCCTTAAAGTGAACTTTTTTATTTCAATATTTATTTAAATCCTTAATAAACTAACACTTAATGAAACTTAACTGACCTGAATATCAGAGGAATATTTAATACTTTTCAATAGTTAAAATAATCAGACAAAAACGATATAACTATCCTTTGTTACTGTCTAAATCTAAAGTTCGTACAAGTTCTTAGTAAGTCAGAAGCGATACTGTTTAACAGTTTTATAAACTCTAAATGATTTATTTAAATTATAAATAAAATGCTCTATAATGCCTGGTGTAAAAAGCACATTTAAATGCATTATCTAACATACTTATAGAAATAAAATGTAAATTATTATTGTTCAATATTTCATTCCTAATTATTTATTTTCCATGTACATCTTTATTGTTGGTTCATTTTAAACATACAGTGGATCTTTACATCTTTTAAGAACATTAAAATCTACTTTAACATACTCCTTTGGATATATCAATAATTAATAATTAAATTATTTTACATATTTATAATTACTGTTATATTAGCTCATAATATACAATAATACGTCCTACCACTGTACTATTCCGATTGAAAGAACTGAATGCTGATAATTACACGTTCATGGTCTTTTAATTAATTTTAAATTAGAAACAAACTTGTTGACTGTAAGGAAATGTTACAAATTAGGTAGTAACTTGTTTCAGTCTAACTCACTAAGTCCAAAGCAACAAATGGCTAACATAGAAACGGCTATACTTTTAGCGGAATATCAAAATTTCGATTATAATAGCCATTGTTTTTTTACACCTACTGAGCCATTGTCAGGTCTATTGCCATTCATACTTATAACCTGTATGAAATATTCACCGAAATAGTAAAGGAGGCTTGTATTTTCATGTACATCATACAGAAAATTACAATGTCTCTTACTAAAAATTCCAATTTAAGCAATTAATAATCAACAATACCACCAATAGAACAAGAACATTCACAGTTTAGCCTGTGCACATGCCTCATGATAGAACACATTAGTAAGTAAGTAATACACTTAGACGAGACATTACAAAAATAGAGAAAAGAACGGTTTCCGCCATGGTACGGTCAGTCGGCAAAATGACCGACTGAGGTTCTTAAAGTGATCTCTGGAGCTCCAACCTCACATTTCCGCAACATTTTTACCTAATGGCTGTGTAAGCTTGTCCCTGTACGCGATATCAGGTGTACAAACAATGGTCAAACAGTTCCTGTAGTAAATCAATTGTGCAATTGAAAATTAGAAAGCAGGCAAGTCTTCGGCTACAAATAAACACCTCTTTTAAAATAAAGATTATACATTGGGGCGAAAGTGAAATCAGAGTCATTAACATCCAGTAATAGAACCGGTATTGTTCATTCATAACTCTGCATATCATGTCTATCTGAATAACATAATATAAATTACGTCCAGGTTAAATGAACAACAAATAGTATTTATATTAATGATTAATATTAATATTTTAAGCATGCCTGGACTTACGCATGTCCGCGACACTACTAGTACGCCACGGGCGCCCCTATTAATATGTATATCCATTTAAAATAAGTATGATTACTTTTAAACTAGAAGTAAAATAAATCAAACGGAGAAACATAGAAAAATGCTTACAGATCCTAGCTAAATAAATACAACAAATAAAAAAATCAAGTTTGGATTTTTTTAACGTGACACAATAGCATTGAAAATATTTAGGCGAGGATTTAGTTGTCTAGCACATATATAAAGGTTCAACGGGGAAATAAAGGGACATATTTCCAACAGTGACTGTCTAAATAAACTTAAGTTGTCTTGCGTATATATAAAGGTTCATCAGGGAAATGAATGGACATATTTCCAACACTGACTGTCTAAATAAAATTTAGTTGTGTAGCATGTATAAAGGGTTCAAATGGGAAATAAAGGGACATTCATGTTTTCATGTAGTACCAAAGACTTATCCACTCAGTATGTAATTTAAATCAAAAGCACGTTTTTACTGTAAGATTGTCCATTTCAAGAATTGCAGTACACTATAGAACAGGTTTGTGACCATCTTCAATAAATTCCTGATAAATGTATATAGAGGTCAGAAAATTTGAAACCCCCAATTCTGTTAATCATATAAAGTACACGGCCATGATTTGCAGGATGACTAGTTCCCTGCTCCATAAATCTGTGTAAACTGTTTTTATACTTTGAAACAATAAGTCATATTCGTAAAATAATATTGAAAACGCCTTCCTCAGTTTATTTACGTTATTTGTGTTATTAAGTAACATCGAGAACGTTGTTGTTACTAGATATATTTACACATGTACAAATCTAGTTAATTGGCAAATATCAATATCCTATGATGTAGCAAGAGTTACGTGGCCATCAATGTATGAATAATTAAAAAAAAATAAGTTCAAATCAGCTGCATCGTCAGTAAATTTTGTAAAATAAGAACTATTTACAAATTATAAATTGCAAGAACTTACAAGAAGAATAAATCCAAACTACGTACAGATAGGTGTAAAATTGAAATTGAACAACAAAAGAAAGTAGAATTTAGGAAGAAGACAATCGCCCAATCGTGGATGTAAAACTGAAGTCTGGGTTATAAGTCATTTTTAAAGTAATTACGTCATGGAACCCTCCCTTACACTGTCGTTTCATAACATTTACTTAGTACGTCTGCCAAAGACTCATGGTACTTTCGTGCACGTTGCTCAATATAACCTCAGGTAAAGCATTGGTTAGTGTTTAGAAAGTAAAATGTTTCAACTTGGCTACACAATGCGCTTGTTAATATAAATGAGATGAAGATGGCCTTATAGTTTAATTGTTAAATTATATTATTTCCTCTTGTAATTCGTGTAAAAGTATGTGTACGTTTTTAGTATACGGTGTTTGTTATTGTTTAATTTCGCGTATTCATCTAAAGGGTTAATAACAAAAATGGCTGAAGGTATATCCAAATAGGACATTCGATATAAACCAGTTCATGAATGTGGTTTAGTAACGGTTAACGATCCCGTTGCATGGCAAACGGAGATGTGCATTTTCGTGTGAATGAAATAGAATAACACCGGAGCCTGAGATCCACCCTGGTATATTCCTTGGATATCCCGCTACAAGAGCCACTCAACTGAGAGATAGTCGTCTTGATTCTCCCTTATGTTTCCACTTCATCTATCAGATGGACATTTATTTTAGTCCCAACTTGGTTTTAATACAGCATTCGCCATCAAACGAATCTTGGCGATAGCAGTGTTTATACCAATGGAAGAATCCATGCCGTTTGAAAAGCCTATAGCGCAGTAATACCCTTAAAACATACTCCAGTGTTGAGGGTATAGGAATGTTGGCTGTAAACGGATCAATGTCACTTAAGAGTGCCACTAACAACAGGGCTGTCCCTTTGTTTTACTAAGAAAGGCCTCGGCAAGCCACGGTCTAGGGGACCCCTTTGAAGATGTATTTCCTTTTGGCAAACTTTGAGTCCAGTTTAGGTAAAAATACAACCCCGAGTGATTAGATGAAAAGGAATGTTATATAATAGGCATGTAAACTTATCCATCACGTAGCATGACTGTTTGCTTGAGAAAGCATTACCTAGTGTGTGATAACTCAGTGCATTAATAACGTTTATTTATTTTGTCGCTAAATGCTCTTTTCCTTGTATCAAATTTGTTTACAATGACAAATGAATAACCTCAGGTATTTTTAGCATTAAAATGATAACAATATTCACCCTTTCGTCTCACTGAACTAGGACATTATTTTCTTTATTCATTTCACAAAAAAAATTGATTGAAAGCTATTTTATTTTTAAGACGATAAGATTTAAAGTAAAAAGCTATCGAAAATGTCAGTTTTGAAAAGAAATGTCGGTCGTAACATTTGAATAGTTTAATTGTAGTGCTCTGCGAAAATGTCAAGAGATTTAAAAGAAAAACTTATTTATGCATATTTAATTATTCTTTCTTCTAAATAATCTACGCATGATGCAACTTTTTGCATCTTTTAAAAAGAACGAATTTAGCATGTTGTTATACATGTCTTATACATACTTTGATAATTAACTGTTACATTATGTTGACGAATGAACTGTTGTTATTTTTTATCTAAAGTAAAATTGATAAGACAGTAAGTGTGCCAACCTTAGATTGATTATTAATACTTTAAATACCCAATTTTCCGACCACCCTCGTCAAATTGACAAGTAGACATGCGGTGTGTTCATGGAGGATTTTGACATTCATCCTGGTATGATTTCAATATTTACTTGGGCATTAAATTCATCGAATAATCAGTGGCTCATTTTGTTTTACCAGTGCCTTCATAGAAAGTGTAATAATATAAAACCACAGCGGTTAAGTGGCCCGTATGGGCCTGTCGATAGTTGACAGGAACAAAATAAATATCCCACAATTAATTAAAACCACATTGATTAATTGTTTTGCAATTCGCTTCCGCCGTCATGCGGTCCGCAAGTTGGTTTCTATTCATTGGTTACTGGGCTGGAAATGTTTAATATCCGCGCATTGGTCAGTAGAGAAATAGTTGTGCAATTTTTCATAAGAAATAAACGTTATAGGATGAAATTAATATCACATCTACGTTGCGGCACTGAGGAAGGCAGAGATTTATCAAGCCTAATGGGCAGAACATTCAATAGCCAGAAGCCGAACAATAAGGCTCGCCGTTGCCTTTAGACTAAGTGTTGAAGGCGCAATGCCTTAATCATTTTATAATAAAGCAGCCATTGAAGCAAAGCTGGAGATAAATTAATATTACCCAAATTTATTTCTCTTTTGGCCAAATTTGTATTCTGTTTATTATGTTATTTTATAATCCCCAGTCCATTTGTCTGACTTTTAGTATAAATTTCGGAGGAAACCTGACTTTGCATCAGATTTGAATGTTCTCGGTCTGAATAAACTGCTGCTGTAATTATAAAACCTGCATTACATGGAATACTGTTATTATGATATATATTCAATATGTGCAGTCAGTGATTATATATGTGCATATGTGTCCTAATAGGGGATTTGTGTGTAATGTTTCCAACCAAAAACACAAATTCTGAATCAGGCGACAACAAGCTCTATGTAAGTCATTTCACTATTTTTTGTTTCCAGCATTTTTTCTAAAACAATTCATCACAGCAAGCATATGTGTATTGCAATTTGTTAGTAGAAAAAAGTACCAAAAGGTAAAAATGATATTTCTTCGCAAACTGCAGGTAAGGGTCCAGCAAACAGATCCAAAATATTCTTTGGAATTCATGAAAATATAATGCAAACTTTGTATTTTAAGTGACTTTGATTTTGTATAGTGTGTGTTTTGCTTCATAACCCTTTCTACAATTTTTACAATACCGCATGACTGCTTTTGTTGGCTTGAAATTAATGATGTCACCAGATTTGTCGAAGCAAATTGTTGGGGTTTTTTTTCGCAGCATACTTTATAACAAGCAATAGCCTAAACTTTTTACATTGCGGATCGATCAACCATGTGTGCTTTAAGCATGAACCCAATGCCTCAATTCATATGTCATTTTATTATCCTTTGATATAAACATAATGTAGAACTCGAGGGCTTGGAGTTGTTCATATGCTCATATATAAACTTTGTTAGCCTTTTTAGCACCATCAAGGCGGTCTGGTGCATGGACATCATATTTTAGAATATCTTCTCTAAACCATGACTATTAAAAGGTTTTAAATACTTAGTGAAATAGCAAGAAACAAAAGCTCTCGACATTTAAGTTTGCAAGTTTTTATTTGTCTTATTCTAGTTTTTATTTGACTTCATTTGCCGCCAGCAGTCTCTTAAACAAAACATATAAAGAAAATTATTAAAACTTGCCATAACGAAGTCCCGTCTATAAATGTAAATGGGGTATATGTCATGAAATATACAAGCAACAGAGTGCAGAAACAAGCTGCAACTACAGAACTGATTATTGAAACTTTTTATAATTTATGATGGCTATACCATATATCCAACCATGGCGTACAGTGTCTGTGTGTTCCCTCCCAAGATTCATATAGTTATACAACAATTCACCGTAAGAATACATAACTCGGTCTTTTTGTATGTTATATATCGGAGGCCATTGTTATGTGTAAATGACATCAACAGGCTTAAAACTCGTCATGCAAATAAATGTTACCTTTTTTGTCAACATGATCCCGACTAAAATGAGATGACCCGACAATGCGGGAAGTTTAATACTGAATATGGTACGCAATATGTATTGTTTTAATCATGTTATGCTTCAATGTACAAATGTAAATGCAACTAAAACAAATCGTGCAATCATGAATCAAACTGAATTACCATGGTGGCAAAACCCCAATAAACAAACTCCAAACATCGTAAATTAACCGAAATTTCAAACAATATGTATGCATGCATATACAAGCCTGTCACACAGGGGAACATTCAGATTTGTTATGAAAATGCCTACAGAGTCAGAGATGAGTTTTGATAACAAATTGAGGGTAGAGTCGCATCTTATAGAAATATAATATGTGACATATGATCGACTTCTTGTTTAAAATCTTTATAAAATGGTTCCTCATTACGCCAATTGCATTTATAAATTTGAATTTACTACTCAACTTATAGTTTTACATTTAATTGTTGCATGAAACCATTCAAGCTTGCAAGGTTTCTAAAATATATTTGTTAATTAAAGTGTCACTGCAGTAAATGTCAAAATATTTAAATAGACATTTCATTTACTAATTCGAATTGTTTAGAAAACCTTTGCTTCTATTACAAACTGACTTTAATTTATTTCAAATTTGTATTTTACTTTGAACTTAGATGTTAACAAATGAGAAGTTTGCAACATAAAAAATATTCACAAACCAAATTGAATTGGATACTTATGCCAGTTTTATTGTGCAGTGTACCATTTATGTTGTTTGTTTCAAAAGGTGAAGAAAGTATGTGACAATTTGATAAAACAGCTTTATTTAAACATGGCCAGTCAATGTGGTTATAACATTCTGAATAACACGATGACCTGTATTCTTTAAAAATGAAACCTGTGATATATTCAACATCTCTTCAACTTTGGCAGACATGCTGGTTAATGAAAACATTTTTTAAACAAGATCGAAAATGAATATGATAGCGGCCTTTCACCAACCATATGATGGCATTAGAAGTAGATATAGCTTTATCATAAACCAAACCTCAGATACACAAATTATATTTATTTGTTTATTTGGAAACATGAAGAAATTCTTATTTAAGATGATCTCCTTCAAAAAACATTTTTATAAATCGCTATAATTGAGGTAAATGTTTATTTATATCTTCCAAATTTAAATACCCGCACACAAAACGCAATGTCCTGTTTAATTTATATTTGGAATAGCATAAGATTTGCATAATATCATAGGTGCTGTTTTATGTGCTGTATGTGTTTCTGCGTATATATGTGTTGCACGTTTATTCTTGGAAAGGCAGTGTAACAAAATATAAAAAGATCCAGCATGTATTTTAACAACTTTGTCATATTCCCTTAACATTAACTATGTGCCTATGTACCAGTATTTGTTTGTGTGACTGTGTAGACAAGACACCAGGTGTTCTCCGTTACATGACATATTTACTGTATTTACTGATTATATGGGCAGTGACTTGTTACAATGTGTCTGGGATTAACTCCGTCACTGACCGTACACCAGTTTCATTGATGACATAGCACGGTAACTCGGTAGTTAAGTCCGCAGGTAAATAAACCCCCGCATTCCGCTATCCAAAATCTGACCCATATCTTAACTGACCAGCAGTTAATAGGGGCCATGACTCTAGTATAGTACATGTTAGCTATGTAATTTATGTAAACATTGAAGTCATCCCATCATGGACCATTGTAATGTATATTTATATGTTGTCTGACGTATGTCTGGTATACAGTGTTTAAATGCATGCAATTGAAGTAGGTAATAAATTATAATATTTAAACGGAATCTTTAATTATTGCCGTTTTATTTCAACATATCAACACTTTTAACGATTGATTAGCCAAGTTAAATATTTTAGACCCTTTGAGTGTCTTTGTTACAATGGTCACAGTGTGTTAAGAAATAATGTCATAAGGGTGATATGGTTGATACTGAAATTTGTTCCGCTTTTCGTGTATACTACTTAGTGTTTTGTCTTGAAATATATCGTGTACAAATGAAAATCAAAATGTGAAGACAATAATTACTTGTTACATATATCATATTAATTACTTTGAATAACGACATCGACATCGTCTTATAATTTCAATGATGTCTTCAATTTAGCTGCCTTATTATTGTAGTTAAAAAGCATATACACATATCAATTAACAAAATCATGAAATCATTTTTATTATATGCTTAAGTTTAAGATTGTGTATATGTGTGCGTATGGTCTGTTTAAATAACATAAATACACAAATTGATTGTGTATTAGCCGATTGTTGAAATTGTTGATATACCTTATATGTTTTTTATATATTGATCGTCAATAAAATTTGGCGGTGGTGGACAGATTTTTAAATTGCAGGGGTACTACTTCAACGTTGGGAATCACACGATTATGAAAAAGTTAACTTTACAGAATAAAGACATGTTTTGGACGGCGTTAAATAGTAAATTTATGCAATCGTTACCTAGACTATTTATACAACGGAACTGTCAAAATATATATTATTTATCATGCTTAATAATTAAAGACACAACCATAAACTAGGTAGTATACAACTGTTTCTCTGGTTAAGAAGCCGTGTTAATTAACTTCGTTCGATTTTGTGGCAACTCAAATCTGCCATGTGACTTAAATGTAAAATGGATTTAGAAGCTTAAAATCTCTTTTGTCAAATAGTAGTACAAACAATCAGCTCAAACAAACGATTTAGTATTAAAAACATTTCCATCATTTCTGCTCTGATAAGACATTGTCATTCTTGCTCTTTATTTATAGGACCGTTTGAATTATAATACTCTTTGAATTATAGGACTGTTTGAATTATAATAGTCTTTGACTTATAGGACCGTTTGAATTATAATACTCTTTGAATTATAGGACCGTTTGAATTATAATACTCTTTGAATTATAGGACCGTTTGAATTATAATAGTCTTTGAATTATAGGACCGTTTGAATTATAATACTCTTTGAATTATAGGACTGTTTGAATTATAATACTCTTTGAATTATAGGACCGTTTGAATTATAATAGTCTTTGAATTATAGGACCGTTTGAATTATAATACTCTTTGAATTATAGGACTGTTTGAATTATAATACTCTTTGAATTATAGGACTGTTTGAATTATAATACTCTTAGAATTATAGAACTATTTGAGTCATATTTAAAGTGGAAAGAGCTGTTTCTGCCAAATATCGGACAATGTCGAAAGACAGGTAATATTGAGGTTATCTGCATTTGTCTTTTGTAAATATTATAGATAAGGTATTTTGCGTTTAATACCACACTGTTTTAAATAAGTAATTCTTGTTCATATATTTACTACCGATGTAAGTGCTTACTAATCGTTGTCCCACTTTTATAGCATGTCATACTTACACGTTTTATCTCTGAGAAAAAGACAGGCGTTTTTGAGCGCCATCGTCGGTCCTTTTGCCGACTGGTCTTTCTAAGGCGGTAACCCTTGGTTTCTCTCAAAAACAAGTATTGTCTTAGTATTTCGTTTGTTGAATTGACATTTAACTTGCAAGTTGACAACTCCGTCTAGTGACCGTTCGATTTTAAATTTTCGAATTCGCATAGGGCCTTACCATCTTTTTTTGTATTGACATAATTCGAATTAAAAGAATCATCTCAACTAAAAAGTCTGTGAAGGGTATTTTGTTAACTATGCAATTTTAATTTATTTGTTTTTAACAATTTCCTTACTTTAAGTCAGTAGTAACATTTAGCCAAGTGTAACCACATGTCTGAGGCTCACAACGGCCTGAATGTAATAAGTCGCCCTTGTTCTTATCTAACCCATCTTCACCAAGCCGTTAGAAAAATACATTTCCTTAGCCATACCATTAAGAAATAATGCACGTTTATTTCATATTCTATAAATATTTTTTTCACCTAAATTTCTGTCAATTTCTTGATATTAGTGGTCTGACTGTTTTCTGATTGTATACTATTCCAAACTTTATTTTATATAATAAGTTTTCTCAAGTTTACTAAATTAATGACAATAAATTTATATTCTCGTGCTTTCGTGACATCATGCTATAAAGTTGGTAATACTTTTAGTATATACGTATAACGTAATGGCTTTAGAATGATCAGGCTCTCTGTAACATTTTTATTTGAGACAAATAACTAAATATTAGACAATGAAAAGCGATTTAAATTCCTATAAAGGTTTTTGTCACAGAAATGTTTGTAGCAAAGCAAACTTCGGCTCTTATGCTTAACAGAAATTCATGTAAGTAATAAAGAAGACCGAACACAGTGTAAGAATCGGTGCAAACATTGTGCTAATTTTCAGCATGTCCATATTTAAATGTTCAAGGTGCAAACATTGTGCTAAAATTTTCATCATGTCCATATTGAATTGTTCAAGGTGCAAACATTGTGCTAAAGTTTTAGGCATGTTCACATTTAATTGTTCAAGATGTAAACATTGTACTTACGTTTGAAACATGTTCATATTTGAATGTTCAAGGTGCAAACATTGTGCTGAAGTTTTAGGCATGTTCATATTTAAATGTTCAAGGCGCAAACATTGTGCTAAAGTTTTAGGCATGTTCATATTTAAATGTTCAAGGTGCAAACATTGTGCTTAAGTTTTAGGCATGTTCATATTTAAATGTTCAAGGTGCAAACATTGTGCTTAAGTTTTAGGCATGTTCATATTTAATTGTTCAAGGTGCAAACATTGTGCTTAAGTTTTCAGCATGTCCATATTTAAATGTTCAAGTATGAATATGGTGAAGTCACCTCTGTAGCATTGCACTAACAGTATCAGTCCTGTATTTCAAACTTATTGAAATAATTCTGAATATAATATGTTGCATTCTAGATTGTACATTTTCTTTCAACCGTGTCGGTATCTTAAGTATTTTAGATGCGACTGCTGCTTACGCATAGAAGTACAGCACAAGAAAACAGATTGTATTGAATGGTATTTAGAACACCTGTTGGGACAATCACAATGAAAAGATAAAAAAATCACATTTCTCTGCTATAAAAGCTTGCATTCCAGCTGTCGTCCCAGACCCCATATAGGTTCAGATTGAACAACAAACACAGATATGCGAATGAAATATCTAATAGGTGACTCATATAGGGAAATAATGTTTGAAAGAGTGTGTATGCTAAAGTAGCATATGCTCAGCATAAAACAAAAGACACATTGTTCTAATCTTGCTCATACAATAAGAGGATTAGATCATCGTCCAATGTTGATAAAATAGAATTGTGTTTATGTTTTCTATGCTTTATGAGTTTTAAACGAATCCGGGTAAGGTATGAAGTAAGAAAAAGTAACTCACATTAACAAAACAAACAAAGCCCAGCAATACAATGATGTTCTGTCTTAATATTGAGAAATTGTCTTAGCCCAAAAATAAAGAAAAAAATACAATCAAGTTATAATATAGATGTGGTGCTATCGGCATATAAAGGGACGATAAATCATTCCACAAACAATGCTTGTTGTATGTCGTCATAAAAACAAAACAATTTGTGGAATTAATGGAAAGGTTGACGTATATCCTGCTTAGAACGCACAAGTTACCAATTGCTTTGGCTGGTTCCAGGCTACAAAGTCCCGTTTGTATCGGCGCCATCTTTGACATTATTGCAGAGAAAAATCATATCAAAGGCTTAAAGTATGGTGCAGTAATGTTGATAGGTAGCGATAAATATATCGGTTAATGGCCTACGTTCTTCAAGGAATGTGTTGAAATGTGTTGTGTATCAAATACGTGATCCATATAATCTACAACTATCAATAAATGCACAAACGAAAGAACAATGTATTCACATAGAATATGTGTATATGTCAACAATTGGCTATTCGCGATACTGAAGTTCGTTTAACTGTATGATAGGGTATGTTTAGTTTAGTTTTGTATGTCGTGTAATTAAGTGTGATCAGCTACGCCCCTTTTGGTTTGAATTACGTCTATCTAAATAGTGTTTGTTTTATGTAAAATTGAACAGAATAACACTAATAATTGTGAATGTAAGGAAACTGTATATAATGTATGCCGACGTTAGAATAGCTTAAAACTAGCAATGAAGCTGTTCCCCAACAGGTTTCTGTGTAAATAACATTGTTGAAAGTTTTGCTGTTATCATCATTCCTGAACAATTACTGCCAATCCATTTGTTTGCGGCCAATCCTTGCACGTGATAGTAATAGAAATATATACCTATAAAATACACCAATACAATCCGCCAGTCAGTGTATTCGATTCCAAATACCTAAAGTTCAAAAACAATTTTCAATGGCCAGGTGAAAGTAAGTTGATAAAACGCATTGACAAATTGCAAGTGGTTAGTTGTTTATCTTGAACCTATTATCGTATTCAAGTTGCTGCTTCGGAAGCCTTGAGTTGGAAAGTATCTCTTAAGGCGATTTCTTCGAGATAATTATAAGAGAAATATCAACACTGCGATTATAATAAAGCTAACATGGCACTTAAGGGCTATTATTCTGATATTACGAGATATTGGTGAACCTTCTGAATAACGTATTGAACAAGGTTTGGATACAGCGAAATAAATTGCCCTGGAATCTAAATTGGGCAAGAGTCGAGGTGTCACCAAGTGCATGGCCATAGGGAAACTTAATGTAATGTCATTATTGGGATGTTGTAGGACTGTATCGTTTAAAATGTATTCGCCCCATACCTAGCTTTCTAATGTTGTATTATATCTCGGTCTATTAATGCAAAGCTTGAATATCGAATATGTGTAGGTAGTATAGTTTAATAAAAATGTTGATCATATTTTGACAAATGTCTTAGATATATGGTATAAATCAGACACACACAAATATTGGGAATATATTGGTTATAAAGATGTTGAATAACTACTTTTTGTCGTACACAAATTACCTTAAGAAGTTACTAAATATATCACAATATATTATTTGTGGGAATTATACTTTCATTCAATCATTTCAAATATGTGTAGATTTTATTTAATATACTGAAATATACTATTAATAAGAATACCTGGCTGTTTTTGTACCTTTAGCTGTTTATGTTATAAAATATATAAAACCTCTTTCAAGGGACTGTAGCAAACAAAAACTCGGAGACTTTGGATGTTTATGCGAAATGATATTTTGTATATATGGTTTTCATTGTATTGTATAAGAATTAAGCATTCGTAATTTATTCTTCTAATCTAATCTATATTATGTCCACTTAAGATATTATATAAGGTTGGAGAGATAATAGAATCTTAATTTGAATTTGTATTTAACGCTTTTTATAATATGTTTCAGATATTAAAAACTTTCATGCAATCCTATGGGGTTTTTCAATTTTAATTTAAAACTTTCATTCAGATCTGTGTATTCTTATTAATGCTAATTTGTTTTGCATTTTTTTTAGTCCTTATATCTGGTGCCACAGTCCTTAAGTATGGATTTATTATATATTTATAATAATTATGCTAGGAATATACAATAATTTATGCCTTTAATATCATATTTATATGTTGATTATTATTCTATCAACAATACAATTTAAGTTTTATCATACGCAGCAGGAATAGAAAAATAGCAGTAGTTGTTTTCTAGAATTACTACTTGTAAAGTATTTAGTCTTAAATAGGAGTTAACATATACCTTCATGTTCCAGTTATAACATATTGCCAGGTAATAGTGGAAGTTATCTTGATAGAGAATATCTCAATATATCAAAACATTTAGCAAAATCACAACATTAGACTCTAACATACGAATCGTCCTATAGTCACAATTATAATTACCTAAACAAATCCAGCAATAAATAGAAATAGATTTTATTGTTATTATTTTGCCGGAATTTTGTTAATCTTTACTTAACTATCGTTTGTTTCTGTCTTGCTATGCCAAGTATCTTGAAGTTGTTTTATAATAACAAACATATTTGTCCATAATAAAAATTTACGAATAAAACAATGAATACGTTTGAAGACAAACAAATGTACATTTTTGTAGGGATTGACGCTGTTAAATGGTCAATGTCGGTCTATTTGTATTTTTGTATTAATAAATATGTTTGACTATTTTGCTTAGATACAACACCTTTTAATAGAGTGATCAAATAACACCTTAATTTAATGCCTTTTATGTTTGATCATCCAAACATTTGAAGATCTAGAAACAGTCAGGTGTTGTAAAAGATTAAAATTAGTCAACAAATACAGAAAAACGTTGAAACATAGATTAAATGATATTTTAAAGACAATTAAAGTTGATGTAACCTAAACTTTTCTGGCCTTTTGTAAAGTTTGAAACCACATGCTTCTTGTCTCTGGTTCTTACCTGGCCATTGTGATTTCCATTGCGCGGCGTGGGATTTTGTTGTTTTCATCCACGGAAACTGAAGATTGTTGGATTGATTCTTTGGCGATGACTGCATCAAAGGTCCCTCGCCGTCAGGTGACAGCTGTTGAGAGTTTACCGACTGGTGTGCCGGCGGCGGCTGCACCATAGGCATCTGGGAGACAGCCAGTTGGTGCTGACCACCCTGAACATTGTGCATGTGTGCCGGGGTCGTGTTAGACATGTTCGTCCCGGCACCCGGAGAGTTCATATGCATATTCTGTTGCTGCTGGTGCTGGTGTTGCTGTTGTTGCATTCCGCCATGATTGTGTGGTATGTGTCCAGAGTTTTGTGCCAAGCCATGGAGTCCTTGTTCCACCACGGACATAGGTTGTCCGCCATAGCCGCCGTTAGTGTTGCGGGCGTACACACACGTCGGAGGTTGGTTATATCCACTTGAAACACTATAGCTCTCGTGCGCGTACTGCATCGCCGGATTATAATATGCACTGGTCCCTTCCATTTTTAACATTTATACGGTTTGAAGCACCAAAAACTTATAAATATTCATCAAAATCAAAAAATACTTTCATCGAAATTCGTAACAAGACATTTAAATAACAATTTATTGCCCTTTCCGCAAATTTAAACTTAAATCAACGCTTTAAAATATTCATCACTTTCATTCAATAGCCTAAAACCATGACAAATCACCAGTTGCTTTCGAAAACATATGCTTCCCTCTGACTGAAAGCCTTATTTGAATTTTTTAAATCTTCAACACTTATTTAATCTTGTCTTGTCTTCCGTTTTATTGATCTAAGACAAAATACTTCATGGACGTTATATGACTGTCGGCCTCGTATCCAATCACATAAGCGCTGTCATCACATTATTAAATTCCCCGGGGCAGTCTCTAGCTAGACGAATCCGCCGACGCTAAACCCTCTCGCTATGTCCCGTCCCAGTAGAATCACCTCTGACCTCCGGTGTTTAGATCTGACTCATTTCAAAGTTTAAATCTTAAAATACCTGTTGATACACCAGAGGTACGACTGTCGGAGTGCTGAAGATCATTTGTTTTCAATGTTTCTCGGTTGGGTTTGAGAAGAACTGAAGGGGGAGGGGAGGATTTATCAGTAGGCAGCTCCTAACTGGCCTCGTGTTGGGGTGGTCGTGAATTGTCGTGGTTTGTTGAGACGACGATAAGTGACCAGGGGCGCCGTGCGATGTGCGGGTACTATGACAGAATGACTGACATTGCCGCACAGTGACCAGAGCTCGGACCGCAAGTTTCGTACTTAATTGCAGATTTGTTATAACGTTTTATCGCGATTTGACGGACTCATAGACATCACTGGTCAACTTTGCTAAGAGCTGTTGTGTATTCAATCTTAAATCGAATTGCTAATTGAATAAAATGCATCACATGAATAAGGTCCTATAGTTGAATTTGCTAAGATAATCTTACATGCTTCATTCGTAAATGCATAATAATGCGAAATAAAATTAAGTTTGGTCATTGGGCAATTTTGCTGAGAAAATGTGTGGATTTTATTGGGTTTTGCTCGAAATAAAATACAAGCTGAGAACTAAAATCTTTAATTACTTTCAATTTTCAAACGAAGTAGCTTTTCAAAATTATCGTTTAGTACTTTATTGAGTACTTTTCCTAAGCACCATAATGGTGACGATTTATGAGTTGCTGACATTTTATTAGCCGAAAAAAAAAATAAAAAATAATAACAGGTTTGTTCGAAATGTGCATAATAAGGTATTTTAAATATATATTCAATAGCACAATTATTCCATTTTTTATTTGCAAGATAATGTTTAATGGTGAAAGAAATGGAAGTGCACATTGTGAGCTGCGAAATAGGTTAGCATACATAATAACTTGACAAAGATGACAATGTATTACATTTCGACAATGTTGTCCGCCTTCAATAAAAAATTAAAGAGAACTATGTATAGGGTTTGTTTTCATTATATTGGACTTTCAATATTTTTTTTGTTTTCAGAAAAACGTGATCAATTGTTTGAATTTGATGATTCAGTAAATAATGGCCTAAATAGAAAAGTTTAATGTAATACAGCACCATGTTACTGTCGTCAAGTATATGTGACTGGCCATATCAAAATCAGTCTACAGTCGCATTTCAGATTATCGAGATAATCCGCACAAAAGGCATGTAGGTGCAAAAATTGATTAGAATGCTATAAAATAAATGTTGAGACTCTTTACTACGTATAAATTGAAAAATAGTCGAATAAAATAAGTTGTTGACTGTTTATTTTAATTTTAATCCGACCCTATACTCTGTTCACGTTCACGTAATTACCGAGATTACGCAACAAAAAATGGAAAATGAGCCCAATTCATTAGCGCATTTTATACACAAAGATAAAAATAGAATGGTTGTCTTTGGTATCGTAATAAATTTTAATTCCCGGGTAATTCATTATTCTATTTTTAAACTTAATCGTCATACCAAGAGAACCAATACAATCTCTTAAAACAAGTGACTAACACAAAGGAAATCTAATATTAGTCAAAGCCTTAGCGGCATATGTTAAAATAAACGTGTTTAGATGATTCTGAAATTCTATTGCTTTGACTTTTTTATTAATCTGTTTTTAATTATATGGCGATGACAATTTATGGTAAACAATTAAATGCATGACATTCTGTTGCATAAATAAAAGTTAATGATTTAGCAATATCCCTTGAAAGCATTGATGTTTAACGTCTTGTCAGATTTATTTGTCTTCGTATTTCCTTACTCAATATTTAACGATCGATAAGATAATGTGGGGGTTCAATAAAGAAAAAGTTCTAAAAATATTTTTTAAAGAAAATAAAGAAAAAGGAAGAGAAACTGTAGCAAACGGATTTTCATCCTGCGGCCTGAGCAATCCGTAGGTTATTTTTATCATTAATAATTCATTCATTGACGAAAATTAAATAACTCGATCATTTGTAATACAATGAATGTCCGAGGAGTATTTTTTAATTGTCGGTTACTTACTGGGAGCGTTTTTATTATAAACATGTTAAAAAACACAACGCGGTGAAATGTCTTTTGGAAATTTAAAAAGAATATAATTTTTTAAAGTAACCTTATCCATCAATTACGGAAGAACAGACAATTTCAAATTATAAAATAAATGACAATTCCACTGGCCGTTGTACAAGGCTATTAAATGGTTTATTTATCAGTGTTATTTGTTGCTTTGTTTTAGAATATGTTCTATTTACAGATGGTTCTCTTAAAACATTATCGAAAATGTCTTGCTGATTTCTGATAGAACGTTTGGACTGCATTTATTACTATAAACGTATCAATAAAACACATGCGGTCATATCAAAGTTGTGTTGATGATGTATTGAGATATGTATTTATATTCACATTCAAATGTGCCATTCAATTACTAGGCATGTGTTAATGGAAATCGGAAGAAAAAGTGAACCGTTTAAGAAACTACTGTTCTTACTACAAGTTCTTGTTCCCGTTATTGTCATCAACATTGTCATCGACATTGTCATAAAGAATGCTACCTAACTCTAAGGCAGCTCAACGCGAAAGGATCAGGATTCGGCAAATAGTGTCTATCCAAATAATGTTTATGCAAATAATGTCTATCCAAATATTGTCTATCCAAATATTGTCTATCCAAATAATGTCTATTGTCGATTCAAATAATATCTACCCAAATAATGTCTATCCAAATAGTGTCTATCCAAATAATGTATGTCCAAATAATGTCTATCCAAAAATGTCTATCCAAATAATGTCAATCCAAATAGTGTCTATCCAAATCCACAGGCTTCCACTTAGAACTGTCTGATTTGGATCTGCATTGTTTTCTGTCGAGTCTCTAGCAAGAGAGATTGTTTCTTTTCATATAATTGTTAACACTGAAGTTTTAGATTGCTCATTAATTATGTAGCATGATTGGGATTACCGTTGTTGAACGATTATCAGATATAACCGTGTTACAGCTCTGCTATTTAATGCTGTCTTTCAATGTCAATTGATTGTATGCTTGAGACAAAAGAAAAATTCATCGGTGTGTGATAAAACTCAATTTACAATAATTGATCTAAACAATCAAATCGTGACAATCTTTAAAAATGTTTAAAAAGCAGATTGCCAGTTGTTTGTTTGGATGTTTGCTTGAATAGCCTCTAAGATAAATAGACTTTCTATTTAATTAGCAAGATCATTTATTTATCTCAATTAATCGCAACATTTTTATTGCATCTGCTTTTTACAACTTGTTTTGCCGATTCATTTAAACAATTTTAGAGGGGCGACAAAATGCACAGGAGGGATTTAATTAGTTCCGCCAGCCTGGCGAAGAAAACGGCTTGCGTGTGTCTTGTATTCACGTTGCTATAAAAATCTTCCAGAGAACCTCGTCAATATTAAAATCTGCAACATCACGATGAAAAACGGAGAACATCGAAGTGGCTAGACATTGTATCTTGGACAGGATTTTAGTGGTCTGAAATTTCATTAATTGTTAAGATATACTTGAGTTCTACAAGGCAGATAAAACCGATACGGGTAAATAGTGTCACTGATGTCATTTGTGTCATTGAGACAGGACAATGACAGTTGAAAACCCACGTGCAGTGAATAGCTGCCTTGATTCACTAGCTTAGATAAAACCAACAATATCAGCCTGGCGTTTGTTTACTTATTTTTTCATATTTACTTTTCCATTTCAAAATTAAAACTTTTTGGACTTTAAATCCTAAGCATACCAGAGGTTCAGGGCAAGCCGAACTGGAGATATCAGCTCCGATGTCAGCGTATATCGCAAGCAAACACCGCTATAATAGCCCGTAAGACCATGTGTCAAACTATCTTTTCTTATCTCCTGCTTCTTTTCAAAGCTTTAAAACCACGGCGTTACTCTCGTATTGATTAAAGAAAGCAGCGTTTATGGCACGGTGAAATTCTCGTATATCCAGGTTTCCGTGCTCGGTGTATCTTTGATAAGAGGAGTCAGAGGGTGAGAGCCGGGGAAAGGTAGATGGTCGGGACCACCGCCATCAGGCCCTTGGTCACGGAGTCGGCACCGAGCGTGGAAACTGTGTCTGATGTGTACAAACATCGCACCAACAATCGCCGACGACCACGTCTTGCCTTCAGCAAAGCTATTCTATCAATTAATAAGTGTGCATCCTAGTGCAATATACAGGAATTTTTCCAAAAAGGGTCAATTACATTGCAATAAACTGGAGAAAAGCAATAAGCAAAACCAATAAATAAATATACATTGAAATTATTTACAAAAGTTGCAGACTATTATATCAATCTGACTTAGATCTCGACTATCGGCATACATGCCATGCGGCTTGTCGTATCGAATACAGAGAAATAGTTCGGAGGGCGTGCTTTCCGTCATTTATCACTGAGCTAAGTGGGATAAAATAAATGTTCATTAGGAGAAGTTGTAAGCAAACATGTTGTTTGGTGTTAATCAGATATGTTAATCCGCCCTATGTCTAAGTAAATACACTGCCGTAAACAGGACCTGTCCACTGACATCGTCCGTGCTCATCTACTATCTTGATTAAAATGTTTGCTTGCCAGCCACCATTAAAAAGGTCTGAAACGAAAATTAAATGTACTTTACAATCTTACAAAAACTCTGAATGATAAATGCGCATTTAAAATGTCGTGGCATTTATGTATATTCTTAATTTTTCTTGATATTTATCACAGCTTTTACTTTAATGTAACTTTAAAGGCTAGTTGAAAATATTATATAGATGAAAGATTTATCATATTGTTTACTGCTTTATTTTATTAAGTACGTAATCCGTTTGCTGCATAACGGTCTGTGTTGTTTATATGTTAATGGTCTTAGCTGTTGTTCTAATCAAAATGTTGAATTCGTAATTATTAACTGTTTGCCATGTATTAATAAAGATTCTTTTCTTTTTGGAAAAAAAGAAATCAGACAAATTAAAGCCGACATGCAAAAGTCAATAGTGCGCAGGTTTATTATAAAGTGTTTGTCATTAAATAGTTCTTGGTGAATGAAAATAGCGTTAACTATAAACAATGACAAAAAGACAAAGGTTTATTTTTTTTCTTCTATTTATCTTTTTATTGATTTTTATCAATAATCAATGTCTGTTCAACGTAACACATTTGAGCAATTTTGTGAGTGCCAACTCTCTGTTATTTATCCATTCAATTTAAACAGCTGCAAGAAGCGACAATAAAACTATGTTCACGCATACCATTGTTGTTATTATCAAGTGAGCATGACGTGAATCGAGTGTCAGCAATATATTTTTCAAGCATCTTAATTCTTATCATAAAATGAAGTGCTATCCGACATGATCCCGAAATTTCAAGAAAACTTAAAGATTTATGTATAAAGTCTTTTCCAAATCTTGCATGTCTTTTAAACACCCGTGTTTATCCCATTTCCATATCAATTACGAGAATATCTGATAAAAACACCTGCTGGTAAGTCCACCAAAACGACAAATGGACTTGGATAAGCCTCTATTTATCTCCGAAATAAAGCATATCGGCTTAAAACCTTCTCCGATCAGAAAGATGCAACGACAAGATAGCCGGTTCAATTAAACATAAGGACTAGCAGTCGCTCGGTTGTTGATACATCATTTGTATCGTCATAAGTGTCCAATGCTTTTCGCATGACCTCTTAAGACAAACGTGGAATTAGTTTGATTTCTCCATACCGCTGCCTTATATAACATGTGCTCAGCGTCATCTTTTTTCAAAAGATGAAACTTAAAAAAGTTAAACGTTAATCTGCAATAATCTCGTTATTTATCCCGCACCTTTGTACATCTATACGTGTTTACGTAAATGCCTTTAAACAGTTTTGTGTTTGCATTAGGGGAAGGACATAACAGTAGCAATATCAAAAGCTGAAAATTCTACCGCTTGACCCCGGGTTCATGTTTCTTGAAACACGTGACGTTATTTATAAAATAGAATCTGATGCGCTGGGGTAATTTATCGTGAGCTTGTGAAATGTGCATCGGACTGTTTCCAACAAATACCATTCGTGCGAGACAGTCGCACGAACCGCGAAAATGTCTTATCTGGCGGAGGGACATGAAACGAAAGCAGAAGCACTAACTTGATTGCAATTCAAATATTTCCCCGCTCTATCTAGATGACTACTTATCTACTTGTTAAACAAGGGACAAGATGGTGGTGGGCTCTTCTCAAGGCTCATGCAGCATTCCTGGGACTCACAGCCCTCCACATTTATGTCATTATTCATATTTAGTTAGGTTCATATCCACTAGGTCAACCATTAGCTTCCCCGGCTCATCCTTCTCCATGGTCGTGTAACTGCATGTTCTAACTGCATTATGTCATTTTATACAATGTTATTGTCTCTGTTTATCATTGTTTATGTAGCTATAATGTGACTTCCTTGTAGGATTTTGAACTACGTAAATATATATAAAAGAAAATTTATCAAAGAGCGAAATGTATTTATATTCTATTTTTAATTGCATATGCTTTTTTGTTACAATAACCTTGATTTTTATTTTTGATAAAACGTTTTCACCAAAAACAAAGATTACTAAAGAGTATTTAATTTTTAACACTTCAGAAAATAGTTGAACTATAGAATTTATAGCAATTGATAAAAATGTCTACAAAGATATACATTTAGACGAATGGAGCAATGTCTGATTGCTTCGTTTATATTTCGTTCATTTGAAGGCTGGAAAAAAGAGAATGGTTTCCCTAAACGAGTTGGCAGAAGTAACAAGATTACTGTTCAATATCAAGAGGATCAATACCAATTCAATTAAATGAAATTCCGTACCATTAAATTCTTGGGAATAAATGATTGGTTGGTGTGTGTTTGTATTTACTAGTGACACCCTACCAACCAAGCTGCATTAGTGTCCCTTCATCGGGAATAAATAGGTTTCTGATCCAAGGCTAGCCTTGGGATGATCCCAGGGTCACTAGTAGGCCTCAAAAGATCCCATAGACCCCGGGGGTGTTGAAACCTTAATTTAAAATTAAGGACAGCCATGCAAATACCGGGTATAAAACGCAACCGCACGGTAGCCGTAGTACGTTTAAACGGGCCTCCGTCAAGATAACGGGTTTTATTAAAATACCTGCGCTGGTTAAGTATTGCCCAGGTAGCGAGAATTCGCGAAGAAAAATGTTGAGCCGGTAGGATAAGAGAATTCGGAGAGACTTTACGGAAAAGCGCCATTGCAAATCTGACCAGCTAAACAGATTAACTCCGTACATGCCGACGTAATCTGTCCTAGTCTTGGTGAATCTCCGCACTATGAAGAAGCCATTTATTAACGACGAACTCGAGTTTGAAGTTTACATATAATTTAGTGGTATTTTCTACGGATAATGTGTTAAAACATGAAAATAAGCGGACTAGCCGAGGTCCTCTCGACTCCCGTGAAGGGTTGGCTGAAGTGGCCGGTGGTGGCAATTGTATCGGACCATGGTCCAAACACCCGAATCGTGTGTGGCGCTTCAACTCGAATAAACACACAAATAACATACATCAAGTTGTTCCCAGGCCAAGAATCCTTGTTGACGACTGCATCGTGCATAGCACACATTTCAACCTTGAACTCAATGAGAACATTTGGCTTTGTGTCGTGTTTTGTTTCCAACAATGCGTTTCATCTTTGTAATGACATCTGAATCAAGATGTTGTATAATTTTTTCATATGCAACACTTAAAACATTTACTTATACATGTATCTGATTAAACATACAATATCGCTCTAATTTTCAATTTGTTATATCTATAGCTCAAATGAGACAAATTATATTTCGTAAAGCCGGTAGAAAAAAATACAAAAATACAGACAGACAGACAGAGACAGACAGAAACAGACAGACAGACAACAGACAGACAGACAGACAGACAGACAGACGGACGGACGGATGGACGGACGGACGGACAGACAGACAGAGACAGAGAGAAACAAAGAGAGAAAGACAGAGAGACAGAGAGAGACAGAGAGACACGGAGAGAGACACAGAGACACAGAGAGAGATAGAGACACAGAGAGAGACAGAGAGAGGGAGAGAGAGACGTTTCTTTCAGCTAACATGTCCGTGATTCTACAAAGGCGCGTAATGGTGTTTTTTTTTCTATTAATAAAAACGTAATAAATTGTAACCATAATTTGGTATCCGCGATTTATATGCTTGCTTAAGCAAACCAAGGTATTCAAAAAAGTGTGTAGTATATGAAATTTATCTTATGTGAAGCCACCAGTAACTAAAGAAGCCAAACTTGAAACAAAAACTTATAGCTTCTATTATTTTCCTATTGTTAATTCATCATTCTCAAGTTTCGGTTTGCAATTATTGAAATGCTCACAATTAATCTCGCCCGTATATAAGAATCAATATATTTCAATAATGAACGACCTTTTAAAATGGTCAAGTGTTCTGCGTTGGCCATGAATATTTATGTTCCTGTTGTAATATGGGTCACGTGATCGCGTCACGTGCTACTTAAACTCATGAGTTTTTGATGACGACAAATTGTTTCCAGTGAAACAAATGAAATCAAATTACAAATGCGAGAAGTGGTAGGAAATCGTTCAACGGGTTCAACTGACAAAAACTCCCACTCACAGGAAGCGTGTTTTATTCGGTATTTATTTATTGTTTTGAGATTAACAAGTCTTAACATTACACAATTTTTCTGTTAATGTTTTCTCTAAAACGATTTACATTTATATTTTCTTCACTGAATACTTTTGTATAATTTTTCAATAGTGTCTCTTTGTTGTGACCATGTCATATATTTAAAAAGGTAAACTTATGTTCTGAATAATACAAGTTTAAGAAATACTGCTTTTATTATTTTTTTAAAGTTGGAAATGTCATAAAATTTCCTTTTTCTGAATAGAGAACGTTGTCATTTTATCGCTTTCGTATACAATTAGCATATAAATAAAGATCCCAGTCACGTTTTCTGAGTATCTAAATGGTACGATTAGACGTACATTTATTCATTATTGGTATCATTTATGAATTGAATCATTGCCATCATTACCAGTAATCAAAGTACAATTCATGGACTAATCAAAATACTTAGTACGTTTGATAAAATATCGGATGTCCTTTTATAAAAAAACACGTCAAAACGCGAAATACCATGTATATGCCCAAGAACGATTGCGAATATGTAAAGAGAGAAAAAGTTTGTTTAACTCTTGATAAAGACTATTTGCCAAAACTTATAGTGTGAGCGTTTTTAGAAATAATATATTATTCTACAGTTCCCCATGAAACAATTTACAACATTGCACCATGTAAAGTATTTGGCAACGCTGTCATAGTTTTGATTAATATAAATTCTAATATAATAGACTGCACTAAAATGGCTTGACATTCAATCAAACAACAGCATAATGGTTTGACATTCTATCAAACAGACAGCATATTGGCTTGACATTCTATCAAACAGACAGCATAATGGTTTGACATTCTATCAAACAGACAGCATAATGGCTTGACATTCAATCAAACAACAGCATAATGGTTTGACATTCTATCAAACAGACAGCATAATGGCTTGACATTCAATCAAACAACAGCATAATGGTTTGACATTCTATCAAACAGACATCATAATGGTTTGACATTCTATCAAACAGACAGCATAATGGTTTGACATTCTATCAAACAGACAGCATATTGGCTTGACATTCTATCAAACAGACAGCATAATGGTTTGACATTCTATCAAACAGGCAGTATAATGGCTTGACATTCTATCAAACAGGCAGTATAATGGCTTGACATTCTATCAAACAGGCAGTATAATGGCTTGACATTCTATCAAACAGACAGCATAATGGCTTGACATTCAATCAAACAACAGCATAATGGTTTGACATTCTATCAAACAGACAGCATAATGGTTTGACATTCTATCAAACAGACAGCATAATGGTTTGACATTCTATCAAACAGACAGCACATGAAAAAAGTAAAAGTATAAAACCAGTATGTTTAATGAGAGTAAATGTAAACATTTTTAAGAAGTTTGATTAACGGGAAAAAGGGCAAAAAGGCGGAAAATTTGACTTGTAATTACGAATTTATGATGATGGAAGGTTATCTAATATTGGGGTAAACAATAAATTAAACTAAATTTTCGTACTGGGGTAAACATTTATATGAGTTAAAATCAATGTAAAATGTGTTTACATTTGTCTTATACTCAGTGTTAACAATCGATCCCATTGTCCTTGTTGATCTTAATCAAGTAATGTGTGTTCCCAATCGTCGCACGCCATCGTCATCCACCAACGGTCATGAATTTACCTCTTGTATGAGAACTTACACAACACATAGTACGCTTTGTATGAAAACAGACACATTATTTTCCCTTCCTCAACTTTCTACTAAACCAAAAGTAATTTATCTTAAAATCGTGTACTTAATTTATTACGGTCCGCCGAGCTGTTCGATAGTTCTGGATCTGCCACGATTTTATTCACGGGCCCCCTATCGCACTGTCAATACGCGGATAAATGAAAGTTATCTCCGGCTATCTCAACTCGTATGCATATTTATTTCAAATTAATCTCGATCTCGATAGGATTAATCTCTAATACTTAAGACTGCCGACGGAACGGAAGATTTACGGGGAGCCGACAGCATAAATAAGGTTTGCCGGACAGACCGATTCAATGGCCTGGTCCCGAAGTGTACACGCGCCTGAAGAAAGCCAGCCTGTTCTGCGCGATGCACGATGTTTACCGTAGGTCGGTTGTATTTGTGATGAAATCAAGGGAAACATAAAGATTACTGGTTTATTGGCAGTTTCATTGTTGAATCTGTCAATAAACGGAAGTGGGCTAGTTTAGTAGAAACATGAAACTGTTGGTGTTTTTCGTTTTGAGTTTATCTCTAGGGAAATGTATCTTTCTCGAGTAAAGCAAAATTTGTGATATTTATTTCCTTACAGTCACTTTGAATTGTATGAGAATGAATATCGACAGATTTGAGCAGGTAACAATTGTTACTAAGAACGTGGAACGGTGCATGGTTCGGGACCCATGTGCATACGCGATTGAAGCAAGTCAGCATTTTCTACACGTTCCTACTGAAATTTATATGTCATTAATTAGCCTAGATCCTTTTAATGGTTAAACTGAAATTCGAACCCACATGTAACGTTTCAAATAATTTACACGAGAATATACAAAAATCCGCAAATTCTAATACCACATGCACTGTAAGAACAGAAATAATGTCGATTTAAATTGCACAACATGACATGTTCCCGAAATATAGTATCCGACGATAGAAATAGTGTTAAAATGTACTGTTAACATGAACGATCTTGCTAAAAACTGCATCTTGAAGTATTAGTTTGATGTTATGGTTGCCTTGAACCATGCCATTAACCATTAACACGATTTCACTTGGGGCGATTTTATCTTTCCCTACGCTGTATAGTTAGCTATTTTCAGAACCTGCCATCTGGACTTTGGAACCGTTTGGCCATAAATACATGGATCAGTAGCAATACTATCATGGTTTTCTACTAGTAAATAGAGCTGAATAAAAAATAATCTAATTGTAAAATTATTGACAAAGTAATGTTTTATTATGAGGTTCGAAGTTTATAACGGATAAAGCGGATATCCCTATTGTGTCTAAAAATAGATGAGAACATTTCATGACTAATGGTCTCCTTTAGTTCATACAATTAAAGTTGTGATAAATCAAATTAACAAAAGACAAGACAGTACCTATGGTTTGTTATTATCTACAACACACCAAGAACATGGTGTGCTATTGGCACAATTTAATACGGATTCGCCTTTGCATGATACCTTTAAAGTATTTTGTATGCGTTAAAATGTTACCTTTCGTGGTCAGTATTTAAGCAACATGGCAAAATATGCATGCATTGTTTACAGTCAGATGTTGAACAGCAGAAAAAGAGAAGCCAATTGTACTAGAGATTTCGATTTCTTATCCTAACCGATCATCATTTAGGTTTGATGTGCATATGCGCCTGAAGGAAGGTGGCTTGTTCTACGCGAGGCACGGTGGTTTCTGTAGGTCGATAGACTTTGCGAAAATCAAAAACAAAAATAAATGTAACTGATTTATTGATAGCCACAATCGTCAATAAATGATGTATTCTTGTTGATTCAATCTCCAAGGAAGTGTATCTATCCAGATTCCAGAGTAAAACAACATTTGTGATATTTTGACCTTACAAACAAATATCGTTGTACCATTAAATTTTACGAAAATGCATACTGAAAGCTTGTAAGCATGTGAACTTTAATTGTAAACTGATTCTCATTTTTATATGATTTTGAATATTTAATGCAATGTTTTGTTGTAACTGTAAAGACATTTTATATCGATTGCATCATTTTAAATTAAACCGTTCTTTTTTTTAAAATGACACTTCCTGTCGTCAGTGACTCAAAGAAATCATGTTGTGCAACATCATTCGAAGTTTAATTTATTCTAACGGATCTATGTGCTTAAGGCAATGAAGTTTTTTTTTATTCAAGGAAATAAAACAAAGTTTTCCAAAAAAAGTGTTAATTGTAAGGAAATTACATCGTTCAACAACTTATGACATCTCCACATAAAGGTGTTTGCCACGATTGGGACTCGAACCGACGCGGTGAGTATTGTTTGAAATAGTAACACAGATTAAAGAAAGAAATGTTCATATTTATATAGATATTTTAGGATTGATTTTAATGACAGACATTTATGTTTCTAGTTTTGTTTGATCAATGGTTTCGTGGAATTACAAAGACGTCGTATAAAGAAAATTTAGTCCACTTAAATATTAACTCCGTTAAAATGTGTGTTATTTAGAAAACCTTTCCTTAAGTCGAGCGGTCCTCATTTCTAAACAAAGTGAATCGCGTATAAATAATTTCGCAACAGACGTGTTATTCATAAAAAAAATTGAGTAACCTCCCGCAAAGGGTGTAATATATTTGTATCAGTGTTTGTTTGCATTTCAATAATGAATTGTGAGCCAATGCACAGATTAAAAAGCATGTTCATTTTAATATTCATATATGATTATAGCATTGGGTTGGCATAGTTGTTTTTTCGGAATATTTTGTGGTTTTAAATGATTAAACAAAAATATAAGCTTGTTAAAAGGTTCAATTAAAACAACTTTACGAAGGACTAGCCTTTCATACTGGCCATTGCATGTGTATACCCCGGATTAAATTGAAAACAAAAATGTTCTTCTTGCCAAATCAGTGAATGTACAGTCAGATTGGTGTGGGACTTGCTTGTGTTTGTTTTCGTAATCGGTTATAATTAAATTGATGATAGTAAAGCCAAACTGCATATGTTAAATCATATCTACAAATGTCTTTATTTTTATAATTCTCTGATTTATTAATCCTCGTGTTAACAACACCTTAAGAAGTATCTTCCTTCCACGTGTGTTATCACAAGATTAAGCTTATTCATTAAATTATCCTGTTTCATGACTGACGAAGCAGATTAACCAACGTATAGTATAAAAGCTATCCTCACGATCAGTTATGTCCAAAGTCATGATGTTCAAATGACATATTAATTAAATGTATGTACTTGTCTCACCTAGAACCACACTGCGCATGCGTATACTTGTTTAAAAAATGATTACTCTCAAATTTAACTTATTTTCAGTTTATTTAATAACGAATATTACAATGTGCTATTATGTATTTCTGTTAAGTTATCGTATAATTTATGTTGTTTCTTATGTTCTTGTAAGACTATAAGACGGACATTTATTCTGCTTAGACCCTCTTACAAATGAGTTCATATATACGTAGACTTGCAGTGATCACTGTTTTTGTTCTTGTTGTATTTCTCCTGACATATGAAAACATAGGACTGTAACATCTGTAAATGAACAATTCATTCTAAAAATTCAACTAAGTATACTATACACACATAATAGAAGGTTTACGTTGTGCATTATCTCTCGATTTATGAAAGGTAGAGCGTTTTTTAGTTTCATTTTTCTTCTTTCTTTTCAAAAACAACGCAACAGGTATGGGATTTTATTGAGGTAATAATAACAAATGATAAAAACAACTAATAGCAGTGTATATCGTTTGATGACTTCATGAAAACAAGAAAAAGAAATAAAATAAACTGTAATAAAATTACATTTGTAAATTGTATCATTAACAATCAAGTAAACGTGTAAGAATGAAAATAGAACTTAGTTAGGATAAATCGCTTTATTATGAAAAAATGAAAAGTTCATGTGATAATTAAAACACTAAATACGGCATTGAGTTCAATTGCTTTGCTGTCACTTACTTCTACGGCCTTGTCATTAGACTACTGCGCATCTGAACTCAACAATATTATTTTGTTGATATATCTCGATAATTCAAAATCTCTGTCTTAAATAAATAAAGTGACATTTTAAAACAAAACAATTAAAATAAGTTTGAATATAAGGAATGCATCCATTTGATGAAATGCGGAAATGTTTGTTGATGTTTGTGTTGTTGTTTACTATTATGTTGTTCTCCTGTTTTAAAATGCAATCGCTTTCGCATATTTTCATTTGTTTTGTTTTTTCTGCATTTGTATCAAAAGAAAACTTATCATCAGTTTGTTTCTTGGTATTCGCGTAGGTACATTTTTAAATAGTTTATTTCCCTAAGTGCTGCTTTTCTCACTTCTTTTTCTCCTATATTTACAGACTGTTACTACAGCCATGAAGCCGACATAAACAGCGTTTGCTGACACACGGCGTAGTTCGGCCATCGATCACGTGAATGAGCCGGTGTCACTCCTGGCAATAAAGAGTCACGCCTGAGTTAATGGAACTAGACAGTTTTTTTATCTGACTTCATGGGGTAGGAGAGTTAATCACATAACAAAAGTAACCTTCATGAAACGACGATGTTCTAATTTTAATCGGAAAAAAATGATGAAAAAAAATTAAGTCTAAGTAAGCATTCAGTTTGTTAGTTCATGACGTTGTTGTTAAAGTAACTTGGCAACAGTTGGTCAAATTTAATTTCTTTTTAATTTTAGTTTAAAAAGCAAAACCTTTTTAACAACAATGAACGAAATGTTATATCGTCTCTGGTCATATTATAATAAGCTTATTTAATGAACATGTCTTGCAAAGGATTTGGGGTCTTAACACTATTGGTCTAGTTTGGGTCTTAATAACCCTGTATTTCTCCGAACTGCGCATGTGGTAATATACGCCATAAACGATACGCTGACTGAAGAGAAAGTGACGCCATTATTTAAATACATGTTAAGTGTGGGCTGTATAATTCTATTCTCTAGTTCTACCTATCCAAAACTATGACGAAGTCGCTTTGACTATGGTCTGTACGATTATATATATTAGCATTTATTTTCAATTTGTAGCCCTTCTTGAGCGGTTCTGTCTGGATTTTTACATGATAAATATAGTTAAAAATATGTTTATATTCAACCAGCAGTTATCTATGTTTTATAAAGAATCAATTGAAAAAAAGTTGTTATTTCAATTATATGACATTGATATGACATTTATCTTTAGAAAGACATATTCTATTCTCCTCTTTATATCATTTTCATTCATTATTTTTGTATTTTTTTTGCGTGATATAGACCTATTTTTCATTATTTGCTAATTGCTAAAATCTTTCTCTCTTCTTTTTCTGATTGGCAGACCATGAGTTTCCTCACTTCCTTGACGTAAACACAGACAGCGTACGATGGCGTATTTTGACGACTTGCTTTTACCCGGATGAAGTTCGTCCATCGATCACGTGACATAGTTGGTGCCATTCCCGTCGGGTGATAAATTTATCCCAACAAGGCCGAGTGGAACCGCCTAAAAGCCAGGGTTGATAGCTTTTGTGTGAATTGTTTTGGTCAATAACTGTTTTTTGTGTGTTTCAAATAACATCTGTGTTTACAGCCCATGGAAACCAAAACAACGGAGCAGTAACATCAACTCCTCATCGGTTATTTTTTCACGCCTGTTATGTCACTGATAATGAATGGTTGTTTAAAGAATCGCTTGTAGGTTATGCTAATGGTGCGCGGTGCTATTATGATGTTAAATGATGTAATTTAATTTAATTTTGATGCGATGAACTTTGAAGGGGTGAAGCACGCTAGCTGAAAAGGGAAGCACTCAACTCTCACTTTTATCGCTAATTTTATCGTATAAAGATGACGTGTCACGAGCTAAGGTTAATTTGGGTGAACGCATTTAACAAGCGAAAATGGGAAAATTATTAAATGTTACATGCATAAAGTAAACCATAACATAAAATTGATATGATGATCATTACATCGACAACCCATTATATCCTGCCACAGATGGTCCTGATATCTAGTGTCTGTTAAATAGAATGGAGTTCTGTTGGAATATCACACCTGTTTAATGTTAACATTAATCAAACGAAAACTTTGTTTCAAAAAAGAACATTTTCACACGAAACTACACTTACACTATATATTGTTATAATTAAATATACTTCATAATGCGATTTAATTAAGTAAATATAATAATTACCCTTACAGAACAATGCATGATGTCACATAACAATATGCTAAAAATAACGATATTAAAGATATCAAAAACAAAAACATTATTATGTGTTGTTTCTTTCGTGCTTGAAAATTTGAATCGTTGTTTTTGCCTTGTTGTTTTTACTTATGCCAGTATATGATTAAATGGAAAAAGGATCAGAAAAATGTAACGCAACACAAAAACAAAAGTACATATCAATTCAAGTATCTTTAACAAGAACAAAATGTTTCTCTTCGCTTTCAAGATTATACCATTTTCGCCATAACATTATTTACTTTTTTGTAAGAAAAAAAGATAAACTTAAAATACAAAGTTATAGCATGGTAAAAAAAAAATAAAGTAAATCTGTAACCTCCAACAATGTTTTTGTTGTTTGTTGTTCGTTTGTTTTTGTTTTTTGTTGCTGTTGTTGTTGTTGTTTTAATATATAAATTAAATAGATTTATAAAAAAAATATGGCCATTACTACACAAACACAAACAAAGAAAATACTGTAGTATCGTCCATGCTTTCTGTCCTTAATCACAGTTAAAGCGCCATCTTGACCATAACTGGCGCGGTGCAATATGTACATCGCACATCACACCAACGAGTACGTAAACACTTATTTGTAAACAAGCAGACCGCTACATCAAATATGTAGGCGTGTGTCTTAGTCCCAGACTATGCAAATTACCGAAGATCTGATTCGGTCCCGCTATTGGACGACCCATTGGGCGGTCTATATTCCAACGGTTCGACCCACTGGAGGCCGATAGATGTATGATAAATAACTACAATATACAGCAGAAACGAGGATTTCATCTGCTCCTTGCAGAGGATTTACGAATGCAAAGAACTTATCGGGAAGGTTTTTTTTTTTTTTTTAAACTGCATCTTCTGTTCTCACTAGATGTGTAAAGCGCTCATAAGTCGTGCGATTTCTAGAAGATGATGTATTAATATTAGATATTTCAGTAACAACAGATCACTAGAAAAACATATGTGGCAGCCATAAAAGCTTGTGTATTATTAGCTTGTAACCGGTAATCTCTGGTCGTTTTTAATACTACAGTTGTTTGTATTTCTATCTCATTTAACGGTTTAATATGATTTCATTGCCCAAGCTCAGTAACCATAAGTATGGACTTGAGTTAAAGTTTTGTTTGATTAGAGAAACACGATTTTTTTTTCTCATTATTTAAAAATTTATATTTAATTAAAAATAAATTGTGTTGTTTCGTTCTACTTGTGGAAGATTATTTTTCGTTGCCATATCGAATTATAGCAAAGCATTTTTACGTGTAAACTATTAATTATGTTCTTAATCTTGATCAAAGTTTTTACGCATGTGTGTTATCAAAAAATCCAATGTTTCATGTCTGCCTTGTCTATATTTAAAAATTACACTAAGAAAGACAACTGCAAATGTCGTTCACAGAATTGGTTTGGTATGGATTATGCCGCTTGAATAAAGATTTCAGTGAAGATTCTTCTCTTTGACGTTAAAGAGACTTTATTGTGATAATAATAATAATAATAATAATAATAATAATAATAATAATAATAATAATAATAATAATAATAATAAAAATAATAACAATATTAACAATAATAATAATAATAATAAAAATAATCCTTCAACTAAAATAAATGTTATTTAAACATTATTTGGTATTGAAATACAATGGCGCGTTTCAAATGAGATAATTTGTGCCAAAAACGTAACGCTGCGTCTGATTCGTATTTTTGTTTCAAAGTGTGTGTATAGTGGTGTATAGTGGTGTTATTTTTCGTTTAGAGAGAAAGTACATTATACAAATTAGTTCATGTATAAAATGCGGAATTCTACGTTTTGATGTTTCTGCAGGGAATGAAAATGTTTTTAGCTTTTATTCTTTAAGCTCATTCAAACACTCCCAAAGTTAAACTGCTGGCATTTTTGCTGGCAAACCGATGGTCAAGATATATGTCTCCTGTTTCCACCCATCAATAATGTGACCATAATTGTGTCGGTGCGATGTAACAAAAAACTTATCTCAGTTGAAGATTCTCCACTTATCAAAAAACGGTTTAATCTTCACCGCTAATCAGCATGACAGTACTAAAGTTGGGCTTGAGCTGGCACCACACAAGTTACACGTTACCTTTGGGCGCACCTGGCGTGGGGGTAGATGGCGACTTTGAATGCTTAGCCTCTATCTCCGTGGATTCGAATCCCATCCGAGGCTTTTTGTGTGGAAGTCTCCTAGGTAATCTGCGGCGACCTTGTGGTTCGTTTGTCTGGGGTCTACCTTCACCAAAACAGCTGGACGGCGTTATAATTACTATAATTTTTGATTCAAAAACAAAACAAAACAAACATCTCCTCTTCTCGAGCATCATCGTATAATATTGTCATTTTTATTTATTCTCTTTCATATTAATAACTAAACCGGATACCATATGTGTATATTGTATTATAATACGATGATGTACATGAGTACGAATCTGAATAAAAAAAAAATATGTTCTGTTCTGTTCCACTGCTCGAGCTGCACTTATTTATAAAATCAACAAAAAATAAACAAAACCTAAAGAAGATTCACTACGAATCGAAACGTCCTTCATCAGAGTGGAGTTTTGTTTGGATTTTACCCCACATTATTTATAACCAATACTAAAATTCTTAATTATTTGCTATCAAAGTCATGCCTATGTAAAACTATGCATTAAAAAGATTTACTAGCAAGCAGTGTATAGTAGATCCTTGCCAGACAGCTCCATCGTGATCTGACCGATCTAGATCTTCATTATTTGCAGTAATCGTGCTAGGCAGGCTTATCGTCCCTCTTAAGTTTTAGCGCCATAAATAACAAAGAGTATTATTTATATGAACCATTCCTTACACATTTATTGCAATTGCGGGAAACATCCGATATATTATCGGGATTTTTAAAAGGAGATATTTAATAGACGCGAGTAAACTGACCGCGGTGTGGTCGCGTTCACTAAGCCCATGTCGCAGAATACCTAACACTTATATCATACGTACATTATATCTACGTAATGTAGCCATAGCATACATGTTTGAAGGTGTAAAGTAATAATATTTAGGTTTACACATAAAAACCACATCACTGGTTTGATAGGGATAGTGATGCAGTTCAATATTGAATTTTAACTTGCATTTTAACTGGCCATAAAATGGTTAAAATAGTTAATACATTATTTTGCTTTGTGCAATATAATGTACACAGATATCTTTGCCTGTACATATATATTACTTATTAAAAAAATATTCACCATAAACAATATATCAATTTTGTTCATTTTCGCAACATTGATACTAATTTTGAAAATAGCATATGCAAGCTTTAAAGCACTGTATTTACTCAATTATAAACTCGCCTTGCCGTTTTAAAGTTGGATTTTTTGTGAAGCAACCTTATACATTTTTATTATTTGAAAAAAAATCCTGCCAAATGATGTTTATTGATGTCCGGCTAAAAATCAACTAGTTCTTACAAACACGTATGTCCTATCTGATACTCACTGCACAGTTTACCATTTTTAAGCTAAGAAATCCTCGGGACCGCTTACATTTAAAATCAAGTTATAGCATTGTCTGTGCTGTCCGCTCTGGCATCAATATTTATTTTTAGATAAATCTCTAACGTCCTTATTTATAGATTTTAAACGAATGAATATTAAGAGCGAGTTTTTCCCCGATGAGTTTTGTTAAACTTTTGAGACAGTGTTCAAAATCGTCTTTATTTAGACTATTTAGACTATTGTTTAGACTATTTAGACTATTGTTTAGACTATTTAGACTATTGTTTAGACTATTTAGAATATTAAGACTATTTAGACTACTTTACATGAGAGTATGCAGAATTTATGCACATTTTCCCCCAAAATTGGTTATATTTTGTTAATTATATTTGATATAGAAAAACTGTCGGATAGCAACGTTAAAGTGAGTTCGTTCGCCTCTTCGATTGACAGACAGTAGTGTATTAATACAAATATAGCAAGGGCAGATCCAGAAACTTTGGTGCGGGTATGAATCAAAATCCATTCAACTTTATCGCTGTAAATACTAGATATATATACACAGTAAGAGACCCTAACTTCGACCTAAGCAGTCAACAGACAAAATATACGTTAAATGCTTATTATTTTTTAAGCTTACATGGATGTGTTTTCCCAGCACTACTCTTTTACCTAGTTGTTGGGGGCGGGGGATAAATCCCCCATCCCCCATCCCCCACCCCTGGATCCATCCCTGATATATATAGTCATCGTTCAGGCAGTGGTTTGTTTATAGGTAGGTTTACACGGGTAGGAGGTCTTATTGAATATACAATGTACATGTATTGTATGTTATGGCCGTGGAGATGCACGGTGTCTTGTGACCATTGAAATGAGAGTAATCTACAGAAGGTGTACTCACATTACAGAAATATTTGAGGTGCTTGGTTGATACAGTGATAATGCTCGGACTGGGACATAGTGAGGTACATACAGATGTGCTTAATCTGACATATTACACATGTTTAATGTTCATTTATTTTAGATGTTCTTTAAATGTTTGAGGTTCCTAGGTTAATTTGAGAACCTCATTTAAAATCTTCTTTCTTTTCCAAATATATAGCATTCATTTGTTTATTTGGGGTCATATAATGACACATATCACAAACAGAAATTGTCAGATGTATTTTACACACACTAACCCAATATATATATATATATATTAAATCAGAAATGCATTTATAAAATTAAAAAACACTGTTTAAATGCGTTAATATATACAAACCAGAATAAAATTAAATTTAAAAAAGTAAGTAAAAACTGAATATTTATAACAAAATAAATTTTAACCATCCCATTTTCGATATTATGTTAGGCTAAGCATTATGACGTTTTCTTATTTTTGACTTAATGTGTATATAATAACCGTTTTCATATATTTTGTATAAAAACAAAGATATTGTTATCTTGGTCGATGTCATTGTTGTTGTTGTTGCTGCTGTTGTTGTTGAACGTATAAAATAGATTGTAAAAAATATTAAAGTTACGGATCTCATAAGTTTTATTAAGATTTACTTTCTAATTTATACTTTAAGGTGCATGCAATACAAGTGTTGACAATTGCATGAACGAGGGCTGTGTCACACGTTCAATTCCATCACCCCTCCATCATTAAATTGGCAAGTTTTTAACAGTAGTTTTACATGAGTACAGCTGTAATATTATTTCAAATTAATTGTCTATCATAACATTGATTTAAATAGATTAATGGCGATTTAATATACGAACATTCTTATGCTGGTAGAGGGTGTTGACAAAAAAATAATACAATTTTAATCAAAGTGAGACTTTAATTAAAGATGTTCTTGTACTTTGTATTGGTGTTTTGAGAATCACCCATGCGCCAGTGATGAGCGCCGTTGCTAATGTCCCCACAAAGGAGTTACAAATCACCGCAGTGTCATGTCAATTATCATATCATCCCTATTGTGCACGGTGAATTTATTCCCAAACATTGCAGCGTAATTTGAGCAATAGTGTTACAAGTCAGCATCTTCGTCAGGAAGGCAATCCGTGGCCTGTCACGCGGCACGTGCTGCACGACACGGTCCATCGTACGTATTCAATAAAAATGCCCTCAGGTTTTAATTAGTTAACTTGACAAACAATGCGTTGATGCGAACAGAATAGTCGCGCGTTGGTTACATAAGTGAGTAGAAATAATTCATAACTGCGGCAGTGGAGCCCGGTTCTTAGTGGGTGGCATAGAGGGTGATTATTTTTCTCGAGTTTAAAATTTGATTTTCCTGACAGTGTGGAGTAATTAGGGATTGTTTATAATATACCCACATTACACACAGAGTCGTCTTGCCATCGTATAATTTGACACCGTTGTGTGGATATGTTTACGAACATTTCACAATGCAGTCAGGTGCTGGCTCCCTCAGCCAGGTCGCCATTACGTGAACTTCATTACGTAATTATCATTCCGCGCCGTTGTAAGGTCGTGGCACGTGTACTTTTTTCAGTGACTATGCATTTTAGTCCGCAGACAGAAATACGAGCTGTTGACTTCAACACGTCGAAGGCCGGCACACGTCGTTTGTCCGTCAAAGGGAAAGGTAAAATTGAACCGAAGCACGGCACTTGACTTTTAAGCCTACGTTCGTAGTAAATAGAGCGGGTGTTGAGATAAGGAGTCAAATGCAGACGTGAATTTTCAAGATAACCTTCACCATGTTTTTATACTCGTCTTACATGTGATCCTTCCGACTAGTTGGTTTGTTTCAGCCGATGGGTTTGACGTTTACATGGCGTGTCGCGGTTCTTATTACAACAGTAGAGATTATAATTAATAATGAAATGCAGTGGTTGATTCTATAATTTCACAATTAGAAAAATGCAACCATTTATATGAAAACAGCCGGCAAAACTAAAAAAATCACATTGCAAGTAACATGGCGCCTCATTAGAAAATAACGATTGAAAGTGCTCCGCTGTCAATCGTCCTGTTTTTTACTAGAGTCAAATATAAATTAAGTGCTAAGTACGCCAATTACAAATTGCAGAAGAAGGCGGAACTGTACAATAATCTGATTTCTTGGCTTGGCACCAGACGCCATACATTCTCTACGTGTCATGCCGCAACCCCATCTGGTGGCCAAGTTTGGATAGAGTTGCTCCTCCCAGCGGTCAACAATCAAGAACTGTAACTCCATTACCCTTTGACCTTTCGTTAAAAAACATTTTCATTTTCTGTGCCCACTTCGCGCTGTTTGACAGGTCGTAGAATTAGTCCTAACTTAATAATTGGTCAAGCAGGACAATGCAAACTAACTTCATGGTTGAGTACATCAATTACCGAACAATCTCAAGTGGTTTTAATACAGAAGGAATAAAATATTGTGTTCAAACAAAGGGAACACGGTTTAATCAACAAACAAATGCAATTATTATTAATAAAGTGGTAAACTCACTTAAATGGTTAATTATCTTTGATTTGTTCGAATAAATATGGTGTGCTTTTGTTATAAACATTTTTTATTCTATGGTATGATATTGTAACTATTTTCGGACAAAGAAGTTTATAGTTACTTCAATAAAATATTCTGTTTTGAACTTAAGATATCGGATATGTTAATAAATCATGAACTAAATGTGTCTTTATTGTGTATACGTTGCACAAACAATATTGCACTTATTCTGAGACGGTAACAACGTCGTTCTGTTAATTGTGCCATCCATGAAAACCATGGCAATAACAGAAGCTGAAATTCAAATCTGAGCCAGATATATACTGTAAAGACTTTTAGAGAAGTATGTTATTTGTTCTGAAATTATTATTTTGAAATGGTTCGCCAATAAGATAAAATATTTCGACTGGTTATTGAAAGTCTTATGTAAAATGCTTATATGTATCATTAATGCAACTTTCCGAGAAAATTAAATAAATTAGCATGAACACATATTTTATATCTAATACGCAAGTTTATTTGGCATACTAAGCCTTGTCGGGCTCTAATGCCCACCTTGAAACCAGTTATAACACCTTAATCTTAAAGAACAGAAGGTTTAAAGGTTTATCTATTAACAAATGGTAATAACTTTCAATATTCAGTGTTGATTTATCATAGTTAAAGCATTTAAAAAACCACAGGTATCCATTATTTTTTAAGGTGGCATCTGACAGTTTGTAACACAATCTATCTTAAATACATATAATAATGGTGTACTCGTGTTTGATGGAATCTGGGCATCATTGATCATAAACTTGTACTTTATCATATCTTTGTACATATTTGTAATGACGAGTTGGTTGTTATGATTTACTCTTCACAAAGATGAGGGGCATCACTGAACAACCATTTTTGGTAACAACAATTTATTTGGTCGTTTAAGAAATCAACGATTTTGACTAAATTGTTGGCTGTTACCTTTAATTGTAGAGCAGTAAATTTGCACGAAGGAAGTTGTTGCTCAAAATGTCTGAAATGTGTTACTCAAACTCTTACCAGTTACTCATAATTACTCATACCAGTTAAATAAGTTGGTCATTGATGTTTCTCGGCTTTGGAGATAAACTTGGCATTGAAACGGATGCTCTTTGTTTGACCAATTCCGACGTTTTCCGTATCCGGTGCAGATGCTGGACTAATTGCGCATCATTTTCCGTTGCATTATTTACTAGGACTGGTAAGTGAATGAATGCGATCTGCAGAAGTATTTTATGGGCATGTAAATTCGGTGAATATGTATTTTTTTCTTATATTTTATATTTTATTCCGAATGTGTCTGTCAATTAAAAATTTGAACATATGGGCATGTTTAAGTGACGCTAAACAGCTTGTACTCTGTGGTCTAATCCATAATCCTACTGCGATATGTTTGTGGTTGTGGTTTGTAATAGTATGCAACATTTGGCCAACGTACGACCATTGCATTTAAATTCATAGTGGAAACAGAAGATGGAAGAAACACAACACCTATTCTCAAGGACAAGAACCATCAAACCGTCAACATAAATTGGACTTTACGTTGACACCCGCTTGGCCATTTCTGACGGAATATTTTTTTTGTCTTGGAGCGACCGTCATGTTCACAGGAGCCTGGAAATGATGGTGGCTGTACCTCCGTTAGTCCGTGTCAGATATTCGGACCCCGTTGCTATGGTTACACTAGACTGGTTAGCTCATCTTCCCGTGCCCTGACGCTGCGCACGTCCACTTGTCAGAGTTGGTACCCAGACTCATTAGGCGCTGAAATCTTACCTTGTTGGGCGCAGATATCCGCCGCATTGTTTACATAACAAGTACGACCAGGGGCGGGGCAGAAACATCAATCGAAATTAACTGTCGTATTTAAAAAAACGGAAACCGGCCATCGTCTAGCGTTGTTTCTCGAAGACAGCACGCACGGACCGATCCATTTCACGTGAGTTGTCCTGACACAGCACGTTGCGTCGCAAGGACTCAATTTAATCCAACCATTTCAAAGTCAATTAAGTCGTTTATCTTTCTAATCAGACCAATGCTACGTCTTTTCTCCCCAAACTAGTCTTTTCAGAAAGGGGTTCTTTTGTTGTCAATTCTGGTTCAGTGATGACTCTATTTTTAAGAGTCCTCATATTACAGATATCCCGTTAATTGAGTTGTTTTGCCCATTATGCAATACCCGTTTAAGTATGTTTAAAATCGTGAGGCACCCTACACATGTGCCGAGACAAAGTACTTAATTTGTATATTAATGAGGACATTAGAATCTATTTATCCCGCGTTGGAGATTATTAACGGGAAAAAAATCCAGGTTTTTGTATGTTTTATTTGGCTTAAAATTAAACAAAACGCGTTTGTTTCGTTTAAAAAGAAAGAAAACTGTCCTGCGATTTTTCAAAGACTTTAAACGTGTTTGACTACAGCTTTAGAATAATTAATTTTGTCACTATTGATGACCTATTATTCAGCACACGGCTATTAAAACAGTTAAACAGTATGAAAAAGGTATCTGTTTATAAGAGAATATTTGCAAAAACTAATTCGAAGTAATAGTGGCAATATTTAAAAGAGATGAGTTATCGAAGCATTTATTGGCCTGTTCTATTTTTTCCATTTTATGTAGATAGATATTGATACCTGTATTGATAGTATGTGTATAATTTATCCTAACCTTCCAGATGCACTACAGAAACACAAACTGCCGTTTATACAAAGAAGACATGTATATACATGTGGCACTGATGCAACATCATCGTCAATTGCGAATTCACTTTCATTTGATAAATTCAAGTATTCGCGTTTATTCCCAATGATCACTTTAAGAGGGATGTTTCCTCTAACACAATGGAAATACTGCCTTCACTTCACTAACATGCCATAATACATAACAAATTACCACATCAGACTGACTAGTACGGAAACTATCTTTACACGTCGTTTATAGTCAATCGTGTAAAAGTTCCATTTGCCTATACGTGTTTAAATCTCGACAGGATATCGAAGCAGTAACCTTCTGTAGATGCACCGATGTCCGACTTTCTTTTCTAATCTTAGCTGTATGACTGTTCTAAGAATAAATTTATCAGGCTACGGCAAATAGCTTAAATCCAGATAAGCTCCCATACTATTTGCTGCCGAGTCTCTGCCAATGTGCTCTGTTACATATGTATGAAGGTGTTAGCAATAACTGAATTCATGGTGTTGCTTATTTATAAATTTAGCATAATAAGGGTTAAATACAGCAAGCAGAAACGGACCGGCCTTGATGCAATACAGCTCTAAGTCTGAGGCCATACTAAAAATCTGATTCTTCCGATTTGAGTAAAGATAGTGTTGACCAATCGTATATTAAAATGATCATCGGTCACAAACTAGGGCTTTAATAACTTTGGACCCAGGTCATAGAAAATGATTCTTTGGGGCCAATTACGCAGCGTCATAATGAGCGTGGTGTATCCAGCTTTAAATGCCTAATGGACCCTTACAGTTAGTCCTGCCCTCGACAAGACATCCAACATCCGGGCACCTGTCCCCGGATCACGGACGAGATTTCAATCAGATTCATACGCCACATATAACGTCATCAAAGGTCTGTGTCCCTTTTTACTGGAACCATCTAGGCGGAAACGAGACGTTGGCGTTAGAAAACCTGGCAAATTAAAGTCATTATTATCATTAAAAGGTCGACAAGTTGGTGGGGAGAGCAAGGACGATTGGCCCTCGGGTCGGCGGGGACTACTTTCTTTAGCGGATGGCACCAAAATGTCCGGGGTCCAAGGAAAAGATAATTCCCCCATAAACAATGTTCAGTTTAGTGGAAAGGGCGATTTAATAAGTACAAAGGGGGCTGTTTTAAGTTAATTCTTCTGTGAATGCGTTATGAATTATTGTTGATTTGCATATTATCGTATTTGTTAAACTGTTATTAAAAAAAATATGCTAATGACCCTGGACCCCTGTTTAGCGGCCATTGATTTTTTACTCCGTGGCGTAACATCTGATTGAATCTGAGGTCTCATAAAGGCTACTCATCGGGGGCAATTTACTTCATATTTTCAAGAGGAACAGATTTTTCTCATTCTTTCAAACTGACATGAAATTATGATGTAACAAAAGATATGAAAATGAGCGACAATCACCATTGCATAGCACCTTTAAATGAGGCTTGCAAGTTCATGAACTTTCATTCTCGCTGACAACTTTATGACGATAAAGCTCAGTTAAAAGAGGTGAACAAATTCTGTTTTCATTCTTGTTACATAACCGTATGATTAATTGAGTGATAAGGTTTGCCTTGTTAACTTCTCTTTTAGGTCCATTGACTCTAGCGCGTTAGAGGTCGCTCTTTGATGTTACTTTTATTAGACCTGAAACCGTTAACCCTTCACCTCTTATAAAACCACGACTTGATTCATGGGTAAAACAAGACTGACGAGCAAACGGACGAATGTACGGCAGCAATCAGACAAGCATATTTTTAATTCTAGAATACAAATGAGTAAACGATTTACTAAAAAAATAACGTACCGAAATCTGTTCTGAGTGCAAACACAAATTAAAAACTAAAACAGGTCTGTTGTGTCATGTCTGTTTTATTATCACGGACAATGATTATTACAGTAAGTATGTTTACGAACGTTGAATATTAAACATGTAATCTTGACGACGCACCTCCAAGTGGCTGTCGGATCGGTAGTTACTTCTTTTATCTAAATATAATTATAGGATAGCCAAATACTCTATGTACATACATATAAGATACATATAAGATATATATACACCTGTTCAAGTGAAAATGACAAACATGATAAATTGCCATGAATGTCGTATTACACCCTTAGACCGTCGCGTAGTTTAGCCTTAAACAAATACATATAGCATTGAAATATATAGGCCTATCATGTACACAGAGTCATTGAACGACAATTGTATAGTTAAAACTGATAGCAATAATTGCTTTTCATACATAAATACATTATTATCACATATACTTATCTCATCCTTCATTAATTTATGATAAGACAAAGTAATACTTATCTTTTCATTCATATAGTAATCACAAATATTTATATTTTAATTATTAAATTTACGATAATCACAAATGTTCGCTTCAATTCGTGCGAAATTTAAAATACACGACGAGTTTTGGTTGTTGTTATTTTTTTTTTTTTCTTTTTATATACTTTTTCTATACACTTTGAATCTTTATAAACTTATCGAGAAATGAAAACCAGCTCTTTAAGTATTGTGTATTGTTATACATGTACTTCAAATAACAGATCATCAAGAATGCAACATTTAGCAATCGTCGTGATACTATTGACTTTTATAAAATCTTTTTAAAAGCATTATACATATTTCTAAACTTGTCATCATACCTTTTCTTAGTTAATAAGCAACACAAATGCTCGGTTCGGAGATAATTATTTGTTGATTAAAATAAACCGTTAGATGTTACAAATAAACCAATCGTCTCTGCAGCATCGCACACAAAGAACAGTTCTACAGATGAACCTAAGAACCGATCCTCCAATATTTTCCGGAAAGATTTTACGACATCTTAAAGACAGTCGCGGTGACAACCACAAAGCAACTTATTTGACGATGTGTGTTGTTTTGACAGCATCGCAGATGCAGGGGCAGACTTAAAAACTTAATTTCATTCGCGAGCTCAATTAATTCCAGTTTTACGACTTTATTGGTTTGATTTTTCATACCAGCAAATGACGAAATCGCTCTGGGACAAATGAACGGGTGACAATTCGATTTAAATCCTGAGTCAATTCTACCCTTGAGTATACACTTGAAGAAAGCGGGACAATATTTAGAATGAATCAATTAAGAAAACCCGTCATAATTGAAAACTAAAGCGGCGATTCTCTGCTGATGGGTATAGTAATGTGAAAATGAGATTTTATTTCAACCTTTGTAGTTCAAAATTAGCATCAGCAGTTTATGTATCTAACTCTCTTCTGGTGTTTACTGTTTCCAAGAGATTCAACCTAACCTGTCTGTAACCCAAACACCGCATAGTTTTAGCTAAATGAAGCAAAATTAAATGTCAGGTGTCGCAAATTACAAAATCCTCACTGCCTTTTCCCATTTGTCAACATTTTTGTAATTGAACAGCTTTATAATAAGTATTATTGTGGTTTTGGTGCCGATATTTACGCAATTTAAATTAAGTTAAAACAAAACGCGAACCAGAATGGAACACGTTTAAAATGCTTTTGAAAAAGAAAGTTATTAGGATGCCCGTCGGTAATAAATACGACATAATCTATAATTTTTGTCACCATGTGTGTCTGCTATGAATGTTCAGTATGCAATACATGCCATACAATCGCTAATTTCCATCATTAGTATGTTAAATCGCTCAGAAAGAGCGGATTCGACTGCTAGATGTATTTACTGCGATCATCCAATCAAATTGCTGTAATTCTCAAACTGAAGAAATGATGTCTAAAATCACGTTTCTTTTCAGAAAGATAATTATACTGTTTATACTAGCACCACAGCGTCAAATATTGCGGACTTTCATCAAACCAGAACACTGTTGCCCGCAGGCAAAAAAAAAAGAAGAAAAAAGTCCCGAGACACAGTTGCAAATCTCGTATAGAAGGTTAGAGAAAAACTAACGAAGAAGACCAATTTAAAAATCAAACAGATGTCGAAAGCTTTCGGCTTTAAAAGTATCACAGACGAGGACTTGTTAATTCTTTGTATGGATGAAGTTGCCTCGATGCTTAAAAAGGTCGAACAGCATGGGGCAAGGTTTAGACTGATTTCTAGTGAGACTTCATTATCCTTGTATACCTGTTGTGATCTGCATCCCAGTCTTGCAAGAAGGGGCGGTCGGTTTGTCTTCCCCTTACATCGTCTCATTCAATCTGGGTGGAGCCAATTATGGATTTTTCCTCCTGTTCTTATTAATTACAATTAATTAAAGGTTCCGCTGTTAAGACCTTCGGTAAGTCGCTTTTCGCTGTATTCGGTCTCTTTATAAACAGTGAGCATTTTTATTTGTCAGAATATCCGATCGGGTGACCTATTGTGTTTTGTTAACTGTAAAACACATCTAACAAGCTTCGAGGTTAACCCGGCTTTTCTATAGCCATGGGATAATTGTAAAGTATTCCTTTCTCGTGCACCGCTATGCTGTGAAAAATGGTATTTTCTTGGTTTTAACATCTGTTATAGTTGGGATTAAAACACCTTGCTCGATGAGTTGTTTCTTCCGACGACCCCGGCTGTTGACCTTCCCCTCCCACGACCCTCTCTCTAACGTACCGCCGGGAACGTAACCATCCGTCGGGAATGGCGCCCAAATATTAGAAAAGTCACTTATCAAGGTGTTAATCAACAAAACATTGTGAATACAAATGATTTATTGTACCACCGGGAGCGGTACAATCCGTCGGTAAAAGTACCTAAACCACCGAGAAAGCCAACTATGTTGGTGGTTTTCAATAAACCATACCAAACAGATGATATAGGTTTAATAAATTTCGATTAAAATCAACTAAATTACTACAAAAGCTATACAGCATCGAACCTCCGCGATAAAAGCGCTTTGGTGGAGGATGAAGTTCAACTCCTGTGGTACTGTCAGCTTTTGTATGCGCTTTTAAGGCAACAAAAGAAATGCTATACAGTGTCGAACACCTGAAACGGCATTCACAGTAGTATTGTTTCCATCAATGTTTAGAAATCCATCAGTGTTTAAAAATCCAACTGTTTCTTTGAAACGTTTCTTTAATTAAAATTCTTCGTCTTTGAGACAGAAGTGTAAATGAGCGTGAATTCGAGTGAATGAACCACAATTCGGAGTAACGCCGGAGTTCATTGACCGGGTTTTCCATCGGAACTGGGGATGCACAATTAGAACTATAAACGTTATGTCATTGATAAACAAATGTAGCAAATATTCAGCTCTCCTTTATACACGGATTGGACATGTCATAATTGGCATGCTTTAGAACCTTTAGTGTTTTCAAAGATACTAATTATTTATTTAGAAGACTTGGCATTTTATAAATATAGAGCAGACTATATCTTAAAATTACATCACAATTTTCATTTATGTTCAAAGAGTGAATACAGTTGTGTAAGTGGTTTCTTTTCCCATACGATTGTTCCTGGTTTTAAACCAATATACAGGATAGACAATGAATTAATTTCAATACTGTTTCATTCATTTTCCAGTTGATGCCAAAGGTCCGAATCTTTTTCTACGATCCACAAAAGCAAAGTAAATCGAGGAGAAGTCAGTAATTTTAACCAAATTGTAGTACACCTCCGGTGGCAATCTCGTTCCTTTATAGGGTATAACTTCCAACTCGATCACACGTCACCGTCTCGTGCGATAACTGATTAAAAGATAAATACGCAGATCTGTCAGTCTTAAACATTCATAAACACCTCTGCTTTCTCTCGTTGTTTGTGAATAGTAACTCAACACCCCGACTTTGTCACAGGTAGGGTTGTTACCTACTACGACGCAGCTTCGAGAAAAAAGTAATATTCTAAAGAACGCATAAAGACTTCTTAAAGCGAAATATAATCCCCTTTACAAGGAGATGTTGATATTCACTTATTCGACTGATTGCACAAACTTCAAGCTATTAAACACCTTTTACACGGTGTCGACAAATAGAAGTACGAGCTTGGTCACCATGATCAACGTAAAGGTAGTGTTGTATGTGACACTGACTTAGTGTTACAAGTTTCTTTTTTAGGGACAATCTTTCTAACAACGGATAAGGACATGCGTTTATTGCCTTATTAAAAGCAATTCATCTTCTATGTATGTGAAATATGAACGAATCAACAAATGGACTAGAACGGTGCCCCATACGCTTCTCTGTAAAAACACCGGCTGCCAAGTGAAACCTTCGTTCCAAGGCTCCCGGTGGCCGACTGCAGGCCAGAAAGAGCGAAAAGCGCATGTGCTGTACGGATATTGATTCAACTGCACACACGATTGCAGTTAACATAACAATAGCAGCTGCAGAACGGATGTGAACGATGTAAACAAAAAGTTGCATTATGGGAATTATTTGTTTGAAACTTTTGGCGGGATAACTGTTGCTTTAAATTGCAGTCTTTAAAAGTTGAATTTCAGCCGCAAAAATATTGTTTTCAAGAGAAAAATATAGCGAAATAAATAGTTTTCTAACTACGGAATCTAATCAATGTCCCAAGACTTCATTCATATTAACATTAAACGCCTCTAGACGGCTTTGTGACCAAAAAAAGAGCAGTTGGTGTGCTGTTTCAACAGACGAAAAGTTGTTACAAGTCAATGGGATACAGGACAAATGTTGATACAGGCTGTCAAAAGAAATTCAAACTTTCGTACAGAAATTGTTTAGGTTTGACTCTCCACTGAAGACTATATGGGTCCTAAATGCACATTCTGACGATGGGACGATGGTGGTTCCTTTCAAACATTGACTGCACAACGGAACTCCGATCCTCTGCTTAGCACAGTTGTCCCGTATGCTAGTATGCGAATTTAAATATCATGACCAACTTCACAGTAGTGAATGAGTCAATTGACGTAGTTTTATATTTCAATTATGTCATGGTCGTTAATGGGTTTGTCAAGATATCGTTTTGCAGGCTCTTCAAAGTGACATCGGGATGATGGTCCGGTCTTAAACTGCATCTGTGACACAACAGAAAGGCGACATGTGAAGCGAGAGGGGTCTGTCCTTCGACAAGTCACAAGATGCGCACTTGTACATAACCTTTCATGTTCAGTTAATGGGTTAAGGAGTTTGAACAACTTTCAAGGGTCATGAATAATTCATTCAAGAAACATAGAATCAGTCCTTCTTGGAACCGTTTGTCAAGATGACAGCTATATTGATGGATTTATTAATCGTTCGAACGTTTACAAGCACTACCTGTTTGTCTAACGGGCAGCACAAAGAAAACAAGAAGTTTGCCTCGATTGCACGAAGCGGCCACTTCCTGCACACATTTCTTTCTGTCACATGGGCGCCAGCGTTCCATATCCCATCGGTTTGCAAGCGGTATGTGCATGTCAGGATTTGACATAATGCTATATTTTTTCTAATTCTGAGTATTTTATGGGTAATACAGTAAGGTGCAGGTGTGCTTGCATGCACATAAACATGCTCGATGCAGCATTGTAACAGCCAACTGCTTGAGGTCTGCGGGAACTGCGACTAAAGTGGGAGTTTCGCTCATAACGACGGCATTACGTGGCGCAATAGCGGCCAAATCATCGCGGATGATTCTTTGTGAGTTCTACAAAAGATTCAATGATTACCAACGACATGCAAACATGCATATCTTGCTGTTGCTTGTCTTTGACATACGGTTCCCTCTGTCGGTTCCATTGAAGACCACGTGGCCTAAATTAAGATTAGCTGCTCCCCCGGTCCGTTTTTGCCCATTATAATCAAGATTTTAACTACAATTTTCTCAATGCAAATTATCATATATCCGCTTGCAGCAAGCATGTTAGCTTAAGCAATTATTTTATGATGCAACTTGATTAAAAGACAATTTCTATAGCTCGTTTGAGTCCTGACATCGTGTCAAAAAGATTACTAACTTTCCTTTTCGTTTATTCCATGAACTGCAAAATCAGCCTGCACCGTCTCGCCATCTGCCATGCAGCAGAAAAACAACTTATTAATTGTTCTTTGTTATTGATGATTGGCGGTTAGCTTTTCATAACTTACAAAGAGTCTTTTGAGACGAAAATCAAGGGCTAACGGTGCCTCGTGCCGGTCTGGGATGCGTTGCATTGCCAGACGCAACCCAGCCCCCTTGCAGACAAACAAGGCCGTCCTCAGTCTGCTTTTAAATCATATTAATCAAGTGATTATATCAAAACTACACATACGCGCCTCAAAACTGCGCTGAAAATACAGCAAAGACGCACCGAATTTGCAATACGCGCGCCTTGCAAACTTCAGCCTGCGCCATCTTACAGGGCGGGAAACCGTGGTAATTCAAACTAACGCAAAGCCAATAATGTGCAGTCATTGATTGGCTGCTTTAACTAATTGCGCAATGCACAGCTTGCTGGGTTTTCGTGATCATATGCTAACAGATTTATGATTTCGTCAGTTACCACATACGAACGGCGTTTTTCGTCCGTCTTTGTACGGAGTGTCACGTGTAATTACAGACTGTACCTCGACGTTGACCCTCGCTGAGCCTTGCACAAATGTTCGTGAATGGCTTATCGCCATCTGACAGGCCAAAACCCCAGACTCTGAGTTATATCTCCCTAAATTCTCGTAAATTATCAGTGTTTCCCTCCATTCCGGACGCTCATTTTTAGAATGGCTGTTGATGAGTAGTTTTTCTTAATTCATCCAATGTTACCATAATATTTGGTCACAGTACATTAATTAAAAATAGTCCTTTGTTTATTTGCATTGTTGTATGTGTGTTGTATTTGTTCACATGTCTGATATTAATGGCTAACTCAATCAATCACATTATAACTAACTATTGAGACCAGTTATCTTTCGCTTCGTTTGATTGTTAAACAAGGACACAGTTTAGTTAAATGGTTCTTACTAAGACATTATAGTCGATACATCTATATTTGTATATAATCATTAATGAATTACAACGGTTATTTTAAAAATGTTAGAGATGGCATGAAAAGGGTGTTTCTTGTGGTGAGATGTCAACACTTTATCAAGGAAGTTAATTTTCGTTTGATTTAGAGTGCAGTGTATGTTTCTGTGCGTGTTCTTTTGATTGTGGTATAGGCAATCAATAGGTAAAATATGTATAATTGTTTTGTTGTTGCTATAATTGTTGCTGTTGTTTGTTTAACCAAAGCAAGCAGCAAAAATTCTGCGCGAACGTGCACACGATTAAGTGGTTTTGCATACCTATTAGTGCATAGCTTCTTGTCTGAAAACGCCATTGTATACGTCATGTAGGCTTGTACAATACTGTATATTATAAATCAAACAATTATTTGATTAAATTATTGCTGCCTTTAAACACATAAAAATCCCGATATTCTTATATGGGTGACTTATTTTTCTGATTTATACATTTATATGTAAAAACTGTAAAGAAAAAGCCTTCCTTGGTCAGGAAGAGATGCGATATTAACGTTTATGGGTGACTATTTTGACTCCTCATAGCAAAATAGTGTTGATTTCTCTTATGCGTACCTGGTATATCTTTTATGCTTATAGTCAATGCTCAGTATTGTTAAAATATTCATTTCACGCGCCATACCTTTTTCTAAAAATCGGTATAATAAATTTGAATGAGGAAGCTTTGATACCAATGTTTGGATCCGTTGGCGTTGAGACTTCAGTCAAATACATGTTTGTGATATATAATTATAAAACACATACAATGTACTGCCTGGAACATTATTATAATTGATTAGGTGTAGATTAAGGCATATAATACAGCTCGGGTTGCATTCTTCTTACTTTTCTATCCGTTTTTATGAACCCATTTCTAAAAAAACATTTCATTAAATGTGTTCAAAAAATATGCATGTATGTGTTGTTATTTTCATTTGACTCTAATTTGTTGATTTTACCTGTGCACGTGTTAGTCACAGAAAATATGGTATATTCCCTTTCTTACCATATCATTTTATCTCACGTGACATGATCATCTAGAGGTTGTTCAGACTTAAATATCTGTGGTAGTTCTCATAGGACCTTGTCATATTTTCCTATTTAAGCGGATGTAAAGAGAGTGGGGTTTTTTTTTGTTTTTGTTTTTTTGGTTTTGAAATACATCGCAGTGGGCAAGTATAAGACAACAGAGCGATGTCCAGCTAATTTGGTGTAGGAAGACCACAAACAGATGCCTGAGCAGAACCACAGGTACACTGCAGATCAATTGGAAGACCTTACCTTCATTTAGTCCTTCGCCCCGAAGGGGACTCGACATAACAAGTGCGGGGTTAGACAGTCAGAGGAGTTAAATCTCGGCGACTCTACCACCACGCCACGGGCACCTTTGTATAGAAGGTTTACTTTTTACAAAGTTGAACTAAAAGATGTTCTGCACTGTTTTATGAATCGAAATCATATATAGAGGAAGTGTTTTATGATTCGAAATATTATATGGAGGAAGTCTTTTTAACCGTGATGCAGCTAACTATATCAGTGGTTCTACCCAGACATTTATCTTTGGTTGTCCTCAACCAACATTAGGAGGGCGTATCCACCACAATGCTGATGGTGTCGGTGCAATATTAATATTCAACCGAACAGGAAATATACAGCGTTTAGAATCGTATTCACTCTACCTATCGTATTATGCATTTGTTTCCATTTATACCCACTATTTTGAAGCTCACATATGTTAATTCATGCCATGTTAAACGAGGCGACAAATAGGTTTGACTAATGTTAACGTTTCGTTGCGTGATTATTGCGCTGTTTTGAAAGGCTAGAAAAGGTATAAACTTTAAATTGCTGTCGTGAGGATTTACCTCGCTAACTTCTATATTTCATTTAAGAAAATAAAAATTAAAGACGTACATTTTGTTATTGCCCTCACGCCGATTTAAATTACGAACAGACTGATATAGCATTGAAATTAGTTTGGGTATGCCATCGTGGTGCGAGTTTTTAAAAATTTAGTTTACATCTTAAGGCCGTAAAATTTCTGAAAGGCCAGTTGTGTTATTATATCCAGACAACATATTGTTGTAAATCTCCTGTGTTTTAATGTAATACTTAAAACTGATTCGTCGACAAATTGTAGAAGCTAGGGCAAGCTGCAAAGTGAAAAGGGGGAAAAGTGTGTGTGTGTGTGTGTGTGGGCGGGGGGGGGGGGGGGGGGGTGGGACATAAAATCATACATAAATTCGTCATGTAGGATTCGAACCGGCGACATGTTGTATTGCAGTTAAGTCCTCTACGAACTGCGTCGCTGAATCTTGAAACTTTGCATACCCACGAATAACGTTCTTTTATTATACATAGCGTCCGGAACATTGTTTGCATTCAAATCTCAACTAAATCTGCCCTAATGTTGACTGGTTTCAACCGGCGTTTACCGGTTCATTTTGGATAAATGTCAGACCGAATGAAGAGTCGATCACTATTGTTTCCGTCAGTCTTCTATACCATATACTTCTTTTTGTGCATTATTTTGTATGAATGACATTTTTTTCCAGAGGATATTATAGATTTAAATCCAATTTTACCAAGTCCTGGATTGGGTTTCCTACTAAATATAGATTTTGGGTTTATAATTTGGCAAGTCTGTACAAAGTGTTAGTAAGTCTATATGATTATGTTGTTGGTGTTGTTATTGTTGTTGTCCAAACAATGATGGTAATTTTTACGTGCTGTTAATTCCGACAAATATTAAGCATTTTAATGAACCGCTTATCTTGGATGCCAGAGAATCAGTCTTAGGTTGTTTTCACACATCATAAAATAGGTTTTTAATTTATTTGTAGTCCATCCACGAATGTGAATTTGAAGATTTTTAATGATAACCTTGACAAAAAAAATATAACTTAGCAAACGGTATTACAACTAATATTGTGCATGAAATCATTCTAAGAATGTTCAGAAAAAAATGTTTTGCCTTACAGCTCGAAGTCACTGAATCGCTTCTCGACCATGACCAGATCAACGACAATCATACTGTTCGTTACTTCTCGGCGGTATTCAGACTGCGCTGTGACCACGGCATTAGTATCATCGACATGTTTTGATGGTTTAGTCTAAATAAAGACGATTTTAAACACTACCTCAATGTTAAACAGTTATAATCGTGAAAAAACTCGCTCTATTTTTTATATAAATAGGCACATTTGATATATCTGCTGGAAATAGATACCGACGTCAGAGCGAATAACCCGGATAATGCTATAACGTGATCTCAAAAGTAAATGGTCACGTTTTGTTTGTTTTTTCATAGTTTTAAAATAGCTAACTGTGCTGCGTGACTCGGATAGAGGAGATAAATGTGAGTAATTTAACGAATAGGTTTTTGTGATGCTGCCCTTTTCTTTTTGTTGGGCATCAATTAACAACATATTTGGGAATATTTTCAGATAGGAAAAAATATATGTGCTAAAATCAGAAATTTATAACCAAATCGCAATCTGGTTATGTCATGTTACACTCGAGTGTGTCGGATTAATCAGGACATTCCTGCAAAATAACCACTGAACGCATTGTATTTGTTCAAAGGGGTGGGGGATGAGGCCACGTACTATGTTTTGTCTTATCATACTGTGGGGCGATTAATAAAAAATATGTCAGCTTTCACGCATCCACATAGAGAAACCCCATTTATGAACACCCCCTATCTTGACCTGTTAAACAGCCGCCGGTGTATGACAACCAAAGGTGGCAAAGGTTTCCACAGGGCAATAGTTTACAGTTAACCCCGATTGACCATTAAACCTCCGTGTCGTGGCAGCTCCGTCCAGAACAGTCGGGCGGCTGCGATTGAAAATTGACAGGACATAAAATTACAGTTGTTATAGGCTATTTAAATCCAATTGTGTTGTTATCGTCGTCATCTGCCTCTGGTTTGTCCGGTTAATGAGAAAATTAACATGTTGTTCCATTGGCCTCACGGCCCAGCCTGACACCTTATGTTTGTGATGGTCACAGTACATGTTCCCAGTAGGCCAGACCCGCCCTTCTCCCGTCTTCTGAAGACCCCATGCCTATCTGCGCAGTGAATTCCCCAGGCCCCCGAGCCCTACCTGTCATACCGAACTAGACATCCGGGTATGTCACGATGGTGTTTTGTTCGCTCAGTTGAACATGTGTTGTCACTTCTGGTGTGAGAAGCTACTTGTTGCAGGACAGCTTAATGATCAGAAAGAGGAACCATGGCCACAGGCAATGATAATCTGTGTAGTCTCTTGTCTTTCAAACGGTTATAAATGTGTTTTGACCACAAGGAAAGCCAGTTGTATGGCCATTAGCGATTATCATTTATAAATAGTTTTTATTGTCACCTTTGTCAAAAACTTCTTTTATGATCCTACGTTTTCAAATAAGAATTGAAGTTATGTTGTACGGCCATAGGGTTTCATATGTTGTCGTTTTTCGGTTTCTAAGTTTTTTATCTTTCCTGGTGAACGGCTAACAACTTGGTTTGTCATCTTTTGTGATTTTCTTACAAACGACATCATTCAAAAGGTATGGATCACTGAAATATTTACCCGATGCATTATTGTTAACTATCTATTTACTATTAAATTGTTAAACATATTAAATGGTTTCCGAAAAAAATCGTTCTTAGAATCTTGATACCAAATAATTATAACAAAAATGAACATGGTAGATAGTCCGCTAGGCTCTTGTTGTAAAATAAGAGAAGAAAGAACATCGTACGAGTTTGCTGAACGCTTAATGGTTTAATGTGTCCTAAATTACGTTAATCATCTGAAGAAAAGGTAACAGAGATAGATATCCACAATGATTCAGACAAATTTACAATAGGACTTGATTCTTAAAAAAATCAACTTGATATTTTAATATTGGACAATAAATATATAAATAAATAAACATAAATTTACAAACAATTTATATTTATAAGCATATATATTGTTTGTAAAAGTTTACTCCCAAATAGAAATGGTTTAAGAAATGCACTTAAAACTTTTGTTATAGTTTTGTTGACGTAAACACTTTTATAGAAAAGCATATTTCAAATATAGAACACATTGTAAATGAATTAAAGCAAGTGTAACAGGAAAAAAGAAAAGATACCCTCTTTAATATTTTTATTTTAGAATAGATCTACGTTTGTTTTAGATCAGACTATCTATTTATCTTATGTAAGTTACTGTTTACTTTGCTTTGAAGTGTTAGTATTGGGAGATTACATGTGTATTTATTTGTGACATAATTATGTTTACATATATTTGTATTTATCCGTGTTCATAATATGCAAATTTCTCAAGAACGGTGTGAAGTTATTGACGAGGTTAATATACAATAAAAAATAAAAGTTTACAATCTAAGCCTTTTGACAGTAACAAACTGTTGAGATACAAAGTTTCCAAACGAATCTGTTTCATGTTTCTAGACTTTAACTGTAAGCATTAACTAGTGCTCTACGTCTGGTCCACTTCGCCAGTTTCCCTTCATTATTAACAGTTTAAAAGCTTTGCAAAAGGGCAAGAATATCTACAATCTACTTAACAAAAATCGTTTTTATTAAAGTTATAAAGATGTAAAAGATTTAAAAAGAATAGCAGCATATAGGTTCGAAACTGCGTCCTCGAGAATGAGAGCCCAGCATTAGACCACCCAGACATGTACTACTTTACCAAAGAGCATAAACATTTGTTAGACAGATTACCTTTACCATTTTTTTACTGGAATCTGTTTTAAAAGTTGCTTTTCAGCTTTATTTCATCTTTAACATAGTAGATTTTAGTCGTAAAATCAGCTATTGAGCCAATCAGTGTACTGTTTATGGCTGACGTGTACACATGGCATATAACGCATATGCAGTTTGGATATAAACACGGTTGTTGTGTCTTAGAAGGCTAAACGTAGTTTACAGACTTCAGGACGCTAGGATTCTCACAACCTGTAGACAACAAACCTTTTAAAGGACGGTGTGTTTACCCTCTGTCTAGAGGTCAGAGGACCTGTAGACAACAAACCCTTTAAAGGACGGTGTGTTTACCCCCTGTCTAGAGGTCAAAGGACCTGTAGACAACAAACCTTTTAAAGGACGGTGTGCTTACCCCCTGTCTAGAGGTCAAAGGACCTGTAGACAACAAACCTTTTAAAGGACGGTGTGTTTACCCTCTGTCTAGAGGTCAGAGGACCTGTAGACAACAAACCTTTTAAAGGACAGTGTGTTTACCCCCTGTCTAGAGGTCAGAGGACCTGTAGACAACAAACCTTTTAAAGGACGGTGTGTTTACCCTCTGTCTAGAGGTCAGAGGACCTGTAGACAACAAACCTTTTAAAGGACGGTGTGTTTACCCCCTGTCTAGAGGTCAGAGGACCTGTAGACAACAAACTCTTCAAAGGACGGTGTGTTTACCTCCTGTCTAGAGGTCAGAGGACCTGTAGACAACAAACCTTTTAAAGGACGGTGTGTTTACCCCCTGTCTAGAGGTCAGAGGACCTGTAGACAACAAACCTTTTAAAGGACGGTGTGTTTACCCCCTGTCTAGAGGTCAGATGACCTGTAGACAACAAACCCTTCAAAGGACGGTGTGTTTACCTCCTGTCTAGAGGTCAGAGGACCTGTAGACAACAAACTCTTTAAAGAACGGTGTGTTTACCCCCTGTCTAGAGGTCAGAGGACCTGTAGACAACAAACCCTTTAAAGGACGGTGTGTTTACCCTCTATCTAGAGGTCAGAGGACCTGTAGACAACAAACCCTTTAAAGGACGGTGTGTTTACCCCCTGTCTAGAGGTCAGAGGACCTGTAGACAACAAACTCTTTAAAGGACGGTGTGTTAACCTCCTGTCTAGAGGTCAGAGGACCTGTAGACAACAAACCCTTTAAAGAACGGTGTGTTTACCCCCTATCTAGAGGTCAGAGGACCTGTAGACAACAAACCCTTTAAAGGACGGTGTGTTTACCCTCTATCTAGAGGTCAGAGGACCTGTAGACAACAAACTCTTTAAAGAACGGTGTGTTTACCCCCTGTCTAGAGGTCAGAGGACCTGTAGACAACAAACCTTTTAAAGGACGGTATGTTTACCCCCTGTCTAGAGGTCAGAGGACCTGTCGACAACAAACCCTTTAAAGAACGGTGTGTTTACCCCCTGTCTAGAGGTCAGAGGACCTGTAGACAACAAACCTTTAAAAGAACGGTGTGTTTACCCCCTGTCTAGAGGTCAGAGGTGTATATATGAAACAAGCATTCATTGTTCCAAAGAAATACTTGCTTTTGTAATTTGAAAGATACGATGTTGAACAACTGTGGCCAAGCCGCTTTAAGATGTACCTTTTTTTCTTCTGATATACATTAAGTCAAATATTCAGCATCGATTATCTGATGCATATAATACGTGTATCATAGGTAAACTCTTGTATTTTTAAGCTTTGAACACACACTTTATACAAATAGTTATTGTCCACGTGGATAAGAAGTTTTGAGGACAACTAGGACTCTTACATATACACAACCTTTGTAACAGTGTGAATTCGGATGAATCGACAATCACGTTGATTTCAAGGAGGTTCCAATTATGCGTCTAAATCAAATGCAATTAGCACAACCTTACACAACGTTCTTCTCTTAGTTTAAATATAGCTAACTCTGCAATGTGGCTCGGATAGGATATACATTATTGTAATGTCAAGTGTGGTGTTATGCTGTACCTTCACATAGATGTAGGACTACACTTAAAGGCAATTTGCAAAAAACTTTTCACGTAACAATAACTTACATGGTTGTTTGATAGAAAGAAAATCTGACCCAAACTGTCGGATACCACCTTTTACTGAAAGGAAACACATCTGTACAGTCTATCCGTTCTTTGTGTAGCCTATTTTTGAAGCACATAATGCCTTCAACAACAGCCAAATGTAAACGCAGACTTTAAACTATTTATTTTTCTGTAACTATATCCATCGTCGCAGCGTTAGGATACAATAGAAATGTGTTAGTTATGGCGAAATAATGCCAAGGTGGGTTCACATGTAGTTTGTAACGTGAACAATTACAGGTCTGAGCGCGTTAGCGGTGTGAATCTATTGTGTAACAACTGCTCCTGTTTCTATCTTACTGGCATGTTTCAGCATTGATCGCTTTAGAGCAACTTTATTTCATACCTTACCAAATACTAGATACTAATACACTAACACTGAACAAGAATATTAGCATATTTACCTTCGATATAGGAGTACATTGATCGTATGCAATATGTGCTACTTTACTTCAACACGATTATTCGACAAGATTTGAAACTTGGCATCGTTTCTAACATGGCACTTGATATACGCAATTTTTTGTTTGGTTTACCCCCGAATAACAAAAAACGAGCTGAAATATAGTTTTGATTGATTTTTTTTTATTTACATTGTTTCTTTGATAGAAAATCCTTCAGGGAGTGCGAAGTTGGGGCGCTCCACAAATCAGGTTTAAGCACCCCAGTCGGTTCTTTGCCGACTGACAGTTCCAAGACGGTAACTGCTGTTTTTTTCTTTTTGTGTGTTATGTCTCGTCTCTGTGTTGTTGTTGTTGTTTATTGTCACTTTTATATTTACCCTGTTTGCCTTTGTTAAGAGACAATTTATAATTAAATATGTGTGTTAATTCTATAGGACAATTCTTATTCGCCAATTTACTCTCTCATATGCCTCTCCTTGTCTGATGATATTTTGAGTTCTGTATGGTCACTTATTTTTCTTTTCTCATTTACAGATCTGTATTGTACTTGAGATGGAAAACTTTTTCGAAGGTCCTGTCTGCCAGTTGGTTCATATGCCATAAAGGTAAAATTAAAAGAAATCCTTGTACCACTGTAATCGCGGCGTAAATTTCAGTTCAGTTTTATGCCTGAAGCAATTTTATCTTCTTTTAGATTTGTCTTAACTTAGCTTTTATACCTTTATATATGTAACACAATTTATTTGAAACTTGAAATTTAACCTCTTGCACAGTTTTTCGACAAAAATGATCGAGGTTTTCCGATAAAGTCATGTTAAACGAGCATTGTTTAAAGACGGCGGTAGTAGTCACATGCTCATACTCGAAGCTCCCGGTGCAAACCTAGCATGCTGTTATTTTTCATATTTTTTAGTTTTTATCGTTTTAATAAAAATGTTTATTCATTATTTTATTCGCTTCAAGAACATGGCAACAAATAGACATTTACTCACATGTTGTTATCTTTGCTAATTCCTACACTAATAGTGAGCAATTTGTCTCAATTATACTGATTACTCGTCTGTTGATGTCCCTCTACTACCTTCTATCTTATCTAAAACAAAGTCTGGTATAAACGACTACTACATTTAACGGCACACCAGTTTATTGCTTTCGTTTGCAAATCGGTCTTTGAAAAACACATTACAGTCGTCAAACCCCATCATTTAGGCCAATCAATAGGATTTTAACATCCATCCCGTTTTATACGAATCTAGTCAATTGTAGTTTATGCCATTTCAACTGATTTAAATGTAATATGTTTCTTCCCGTTAACTGCGATATTGAGCACGTATGCTCGGGACCCCACTCCGAGATGTCATCTTAAATGTTAAGTCTTTCCAGCGGGAGATTCTGGAACAAATTGTCCATTTAAACAGCATCCATGGGAGCCACCAGGAGCCACGGGGCCAGTCATAATATTTCAAACATAGACACGCGAATCCTCCCGGGTCATGGGGCACACCGAAATGACATAATGTCAATCGTAGATCTGTTTTTAAAATGCGTTGGTGATTTACGGGCGTGGAATGGAGAACTGATCTTGTTGTAATTACATCTTAACCTGCCAAGCAATTGATCTTGGGCAAATAGTGTAGATAACAAAAGGACGGATTCCACCGGGAACTATCCGTCTGGATTTACACTGTTTTCTGCCTCGTCTTCTAACTTCTCAGATGGTAACCGTTGTGTGTAGTTGTTTGTCGATTAACCAATTACTGAGAACTCGTATGAGTTATCAACAAATGAAGCAGATGAAGGGTATGTGTCTTGCCAACAAACCGAGTGTACAGTCTCGGGCTAAAGTTCAATACTAGATGGCTTAGATTTCGATCCGCAGCAGTTTTTCTGCTAAAGGATGTCCATGGGACGTCCACTTAGCAGCTGTTTAATCGAACTTTTAGCTTTAAACCCTCCTTTATCCAGCACACCAGTTCGTTCCGTGTCGGTAGCAACACCGTATGATTTCTGTTCAAACCCGTCCAAATAACAATTCCCAACCTATTATTTTTTTGCAAACACATATTTACTAAACAATTTACGACGCTGACACGCTCTGACCGTTGCAGTCTTCCAAATGTGTGCGAAGATTCATTGGCCGCTAAATGATTCGCGGTCCCCTTGATGTGTGCTAGTATAAATGATTTTTATCAATTAGAAGCTTGAATTGGCACGCGCTGCGGATGTTAAACCTGCATTATACTTTTAATTAAATGACTCTGCTAAAGAAGTTGAAGCCTTTAAATCAGTTTACTGACAGTCACATTGAAATCGGATCCTGTTTACATTCTTTGCGTCCAAATAAAGGTAATTAGGGATTGGAGATAAGCTATTTAAGTCCATCAGTAATTCTGATTTTAGAAGAAAGCCCTGTAGAGCTATTGTGAAAAAATGAATTTTTATGCCGACTGGTTGTATTGCTATGATTTTCACTCAACTGTTTATTGTACCTCATTTTCACCGGGGTATTGAACTGTATACATAGTACCCAGCCTGCTACTTCATCTACAGACTAAACACTTGACTGAAATTTGAAACCGTATAATTTATATTTCAGAAGTGTGTTCGGAAATGAGTTTTGAAATTATCTTCTGCATTCATAAAAATAAATGAAGATTGTTTACAAACACACCGTTTTTCGGTTAATGTTCAATTTAGTCTTTAAGTGAAAATACCGCGAAATTTTTACTTTATTACCACATTAACCACACACGTATAAAATTGAAGAACCTCGTAAACAAAGACAAAATAGAAAACCTTCAGATAAACCATAAAATTAGCGGAAAAGATGTTTCAACCTAAAAAGACCGCCTTTGAAGAGGATTAAAATGTCATTTTTTACAACTAGAATTGCATAGAATGTAAATACTTAATTAACACACCACTCATTTAAGCTCATAATTTAATGCTTTTGAAGTTGAGATCTTTGTCACATATATGGTAAATTGGTTTTTAATCATTTAGTTTTAAATAAAACATTGTCCTGTTAAATAAATGTATAACAACCGTTGAAAGGTAATCACCATCTGACGATATATAAATGATAAATGTTCATGTACTATAAAAACAACAACATGAAAATTGGAAAGAGCACAGCAACGAAAACAAAAGAAAAAGAATTCAGACTTAATACGTTGTTCTGTTACAAATTAAAAATAAACATATACAGCAAAGAAATGAGGACCCTTACTTGCTTCGTCCAGTCATTACCAGTAACATATGCTGGCATATAACAAATAACAGTATAATGGAATAAGCCATCGTGTAAGAGTTAATAACACTTGAATGAGAACTTGCAAACTATAACAGTGAAGTATGCTTATATTCGAAAATATGTAAATTTGTATTATATTCGTATTGGCGATGTATCCAGCAAACGTGCAAAAATGTGTTAATATCCCAATTTAATTTAGTTATCATTATAAGCTTCTAACTTATATTGCATAAAAATTACCCTAAATGATTGCCTATGAAAATATTTATCAAGACCTGCATCCTAGCTTAACTTGATTTTCATCTTTTGTCAACCGCAATTATTTGATAAGCATATGGTTAAACAGTGAACAATGCTTGCTGTATATTTCTATAATCATGAATGATATTTCTCATCCCAAAACACTAAGCTGTCGGTACCAAAGTACTTAAACTCCACCCTGGGGTCTTATAATTGAATCTGGACAAAGTTCATCATATAAAGATGGGCGTGAATCGTTTACAAACATCGCTGTCCGGTCGCCCGAACGCCCTTCCCATTATTTCAACACACTGCCCAATGTTTCATTATTGTGCACATAATTCGATCTAACATCTCTCAATGCGCCCAGGGGACAGGAGATCAGATCGCTTACACTGCCGATCAGCGCTGCAATTTCTACGGTTTCCTCAACAACGTCTTGCCAGTGCACAACAATGGCATAAGCGTGTTTCTTGTCATCTTAAATCTGCCAGGACATCGGCCTGCCAGGGATAATTTGTGCACGATGAAGCCTTAGCTACAATACTAAGACAGATCATGGCCTGCGATTGGTGTTTTAACATAAGCAGAAGAGTAATTTGATAAAAAAAATCGCCATAAAAAAAGAAGACAAACATTCCGTTTTCTGTCAGGGTAATTAGGAGGTTGTGCACTGACATACGTCCAAACAATGTAAACATACGCAAGTGAACCAGCAAGTAACAAGAGAGCGATGCGCTGACATTTTGCATGTGTTTTATGAAGAAGACGCGCACTATTGTCCTGCAATTAGGGCAGCTTAACGACTCTGTGACAGTTTTATCCTTTTTGGTTTCTTTAGCCGACATAACACTTGGAGGTATTTGCGTAGATTGTATAGCTTGCGAATCCTGACCTACATAATGTGGGCACGATTTTTTCTGTATGTAAAGGGAGATCTGGTAATAAAATCAAATGATTTTAAACGGAAACTTATCAGATATAGACAAAGAGATGCGTCATAAAATGAAATTATTAACATTAAAACTAGCCCTACAATCTGAGTCAGTATATAACAAGTTTCAATCACTTTAAACTAGAAACAAGAACCTAATTTCCCAACTGGTTTAGTGACACTCCACTAGTGAATTAAACGAAACATGTTGTAAAATATAACCATATCTGTAGTGTTTGTAACTCCATAAGTTCGTCAATGGCGAGGTTTAATAAATAACCGCTTATTAGTTTGTCAATGTTGAGGTTTAATTAACAGCCGCTTACAAATTCGTCGTCGATGTCGAGGTTTAATTAATAGCCGCTGACACACCGATGAATGTTCCATTATAAGACAACATGAATAATTTGACATTTACAACAGACTGGGATGGGCACTTCGTATTAATCCACAAAAGTTAAAATATGTTCATAATAAATATAAGAAACAAATTGTTAATTTATATTTTAATAATAAATACATTATTTACATTTATTCACATTCTTGATACTTACAAATAATAATTTTACAAAAGTTGCATAACAATACTTCGATGTATGAAACCACACAATGATAATGAATACCAGATGTTAAATGGTCAGTTCTATAATTCGGAATTAGATCTATCTACAGCTCTTTGATAACTTTACAACATAGTTGTCTGATAATTTACCCGACAGGTCTAAAATGTTTCGCTTCTTTTTAATTTAAATATGTGTAACTCCATTTACTAATTTACTAAAAACGTTGATGCTCATAAAACGAAAAGTTACCATTATTAAATTTACTATAATAGTGTCAATGCGCAACAATTCACCCGTTCGTTTAAATATAACCGGTGGTCGATGTTACACTTACTTTTTCAACTGAATTTTACATTTTTAAGTGTTTGCTTTTTTTGTAAACACATCTAATTAAGACTTCTTCCACAGTTTAGAGTACATAATAAACATAATATTGCATAATCTTAATCATAAATATAAAACAATTATTGCCTTCATATTGTCAAGTTATTCGGCTGACCCATCACCAATGTCACATTTGACGTCACTATCGCACTCTGACGTCACATCTAACAATACTTCGTCATCAGTACTGCTTACATTGTCAAAATCAGTTCGCTTAATACAGTCATTCACATTATCAATGGACTTCCGGCGTTGGTGTCCCTTTGAGTTACAGGTTCGCAGACACCGACATTTTTCTCGAGTTTCTTCTGGGCCGTCTTTCTTGTATTTGACCCGTCTGTTCTGGAACCATATTTTCACCTGCTTCTCTGAGAGGTTTAGGTAGGTCGCGATCTCTATGCGTCTCAGACGGGACAGGTACATGTTGGACAGAAATTCTCGCTCTAGTTCTAGAAGCTGTGTGCTGGTGAAGGCCGTACGGATACGCTTACTGCTGTCTTCAGTGGAACTTGTGACTCCCGGAACTGTAACAATGAGGTTAGGTTAAAACTTGACAATTTTAGATTCAAGAAATATAACTTGTTTGTCCATGACAAGTCAGCATTCACATACAGTTCGGAGTAAATATAGGATCTGTCGTGTGTGTTCATGGAATACTGATAATATGAACCGATTTATGAACGGAGGGTATGCCTTTTCATCGAACTAGTTTAACATTTTCAGTATTTACTAAACACTCATGTTTGATTCTATTTATCGCATAACCAATAAAAAAGTTGTTCTTGTTGAATGTGATTCGCTTTTGCGTTACCCGTGCGACTCGAAAACTAATTAGTGTTATCAAAATTAACCAATGGGTGTTACTTAAGGGAAGAAATGTCAAGTTGTATGATAAATGTAGATCCACCATGCCACAGATACATGTTTGAAACCTATAATTTAGTTGGACCAACAGATTGTTAAATACATGTCAGAAGTGTGTGGCGTATTGATGAGGGACTTTGAATGGTACCAAATTGTCTCCTTGTCCATAACTTGGTTAATCAGTCATAAAATAATATATCATACACATGCATTGTGTTTGTAAGTTGAAATATGATAAGTCTGTAAAAAATATTCGTATTAGATAATTCACTTGAATATCTTGAAACTTTTATTTACTTGGTTCTTGATTGACCAGGTTCTAGAAATAAACTGATTAAAACTGACTTATTCATAGTTTCACAAATTGGTGATCCCTCGATCATGTGATGGTGTAATACCTGATCCCTTGCATCATGTGATGGTGTAATACCTGATCCCTTGCACCATGTGATGGTGTAATAACTGATCCCTTGCACCATGTGATGGTGTAATACCTGATCCCTTGCACCATGTTATGGTGTAATACCTGATCCCTTGCACGATGTAACATGTATTATTATAACGTTCATGTTTATCTAGTTTATCCCATGGAGCATTGTTATTTCTCAAGTTAGTTGCATTCAGTGCTCCCTGAATGTCCCTTTAAGATTGACGGACGTCTTTAAATATGTGTTACTGTCTGGGCAATCGTAAAACTTCGGGTATTTCCGTATGGTTCGTAAAATACACCTCGTACATAGCTCTAGAATACACCAAAGTGCGTCGCCTGAGTTATGAAACAGTGTCCGTTCGCGAGAAAGTAACAAATTATATATATATCATTTAGTTGAGTATATCTTGCAATAACAACGATTTTTTTTATCAATACAATCTATATGATTTACGGAAAATTGAAAAGTCAACATTAAATACCCAGTATTAAAACTAAGACACACAAAGTAGATCCAAGATGGCGCCTTATTATGTCAGAGGTCTCTTGCATAGCATAAAGGCCGAGGTGATCAGATTGACTGTCTGGGGTGAAGGACTTTCAAAGGTTGACGTTGAGTTTCAGTTTTTGTAATGTATGTTTTATGACATACCATGTCAGATGATGTCGAGGATCTTGAGGTATTGTTTTAAGCTTTTTATTTACTACTGAGTGAAATACTTGGCCAATCATCGTTTAAGTTGTGCAAATGAGAAATAGCATTAAAAGTTGTGGATAGAATATAAACAATCGAAAATCCTATATGAACACAACGATTTACATGAATGCCATCAAGTCCTGTGAATGTAATAAAACATCAATGATGCATATAAGGTTATACTTTCTGACAACTCAAGTATTTATTTTTATCCCAATAAAGATTGTACAGTGACACGAGTCAGTGAATCGGAGTACCTCATCAATACTCTCGTTCTATGTATGGACTCCGCTCAAAGTTCAGGCTGCTTTGTACAGTGAAGGACTTCCCAAAGTTTCACTAAATACCTCATTGTCGCACTTCGCATACCTCTTGAACACAACTCAAATAAAATGCAAATTCAGAAATTAGCAATTTTGCACTCGAAAGAACAAAAGTGCTGTGCCGGTGATTTCCTAAAGTGTACTTTAAGTTGACATGGAAAATACAATTTAAGATAAATTGACTTGAGACGAATAAAAGACCCCTATCGAGATTGACAGTTAAATGGGTCGGTCTAATATTGGCATGATGCAGAAACTGCGACGATATTGGCGTCGTCATTGACCATATATCACCATAATTGGTCAAATAATAATTAATCCAATATTCTAATTGAATTGCTTATACTCTTTTTCTACTGGAGGAAACACTAATATAACTATATGAGTTAAATATAACGGCAAAATTGACTGACTATGACATAAAATGGTTTATTTAGTGGTACAACAGCTATAGTAACTGAATTAAAACAGCTTCATGCTTAACGGCTTTGTCAAATAAATACATACCAGATTTTATTGGGTATTATTTATGAAGTTAAAGTACGTTGACCTAGCAATATTTTGAAATTAAACTTTACTTAATGTTGTTTATGTTAATTACTAAGATTTGGAAAAATATACACTGGATTGTGTACTAGACTTTCTTTGGTTACAAAAATAATATTAAAAGTTGGCGACTTTAAATTGTTCCTAGTTCATATCGTGTTTATTAAGCCATACGCCATTATACATACATGTTATAAACGACCGTAGATGTTTTCTAAAGGTTAATATTCCTTAAATACGAAATCCCAATTTGTAGTAGTTTTAATTTTAATTAAAAATAGCCTGACAAAATGTTATGTTACACGCACACTACAACCTTTCGTGTTTGCTATGGAATTGCGTTTGCAAAGGTGAAATAAATGGTCAATTACTTTGAAATACAGATATAAATATAAAAACATTATGTTCTTCGATCACTCACTGTGTTTGAGCGGACATAAAAGTGACGCCTTATTTGTGACTTTTAATATTATCAGCAAACCCATTTACTTAAATAAATAAAGCAAGCATTTTATAAAAAGAAATAGGAAAGAGCATTGCACGTTTTAATATCTTAAAAGTTGATTACGGAAAATGATTGGCCGGAAACACGATATTACTCGGGTTTATTTAGTTATCAATTTTTCACAAATAATATAAAGCTTTTCCTTGATTAAAGTACATGTTAAAGACTATGCTTAGTATAATTTGAAGACGGGCTGTACACATTCGTCTGACAAGGTGTTTAATATCATGCATTACACATCCTTTGATATTAAAATGATTCTTGGTAACTGTATGATCGGGCTAGCATTTATCTTTATACGGTTAAGTGGGATATCGATCATCTATATTGGTGAACTGCAGAATATTTTAATTGACAGCTACCAATAAAACTGGTATCTGATTGCAAATATATATTCCAAAGACTTAAAAAGGCTTAAGATTTGACTTATATTCTGCTTTAAAAATGGTACAATACCCTATAACGTTTTATAGTCCTTTCATTAATATAATGTTATGTTGTTGCTCATATAGTCTTAGATATGGAAATAAAACAAGGCAAAAGATGCTAATTGAAGTGTGTAAAACATAAAGTCATGTTACTGGAGACAGCCGATAATAAACTATAAACAACTTATTAAATTGATTATGCAGGTTAAATTCCATATTTGAACTTTACTTACGTACTTCTCTATATCTGTATTAACAAAGATGCGCCTAATAAACCGAAGCTAGGCACACACTTCAATTCTTAAAAATTATTTCCTTTAATCTCCTTCTGGTTATTAATGAATAAAGGTAGATTCATGCACTAAATGTCCTATATTCAGGAGTATTTATAACCAAGATTTCTTTCATTTTGGCAAAATAAGATGACATTTTAAATTAAACTACGCTTAAAATCAATAAAGTAATATTAAACATGTAATGCATGACAGCGTCACATGTTGAAAGTGTATGTTATAGTTATTTCTCCAAGTGCAAACTGAAGAGACTTACCTATGTTTCCGTACCGGATCCGCCTCTGCTCCACAAGTATGTTCTCGTTCTCTGTCGGCGACCGTCGGTTTGAATCTGAGCGAGGTGAGCTTCTCTCTGTGGGGATAACGTTTTCCGGTGGAGTTCTAGACGTCGGAGGATGGAAGCGTTGAAAATGAAACCCTGCAGTCGTCATCGCCGTCGAGAATGTAACAGGTAACGTCAAAGCCGTCGTCGGGATGACGGACATGTGTTTGGCGTGTTTTTCCGACAAAATATGTGACGGAGGATTTACGCATAAAGGGCAGCACATGTTTATGACGTCGTTATGATGACGTGGATAGCACGGTATCGGTTGTAACGTTGGCATGTGTTGGTGTCCAACTGTCGTCACGGGAAGCGTGATTGCGTCACTTGTGATGTGGGTTACAGGCGCCTTACGGCATAACCTGTCCTCCGATAAGGAACAAACAGGTTCCTTTATGATTAACGAATCGACAAAGAACGATCGAGACATCTTCTGTTCCTATTTATTCTTCAATTAAATGTGTTTTCGTAAATGTTAATTCTAATAACAATCAAGTTTAAGTTGCGTTTAATGCTCAGTAATGTATATAAAATCCGTGTTTAAGCGCTATTTCATTTTCCCGATGAACCTCACGTCTCAAATGGCACGTCTTGTCGAATTGACATTCGAAAATAGTTTGGTCGATTTCCAAAACGTAAATGATTAATAAAGCTTGGAAAAATAAAATCAAATTTTTGATATGCGGGTTTCTGTGGAAACGTTAGCATTAAGGGCGTGCCCTATTTGATCGATTTTCTCTCCTGACCAGAGCTGCGTGGTGACGGTGCTCCCCCGCCATTGTTGTGACGAGGCCTGGCTCCTCCCATCTCGGGAGCCACGGTGAGGCGGTAAATCGTCCTCCAGCATCTCCCCTGTAGCAGCAGCGTCTCCGGGACGACCAACGATACGCTAACTAGGAGTGCGACAGTCGCCGAGGAATGATAATTATCCGAGTGAAGTGTTTGATGGCGTTGCGATTACCCTTCACACAAGAGGGCCATCGTCACATCGTTCAAATATTATGATTTTCAGCTTTTTAAATAGGTTTGTCATTGATATAAGGCCGATACTGCAATACTGGACCCATTTTGTAAATCGTAACCAAGGCAGGCACGTGCGACCCACGTGCGTCTTGCAGGCCAATGGTCATCGATGGAGCTGGACAGTGGTCCAAATTATTGACCGCCGACTGACTTTTCCGGCAGAACTATTGTTTGTAATGCATATTTTAATGTTTTGTGGAAAGTTGACGCTAGCATGATTCCTAAACAAAGCCGTATTTTAGAGATTTACGATAATATATTTTTCAGTTTCACCATCAATGATTTTGAGTAATGGTGTGAATAAAATAATCTTTAATAAAAAAAATCTTCTTTTGTAATTTGAGCAAAAAAATGAAATGTGCATGTTGTCTTGTTCCCGAAATGATTGATTCGTTTTTAAATGTTCTTAACGAGCACTGACTTAACCTGCCATTATCCGGTGATTGGTATGATTGAGATGATACTGTAATAGAGTTCCCATGATCTTGTCCCCGTCATTTGCCGTCTGTTTTACCTGGTTATGGCTGATCCGGTAACCAGACGACGCAACAGTCAACCAATTACCGCTCCGTCACGCGAGCCCATTAGCGCGGACAGCGAGGACAGCTCATATACAACGACAGTGTTGTTATAAATTAATTTAACCTCCTATTATCACGACAATGTGTATTACCATATTTTGTGATGAAAGCAGAAGAACGCATTCTCTACCTTTATTTCAGAAGAGCTCGCACGAGTCAGTTCTAATGGACAACTGATGTTTGTGATGGTTTTGTTTAATCATCCACGTTTTTAAAACATCATTAAAGAAATCCGCGTGAAATTAGCGTGAAAAAATAAAACATTGGAACAAACATACTCATCGTAATTTGCATTTTTTGCGTTTTCTTTTTGCCCCGGCAAATAATTAACACAGTTGTAAAAACATTGTTTCTACGGAAACATAAAAATATGAAAAAAGCACAGTGAAACGTTATACAAATAGTCAGCATAATATGATACCGTTAAGGAAAAAATAAGCCAAAAAGATTTTTTTAACTTCTTTCGTTGGTTACGAAAACAAACATTGCTGATACAATTTTCACAGGGGCAGGCTCACGTCATCGTGTAAACAGAATCGCGCATTTATAGATAAGTGATTGCTTCTTTAAATAATATTTCAGCTCGTGGCTAGAAATTGACCCGATTTATGATACCTTGTTCTTGGGTGGCGATAATCTGAGTTTGTCCTACACAACATAAATACATACAAAATCATAATATAACAAGGTTGTTTTAACACCGCTGTAAACCAACATATCAACTGAAATGATCAAAATCAGCCGCGAGGAACACATTTCAGTAGCTTTAAATTAAAGTCAACAACCACTTTAAACAACTTAATACGCTATAATGTGTTTTTCGAAAACACATGTATGCTCGTTTATTTGTTTTGTGGGTTTGTGCGTGTGTGTTTTGTGTTTTCAAAAAACCTTTTTATAAAAAAAATCCATGGTAATGCGCCTTGTCCATAAGCCAAACGTTCAAAGAAAAATGATAAATGTCTTTAGGAAACTCCGGTGATGCCGTTGTTTTTTCACCATGAATTGCGTCAAGTCAAGCCGTATATAACGTGATGGGTGTTTGTGAGCATTTCGTCAGGACATTGGAAGGCTCATTAGTTGTTCCGATTAAGATATTAGTGTTTCGATCCAAGTGAATTAACAGCGTGACATCTGATACCAGGCCTTCTCTGTCCCACCTTGATGTGAGAATGAATCTATTCCACAAAGGCGTGCAGTATTAAAATCTCTCTGATCCAAACTGATTATCCGCACCATTCCATGCCTAATGATGTATAAATCACTACTAGTTGTGTGCAGTCATAGAGGCGTTGAAAGAATTGGTTTTTGATATGTTTGAATGTGTTTACCTTAATGATAACTTCAAACGGCTCGGCAGTTTTCGCCTTGTTTCGGCAATAACAAAGGCGTGGTTATTCAACTCGCGCGCTGAGTTGTTGATTTCACTTAAATTGCTTTTATCTAGTAAATGGACTGAGATTTAGAAAAAGTTGCATAATAAAGACATTATCTACTGACTGGTGACATAATGCTGAATATTATACTGAATGTTGTATTATGAAATGTACAGATGTTTTCGTCCTTTTAACTAGTCGTAACTTCCGATCGTAATTCTTAGCCGATTAATTTCTGGCTTTTTGTACTTTGCGGTCTCTTTTTTTGTTTATTACTATTGATTATCTCTTTGTAACACGAGAAAGAACCCATGCTTTACAATGAAATAAACTGTGTTTTGCCATAATACAATTTGATGTTAATTAATGTTGAGGTCACATCATTGCGCATGTACATGACACCAAGAATCTCTCGTTCCGCACCTTATATGTACATTTGTATTTAAATACTTGCGTCACTTACGAGCCAATCGCTGTATTGATTATGACTGACATATACACATGACATATGAGCAGTTTGAGAATAGACTGGACTTTTTCTAACCTAATGAGTAAAGACAGCGCAAAATTTTGAACGGCAGCATGCTCACATTATCTAGTGATCAGAGGTAATATTTACTTCAGTATTTATTGTGGTTAAAATGCTTACTGTCTGGAACAAAATTTAACAAAATGCCAAAATTTGACCATCTGAGACTAAGTTGCTTTAAGGTTTTTGTGCAAGTCTCATGTCGATATGAAGATTCTTTTAGGAAAAAAGCAGTGTGTTTTATAAATGGCGGCCAACGTTTCTGTCAGAAATTGATGATGCAACGGATTAAACAGATAATTCAAAAGGATCAAAATACATGTATATGTACCGGCTGCAATAGCTCAATTGGTAGAGCGTCGGCTTGCGGATCGGGAGGTCGCGGGTTCAAACCCCGGCCGGGTCAAACCAATGACTTTAAAGTTGGAAGTAGTGGCTTCCCTCCTAACGCTTGGGGCTAAGGGGACAGCATTACGCTTTACCCGTCGGTGTCAGTATAATGGATTCATTATACACCTCATAAGTGCCCCTGTGACATAATGATAGAAATGTCGCTGCACAGTATCGGCAAAAATGCCGGCAAATCCCATCCCATCCCATGTACACGTATCATTAATATTCCTATCGTAAAGGTGTCTGGCAATTCGCCTACATCACGTATATGTAAAAATAGCATACTATTGCCTGTTAGTATAAGGGGAAAATGACTGGCCATTTGTCGAGTCATGATTTTATTTATGGCGATTCGATCGCAAATTTAGTGCTGAGATGTTAATGCAATTATGAAATACTCGATCATGAAATACTCGATCATGAAATACTCGATCATGAAATACTCTATCTGATTTTACATAGCAGCCATAGGCAGGCATTTGTGCTTTATAAAGTGTGGTATAATATTTAAGGTTGACCCAATATTTAAGTTTAATATTTGCCACTTTTCATGAAAATGAGTGAAACATTTTATCCGTCACATTTGCGTTCATCTGTATGGTACTCACTTTAATCTTCCTTACTTTTTTAATTTTTATAAGTATTTTTAAACTTCTTGATTAAATGGCATGAACATAATTTATTTAAAATTGTTATAACCTTGTTGTTTTCAATTTAACAGTATGATAAATATTCCATGGTTCTTTATTGTTGGAACTGACCATAGTTCACCCGATTAGTTTCGGACGGAGACACATCTGTCGGACTGTCTTTATATGTATACATTAAACACGCAGCATCGAATCTAAATGTGCATGCAAGACAAGAAGCCATTAAATATATGCTCATGGTTAGCGTCTTTGTCGCCCTTTATGTTGTATTAAATGCATGGTTGAAATTATGTTCTGTTTAGTGTCTTGTTTTCATGGTTCATGGTTTATAATTGGTGTAAGCTTGTTGTAGATTTTATTAAATGCTACATCGCATCCTTATTTCTAAAATCGCTGCAAACATATTAAACTTCCCGTGTCAAATATGAACATTGAATGAAACCTTGTCAATGTGCAGTAGACACATTTTGATATCTCCAAGGAGTCTAATACGTTGATACCTCAAAAGATATGATAATGTGACAATCCAAGGCGAATTTGCAAATCGTTCCCAAAATATTAATAACTAGACGGAAATGGAATCACACGCTAGCTTAGAATCTAGTTATCATTCGCAGAAGATTCGGAAACTAGCGAGCGAAATATGAATAACACCCTGAGCATCAAAACGTAAATGGAGCTTATCTGCTCGTTCTATTAATTAATTAAATGTTAAACGCCTGGCTATAAAAATCACTGGCTCTTTCTGTGAACAGTCTAGGGACACGTAGTCACGTGTTTGAATGAATATGTAGGAAATAAATTTAAAAGGCCGCGCGAAAAACCAATAACAAGATCTGTTATCACACATTGGTCACGTGACTTCCAAACGAGATCTCGCGACTTTAATTTTATTCCACTTTGAGAATGATGTCTTTTTTGTTGACACTATGGACAACTGCCGCAATCAACCACTGGTGTAAACATTAAATAACTGTGTCTAACAATAAATAAGCAAACCTCTTGAAAATATGGGTGGATTGGACAAATTATATAATTTATTTGGCAGAGGATCGAATTAAAACTTGGTCATAAATTCTCGGGAAACAATAAGGAAACCGACGCAGGATCCGCAAAGTGGACGTGTTATGTACAGACTTTCATCCGGGTAGTTGACTCGGGGTTTCCGCTTGAAAAGGGCGTCGTCCATAATTACGCAACATGCAATATTTTTTTTAACAATAGACACTGAAACCGAGTCTTGTTTTTACGACCTTTAGACCCCACCAAGAAACATGACTTTCACCCCTCGACTTTTTAAATCAATAGAAAGTCATATAATAAAAATTTGTAAATCTTTAAATTTGAAAAGAGTTTGAATGCCGCTCGGTATTTTTTTCATATTTTGATTTGCATAAATGGTTTTGTTAAGCCTTTAAGAAAAACGGGGAATTACATTTTAACTGAAATTTCTCCATTTTACTATATTTCGTTCTTTCCTCCAATAAGCAAGGATGCACTAATTATCAACTTTATAAGAATAATACTTTTTATCAAGGATACAGACTGTGTTATATCACTGCCATAACAAATCAATTAAAGCCTTTAGAAAATTGGTGATGGAACCTCAAAACAGATAGTTCACAGTGAACATTAAAGCAACATCAGTGAGAAAATGTTAATTAAGCAAGTGTTTAGGGTTTAAAACGCAAATACAAGACCCGTAGGATAAAACAGAAGTACATGAGAAGCAAATTTTCAGTATTACGTGAACAGCAGTTGCCAAGATGTTGTGTTTTTTTCTGAGTAACACAGTTTTAAAGATTCTAGATTGATTTTACACTATATGTCCATGATATTGTCCATTAAACGACGAAATCAAAGGTGAAGATTTTGTAAGTTGTGCAGTTATCAGTAGCGAAAACAAAATCTTTTGTTTCTATTCGCCATTATTTCTTTATCTAAAGGATTCGATTTAAAATACGGTTTGTTCTTTTAGTGGATAAATCGTGCTTAGTGTATCTTCAATGTCTTAAGCAACCCAGACGACAGAAGTAAGAAAATGTTAGTTTTAATGGTGGTATCTGAGAGTTTTAACCAACCAAAGTTGTTTTTTCTCCACCAACACAATAAATAATTACCTGATCAGATCCCGCGTAACGCGACTTATTGATGCCCTACATCTATGTGGGGAATTCACTATAACTCACCAATCGTCATTAAAAACAAGTATTTATTTAAGTAGCCACGCTGAACAGATAGCATTTTTTTAATAAGTTAATTTTTAAAAAAAATACGTGATTACTTATATTTGCATTAGATGTTTTTTTCTAAAATAAATAATTTAAATGAGTTACAGACATTAAGTATTCGTAAATGCAATTTATTTAAGGCATACAAAGCAACCAAACACTTTTACTACTCAAGGTAATCCACATATACACCTGTGACATTTGATTAGAACCTATCTACATTTTTATATATAATATAGAACTGCTAACCACTACTTGCCTATTGAGACAGACCGTTGGGAAAATTTAGATATCAGCAATAGAAAATGTCAACTTTGTAATTCAAACGACACTGGCAATGAAATGCACTATTTACTTTTTTGACCAGCTTTCCGCACTATAAGACAAATTTACAATCCCATGTACTTCTACAAACACCCAAATATAATTAAGTTCAAAGAACTATTAATCAACCATAATACTATAATATAATCAAAATACTTAGAAAAGTATGCATTTCATAAAAACAATTCTTGTCTGTTTTAATTCACGCATGTGAGTGTTTAACCAGATCCTTTTTCTCTTGCGCTACATTTATAATTAATTAAAATCAAATTACATATAGCCTGCTTATCTTACTGGCTTAACTTTTGAGACAATTGTCTTAACTTATAAGGCACTAACTAGAGTCACATTTAATTTTAATTACAAAAGTGTACGCTATTTGTTTTACTGTTGTTTTTTAAATCGTTTCCTTCTGTTAATTATGCTATTGTATATAAGTAACTGTTAATTGTGAGACACTAATTCCTATCTTTTTTTTCCAAACTTTGTTAATGTTACCAGTTTATAAAATTGTTCTCAAATGTTTTTATGTCTCATCGTTTCAGTTTAGATTTGATTCTATGATAGCAATCTTTCAAGATGCGAATAGATACATCATCAATATTATCATTCAGATTTCTAGCTACCAATTTTAGATTTTTGTTCTCTACACAATACTTTATTAACAAACAATTCCATCGACAAAAGCAGAATTAGTTAATAATATTACCCTTATAATGATGTTTTACCGTTTCTGTATTTTATCATCAATCATATCTTTGTTGCTTATTTTGTCATGAATGTAAGAATAGGATAAATCTACAACACATCACTCTTAATGCTTAAATATTTAAAACCAGCTTGATTCATGAAACAAATGTCAATAGACGGGGTTTACATATGACACACAAACATGTTATATTAAACTTAAAATTAAAAGATCACGAGACGCTTAGTTTACACGTTACATCATAGACGTTAACATATCACAGCCTTATTCATTGATTTCCCGTGGTTTTGTTGATTTATTTGTACTGGAATTTGGTATTGTCTATTATTTGTATTGTATGCTAAATTGCTCATTTACCGCTTAGTGCGGTAAGAAGTTCAATAAAGGTGAGTTGAGTTAGGTTGAGTTGAGTTGAGTTGAGTTGAGTTGACTAACAAAATAAGAATGAATCACTGTAACCATAGTATGTTCAAAGGAATGTTATAACGCAGTGTTTACCGTTATCTCTAATTTGTTGCTTAGTTGCCTCTTCATATTAATACCTGACATGCATTTCTGTTTTAATCCGTAATCGTCTTCTGGGAAGAGCCGAAGTTTAGCTTTGGAAATTGTTGATCAACCCTTCTTGTTATTGAAAACGTGTCAAATAGTTTCTGTATAATTAATGAACTATGCAATAAAAATGCGAATTATTTGTCACCAAGTAGTCGGACAGCAAAAAGAAAACAATAAGAATATTTTATAGACTTATGAGCGTCTCTAGCATAATTTAAAGATACTTTATTGTCACCCTCAACGGTAATTCAGAAAATATTCTCCTTAAGACAATTAAAAACAAACAAAATTACATGAGAGACAACATGAGGAATTTCAGTACAGTGATATATAAATGGATAATATTTCACATTAGGTAAAAATATAATATCATAAATATGATAACAGTAAGGGACATATAGACTAGTTAGAGGACATATTGATAGAAGATATAGAGGACATATTGATAGAGGATATAGAGGACGGATTTATAGACGATAAAGAGGACATATTGAGAGACTATATAGAGGACATATAGATTAACGATATAGAGGACATATAGGTGGACGATATAGAGGACATATAGATGGACGATAAAGAGGACATATTGAGAGACTATATAGAGGACATATAGATGGACGATATAGAGGACATATAGATAGACGATAAAGAGGACATATTGAGAGACTATATAGAGGACATATAGATTAACGATATAGAGGACATATAGATGGACGATATAGAGGGCATATAGATGGGCGATAAAGAGGACATATTGAGAGACTATTTAGAGGACATATAGATAGACGATAAAGAAGAAAATTGAGAGACGATATAAAGGACATATAGATAGACGATATAGAGGACATATAGATAGACGATATAGAGGACATATTGATGGACGATATAGAAGACATGTTAATAGAAGATTTCGAGGATACTTGTTAATTTCGGTGTATGATCGTATCTTATATCATGATTGGTCATAGAAATTTATCTTGCTACAGATCCATATTGCTATAATTTACGATCATACACACAAAAAGTCGACAAATGTTATTGTTTATTATGATTATTTCGTCTTAAAACTTTATTTTAATCTTGTTTAATATATTTTAATATTTGATTAAATAATTTTCTTATTATAACTTGATAACGTTGTAGAAACTATATGCATTAATAGTTACAACAAAAACATGATTTAGTCGAATATTTTTATTTGTGATATTTTTTTTTTAAATATGCTTTCTTACTGTTGGGTTGAGCATATAACAATTGTGTTGCATTCAAATTATTGTAAGAAGGAGGGGATTAAAGATTTTTTTTTTAATTTTTTAGTTGACACTGGCAACAGAGTCCAAAAGTATAATCTCCTCTTTGGTCACGTGCTTTTCGAGACGACAGAGCTAAACATAACCGGTTTGAGTAGTGTGGGCAAAAAAAAAAAAAAAAGTACACGGGAGCAAGGGAAGTAACTGCGTTTATAAACCGAAAACCATTTTGTAACAACCGTGCTATTGAAACACACTACCGCTTTCAAAATGGCAGCCTCCATGAGAACGTGTGTTTTGAGAAGAAATTCTGTCTACGAATATGTTTTATGCTCGTATCGTTGCCAATACTCGTCCACTCGAGCGGTCAAAATACATGAGAGGTTAATCTCAAATATCCGTCAAGGTAAAAACTAGCAATTTATGACTTTTTTGCCGTACAGCTACATGTTTGGTATTGCTTACAAATTGCATTTGACCTTTGCCGGCTTTTGTATTGCCTGATGCAAAGGTCATTCATTACTTACTAATTGAAGTTGTAAGTGGCCCTGGCAGACTCAGTAAGCTACGTAGTAATGAAGTTACATGGGCTGCAAATGCATTTACCAAGGATGGGGATGACTTCAGTGAGGGACAATTTCTTAAATTTTCTTGTTGCCCACTTGGCAAGTGGAATTTTTATCTGGTTGCCCGGAAAATCGCGTGAAATTGTCAATCATAAATAACACAAAGTCTTCTCTAATACCAGTCAAAACACCCTCAGCAGTGCCATGTGATACAGCCTCAGTTGATGCCATTTTTGTGACTGGTTGCTCTTTATCATTCACATATCTCACAAGTATGACATACTGCTCAACAATACTGGAGTCAGTGGATCCATCAGCCATTACAGTCAAGAAACATGCCTTCTGAAGTTCTTGGGCTGTGTCAAGTCGTAGCTGTTCAGCAAAAGTTATTAGAAGCTCTTTTGCACTTTTTTAAGTGTGGTAGTTGTTGCCTATGTCAAAATAATCACTCCCAATGGCACTGAGTTTTTTTTAAATGAAGGTCCATGTGAATCTCATAATCTGACAGAGGCTTCCCTTTCTTGGCAAGGATGTACACTGTGTTTAACATGACTGTTAATGTGTTTATGTTAATCTCTGCTGCCCTCTTCACTGCTTAACTAGAGGGGCTTAGGCAAATGCAGTAGCTGTGTCTTTCACTAGAATCTTGTCTTTCATTTTCAACATATATCCCAGATCATCTTTGGCACCATTTTTGGTCACATAATTTACCCAAGGGAATTCGGTCCACCACAATTACTGAAATCTTTGCACCCTTTGGTTTGGATCATACTCTTTATCTGAGAACTTGGGGCTTTAGAGGTTGATGGACTTGTATGTTCAGACTGATGCTTTCGTTGGGGAGTGGGTGGGGCCTGGAGGTTTGCAGTTGCAGGATCACTCTCCTTCCTAAATGACTCGCTAAATTTGCGCGTCTGCATGGACTGCTTCAGTCATGTGCTCTACATGCTTTATCAACTGCGAGAGGTATAGCTAGTTTCAAACTGATACCAAATTACGTTTCACTAGTATTTTACACAATTTGGTGTCACTTTTTGCCTTCTTCTGTCTCAAAGCAAATTGGTTTCACAGTATTGGACACAAATAATCTTGATGGAAACGAAAATTCTGGACTAATGTTTGACATTGTAGTTCAGACAACTATCCTGTTGAGCCCGATTACCGGTGACCTAATTTTGTTATCAAACTATGACGAACCAGTCACAATCAAGGATCACTAAACACCATATTATGTTCTCAACAAATGCACCTTGTAGATTAGTAATTACTTTCAAAGCCCAAACATTTTGATATTTAGAGAGCCTGTGTGTCCATCAGATGGTCTCAAAAGTCTTCTGATTGGCCATCTGGAATTTTAATAATTTACCTTTTTTTATGTTTGACGATTTTACAAATCAGGCCATCTTCAGGTTCCTCATTCTGGTTATTTCATAATTAACATTTACTTCACACTGAAAGCTAAAAATGAAGTCCATCTCTAAAAATAGCATCAATAACAGTACTTAGCATTTTCAAAACTTATAATATTCATTTAGATAAAACATGCAAAATCACATACAATATGGCACCAAATTTATGATGATCTGCTACACCCTAAACTATTCTACCTGGCCCGAGCTCTTCTATTTGTACTGGCATGCCTGTTTTTAGAGTATTACAGACATGGGTACCTATGAGGTCTACAAGAGTCTGAACTAGTCACATTCTCCTGACATAGAGGCACCAGTCAAAAATGCTAACATTTTAATCTTGAGAAGGAATTATGGAAGTAATTTTAATGTTTACGTTTGACCCTGTAAATCATTAGGTAAATTTGACTTTATTTGGCTATTGAAATAATGACTATCCTCTTATTTTGTTAGTTGAAGTAACTGTTTAAACAGTTTGTGAAACTGTACACACATGACCTTTGTCTCATACAAGCAGATTTTTCTTTGCTTATGAGGAGAATGACTTTTATACTGATTGGGTCATTCTCTGGATAGCTAAAAAAAGCATTCAGTCCCGTATATGTGTTGCAATTTAATTTACCTATATTTTGTTGTTTTCTAGATTGCCAGGTTAAAGTTCCAATATATAGTGGACGGTCACTTACTCCATGGTTCCCATCTCGCCACTTCCAAACCAGTGTTTCTTGTCTGTCAGCTGGGGAGCCAGAACAACAAGAACAGCCAGAGGAGGAGTACCACAATATAATCAGTAACACAGAGAGAGCTAAGGGTTTGTAACTGCATTGGTTTTTTATTTATTATTTGTGTAAAACTTCAATAAAGGAATGTTACCTTGTCCATAGGTATGTGGGTTGCATTTGTTACATTAAGTATACTTTTATCTTTTTTTTCTGGTAAAAAATATATATAAGAAAAAGGTGTAATGATAACAACACAATCTCTATTGTGACCTGTACTGTAAATTGTCCTAGGTACCGTGGCTTTATAAGAATTTTTATAATGGAGGTTAAGCTTTTCTTTTCTTTTTTTTGTTACTTTATTAAAAAAATCTTTTAATGATTATATTGTTGCCACTGATTTGATTTTAGCTGTCCAATTTTAATGACGTTTTTAGTCATGAATAAAGAGGTATTTTCTAGAATCCTGAGCATATGTGTTTGTATCTACAGGTTAAAGTTTTACATATGAGTATCATGCTAATATCTCAATTATCGGAGCTTAGGTGGATTAAAACTTCATATATGTCTTCCAATCATACCTACTGATATAATTTGGTTGTGTAGTTGTATAAACTTTTGTGAATTTTGAATTATCGCTGTAAGTTTATTTTTAAATTTGCAAAGACTATTATGTTTACATTATTAGGACTTTAAATAGTTAAACCTGATATACTGTGGCTTCTCTTGCTTCACTTTCAGTAAGCTGATGTTTCTTTGTATGTAACCAATTTTAGCTGCTTTTTTCAACATCTCTGTAATGATATATGTATTAAATATCTTACAACCATTTCATTACAGGCTCTGCTGACAAGCTTGAATTCCAAGCTGAAACAAGAAAACTTCTTGATATTGTGGCAAAATCCTTGTACTCTGAAAAAGAGGTAATTTCACAAGGCCTATTTTAGGCTATTTTCCTTTGAGTGTCATGCCTCCAGCTATGGCACTATTTCAGATATAAATAAAGAATTGTTCCATTACAGTTTTAAAAAGCATTTGGTTAAAAAAATAATGCTAAAAAGTTATTTTTAATAAAATTCATTACCTGTTAATAAAAATGGAAGATAAGACAAAAATATGTAATAAAAACACAATCAACAATGCTTGGTTTTTGTATATTTCTAAGTCAGATTGTTTGACAAAACAGTTCTGTGCTGGCTATGCCATTTAGTCTTGGTACACGTGTCATTATGCAATTTAATCATACGTTTAGACCAAGACAATGTCATATTCAAATTTCAAAGTAAACAATGTTATTTTGATTGATTTCGACCAGTGCTTTTCAGCTCCTGTAAATAAAAGTCAGGCTCATTGAGAGTTGAAAAGCTTAGTCATTTGTGTCATATACTTCTTGTTTTAAACTGTTTTTTTATTAATAGATTCATTTAAAAAGAAATCTGTTAATAAGGGTATTGTGTCATTTGCACAAATACCCATTTAGCAGACATAAATACACTTTTATGGTTAGATACATGGATTGTTTTACTTACTAAAACAATAAACATGATTAAGATATCAAAAAGAATGTCCTTCCAAAAGGTGTAATACAAACAAGCCTGAAGATGGGGATCTATTTTTTTTTAATACATGAATTTGTAGGGAAAAAATCCCATTATCAAATCTTAATTTTGGAGGGGTTTTCTTTGCAAACTGAAGTTCATGCTTAGAGGTAGTCTGCTGTTGCTGATGTTTTTCAAAACAGATATCAACAATTAATGGGGATAACCTAATCTTGAATAAATTGATGTGTATGAATAAGGATGTTGAGTTCCTTACAAAAAACAACAAGTTATTTATATTTTAGCTTTTACAACAACCAAATAGATTCTATGAGAATTGTATGTTTCAGGTATATTTTGAATATGAAAGATCTAAAATAGTTTTAAAAAGAATGCATGTGAGTTGTTGATGTCCTAGTATTTAGTGTAATCTATCGGCCATTTTGATGAAATCATGTTGGACATAGAAACAGTAACTATGTGGGCAGTACTGCTACTGATGGTTGTACTGTGTTTTTATGACAAATCATATTATAGAGCTTTATTTGTATTGTTTTGTTCGAGGTCAGTTCATTTAATTTATCATCCAAGTAGAGAAAATATGTGGCAGAGTTTACATTAGACAGTTATCTTTAACATGTGTTCTGTATTCAGGTGTTTATCCGAGAGCTGATCTCCAATGCCAGTGATGCTCTGGAGAAATTACGGTATCTGCAGCTATCAGCAGGGGAGGCTACTCAGGTCCAAGGCTCACCCCTGGAGATACACATTGCAGTCGATGAAAACAAGAAAACATTCACCATTCAGGTACTAAGACTGAAAAAACTAGATAGATTTAAAGTCTTGATAAACATGGTATTCTTGTGACAGTATATCAACCAGAACTACTCTATACCAATATATATTTATATTTAATTACTTAAACCAAGTTGAACGTTCTCTATTGAGTGGTGTATTGCAAATTTTTGTTGACGAGTGACTATTCATACAATAGGTAGTGTTAAAAAAATTAAACTATAAGGAGTGATATTTTGTTTGGTCAAAGTTTATAACATAAACAAAGAAATTCTAACTCTTGATGATAAATAGGAAGATGATTTGGTATGAAGAAATTTATTGAAGTTATTCAAGAAGTAGTAATAATTTAAAGGCAAACACTGTCATTGGAAAACTACAACACCATACTCATAATGTGTTATAAAACTACAATGCCATGCTCATAATTTGTTATAAAACTACAAAATCATACTCATAACTTGAATTTATATTTGACTCTAGACCTCTTATCTTTGTGTGCATCTTATCTTTAAAACTTTACAGTATATTTAGGTAAATTATTTACATGAAATGTATTTATAGGACACTGGACTGGGTATGACCAAGGAAGAACTTGTTGAGAACCTTGGAACAATAGCAAGGTCAGGATCCAAGGTGAGTAACTGATAACCAGTCATTGAACAATGGGACATTTTATGGAGAAGTCATTGAAATGATGGGACATTTTTTAAATAATGGGACACTTTATTCACTAGACACCTAAATGATGGGACATTTTATGTGGAGGTCATTGATATGTTGGGACTTTATATGTGGAAGTCATTGAAATGATGGGACTTTATATGTGGAAGTCATTGAAATGATGGGACTTTATATGTGGAAATCATTGATATGTTGGGACTTTATATGTGGAAGTCATTGATATGTTGGAACTTTATATGTGGAAGTCATTGATATGATGGGACTTTATATGTGGAAGTCATTGAAATGATGGGACTTTATATGTGGAAATCATTGATATGTTGGGACTTTATATGTGGAAGTCATTGATATGTTGGGACTTTATATGTGGAAGTCATTGATATGATGGGACTTTATATGTGGAAGTCATTGAAATGATGGGACTTTATATGTGGAAATCATTGATATGTTGGGACTTTATATGTGGAAGTCATTGATATGTTGGGACTTTATATGTGGAAGTCATTGAAATGATGGGACTTTATATGTGGAAGTCATTGATATGATGGGACTTTATATGTGGAAGTCATTGAAATGATGGGACTTTATATGTGGAAGTCATTGATATGTTGGGACTTTATATGTGGAAGTCATTGATATGTTGGGACTTTATATGTGGAAGTCATTGAAATGATGGGACTTTATATGTGGAAATCATTGATATGTTGGGACTTTATATGTGGAAGTCATTGATATGTTGGGACTTTATATGTGGAAGTCATTGATATGTTGGGACTTTATATGTGGAAATCATTGATATGTTGGGACTTTATATGTGGAAGTCATTGATATGTTGGGACTTTATATGTGGAAGTCATTGATATGTTGGGACTTTATATGTGGAAATCATTGATATGTTGGGACTTTATATGTGGAAGTCATTGATATGTTGGGACTTTATATGTGGAAGTCATTGAAATGATGGGACTTTATATGTGGAAGTCATTGATATGTTGGGACTTTATATGTGGAAGTCATTGATATGTTGGGACTTTATATGTGGAAGTCATTGATATGTTGGGACTTTATATGTGGAAGTCATTGAAATGATGGGACTTTATATGTGGAAGTCATTGATATGTTGGGACTTTATATGTGGAAGTCATTGATATGATGGGACTTTATATGTGGAAGTCATTGATATGTTGGGACTTTATATGTGGAAGTCATTGATATGATGGGACTTTATATGTGGAAATCATTGATATGTTGGGACTTTATATGTGGAAGTCATTGATATGATGGGACTTTATATGTGGAAGTCATTGAAATGATGGGACTTTATATGTGGAAATCATTGATATGTTGGGACTTTATATGTGGAAGTCATTGATATGATGGGACTTTATATGTGGAAGTCATTGAAATGATGGGACTTTATATGTGGAAGTCATTGATATGTTGGGACTTTATATGTGGAAGTCATTGATATGTTGGGACTTTATATGTGGAAGTCATTGAAATGATGGGACTTTATATGTGGAAGTCATTGATATGATGGGACTTTATATGTGGAAGTCATTGAAATGATGGGACTTTATATGTGGAAATCATTGATATGTTGGGACTTTATATGTGGAAATCATTGATATGATGGGACTTTATATGTGGAAGTCATTGATATGTTGGGACTTTATATGTGGAAGTCATTGATATGTTGGAACTTTATATGTGGAAGTCATTGATATGTTAGGACTTTATATGTGGAAGTCATTGAAATAATGGGACTTTATATGTGGAAATCATTGAAATAATGGGACAATATTATGCCAAAGTCTTTGAAATGATGAGATATTAAATGCAAAATACTAATAAAGCTTCATGTGACTTCATGTCCAAAATATAAGCAGCTCATTGATAGAAGAAAACTTGGTTCATTTTTTAATCTTCACATGTTCAACACATTTTTCCTATGATAAGTTTAGTTTGAAAGATAAACAACAAGTTAAAAATTGTTATTGGTCTGTATTTTAAAAAAAAGAAGAGAAATATCAACATCCATTAAAAATTTCACACATTTCCATTAGAATATATATGTTCAACTTGTGCCTTGTTCTCACATATTTCAGGCCTTCCTGGACAGCGTGAAGGACACTGATGTGACAGGTAACATTATTGGACAGTTTGGTGTTGGGTTCTACTCCTCATTCATGGTGGGAGAGAAAGTGGATGTGTACACCCAGTCTTATAAACCTGGCAGCACCGCGTACAAGTGGTCATCGGATGGGTAGGTGGATCATAATGGCCATCATCAACATCATCATCATCATCAACATCATCATCAGCATTTTTATTATCATTTATGTCATCAGAATAAATAGTGTTAGATTTATTGTTATCAATATTATTGTCATTTTCAACAGATGCAATCATTAGTGGCACCAGTAGCAGCTGCAGCATAGCCAACATCAAAATCATTGTCATTATTGTCATTGTACTAATCATCATTAGCAACATCACAGTCATCAGCACCCTTGTCATTACCATCATTATAATTGATATCACTATCCAGGGCTTTTTCACCCTGTCGCACGGGGCTGATATTCGGCCCCATTCCCAATACCAAATAATGACCATTTTTCCCAATTTCAAGAACAAAATTCCCAATCTCATAAATTAATTCCTATTTGAACTGAATGCCTTTTACCTGAAACATGAAAAATAAATAACCAAGAAACCATGAAATCAAGAGACTTTTCCAATTAAGCGAATCGTTTGTTTACTTGTGATCGGTGATCTGTAGAAACTTATTTCCGTAAATTTATGTATGAATGTAACCCATGAAAAATAGACTCTTACCCAGCCGTATACCGAAATGCAAGTTGAAGATGCATCACGGCACAATTCTAGATAACATTATAGTTTATATATGGTTTGAAAATTAACAGGAATTATTTTTTATTTCATAAACAAAAGGATTTTCGCCATAGCTGGTTGACTGCGTATCAAACAGTATGTGCAGTACCGGCTTTTATACTGACCCGCAAGATATGGTGACAAAAAATGTCGCACAATAGTAAATACTACGCGAAAAAAAAAAAATAGAAAAAAAGATGCCAAGGTCAATGATTAAATCTCTGGAGCAAAATATCCAATGTTTCAAATGTCCAATTTAATGAGAATCTGTACTGAAGGCTGAAGAGCTCTGTAACACTTTCAGGGACACAAAAGCAAGGCAGATAAAGCTTTAATGCAGAAAAATAAATGTTAAAATTTCCCAATTGGTTTGATTTGTCAAGACTTTTTTCCCAAATTTGACTATTTACTGCGTCAAAAATTCCCAATTTGGGCTGGGGCCTTTTTCCCCAAAACCCCTGAAAAAGGCCTGCTATCTTAAATGTTATCAGTATTATCTGATTTTACAGCAACATGGTTGTATTAAAATCCTAACTATCATTAGCATCATTATTATAATGTTGTCAACCTCCCATGAGAACTAATGATCCAGCTACAGGCTCTATGTACCTTCTGCTGCCAATTTTTCTCCTGTGCATCTTAGGGAGAAAATGTGCAGCCAGTCCGGGATTCGAACCTGGGAGCCTTCGCTAACAGTGCGAATGCTTTTCCGACAGAGCTAACTGGATGATTACACATTCTCTTTCTATCTCCTGGCTACGTACACCCCGGGCAATTTGAAATACGTTCTCGAATTTCCACAGACTATATACTCTACATACAATTCAAGCCCTTCTCAAGTATTGAACCGTAACGACCGCGGGTCATTTACGTTGGGTGCCATTGTAAGATAGGGAGAAAAATGTGCAGCCAGTCCGGGACTCGAACTCGTAACCCTTCGCTAAAAGGGCAATTGTTCTTCTAACTGGACTGCTTACACATTCTCTCCCTATCACCTGGCTACATTAATAAGCATGTTTATTATTATTATACCTCAAAAAAGTAAAATAATTCATTTTCCATAGGACATTATTGCATATCTATACAGTAAAATATATAAAATCTGTCACATGGCCCTAATAGGTTACACGAAGGCAGTAAAATTGGGTAGCACTCCTTTGAAAGTATATTATAATGCTGACATTTTTATTGTCTCCCTGTTACCCATGTGCCATTTATATATATTTACTTCTATTAATACTTAATTCAATTATACATGTACATGACATAAAAGCATGTTATATGATTTGGTTCATTTTAACATGAAGTTATTTCGCCATAATTATTTAGACTACACCAGCATTGGTGTCATTTAAAAAATTCCTTGCATATAAATACAAAGAACTCAACATATTTTATAAGCTATTCAGTCTGTTAATACACCCTTTTTTTCCCCCAGAACTGGTGCCTATGAGCTGTCTGAGGCCGAAGGTGTACAGCGCGGTACTAAGATTGTCATTCATCTCCGTGGCAACTGCTATGAATTCTCCAGGGAAGAAGTCATTAAAGGTCAGTTCAGCTATTGGCTGGTTTCAGTCAAATATCATTGTCAGGCTTCTGTGATAACTATACATAAACAGCTGACTTTTAATCAATGTTAACTACTATGTCTACAACAATGTTGGTGTTGAGATCCCAGGCAGGCACAGCTCAAATTTAATTAATTTTATAATCTACAGAAGAGTTTAGATACTAGGCAGATGAGTGTTATAATGTTGCAATCATTTCCAAAACAGGCAATGACACGGATGTACTACTTTAAATTTTCACCAAATGACAACTCAATATGTTAAGGGTAACATGTTCTTACACCAACTAGTAATTTAACACTTATATATGAATCAAATGTTAAACATTAGTTTCTTCTTGTCATATAAACTTGATCCCTGTACTGATTACTCTAATGATCTCAAGACTTAAGGTGAAACTGGTTAGCTTTGATATGTTTCAGATGTCATTAAGAAGTACAGCAACTTTGTTGGAGTCCCAATCTATGTCAATGGGAAAAGAGTCAATGTTGTTCAGGTGGGTACATACTTTGGTTTGAGCAAAACAAACTTATTGCTTAGAAAAAACTTCCCAGTGCTATAGTTTCAGTACAATACTCCCACATTGAACTATTAATTTATGATGCACACAATATATTCTGACTACCAAGCTAATCAATTAATTGATAATCAATATGAGAAATTGCCACTTGTAAAGACCAAATGGATAACAGTTTAACTCCACCAAAACATTTAACTAGGGAACTCCTTTATCAAAGGACTTAATTGGGATATTCCTCCACCAAAAACATTTAACTAGGGTATTCCTCCACCAAAAACATTTACCTAGGGTATTCCTCCGCCAAAAATATTTAACTAGGGTATTCCTCCACCAAAAAAATTAACTAGGGTATTCTTCCACCAAAAACATTTAACTAGGGTATTCCTCCACCAAAACCATTTAACTAGGGTATTCTTCCACCAAAAACATTTAACTTGGGTATTCCTCCACCAAAAACATTTAACTAGGGTATTCCTTTATCAAAGGACTTAATTGGGGTATTCTTACAACATAACTTTTAACTGGAGTATCCCTATACTGAAATGTCAAACTGGGGTATTCCTACACCAAAACATTTAACTGGGGTATTCCTCCACCAATAACATTTAACTGGGGTATTCCTCCACCAAAAACATTATACTGGGTATTCCTACACCAAAACATCAAACTGGGATATTCCTTAACCAAAACATCAAACTGGAGTATTCCTCCACCAAAACATTAAACTGGGGTATAACGCCACCAAAACATTTAACTGGGGTATTCCTCCACCAAAAACATTATACTGGGTATTCCTACACCAAAACATCAAACTGGAATATTCCTCAACCAAAACATCAAACTGGAGTATTCCTCCACCAAAACATTAAACTGGGGTATAACGCCACCAAAACATTTAACTGGGGTAAAACGCCACCAAAACATTTAACTGGGGTGTTCCTCCACCAAAAACATTTTACTGGGTATACCTCCACCAAAACGTCAAACTGGAGTATTCCTCCACCAAAAACATTTAACTGGGGTATTCCTCCACCAAAACTTTTAACTGGGGTATTCCTTAACTAAGTACATGTACTTAATTAGGAAAATGATTCATAATGCTTACCAGCTTTGAAAAGTAGTGTACATGTTTATCTAAATAAATTACTTGCAGGGAGCTGTCTGATAGAGGAAAATTACAAAGATTCTTTGTTTAGCTTAATGTTAACTTCACCATTGCAATTGGTTTAATTTTTTTTTGTCAATGTTTATTAATTATAAATAGTTTAGGTAGAATTGGAATGAAAAATATACTGTTTGCATGTAGAAGTAAGTCAGTAAATAAGAAAAAGTAATATAATCAAAAAAGCTGCATGTTCCCTTTTCTCTTGCAGCCTTTATGGATGATGGATGGTAAAGACATAACTGATGACATGCATGAAGAGTTCTACAGATATGTGGCCAACGTGTATGATAAACCACGGTTCCATCTTCAGTACAAGGCTGATGCCCCTCTAAATATCAGGGCACTCTTCTATATCCCAGAATATAAACCAAGTGAGTGGTCAAGCTCTGTGGAAAATGCTCATTTTCATGCTTTTATTTATACATATAAGTAGTATTTATACATATAAGTAGTATATGTTCAGTTATCTGTAGGAAGTTCATAGAAAAACAAAGAAATGGGGTGCCTAGGCAGGGTAGTTAGAGTCGCCTACTTGTAACTAATCAGCCCCACACAGCAAGGTTCTAATCCCAGATGGGACAAGAACTTTCATGCGGGGAGGTTTTCCAGCTAACCTGCGGTGCTCTGGTTTTTCTACCCAGACTTAAATCTGGGGTCAGCAACCACTTATAATTAGCTGGATGTCGGCAATATGACCATAATTGTACAGGTACAATTTAAAAAAAAAAAACAAGTAATAAGTAAGGGTGTAACCGGACAGAGACTGTGTTAGCAGCCTAGTTAGCTTGCTTAGTTTAAGCATTTTTCCTGTTGGTGAAGGGTCTCAAGATCGAATACCAGACAGCTGTGACCTATTGAGTTGTGTCTTTCTGACTTAGTTGACCCACACTGCATTGGTCTCTGTCCCAGTCGGGGTGGCAATTTATGTCTTCCAGCTGACTCATGGAACGAACTCAAACCTCTGACTGGCTGCACGTTTTGCTTCCTTCCAATTGCTATTAATAACATATGTAACAGTTTAACTGCTGTTTTATGTAGGCTCAAAACTATTTTAAACTATTTACATTTCAATAAGATTTTATCCTGTGACTTTTGCCCAGCTCTCTTTGACATGAGCCGGGAGACAGAGGTCCAGTTACAGCTGTACAGCAAGAAGGTGATGATCATGTCCAAGGCACACAGCATTCTACCTAAATGGCTTCGGTTTGTTAAAGGTAATGCACTTTTACTATACACTGCCTAAATGGCTCTGGTTTGTTAAAGGTAATGCACTTTTACTATACACTGCCTAAATGGCTCAGGTTTGTTAAAGGTAATGCATTTTTACTATACACTGCCTAAATGGCTCAGGTTTGTTAAAGGTAATGCACTTTTACTATACACTGCCTAAATGGCTCAGGTTTGTTAAAGGTAATGCACTTTTACTATACACTGCCTAAATGGCTCCGGTTTGTTAAAGGTAAAGCACTTTCACTATACACTGCCTAAATGGCTTCCATTTGTTAAAGGTACCGTACTTACTCACTTTTAAGACGGGGATTTTTCCTATAAATTTCATGTTCAAAGTGTGGGACTCGTCTTATAGGCAGGGTCTGGCGACCTGGCAAAAAGTGTTCACGTTGTTGTAGGGCACGAAAACATACCACATAAACTTGTTAGCAGTTATGCAATGACACGACGTGCCGTCATTATCGACTGCTGATAACTTATCTTTATTGAACTTTGAATTCTGTCGGTCAATGATTAACTGTCTCACATACATTTCTCTTAGTTCTGCATGAAACAGTTTATTATCCATCAGTAAACACTGAGACAAACTTTCAACTTCAGTCTGCTAAATACACCAAGCTGTAATTTACTTGGCGTTTCTGTGTAGACTTGCCTCATAACACAGGTCAAGTGACTGACTCTGAGATAAGCTGTTGTCAAGGTGATATCGATCGGAGCAATTTGACAGTGAGGGAGTGAACGATGTGTTTTTATAAACAGCTGCCGATTACATTTCTCCATGAAATTATTGATTGGTGGCATGTACACAAGGACAGTGCACTGTTCCCCGATATATCGTGTACTGTCATGCCAGACTTGGTGATGTAGATCAAAGAAATTAATGTCATGCCGCCACGAGATACAGGATAGCAGAGCAAATGACACTAGATACATCCCGCAACATGTGAAAATTACAGTCACTGTTTACCAGTTAACCCTTTTGTTGAGACAGCATGACTGGTCGATGCTCCTCTTCATTTTTTCGCCTCGTCTTATAAGCGGGTCAAAGCAGAAACCGGTAATTTCTCAGGTGAAGTACGTCTTATAAGCGAATAGTCTTATAAGTGAGTAAGTACGATAATACAATCACAGAATTCGGCATAAACTTTCACAGTATACCGCATTAAGTGGCACTAGTTTCACAATGGTAATGTACTTTCAGAGTATTTTGCCTTATAATTTTGCTCTGGTTCATTAAGTACTTCCACACTATCCTGCCAAAATGGCTTTTTTTTGCCACAGGTAATGACTCCAGTTAGTTTAAGATATTGTGTTTATATGATTGCAAGTCTCTTTAACATCAAAATGGAAGTTAAACACTAGTCAAAAAGTGGGGTTTTTTTTATAATTGATCACATTTTACATGTAATTTGTATTGAATTAAATTTAAATTTAATAATGATAACAGTATTTATTATTTCTTCATGTGCCACTTACAATTAATAATAATGATAGTATAATATATTAACCCTTCATATGCCACTGAACTCTTAAGTTTGCTATTGACTGATTTTAATTAGAATGTTGTCCAGTACTGACACCATCTATGTGATATGTGACTCTTGCTGTTGTAGGAGTGGTAGACAGTGAAGATATTCCACTGAACTTGAGTCGAGAACTGCTCCAGGACAGTGCTCTTATCAGGTACATTGCTGCACTATGATAAGTTGCTAGTTTTTTTTTACTTTATTTATTTTACATTATTTGTTTTTTTTAATGGTTTATACAAGTGTTCACTATGTTTTTAATAACTATAATTAGTTAAAAGACAAATCATCAAGACTTCTTTGTACAATAATTGTGGTATGAACTTAATTCATTTTTATTGTATTAATTAATTTCTCCTAATGTTAGTGATAAACTAACTTAGGACAGTTACAATATTCCTTCTACCGGACCTGGTAGCGCAATCGGTAGAGCAACGGCTCCAGGTACGGGAGGCCCCAGGTTTGATCCCGAGCCGCGACATACCAAAGTCATAAAAAATGGTAGTGGTATAGCTCCCTTGCTAACGCTCAAGCAAATATAAGGGTAGTTCCACGACTGGTTGGCCCATGTCAGGATAATGTGACTGGGTGTGGTATCATGCCAGGTGTTCACGGCATGCTATACACAGTGATGGCAGCACTATATCTGCTTCAAGTAGACACCGTCTCCAGATAACTGAAATACTGTTGGTGGGACGATAAACCCAATAAACAAACAATATTCCTATTATACAACTAAATAAATACACATTTAAAAGAGCAGTTAAATCATTTATATATGCATTGACAGCCAGTTTATACATGTTTTTACATTACAGAAAGCTGAATACTGTATTGACCAACAGACTGCTTAAGTTCTTCCTTGACAAAGCCAAGAAGGACCCTACAGCCTACGATGAGTTCTATGAAGATTATGGGATGTTCTTTAGGGAGGGCATTGTTACCTCCCCTGAACAGGAAACTAGGGTAGGAGTTGTCTCTCTTTGATTAATCTCTTATTTATTTGAGGTTTTTGTGTAGAATAAAGAAATTGACCATGTTTTAAGAAAAAGGAGTTAATTTAATTTTACAATATAAAAAGAACAATTGTATGCTTACTTGTTAGATTCTGATTTATCTTAGATTATTGTTTTCTTAACATTTGGTTTTATTGATCTGATTTAAATGTATTTACTTGGCTTTAGTTTAGCTTGATGTAACATTACAAATGTATTAAAGCCAAATCTCTGGCCATGTTTGTTCTGCTATGCATCACCTCTGTTTATTACCTATATATATATTTACTTTAGTTATTCTCATATGTCTTAATGATTGTTGTGCATATTTATATATGCCAATTACTGATATATGATTGACATGTTTATCAGGGATCCATAGAAATGCAAATACATTTTTTTGTAATTCAACAACTTACCATTTAAATTAACTTTGTCTTAATCATAGGAACAAATAGCCAAGCTGTTGCGGTTTGAGTCGTCTAACCTGCCCAGTGGTAAGAGGACCAGTATAGAAGAGTATTGTTCTCGAATGAAGGCTGGTAGTAGAGAAATATTCTACCTGGCAGCACCAAGGTATTGTCAGCTTTGTCAGAACGTATGTAAAATATTAAAATATGTAAGCATTTTGGGGATTTCTTGAATGTTAAAAAATCATTAATCTCAGTGCTATTTTGTTAAATATATAGTGTCTAAAAGTAACTTTTTGTCCCCTCTTAGTGTAGGATGATCATATTCTTCAAAGAAAAAATGTTGGTATTTTGTCAAGTAATTTTATTCTTAAATTGTAATTTGTAAAAAAACAAAAACAACTTGTATACATTTATATATTTGTCTGAATCACATGTCAATTTATATTTATGTAAATGCATACAATACAAATTATATAAATCTTTGCATTTCAAGTTAAAGACCACATAATAATAAAGGTCATATAATATACATACATTACTGACAACCAGGATACTTTACAGTAACAATCTTACTGAGGAACTTTGTCTGAAAGTACCTCCTCCTCAGATGACTGAAAAAAATTTTAAGATTACTGGCCACAAGAAAAGGATACAGTTTCCAATGATAAAACATTGGGCAAATACAGCATATTATTATATGTATATCCAGTTTATGTTCATAGTTTAGAGATGCAATAGGTTTATTCACAGCCTTTGATGCATCATACTGTGATGATATTAATACTTCAGGGTGTTATATTTCTCACCCCTTTAACTAGGCACTGCCGCTGTAAGTCCCCCATGTTACAGTTACTTGGAAAGATTGCTTGCAGCATCACATATTTTATTATTTTCTTTGACAGCCGAGAGGTTGCTGAAGGCTCCCCATACTTGGAAGCCTTAAAGAAGAAGGATGTGGAAGTTTTGTTCTTGTACGAGTCGTATGATGAGCTGGTACTCATGAATCTTGGGCAGTTTGAGAAGAAGTCACTCAAGTCCATTGAGAATGAGATGATTGATGATAAAAATACCAACAATCTTATAGATGAAAGTGGTAAGAAGATGTGTAAAGCTGTACTGTCTTTTGCATGTGGTATATCGTCCATATAGGTCCAAAAATAAACTATAAATTCTTTGAAGAGGGAAATTTTACTGGCCAACACTGAACTTTTAATATGCACAGCTTCTGTGCTGTGCCAGGTCGCTGCATTATGATACACTCTATAACTAGGTGGTTATGCTGTTGCCTCGCAGTAACCCATCCTGGCTTCCACATTGAATCTGCTGCGAAAAAAAAAATCTAGCTATGTTTTGTAACAGCTTATAGTTGTACGACGTTTTACGGCTATGGTTAATTTGATGTATTTGACTTGATGTTATTTCTTTTTTTATATAATTTTATGTTGTTAAAAACCAAAAACAGTGGGTAAGATAAGGTGATTATATTTCAAACACTCAAATGTTATATTGTGGGCTCTCATTTAACTGGTCACATCAATATAATTATTATCAGTAACAGCCATAATGAGTTGGAGGGAGAAATGAAGGATAAAATGGTGGAAATATCTCCCTTCCTCCTTGATCAGGACCTGCCTTACTGAACAAAAATGATCAAGTTTGTTCTTTCATTCCAGATGAAAATAGCTTGAAGCAAGATGATGCTGACAGACTCATGAACTGGCTCAAGGCTACATTGCAGAATAAGGTTCACAAAGTCAAGGTAAGATTTATTAGCATATGGTTTATATGCTAAATAGATAAAAAAAGCTGTTCCCTTGAATTATGGCATCCTTCATACCTGCCTATTGGGCCAGTAACACCATTATTTCAAAGAGGGTAGATTGAAAAGAATTTCTCTGGATCTCATGGAACAGTGCATTCATAGTTTAAGCATAACAACTCAGTGTAAACATTCAGCACTAATTGCTGATGCTTTTTATGCCCCCTGCATCTACTAATTCGAACCGTTCTCTGTCCGGTTAACCCTTTTCGGCAAGTTGGATATTTCTCAGAACACAATTAACAGTGCACAGGTTATAACAAGTAACATACCTCTGGCTATCTTATTTCATGGTTTATCTCCCCTTTTTGTACTTAAAGATTATGGTTAACCTGTTTCGGAAAGTTGGATATTTCTCAATTTCTACAAAGAGTGGTAGCATGAAAGTTTACACACTTACTTAGCAGTGAACTGGTCTTGACCCAGACAAGTTACATAGCACTGGTTACCTTTTTCACAAGTAATCTCGCCTTTTTGTACTTAGAGTAATAGTTAACCTGTTTCAGCAAGTTGGATATTTGTCATTTTCCACGACCAGCAGTGGCATGAAAATTTACACACTAACTTAACAGTGCACAGGTCATGATACTGACAAGTAACATAACTCTGGCTACCTAATTTCTTGATTATTGCCCCTTTTTGTACTTAAAAATTATGGTTAACCTGTTTTGGCAAGTTGGGAGATTTCTCAATTTCTACAAAGAGCAGTAGCATGAAATTTTCCACAATTACTTAACAGTGCAAAGGTCATAACCCAGACAAGTTACATAGCACTGGTTACCTTTTTCACAAGTAATCTCGCTTTTTTGTACTTAGAGTAATAGTTAACCTGTTTCAGCAAGTTGGATATTTGTCATTTTCCACAACCAGCAGTGGCATGAAAATTTACACGCTTACTTAACACTGCACAGGTCATGATTCTGACAAGTAACATAACTCTGGCTACCTAATTTCTTGATTAATTGCCCCTTTTTATACTTAAAGATTATGGTTAACCTGTTTTGGCAAGTTGGATATTTCTCAATTTCTACAAAGAGCAGTAGCATGAAAGTTTACACACTTACTTAACAGTGCAAAGGTCATAACCCAGACAAGTAACATAACACTGGTTACCATATTTCATGGGTGATCTCCCTTTTTGTACGTAAAGAAATAGTTAACCTGTTTCAGCAAATTAGATATTTCTCAGTTTCTACAAAGAGCAGTGACATGAAAGTTAACACACTTACTAAACTGTGCACAGGTCATGACCCTGACAAGTTATATAAATCTAGCTACCCTTATTTCTTGGTTTATCCCCTCTCTTTGTTCTTAGAGATTATGGTTAATTTGTATCATGACAAACTATGCTACTGGGGCCTTTTTTGTTTTCTGAACACAGCGTCCTGTTATTAGGAAAGAATTTATTTACATTTGTTTCTTTAGCAAACTGATGTGCGGAACTTTTTTTCATTTCCAAATATTCTATTTTTGCAGATCACCAAGAAGTTGTCGAGCCATCCATGTGTGATCACAGTACAAGAGATGGGTTCAGCCAGACATTTCCTGAGAACTACATTTGCTGATAAGTCACAGGAGGAGAGATTTAGGCTCCTTCAACCAACACTGGAACTCAACCCAACGTAAGTTGTTGAATAAATTGTGCTGCAGAGTAAAATATGCTGTAAGAAATATTTTTTGTCGTCAGGATTTCTCCTCCAGTACTAATCTCAACCAAACTTAAGTTAGTAAATGAATGTTGAAAATTGACTGTATAAATAAATATATGTTGTTGTTTTTTTGTTTGAGTAAAAAAGAGTTGAAAGTTAAGTTACTGATTTCATATTTAGACTTCATTGATTTCTCTAGTTTAAGAATAATATTTTTACACACTCTTCCTTTTATGTTTCAATATGATCAGAAACCTAATTCACATTTTAACTTATTAATGCCAGATATGAAAACGACATGAATGTATTGGCAGTTGTTATAACTTGAAGACCATGATGTGTTTTTGTTCCAGTCACACCCTCATCAAGAAACTGAGTACCCTGCAAGAAACAGACCCCTATCTGGCCAAATTGGTGGCCGAACAGGTGAGACAGTTAACATAAACTATTATTGTCCTTTCTATAGACCTTCTATACACTCATTGATATTTATACTTGTATTAAGTACTGTCAGTGAGAGTATATCATGGAAAGTTGCTTGAGATTTAGATTTTGAGGCTAAAGCCTGATAGCACAAGAAGTTGCATGTAAAAAGTCTGAAAGCATGTCAATGGAGGTTTGCATTTAAGACTGGAAATAGACTGAAAGCACAGTTTGTCTTTTGTTGTTGTTGTTGTTGTTTAAATAAGGTTTGTAGTGTACCATTGCTTCTGATAAACTTCTATACCCTTATATTTTAACACCTTAAGTACTGGAGCTCGACACATACCATAAGGTAAAGGGCGAGGGTAAACAAAATCAAATTCGTCGTCATTGCTATGGTTGGCACGACAAACTGTGTGAACAAGTGTAACATAATGAAACTTAGCCAGTTCCTGTACACATTATATTCTCAGTAAATTCCATGAAAAGAATTTTTATAGATATTTCATAGACTTGTCCAACACAATAATTGATTTTTCTTTTCACTAATTGAAAAGAAAACCAAAGTGAAAAACAGAAAAAACAGAAATTTGAATGGATTATTTTCATTTGTAATCACATACATAAAAAAAGTCACTATAAAAGTTGAACTTACCGCGATTGGAGTAAAGACAATGTGTTAACAGTATTGAATAAAATAAAGATAAAAGAATAAATGGAGAAAAAAACACATTCTTCCAATTTTTTTCCAAATCTTTTTCATTTCAAATATGTTGTTAAATGGTTGGATGTCTGTTTACATCAGACAACATTGTGTACCAATCTGATCAGTTGTTTAATGTTTGCTTGCTAGTATTCAAGGTTAGATATTTTCTTACCTCATTTGTCTCTGTCCCGACCATCTATTTTACTGATGAAAGCTGAGCCTTGCCTTCCACTATTGTGGCATGCCAAGTTTTCTTGAGTTGGCCTCTGGGTTTTGACCCTGCACCTGACCAAATGTTCCACATAAAGCAAATGCAGTCATCAGGGTTTTTTCTCTCAATATGGCCATACCACCTTAGACTTCTTTTTCTTGCCTTGTCTGCAATATGGGTAATGCTGGTCATTGCCATCAGTTCAGCATATGACTTCTCTTCATATGCACAATATCAATTCATTTACATTATTAATACATTACTCCTATTATTTGTTTAAACACAAGTGGCATATGCTTTTAATGAAATATTTCAGTTAGAAAAAAAAATTGGGGGGATTAAAATTTGTTCATCTTTGGTAATAACATAGATACTTCTATAAGTGCATAAGAATGCAATATTCTGGTGCTTCACCCATGTGCAGTGACATCAGAATGCAATATTCTGGTGCTTCACCAATGAGCATTGACATAAGAATGCAATATTCTGGTGCTTTACCCATGTGCAGTGACATCAGAGTGCAATATACTGGTGCTTCACCCATGTGCAGTGACATCAGAATGCAATATTCTGGTGTTTCACCCATGTGCAGTGACATCAGAATGCAATATTCTGGTGCTTCACCCATGTGCAGTGACATCAGAATGCAATATTCTGGTGCTTCACCCATGTGCAGTGACATCAGAATGCAATATACTGGTGCTTCACCCATGTGCAGTGACATCAGAATGCAATATTCTGGTGCTTCACCCATGTGCAGTGACATCAGAATGCAATATACTGGTGCTTCACCCATGTGCAGTGACATCAGAATGCAATATTCTGGTGCTTCACCCATGTGCAGTGACATCAGAATGCAATATTCTGGTGCTTCACCCATGGCAAGTGACCCATGTAAGATAAGTAATTATGTGATGTTTTTGGATTGCTCTTTCTAATAAGAGAGAACTGTGACTTGTGGCAATGGCTGTACTACGCACTGATGTATTTCCATAAAAGATGTATACTAAAAAGAAACCCACAAAAAACTGCCAAGAATAAGGACTCCAATGCATGCTCTTGGCTCCCTTCTATATAAAAGTTAAAGCCTGAAACTGACCCAGTCAAATAGCTTGCTTATGGGTAAGAACCTGAAACAGAGCTATAAGCTTGTTATCAGAATGTTCAAACTGCCCTTTGTAACTTATGTATTTTGACTTACCAAAACTTTCTGAGTTCATGTAGAATACTGTGCATTCTTAGAAAGATTTTATAGTCGTTAGCCCCTGCACAGAAAAGTCTGTTTACATGATCGTTCTGTAAATTAAGGTCATCCAAACCCAACTATAGCCATTAAGACATCTTTCAGCTCTGTTATTGACTAATGAAAATAGACAGCAGACTGTTGAGGTAAAAACACTGATGCACCAAAGGTCAGCGAGAGGACCTCCCCTCACAAGTTCTAGCCTAGACTGAGACAATCTATGCAGTAATGGAGCTGATGTGTTGAACTTCAGCGAATCCAATGCTTCCATTGGACGTCCTGTCATAAAGCTTGACCTCTGACCTATTAAAATTGTTTTTATCTATGCACAATATATTCTTAAATGTGTCCCTGATATGATGCCAGTTACTCTTATAATGTCAAGTTCTATTCATTTTATTTTCTAAATACAACCATTTTGATTTAGGTTAATTGGTAGTCATTGTATAGTTTCAGAACTAGAATCTTTGTAAAGATTTCATGATTGCATAGCCTTAGAACAACCATCTTGGTTGTGGTATAGTGATAGTGATTTTATAGTCTTAGAACAACCATCTTGGTTGTGGTATAGTGATAGTGATTGTATAGTCTAACAACAACCGTCTAGGTTGTGGTTTAGTGATAGTGGTTGTATAGTCTAACAACAACTGTCTTGGTTGTGGTATAGTGATAGTGATTGTATAGTCTAACAACAACTGTCTTGGTTGTGGTTTAGTGATAGTGATTGTATAGTCTAACAACAACTGTCTTGGTTGTGGTATAGTGATAGTGATTGTATAGTCTGAGAGCAACTGTCTAGGTTGTGGTATAGTGATAGTGATTGTATAGTCTAACAACAACTGTCTAGGTTGTGGTATTGTGATAGTGATTGTATAGTCTAACAACAACTGTCTAGGTTGTGGTATTGTGATAGTGATTGTATAGTCTAACAACATCTGTCTAGGTTGTGGTATTGTGATAGTGATTGTATAGTCTAACAACAACTGTCTAGGTTGTGGTATTGTGATAGTGATTGTATAGTCTAACAACAACTGTCTAGGTTGTGGTATTGTGATAGTGATTGTATAGTCTAACAACAACTGTCTTGGTTGTGGTATAGTGATAGTGATTGTATAGTCTGAGAGCATCTGTCTAGGTTGTGGTATAGTGATAGTGATTGTATAGTCTGAGAGCATCTGTCTAGGTTATGGTATAGTGATAGTGATTGTATAGTCTGAGAGCATCTGTCTAGGTTGTGGTATAGTGATAGTGATTGTATAGTCTAACAACATCTGTCTAGGTTGTGGTATAGTGATAGTGATTGTATAGTCTAACAACAACTGTCTAGGTTGTGGTATTGTGATAGTGATTGTATAGTCTAACAACAACTGTCTAGGTTGTGGTATTGTGATAGTGATTGTATAGTCTAACAACAACTGTCTAGGTTGTGGTATTGTGATAGTGATTGTATAGTCTAACAACAACTGTCTAGGTTGTGGTATTGTGATAGTGATTGTATAGTCTAACAACATCTGTCTAGGTTGTGGTATAGTGATAGTGATTGTATAGTCTTACAACAACTGTCTAGGTTGTGGTATAGTGATAGTGATTGTATAGTCTAACAACAACTGTCTAGGTTGTGGTATAGTGATAGTGATTGTATAGTCTGAGAGCAACTGTCTAGGTTATGGTATAGTGATAGTGATTGTATAGTCTGAGAGCAACTGTCTAGGTTGTGGTATAGTGATAGTGGTTGTATAGTCTGAGAGCAACTGTCTAGGTTGTGGTATAGTGATAGTGGTTGTATAGTCTAACAACATCTGTCTAGGTTGTGGTATAGTGATAGTGATTGTATAGTCTAACAACAACTGTCTAGGTTGTGGTATAGTGATAGTGATTGTATAGTCTGAGAGCAACTGTCTAGGTTGTGGTATAGTGATAGTGATTGTATAGTCTTACAACAACTGTCTAGGTTGTGGTATAGTGATAGTGAATGTATAGTCTAACAACAACTGTCTTGGTTGTGGTATAGTGATAGTGATTGTATAGTCTAACAACAACTGTCTTGGTTGTGGTATAGTGATAGTGATTGTATAGTCTAACAACAACTGTCTAGGTTGTGGTATAGTGATAGTGATTGTATAGTCTGAGAGCAACTGTCTAGGTTATGGTATAGTGATAGTGATTGTATAGTCTGAGAGCAACTGTCTAGGTTGTGGTATAGTGATAGTGGTTGTATAGTCTGAGAGCAACTGTCTAGGTTGTGGTATAGTGATAGTGGTTGTATAGTCTAACAACAACTGTCTTGGTTGTGGTATAGTGATAGTGATTGTATAGTCTAACAACAACTGTCTAGGTTGTGGTATAGTGATAGTGATTGTATAGTCTGAGAGCAACTGTCTAGGTTGTGGTATAGTGATAGTGATTGTATAGTCTTACAACAACTGTCTAGGTTGTGGTATAGTGATAGTGAATGTATAGTCTAACAACAACTGTCTTGGTTGTGGTATAGTGATAGTGATTGTATAGTCTAACAACAACTGTCTTGGTTGTGGTATAGTGATAGTGATTGTATAGTCTAACAACAACTGTCTAGGTTGTGGTATAGTGATAGTGATTGTATAGTCTGAGAGCAACTGTCTAGGTTGTGGTATAGTGATAGTGATTGTATAGTCTTACAACATCTGTCTTGGTTGTGGTATAGTGATAGTGAATGTATAGTCTAACAACAACTGTCTAGGTTGTGGTATAGTGATAGTGATTGTATAGTCTAACAACAACTGTCTAGGTTGTGGTATAGTGATAGTGAATGTATAGTCTAACAACAACTGTCTAGGTTGTGGTATAGTGATAGTGATTGTATAGTCTAACAACATCTGTGTAGGTTGTGGTATAGTGATAGTGATTGTATAGTCTAACAACATCTGTCTTGGTTGTGGTATAGTGATAGTGGTTGTATAGTCTAACAACAACTGTCTTGGATGTGGTTTAGTGATAGTGATTGTATAGTCTAACAACAACTGTCTAGGTTGTGGTATAATGATAGTGATTGTATAGTCTAACAACAACTGTCTAGGTTGTGGTATAGTGATAGTGATTGTATAGTCTGAGAGCATCTGTCTAGGTTGTGGTATAGTGATAGTGGTTGTATAGTCTAACAACATCTGTCTAGGTTGTGGTATAGTGATAGTGATTGTATAGTCTGAGAGCAACTGTCTTGTTTGTGGTATAGTGATAGTGATTGTATAGTCTAACAACATCTGTCTAGGTTGTGGTATAGTGATAGTGATTGTATAGTCTAACAACAACTGTCTAGGTTGTGGTATAGTGATAGTGATTGTATAGTCTGAGAGCAACTGTCTAGGTTGTGGTATAGTGATAGTGATTGTATAGTCTAACAACATCTGTCTAGGTTGTGGTATAGTGATAGTGATTGTATAGTCTGAGAGCAACTGTCTAGGTTGTGGTATAGTGATAGTGATTGTATAGTCTAACAACATCTGTCTTGGTTGTGGTATAGTGATAGTGATTGTATAGTCTAACAACTGTCTAGGTTGTGGTATAGTGATAGTGATTGTATAGTCTAACAACAACTGTCTAGGTTGTGGTATAGTGATAGTGATTGTATAGTCTGAGAGCAACTGTCTTGGTTGTGGTATAGTGATAGTGATTGTATAGTCTAACAACAACTGTCTTGGTTGTGGTATAATGATAGTGATTGTATAGTCTGAGAGCAACTGTCTAGGTTGTGGTATAGTGATAGTGATTGTATAGTCTAACAACAACTGTCTAGGTTGTGGTATAGTGATAGTGAATGTATAGTCTAACAACAACTGTCTTGGTTGTGGTATAGTGATAGTGATTGTATAGTCTGAGAGCAACTGTCTAGGTTGTGGTATAGTGATAGTGATTGTATAGTCTTACAACAACTGTCTTGGTTGTGGTATAGTGATAGTGATTGTATAGTCTAACAACAACTGTCTTGGTTGTGGTATAGTGATAGTGATTGTATAGTCTAACAACAACTGTCTAGGTTGTGGTATAGTGATAGTGATTGTATAGTCTAACAACAACTGTCTTGGTTGTGGTATAGTGATAGTGATTGTATAGTCTTACAACAACTGTCTAGGTTGTGGTATAGTGATAGTGATTGTATAGTCTAACAACAACTGTCTTGGTTGTGGTATAGTGATAGTGATTGTATAGTCTAACAACATCTGTCTAGGTTGTGGTATAGTGATAGTGATTGTATAGTCTTACAACAACTGTCTAGGTTGTGGTATAGTGATAGTGATTGTATAGTCTTACAACAACTGTCTAGGTTGTGGTATAGTGATAGTGATTGTATAGTCTAACAACAACTGTCTTGGTTGTGGTATAGTGATAGTGATTGTATAGTCTAACAACATCTGTCTAGGTTGTGGTATAGTGATAGTGATTGTATAGTCTAACAACAACTGTCTAGGTTGTGGTATAGTGATAGTGATTGTATAGTCTAACAACAACTGTCTTGGTTGTGGTATAGTGATAGTGATTGTATAGTCTAACAACATCTTTCTAGGTTGTGGTATAGTGATAGTGATTGTATAGTCTAACAACAACTGTCTTGGTTGTGGTATAGTGATAGTGATTGTATAGTCTAACAACATCTGTCTTGGTTGTGGTATAGTGATAGTGATTGTATAGTCTAACAACAACTGTCTTGGTTGTGGTATAGTGATAGTGATTGTATAGTCTAACACACTGTTCTTGGTTGTGGTATAGATAGTGGTTGTATAGTCTAAGCATCTGTCTTGGTTGTGGTATAGTGATAGTGGTTGTATAGTCTAACAACTGTCTTGGTTGTGGTATAGTGATAGTGATTGTATAGTCTAACAACACTGTCTTGGTTGTGGTATAGTGATAGTGATTGTATAGTCTAACAACTGTCTGGTTGTGGTATAGTGATAGTGATTGTATAGTCTACAACTGTCTTGGTTGTGGTATAGTGATAGTGATTGTATAGTCTAAGCAACTGTCTTGGTTGTGGTATAGTGATAGTGATTGTATAGTCTAACAACAACTGTCTTGGTTGTGGTATAGTGATAGTGATTGTATAGTCTAACAACATCTGTCTTGGTTGTGGTATAGTGATAGTGGTTGTATAGTCTAACAACATCTGTCTTGGTTATGGTATAGTGATAGTGATTGTATAGTCTAACAACATCTGTCTTGGTTGTGGTATAGTGATAGTGATTGTATAGTCTAACAACATCTGTCTTGGTTGTGGTATAGTGATAGTGATTGTATAGTCTAACAACATCTGTCTTGGTTGTGGTATAGTGATAGTTGTTGTATAGTCTAACAACATCTGTCTTGGTTATGGTATAGTGATAGTGATTGTATAGTCTAACAACAACTGTCTTGGTTGTGGTATAGTGATAGTGATTGTATGTTCCAAAAACAACTTTCTTTGTTGAGGTTTATTTAGGTCTAAAAGCAAGGTTCATGTGACAGTCCGAATAAAATTACTCCCTCTTATTCTGGATTGAGCAATAATCTTAGGATTTGTTCTCCCAGGAATGTGGTATTATCTAATGGCTTGGAAGTTTTAGTTTCCAATTAGAACAAAAACTTTGGGTAAGAGTTATCCCAACTTACCTAGGTTGCATAGATGATTGTAATAGTTGTCTCAGTCTTTCCTACCAGTAACATTAAATATAGCCATTATGAGCATGATTGTGATGGTGTGGTGAATTATATATTAAAAACTTGTATGCCATTGGCATCCTCTGTGTTCATGTGTATACTGGTCAATGAACTCAGTTTTGACCCTCAAACTTTTTAATCTGGATAATAATTTACAGCATGATTTTCTAGTTTGATCAGTAGTCACAGTAATAACATTCTAACCTGTTTCAAAAGAAATATGTCATTCTGTTAATTCCTAGTTGTCTTTCACTTGTTGCATGTCTGCTGGACACTGGACTCTTGTTGTCCTCAGCATACCCTCTAGTAGAGGTGACCTTGATCTCACATGATGTCTCAGTGCTGAGTGTGAGACTAGTGGAAATACGAGCCCAAACACTACATAGAAATGTAGCCCATTCACAGTGTATGTCCTGTTGTGTGTGGCATAGGGTGGCTGTACACCTTGACTGCTACATTTGATAATAACCCATACATAATTCTTAGTTATAAAATAACAACGTCATGCACAGGTGACATGACATATTAACATAAAGTGCAGAAATTGATCAGACAGCTCCTTGTGGAAACTGGCTGAACCAGATCTAGACTATTTGTCTAATCTTGATCACTTTATGCTTAGGATTTTTGGATAGTATACCTCTATGCCCAAGCTAGGTGCCCATGTGCTTGATGATAAACTACATTAAAACATTCAATGTAATGTGTAAAACCTGTGGCTTTTGAAAATGAAATTGCACTTTCAATACACATTTATTTTGAATGTCAGTCTATCCTCGTTCATTTTATGTAGTTTGGAGTGGTTAACAAATATTTATATTGTAATCAGTAGTATATCAAGTTATATTGTTTTATATGAGAAAGATCTCTGAGTGCTTTCTCTTGCACCGCTTTGTAAAAACAGTAGTTTATTATGTTCAAAATATTGTATACATTGTGTTTACTTTGTATTTTTAGTGCATCAACTTTATTTTATTATGACTGTCTCTACACTATTATTTATGTTATAATTTATTACATCCAGACATCCAGAAAATTAAGTTAGCTTTATATATTAATATTTGTTAATTTAAAACTATAGCTCAAATTTTTCTCTGCATAAACAATATAGAGGAAATATTTTATTAAAATATAACTTTAGGAATAAAAGCTTTTGAATTTAGAGGCAGTAATCAAAATATGACAATTTTACTCAAGAGTTTATTTATACAACCATTTTTTTAATTCACTTAATCATATGCCCAACATATCTGTATGGGTACATTATGTACGGTACTCTCTCCCAGACCATATTTCATCTATGTAAAAAAATGACCTTGAAATTCATAGATAACCATGTGACTACACATGCGTGTTGGTGCCATATTTCCGTAAGAGTCTGGCTGAAAGGGGATCTTAATATCAGTTTCAGTGAAATAGAGGTCGTTTTATGCATGCTTTTTTACAATTTGGTAGGTTTTTAAGAAACAACTAGAATCCTCAGTGTTTCTTAACAGATGGTAGTGCTTCTATCAGAAGGTGACCTTGAAGTTTAACTTTGATTTCTGTGACATATATAACATACCTGATGATACTTATGTAAAGAACACACACTCTCATTAACAGGCTAAGGTTTGCTTTAAAGGATCTGCTAAGATCTTTGTTCTAAATGTCATTAGTGCAGAATGAGTATGTTTAAGTATGTTTGATATCAAAAATATCAAAGATGCATTCTTGTGGGTGTCTGGACCAAACGTTATACTATTTTACTGTTGTATTGAATTGAATTTACACTTTAAATGTATGCCCCACATCTTAATTTTCTCCTGTTGATAAAAGCTGTTAATTGTTGTCCTAGATTTATGTAAATTACACCACCAATATTGTTTTTTATAGAGGCATTCTTAACTATGTATACACATCACAGTTAACTATTTTTAGAATTAACTACATATGCTTTGCTTAAAGATATCACATGGAAAGCATCATTTTTAAAGGATACTGGGGCATATTGGCAAAATGATCTCTTTCCTGTAAAATTTAATAAGTCTAGAAAAAAAGACCTATTATAGTTCTTATGTTTCTTTACAACTTATTTTCTTTTGGCTTTGCAAGTTTACTCAAAATCAGTGGTTTCAAAAAGGTTTCCCTTAAGCAGCTGTTATAACATTATAGTAAGGAGGCTTTCACCAAACAGCTTAATAAAAAAAAGCATATTTGACAGCTCATTGACGGTTTTTATGGTATATATAGTAACAGCTGCACAAGCCTTTAGTCAATATCTATACAGTATTATCCAAACTTCTCAATTATCCTCTTAGCCTAAGTTTCTTTTCTTGAAAATATTCAACATGTGATGTCATTATGCAAGCTATGTATGAAAAAGGCATCCACTATTTCTAGCAAGTTCTGTACAGGTATGACAACTTCGGCAACTCATCAGGAAATGTTGACATAATAAACCGATCATACTGTGTAATGTAAATGTTGAAGTGTATGTTTGTGGTATATTTACCCAACATGGCTCAGATAGAAAAAACATGTTTGAAATGATGAGTGGGGTGTTATGCTTCACTTTTCACGTAGAGGTAGGACATCAATATACAGCATTTTGCAGGATTTTCTCTGGAAATACTTCTTTACTTGGTTATTTTGGAAAGCAAAAACTTGGTCCAAACTGGTGAATACCACCATTAAAATCCACCCACAAACACATACATTCTATTACTGCATGAATTTGAAAAAGGCAAACTGTCAGATACTACCTTCAGACTACTGTAACTATCTGGTAGTGGATTTACATTCTGTGACAATTGCAAACAGCTACTAATTATAAAAAAATGCATGGATAAATAATTAAATAAATAAAATAAATAAAAAATATTAAAAGATAAAGTAGGAGGGCAAGATTATAGAACTATTGTGTTGGAAATATGGCACTTTATTCTATCTTAGTACTCAAAATGAATTTATGAGACCATGAAACTTGGTTATTGAAAACTCATGCATGTTTATATTGTGCCTTTTTTAACAGATATGTGATATTGCTGTAATATATAATTATGAACTATTATGAATTTGCTTACCTTTATATTTTATTTTTTTTATACCATATGTTGACTATGTTTTAAAAGATTTTAAGTTGGTAAAGCACTGATTACAATTTATAGCAGGGCATGTACAAAAACAACATGTATATATATTTTGTAAAGTAATCGTGATCGACTCATTGACACTGTCATTTCATATCTTTAAGTTAACAGCATGTTTACACATTTTATAGTATCTCATCACTGGAGGTATGATAACATACATTATGAGTGTGATATATATGTTCCTGTCAAGACTGCATGTACAGTTGTATTCAGTCTATACATTTTAGACTTTCATTACTTCAAAATTAAAACTGGATAAAGTTTACTAACTTTTAACTCAATATATATTTCAATAAAAAATTCTGCTTATATATGTAGGTATACAATTACAACCATCCAAATCATTGATATATAAGCTGGAACTTCTGTACATGTTTATGCATCCAGTATATAAAAAAGATATAATGATTGGAGGTCATATGATTTGACAGGAAGGAGTATTGTGCAGGGTGTATTGTGTCACATGATCAGTCATGGTCACATGACTAGACAGGAAGTAGGATGGCTGATAGGAAGTGGTACAGTGTGTCACATGACCTAGTAAAGCCACATGACTAGTGTACTCAATTGTATATGTATCAGGCCCATCCAGGTGAAACTACACTCAGGTATTACGACCCTTGGGCTCTGCCCATCTAGGGCTCTAGGCAGAATATTTTATAATGCTTAAGCTGCCAAGCAGAAACTCTGACATAAGTTTACATAGTAGACAAGGTCATAAAACCAGACATGGGTGTTAAGTTTATTTTAGTGGTACTTTTTGTATTGTAACATTGTGTATCTAGAGGTTAACAGTGAAATTAAGTGACAGACAACAATTTGACTGAGGTTGTATAATAGAGGTCAGGTCATGTCCTAGTGGAGATACTGCACTAGTTTGTTAAACCTGATAAGTGCCATTGATTGTGCCTGAGGGCAAATAGTGTAGGTCCAAAATCAGTGAGCTCGTACTGAGGGCTGTCTTATCAGGGTCTATACAGTTCACTGATGTGTCAGATGCTGCTGATTGTCTTGTTACCATTGCCATGTTGTGTGCCTGTAGACAATAGCTGAAGTATGTTTTTGGGTTCCTCAGTGTATAACTAATGTGGCAGTTGGAGGGATGACTAGTCTACAGACTGGATGATGGCTTACAGCTAGATAAGATGGTTTAATCCTTTCATGTATATACAACATGTATTTGTAATTTTGTATATACGACTCATTTGGACTGCATGCCCTAAAAGATTTCCACAACACGATTTTTCAGGGGTTGACTTGCATGTTCCATTGTACATGCTTGGGAAGTTTTTTATATATATTTTTTTTTTGACAATATAATTGTATAACAATCATTTCAGTTATTTAGAGATGGTAATTGCATAAATATAGTGCTGCCTTTATTCTGATACCATGCACATGGTAAGATAACTTTCTGTTATTGTAAAAACAATCTTTTTTTTAACTATGTTATTATCTTTTTCTCATTTCAGCTATACGACAATGCCATGGTAACAGCTGGTCTCCTTGATGACCCACGGTCCATGGTGAGCCGACTAAATCAGCTGCTAGAGAAGGCCCTGGAGAAAGCATGATAGACAACATTGCTTTGTGTTAAAATGTATTGTTTTTGCAGTTGTTAAAAACTGGTTTTCATAACGAGTAAACTATTAGCTCTAAATCTTACAAGAACTATTTGACTAGAATTTGGCAAAGTCTAGATGCAGATGTTCCATCCGCCATGAACCAGCTGAGAGCTTTTTGATCAAGGTCTTCACTGTTGCCCTCGGTAACGTCTCTAGTATTGCATCTATCGGTACTCACCTTTGCATGTAGTTGATTGCAAATAACTGTGATTTTGTATTAGATATTAAATGTAGTGTTTGTGGATTTTCATACAGTTTAACAAAAACATTGGTTCATTGACTTGCTAGATCGTTGAAAGGGACAAGGTCACTCTGTTCACATTATTGCAAAGTAATTATTCTGAAAAAGATTGGAATCCTTGTTCATTGGAAGATTTGAGCAAGTGTGCCAGTGAAGTCTTCATGGAGTAGGTTCAAGGTTACAATCCTTTAACATTGACAAAATATTCAGTAATTCCATCAAAAGAAGTTAATTCGAGGCTGTAGTACTCTGTGTAACAATTTAAATATTTTTACTTCCCCGTAATTAGTTTTTTTGGCTATGTTCATTAAGTACTACATGTATCATGTTGACACTTTACATGTTCTGTTTGAACAATTACCAAGCCTCAGTTTGAAAGTAACTAAAATGCACATGTGTATGTCCTTTGTATATCTTGGCCAATGTGTTTTAACATTGATACATACCTGTAATTAATTATATATTTAATCACCCAGCCAAAAAATAATACAGTAGCTATGGCCCAATTGAACTGTTTGTAGCTAAGAGTCTCTGTAAAATTATTTGTACACAACATACACAGTTATGCATATTTATCTGTAATATTTCTTTTGTTGTAAAAATATAAACAGAATTATTAATTCCCCCAAAAATGAATTTTATTATATTTGTACAGATGAGAAAAAGAAATGGTATGAATCATTTTTGAAAAGCTGTTTGAGCAAACTAATAAATTACTGGGAGACCAGTGCTACAAGGAGCACCATGTGAAAGCAAATGGCTGTTAAAGAAACTTAGCTTTCTGTGTTTGCAACATTTTTGTATGTTTTGAGTTGTTATATACAGAAAACTGCAATAAGAATAAGGTGAATATAAACATTAGGTCATAAATTCACAAAGCTCAAATTTCAAAAGCATCTCTCTGTTTTTATAAGTGTATACTGCAACATTGGAAATCTTTTAGACAATCATCAAATATTTACTCCATGCATAGGCAGCATGGCAGGGTCAAATAAAGAAATATTGAAATATGATCTTTTTGTCTGTCATGAACATTTGCAAGATTGGTTTAGGCTGAAGGAAACAGTCCATGTGTATAACTGTCATTTACAGTAGACCAGAAGGGTGTGTCAAGGTTAAGGTGATAAAACTATATATTGAGAAAATGTGACATTTCTACTAAAGGTGATATTTGACCTTAATGACATTATCATTATTTGTACTTTCTACATGTTTTTAGTGGTGAATTATACTAAAACTTTTTTCATTTTAATCAGGAAGTTAATTTTAGTACATTAAATGTGGAAAATAATAAAACATTTGACAAAAAATTGTTTTGTTTGTTTTAGATATGCTTTTGAAAAAGAAAATATCTGGCACTCATAGTAGAATAGTGTTTCATAATATCTGTCCTTATAAGAAAGTTATAGATTTGGTATATTTGTTTATCTATAATATCAAATTATATATCATTTTAAAGGCAAAAGACTTTTTACACAAACATAATGTACGGAAAAAACGTTGACGTCATATCCTGCTGCACTGTTTCAGTAAAAGTGCCATTAAAAGAAAATAACTAAAATTGTAAAATTGTATTATCAAACAAAATCACTGAAAACGGTAGTAAGCATAATTAAAAGAAATTATCCAGATCTGGGAAAACTAAATACAAAATCAGTACTAAGAACAGTTAGACAATTTGAAGAATCTGGCAGTTTTAGACTGGCAACCCTGGTCGACCACGATCTGCCAGAACAGTTGAAGCCATTGAGGAAGTGAAGACAGCGATTGGAGATACCCAACAAAGGTCAGTGCAGAAAGTTCTGGGCAAGAAAACTAAGTGTTTCAAGCATCTACAGGGTGTTGAAGTATGGATTGAACCTGACTTCATGCAAAATATCATGCAACATCTTAAAGTGACATTTCAAGCAGGCTCGCATTTGCTTATTGGATGCATACCCACACCAGCATTATTGGTCAGCTATGTTATCTGATGAAGCACACTTTTATTTAAATGCTGAAGTGAATAAACAGAACTGCAGATTCTGGGGCACTGAGAGACCTGAACTATACATCGAACAACCTCCGCACATGGAAATGGTGAACGCTTGGTCTGCACTCGGTGTGCACAGAGTTAATGGTCCATTCTTCTTTGACGATGATGATGGCTATGTAACAACAATCAACAAGGATCGCTACCTGAGTTTACTGAGGAAATTCATGCCAACATTGAAGAGGAAAGGGTTTGACATGGACAGTGTGTGGTCTCAACAGGATGATGCAACACCACACAAAGCAGGGAATGTTGTCCGTTACCGACTTCGGCATTCGGAAACAGATTTATTTCATTTCACACTGCGTATGAGTGGCTACAACACTCCTACAATCTCAATCCTCTAGACTCCTACCTGTAGGGATACTTGCAAGATCGTAACCCTGACCTTCTCCTCAGTCTACTGTTTATGTGTCAAAAGTATGGCAAGTCAATAGGCATTCAGTGATACTATTTATACTTTCGGTTAATATTGTTCTAAAGTTTTATCGTTAGAGCCTTGGCCTAGGTAAGATAATTGTCTCCTGCTGCTAGCCCCTGTCACTAAAAAAATATTTTTTATTAAAACATAGTAAGCCAGTTTTATCATCTGTTCTCTTATTTTTTTCTCTTATCTTTTTACAATTTACATGTATGTTCATGGTGATCTGATTTGTGCATTCGAGTTTCAAAGCAAAGATTACCGGTATTTACGTATTGTTTTCTTTTGTTATTTTATAGCAAGAAATGTCAATTTGAACAAATAATAAGAAATGTTATTTACATAATGAAACTATTTTCAATATAAATATTTGGCTATCTTTTATACAGGTAAATTTGTTTTATAAAGCATATTTGGCAAACGAAATACCCTAATCAGCAGTGTGGGATGTTCAAGGAATATGCTGTACCACAGGTCCAGTACCTCAGGTGATCAATCTGCTTCAAGTACTGTTACTTATCAATGACAAATTTTATCAGCAACAGTCTTAAAACGGAATGTTGTGATTTTACTAGAAGACATAAATGTACACACACATGTATACGCAAACAATAATCCTCAAGTTTTAAACCTACTTTTGTCAATATCGTGTAATGGCCATGTGACAAGCCTTTTCTTCCTTCTATATGTATATAGTACATCAAAAACATTTTATACCTTCAAATGACCTTCACAACATCAGAAAATCATTTTGTACATTGCAAAAGAAAATGTTATTCTTAAAAAAAAAATGTACTGTTTATTGATTGCAACTCAACAATAGATATCAGTCTAAGGAGAGAAACAAGAACAAAACGGACATTGATGATTACTTCCAGTTTATTTGCACATTTACTAGTCGACAAAAAAATGTCACACAAAATTATTTTTAATCGAATGTAAAATGGTCAACAAGAGCATGAGATTGAGTCACCAATGTTGCAGACAAACCTTGGAATGTTGATATTGACTAAACCCAGGTAGAACCAGAGTATGGTTGTTATCTGCACAATGTAATGGTCAGCTTTGATACCTTATTGCTTGTTGAGCCTATCCTTAAACAATGGGGACACTATACTATGCTATACTTCAATGTGGTAGATATCCTTTTTTTTAAACGGATTCATACATTTTGGCAGTCAATAAAAACAACCATTTTTTTTTTCTCCATATAAGTCGGCACAGCTATCCAGAAAAAGTTGAGGTATAAATGAAGAAAAGTAATCTTCAGAGTCAGATAGCTGTCATGGTAATTACTTTTCATTATATATATATATATATACCTTTAAAATAAATCAGTCATAAAAACGAATGACAACTGCTTCTATAAGTAAGTTAAAGAACAAAAATAAGCAATTATAACAGCCTTGATGTTGTTTTTTTTAATTAGGCTTTATAATTAAAATTTCCAGTAAAAAGTCGTACATTTGAATGAACTTATTGCCTATTGAGCCTTGTCAATGCTTTTAACAAGACTGACCTAGCCTAAATAAACATGATTTTTCTGGGTTATGATTATGCCGTAGCCTATATACACTGTGACTATAACTCAGTTGCATCACATGAAAAAAACGATAATGATACATAACAATGTAATGAACAATAAAAAGAAAAAAATAGTCACAGTAGATTCATACATCGCACGTGATTGGGAACAGAAACACATCTCTCACACATACATTCTACTGTCAAAGTTCATCAGCCCTACTTGGCCTGTATCTGTCATCTCTTATGGAATGGATACTGCAGCAACACAATAGTATGCCAGTATAAAACCAAAATAAATTAATTCACAGTTTACAGGCTTAGATAACTAAATTTTCTAATACATAAATTTCTCAGAAAGTCCAGAAAAAAATTTTGTTGGCAAAAAATGATGTTCAGAAATTTATTTGTTCAGACACATGATTTTATAAATTGCCAATATTTTTTACTTTGAAATGAACATTTACCCTGAACTTTTCCTCCCAACTTCCTAACTATTTTCTATTTACACAATATAACAACTTTACAATACATATCACTAGTAAGGGGGAACCATACTAAACCAAGGAGATTTGAATCAAAGAAAATTTTCAGATTATAATCATCTTTGCTTCAAGACCCCGGGACTAACATATAACCATCAAACCTCAACAACAGGTTCAACCAGGCTGAGATGAGCAATGCATTAGTATCATTTTGATACAATTACATGCAACATACAAGTTGAGCTTGACAGTAGATTACATTTGTTCCTGACAAGCATGTAACAAATCCAATGTCTCGTCAAAACATGACTGAACATGTTGTAAAGGTTGGAAGCATAGCAGTGATGGTATAGAGAACTTTGGTTTTCACTCTGAAGTCAAAACCCCAGACTTCAAACCTGCTATGCCACAAGCATATATAGATGGATAGGTAAACTTCTTTGCTGTAACTGAAGTCACAAGTCTTCTTATTAATTTAGCATATCACTCCCAAGATAATATATAACTTAGAAACCCTAAGCACATTAGATCTTAGTTTTTGCTCTTTGTAGCCAAAATCAGAGCCACAATAAGTCCGTATAGACCCAACACTTCAGCAAAAATAAGAATAAGGATCATTCCAACGAAGAGTCTCGGCTGCTGTGCTGTGCCACGTACACCTGCGTCACCGACCACACCAATGGCAAACCCTGAGGCCAGACCACTCAGACCTACACTCAGTCCTGCACCAAGATGACAGAAGCTCCTAAAACATACAAACAAGAGTACATTAAATTATGGATGTATAAAGATATTGATATGAAAAAATGTATAGTATTAACTTTTATTTTCTGTCCAAACAGTGTTAATTAACTGAACTGACCAATTGTTAGTCGAATTTTAATTTTCAATTTCAACTTAACAGGTAAAAGTTTTTATAGCCACCAACGTGATGAAAGTAATTATGGTTAGATGAAAAGTGTGGAGGCCAACACCCGCAGTATCTACATAAAATTGACATGCTTTAGGTCAGCTGAAATACCCCAAAACCTAAGTTCAGTCCAGCTGGGACTTTAAATTATGCAAATTGAGGAGTGTGGTGGTTCTATTACTATTATGTTTGTTTGTTGGATTTTTCGTGAACATCTGCCATGACAACACACCCAGTCACATTATCCTGACACCATGCCAACCAGTCTTGGAACTAGCCTAACATTTGTTTGAGCGTTAACAAGGGAGCTAAACCACTACCATTTTTAACGACTTTGGTGTGTCGCAGCCCGGGGGCCTCCCGTACCTGAAGCAGACTACCGATTGCGCTACCAGGTCCGGCAGGTGGTTTTTGTCAACATTATGTACAAAGACAAAACATCATTTTAGAAACTTCAAAAGTTTTGGAGAACCACTTATTAATGAATCCTGAGTATGTGTACAAACATAGAAAAGAAACTGCACAACCTGGGTTTAGGCTCTCCAGCAGTCCATTATCCTATTTATATCATATAGTTGCACTGGAATCCATTGAGGCTGGACCAGTGAATGGATCAATATTAGACAATGCAGCCTCTCGCATTCCCCATATTTGTACTAGATATGGTCTATAACAGTATTCTAAGATACTAATACCAGCATTTAAAGTTAGCAGTATGGTGTTTCTTGAAGATTACAAGCATCAATAATGTTGCCCTTCAATGTCAAATGCAAATGTTAATTCTCAACAAGCTTCCCAAGAAAGAAACGAGATGAAAGTCTCATCATACAGGAGCATTTTTAAACATCATGCCATGGGAACTGGGTGACAATTTATGTTAAACGAACAATGATTGACTTACTTGAACAGATCATATTCACTGTCGATGCTGTTAGCGATGAGAGCTGCGACGACAAGACCGTAGATGGCCAAGATACCAGCCATGACGACGGGAATGATTGACTTCATGATCAACTCTGGTCGCATTACAGACATTGCTGCGATACCAGTACCTGACTTGGCAGTGCCATAGGCGGCTCCCAGCGCTGAAACATACAAAGAAAGAGGTTTTAAACTAAAAGGCTACTGTAATTACTGATGTCAAGTTCAACTCTGGTCGCATGGTACACATGGCTACTACATACAAGCAAGGACAGGTGATAAAACACAACCTATTATGCTACTTGATCTACATTGTTGGTAAGCTACTTTAATAAAAGTGTAGAATGTTTCGTAGGGCTTGGCTAGAATTCTTAAAATTAGTGTGTACCTTGGAAAAAAACGTACGCATGGAGTGACTATTAAGTATATAAGCATGAAAACCACATAAACAGCATTTATAGCTCCTACAGCCAAGTAATGCTGAAAGAGGGCAAAAACACTATACAGCAGTCAATGCATTTTATCATGAAGTTTATCAGGCATAGGTTAATGCTGGTGCACAAAACATGGTAATATTGGCATAAAAAATATATATTAATGTCATGATAAATATGCTAGGATCCTGCCTGTTCAAGATCTGCACTACTTAGCAGAGAGCAAATGTCTTAAAGCAAACATTCAGCAAACAATTGGAAAAAGTGTGTGTAACACATGTAGCAGGTTACAGGCAAGGACACTGAATCAATGAAGACTGTAGCATCGTGTACAGTGGTCCTGTACTACTATTGATCCATTCATTGAGATAGTCAGTCTGAAAACATTCTTAGGGAGAGATTTAGACTAGACTGGGTTATCTGTCATGTAACAGTAACAGCCAAGATCGAAGTTCATCCTTCTGTGTGATATGTTATCATATGGACAATGAAATTTCATGAATAACATGTATATTTATAAATATTTTATTATGATGAAAGCATAATTTCAAATTAGTTCAACAACAAATGATGGTCATTTGAAAAGTCTTAGCTTAAATTCACAGTAGTTAGAAAATATGCAATAAATAAGTAAAATAGAAGCGAACAGTTTAGCATGACACGAGATCCTTGTTGCAATATCTGGCAGGAGTCGAGATTAGAAAATGGCCAATAGAATGTGAAATTAGCACTTTGTTGGTGTGTATTGATTTTCTTTTCTCCATTAATTCTGGCCAATCCATGAATGCTGCCATGATTTGTGCAATGCTTTGTACCTGGGAAGGTAATATATAACCTGTCCTGATGATGGACTTTCTTCATTGTGAAAAGTTCTTTAGGTGATTTATACCCAGTGTAATAAGCAGTCTTACCTCAGGTAACAGTGACCTTGACTCATCTGACCCAGAGCATGCTTCAAAGCTGTATCACTTAACAAAGTACTTGAATACAGTAAGTCATTACTCAGGATTTATCTTAAGCGATAGCATTGTTGTTTGTGGCTACTTTTGTGTATCAATTTATTCTTCTCCAGCTTTTGAAGCTTTCTGTAATCTAATAAAGTAGTTTTAATTATAATGGTTAACAGAATAACTCACTTTGATCATTCTCCTAGAAATATAAAGCACCATCATTCTTCACACTTTGTTCAAACTAATATAAACTAAATCTACATGTATTATGAAAAACATAAATGTTTAAATAATCACGCCATACTGACTTAAGAGAAACAATAGATACACATCCGAATGTGATTTCTGAAGTCAATTAAACAATAATTACGTTGATCTAAAAAACAACAAAATTATATAAAAAAATTAAAAAATGAAACAACTACATTTTGTTTGCAGTCCAATAATCAATGATAAGAGTATATAGGTCATTAGGTGATGATGAAGGTTGTATCTGTTTCAAGTTGTGTGCTGTGTGCCTGTTATACAGGTAATGATGAAGGTTTTATCTGTTTCAAGCTTTGTACTGAGTGCCTGTTACACAGGTGATGACGAAGGTTTTATCTGTTTCTAGTTGTGTACTGTGTGCCTGCTATACAGGTTATTACTGTTGTATCTGTTTCTAGTTGTGTACTGTGTGCCTGTTATACAGGTGATAATGAATGTTGTATCTGTTTCAAGTTGTGTACTGTGTGCCTGCTATACAGGTTATTACTGTTGTATCTGTTTCAAGTTGTGTACTGTGTGCCTGCTATACAGGCTATTACTGTTGTATCTGTTTCTAGTTGTGTACTGTGTGCCTGCTATACAGGTTATGATGACTGTTGTATAGGTTTCTAGTTGTGTGCTGTGTGCCTGTTATACAGGTTATGATGGTTTTATCTGTTTCATGTTGTGTGCTGTGTGCCTGCTGTACAGGTAATGATAAAGGTTTTATCTGTTTCAAGTTGTGTTCTGTGTGCCTGCTATACAGGTTATGACTGTTGTACCTGTTTCAAGTTGTGTGCTGTATGGTTGTTATACAGGTGATGATGAATGTTGTACCTGTTTCAAGTTGTGTGCTGTATGGTTGTTATACAGGTTATGATGACTGTTGTATAGGTTTCAAGTTGTGTGCTGTGTGCCTGTTATATAGGTAATGATGGTTTTATCTGTTTCACGTTGTGTGCTGTGTGCCTGCTGTACAGGTAAAGATAAAGGTTTTATTTGTTTCAAGTTGTGTACTGTGTGCCTGCTGTACAGGTAATGATGACTGTTGTATAGGTTTCAAGTTGTGTACTGTGTTCCTGTTATACAGGTTATGATGATTGTTGTATCTGTTTCAAGCTGCGTACTGTGTGCCTGTTATACAGGTGATGATGAATGTTGACTTGTTGTATCTGTTTCAAGCTGTGTACTGTGTGCCTGTTAAATAGCCGATTGTTGTGTTTCAAGTTGTGTACTGTGCATCTGTTATATACATAATTAGGATTGTTGTATCGGCTTCAAGCTGTGTATGGTATGCTTGTTACTTATTTGCTCACTCATAACCAGCTGTAGTTTTCAAGTAGGAATTACAGACAATTCATTGCCACATTCATCAAACAACATATGCCCCTCCCTATAATGACCTTTTTTTTCTTTCTTCAGTCCACTTAATTAGCTATTGATGTATTATCTGTTTTACTTTACCCAATTATTTAATAATATCCAGGCCACTATCAACGTAAGCAGACGTACACTATTAACATGCTGGTAACACATGAGATAATGCAGACATGATACTTTAGAGAGGAAATGCAAACATTGGTTATACAGTATGCTATAAATTGGTACTGCCAATAATCAACAATCAAAAATCAAAAGTCAATCTAAATTCACCAGACAAACTAAGCCAACTCACAAAGAGTGTAGGACAAAATGACTCCCAGATAACATCCCTTCTGTTCCTGGCCTACAAAATCCCATATGTAAACTTTCCATGTGAACAAAATCCTTCTTGTAAATTAATAAAACTAAAATATCTCACTAAGTTGAATTTTCATAACTTAAGATCCGTTGTTAAGATTATATTTACAATACCTTACTGTGAGAACAAAGTAAATTTTGCAAAATGTGGAAAATTTACACAAGGGATTTTGTCCGCCTATGCTAAAATGAATGGAAAGAATTTTGTCTGGGATGAATAATGACTAAAGTAGTTCTTAGAGGAGACAATAATCCTGGCCCTAACGGGGATTCGAACCCGGTCCGCCAGAACAGTAGTCCAGGCACTCAACCATGTCGCTAAAGGGTTAACCCAACAGCAAGGCTGTTGGAAGTGCCTTTATGCACTACAGTCATTACATGACTATCTCCCACCTCCAAAACCAATGAATGGTTTTACACTTTACTGAATGGACATTAAACCTTCATCAAAAGGATTGTGATCTTGAAGAAGAATATTAGATACTATTCTCTAATATATTGTTTGAATAAAGACAGCACCAAACTGTTTAATTGGCCTGACACTATGACCCCATTCAATCAAAGTAGGCAACACATGGCTAGGGATTGCCAAATGTTAGGAGAACAACTCTCACCATCCTATCACAACTATTAATACACTGATACAGGACTTCTCCCTCTTCCTGTCAATTCTTGTGAAATGATTACTTAAATGCCATACGGACTTTAATTAAATAGACATAGATTATGCTATTACAGTCAAAAAAAACCTGTTTGAGTACAGTTCATCAATGTCAAGTCATGTGTCGTTAGACAAGGGTCGGTTTGACAACCAAAAAGCTTCACCTTTCTTTAAACGGAAATAGATCTGTTTCATGCAAAATTACGAATGACATCTAACCAAGACATTTCTTCTAGCAAATATAACAATAATTTGAGTTTATCAGGTTCTTACAAGCAAAATATGTTGTGTTATCGATCGAAAATTAATGATTAACTATACAGAATTCTACTTCCGTTTGTCACAAGACCTATGTAGAAAAAAGATTTCCACTTACCACTAAATGCCATAGCCGCTGTAGCTCCCATGGCACCGAAAAATGGTGTGTATGGTGGTCTGTCGAGATCGTAAGACATTTTTGCTGTTTGTGGAATTAAATTCTAAAAAATAGAGCGAATAAATGAACTTTGCCGGCTGTTATCCTTACAAAATTATAATTTACTTTCGATCATGCGAAGTAGAACGGTGACGTAGATGTCATGTGACAGAGCACCTCCAAGACTAACGAAGAAAGGAAAGAACGCCGCATGATCCATTAAACTTCACCAAGTGTTAGCTGTTTTCATTGGTCAGTTAAAAAGTGATGGCCAATAGCTGTCCGTTTAATAGTCCATATTCATACATAACATCCGCTTCCGGTCCGAATAAACTCGTGAAGTACACTAGACTGCAGTATGTGTAGACCCATGAAATACCCTAACCGGCTTGGCGAGTAGATCGACATGCAATTATTTCTTACACTAGATCTATAACAAAATAAAATAAGACTATTGTTATTTACGATTTCTGTCATTTTAAGTGAAAAGAATGTTTTAATGAACAGATACAGCTGTCTACGTGGTTTTCGAATATAATGAAAGACTTAAAAGTGTAATACTATAGCCATTATCTTAACTCGTCCTTTAATTATTTATTTTAAATCCATGTGGAAATATCGAAATGTAAATATGAACATAAATTTAAACGTAAATATGTCGCAATTTTATGAGGGTATATGATACACAGAGCGACCCGATTCGCAATTCATATGAATTAGAATAATTGGGCCACTTTAGATTGCTGACGTATACACATGACGTATTGCCAAATGCGCAGTTCGAAGGTACAGTATGCATTTGGAACTCCTCGAACATTATTCGCCAGAGAAAGGAAGGGGTGTTCCGGATGGTACAGTATGCCGTTTAGCTAAAATTTCTAATAGTTGAATAGCCTCGCGACGCCTTTGATTCGACCAACCATTGAAGGCAACAGAATCTTTTGAGGAAGAGACTGTTAATACAATTTCATAAACAGGGTAGTATTTCCCATTATATATATAGCTACCTATACATAAACACGCAGGTAAATCCACATTATTTGGCATATATTTAATACTTAGATCTTGGTTGACTGTACCTTTAAATCAACTTAATGTAAACTTGTAATGTGTATCGTATTTTAGGTCTACCGTCACTTATCATGTTTCCTCTAATATTCATGAAAAGGAGTTGATACTGTCGAAAATTACTCCGACCTACGTCATCAGGAAGTAAACTGTTAATTATATTTTATATATTTTAACGTGTGGTGCATGCATCTTGAACAAATAATAAAAAGCAAACAAGACTCAATGTTTTGTCTTCAAAAACGTAAATCAGTCGTGATACTTTATTATAATATAGCCTATAAGTCGTAACTAACTCAAGAAACAGTATTGAAGTTAGACAGCTATATATATATATATATATATATATATATATATATATATATATATATATATATATATATATATATATATATATATATATATATATATATATATATATATATATATATATATATATTGTTAAAAACAAAACTGAAAATATTTATGAAAGGTCTCATTTAGCGGACGTTTATGCTTTCTGAACGCTGGTCGCCGTGTGCGCAAATCCGTTTTACACGCTTATATTTACATTATCGGTCCACACACGACTTGTTTGTTGTAGTAAAGCTATTATAACCGAACACACTTAAAGACACGACCACTTGCGTAATTAATTTCAAGTCCGACTGAAAAGTCCGCTGAATTATATATTTTTTTTCTATGGTATTTACAATATCTAGACAAAACCAATAAAACTGAGTGTTTTTTTCTTGTCTATCTCGTCAACAGCATAAATTTTAAGATGCACACGCTCGTTTATTTATTGCATGCAAGGAGTCACGCATTCACGCGAATTCTGACGTCATTCAAAGTACACGTGGGCCACGCGGGTTATGAAAATAAACCTCATTTTTTTCTCCTGAAAGGTATAGTGAAATGTAAATATAATTTTCATAATCGCTCGACTTATAAAATTGTACATTATATCCCCCCCCCATATTTTAACTCCTTTTTGCATTTTTTTTAGCTTGAAATAGTCTGAATTTTCTCTAAACAAAACCTAGGCTCTTTGGTGAATCCATTTTACTTAGCCTGTCCTGATTTACTGTGGTTCAACAAAGTTTTTCTTTTCGTAACAAATTTAAAAACACGCAAATTTGACAAACTGTAACCAAGTCTCTTACAACATCATGACTTGTATGACAACATTCAGGATTCTTATTATCAGACAAGAGTCAGCAAAATATCATAAAATACTTTTGAAGAGAACTGTCACTGGACAGTGCGCTCGACTAATTATATGCTGGACAATTTGGTGTAAACTGGGTAGTATTTGCTCACATAACTCATTTGTAACTCACTTGTACATACGAGTCGAATAAGGATCAAAATTTCTCACAAAATACAACAAAGGACTTAAAGAAAACACAATATATATAATTAATACGAAGACATTTGTAGTTTAAATTTAATTAATGCACTTGTTATTGATACAGCTTGAAAACACTCTTGCTTGCAAGACTCTTAATCTGGACAGAAGGATGAAGCCGCAAGGCCAGTGCTCGCGAGAGTGAACATAAGCTCTTGGTGTGATAGTCGACCTGAGAGTAACATACGCAGTACACTGTAGTGAATTACAACACATATAAATGTAAATAACAAGTATACATGTTGTCCATGGCCTATCAGTTGTTTCAACATCTAACAGTTAAATTTGCATTTGAAATACACGTATGAATTAGAAAATTTAGCAACATACGAAACATGGCAATATAGCAATATTAGTAGGAATGTGTTCATATAATTCACCCTTTTTTAGTTCAGTTCCTCGTCATTAATTTTGTAAAACAAGTATATGGAAATAACGCATTTTTTGTCTGGAAAAATTTTTGAGTAAATTTAAGCAGATTTAAAGTGTTGAAGCTAATGTACAGTGCACTCGGTATGTTTTAAAACGATTTTAAATGACAAATCTCAACATTTCATATAGCTATATATCACATATCTGGATCAAACTTTTTAATTAAATTATTTGTTAAATTATTCTTTACAAATTATGTTATTCTACCTTTCTTTGTTCATTCTACATATATTGACCGAGAAAAACAATAAAAATGCACGCTTTTGATTGGGACAGTTAAGTTTCAAGTGCGGTATTTTGTGCTTTTCATTAATTTAACACCGTGTGGCGCTATTTCGAGAAGTCTATATAAACTTAAGGTAACCTTAAAAGAAAACAAAAGTTTCTGATCAACAGGATTTCCTGATTTGACTTAACTTTAAATTAACAGGAAAGTCAATGAACGTGTCATCACGGGCGATGCTTGTCTACTATTAATTGAGCTAACCGGCCTTTTTGCAGGACCAAGTCAGTTTGAACAAACACCGATACCATCGCGATTAAGCATGCGTATTGTCGCAAGGGAGGCAACCCATATGGGCATTCGATCTTCTCGAACCGAGTTAGAACCCATTTTGCAAAGATTATCTGAGTACCACCATACATAAAAATGCACACATTCGTGTCATCGCAACTTGAACAGCGAACAATTTGAGGTAGGGATAATCATTTTTTCAATTTCCAAACAAAACAAAAACCTGCAAAGAAACAGCAGCGCAACCTAATATTCGTATCTTGAAAGCTGGTTGTAACATGGTTAGCTTTGTTAAATCTGGACTTTAGATGTACTTTTTTAAGGTTTATGGACACTTCGGTAAATTGATCTTATATTGGGATTAGTCTGGTCGTTTCGGTAAATAGGTAAACATATTTACCGTAACACCTGTTTGAGACGGAGAATTGAGTATGTCCATGCGTGAAAAGATTTCCACACCTCAGCCGTTGACAGATAATTTAATCATTTATTTATGTATGTATTATGATCAATCGTGTTTGTTTTGTTTAAAATTATGATGTGATTTATGTAATATTGTTGTTATTTACCGCATTTGTTGAACTGAAATTTTTCCTCAAACTAGCTGTTTATAATTTTATTTTATTATATTATTTTAAAAGGGAGAAGATCATATTGGTCTGAAAACATTGAAATGTTCCCACTTGTTTGTGTTTGTTATTACAAAGTAAAAATGTGCAAATGATCGTATTTTGCATTGGTATGTAGGACCGTATAAAACATGGATCAAGAGGAATAAAATGAAGACATATTCATATTTATTTTATTTACATCCTGAGTTTTTGGAGCAAAGAAAATGAGGAACAACAACAACACTGTTGTGATGGGTCCCGGATGTTAGTATTTTCTAGTTGACCAGTCTAGATTAAATTATCTTTCTCGGGCTAAGGTGTCAAAATCTTTTCACACGTGGACATACCAAATTCTCTGTCCCAATCAGGTATTATACTATATGTTTACCTATTTCCTGAAACGACCGGACTAATCCTTATATAAGATCTATTTACCGAAGTGACCGGTACCCCTTTTCTAACACTCAAATAGTATTGGTACACTGCAGTTAACAATCATCACAACTTACCACACTCACCGTCACCATCTTCACCAGTTATATAGAATTTAAAGAATGTGTTGCCATTCGAGAAGTCTTACAAGGTTATTTTCAACTGGCAAATTTATTGAATTGATTTTCCCTGCTGAACAATGCTTTTTATAAGTATTAAGTATTCTACATTTATTTTTGAAAATGGCTGTTTGTACATTAGGGTAGTATGTTGATATAGGTAAAGATCCATTGCACACAATTCACCGTTCCGCGAGTCTAAAAATAGAGTTTAAGCTCCGCCCCCTTGCCCACAAACAACCTGGTTTAAAGTGACAGATCTTACAGATTATCTTACAGATCCGCGAAAATATTTTAATTTGATATCTCCCAAATGCAAAGAGCTTGTGATGGAGATGTTTAGATGAAGATTAAGACAGTTTCACCAAATGATGCATTCATGACACAAAATTATGAAAGAAAGTTGTTGCTGGCTACAGCGAGATTTTACCTTTCGATACAGAAATGGACAAGCCTCATCCAATAAACTAAATTAAGATGCAAACAGAGAAGGGATTACAGCAACGTTCGATTCCTTGCAAACCTCAAACAACCCTGTTGCTATTAAATTGAACCAAAGGCTCAAACAGATTTAAACTGATCGCTTGTCAAAATCATTGTTTGTGGGACAATGTGTAAGTGAGAATCAGCATAACGCAGGTAAATTGTCAATGAACGCGATGTGATTGGCTTATTCCATGCTAATACACATTGTGTAATATCTATTTTTAGATCTCGCGGAAAGGTGAATTAACATTACGCTCGCGGGTAGATTGCTCCGCCCACCGAGTCACGTGACCCACTATCTGATAACCTTGGACATCTTATCGTCGATGACATCTTATCGTCGATCGGGTCAATACTAATATAATGTAGACAGTCAGAATAGAGGTATTTATCATAAACTATTAGAGGTAATCTACTGGCCATGACTAATGCATTATCTAGGGATCAATAGAATCAATACACATATTCAAGGTTTCTATGACCTTGACCTCTGCATCAGTGACCCCTAACCCAACAGGGATCATCTACATATCATGACCAATTTTCATCAATTTTGAGGATTGTGGGCTCATTCATTCACAATAAATTTAAAATAATAATAATAAAAAAACTATTTTTAAGGCTGCTATGACCTTTTATCAACTTGTAACAACCAATGTCCAACCCAATGAAGGATGGAAGGCTCATGAAATATTGATCAACAATAAAATTATGAAGGTCACTGTGCCACTGACCTATTTGCCATTGACCTTTAAGGACTCGGTTGCTCTCAGATATCTGAAACTAAAATTATGTTCAAGGTTGCTGTGATGTAAACCTCTGCTCCAGCGACTCAAAAACCAATATGGGTCATCTACTTATAATGACCAATATATCTACAAATTTGATGGAATAGGGCTTAAGATGCAGGACAACGCTAAAACAACATCTATCTACCAACTTAATTTAAAAAAGCACAGTACAGAGAACAAATGGAACACCATGGTTCAGGATTGGAGGCATAAAAAAACCTTGGAGACATTTTGATTTTTTTGGAAATTTATTGACCTAATTCCTACACAAGCAAATCAATAGAAACAAATATACAATCTGTAGATATCTGTGAATCTCTGTATTAGTAATTATACAACAAGTTTACCATTACCACAAGATAATGTTTTCAGTATAAATGTGTACATTATCCATTGTTATTAGGATATAGAAGCCCAAACAAAATACATATTTTCTGTTTAAAGCTCTCAAGTAGATAAAGATCTAACAAAAAGTATCACCAAAGTCTAGCAACAAGAACTTGTTTAAATGTTTTCTTGTCTGTCTGATCCTGTGTTTAAACAGCTGTGGCTGCCCCAAGGTTCAAGGAAAGACAACAGGGGACTTGAGTGTCTAACACCAGCTCCACATGCAACTCACATCTGGCTTAAAAAGAAAACAGTTAAATACAGTCATGTAAACCTGCTATTCTTTAATGCATTAATGCCAGTTCCAATTTCATGAATACGGCTTTGTACTGTCAACTGCACTAAATATATAAATATCATTGAAATGGATTCTTTCTTTGCTGTAATAATATCACAATGTGAGGATAAATTAATGTAATTCATAAAATGTTCTCTCCTAACTACAATGGATAATGTACCAAAATTATCTGCACAATTAGATAAAATACTGGAAAAAGGCCAAAAAAATGCAGTTGCTTAAGGATATAAATAATGTTTCATTTACTTACAGAGGCTATGCTTTCAGCATACAACAACTGTTTTCTTTCAGCATTATTGAACTAACTTTCAAGTTTATGTGAAAATACTTCATGACCTAAAATTATGCTGAAATTATTCAAATTTAAGATAACATAAAAACATAACATAATTTTCAATTATAACAACTTTTCTTTACCCCAAAGCAAGGTAAATCAATCAATTACAAACAGGAACTATTGAACAAGTCTGAAGATTGAAAAAAAAAAAAAAAAACACAGAAGAAGCTCCATACAAAGCACCGTCTTGTATCTTCATACATACCATACACAAGCTGTCTTAATAACCAAACACATATAGAAGCAAGACATCACAAGGTTGGTAGATGGAAAACAATAACTTTATGCTAAGAATTGTCTATACAAGTTACCAGTACTTACAATTTACAAAGTTGTGAGCTGTCACAATATAATATGTGCAGTTTAACAATTGATTAAAACGTGTACTTAATGTTAACATTGGCCTACATTTCATATCTGAGTAAACTGTTACTGAATTCAAGGGAATGGTACAAAGTAAAACAAAATATACCAGCAATCCTTCCTCGTTGAATTTCAATAAAAGCAAGGCTTGACTGAAAAATTTATGAGGCAAAATATTTTAAGCCATATTCTTTTTCCTGCACAGAATTAAATGGATTCTTTACAAAATCATATAAAAATAAAGAAAATGTCACTTTCATCTGACCTCTTTATCTACATTCAGTTACATAAATTACTATCATTCCACATCAGTGTGCTGCAAATGAATCTTAATTTTACCTCTCATTTCATTATGCAAAACAAATTGAAGTTTTGGACAAGAACAATATCTAATACATATGAACTGTTGAACAAAATACAAGATAAACTGGTTAATTGACAACACGATGAAAGGTTATATGGTTCACACTTTCATGCAGATCACACATCTTGGGAAATATAAATACCACATTCAGCAGAACCACACTAAAAGCCATTTCTAATGCAGTCAAAAATGTTCCAGTAAACAAAAATTGCATAGCATGTAGGAACTGAATGTGCATTCTGAAGTTGCCATTTCTATGCAAGTATATTTTCACTTCAGAAGTTTAAACATGTCAGGAAGTATTATTACCAATTTAATTAAAATATGCTTCCATAGAAAAACATCTTGGCCAAGTGATAGAACCACACAAAAACAACGATAACTAAGAAACAAGTAACCATGAACAAAAGAATTTCTTAAACAAATGAATACAAAACGTATCTTTCCAGTAAACTTTAAAACATGTAGACTTATCTACACTTCATCCACGTTGTGAAACCATGTTACCCATAACTCTTGTACAGAAAGAAAATGTCCAGGTGATAAAATACGTTCACTAATCTAAAAGAGCTAGAATTAAATAAGATCAAAAAATGATTTCTCTGCTTAAGTTTAAGCCTACATGTTGTATATTTAAACTTAACTTCAAATATAAAATTGCACCACATCAAAAAAAAAAGAAAAAAAAAAGACGTCCATGACCAACATCTGAAATTAGCCATTAATAAGGGCTGAATAATGAGACATAAAATGTAATTAGAAAATACCAGATGTTCAGAATCTGACAAATACACTCTAATTAGGTCTTCAAGCATTAACTAATTAACATGCATGCTGGTTCATAACCGTGACCATAACAATGATGTATATACAATGATTAATTCAATAACAATTTCGCAAACAAATCACAAGTGTTTATGTCAATGAACATGACTGGGAAATCAAAGGGGAAAAAAAAATGGCAATAACAAAATACTTAAGGCATAACAGCTTAAGCTACACTGGGTTGTCAGTTACTGAAGATGTGGAAGTTAAACATGCTTTAAACAGAAAAGGGAAGATAAGAGTGAATTTAAGAAGCAGTAACAATATTTTCAGACGAAAAATAAAAAGTATCACTCACAAATAACAGAATCACAATGATAAAATGTCTGCTGTGATGACCATTTAAAATGCTGATAATAAAATAAACAATAGTATTAAATCTGCATTTTATAGCAATACAAATTACATATACATTGAACAAGTAAAACCATTCAAAACTGATACATGGTATTTTTGTATGGCATTTTTACAAATTTTATATTTTTTTCACTTTTTTAATTTTTTTTTACCTTTTTTTTTCCTGCAAGTTCTTTTACAAATGCAAGAGTAGCATTATAAAAGTTGATTAAAACATTTATGTTTGAAGGATTTCCATCCCACACAAACAGGTTCTACAAGAAATACAGGTAGATAAAATACAAAACTGTGCATAGGTAAGTACTGCGCAAATGCCTCAAGCAATAAACCAGTATAATTTATAATAATATTAAAATCCATTGAACAGCAATAATTATTTCTTAGTTTTCTCTTGTAACCCAAACCATACTGATAAAGGGCCATCATTGCTGTCTTACTTCAGATTTTGTTTATTTCTTTTTTGCCAGAAATGAACAATATGTATGCATGAAAATCATTTAAAAATGTCAGTCTCTGAACACAATCAATCCAGCCAACCAAACCTTCCCAACTATCTAGAAGAAATTTGTTAAGCCATTCATCCTCAAGCCTAAGGAAAGTGGATAAATAATATAACAGGAGATCAGTCCTATCAAACCAACACACAAGTTTGATGACTATATTTTTATGTCACTAGTCATGTATGCTAATGCTATTTTAAATGTATTACAACTAAATTCATTTATATTTTTTAGGCATAAGATTTATGTGCAATAAGAAACATCGGAATAAACAATAATCCATTATCTGCATAAAACAACATTGTATTTAATATAGCACCTCATGCCTTGAATGTCTTGTGGAAAATCATACAACCAGCTGTAAAGTTCGGGCATTTCAAAGGTTTATCACACTGGAGAGGGTCTGCCTCATAATAAATATTTACAGAAAACAGTAAGTATATCCAATTATTCTGCTTTTTCTTTAAAACAGAAAAAATAAAATTAAGAAAAAAAAAGTTAATTGTAAAAGAGCACATTTAATACACCTTTCCCAGGGTTGTCACTAGAAATATTTTGAGCAGGCTCAATTAACTTTTGAGGAGGCTAGGCTATGCGAGCGCCAAAGGTGCGAAGCATAGCTAGGGGGGTCCGGGGGCATGCTCTTGGCCATTTTTTTTCAAATTTGAGGCAGCCCGATTTTCATTTGAGGCGGTCAAATCGGCCGCCAGCCGCCTCCTAATGACAACCCTGCTTTCCTTCCATGCATCTCATTTAGTACTTCTTCAATTAAATTGGATTAAAAAAGAAAATTTAAAAAAATCAAAAACAAATAGGAAGATTTACACTGATGGTCTTTCATTTGTCAGCAGGTTTAACAGCAGTCTCACTCTGAGGTGTTTCACTAACGACTTTAGGTTGATTGTTGGCTGGCTTGTCATGTGTTATTGGTCTCTCCTGGCGACCGGTAGAGTGTTTGGCTTGACTCGAACCTCCTTTCCCTTGGCTTGCTCCGCCACCTTGACCACCCTTGCCATGATGGAAGGTACCTTTTCCTTTGCCACCAGAATGCGAACTACTTTTATCACTAGGTTTACTTCCACTTGACGATCCAGTTGATGAATTGCTAGGTTTATTGTTGTCCCCGTTTTTTCCAGATGAGCTTGCCTGTGATTGGCCAGGATTGTTTTTGCCTTGTGAGGCAGGGTGTGACTGGTTACCACTTTTACTGTGAGAGGATGGCTGTGATTGGCTGCTATTACTACCCTTGCCTTGTGAGGACTGTTGTGGTTGGCTGGATCCTCTACCATGTGACTGGCTGGACTTAGAATGTGAGGATTTTGAATGGGTCTGGCCAGAACCCTGTCCTGAGCTGTGTCTTGACTTTCGACCCGTTGAAGATAGGCTAGATGTATGCATCACATGGGTGTCCTCCTCAACTGACTAGAACAGAAAACAGAAATTGCCAGGATAAAAAACAAAAACACACACAAAGAACACATTTTTTTTTAAATGCATTAGGGTAGAAAAAATCCTCACCAAACAAAATTTTCTAAGAAAAAAACAAACAAAAAAAGGTTGATTCAATGTGTGTTCTCTTTTGACTGTAACATTAAAGACGTATCCGGTAAAGGTCAATGCGCATTGTTGTGCGCAGCTTCAAGTGGCTTCTAATTCCCATATACTTAGTTTCTCCGTTGGGTTCATTAGACAATTCCTCAACTTGACTAGTTATTCGGACTATTTTCGTAAACATACAGCGTTCGATTAATTTACAATGTCATGATGTCAGAACGTCGGCGATCGCGAACGGGTGGATTTATTTCAAAGAAGCGAGCAAGGAGCTTAGATAACATACAGTTTTTTGGGAAATCAAATGTTGCGGAAACCACAAATACTGACGATAGTGACTTTAACTGTGTTTCGGACATTCCATTTCCGGATTCGATCAGTGTTGACACTAATGTAGAACCTACGCCTTCGTGGAGAGATGGCCGACGGATTGTTGAACTTGGGCATTTGGCATCACAAGAAATCATTAGAATCTATGAGCTAGATTTATAAGAATCTATGAGCTAGATTTATTCATATCGATAAAATGCATCTGTTTATACAGGTATTTTTCTGACTTTCTGGTCTATGGCAAAAAATAGAAGTTATGTCTTTTTTATGTCTCTTTAAAGGGTGTGATTAATTAATACTTGTGTCTTACACATGTTGTTTTTTTCAATTAATTAAGTATTCCTATAGCATCATTATTGGTTATTTAAAATGAATAGTATCAATACTATGGCAATGCTATGTATAAATATTGAAAATATGGGAGATTTTTTTAATTGGTGTGAGATAATGAACGTTTTTTTTCTTCTCTATAACAAGCATTATAAGGAATACATTTTGTTTACATCAAAACTAAGTATAGATGACAGCTTGTGTATACAGGAAAGATTATTAATTTCTATGTCCTAGATGTTTAATAGTTAAAAAAATAAATCGGTTTGACATATTTTTTCGGACAAGCTAAAAATAGAATTTATTGCTTTTTTATGTCTATTTAAAGGATAATTAAGTCAAACTGCATTATGTTTAAGCATTTTAGGTTTCTTATGACATATAAAGTGATTAACTCAAATGATTTGTACCAATGTTTAAGCTTTTGTATATGAAAAAATATAAAATGAGTGAAATAGGTTTTTTTTCTGAAAATAAAGGGAGATAATAAATGCCCTTTTTCCAGTAAGTTAGCGGGGCAAGGTATTGTTTTTTTTCCATGAAAACCTTTTAAGAACAATAATACATGTGTACACCAAAAATTGTTAAATTCTCCGCGCATGATATTTTTTTAGAAATAAAAATGTGTCATTTTTAGGGATTTTTTCAAAAAAAAATTCCATTCCGGTTTATAATGAAAATATTTTTCTCGCCATGTTTATCATTGTCAAGTCAAGTTTTTACCTTTTTTTAATAATAATATAACTTATAGAAGTATCTGAACATGTTTCCCATGATTGTGTGCTCTTTACATAAAAAAATGTACAATTTATGAAGGTATTCACTTTCTTAATATTTTTTAGAACAAGAGGGCCATGATGGCCCTTAATCGCTCACCTGATGACACAGGCATTACGTAGGCTCAAATCTGGCATTAAGTAATTAAGAGTTATTTACTTTAGAAATCTTTGGTGAAGATTGGACCATTAGTGTGGCCACTGGGTTGATAACATTTTCTAGAATTTTACCAAGTAACTTACTGAATCCACATGACTCACTTCAAAACATATGTAAGATTTCATACTGGCAAACATGATGGTCAAGTTTGGTGAAGACTGGGCAATCAATGTAGCCTCTAGTGTGTTCACAAGCTTTTTCTAAGATTTGACCTAGTGACCTACTTTTTGACCCCACGTGACCCAGTTACGAACTCATCCAAGATTTCATGCAGACAAACATTCTGACCAAGTTTGGTGAAGATTGGGCTATAAATGTGGCCTCTAGTGTGTTCACAAGCTTTTTCTAAGATTTGACCTAGTGACCTACTTTTTGACCCCACGTGACCCAGTTACGAACTCATCCAAGATTTCATGCAGACAAACATTCTGACCAAGTTTGGTGAAGATTGGGCTATAAATGTGGCCTCTAGTGTGTTCACAAGCTTTTTCTAAGATTTGACCTAGTGACCTACTTTTTGACCCCACGTGACCCAGTTACGAACTTATCCAAGATTTCAAGCAGACAAACATTCTGACCAAGTTTGGTGAAGATTGGGCTATAAATGTGGCCTCTAGTGTGTTCACAAACTTTTTCTAAGATTTGACCTAGTGACCTACTTTTTGACCCCACGTGACCCAGTTACGAACTCATCCAAGATTTCATGCAGACAAACATTCTGACCAAGTTTAGTGAAGATTGGGCAATAAATGTGGCCTCTAGTGTGTTCACAAGCTTTTTCTAAGATTTGACCTAGTGACCTACTTTTTGGCCCCACGTGACCCAGTTACGAACTCATTCAAGATTTCAAGCAGACAAACATTCTGACCAAGTTTGGTGAAGATTGGGCTATAAATGTGGCCTCTAGTGTGTTCACAAGCTTTTTCTAAGATTTGACCTAGTGAACTACTTTTTGACCCCACGTGACCCAGTTACGAACTCATCCAAGATTTCATGCAGACAAACATTCTGACCAAGTTTGGTGAAGATTGGGCTATAAATGTGGCCTCTAGTGTGTTCACAAGCTTTTTCTAAGATTTGACCTAGTGACCTACTTTTTGACCCCACGTGACCCAGTTACGAACTCATCCAAGATTTCATGCAGACAAACATTCTGACCAAGTTTGGTGAAGATTGGGCTATAAATGTGGCCTCTAGTGTGTTCACAAGCTTTTTCTAAGATTTGACCTAGTGACCTACTTTTTGACCCCACGTGACCCAGTTACGAACTCATCCAAGATTTCATGCAGACAAACATTCTGACCAAGTTTGGTGAAGATTGGGCTATAAATGTGGCCTCTAGTGTGTTCACAAGCTTTTTCTAAGATTTGACCTAGTGACCTACTTTTTGACCCCACGTGACCCAGTTACGAATTCATCCAAGATTTCAAGCAGACAAACATTCTGACCAAGTTTGGTGAAGATTGGGCTATAAATGTGGCCTGTAGTGTGTTCACAAGCTTTTTCTAAGATTTGACCTAGTGACCTACTTTTTGACCCCACGTGACCCAGTTACGAACTCATCCAAGATTTCATGCAGACAAACATTCTGACCAAGTTTGGTAGAGATTGGGCTATAAATGTGGCCTCTAGTGTGTTCACAAGCTTTTTCTAAGATTTGACCTAGTGACCTACTTTTTGACCCCACGTGACCCAGTTACGAACTCATCCAAGATTTCATGCAGACAAACATTCTGACCAAGTTTGGTGAAGATTGGGCTATAAATGTGGCCTCTAGTGTGTTCACAAGTTTTTCCTAAAATTTGACCTCGTGACCTACTTTTTGACCCCAGGTGACCCAGTTACGAACTCATCCAAGATTTCATGCAGACAAACATTCTGACCAAGTTTGATGAAGATTGGATAAAAATTGTGGCCTCTAGTGTGTTCACAAGTTAAATGTTGACGACGAACGACGAACGACGGACGAAGCGGTATCACAAAAGCTCCCCTTGAGCACGTTGTGCTCAGGTGAGCTAAAAAGTGACATATAGGTATATTCTAAAAATAGATATAAAATAAAAACGAGAATGCCAACCCATACTTTTGAGCTTTGTTTTGTATTTCTCATATCCCATAGTACATTCATGCCAAATTTGATCAATTTCTCCGCGCAACAACTTATTCCAGGATACGTCTTTAAGACTGAAATTTCAACATTACTTACAGGGTATAAATGATGAAGAAAAACAGCCGAAATTTCCTAAGGAATAAATGAGGCACTACAAGCTATAGTCGTACCTCGGTTATTCCAAAGTCATTGGTCAGTCTCTATTTTCCTTCTATATAATTTAGGTAAAATAGCCCCAATTATTCATTTGCATTTATCAAAGTTTCACCATTATTCAAAGACAATTTTACTCCCCATAGTACAGTTTTAATGCTACCTTCAGACATCTTATCCAAAGCCTGATTGCAACACCTGTCGACCGACCCTTTGAATATTGTCACCAGTCAAACTGCGAACAGACGTTACTCCAGTAACATCAATGTTTGGCTTAATTAATTCAGTGGTTGAAGTTATTAATTGCATATGACGTATTGATTAGTTTGACAATTATGATGTATAATCAATTAAGCAGAGTGACAATCCAATTTAAGATCGACTTGTATACACTTTATCTCACAGTAGTATTGCAAACAGTTAGGATTTGTAAGTATAAATGCTGACCGATATCATCGTCATCTCAAGACATGGCAAGCATAGCTGGTGAAATTTTAGCTGAAAAATCTGGAGAAGGGCCACTTTTGTTCCACTGTTTAAAGTATTATGGTACATACATTGTTCCTTGCACATTACAGACAGAACGTAATTCAAAATGAAGGACTCCTAGTCAAAAAATTTTATTAAGTGAAGGCAGTTTGAATTATTCTTACATATATAGTGTCTAAAGTAAATTGGCATTTCCGACAACTTCGATTAACAGGAGTTCGACTGTAGCTAGAATGCAGCCTGAATATACTCAAATTTTGAACTTAACTAGTGTGCAGGTCTGAGAGGTATAATAAAAATTCTAATTATCAATAGAAGGACGGACCTACACTTGAGAACAGCATGGAAAATAACTCTTAAAAATTAAAAGTTGGATCTTTATCCAAAATAGGGGAGTTATGATCTTACATCAACTCGGAAGTCTTCAAGTCTCTTGTATTTGCTGAGCCACTGTTTCAGCTTCGGGTCAACATCCACATGTTTGCGTGAATACTTGAGGAAGGCCCAGAATTTCTCCAGACCATACAACTGACCTGTGAGCAGTATAAATAGTGAATAAGGCACGTATAAACTAACTTATCAGATATCATACTCAAATAGATAAGGGGTTGATTGTTACAATTTAAATAAATTGGAAAAACAAGTCTACAATGATTGTTCTAAATTATGGTTATTAACAGCTTTCAACTAGTTTTCACAAACTTTGTTTAAGAAACATTTTTTATGTTTATTGGCATTTTCATAGAAGGAAAATTAACAGTTACAGGGCACTGGCCATTTTCGAAGCTATACCCCTCTTTACAGGAGAACAGAAAATGTCAATTTGAAAGGAGGGCTAGACGTTCCAAGTAATTTTATGATGGTCACTATAATAATAGTATGATTTAATGCAGACATTATGGCAACATGATTAACTATTAGTTTTGGAATTTACATTAAATAGTATAAAATTCACACCCATCTGCATCAAGTTGCATAAAAGAGAACACCATTAATGACACCCGTCTATGCTTTAGAAAGGAGCATTAGGGCTGTACATACTTGTCTTTTCCTAGTTACTGCCTACCCTTATAGATATTACTATTCTGTAATGGCAGTATTTCTGCCGTTGAAGAAACGGACGGATGTAAACAAGTGTGATAGGCTTGGAAAGTATAGACTTACAAGACCTACCCCTCTCATAGTCGTTGATAACTTCCTCCTGGAAGTCCCGGTACAAGTCTGCTCTATAATGTTTCTCTAAACCATAACTGAAGAATCGAAACAGGCACTCAAGTCCGTATCTGGAAAAGGAGACATTACAGAAATGAAGAGCTGTGAAGTTCATAGTCAATATAAAGTCAAAGAAAAAAGAGATTAGTATCAACAGAATACAAAAATGTGAAGTGATACAACCATATATTTCAGTATATGAAATTGAAAAACTATAGCGAATTTAGCAAAGTAGTATTTGTCAAAAAAGAAAGCTGTTTTAGCATTTTATACTGCAAACTTTCACACATTCCACATCAATCAGGCCCACTACCTGGTAAAAATTGTCCTGACACCTCGAGTATGCATGTGTGGTCAAATGGTTAAGGTTTTGAACCAGAAATTGGGAGGGTCCTGTCTTCAAGCCCTCTGGTCTGACATGAGATATTTGGACAAGACCTTTTAGTACATATTGTCCCAGGTAGATACTGCCTAAAAGTGATTCTATCCAGGAAGGGGACAATCTAGAAACGTATTCTAAGTTATGAGTTGTTTGTAATCAATGTTTTGTAATCAATTTTAAGTAAACTAGTTAAAATGTGTGCATGGTGATCATGTTTACCTATGTCCCTCTACTGCATCTTCGACTGCTAAGGTTTTGAACTCATTGTACATTTTTTTGTTGAAGTGTTGACGCAGGAAAAATGACCAGAACCGGAACAATGTGTTCATCTCTTGGGAAAGGCCAACCCCAGTCTTCTTACGATCTGTTTTCACAGGAAAAAAAAACACATGTTTAAATATAAGATCAATGACAGCCGTAAGTCTTTATGTGTACATCAATAATTGGACACAATTCAGCAAATGTGTAGATTCAGATCAGCCAACTTTACCTGGGAGCTGTCTGATCAGGATCTGCACTGTTTTGCCAAATCTCTGGAAATTTATCCATTTTCTTGGTATGATGCTTTAAACAAAAATCTACTAATTAATGATACGAAAAAGTCTAACATTTATTTGCAAGTAAATAACAAATGTGGCAGACTAAGAGAAAGTAGGGTGTGACAAAACAAGGACACAATTTTTTGAAGATAAAGGTAAGGATAGCTTAATATGGCCAGGAGGCAGGATAGAAATATTGCATGTGTTGGTGTTTTTCAAAACAGTAACCTGTATTTTTACCTGGCAGCTACCAGTCTAACTATGATCTAGGTAGACAAAAGAATTATGTCAGATAAGATCTATGACCGATCTTTTGACCTTGATCAATTTTAACTGGTAATCTTTTTTGTAGCAGACCACCTATAACAAGTGGTGCTGTAACAACTTACAGCTAAGTAAAGTATTGTTTTATTTTAACAATATAGTTAAGTTACATGTGAACAATAGAGTCAAAGTTAATAGTGACAAAAAAGAAGTGATATTTTCATGATTCAAAATGTAATAACATTTAAAGAGCTAGTGCAACTGTTTATTTCTTTGTCATGAGCTGCCATCAGATTACTAAATACTTCATCAATTATGGTTAAGCCCCTTGCCCCCCAATTTCCCAGGAATGTCATCAGGTGTACAAGACACCATCTGACTGTGCGACAGAGCACCAACTCCCCCTAGTGGCAGTTCTACAGTCACAGGAGGAGAAGGGCCATAACTCTGGTGTAACTTGACACAGTGGTCAGTAATGTATGTTTGGCCTTACAGCGGTCACTGAGACTCTGCAATAACCACCAAGATTACAAACAATGAGTCAGGGTGTCTTAACCAAAAACATATGTCGTACCTATTCTCATCATGTGACAACTCATTTGACTAAAATGTTCTTATATGGATTTAATAAAAATAAGAAACTATTTTTTAAATAACCAAATTAAATTAAAGGCTGAAACAGCCACAGTGGTGTTGCATGAGAGAACTACTTAAACAGGTTTAAACAGCTGAATATGATGTTATTATGACTAATGAAGCCTACCCAAGAGAAAACAACAACCCTGTACTTCTGTACATGTAATTTGAATTCTTAGGATGTTGTTTTTTGCTATAGATAATGTAGGAATGTTTTCAAAGGAAAGTGCAGTAAGAAGAGCAGTAATAAATAATAACTACATTTCCTGTATGTTGACTCAAGTCCTAGATAAAGTTGGACTTTTTATTATTTTAAATAAAAAAATATTTTGAAAATCTTGTAAATTGAATTAATGTAATTATCCTAGATCTATGTGTTTCCTAGCATCATCACATTATAATTTACTATGTAACTGTTTTCTGAAATCACAAACAGAATGTAAGATTGTGGCTTCTGCTTTTATATTCATTCACTTTCCATTAAGCAAATACTAATCAATAGGCATTCACAATTAGATTACCGGTATAACTGAAAAATTGAAACCAAGGAGAACTTAAATACATTGTGCTTATTACATTAAATGACCAAGTTTTAGTGAAATGGTTTCTATTGATGATTAATCATTGTTATTTCGACATTATCAAATGCATGTTTACACTTTCTTGGAGTGGTATGAAACATGCAGGTACGAAATAGCAAATTCATTTAACATATGTCACCGTGCCAACATGTTGGCCTCACCTGATTTTTTGGCTGCATAAGTGTTTGTTCAGTTAAACTGTTCTTAGACTTGACACAAGCAATGTTCAGTTGCTTTAAGTATTAAAAGATTCCTCATTATACCACACACACCAATTGGAGGCTACATAATAAACATAATATTTTACATCTCAACTCTGCTTCTGAAATGTCAAAATGGCTGCCTCTTTTCCCGTGCTTTCTGTCTTGTTTACAGTCAGCCTCAATAAGTTTCCCGCACTATTTTATTTATTATTCCATTATGGTGCTTTGCGTTGTATTATTCTTGCTTGAACCTGTGTTCTCACTTTCGTTCTTTGACCATTTCTACTATTACTATGCTTGGGAATTTCAATAGGCACATAGCCTAACTTTAATAAAGAAGATACATCGCTACTTATTTTCCAGCCTTTGTCTGCTGCAACACCTACCACCCCTAATATATATTAGGTCTGTTCCTTCATCAAAGCCATTCATTCACAAATGTTACTGTTTTCTTCAGCGTTGATATAATAAGAACTTCTAGCGTAAGTTTCATTTGTACATCACTTTACTTTGCAATAACAGAACAACCACAATAATTTATATTGAAGAGGTTATGAATAAAACAAACAACACGACAATTATTCTTGCTGCTATAACCCCAATTACTCCGTGTACAAACTACTTTTTGATGCTGCGTTGTTCGGTGCAGAAAGTAAACACAGCATGATCCTTTATATGCCCTCTAGCTTTGCCAGACACCATGAAAAGTAATTTATTTTAGTCATAAATCTTATCTAAAATCTTAAGAAGAAAATGTTTTGATTTTAATCATTATAGTATAAATATATATTCTGAACCAAAGAATCATTAAAAAAAAGGAATATGTTACCTTTGACACATTTGGCATGGTATTTATGGTAGACGTGCCAGACAAAACCATTCTCATTAAGCAGCTCATGGGAAGGGTGTTGGAAGTTGGGGAATGCATGAGGGGTACTGCTGTAACTGCCATGTGACCCATAACTTGATGACATGGGCAAATCTGACTCGCTGAAACAAACATTGTTACTTGTTAATATTAATCTACAAATAAATGTAACTAAGAACTTAATTTAACTAAACTTTCTGTCCCTCCATTTTTTCTGAAGTTATTAACAGATGACAATGCAAACATTTTTTTGTTCACAAAGAAAGGCTTTAGGAAAATTTTAGCCACTTTCAATATTGACATATTATTAAGATGGTTCATTTAAAAGCTGAAAGTCATGACCATTTATTTGCTTAATTGCAATTTTATCCTTTGCCAAAATGACAGATGACAATACCATTTAGCTTGTTTTTATGAGTTTCAACTTAACATTTTTTGCAAGTTTAAACTATGTAAAAGTGACTAGAATGTTTTTAGCCATTTATTAAATTAATTTGTTGTCTTGTAACTACATACATAAGTATGAACACTGTACACTTTGCAGCAAAATACCATAGATCTTAATCAGCAAGTTGGACTCACCTGTATGAAGCGGAGTTGTTTCTAGAACGAGGGGGTCGGTGCTCCTTGTTACCCATCACCCAGCCCACATGACCCTCCACTGGTGGGTTCTCGCTGTGCTTCGTTTTGCCCTTACGGGGAGTCTGAAGGATTATAATAAGTCTTTTTTTAGATATTTAATTCAAACAAATCATAACTTATCAAATCTGCACCTTAAGCAGTTGTTTAAAAAATTAAATCTGTGTTTTATACAATGACATTTGTAGAAAAGGAAGCATAAAACACTCTTACACCTGTTGTTTGATTAGAGAAAGCTATCTTCAGGATGTAACATACAGTCCAAATTGCCCAAATCTGATCTTATACTAGCCCATGGGGTCATATTTTACCAATATGTTTTTTTTTACAGACAAATGCCTACGATTAATACAAATTTAATTAGTTGTGGTGGTATCTTTCAGATATAAATTCATCTTCACTGCTTGTTCAGTACAGGTCTGTGAATTAATCATCATAAAGAAATAGTTAGAAAAAACATTAAGCATGATATTTAACAAAATTAAGTAAAACATATTTTATTATTATTATTTTTAAGGTATCTATGGGGACAGAGGGGTGTGGTGTTTATGCTTAGCATAATTGGTGCGGGAAAACCAACCTGAGGATCAACTGGTTTTGTGGAATCTTTTGTGACAGGGTAGAATCGAACTTTATCGGAGTCTTTGCGTTGTCTTGGCGTTCTGGCTTCCTGGTTACGTCTCCCTGGAGTTGTAGGAACGTATGTGGGAAGGGACTTGGCAACCTCCTCTGTTGTGGATCGTGGGCTTGGCACTTTCACGGTTTCTGTGGGTGAAAAATATATATTGAACATGCTTATCTGTGCCAAAGTGTTTTTTGTTACACAGATATGATTTTCACTTTGAAAAAAAAAACAACAAATACATTTAAATTTTCAGGTATTATAACCTTGGATTAATGCTTCTTGCAAAGTTTTGATACCTTAAATTCATATTTGAGTTAATTCTATATAGTGCCAAAGGAAGATGTGTTGTCTATGTACTGGGCACACAAAAAAGAGTATTTGTAAAAGAAGGCCTCTTTTAACTTACAATACTTAAATTCTCTATATTCATTCTCATCCCAACATACCCCAATTAATTTAAATGTACATGTTTGCAACAACCTCATTTTTAAACTTAAGTGCCACCATATCTTGCACACAATCAGATTTACCAATAAGTATCATTCAATTTTATTTGTAACAAATCACTAATGGATATATCGGACCATTGTGATATTTGATTAGCACATCAATTAGACCTGTCATAGAGTCCCCCTGCCTGCCATCCATAGTTACAGTATAAAGGCGTGGACTAACTGGTGACAGGAAGCAGTAACGTAAGTTAAAATAAACTGACTATTAGATCCACAAGTTATGCAATTCCCTAATTTGATCAAGGTATGCAACTTATGTCAAAAGCTTTAAAAAGTGATTCTGTTTTTTGGGGTGACAGACAGATGGGTAGACCAATTAAGATAGTAATTTCATTATCACTCTTTAGCCCAATACCCATTTATTTACATACAAATATTTTCTTCACTACATAGTTGTAAACAAGAGCATTGCAAGGCAGAGCTATATATGCCCATAAGTGCAAATTATGATAATTTATCTGAGGACATTTACTGAGAAAAATAGAATTTATTTATTTAGACAAGACAGACAGACAATTGTGCATCATCCTGTAGGATGATATTTCAAAGGATTGTTTACACAGGGTTTCAGACCAAATTTCCTTTGCGTTGGCAAGTAACTGTATATACAAGGTAAGTTACCACTGTGAAATGTATATATATATCACCATAGTAACCGTTACCTGTCAGTGTGGGTGGAGGTGGAGGAGGTACCTCCTGAATCTCAACCTTGTCCTGCGGGTGAATCTGATCAAATGTCTCCTTGCTGATTACATTTACTGTCTTATATGCCTCGAAATCATGCTGAAAACACAAAACAAGTAAATTATTAAAAAGTGAATTACAGCCCAACAGGCTTGCATAATATTTTCGTTAACAAGTGTGAGAAACATCAAGCAGGATTTGCTTTACCTGTTACCACACAGTAAATATGCATAAGCAGGTAGTGTAGATCCTGATCAGCCAGTTTTGCACTATTTGCTGTAAGGTCACTGGTAAACATGCATAAATTTGTTATTTAAAATACTAATCTGAGTTGTTGATACCTGTAACTGATTAAGGCTTTATTATCCGATGTGAAGCCTTGAAACTGGAACAAAAAAAGTTTCTAACAAATACATATCTAAATGCTTAGTGTTAACACTGCATACACATGAGTAATTTACAACTAGATCATCCTTACCAACTCAAGACTTCATAAAGGAGAAGACTTCATAAAGGAAAAAATCTAACTTTCATAAATATAACTTCATACAGATAGTACAAGACTTTCAGATAAAAATTCTACCTCACTGTCAATCAGCACAGGTCTGTGAATTTATCATCATTTAGTCTATGGAAAGGACAGACACTAATGGGATGGGATGGGATTTGCAGGCATTTTTGCTGATACTGTGCAGTGACATTTCTATAATTCTAGCACAGGGGCACTTATGAGGTGTCCTGGGACTGAACCCGGCCAGTCCATTATACTGACATCAACAAGTCAGGCATAATGCTGTCCCCTTAGCCACTACTACCAACTTTAAGTCTTTGGTTTGACCCCTCCAGGGTTTGAACCTCCTGATCCGCAAGCCGACACTCTACCACCTGAGCTATTGCGGCCGGTACAGACACTAATGTATTAGCAGTCTAACACAAGTGATATAAATTGAATATGAAAAAAACTTCATGTGTGGAAATAACTCATTAGATCTCTGTAACATTAATCTTCAGTATTTAAGTGCTTACCATACTAGTTCTAAAGTAAAATAATAATACTTATTTTACCTTAAATTAATAAATATCCAATAAATGCTTTGGATTTACTCATGATGAATCAATTTATCAATTAAGACAGAAAAAACAGAAAATAATCACTGAAGATTTATAACTTTTAGATATAATATCAACTTCACTGCTGCTTCAGTACTGGTCTGTGAATTTATCATCATCAAGGCTATTGCAAGAGATAAACAGTTGTAACGCTGCTTATTTATTAGCAACTTACTAAAATGACAGAATTACTTGTTGCAATAGATGTCAATACATTAGAGTCCAATGAACACTAAATATTACACTATATATACATGTAAAAAATGAAAAGAAATGAATCCTTTTTTTAACAGACAGATCAAATTCTTGGCTACTTTGCAGTTGTTTTTTTGCAGAACACAGAAAAAGCTTGAAATCGAAAAATGTTTACAATGTGTTAAATGTTAACAATCAGATATCAATTCATCTTCACTGTTGTTTCAGTACAGGTCTGTGAATGGATCATCATTTAGTTGGTAGCAAGAGATTTCACCTTGGCATTCATAATACAACAGTGCTTTAAAATTCCGACACAAAAACAAAAATTGAGTAAAAACATTCAGAATAAAATTCATCCTCACTGTTGGAGAGACCAACGAGAAGACGAAGAGGGGCTCTGAACGGTTTATTCTTCCGAAATTTCACCACCTTGGACATGGATAAGTAACTCTACGTCCTTTTCACACTTCGCCTTCCCCTGGTTGGTCACAGTTCACCCAAATGTAGGGGAGACGAGATTCACAGTTGGCCCTTGTTTGGCAAAAGATGTTCACACTTCGCCCTTTTTTTAGCATTATTTATGAATGAGAACAATACTTAAATTGTCCAATTTTGTTTAGATTTTAACTTTAATTGTAAATCTACTTCAAAGACATTTGAAATAATATTTAAATAATGAAACAGACTTACTGTTTCTTTTTGCAACGAAGTTTTAATATTGCGTCTAGAGAACAATATTATAGTAAATTAAATTAATGTAAGTAAAATCTGTTTGACGACCATTTAAAAAGATCCCAATGAGGTGCACACTTACAGTTTTAAATGAATAACACATTCAATATTCAAATGTAGTAGAGCATGTTACATAGATGTTTAGTTGAATAACATTGTTAATGAACTCATAAATGATCATTATCAAATGACTAATTATTAACCAGGAATTGCACATGTGCTATCATCACAATAATTACGGGAGGCAGTCATCAATTAAAGATCATTTTGTTGCATTGTTGTGCATTTATGAAATAACTACTGTGCTTTCTCACTTATAAGACTATTTGCTTATAAGATGGACCCCCTACTTCACCTGTGAAATTACCGGTTTCTGCTTCGACCCTCTTATAAGACGATGAAATAAAGGAAATGACCAGTCATGCTGTGTCAACAAAAGGGTTAATTGGTTAACTGACTGTAGCGCATGGCGGCATGACATTAATTTTTTTTGATCTACGTCACCAAGTCTGGTATGACAGTATACAATATGTCAGGGAACAGTGCACTGTCCTTGTGTACTTGAGGCCAATCAATAATTTCGTGGAGGAATGTAATCGGCAGCAGCTTATAAACACATCGTTCACTCCCTCACTGTCAAACTGCTCCGATCGATATCGCCTTGACAAAAGCTTATCTCAAAGTCAGTCAACTTGACCCTTGTAATGAGGCAAGTCTACACAGAAACACTAAGTAAATTACAGCTTAGAGTATCTGGCAAATTCAAGCTGAAAGTTTATTTCAGTGTTCATTGACAGATTATTAGCCGTGTTTCATGCAGAACAAAGGGAAATGTATGAGAGACAGTTAATCGCTAACGGTCAGAATTCTAAGTTCAATTAAGGTAAATTATTGGTGGTGAATAATAATGGCACGTCGGTTAATCGCATAACTGCTTACAATTTTGTGGTATGTTTTTGCCCTAAAACAACATGAAAACTTTTTGCCAGGTCACTAGACCCGCCTATAAGACGAGCCCAACACTTTGAACATGAAATTTTGAGGGAAAATCCCCATGTTATAAGTGAGAAAATACGATACATGCTCCAAATTGTCATGTGTGTGAAAACCTTAATAAATTATGGGCAACCAAAAACGTACGACAATAACGTACGACAATAAGAAGTAAAGATTTAATTCTTTTCTTTTTTATAAATAATAAAAGGACAATCACGCAAATTTTAGTTATTTAATATAAATGTGTAACATTCCCGTATTTGTATAGATTTTATTTGATTATCTAGATAAAACTTGTTTATTTCAACACATTTTTATATGAAGTAACATTGCATTTAACCAAACAAATAGCTACCATTATATTTTTTTTCAGGTTAAGATTTTTTCGTTTGTTACGACAAGTTTAAAATTAGATTTTGCTAAGAAAGATCAACAATGCTCATAATATAATTTCCATTATGTGAAGAGGAAGTAAACATAAAAACAAGGAGTAGAAATAATTAGACATAAATTAACAAGTAAACATTTGGACTTTTGATACATTTAGATTTAGGGGTAAAGTGTAGCACATAAACTTCTATTAGAAGGCGACATGTTATTGAGCAAGGGCGAAGTGTGATTCACTCTGGGCGGAGCGTGGTAAATCAGGGCGAGAGCGAAGTGTTAACAGGGGATGATCAGACTGGTGTGAAAACATTGAAATGTTCCCAGTTGTTTGTGAAAAAGAGATATAACTATATCCTCTTTAACATAAACTCAAGGCGGCAGCTGAATTCTATAGTTTTTATGAAAGTACTAATATGTTTATAAAATCTGCTCAAAACTTCTCATTACTGTCCGATATAATTGAATCCAAATGCACCCAAATCACTTGTTTTGGGGAAATAGATGCAATAAAACAGTTCGGTTTTCGACCATCTTCCCGCCATAAACACCATTACATATGCAGCAATATTTCGGCGATTTCCATTTCGGTTTTATTTCTTTCTTTAATGAACTTTCCATGTCACTCGATGTTTGTGTTGCTGATAAAATTTCTACTTATGCCCCTCAAGTTTTATTTAGCGCTATTGCGCATGCGCATTTGGGGAGTACTCAAGGGCAGAAAACTTAGTTATCTGAAAGCCCAATACAAAATGAACTGTTCATAGACAGCATGCTCTACTTATCTCAGCAGTAGGAGTAAACAATGGTCATAATTCTGCTTAAATGAATAAAAGATTACCTGCCAATTTGAAAAGGGTTGCACTGTTACTGCTGAAACAAGTGTTCCAAGTTTTTAGTCTTTGTTTGACAGTTTTCATTAAACAGAACTTAATAGAAATATTAACCAAACATCAACAAGAGTGAAATGAATAGCTCCACATTATGTTTCTTGCAAAGATTGTGAAAGAAATGATGGAAGCTCTTTAAGAATAATTCTTTCAGATAAATTTATCTTCACTTTCTTTTCAGTACAGGTCTGTGAATTTATCATCATGAAGAAATGTTTTTTTTTAAAACTTATCTCTTTTTAATTACAATAAAAACGGCGGAGAATTTTGGCACTCAATACACATTCAATTGGAAAGAAAACTGTTGCTTTTTAAAATATGTCCACATAGTAAAGAAAGATGTCTGCAAAGACCAAAACAACACTTTAACTTAGCAGGGAAACAACCATTGATAAAAATTATCCTGTTGTTTTTTCCATTACAGGTTTGAGAATTTGTTTGTTGAATTTATTGTACCATCAACAGTATTTCAGTTATCTGGAAACTGTCTGTAAATTTAACATCATGTTATCAGCATAATTTCACTGACATTTATTACACTGACTTGGTTGGTCAAATTTTTAAACAATCCTATTTAGCAAGGACAAATAGGGAAAGTAAACAGATGAACACTCAAGCTAAACGAACACTTTCAGATAAAAATTCTACCTCACTGCCATTCAGCACAGGTCTGTGAATTTATCATCATTAAGTGAACTAAAAATGATTTCACTTTTACATTTAAGCAAGGAGTAGTATAGTTATCAGTGATGAAAGCTAAGAAAAGAACAGGCACTTTTACGATATGCTCGTAACATCGTAAATGTTTGGGATTTTTTCTTTCCCAAAATCCCAAGATATGGAAAAAAAAAAAAAAAAAGTGAAATGCTGCCAAGAAAAGTGGTAGAACTTGTTTCAGGAGTAGACCTGCCCACATTAAAGTTTTCACCTGACCGAGACTCAAAATTACCATGCATGAGTCTACAGTCACTGCCTCCAACTGCTCAGCAACAGGTGTTATTTACAGGTGTGCAGGCAATCTGACAATGAAGATTTTTATTTCCACTAATAAAATCAATGATAAAAGTTAGTTTGGGCTACTTTCAGAAACCATTTCTTCCACAGTGTAACTTCAGTACAGGTCTGTGAAATGTATCATCATTAAGTCAATGCACGAATGCACGTTACAAAGTAACGAAATGATAAAGCAGGAATGGGACAGAATGGCAGATAATTTGCATTTACTCGTAAACAAATTTTTTAACATGAAATCTGCAAATGCAGGCTTTATCAGCTGAATTAAATAACTGTAATTAAATTGTTTATCATTCATAAAATTGTATTCAATATATTGCACACATATCAATGCAAATTTTTGTTGTGTTGTTTTTCTCAGCAGGTTATATCTTCAAGTACAAATCATAATTAATCATCATAGCAGCAATAAATCCATGTATCTGCATGTCAGATCAAACACTAATTAACAGTTAGTGTAGCAATTAGAACATTAAACAATATGTATATATGTAGCAGAGTGTAATGTATGTGGACAAACATAAAATATAAACAGATTGAAAAGTCTTCAAATAAATATATACTAGAGTTTACATGGAAAAGACAAACAGAAAAGTTGACTGTTAATCAGATGAAAGCATTTTCATGCACATATGTGAAGCAAATACAAAATGTATACCCTTGATCAAATGAGGAAAGCTGATATATGATAAAGCAGTATTTTACTTGGGCACCATTATTTACCAGTCAGCATGCAAACAATAGATACAGGAGCTGATATTCATTCAAGCTGTTCAATCCATGACCAGCAGTTATTGTAGCATATTGACTGATTTTATAAGCTGGTTGGTCTGAACGTCTTTTTTTCAGTCTGCTATGTGACAATGTTATTGATATCCCCATTATTGTTTCTATAGCAGCAGAAATAAGGTTCAGACTGCAGTTTTGCATATGCAGCAATCACACTTCGTTCTGAATGAGATTCTTGTGAACACTGATATCAATGATGAAGCTTTGTTTATCATGACTATTATTTGAGAACAAATGTACTTAGCAGGTTTTGGAACATATATTTTACAGAACTTTCAGAAATAAACTCTACCTCACTGTCACTCAGAACAGGTCTGTGAATTTATCATCACCAAGTTCAGGGCCAACAGTAATTTCTTTCACAAACTTCCAAAGATAAATTAAATTTCTACTTTTGTACATGATTTCTACTAATTATATTACTTATAAACCCCTCAAATTGTTTTTTATCTGAGAACTTGTATTTTGTTATAAGTGTGCTTATCATACCACTGATACGATTCTGGATGAATAATAAAAATCTGTCCCTAATGCCAAAAACCACAACAGCACATTATAGAACGACAGGAAATCTTCTTTCAGATATAGATTCTTCCTCACTGATTTTTATCAGTACAGGTCTGTGAATTTATCATCATCAAGTTGTTAGCCCACAGTCTAAAACAACAAAAGGGTTTTGATACATCTTACGAGAAAAATTACCATGACTTTCAACGTAAAAGAAAAAAAAACTTAAATTTAAAAAGAAAGACGCATTTGTAAGCACCTGTCTTGCAATATACTAAAACAAACCTCGGCCCTGTAAAATCCATCTCCCAGTGTATGTTAGACAATACAGATGACAATACCATGTGTTAGGGGATACAACATCTAGATGGGGTTTGGGGTGTTTAATGGGACGAACCTTTACTTGTCCTGATATCACCTCACGAGTGATACCCACCAATAAATCATCCTCCCAGAGATCCTGCTCATAGTAGTTCAACCCATCATTAATCATCTTCATCATGTCTGCCGTGATCTTGGACCGGGGAGTGTGGTCGCCAGTGCGATCTCCACCAGGGTGCTTTCGGTATGCTGGCGGTGTTTGGGTAACGATCAAGATCTTGTTAACTTCACTGTCAGAGATCTCATAGTTATCCTCCTCATCATCAGACCTAGAATAGTTTGGTTGGTAAACGATGTTTGTTCCTTAATTGGATAAAACAAAAAATGAAAATAAATACAGAAATTGCACTGAGGGAGAGTTTTCAGGGAGGAATTCAAAATACACAAGACCATAGTTTAACTGTGTGTGCTCTGCCTGTCTTCCAATCATATGCTACCTATATTCCAAGTTTAAACAAGTAACATCTGATCAGGCCTTTAGGTGTAAATGGAACACCTGTACTTGAGCAGTCAGTGACTGTTAGAGAATTGGCATACTGAAAAAGGGCCAAAGGAAATCCAGATACTATATGCTGGCATTTTTTTCATGCAATGTACTGCATATGACTCCAGCAAAACCTAAAACACTGTACTTGACTGCCTCACAGTTGTCTTTATAATGTTTATATTTCATTCCCCTGCCATGGACCTCTTCATACCCTAGTTTTGTATGACCCAGCCAACCCAATAGAGGAGTACCCTTTAGTTGTACAACAGAACCAACTCTGTGTACTAACATGTTGAAGCCAAGCTATTCTTCTCCCTTATTATTACTCATTGTGGCCTTCAGCATACAAGTAAGCTCAGCTTAGCTCTGTCAATTGTTGTATTAAATTATAGTTGTAGTTTTCTGTATTCTTGTTTTTCTAACCATGTTTTTCATCTGCAAACTATTTTCAGAGTGATTTGTTGTACCCTCCTTCCAACAAGCAAATACACAACATTGTTTATAAGTGGGGCATGTGGGCTTAGAGCCCATACATGGGATGACTAGCCATGTCCTTAGCTTGTTGTAGTTGTTCTTTGGAATAACCCAGATTAATGTACAATGCATACCATAGATAATCTGGCTAACAATATCATTAATCTTCAGTCATGAACAATGTTGCTGAAAAAAGTATTTAAGTAGGTTACAATAAAATGCTTTTCAATGATTTAACACAGCAATTAACAAAAACAGTTATAGAACTAATATTATCTTTCACATCATGTTTCAATTAAAGGTCAGTTTATGTCAGTATAATAATAACCCAAAATACAACTTTAACCTGAACATCCCACTCGGAGTATTTTTTTTAAACATACCACTCGGAGAAGTTGTTTTTGCGTCCAATTCCTTCCATCTGATCCATCTCTTCATCGAACATGAAGTCAAGCTCTTCCTGCTCTTCACCTCCCCGCTCCTGTGCAAAATGAAACAGTAACGGAAACTTAAATAAAACAGTAATGCCTTAAGAGTAGGATCATGCTCCTCCCTTCCCCAAGGTAACAGAAAATAAGTATTAATTGATCCATAAAAATCAAATTTAATAGCAAATAAATGTAATTCTTACCGCAAAGAATATTTCTCATAAATCTATGAGTAAATACTGAGACACTTTAATTAATAATCTATGTTTAACACTGGGTACAGTTAGTCCTCAAAAATGACTAGGATGCAAGAGAATGAAACTCTGTCAGATTTATATTCTACCTCACTGTCAATCAGCACAGGTCTGTGAATTTATCATCATAAAGTGAACACCTTAGGTCTTTATGGAATAAGGTATACATACAAGAAACAAAAAAAGTCACACTTTTTTGTAAGTCACACCAACTATCTTTAGGTTAACGCTTGAAGCTAATATAGTCCTGCCTTCCACTCCTATCATGTATGATAGATACTACACTTAGTCATATAAGGCTGAGACAGGGTCAACAAATCATTAAACAAACTTGTATCTCCTTGAGAGTTAGCAAGGGAACTATACCGCTATTATTTCTACAACCGAAGCTCTACTAAGTGCAAGACAAGTGCTAGAACCACACTTAGAAAAAAGAGCACCTGGTATACTAGACACAATACAAGGCAACCAGCCTTGGTTCAATCCCTACATCCAATGTTAACCCTGTAGTCAGTACTTGATAATTGTTTGCCATAGACTTGATCATAATGTCCTGCTTCAAAACTAATGTTCTTGCATAATTCTGTCAAATACATTGTTACATGGTGTAAATGGCAACAACTGGTGTGTGTGTTTATATGTCTGTGCTCATTAAAACTAGTGAATCACAGCAGAAATACAAATTAAGGAGTTAAGTTGAAGTGAAAATTGTGATATATAAAATGTTAACTGTAATTTATAGATCTTTTTTTACTAAACAACAAAATGATTTAACTACAAACAAGAACTGACAGTAGACACCATTCTTCATTTGCCTCAGTGCTGGATAGCGTTAACTGGAACTAAAACCTTAATCCACATAGTTATTTGCTTGTTTATGTTTTGTTACATCCCACCAAGAAAATTGTGATCATACTGGCAATGTCCAGATAATTATTTGTGGAGGAAGAGCCCAGACTTATGTCTGGGTAGAACCACTGGCGCACCAGAGGACAGGTGGAAATCCTTCCCACATGGAAGATTTTATATGATTGGGACTAGATCATGTGGTAAAGGACTTAAAAGTAACAAGTTGGTCTCCAATAGCTTAGCAACAGTTGCCCCCTCGATTATAAGTAAACAATCTCATTGACAAAAAAAAAAAGGACTTACTTTGTCTTCTTTCTTCTGTTTCTTTTCTTTCTTTTCTTTAACTCGTTTCTTCACCTCTGTCCATTCCCCTTGTAGCTCAGGTGCACTAGAGGATAGGATTGGAGAGTAAACGTCATCATGGTGACTAGAGAACAAGCCTAGGTGCTCTGAGTGGTGCTGCTTGTCTTTACCATCTGCAACACAAGGTTTAAACTTTACCAACACAACATTAATGTCACGACCAAAGGTTACTGACTTTAAGCAGTCTGAAGTTAATAAACATTTTATGGTCCGAGACCTAAGCTTCAAGCTATGAGCTTGTGAGCTTGAGCCCGATAGCAGAACAATAATGTAAGTAGACCATGATTGACACATTGGTGCATACTATACAACATCTCTCTATATACTATACATGGAGAAGAGTAAAATACATATGTTAGCTGGAGAACCTTCCCACATGAACTCTTTCCTCAAAAGAACCTGAACTAACCAAACTGTTCTAATATAAATTTTATACAATATTATTTCATTTAACTTAATAAAAACGCATTATATTATCTAACCATATCTGAGTACAAGAGCTGTCCATAGACTGCACACTCAACTTTTCTCAGTGCTGGACAGTTTATATGTTAAACAACAAAAAAGCGCATAACTGCAAAATATAATATAAGGAATACCTGCTCTATTGGAATGGGCTATACTTAAGTGAACAAGTACTCCAAATATAACCATTTTTTTTTTAAATTATCATGATACCTAACAAGGAAAAGAAAATATTTGTCACCTTGTGCCTTTGCAGTGCCTGCTTGCCCATACAGTTGACCAGGCACAAACTCTGGTACATCAGCATGGAGGCGACCTGGCACAAACTCTGGTACATCTGCGTGAAGCTGGGAGGAGAAAGGCATGGGAGCCGAGTCCTCAAGTGGCCAGACATCGGGTGTCACAGTGCCTCGGACACGCAATCTGTCTGGGGACAATTCCAAGCTATCACTCTCCCCCAATGCCTAAAATAATAAAATAAGGATTAGAAAGTTAAATGACTGAGCTTATTTAATGTTAATTAACTGTTGATTAATCTAGAAAAAATCAAACAAGCTGAATAATATGAGGAGTTTCAGTTATCACACAAAATCCTAATGCATGTTATTTTAACTCAACCATAAAATAAAACAAGTCACAGATTTAAAAGTTAATACTGTTTATTGTGCACAAAAAAATGATTCAGTTAATAACATCAAGTTCAGAAAATGTTTTAAAGTCATCTCCAAGGGCTGTAGATTTTGTTCAACTATGATTCAGACATATAACTGCAGGTTGCACACCTCAGTAAAAGTGTGCTCATGGAAGAGCAGTTATTATGACTGATTGTTAAGTTATTCTAGTCACTGTGTGGTGTCATCCCAAGTTTGTGCAGGGCTGGAAAAATACGCTAGCCCGACGTCCCGGACTAGTCAACATGTAGTTTCAGGCTACTGACCATTGGTCATTAAATTAGTCCCGGGCTAGTCATTAAATAGACGGCCAGACAAGTGACAATACACAGCGGTACCTAATTAGCGATGCAACCAATCAAGCTATCGCCTGGGGCGTTTTATCAACACCACGTAATGGCGTCGCATAGACAATTCAAACGAATCCCAAAACAGCCAATCACGACGCGCAATACATCGACGCTTAACATGATCGGCCAATCAATGTGTAGGTGACAAATAACGGCATTAATACTGCATATTGAAGTACATGTGATAAGTGATAATTGATTCGCAAACTTTTTAAACTCGGCACGCGAAGAGTAAAGGGATTAGAGCCAGGTAAGTCTCAGTTTGATGATCTTTACTTTCATTGTCATATCTGAATACAATAGCCCAATTAAACAATACTCGATGCCAATTAAGGTGGGTATAAGGTATATCTTGGTACGAGATTGAAGATGATTTTAATTTTAATCCATCGTCAAGTCTGTGCACAACGCAGTAGTAAAATATGCAGCCATGTCACTCTTGAAATATTTTACATTTGGAAACACAAACTCTTACACTTTGAATGAAAATCAACAATCAAAGTCACAAACTGGCGGAAGTAAACGGCGCATTGAAGAATGCCCTAACACTCCAACGAAAATTAAGTCAGCAAGTTAAGCACTTACAGCAAGACAAATTTAAAAAAAGTTATTTACATTTACCATTCTTAAGAAAATACCATATGTGCCTTTGATATTTTCCAAATTGCAATTGACAGATTCAGTTGTTAAAAAAGCAAAACTGTCATGCCTTACCATGGTGTAATGTCAGAATACTGTATATATGTTATGAAGACAAAGTAGTTGTATAAGTGAGTAACATAAAGTGTACAAGTGTATTGGCCCAACATTTACGTGTCAGGGTCAGGATGATTAAAATTTGACATTGTTACAAAAACAATGTACATGTAATGTATTTTCTTTATAAAACCAGGACATTGCAAGAGCTATTTAATCAGTTGTAACTTATTTATTCTTTACTTTTGTGTTAGATTATATGCTGTTTTACAGACAAAAATAAAACAAAAACTTGTTTATACCTTGTTTGTTAGTTATATATATGACAAATTAGTGTCCATTTATTGAAAATGATACACATTTTCGGACAAGTCATCTTTGTCCTTGTTACTAGTCCGGGACTAGTCATGGAAAAGAAAATTTTTCCAGCCCTGCTGTGGCAAAAAAATCTAATGTCACACTTAGTCTTAGCTAGTTATCTTGTGATCCATCGAACAAAAATCTCTACCCAGACATCAATTGTCTCTGGACATCGCCAAAATGACTGTTTATGTTGGTGTAATGAAGTTTAAAAACATTAAAAGTACCTCAATGATCAGATTGACATTCTGAGTCAGAGCCTGCACTCTGTGAAAGCTAGCAATAAGGCTGATGGGGATCCAGCCACCCTTCTGCATCTTGCGTCGCAGAAAGAAGTCCCTCTGCAAGTTTTCCTCACTAAAATAATACTCACTGAAAAACAATAAAAATGAAGTGTATAGTACTCTAGTCATCCATTGACTTTGATGTTTGAGCGCAAAGATTTTTCTAAGCATACTTGATTCTATTAATATCTTATACTTGACAGCCAGACAATTGCTGAAATATGTGGCAGTTTAAACTTAATGACATGGATTGCATTGTTTGGGGTTTAAAGAAAAAAAAACAACACTTTCATAAAATTTACTTAAAGGAGTTATAATGTTGATGGAAGGATTAACTTGGAATCAAACAAGCAAATAAACAAAATCAGAATAATCCTGCTAAATGGCATTAGTTTGACCTTGACCTGAGCCCTACATCATGTTCACAGGATGTGCACCTTCATACAGTCTACATGAAAGAAATTTAAAAACCCTGGACCTTAAGCTCCACAAGCTGGCACTATCTACTGGACCGGACCAAAGTTTACCAGACCGGTATGATTTTGGCATTTTGACACAAAAGGTTGGTAAGCTAACCGCAGTGTTGCGAGTGGTTGGGTTCAGTAAAAGGCTGTAAGGCGTTTAGTTTAGTTAGTATATATCTTCATTATAAATCAGAATTTTAAAAAAGATGTGGCTGAAAAATCTGTTTGACTGTCAGTTCATTTATCATATAAAAACTTAATGGACCAACAGAGATTTTGGTTGACTTGGGCAAGGGTTCACCGGGTTTTGTCGAAGACCGTCATACCCTTGTTATATCTGATTGTGTAAGGTCTCACAGCATCCACTGATTTATTTCTATGAAATGACTAAGGACTAATATGTGGACTGAAAGATGTGAGGATGGTTCATGGACAGACCATCTGACAGACTATGTCAAAACTTTTGGGCTGTAGATATACAATGGACTTACATCTGTTTCCTGCAGTACTGCTTCACAGTGGCATCATCCATGTATGGCATGTTGAAAAACACAGGCCTTCCCATGGCTGTAGGGTTGGCGAAGACTGTAGGGTCAACTGTGGCAAAATCTGTTGCATGGGCGTAGTGCATCGTTTGACCTGGAGAATACATTGTACAAATATGAGAAGGGCCTTGTCAGTTAATGCAATGAAAAAAAGGAAAACCTTGTGTAACTGTTAGTCTATCTCTTATAAAAATATCCGGGACTTTTCAGGAAATGGACTAGGATGCAGCACTGATAAATGATTCTGTATGACTTCATGGAAAAGTAAGAGGCTTTTGAAATGGAAATTTGTTTCTCCTGTTCAGAGTCTAAAAACAAATCAAGATGTTTTATTTATTTGGGTTTTACGGCACATGTATTAAGGTGTTCTCATGTTGATGGTTTCAAATAACATGCTCATTAAATTGAACCTTTTTCTTGACTTTTATCTTTGTAAATTATCGTCATACTTACCCACACACCCTGTGTAAAATATCAAATTTTATTTCATTTATTTTAATCTATGAAAGTCTTTTACCTGTAAGACTTTCAGCATCAAGTCGTCCTCTTCCCCGCCCACCTCCTCTACCACGCCCTCTCATTCCACCGCCACGCCCCCTGCGGGAATGTCCCCCTCGAGGACTGGGTGGTCTCATGTCTCTGCGCCAGTTCTCAGACTCTGAACCTGCCAAACAGAGGAACATGTATTCTAGTGGGAATCGGCTTTTTGTTTGTTGTAATTCATTTATTCAAACTGAATATCTCAAGATTATTTTGGTGGATAACATTCAGAACTTTTAGATGAAATGTGGCCAATTACAAATTAGTTTTACAAAATTGTTAAAAATCTTTATTTTACAGCTAAAATACAATTAATGTTATGCCATATCTTCCACTGAATTCAGATTAACTATGTAAAAGACTTCATCACTTACCAAATCTGTTGCGCTCTGGTCTGTTCTTTTCATTCTTATCTGCAGCAGAGCCAGGTTTTGAGGTGCGGCCTGCACTTCGACTACGCCGAGATCTTCCAGACTTATGCTCTATATCCATTGGCACCCACTTCTGTTTCACACCTGTACAGAAAAATAGCAGTTTGTTATAGATTAAAATTAACATTTTGAAGAACTAAACTTATCAATGAATTATATTTTGGCTATAACTTGTTTTACTAAAATTGTTTAATCCAAGGATGCAATCTAACTTGTTTAGGGGCATTTTTGAGAATGTTAAGTTATATAAACATTATTTGTACCAATTGTGAATAAAGGTCAATTGTGGTCCAGTTTGTTCTATATATAGATCCAATCAGCAATTGATCAGTTCTTTACAATATGATATGCAGTTGAAATCTTTTGTAATTGAATGTGTGTTGATTCTAAGTTACTATATCATAACATCTAGTCAGATATTCTGCATCTTTATTGTCTTGAGACATTATACTAACAGTGTTTTAGAATGCTTCTTTTTGGCAAATTTTAATTCCCTCTTAGAATTTATTTCATTTTAATGAGAATGAAATTGTTCAAAATGATTCCACAGTCTATAACTTTTCTAGCAATTTATTTCATGCCAAAAAAAGGTGTCACATACCTTTCTTCTTTGGTGTTCTTGAGCCCTCCTCATTGGAAGAGTTATTTTCCTTGTTCTCCTTGGCAGAATCTTCTCCCCCTGAATCACTAGATGGCGCACTAGCATTGTTAGGTACCTCCTGATTGGCTGGTACTGGCTTAGTAGGCGGCGTTTTCTTGATTAGCGGAGTGCCAGGCAGGGGCTCCGATACCTCACTCAGAGATGGCCAGTTTTCATCATCCTGAGATATACATGAATGTATACATACAGATACATGTAGTGCTAAACACTAGAGTAAAAATAATCTAAAATGTTTCTTTCAAGTACTTCTTGCGCCTAGGATCATGGCTGTGGAATAAATATCAGAGACATACTGCAGAATGCATTGTGTCCATGTAAACTGATTAAAGAAAGACTGACAATGAAGATACTATATTGCATTATCATAATCAGAAGAAAACCCTTTTTGTTTTTTCTTTTTACTATTTTTACTACTTAAAGAGTATTATATTGTTACACCTAAATGTCAGGCTCATTTGCTGTCTGAGCTACAAGAACGATATTTCCTTTGTATTAATTTGAAATAAGGGGAAAAAAAGACAAGCAAGTTCACCTGGAAAAAGACACTAGACAATGATGGGAGGCATGAGAGCTTAACAACCTAAGTAAAATTCAAGAATAAAAATGGATGCCTGCAGAGTTGTGGCCTTGTGTGCTCCATTGCATTAAGAAGCCTGTCGTGCTGTCATAGCCAAATTTTAATCTATCATGCTTGCTTATTTAAGTAATTACGTAATGAAAAGGCTAAGAGCTATTGTAAAATGCACAGAATGACTCAGATGTCTCAAAATGTAAACCAATAATTAAGGTAATTGATCGATCAGACATAACAAAAGTTGAAAGGTTTAATGCAACCTGTCCCACAAATCAAATTACAACATTCCATTTAGGTTACATCTCACTGAATACAAGGGCAAGATGATGTATTATGGTAGCATTTGGAGGGCCTTTATGTATTTTTCTTTCTGTGTTTACAGAATTTCTTTTTTAAGGCTTTTCAGCTATATACATTAAAATTGTACTTGACAATTTCTGTAAGTACCTACCATATAGTTTTAAAGATTTTTTTTATATATTTTGCTGCAATCTATCTAATTTAGAGTTCACATATAATTCTTGAAATTTGGTTAATTTCATGTTCCAGTAAATATTTTAACACATTCAGTTACCTCTTCATTTTCAACAAAAACCTGCAGACAGTACGGTAAGAAAAAGGTGACTTAAATAGAAACACTAAATGGATTAGGGGATGAAAATTGAAAATAATAAATAAAATCAAGATTTAAGCCGGAATATGACACTGCTTTTTATGGAGCTCCTGAAAAAATAAGTAAGACTAATACTAAAAGTGACATTAGCATGAAGAGTTAGTAGAATAGGCTTTGTTAAGGAATTGGCATTTTTCTTATAAAAACTAGAGCTAGTGAACCTGGTAGTTAGGAGTTGTACTGATGAATTACATTTCATGCACAAAATTAACAAGGTGACACCCTTATAGCATACAAGTTCAAGTATAGGTAATATTGTTTTATCAGTTTACCATCCCACCAACAGTATTTAAGTCATTTGGAGACAGTGTAATGGGGGATGCATGTATTTAAATATATCAAGTTAGAATATTTTTGGTATGTATAAAAATATAAGATTGGGGCTGTGCTACACATGTTTAATTTCCCACATAAAAGACATACCTTCTCTGTCTTTGGGCCGTTAACAGCAGCTGCAGGCGTCTCAACCACCTGGGCAACAACCGGTTTGACTTCCTTCACTGGAGGAACAACTGCAGCTACAGGAACTGGAGCTGAAAATAAAGAATAAATTGAAGATGAGTATCAAAACAATAATAATAATTAGTTGTTTTATCATCCCCAAATAATATTTTAATTGTCTGAAGACTGTCTACTTGAAGTAGTCCTCATATTACAGATAACATGATTTGAACCCCTGATATAACAATACCACTTGCTGTTCAATAATTCTGATAAAAGGCTGACCTGTTGTGGGGCTACCTTTATAAGATAAATGTAAATGAGGAAGCTACTTTGCCAACCAAATGAGATAACCATGCTAGGTAGGCATGGAATACCTGCTTCTACTGTGGCGACAAATAGTGGCCACATGTTTTTAAGACAAAACATTTACATGTATGTATATATAAATAGTCTAATACACAATACTTCCCAAAGGCAACCCGAGACAATGATACAATATCACCAACATATATTGTCCTATTGAATTACTATAGATCTATTACATTAATCCCATTAATTATTATCCTTATTCACATATGAAAGGACTAAACAACAACCTGCCTCGATAATGAGACCCTATATATAGCTCCCTACCATAGCTACCTATGACCATCAAGTAATGTTATGATAGCATTTACATTTGTTGTCGCCATATTGAATGACAATAAGAGTGGACAGTGTCCATGAGACAAACACCACCCACACACCTGTCAGGTAACACCTCTGGGAGGCAATGCAATAGCTGATAATTATATATTAGTTACATACATATTTCCCCATAACATATATATTACTCTTTCATATGGTAAACACATAATAACTTTAGGACCATACAATCATAGAATGCTGACTTTAGGGGGAAAAAAAGCAATAAGAGGCAACAGCTTGTAATATATCCATGTGTCAGCAGTCTTGAATATAACAAAGTTCTAGTAAACGCTTAGGGATTGGGATTTGCTAGCATTTTTGCCGATACTATGCAGCGACATTTCTATCATTATAGCACAGGGGCACTTATGAGGTGCCCAGGGACTGAACCCAGCCGGTCCATTATAATGACACTGACGAGTCAAGCATAATGCTGCCCCCTTAGCCCAAAAGTTAGGAGGGAAGCCACTACTACCAACTTCAAAGTCTTTGGTTTGCACCGGCTGAGATTTGAACCCGCGACCTCCCGATCCGCAAGCCGATGTTCTACCAGTTGAGCTATTGCGGCCAGTCTGTAAACGCTTAAATCTTGTAAACGTACATATGATTTACATGGATCAAGCATTTGATTAGATTGCAAGTTTTCATATACATAGATTTTGCAGCAGGACCCAAACATACAGCTTGTCGGTCTTACACATAGGGACTGCGTTTTTGGGCGGAGCTTCAATTTCGATGTGATTTAGGCCCCCAGCAAATCACTATCTACGTTGCATGCATACTGAGAGATCACTGAGCAAGGGGCAAATTATAGGCTATGCCTACCAAGGTACACTGAAAGATCTCACTTTCTCAACTGACAGTTTAATTGTTCCTAATTAATGCAGGTGATGATGCACTGCAACTGTTAGGTGTTACTGCTATCAGCATTATAAATTACATTGCGACTCTAATTATGATTTAACCTATCTCTCCAGATACATGAAATTCCACCATAAATGGCAGTGCTTTTTTCTAAGAGTGAAAACAAAAAGGTGTCTGTCGAAACGCCGAGTTCACACGTAAAATGGACATTATTTTCTTGTTAATTAAGCGTGAGTGAATTTACCTTTGTATTTAAGTTAGTCTGTAACAATACGCAATGAATATTGAATGATTTCAACCCTGGATACTTTGTTTAATCACATGCTAATTATGTTGGAGAAATTAACATAATACATGATGACGTCATTTGGATAATGTGGTTTCGCTCGCAGAACAGCATGTTTCTTCAATAGTTCTATATCAATCTAGAAAGTAAACAAAAACTGCCTATTCTAAGAATGTTAAATGGTTATATTGATCATTCAAACATTATGTCAACAGTAATTTATTGATAACATTTTTGTAATTAGTTTTTGCGTTTATGACCAGAAAAAAACACAAATAAACCTATACTGTAAATTTGATTAAGATTTAAGACAATAATTAAAAAAATGCATTAATCATGTCATGTGATCACAGCAAATGCAATCTCATGTGTGAATAATTAATATCAAACATACATTATTTTGATACAACATAGTTGAATATAACATTTTTGTATGTTTGTTAAGTTAATGTGATAAAAAAAACACATAGTAAGCAAAAAAACTACGCACGATAAACACATCTGGATCATTAATTTATTTTAAATTATGAATGTGCACAATATCAAATAAACTTTGTTAAAACTGAAAAGGGGAAAACAGTCATCATCTAGGATTAATTTGATTGTGTAACACACATTTACCTGACAAGAAAGGGTAAAATAATGATACATATAGATACAGATAGCATCATTCTTTGAAAACTGCTCTCCCATCCGAATAAAGATATAAATGATAAAATGGCATACTGAAGGTCTTGTGTTGAACAGATATGTATTGATATGTTTTGCAATGTTAACTGACTAAACTATTTTCCCATGTGTATGATGTATCAAACTGTACTGTTGACTTCAAACAAATAATTTTATTGTTTTGAGCAAAAGTATGTTGAATATTTATTAAAAAATGTAAAAGAAAAGTTAAATTAAGTGTGCATCTATTGTTATTTCTGTCTTGACACAGTACATAGAACTTAGCACATAAAAACATGTGTTTAAGCACAGGCACGCAAACGATGTGGACCATAACTTTTCAATAAAAGTGTTTGAGCACAGGCACGCAAACGATGTGGACTGTAACTTTTCAATATAAGTGTTAAAGCATAGGCACAACAAATGGTGTGGACAGTAACTTTTCAATATAAGTATTTGAGCACAGGCACGCAAACAATGTGGACCGTAACTTTTCAATATAAGTGTTTGAGCACAGGCACGCTAACGATGTGGACCGTAACTTTTCAATATGTGTTTAAGCATAGGCACAACAAACGATGTGGACCGTAACTTTTCAATATAAGTGTTTGAGCACAGGCACGCAACAATGTGGACTGTAACTTTTCAACATAAGTGTTTGAGCACAGGCGCGAGTAGACTGTTACATTTTCTAGACTAGGAGTCCATGGACTCCTGTTGTCAATATCCTAGTGAGAACCTGGATATAAGAGACAAGCTTGTAATAATCCTACCACACCATCTGAGGGGAAATGCTACCAGTATATACCATAAAAGGCCATAAATTACGCGCAGTATGCACACTAACTTAAGGGCCACCAGCCCCTTGCAGGTCAGCTGGAAGACATCCTCTTCAGCCAACCAAGACTGAATGTAGAATAATAGTCATTAAAACTGTAACTGTTCATGACATATAGAATGAGATTTCACCAAAGCAAGTGCTGTTATGTCTATAAATAGATGTAACTTCATGACAAGATCAGCTGTCCTATCTCCCAGATAACAACGTACACATCTCGACACAGTAGTACTTAGAGGGAGGACACAACACACAACACTTGCATGCTAATCTCTTCAGAAACTTTCTGTCTTTTTTTTTAATAAAAGAATCTCATTGCAGAATGACTACTCAGAGTTCCTTATTGACTGTGCACATGATAGTGGTTTTAGACAACCAAATGCAGCAGGTATTCCTCCAGTTATAAATCTGGTTATAATATCATAGGTCAGAGATATTCAGTAACCTATGACAAAATGCACATTATTCTACAGTACTCAAGAACTTGCATCATAATGTTTAAAATCAATTTTAATTAACATGCAATTGTCTGTTTCTCATGTCATTTCATTGTCTATGATTGTCGGACAAGGCTTTATTAAGTTATGAAAGTACACACTACAAGCTATGTCATAAACCTTTTTGGTCTTATCAGGCAAGCCAAACAATAAAACACTGCAGGCAATTAAAATTTGTAGGCAGCTTTCCAAGAATGTGTTACATATTCAGACAAATCTCTTTGAAAGGAGTAAAACAGTTCATATTGTTTACATCATCTAGCTCTTAGCCTGCCACAACAAGAACTAATCAGACATTGGCAAACAATGCAAATTTAGATCAACAAGATTTATCTGTCTGATCAGGATCTGCACTGCTTGCTGCAAAGTCTCTACTAATTTGTCTAGAAGATGTTACTACTGCAGGTTATTGCTAACAAATTTGTAATAATAAGTATGGATTGTTCACAACATAGCCAGGTCAGGGCTAGTTCACTATCCTATGCATGCATGAAAAGGAAGACATGGCCAAGGTGCACTTAACATCGCCTTTCACAGGCCAACAAGACATGCAGCCTGCTGGGCTTAATACAAGTCACAGCAACATTGTGCAGGAGACCAAGTGAACTAGCAAGCCTTCGGGCTGTGCAGATAAGGTGAAATATTGACATTAAACAAATGTAAACATTATCAATTTAAATACATGTTTAATTTATTCCATGATTTTTATTTGCAACTAGATTTACATGTACCTTGTTAATTTAACCATTCTTATATTAAACTTTTAAATATTTAAAAGTTGTCCAATTTGAACAGCTACAGCTGCTGTTCACATTCTTTTTTCCATGTGCCCTAGACCAGTATAAAACAATCCAATGGTATTAAGGTATCAGATCTAGATTCAGCTGTAACATCATGGTCATCAGTGAGCTGTTCCACTTATTATTTGTAGACAAATGTTCCGACAAACATCTATACAACAGCAGCAGGGCTCCACAGGTCAGCTGGATTATTCCACTTTGGTATCTTACATCCCTTAACCCATTAAAATATGAACACATGGCACAAACTTCTAGAACACAATCCCTTCCGTTCTTGGCAGACAAGGGGAACATATGTTTACATTTTTTTTATCTAATGCCGCCTGAATATTTTAGATCATTATTTTTAAAGTTCAATGTTAGACTGTAAACAAACACATTACTCAAAATAAATCTTCGGATCTTCTTTCCATTTCTAGTAATCAGGCAATTAGCATTCATCCCGTCCCTTATCTGGCAGGTGACAGCCTTGTGTCAAATGTTTCATCAACTAGGTCATGCATCATCAACTCTCCACAATTATTTATTCATGTCATTTTTAACTTATGCAAAGTATACCTTAACATCGTACAGAGCGATGATGCTATATGATTAAGAGTGACATCGTACAGAGAGATGATGCTATATGATTAAGAGTGACATCGTACAGAGAGATGATGTTATATGATTAAGAGTGACATCGTACAGAGCGATGATGCTATATGATTGAGAGTGACATCGTACAGAGAGATGAGGCTATATGATTAAGAGTAACATCGTACAGAGCGATGATGCTATATGATTAAGAGTGACATCGTACAGAGAGATGATGCTAAATGATTAAGAGTGACATCGTACAGAGAGATGATGCTATATGATTAAGAGTGACATCGTACAGAGCGATGATGCTATATGATTGAGAGTGACATCGTACAGAGAGATGATGCTAAATGATTAAGAGTGACATCGTACAGAGCGATGATGCTATATGATTAAGAGTGACATCGTACAGAGCGATGATGCTATATGATTAAGAGTGACATCGTACAGAGATGATGCTATATGATTAAGAGTGACATCGTACAGAGAGATGATGCTATATGATTAAGAGTGACATCGTACAGAGAGATGATGCTATATGATTAAGAGTAACATTGTACAGAGAGATGATGCTATGTGATTAAGAGTGACATCATACAGAGAGATGATGCTATATGATTAAGAGTGACATCGTACAGAGAGATGATGCTATATGATTAAGAGTGACATTGTAGAGAGATGATGCTATATGATTAAGAGTGACATCGTACAGAGAGATGATGCTATATGATTAAGAGTGACATTGTAGAGAGATGATGCTATATGATTAAGAGTGACATCGTACAGAGCGATGATGCTATATGATTAAGAGTGACATCGTACAGAGCGATGATGTTATATGATTAAGAGTGACATCGTACAGAGAGATGATGCTATATGATTAAGAGTGACATCGTACAGAGAGATGATGCTATATGATTAAGAGTGACATCGTACAGAGCGATGATGCTATATGATTGAGAGTGACATCGTACAGAGAGATGAGGCTATATGATTAAGAGTAACATCGTACAGAGCGATGATGCTATATGATTAAGAGTGACATCGTACAGAGAGATGATGCTAAATGATTAAGAGTGACATCGTACAGAGAGATGATGCTATATGATTAAGAGTGACATCGTACAGAGCGATGATGCTATATGATTGAGAGTGACATCGTACAGAGAGATGAGGCTATATGATTAAGAGTAACATCGTACAGAGCGATGATGCTATATGATTAAGAGTGACATCGTACAGAGAGATGATGCTAAATGATTAAGAGTGACATCGTACAGAGCGATGATGCTATATGATTAAGAGTGACATCGTACAGAGCGATGATGCTATATGATTAAGAGTGACATCGTACAGAGATGATGCTATATGATTAAGAGTGACATCGTACAGAGAGATGATGCTATATGATTAAGAGTGACATCGTACAGAGAGATGATGCTATATGATTAAGAGTAACATTGTACAGAGAGATGATGCTATGTGATTAAGAGTGACATCATACAGAGAGATGATGCTATATGATTAAGAGTAACATCGTACAGAGCGATGATGCTATATGATTAAGAGTAACATCGTACAGAGCGATGATGCTATATGATTAAGAGTAACATCGTACAGAGAGATGATGCTATATGATTAAGAGTAACATCGTACAGAGCGATGATGCTATATGATTAAGAGTGACATCATACAGAGCGATGATGCTATATGATTAAGAGTGACATCGTACAGAGCGATGATGCTATATGATTGAGAGTGACATCGTACCAGGGCTAGAATTACAATTTTTTTAGGGCAAGGCAAGTGTTGCCTTGGACAGGGCTAATATTTTTTGGGCACTAAGGCAAGTTGCAGGGGCACCAAGGCAAGTATTTCCCTCTGAAAAGGGGCACCAAGGCTACTTCAGTTTTTCATCGAGTTTTAATGTAATTTCATGTCCTCTTCATTTATGATGCATTTTCTTGCTGAAGCTCTGCTCTAGTCATGCTAGTAAAAGAAGCCTTGAAGGCAGGAATGGAATCAAAGGGACAAAACAGATTCAAAAAATTATTACACTTAGCATTACAGCTCGGGGTTAACCAGTGACCCCTAAATGGATAACTTATCTTTGGCCTAGTCCCTAGTTTGTGAAAAAAAAAATCAATACAGATCCTTAACCTTTTTATTTATTGGTCAGGCTCTACACGTACTTCTGACCAATCAGATGCTGAGAAAAAGTCTTGAGACTCTTGAGAACCCAGAAGCTCAATAATCTCAAATTGGTCATGTAACTTCAAGTCTTGTCAATGGCATACAAAAAAAAAATGTTTCTTTTATAATGGGTTGTTAATCTGTTTTCCCTACAACAAATTTTTTATCAGTTTACCCCATTTTGGAGGATGTCTCAACATAATCTTTTTAACCCTTAGCTTGCAACATTAATAACTCAAACCTTTATGGTCTTGCTAAAATTGACATGTAGAGTTGCCTGGAGACATATTGCTAGAGATTCAGCAGCAAATAGTGCAGATCATAATCAGACAGCTTCCAGCAGGGATATGGCAGATCTAGATCTACACTAGCTGGCATAGCTTTATAGTATTTACCAATCTAAAAGTTAATGTAATTTCAATCATTTCCTATATATACTGTATTGATCCTAATAACATCTTGCTCAAAGAGCAATGTGTCAATATGGTGAATTCCTTATTAGGGCTGTCACAATATGCTTGAAGCGTACCTAGATATACTGCGACACAGAAAAGCATGTTGCAATACGTACCACAATATAATGCCAAATTTGAACAACAAATACCTTTAGTAAAATATGATCTAGCTTTATAAGCTTCACAAATGGTAACCACAGAAACTAAACACAGAAACAAGAAAGTCATACAACCAGAAGGTCGCAAAGTAGAAACAGTCAAGCAGGAAATTAACTGAAAAATATCACAAAAGTGTTGTGTGATGATCCCAATAAATTTCAGTGATGACGAAAATACAAGTGTATTTAGGTTGGTTGTGTCTCAACTATATCATGAATGTATATCCCAAATAAAAATATAACAGTTTGGTACATTATCAAAGAAAACAAAAAAGAAAAGAAAAGAAAAAGAAAACCATGATAAAGTTTAAAAACAAAATGAACTGTCAACACAGTCAGCTATTAAGTAATTAGAGCTTTGTATGAAGCATCTGAGAAACATTGGCAGCAGGTTGTTACATCTGCAATTTTCGATAAAACCCCAACCTTTCTGTAAGTTAGGAACCCAAAATCCAAATCTGCTACATAACTTTATTTTGAATGCCATATTATGTAGGGCGGTGCAGTGGTGGATAATTATTTGCGCACACAGTGGATTAAAATTATACACAACTATAAAGCTACAGATAATATAAAGTGGCAAACAGGGGAAATAACTCTGAAAAATGTACATTGGCTGATAGTAAATTATAAGCAAACATCATATTTTAGTGTTGCAAAGACTGTCATAAAAGTGCTAAATCTTGATCCACTTTGTCATTTGTCCTGTGTAAAATGACTCAACAGAACAATGTAGGACTTTTATCTAACAGTATCCATGGTTTGTAACGTTACTCTTGAGAAGTGAACCGTGAACTGAACAGTGAATATAGAACTGTGGTATACCATCGTATGGTTTATCATTACACCTCTAGCATACATCTGTATACTTTTTGGTATTGAAATCAACAACTTTTGGTTTTCTTCCATTCCAAAGTCAGGAATGTAACATCAGCGACTGGTTTAACATTACTCATGTCGGACTTAAGTCAGTTAAAAGAATTACTGATCAAATAAACAAGAAAGATCATCGGCATGTGCATTTAGGAGACTCTAAATCATAAATTGGCTTTCATCTTAACATGATCATCTATGCATAGTTTGTTCTGACGATTAAGGCAACTTGCTAATTCATGTGGTCATACGATTAAGGCACCACGCTAAGAATTAGGCAGTCATTGTTTTAGCCCTAAGTCTGACATCGCCAGATCTGGGAACTATGCAAGGAATGTTTTGTTTTTTGAAATACATTGTAGAAACCAATTATGATCATTAAAGAGACGTCCAGCTATTTTGGTGAAGGAAGACCCCAAACACGTCTGGGCAGAACCACCGGCTCACTGCAGGTCAGCTGGAAGATCTTCCCACATTAAGTCCTCTGCCCTGAACAGGACTCTAACCCATGCGGTGAGAGGCTAAGTGTTCAGGGTAGTTACAAGTCGGAGACCTTACCACTATGCCACATGTGCCCCCTGTGCAAACAATGGTTCTACTTAGAAAAAAGACAGTCTGAAGTTATTAATATTACAAGAAAAAGAAATAACCTTAAAGTTGGTGAAATTATCTTATTAAAATCACTATGACAGTAGTAATGGAGATTTAAGATGGGACGACTGTATACATTAAAAGGTGGTAGATAATGAAGTAAAATTTGAGTGACACATGGCTAGGTCACAGAGATATCCTGAAGACATGACTGACACACAAATAGGGCTAATATGTGACCATATTGCTATGGTTACTGTCTTATCACACTAGCAACGGTCCACACACAGTGTGGTATACAAACAAGGCCAAACCCTATGTCAATTATTTACTATTGCTAATGTATCAAATGAAGTGAAAATGCTATATAATTACAATAAAAAAGTCATTTTTGTATCAAGCTTTGCTTACCTGGATACCTTATATTTGCATGCATGGCAAGGTTTTCAAAATCGATCTTATTTGTCAAAAGGACAGATATAAATAGACCTCTTGAGAAAAATTTAAGCCTCAGAAAGAAACTTATTGAGCCACAATGTAAGACATTCTGATTTAGTGGCCAGAGAAATAATTTGATGGTAATTTTGCTGTTACCTTTATGGAGAAACTTGACAACAAACAAAATGGAGATACAGCACAGTTTGACCATAAACTCTTAAGTTGCATTTTTTAAAGAAAACTTTATTTAATTACATAAATGAGAAGCATGTTGGCTTAAACATACAAAGTTTACTGAGCAATATTCCTTTATATATGATTAGTTAGCTAGTATCAATGTCCCATCTTGTCCTATCTACATTAATGGGGAACTTCTTGCCTGCGGAAAAACATCACTTCCTGATTCAGTAGGAAGATATAAATGTCCATGTTACACAACTCTCAATATTAATTAAAGCATAAAATAAAAACACATCTTTACAAAAAAAGGAAAGCCATCTGATAAGAAGGGTATGTATGTACATTAGTTTACAATGTAAACAAGTCTGACTTTTAGAACATCAAAAATAAGAAAATAAATATTAAGAAGTTAACAAAAGTTTTGCTTATGATACACTGCATCCTTCTTATTAAAATTAGATGTGCAAATTTTCAAGTCTGTTTCCTTATTGAAATGGAGATCAACATAAAATCACATATACTACAGTTGACAAAAAGTAACAATATAACTGCCCTATGATACCATTTCCAGCTAAGCCGATCAACTTGACATTTGTCTGAGAATGTCAAATCAATGAAACCATTCTATTGTGCACATGGGAGCATATAGCAGCCAGCAAATGTGTTTACATGGCTAGATGGTCAATACCACAAGGCCTTCTTCCCTGACAGTTATGTCTGGAATCAAGACAGTCAATATCACTAGGATTATTCTATGAATTATGTCTGGATAACATACATTTGATGGAATGAGTCATGCTCATCTCTAAATATTTGCAGTTGCCCTCCTCGACAATAAATGCACAGACCTCCAGATGCTATCCCTCATCCTGCTAATTTTAATAACAATAACTTAATTCCTAGTTTGAATAGTGACTATTTCATGCATAGGTAGCAAGATGTACTGACAAAAATTCAATAGCAAATTGTGTCCCTGAATCTACACTAGTTACCTTAGATAGATACATTTAATTAATGCTGAGTGGACTCTAAGATAAAGTCTTTATTGTTTTACCATAGAATTTTGAAGTCTGATGAAATAACACAATAATGACCAAAGTTTTAATTGATATTCACCATACTGTATCTTAACATTTTTTATATAATAAAAAACAATACCTGCACATTTATTTGAAGATGATTAAAATGATTTTTCTGCATTAAACAAAAATTGAAACTTTGGAGAGATTATTATTAATATTGCTCATATATTGTTTATTTATTGGGTTTATCGTCCCACCAACAGTATTTTAGCTATCTGTAGACAGTGTTTACTTGAAGCAGATAAAGTGCTGCCTTCACTGTCTATAGCATGCCGCAAACACCTGCCATGATACCACACCCAGTCACATTATCCTAACACAGGGCCAACCTGTTATGGAACTACCTTTATGATTGCTTGAGCATTAGCAAGGGAGCTTTATGACTAAAATTTTTAATGACTTTGGTATGCGCAGCCAGGGATCAAATCTCGTACCTGGAGCTGACTCTCTACCGATTGCACTACCAGGTCTGGGGTTAATATATAGTCAAGAAGACATAGTATGAGGCATAGTACATGTGCACTCATATAAATACACTAAAAATATTTAAATGTGTGCATACACACGGTCAGACACATGTATACACATAGATCCAGAGACCTGACCTTGTATAACAGCATCTGAACAAAACACAATCTATATACATGTGCTGCCACCTGTCACACCAAGAATGACATAAACAGAGTCAGGTCCACCTGTCCTCACTAATTAAAGGCTGTATTTACCTGTTTCAGCCCAGCACGACATTTCAATATGGTAATGTATGTGTACTAGCGTAGATGTATATTCCACTTGGTCACGAAGGTTATTTCCAGCTCTTATCTACATCACAAAAAAATCAACGATGTCCACAGTACACTATGACACTGGCAGTAAGTGTTGAATGACACAGATGCAGAATCAACAGAGATAAAAGCCTGGAGAGATCTTCAGCAGTCACTGTGTAAGCTTGGCCACTACTTTTTCTGCTGACTGGCCCAGGATCCTTCCCGAGTTCAGATGTGTGAAAACAAGCCCCAGGGCCTAAAGATAGTGAAGGTAGCAGTAGCAGCAACAGGCAAGCAGCTGTTGCAGCAGTAGCATTAGATCTGTGGCTTGGTTCTGACCATTGTCTAGCAAGTGGTGCAAGGTATGAGGCACAACAGTTTGTGGCGGTTGACCACTGCTATCTGTGCCGTGAGACAATCAAAGACTCCCTCCATATGGTGCTCCCTCTCTCTGTGACAGGTCTACATGAGCCTCATAACTATCACACTGCCTTAGGCAACAACACAACCTGACAAACAAGGGGAATAACTGCAACCCATGTGAGCAGGTAAGCAAACTTTTAGTGATCTCCCTCAATTTAAGTGTCAAGAAAGTTAATGCTGGAAAGATTACATTCATAAAATATGTTTGTTTATTGGGTTTATCATCCCACCAACAGCATTTCGGTTATCTGGAGACATGTCAACTTGTAGCAGAAATGGTGCTGCCTTCACAGTGTATAGCATGTCATTAACACCTGACATGATACCACGTGAAGCCCCATTATCCGGACAACAGGCCAACCAGTTGTGGAACTACCCTTATATTTGCTTTAGCGTAAGCAAGGGAGCTATACTACTACCATTTTAATGACTTTGGTATGTCGCGGAACTGGGATAAAACCTGGGGCCTCTTATGCCTGGAGGCGACACTATTCAGCGCGTTATCAGGTCCGGTTTTCTTAAAATATTTTAGGAATTAAAATATTTTAGGAAGCTATACTAGAAAGACTATCAACATTCCTAGCAGGTTGCAGCTGAAAAAAACAGTGCTACATTTATTACAACAGTAATAAAAAACACCACCATACTGACGATTGGCAATGACTAGACATCTTGACAGACCAACGAACTGTCCCTCTCCTTTGCTGACAGCCACACAACCTCTACTAGGATGGGATGGGATTAGCCGGCATTTTTGCCGATACTGTGCAGTGACATTTCTATCATTAAAGCACAGGGGCACTTACGAGGTGCCCAGGGACTGAACGCTGTCGGTCCATTGTAATGACACCGATGAGCCAGGCGTAATGCTGACCCTTAAGCACCGAGCGTTATGAGTGAAGCCACTACTACCAACTTTCAAGTCTTTGTTTGACCCGGCCGGGGTTTGAACCCAGGACCTCCTGATTCGCAAGCCAACGCTCTACCACCTGAGCTATTGCGGCCGGTCCTTTAATAGTAAGGTCTAATACAACAGTATTATGTTTAGACTAAATATAACATTGATCCTGAGCAAGGGTGGATAACTGCGATCATGTCTCAACAATCTCAGTGTCTCTGCTTTTACTTCATACTGTAATGTTGATTAATGTTATTACGAGACCATTACGACCAATCAAATTCAGCGCTTGTTTTCGATGAGTATTGTACATAGATGGCTTGGAAATAAAAGCAGTTATGCTAAAATAACTCAAGAACTTTGTTTGAAAAAACTAAGGGCAATAAGTAAATAAAAATGACAATAAATGTTAAGAAAAGGATACAAAAAGGGGCTCCCAGACAATAGAAAAAGTAAACAGCAGATTCTTAGAAAGTCTTGGCATGACAAGTTTTTGTGCTAGTGATGATTTAAATGTAGAATGAATTTCGGCATGTAAATAAAAATGATTAAAATGTGCATTAAAGACACTGGTTTTTACAGACATAACCATCAAACAATGTAGTTCAACAGTCCAGCCATCCCAGTTCCAAAGTTCCAAGTTTTGCTGTTTTTATTGTAAGAAATAAGTTCAATGACAAGAGGTATAAATGTGAAATATATAGTCACCTTTTGTTTTAATATAGTTAAAATTTAATAAGTTCCCTGTTTTTTTTTAAAATATCCCCACCTTTTAAACAATAATTGGGCCATCCCTACTGTTTTCATTCTTAGAATGAATCCAGCTACTGTACATAAATGTAAAACAGCAAGCACTGTGGCAAGCTTTTAGCTTATAAAATATCTTCAGAGATCAGACTGTCAGCAGTTGAGTTCCAAGCTGAATTAAAAGATTTTGACTTTAAATGTTTTTCTTTGGGATGGGATTAGCCGGCATTTTTGCAGATACTGCGCAGCAACATTTTTTATCATTATAGCACAGACGCACTTTTGAGGTGCCCAGGGATTAAACCCTGTCGGTCCATTATACTGACACCGACAAGTCAGGTGTAATGCTGTTCCCTTAGCCCGGGCGTTAGGTGGGAAGCTACTACTACCAACTTTAAAGTCTTTGGTTTGACCTGGCCAAGGTTCGAATCCTTGACCTCCCAATCTGCAAACCGCTCTACCACCTGAGCTATTGCGGCCAGTGAATGTTTTTCTTTACATCTGATCATAAATTTAACTGGTTGCCTAAATGCTTTATGCATGTTACTTGATTAAAATGATGGTGACAATCTGTTCTCTTTTGTTACACAATAAACAAGGAACCATTAAATGATGCACTGTAATAGTCAGTAACAAAAAGCATCGAAGAAACATAGCTGAAGTTGACAAAGAAGCTCAAGAAAGTAAAAGGGTAAGGAATATTAATTAAATATAGCCTTCAGGCACGCAGGAATCAGAGGAAAGAATTTTGTAAATTTTCTTTGCTGGATTAATCATAACCATAACAATCTTTCAGTCATTCTGAGATATTAACCTAATGCAGATATCTTCAATATCTGCAGCCTGACTTAAATAAACACTTGTCATGCTACTACACCTAGTCAAATCCTGACACCTGGCGGACCATTTGCGGAATTAACGAAAGTAATATCTGCTTGAGCATTAGAAAGGCCATACTACTACTATTTCTGATGACTCTGGAATGCTGTGGGGCAGATTTTAACCTCTGACCTCCTGTTCCAGGATCCAATGCGCCATATATTAGATAACCAGGTCTGGTTACTTTTTTTTCTCTACTTCAGCAAGCACCATCAGTAATTATGTGCGTCTCTTTTAAACATGCCATCTATAAAATATTGTGATATGTAAAATCTATGAATCAACTATCAAACTATACTTAATTATAAATTGCCAAGAATCGGGACTTACCAGCCAAAACTGACAGACAAAAATAAAAACAGTTAAAAAAAAGGGTCTTAAATAGCTGAAAAAAATTACTGTCACCTGAAATAGTCTCGCAAAATGCAAATTCACCATTCGTCATTGCAAACAGGTATTGCCTATCTGAGCCATGTTGCAGAGATAGCTATTTTTAAACAAAAAAAAAACACAGTACAATGAACTTTTGAGACTATTGTTTGTTGTCATCAGGGTAATCGGCCAAAGATAACTATAGAGCCTATTTATAGATTTAGAATGAACTTTAAGCGTGTTTTTTTCACACTATCTACTGTCTAACCACATAGGCAGTGTTCAAAACCGTCTTTACTTAGACTAAAGTATGAGTTTATGCAGAAATTAGGCACAAATTGTCCAAATCAGTGGTAAGATATTGTGACGTGTATTTGACAAAGGCAAACTACGAATACCACCTTTAAATTAAAGAAGGATCTTAAAATGTGCCAAGCTGATATGAAGTACAGATGAATGTAATTTTACCTTTCAGATATAAATTCATCTTCACTGCTTTTTCAGTACAGGTCTGTGAATTTATCATCATAAAGCAAGGGTTAAATGTTTTAAGACAACCATTTTATACTTGATAAGCAATAAAACTGCAGTAATTTAAAGCAAAATCGCATACATTTTAAGACATTACTACCATAACAGACTGTAAAATATATTTTAAATAAGTGCTAAATAGTTTTTTGTTTGTTATAACAATTATTTCCTGTAATTTTTTTTAACTTCTTGTTTGTAAGTATTACATCCCACTCAACAGAGTACATATAGCTATTTCTAGTTGTGTGAAGATAATGGGAGATGCTAACATAACATGCTGCTGAACCATGGATATTCAACTGAAGTTCACACACTGTTCCATATTACATAACAGATAGAACTGAAACTACGCTTATAAGTTCAGTGTTCTGCCAAGGATCCCAAAAGTAAGTGTCATGGAACTCACTTGCCTCTTATTAAGGTATTAGATATACGTTTTGTCCGTTTTTATTTCAATTCATACAACTATACAATTTTTAAAAAATCTATTCAGGCAAAATATGCAACATTAAAACACAAAGAAATAAGTTTTCAGGTAGAGAAAATCAAACAAAATAATAATGACTCATACAATATCAAAACTTGCTAAGAAGTAATTGCTGGTTTGTTTGTTTGTTTATGCGTGCGTGCCTGCCCGTGTGAGTGCGTGCGTGCGTGTGCTAAACAATTATGAACAATGCAGAAAAAAAAACACCTTAAAATTATAGTTCTATCAGATATAGTCTTCTATATCAAGCGGGTGTCAAAAATTTGTACCCGAGAAAAAGAAAGTAACAGTGGACAAGGTAAACAAATACTGATTTACTATTCAAAATATCCAGTCACTATATCACACACAAAACACACGTCAATTATCAGAAATAGTGCCCCAGGATTTTTTAATATCCTGAAACCGAAACCTTTTATTCCATCCGTCAATAATACATCTACGTTAGTTTCTAACTACGCATATAATATTCATACAATCGTTTGATTGACAGGGGAAATGTCGGGACGCCATTTTCTTGGCAGGGGGAGTATGTCATGGAACTCACTTGCCTCTTAATAGGGTATTAGATAAACGTTTTGTCCTTTTTTATTTAATTGTCGTATCTATTATTGTTGTTCTACAGATACCTTTGATTGGTTTTCATCTTATTTAGTATTGTCCCTGTAAAGGGCATTCATCATTCTCAGGCACGACAATCTCGTGCACACTAAACCACGTGACCTGCTGTGTGTCGCTGTCTGGCGATTTTGCTATGCATCGTGGCATTTGCCGACCGCCATCTAACCTTGATGGTCACTTATCCGACCTTAAATAATAAACCTCTATATATCTTTGATATATTGTTTGTTTTTGTTGCAGGTTAGTGTTTACTTTATTATTGTCTCATAACTTTACATTTAATTATATTACATGAAGTCGTTTTCATTATACTTTGCATTACAGTGATTATGTGTATATTGCATGTTTACTTCGAATTTGTAATTTCAAATTAAGACATAACTACCATGTTTCATTCATTCTTATTATTGTTTAAAGATTGTAACTTCTGATGCATCGTGGCATTCGCCGACCGCCATCTAACCTTGATGGTCACTTATCCGACCTTAAATAATAAACCTCTATATATCTTTGATATATTGTTTGTTATTGTTGCAGTTGCCTTCCATTGTTCGAACAACCCACACCTCCAAGGCTTACATCACAACACTAAAATATGTTGTTCACAACAAGCCTGCTCTACTGCAGAGTGACTGTGACATAAGGTACATAAAAACAAACATAATAACTAGGAAACATTTTCAAAATCAAATGGGACAAAAAAATTGCACATAAACATAACAATAATGAAAAAATGTTAACCTTCTTTTTGCAACTAAAATTTCCAATTAATTTACAGTTGAAAAGAATAATAAAAGTTACTGCTTCATCGGGTAATATTTAAGATCCCCGCCTACCCACATCCCTCCCACCTACAGTTTACTGGCAAGTGTAATGATTGGCAGAAAATGCAGATCATTATCAGTTTTTTTTCCCTTAACCAACTGACAACGATAGTCGGCTTCTTCCCCTAGAAAAACTTTCCCCATCGAAAATCATTTTTCCCCTTGAAGAGTGTAAAATTTTTATAAAAAGTAAATAGAAGGATTAATTTTTGGTTCAGTTGAATCTGTTTCATCCAAAATCTGCACATTTTAATGAGCTTCTGTTTAAAAAAAAACGTACTTCATACGCACTATACCGAGTAAAATATTTGACAAGTTTTACTAAATATAGACTTGCTACATCACGAACATTGCATCTTAGCAATCGGATCTCCTCGGGTAAATTCCTTCCTTGGGACAGTCATCATGATTCTTGAATTATCCAATTATTATTGTCCCCAATCGGAACACCTGCGATAATTCACGATGGTTGTCCCGAGGACGGAATTACCCGAGGAGTTCCGATTGTATTTGTAATAATGGTAACCAATTTTGATAGCGCAAACCAGATGAGTGTTTGTTTATGTCCGGCCATCGTCATCTTTCACGATGTCTCACAATTTGAGAAAATTACAACAAAATAAAACAATCCAATGCACAAAATTCAAAACAAATTGATACGTTTTTAAGACACCGCCTTCTAGTGAGCAGGATAAGAAAGATCTCGACAATTAATTGGATGTGATCGAAATTGCTGATAAAAATGAAACCGAAACTAGCAAAAGTTGGCAATCTACATTGTGTGAAGAATCTCATCCTGAATCAACATGTATTTGTAGTACAGTTGCCACATTTTCTTAACAGCAACAGTTGGCTTGCAATACTGCATCAGTTGCTGACTTCCCAATGGTTATTGAAAGTTCCAAATCAAAAGAAACAAAAATAGACACTTGTCATTTCAACCAACACATTTATGAATCACTGCATACTTGAATATATCCTAGTTCGTCCAAAAAAAAAGGCTTCATGTTCAAATAGTGTGAAATGTTTGCATCAAGAAATGATATTAATGTGCCCTATGTTTCATGTGGTGCAGTGTTAAGTGATAATCCTTCAACGAGACTTGGAACTCACAATAACAGTGAAAGGCATAAGGCATCTGCTGAAAAATACACCAATGTTAGGTGTCATGTCTATGTTATCCAAATGCTGGAAACAGCTGCAGGAATCAAAGAGACATGCCTCTTTAGGCTTAAACTAACCCTAAAAGACTTCTTTAAGACATGTTAATGAAAGTTAAAGTAATATAAAGAAATATATAATATACTGAATTTTCCCCAATTTTGTATACTTCATGCGATTTTTCCCCTTTTGACCAGCGTCTTCCCCTGTTCCTAAATTATTGTTCCTGATTATACTTCCAAGTTAAATTGGGAAGAACTCTTTTCTATGCATGTATCAATCAATCAATGTCATTGTTAGAAAATGGCAACCTCATTGTGAATACATTAAAAAGAAACAATTAAAATCAATACTACAACTAATGACATACTGATTTGGTGCTTAGTAAATTATATTTTTTTGGCCTTGACAAGCGTGTAAACAATACTTGTCGCATAATTGCCTAATTTTAATGCCATATTTATTTTTTTTAGCGAGATTGTCACAAAATAGTATTCACTGTAAGTTTGGGATATCAAAGTTAGCTATACCAGAAACATCTTTTTTATTAAGGCTTAGTTAATGCCTGGCCTGGGGTTAAAGCGAAATCCACTTGTACCTTGACTTTCTACTGACTGTAAAATTTGGGTAAACTCTGTAAAGGGCAACTTCAATGCACCCGAAAGCTGAAATAGAATGCTACAACGCAAAAAAAAGTACAAGAGCAATCAGCTGAAGAGAATATATCGGGAGGTCTTCCAGCTGATCTGCCTTGGGCTGATGGATCAGACCATCAAGAACTTTTACAGACATTTGTCTCAGGTCTTCTTCAACAACTTATAGCTTTATGTAGCAAGTTTGACCATAATCATGTTGATGCAATACAACTTTAAACTTAAATGGTAACCATAACAACACAACACAACAAATATGTAAGCCTTTAGATTTTGAACAAAGGAAACAAGCTATCATTATTACATCACCTAATGATGCAAGTAATATACATCTTGGTAGTGGCATTCATTTTTATACTTCAAAATGATTGAGCATGCAGCTGAAATGACACAACCTATGCAAGTGCGATAATAAAAGCACAGCGTGTTTGTAAGTTTCAGTTCAGATACAAACCTTTTTCCTTGCTTTGAACCTTGGGAGAGTTTTGATTCTTCCATGGATTAGTCTTTGGTAAAGGCGCTTCAACAAAATTTACATTGTCAAATACTTTAACATCTTTCTTTTCTTCCTTCTTTCTATCTTTTTTGTCAGAATCTTTTCTCTCTACTGCCTTGGTTTGACCCGTTTCATCTTTCTTATCTTCACGTTCTCTCCTCTCCTTCTTACTTTTCACTTCCCTGAACTGTGAATTTTCATCATCCTGCTTGACATTCTCCTCTGCAGGTTTCTCTGAGACACTGTCTGTCTTCTGAGGTTGAACATCAGTATTTGCTGATAGTTGCTTTTCCAAGGATCTTTTCTGCCAGACGTTCTCTACCGGTGGTGCGTCCGAGACTGTGTCAACCTTTTGAGCTTGGAACTTCTCTGCTTCTGCAGCACTTCCTGAACTAACAGCAGCTGACATTATAGCAGTTATGTTTTCACAACAAACAAAGTAACTCAGTGAAGAATATCCTCACTGAGAAGTTGTACAACAATTCATTAAGTTATGCAAGGACCTTAGCTGCTTGTTTACAAGAGACTGTCATGCATTCACAATAATGGCACCATCACAAAGTTTCGAAAAAACAAACCTCCTTCAAAGTTTCTTTCGTCTGGCACAAATACTTCAAGAACTAAGTGAAGCAATTAAGCATATTGGTGAACTTGTTTATTAAGTGTTGATTGCTGTTCTACTGCCAGCCACGTTGCTTTTCAAATGTTGCTAAATTACGATGCAAAAGATTTTGCTGACAGTGTTTATTAGATTTATACGAAAGTATGACGAACCTAGAACAATTATGCACTGGTGATGTGTTGTCAGCGCAGCTGTAGGTAGCAGTATATTGTCACATATTTTTATCAACAAACATCACAGAGCACATGTCGCCATTACAGATAAAGGAGGTAATACGCATGCGCAGGAAATAGATAGGGACGAACAAGTCCTCGAAAATATGTGCGGGGCACCAATAGAACATTATTTAAGCTTTCTTTATTTGAAGTTAAACTTAAATATTTATAATTTGATACATTTAATGTTAAAGTAGAGCTCTAGATCGCACACAAACAAACAAATTCCAGGGAGTGTGTTGTATGCAGTAAACGAATAGATTTACATTTTAAAGTAGCAAGAACCGAGGGCAATAACTAGCATTAACTTTAGTCATACATTACTTACCTCCCTTACTACAGTAACTGTTGCCCTTGCTGCGTGTTACTGTAAAGACCTTGACATTTCGAGCGAAGACTATTGAAAAACAAATAAAGATAAATGAAAAAGTTGTGCTTCTACAAATTGGCATGGAATATAAAATTGACTTTAATATGTTGATCTAGATCTATAGTCCAAAGTTCACAAAGCGGGTGCTACCTGAGACCAATCTCAGGTGTATATATAGCAAGACTCTCTCTTTAGGTCTCTTTGCTAACGCGCCTTTCCTAAGACGTCGAGTAACAAAAACATTGGACTGATATAAGATAAACTAAATATCAATAATAGCACAGCATTTTGTATTAAGAAGAAGAGGAGGAGGAGGAGGAAGACGGAGAAGAAGACGACGAAGAAGAAAATAACTGCGCACTGCTCAAATTTAATACCTAGGCCCGCCCGTATTCACCAACCATTCTCAAGCCTAATTCTTTATGATTTAGGCCCAAGTCACAATTTTCATACCAACAAAAAAATTATCAATATTTTAGACACTTCTACTTAGGAACCAATATATATATTTATATGGTTTTAGTGACAAGAATAATTAAACAAATTTATTTTTCTCTGTAACTGATTGTTTGAAACAAACAACAATAACAACTAAAACTGACAACAATGGCGAGGTTTAAACATCGGAAGTTGACTTGATACATAAAATACTTCAGCATTATACTTAAAAACAACAACAATCTTCCTCGGACTCAACCGAAATGGTAAACTAGGACAAGAAACGATCCCGAAAAGAGAGTAGCGAGGTAGTAGTACGCCAAAATAGTTCAAATTATACAGATCATAGCCTGAGGACGGAATGAAGTAAAAACAAAAATTCCTGTCCTCCTCGATAAACGACTCTGTATATTATTGACTATATCTCTTCCCCTAGATGTCCAACTTGATGTGTTTGTTATAAACTAGGAAATTTCGCAAAAGGTTACATGTAAGTGTATTCTTTACCATATATATAAAATAAATAAACAGCAAATTTCTCGAGTGGGGCTTCCTCGAGATAAACACCCGGCTCGAATTCATACAGTTTGATTACATGCAGGTCCAAAAAGCATGAGCTAAAACCGTTAGAAGATGATTGAAAACAACAACAATATTAACAATGCAATTTTATTAAACATGTATGCAAGGACTGTAGAATGTATAGCAAAGTGTTATTATTATTATTATTATTATTATTATCATTATTATTATTATTATTATTATTATTATTATTATTATTATTATTATTATTATTATTATTATTATTATTATTATTATATATAATTAAGAACAACACTTTTTAAGTTATTCAACAGATATATATATATATAAAGTATGAATAACTAAAAAAGTACTGTTCTTAATTGATTCAGGACAGGAATTTACTAGAGGAGATAACTGCTAAGCGGTTATTCAGTAACAATAACAGGAGCAGTTAAGTCCCTTGAAAAACAAAACGACTAAATAAAACAAAAATCAAACAAACAACAACAACAACAAACAAGAAACAAACAATTTTAACAACAACCTACGAGCAATTAAATACAACACTTGGTTCAATTATACTACAATAATCTACAATAATAGCTATGTGTAAACATTAAATGATTAGAAGAAGAAACACAGAAAAGAAACTACTCACAATCAGGGATGGCTCCATAGGTGGGGGATATGGGATGCATCCCCGCCCGACTCCCCCCCCCCCCCCCCCCGGCCACCAACTAGGTAAAAGAAAAGAGTTGTGAGAACGCATACATATAAGCTTAAGAATACTAAGCTTTTAAAGTAAATTTTGTATGTTGACTGCTTAATTTGAAGTTAGGGTCCCTTACTGTGTATATATAACTAGTATCCACTGCGATAAAGTTGAATGGATCTTGATTATACCTCTCACCACCACCAGCATTTTCAGCATCCGACTCTGCCCACAATTAGTTTGTTTATCGACTGTTATTATTTGCGCAAAATTTTATGGAATATTTTAATGGTACCACAGCGTCTTAATTCGCTTATAAGAATAAACTGCAACAAGTTCGAATGGGGAAACAGAAAAAAATAAAAGAAGGCCGTGGTGACGGGAAAAGAACATGAGCGAGTACACGCTTAACGTCATGTTTAAAGGCAGAACTGAAGGCGGTTCTATTAAATATGGAATCGTATATCCATACTTATTTATGGTGACAGAATTCGGAATGATGATAAAACTCCTCACTTTATTGAGAGATAATAATTAAGAAAAAATAACAATAACAATAACAAATAATAATATAATTCTCATAGAAAGTATGAACCAGCCGTTATTCATAACTATACATCAACATCGTTTTTGTTGCTTCCAAAAATACACTTATCCGCATATTTCTTTTTTCAATTGACAAACATAATATGCCAATAAAGTTGTTGTCATGTCTGTTTTTATTGTTGTTTTACTTTTATTAATTAACCGCAATCCACAAGGAGTATCTTACGAAGCCATATTTATGTTACCACATGTTTTCAATGAACGGAAATGTTTTCTTGGCTAGTGTGCGAGAATAGAGATGACGTTCGATAATAGGCCATTATTAGGACAAAATTAACCTCCCCAGGCTAGGCGGGATTATGGTGATTCAAGTGAAGTGCCAATATGTGAATGAATAAGCCACGTCCGTAATCTTTGATCCTTTATGTGTCTAAACTGGCTTCACAGATAAAAAAACACCAGGATCAATCTATCAACGATAATCCCCATTACCTAAATTTACCAAGAGTTTTACTAGAATTAGCACTCAAATACGCCCATTGAAACATGTTGTTCAAAGATGCAAGAAACACAGACTAAGGTATTGACATGATTGATCCGCACGTGTTTCTAACCATGGGAACTAGAACAAACACCATATTCTTGATAAACGAGCAACAATAAAGAGTCTATAATTATGAAAATCTGTCCGCGTGTGTTCTGTTTTATATTACCCATAGTTCTATATTTAGGTCACACCTAATAAACCAAAATTAAATGCAGATTCTATATTATTATTATGAATCGTCAATGTTATGATTGAAGATATTGTAAACCAGAACCAGAACAAGTCTGTATTTCTCCCAGTTATACAAGGTATCAAAGGGAAAATTACAAGAACTTGTTCGAAATACAACCATATAAAACAAAGTCCACGAAGGACAGTACATAGACACAACAACAAATAAACACTTCATTGTTTTGAAGAAGATATGCGACTCATGCTTGTGAATGTGATGGTGAGTGTGTGGTAATGTGATGGTGAGTGTGTGGTAATGTGATGGTGAGTGTGTGGTAATGTGATGGTGAGTGTGGTAATGTGATGGTGAGGGTGTGGTAATGTGATGGTGAGTGTGTGGTAATGTGATGGTGAGTGTGTGGTCCTGCTGGTGCGGGGTGGTCTGTGCTGGTGCGTGTGGTCCTGTGCTGGTGCGTGTGTGGTCCTGTGTCGTGCGTGTGTGGTCCTGTCCTGGTCGTGTGTGGTTCTGTGCTGGTGCTGTGTGGTCCTGTCCTGGTGCGTGTGTGGTCCTGTGCTGGTGCGTGTGTGGTCCTTGCTGGTGCGTGTGTGGTCTGTGCTTGTGCTGTGTGGTACTCTGCATGGTGCGTGTGTGGTATGCGCTTGTCGTGTGTGGTCCTGTGCTGGTGTGTTGTGGTGTGTGCTGGCGTGTGTGGTCATGTGCTGGTGAGTTGTGGTCTGATGCTGGTGCGTGTGGGGTTGTGCTGGTGCGTGTGTGGTCTGTGCATGGTGCGGGTGTTGTCCGTGTGGTGAGTGTGTGGTCTGTGATGTGTGTGTGTGGTAGGTTACTGCTGGTGAGTGTGTGGTAATGTGATGGTGAGTGTGTGGTACTGTGATGTGGGTGTGGTCTTCACGTGATGGTGCGTGTGTGGTAATGTGACTGGTGATGTGTGGTCCTGTGATGGTGCGTCTGTGGTAGTACCGTGACTGGTACGTGTGTGGTCTGTGATGGTGAGTGTGTGGTGTCTGGTGCGGGTGTGGTCTGTGCATGGTGAGTGTGTGGTCTGTGTGGTGATTGGTGTTGTCACTGTGATGGTGGGGGTGGTCTTTGCTGGTGCGTGTGTGGTCCTGGGCTGGTGAGTGTGGTGGTCCTGTGCTGGTGCGTGTGTGTCCTGTGCTTGTCCCGGTGTGGTCTCTGCTGGTGCGGGTGTGGTCCTGTGCTGGTGCGTGTGTGGTCCTGTGCTGGTGCGTGTGTGGTCCTGTGCTTGTGCTGTGTGGTCCTCTGCTGGTGCGGTGTGTGGTCCCGTGCTGGTGCGTGTGGTCCTGTGCTGGTGCGTGTGTGGTCGTGTCTGGTGCGTGTGTGGTCCTTGCTGGTGCGTGTGTGGTCCTGTCTGGTCGGGTGTGGTCCTGTGCTGGTGCGGGTGTGGTCCTCTGCTGTGCGGGTGTGGTCCTCTGATGGTGCGGGTGTGGTCCCGTGCCGGTGCGTGTGGTCCTGTGCTGGTCCGGGTGTGGTCCTGGCTGGTCCGGTGTGGTCCTGTGCTGGTCCGGTGTGGTCCTGTGCTGGTGCGTGTGTGGTCTCTGCTGGTGCGGGTGTGGTCCCGTGCGGTGCGTTTGTGGTCTGTGCTGGTGCGTTGTTGGTCCTGTGCTGGTGCGTGTGGTGTCGGTCCGGCTGGTGGTGTGTGGTCCTGTGCTGGTGCGTGTGTGGTCTGTGCTGGTGCGGGTGGTGTGGTATCCGGTGCTGGTGAGTGTGTGGTTTGTGATGGTGCGTGTGTGGTAGGTCCGTGCTGGTGAGTGTGTAGTAATGTGATGGTGAGTGTGTGGTAGGTCCGTGATTGTTTGTGTGGTAATGTGATGGTGAGTGTGTGGTAGGTAACGTGATGGTGAGGGTGTGGTACCGTGATGGTGAGTGTGTTGTAATGTGATGGTGAGGGTGTGGTAATGTGGTGGTGAGTGTTTGGTAATGTGATGGTGAGTGTGTGGTAATGTGATGGTGAGTGTGTTGTAATGTGATGGTGAGGGTGTGGTACCGTGATGGTGAGTGTGTGGTAATGTGATGGTGAGTGTGTGTAGGTAACGTGCTGGTGAGTGTGTCGTATCTGCTGTGCTACTGTGAATGTGCTGGTGAGGGTGGTAATGATGCTGTGAGTGTGTTGTCATGTGCTGTGTGAGGGTGTGGTACCGTGATGGTGAGTGTGTGGTAATGTGATGGTGAGTGTGTGGTAATGTGATGGTGAGGGTGTGGTAATGTGATGGTGAGTGTGTGGTCTGTGCTGGTTCGTGTGTGGTCCTGTGCTGGTGCGTGTTTTGTATGTGCTGGTGAGGGTGTGGTCACCGTGCTGGTGCGTGTGTGGTTGTGCTGGTGGTGTGTGGTCGGTCCCGTGCTGGTGCGTGTGTCTCCGCTGGTGCGTCTGTGGTCCTGTGCTGGTGCGTGTGGGTCCTGTGCTGGTGAGTGTGTGGTCGGTCGTGCTGAGCGTGTGTCGTCCTCTGCTGGTGCGTCTGTGGTACCTGTGCTGGTGGGTGTTGGTACGATGGTGGTTTCGGGTGTGGTCTGTGCTGGTGCGTGTGTCGTCTGTGCTGGTGCGTTGTGTGGTCCTGTGGTGGTCTGTTGTTCGGTTGTGTCCTGTGCTGGTGCTTGGTGGTGTTCTGTGCTGGTGCGTGGTGTGTGCTGTGTGGTGGTGTGTGTCGTCTGGTGAGTGGTCGTTGTGTGGTGAGTGTGTGGTCACTGTGATGGTGAGTGTGTGTGTGCTGGTGTGTGTGTATGTGTGGTGAGTGGTCATGTGGGTGGGTATCGTATGTTGGTGTGTGTGGTTGTGATTTTTCGTATGTGATGTGGTTGTGTATGTGTGTGGTTCGGTGTGGTTTGTGTGAGGGTGTGGTCATGTGATGGTGAGGGTGTGGTAATGTGATGGTGAGGGTGTGGTAATGTGATGGTGAGGGTGTGGTAATTAGAGAAGCGAATGCGGATCAAACACTGTCCTACTTATCCCAAGTTCTGGTGGCTGCCCGTGTTGTGGGATTTGTTAAATTTGTGGGGCCTGCCATGTTTCTGAGTCCTGCTTATGTTCACTATTTTATATATACAAAGGTCTCTCAAGTCTTTATTTTTATGCATGTGTGCATTGCTTCCGTTTGTACAATCCCATGAAAGCAAGAATTCTGAATATGTCACTAACGGAAAAGCTTCGTTATGAGCACAAAGCATTACACAACTATTTGAAAAAAGTATTATACATGTAGATCATTAACAGTTACTTTTGATGCTATTATTTTTAATTAAAGCACGTTACACTTACATGGCGTAGAACCTTATTTGTGTGTCTTTTAATAGTAAAATAGAATGTTATTGTATTTTAATGCACGTTAACACATGAAATGACTTTAGCAAGAATTAATGTTTATATTGGGCTGTATTTTTAATTTAATTGGCAGGCGTCCTTGGACGAGTTATAGTGTCTCCGTCTTGTTACCCTTGTCTCCTTAGGCCTCTTATCGCGTCGTTTCGAGTCACAGACAGTGCGGAAAGTTTATTGCGGGGAGGTCTTCATGCCTGACTAGCGGTGCGTCGGTGGTTCTATCCCAAATGTGTCTAGGGATTCCACGATAACGAACGGTAACTCGTTCAAGCTGTGTGTGCCAAGTCGATAAATAAAAATGCAATCTTTTGCTATAATAGTCTATATAGGATACTTGAAGTTTATCCTCAGCAATCTGGGTGACGACTTTTGATGGTTCTACCCAGAAATTTGTCTAGAATCTACCTCCACCAAAATAGCCGGACATCGCCATAAATTGCTAAAATCGAGTCGCTCCGATGTATTTCGAAAAATAAAAAAGTGAAGACAAAGAAAACATCAATTAAAATTATAGACAATTTCACACGGTTATTTTGAACAACATTGGATACCCCAAACAAGGATTAATTAATGCGTAAAGCTTATACTGTTAAAATTTTGATTTAGTGCATTATGACAAGGGCTGCTTGTGAAATATAGAATCCTTTCTCCTTTTTCATTAAGAATTCCATGTGCATCAAACATAATCTGCTATAATGTTACATGTACATGTAAAATTAAATAAGTAAATAGTAGTAAATGCTACTGAATTATCTGGTTAACACCCAACGCCAGGAAATTATGCTAACTGATAGACTCATTTGCAAGTAGCCCAACATTTTAAAAGCTGACCAATGCGGCTCTGCACTGTTTGATTAAGCCTGACTAAGTCGCGGTTTGTAGGTTTACAACCCCTAGTTATCACCCATCTCTAGCATCACCCTTCTTACCTTGATAAATAGTGGGAGGAAAATATGCGAATAATTTAAACAATACTTCATTCTAACTAGAGCTGACAATTACAACAAAAAGCGCGGGAACACTGACCGTTCTGTCGCCGTTTTCCGTACTTATTGACATTAATGGCTTGAGCTGGGCGCGCTTCAATTCTTGGACGGTTTATATTCGTGGAGTACAGAGCGAGGCAGCCGACTCGGGAAGCATGCTGTATTTGGCAGTTATATAGCAAGGAGGTATTTAAGAATTGCTTACTGTAGTACGGACGTCTCTTTGCATTTCTCTTCACTGTACACTGTATCTATCAAACTGCGGATGAACACAAGACATGCAGACGGAGTACGCTTCACACTTCTTTCCAGGACGCATCGTGGGCTAGGAGTTTTTACTCTGTGGACGGGATTTATAACATTCCGCTAACGGTGAGTGACTGTGCTATTCTTTATCACGAAACCCATTTTCATCACTCATCTTTATTTGATTTGTTTATATGTATGGCATATAGACGTCATTTAGCTCTAATTGCACATACTGGACACACCAGTGTTAATTATTTAACGACTTTTGGAATCCGTGTATGCTCGTCAGTGGTTTTTTGTTCTTTTTAAGTTTAGCACAATTTTACAGTCTTTGTATGAATTAAAGAGTGTGGTTTGATGTAATGATCAAATATTTAAAGAGAAAGAATATGAGCGGATAATGCAAGTTGATTATGTATTATTGCCTCCCAAACCACAGATGAAGTCGTATTTTATGTATACACTACATATACACACCCCATTCTAAATACATGCATTTGTACACTTCACACTTCGGCAATTCTCATAGTGTTAAAAGGTCACCACCAAGATTGTAGAGGATAAACTTCAATTGCCAAATAATGGTCTATTACAGCCGTTCATTATATTTTTATCCCTCGACTTTGCACACACAAATTTAACGAGTTACGATGGGTTAAACAATCATATCATGTTTTATTCTGTGTTTTTTATTATGTTTTTATATACAAGTATATGCGAACGATGATTAAAATGACGGACACATGCGCCATAATTTGTGGCGTTAGAGTTAATGCCACATTTTGAAGAGAACCACCGACGCACCGACCTCCCCACATGAAAGTCTCCGACAGGGACCAGAACCAATAGACTGTATGCAAGTAGTCTGGCTATTGAACAGTAACAAGCAGATGTTATTTGTCGAAGCAAGGAGCACCGGGCCTTTGTTCAAGTAGTTCCTAAAGCACTAGTAACCTACAGTTATCATTTAAACATCAACAGATGTAAGGGATTTCAGTGAAGTTCAGATCTTATTGTCTCTTAAGATGCAATTATAAATTGTCAAGTCAATTTTCACACATATAACCCCTCTGAGGATTGTATGTTCTGAAATCACAAACTTGTAGTAATTTTTATTGACTCCAAGTCAAGGGATATGTTCCAACATTATTATTATTCGTGTAGTGTTTGTAAAGTAGACGTACATACATACTTACATAAATTGTCGAAAATTTATAATGTTGTTATATTTATAAATCAACTGCATGTCTACCTAATGTACAAACGTGACTGTTGTAAATGTTTATGTATGTATATGCACACATTTATACATATGTTACTATTGCATGCAAGCAATATCGTCTTTAAAATAAACAAAAAAGCAAACCTTTTTTTTTAAAAAAATAAAAGCTTGACCTATTTAGCATAGCTAGTCCAATTTAAAAGGGATATAACATATGATGAATTGAACATGGGTTCATTTACACATTTTACACACTTAAAATTGTTCAGCGTATAGGATAAAAATCTACTAGACGAAAGAAAGGTTAACATACTTTTCATTTTTCTGTGCTTTTAATGTTTATGTTTATTTTAATTTTATTCCCTATGGGTTTTACAAAATAAGGCATATGCACATGTACATGCTATACACGTAAGTGTTAACTGGTTAATAAGATTGTTCCGACATATAGAGACTCTCCGGACTACTTTTTAAAATGAAAGTCTTAAATTAACGACTTATAATAGGAAAACACGACAAAGTCCTATGAGTATTACAACATATATTACAATTTGAAAAAGCAACATGTATTACAATTTGAAAAAGCAGCATGTATTACAATTTGAAAAAGCAGCATGTATTACAATTTGAAAAAAGCAACATGTATTACAATTTGAAAAAGCAGCATGTATTACAATTTGAAAAATCAACATGTATTACAATTTGAAAAAAGCAACATGTATTACAATTTGAAAAAGCAGCATGTATTACAATTTGAAAAAGCAGCATGTATTACAATTTGAAAAAGCAACATGTATTACAATTTGAAAAAGCAGCATGTATTACAATTTGAAAAAGCAACATGTATTACAATTTGAAAAAGCAGCATGTATTACAATTTGAAAAAGCAACATGTATAACAATTTAAAAAAGCAGCATCTATTACAATTTGAAAAAGCAGCATGTATTACAATTTGAAAAAGCAACATGTATTACAATTTGAAAAAGCAACATGTATAACAATTTGAAAAAGCAGCATGTATTACAATTTGAAAAAGCAGCATGTATTACAATTTGAAAAAGCAACATGTATTACAATTTGAAAAAGCAGCATGTATTACAATTTGAAAAAGCAACATGTATAACAATTTGAAAAAGCAGCATGTATTACAATTTGAAAAAGCAGCATGTATTACAATTTGAAAAAGCAACATGTATTACAATTTGAAAAGCAGTATGTATTACAAATTGAAAAAGCCTAAGGACAAAGGTATTCCCATGTCTGTCTGTGACGAGACATAATACAAAATACAGCACCACAACTGTTACCGCCGTGGACTGTTTTGAACCATCTTGCATGAAATATTTCGTACAGAAGCATTGATAGTCCTTGTTGGAAGTTCAGTTAGTCATTTGCACTTATAAAACTATTTTCCCAAAGTCTGTTCATTGGAAAATAATTCATACAGTGGTTCTCTACTATAGAACATAAAGTCACCCATTGTAAACCACTGTCATCATCCAATCCACTTTATGAACTCTTCTTAGTGAAAGAAAATATTACTAACAAAGTTCAACCAATATTTATTCTGTTGCTGCAACATTTTTGATAGAACATAATACCTTAGATTTAAGAAAATGGAAACTTACAAACATGTACACTCTAGTTATTCAACATTAGATAATTTATCCAGTTAGTGATTCCTATAGTATCTCAAACGTTATCTTAGAACGCTTTGCTCGTCCAGACAAATATAATCTGTAATCAGGTAATGAGGATTTAATGATGACAAATTACCGACTTTGCTGTTCGTACCTTTCGTAAGTAATATTTTTATCCAAACCATATATCGTAGGGCGATCGTGACTCGACAGCTAAAACGTATAGTGTCGATCTTGACCTGACAGGTCACTGCCGAGAAGTGTCTGATCGCGACATTCACCTTTACATAGTGCAAACCAATACGTGCTTTACAGGTAAAGTGAGCTGGTCTTTGTATTAGTAGATTACTGCAAATGTGTTTTAAATATGTATAACTTAAAATCACATTTTACCATTTTGCCAGTGTGTTTATTGTATTACCATCACAAAATATATATCTCAAAGGTTATATATGTTCCCCTTCTTTTAAATAAAGTTTCCAAGTATTATTTGCATCGTTCAAACAATTACACTCTCGTATCTATACGCGTCATCATTTTTGTCTTAACATGAGAAAACAATTATAATTGATATATTTCATAATGATTAGCTTAAATTAAGATTCAAATCAGTCATGCTGAAAAATTTGAAACACACACGTTTAGGTAAATTTCTAGACGCCATAGTCTGTGGGGAAATGGACCACGAGACAATATTAGGCATTCTAATCAATAGCGTGTTTGAATGCTTGATATTTAATACTTTAATTGTTGTAATAGAACTCTGAATGTCGCGAATCATGCAGTGTCATCGCATTAATATGTCTTTATAGCACCATCTTATGCTGAAGCAGTCTTGACAAGAAAGTTCTGGTTACCTTTCAAATGGACACCAATTTACAGGCTGTTGGTAGGACATGCAAGCTCATCATAAACACGAGCCATTTTTTGTCTTCTGCTCCATTAATTGGTACATTACAAATGTGACCTGGACACACCTTAGATCAAGTTTGCCATTGGTCGCCTGCGTATTTGTACTATAACACTAATAAATGCTAGTAAAGCCGTTTGTAATATTTATACAAAATTGCTCATGCGACAATCAGTGGCATTTTGGGTATTCGTGCGAGAGCTCAGAAAGTTTTACTCGTTGCCTAGACATGACACGAAATTCTACACTTGTATGTCAATTGAAGCTCGCTTAAACGTCGCAAATAAAACGCCGGGTCACGATCTGCAGAAGTTGCATATAACGCAATTGTATTTTTAACATTTCTTTGCGATTCATGTGCGTTTCCTGCTTAAACAGGAGCTCTGTATCTGTTGTGAAACACACATACACAGAACTAGAGAGCTTAAACGAAGTTTTAAATAGCTTAAATGTGGCCATAATTGTACGAATTCACAAAGTCTACAGATATTACAAGGAAGATGTGATTGAGGCATAATACATCGTTAAAATTTAAGCCCCAGTTAATTAATTAATGATTGTCTACCGACATATTTTATGGTTATTCAACAAGACTTTTGTCGAGCACATTCCGACTGCCAGCTGTTTTTATAAAGTACGGGTGCCGAACTTATTTTAACCCACACTTAAAATCAATTCCGATGCTCAGACGGCCATTTTATGATCGCTTAAACCCAATCGTGAATACGCGTTAGCGTACAGACCAAACGTGAAACAGACATCGGACAGACATCGAGCCAACAACAAAACCTTTTCAAATGCACTTTAATGATTAAACTTCCCATGCCCTTTAATTCAAAACAAAAGAAACCCCTGAAATCTATTTCACATGACCAGTCGGGAACTTAACATGTACATAGCGCTTTCAATTGTCTCTGTACTTTACACATGGTCAAATAACCTCACAGAAACGTATACAAGTCTTTAATGGAAACCACATTTATGTTTATTTTTCGGTAAACAATATATTCTTACTCTAGCAAGGGAGTTACACTCTACTATTTTAATGTAGTATAGCTCCCTTGCTAATGCTAAAGCAAATATAATGGTAGTTCCACGACTGATTGGCCCCGTGTCAGGATAATGTGACCGGGTGTAGTTTCATGCCAGGAGTTCACAAAATGCTATGCACGGTGAAGGCAGCGCTATATCTTCTTCAAGCGGACGCTGTCCGCAGATAACTGAAATACTGTTGGATTACGATAAGGACAATAAACAAAGAAACCTCCCGTACCGTTAGCCGACGCTCTACTGATTGCGCAACCAGGTCCGTGTTGTCTACTCTGCAAGTTGGCTGATGAAGTCGAAGACGCTGGCCGGCTGCCGGATTATATGAGACCTAGAAGTTTACAGGTCCAAGGTTTAGGCTAGTCATTAGTCCGCCAGAAAAATGTACTGGTAAAGGTTAAACTTAAAACCGTACGCTCAGCCTATAATTGGAGGGACTGGTTAACACGATTTCATATTTACGGCACCTGGTCAACTGTTCTCGGCATTCTGGCATCATGTGAAGGAGGTGTCTCAACTATAATAATAACTATTAACTTTATAAAGTATAATAATAAAGTATAACGCAGCTTAAAAACCGTCATGCAGTGTGTGGACATTTACTTTGTCCGATGAACAAAATCAATGGTGCCAGTAACCTGGTTGCCTAAATGTGAAAGTGATATTTATTGATGGTTGTTGAAACACATAATTTCTTAGGTGAATAACTTGCTTTTGCTTTGGGTTTGAGCTTGTACACTTTGACCGGACATCTTGTTGTGACATGGATACTACGACGATAACCCTTCTTTTGGACAGTCATTGTTGGAATTTCTTCTCTTCATCTCTCCAGTCGTTCTCAAAATAAGTGAAATAACTTAAACAACTTCCATATTATTTGCCTGCATTTGATCACATTTCATTTTCAGATTAATACCAGGTCAGTTGTATTTTTAAAGAGTCAGTCTACTTTTGTCATAAACAGTCTACAAACTTGTATTTTCTTTCGGCTGTTAAATTGTTTTTTTTTTTGCTTTTGCCATTTTTCTTCAAGATGTCTGACATTTCCGTTGTGCTTGAAATGTCCATCTTTCTTATTCTTTACAATACACATATATATATATGAAGAGAGACAGACAGAGAGAGGCACAGAGAGAAACAGACAGACAGACAGACAGAGACAAAGACAGACAGACACAGAGAAACCTCCCGTACCGTTAGCCGACGCTCTACTGATTGCGCAACCAGGTCCGTGTTGTCTACTCTGCAAGTCGGCTGATGAAGTCGAAGACGCTGGCCGGCTGCCGGATTATATGAGACCTAGTTTCGTATCATTTTAGACAACGAATTTAATATTTTCAGTCTCTAATGAGCACGGATATTATATTCTATTCATCATATAACTAACGCATCAGCTGTTGTTTTTGTTTTTGTTCACAATGCGTCATCTTTTTATAGTATGAACAGTCGGCATTGACATGTGTAATTCGGTTTGGGAGAATCTGCACAAAAAATAGTTCCACTCTTTACTCGACCATTTGCCAAAAAAGCGAGCAGATTCCTTTACAACATGTCAAAATGTTATTTTTTATTAACTAAAATGAAATTGGCCAACATAATGCATAAAACAACGACAACAAAGTGATCAGGAAATGGCATATATATATATATACACTACACATACTTAATGACGTCACACTACGAAAACTAACTAGTGTGTTACCTCACGCTCGGGTGGTAGGTTATGTGATAAATAGAGAATACCAGGTTAGTGTTGATAGATAAGTGTTATCATGCGAGGCTAAGAAAATCAGCTTTCTGATTTTCGGGCCGAGCATGATAACATTTATCTATATCAACACTAACCTGGTATTTTCTTTTTATCCCACCATCAACAGCTTTTCAAAGGGAAACATTTAAATTTACCGCTACTGCTCTTCCCTTACATGATCTGACATTCCAATGCAATACACGAAATTCATGCGCGAGCAATAGAGTACTAGTAATTCGGCTATAAGAAATAGTTTTATTTTACAATAAAAAAATAAGACAATAAACATGTCATTTCGTTTATTTTATTTGCGCTATACATAAGGTTTTAATTTTATTGATTACGATAACTAAAAATAATGGTTAGAAAAAAAGAACAACAAAAATCACACCTTCGTGTAAAGTTATACATGTATGTAGTGTGTAATGTCAAGGCCGTGTAACATTAAAGTTGGTACGCACTAAGTTGGCATTAAGAAACGCGAATAACATTTGAGGTTTGTGCGTGTTTGTGGATGTAGCAAACAGTAGCTCATGGATTTTAATTGTTGATGACATTGAAATTATGAACATTGAATATAGCGCTTAAAAATTTCGTTCGAAGATAGTTGTGTTTTTGACAGGGTGACTTGCGAAATTGGAGAAATGTTGGGATTGGAGGTGGTGGGTTGGTGTTCATGTTTACGTCTAGAAACTGTGATTTTTTAGCACATTTGTCCAACTCTGTGCAGTCAGCTGTATTTGGTTCGACTAAAGATCAAGCTCTATCTAAACCATTTGAATGTTCATCGTGTAACGACATTTGACCATCAGGGTCTGTCCTAAGATTAGGCGGATGATTGCAATCTGAGACAGTCACCACAGATTCAAGATCAATTTCCTTCTAAGATCAATTTCCTTCTAAAAATGGCCGGATTAAAGCCAGATTTTGCCTCGAAATCCTCGTAGCTCATCTCTTCAACACTGTTTAGGTTTTTACACGATTCTTCATCTCATTCTTTCAATTCACACTAAACATTAAAACAACGAGGTCTCGCATGATCTGACATTTCGACTTTGTTTTTTTTTTAAATTATTTTTGCAGACTACAAATTCGTACTTTTATTGATTTTTTTACTATTACTAAACAATTTTAATCATTTTCCTGTAATACATGTTGTATTTTTTGTTTTCAAATTTTCTATATCATTGTTTAATAAAACTTCGGAAGATAAAGAGAAACTGTCCGGTTAGCTCGGTCATTTAAGACGCTGCTACTAAAGTTGTCAATCCTGCAGGACAGAGATCGAAACCGCTCTCATCCTTTTTTTAATAGCCTTTTTTGCTCTATTTAACCAATCTTTATATTATGGACATTTTTAGGTGACCACAAGCAAAATTACGGGATAAATGAGTGTCGTTCTCGTAAACATTCCTGATCGTTTCGTCAAAAAGTCCGGCTTAGAGCAGGTGCGCGAATATCGCTTGATAAAGCTCATCTTTATCACACGGGTTATATCAACCGATATTTACAGAGATGATGGGATAACTATATTTAACATATTCATGACGTCACAGTTTACTTACTTATGATTGAAGATTTCCTTTAGTGTATGAAATTAACATTTTTATTGACGCCATAACTGTACGAGGCATCGCTTATGATAATCTGTTGTAAATATTTTAGATATTTTGTTGTTGCTTTTACTGTTATAATAATCATTATTCATTCGCTTGCTCCCGCTGCAGGTGATTAATTATAGTTGTCGTATTAAAATTTGGATCTTTTAGTTACAGTGTTTGTCTCTGAGAAAACAAGTAATGATGGGAGGAGGTTGGAGCTATAAAAAAGGATAAGCAGTCCAGTTTTTCTTTCGTACCTGTTTTTTTTCCTATATGAGCAATGTCCCGCCTTAGCGCTTTTGTCACTTTAACTAACTTGCATGCTAATAAATAATAATTGTGTTAAGTGTACGTTTCAATCGCCTAGAGATGAGGTAAACAGGTTACACTTAAAACTATGTAATTAGTAACTAAGAATTGCACAGATAAGCATGGTTCTGAACTTCTTTATAATTAATTTTTATATACAAGTGTGCTAAAAAGATTGGTTATTTATAAAAAGCAAAGTGCACACGAATGGCACGCATACCTCTATGACAGATGCTGAGAGACGTTGCGGATTTTTTTTTATGTGTGAAATTTTACGAAGCCTCCACGGAGTTCCGCGAGCGTTAAGCATGACAAATGGAAATATTGATACATTTTACCGCAACCTGAGACATTGTTTTGGTGCACGGCTGCTAAGCCAGTATTGGGGGATTCAGTGTAAATAATTTTATTTTTGAAACAGCCAAAGCATGTGGAAAATGACATCCGCTAAAATTATCGTGTAAATCGGTTAATAGACAGTGGTGTAACCCGTTCTTGAATACGTCAAAATATTTATTCCTTCAAGTTGTTATTAAATAAAATACTTTTGTAGTTTGACACGCGACTCAATGTCTTGTCGTAAATTAAATATGTGATGCTGATAATTAGATTAAATAATTTACGTCTACAATATACTTGTTCTGATACACCGAGTGTAAAATGTGAGTTATTATTTTAAATCATTATAAGTTACACCGTTATTGTTTCTACATTTTGTGCTGCTTATAAAATACTGGATTAATGTATATGTATGTGAATATTCTCATTTATCTCATTTCAAGGCTAAGTTTTTATCTAAACTGTTTTAAATGCCGCCAGTAACCATCTAGAACAAAATCTTAAGATGAATGGAGAAAGCTGGTAAAAAAGCATCAGCGTTAAACCGTTGTTGTGTTTATCTAGAGACACAAATAATTTGGAAAATACGAATTTACTAAAGCAATGAAAATTTGAAGTTGTATTAATGTGTTCTTTTACAATAGTATGGCGTCACGCATATACACTTCGCTAAAATACTTCAGATGTTTTAAAATGGTGTTTATGAATAGTTAAACATCCGTCATTGACAGTGCGATTTATTTAAATATTGTAACGATCGCAGAGGTAGAAATATCAGCAATTCAGACCAGCTTTGCTGTTAACTCTTTAGTTTTTTGGTTTAAGCATCCTCCAAAGTTGCGCGGTTAAGCAACGGTTACTGTGGCTAGTGTATGGGTGGTAGGTGGAAAGTGCTGGCCTGCGTTAAAATGTAAAAACGTAGATACGAGTATACAACGTCATTGGAACGTTCGATTGTTCGAGTCCGATGTCGAATGGTTAGATGTATATCGATACATTTTGTCACACATCATGTCCTACAAATTAAACATTATTTAAACATGTGTCATAGATAAGCTCTCATCGCACCAGTTTCCACCTTTCCAATTTCTGTTTGAAGATCACTTGACAAAAAGAACAACACTACTTGCATTGTTGTCTGAGGTATGTAAGTAACCTTTAAACCAACAGTTTCAGAGAAAGATCATCATTACAGTAACTGGTGACAGATTTCCCCAAATAACCACAAGCAGTGGGAGTAATGATAAACAATTCGTCACTTCCACTCTGACATTCATCCAACCCCCAAGGTGTCTTCTTGGGATCAGTAATGTCTTTTAGCTGACAAAAGATGTTGAAATGATCCTACACAATTGCTCCTCCGCCATCAGATTTTCACAAAGCGATCTGCTCCCTAGAATGTAGCCATAAGAGCTGAACATTTCAAAAACATGCTTTCCTTCAACTTTTGCATTCGATGACTTCTCTACACGGATTCTCAAGTTGTATCACAGTCATATACTTAAATGTCGTTCTATCAAGATTTCTCATTTGAATGGCGTTATCACACGAACCCTTCCATTGCCTTTGAGAAACAAACCACTGACATGTCCCTTGTATGACCATGGATCAAGGTTGCTCAAACCATTCCACTTCGCTGCACATAATGGCCAACCGAGCAAAAATTGAAAACTTTAAACGAATAATTTTCTTGAACCCCTGCATGGATTTTGAAATGCTTTCACAGAAATGTTAATTATTTGACAATCTTTTAATTTTTTATCAATCATTTTCTTTCTCCGGCATAATTTGGCAGCCAAAGCTATACAGAAGCACTCTTTAAACGATTTCTACTCTTGAGCTCCTGCATTTTTCAATGCTTTCGCAGACATTTCTTGTATTAATTAAAATCAGTGAAATCAAAACAAGTACACTTCCACCGATTTCAGTCCTTCATGTCATTTTTGTTGATTGTTTACCTTTTTAAAAATGTTCGCCGGTGTTTGTGGTTTATAAGTGAGTTCCTGGCCTTTGTTTAAGAATAGCCTTATTGATGTCTTATCTAACGAAAGTAAGGCAATGTCCTAACTTGTTCAGCGTATGTAGTATCTGCGTACAGTCAGTCGTTTGGCAATTGTTTCAGTGTATATGTTAACTTTTCAACATGCAGTTATTTTTATACCAACAATCGCACTTATATACTATTCAGGTTACAATTTTCTAAAGCTGTACATAACGTTGTTTATGAATGGTTCCAGTGCGGAATCCAAGTCCATTAATCCAGCTTTAGCCGAGAAGGTTAAGACTAATTTATATTTGTACGTAAAAAGCTACATGGTGTCTGCCATTTACATCCTAATTATAGCAAATATTCGTCGGTCAGTGAGATATTATCATTTACTGCTGTGATTTGCTATCAGCTACATAGATCCCAACCCTGGTTCTAATAATCCCGTACCCTGCTACATTCTAGCAGCCTATTTAATATTTTAAACTCATACTTACCTTGAAAACCGCTTCATTTATACACGCGCCAATCTTAACACAACACAACATAACATAACAGAACAACATTTTTTGTTTGTATAAACATAACATCTATGTTATAGCCAAAATTACAAATATAAACATATTACACCAGAGCGTGATAGTCCAGTGTTAGCACGGAAGACTCCGGATCACGGGTCCCGTGGTTCGAACCTCGGTTTCCATGATCAAGAAATTTACCTCAAATTGTTCCATTCCATCTAGGTGTTTAATTGGGTACCTGCGAGGGTTATTCGGGTAATGCGCATGACTTCCTTCCGCCATATGTTCTGCTGCAGATATTTGATATATGTATATACCCAATGACCAGGGGGTACAACTTTGAGGTCGACTGGATATGTAGTGTCATAAAAGTAGACTGTAATCCAGACCGTTACCTTCTTTATCATACGGTTTGCACATATTGGTGTTGCCAAAATTTAACATTATTAAAATAGGGAACAAAATTGCGTTCATCCCTTGTTATTACATTACACCTGTTTCATGAAAACAGTGATTTAAAGTCACAATTGGACAGCCGTTGTCGGATTTCTTGTCTCTTCATCTCTCCAGTCGTGCCCTGTATAGGTGAGACAACTTGAGCAGTCTCCATGCCCTTTGCGTGAGATTGCACATTAGGTATAACATCGGGATTTTGTACCTTTATTTTATAATCTGCCAACTGCGGATAAATTCTCGACTTTTTATATGCTATTTTAAAACTTATTAAATCTTAACAATACTACATTTTATTTTGTTGGTTTATGTTGCTTTTTATTTCTAAAATTCGATGATTACTTTCGTAATTTTTATATTTCACTTTTGACACTTTTGGCATGTGGCGTCATGGCATTGTATGACGTCATTAAATTGTTCTTATCATATATCAGCGCATGGGCTGTTTTATTTCAAGCTACAATCATTTGGAAATTTTAGGTTGCCGAGCCTTTACCTACTGTACATACTGTACATATGTTGATAGTTTATTTTATTACTAGATATAATGTATGCATGTAAGTTCATTGTATCTGTTTTAACTCCCCATGCAGGTGTTTACTGTTAGTTGTTTCACTTTGAGGGGACATTTTTATTTACACTATTTCCCCGTGCTTGTAATCTTTGTTGTCATTTAATTCATCCTATAAGGATTGTAACGTGAATTTCCTTTGATTGACATTGGACTTTAGTTACTCAATTCCATCTCCGCATGAACACGATGCTACAACCATTTACTCTTCTCTGGTCATTTTTTTTTCTTGATTCGAAAAGTTAATTTCAGTTACTATTAACGTTTTCTGTAGTTTTTTTTTTTCATCGAAATAATACCCATCTCTCTTCTTAACACTATGTGGAAATTATTTTTCAATGACGTCACTGCTTTCGTCATAACTTGTCAAACAAAGCGTCAGCGCTTGGACACTTATTCAAATGGATCAGTTTTCTTTTCATTGCTTGCATTCGAGAAACCCATCAGGAAGTGCGAGGTTAGAGCACTGTAAAACCGGTTTAAGCACCCCAGTCGATCGCTATTGCCGACTGACCGTTCCAGGGCGGTAACTGTCGGGTTTGCTCTTATTGTTAAATGACACATCACAGATTTGATTCTCACATGCATTTCGCGTGCATGTGGATACCTTGGTCCTGTGTCTTTTCAATTTTTGTATATGTTGCAATGCTCACAGGACTTTGTCTAATATATTCTTATTATTGATAGAAAAACCTTCAGGAAGTGCGAGGTTTGAGCGCTCCACAAACCAAGTTTAAGCACCCTTGTCGGTCCTGTTGCCGACTGACCGTTCTAAGGCGGTAACTGATGGTTTTTCTATTTGTGTGCTATGTCTCGTCTCTGTATTTTTGACACATTTATATTCACCCTTTTGTCTATTGTCTAGAGGTAGATTAAATCTAAATATATGTGGAAATTTTGATAGGACCTTTTCATATTTACCTTTTGATAATAATATCGTGTAATGAATTATATTTCTAAACATCATACACTGTCATTTTCTAGTTATAAATCATCACCTCTTTTCGCAGCAGGAGACAGTTGCATACCACCTTGTAAAACTCGGCATTGTTCGCGTTTTGCTTGCAGATCACATGGGAAAAACAGTTTGCATTGTTATTTATGTAAGTTATGTCAGATACCTTTAAACCAACAGTTGGAGAGAAAGATCATGCCTGCAGTGCCTGCTGACATATTGCTCTAATTACCTCAAGTAGTGGGAGTGTTGTTGACACAATAATTTATCTATTTTATTACACTTGTAGAATGTTGTTATGGCATCGCTTGTATTTACCATCAAAATATGTTGTATTGTTTCATTTAACATTAATCGTTAGCGTTTTTCAACCTACTATCGCTTTGTATTAGGTTGGTCTTTATTGTTGTTGGATGGTGCTGTAGATAGCGCTGTCTTTGCACCTTTTGTTTTCATTGGCGACCCTCGTATGACCATATTGTAAAAGGGATTCTTCATGATGTTGTTTTTATAGCTACCAGCATCAGATATGAATTCTTATCATTTACCGTTCATATAATCACTTGTCCAGCACCTTTATATTGATGTACAACAGACGGCATGGGTCCCGATATGTCTGTACTGCGGAGTTCTTGTTTAGTGTTCTCCTCATAGCAGGGCAAATTAATCATACTCTTAGAAAATAAACATCTTTAACCGTAAAATCATTTGCGTTACATAAACTTGTATTTGTATTTACTTGTGGTGAAATCTTCCATCTGACCTGTGGTTCGCCGATGGTTCTTCTCAGACTAGTGTCCCAGATCTTTCTCCACAAATAAATTGCGGGATGTCGCCAATATAACCATAACGAAGAAAATGAAAAGAAACATTTGTGCTACTCACAGCAACAATCATTTAACTCTTTAAAACAAGAACGATGCATTATTCAAATAAAGCATCATGTTTTAATTCATATAATCTCGTCTAAAGTCAAACTCGGTATTTGTGTTGTTACGAAGTTTAAGCAGTATGTCGACATGATGTTTCTTTAAGCTGATGAAACCTTCAGCAAATAAGACGTTTGACGACAACAGTTATAGACACATATAATGTGAATACAGACGCGGCAACATAAACTTCTATTGTCACACAGTATACAAAATGCAAAGTAAATAAAGTCATTAATGCATGCTGGACTCAAGATTAACTGTAGTGTAAAAAAATTATTGACGTCCCTTATTATTATTGTCAGAATTTCAGGACAGAGGGTGAGAACGATTCCCTATTGACGACATCCCCTCTTAGGGTAGAACCAGTCCGACTATTCACTAACACGCGATTCAGTATTAGAATAGATTAATGATACATACTTTCTAACAGAAGGACCACAGTTAAAAAGTTCGAGCACTATACTCACAAATCTCCTATGAACAACATCGAAGGCTGCTGCAAAGTCTATCAAAAGTAATGGGCCATTAAATATTTTGTTTTTTCGTTGTAAATAGAATGTCATACAATAGTTTTATGTTATTAGCCATAAGTCACGAAGGCACGAATCCTGATTGATCTTCATGAGTTATTTTGCCTAAATACTTAAATAATAATTGAATCGGGTGGGGTTGTGGTAGGGTGGGTGCTCAATTGAAGATGATGCTACTTTATATGTAACTTTAAGAAGGGATATAAGTCTCCATTTAGACCTCCAGTTTTAGTACATTTTTCTTAGATTCCTTTAGGAATGCATAATACAACACCTTGCTTTTGAGACATTGAAAGTTCTCTGGTAAAGTAAGCATGATTTCTCATTTAAAGTACCATTAAGTCTTTCCAATTTTTAATTCCACAGGAAAGCCTTCTTTTCCATGGCCTGTGTTAATTGAAATTTTAAGCTATTTTACATTTCATTGTATGTGCGTCTGTCTTCTAAATCTGTTTTTACTTTATCTGAGAATGTTATAACCTTTATTGCTTTAAATATATTACTTATGGCCAAACTTTTATTTTCTTTTTCTTTACATAAATTATGATTTAGTTTTCTTTACATAAATTCTCGTAGTAGTTTTACTTTCAATTAATATTTTCATATATGTATGTAAATATATCCCATCTTCTAACTTTAACTTAGACATAATGTTTATTTCTAATTACAAAAGTACATTGGAATTTTCTTCCCTTCTATAATCCATTTTGATTTTAATCTTATAAAGGCTAATTCAAATGGCTTTTTCCAGATTCCATAAGTCTATTTTTCTCTTGTAGAAGTTTAGAGACTAATTCTGAATGTTTTCCCAAATGTCTATTTCTTCTAAAATGTTATTCTCTTAATATGCTTGCTTTTAATACCTAATAATAATAATAATACCTAATAATGATTGGATTTACCTATAATACTGAAGAATAGCATTAAAAAATCAAAAACAAAAATCATCTGATCATCAATACTCAACTTAATGACTCCACTGGGATTTTCTTCATATCAAACTTAGCAGGGATATCAACTAAATATAATGTTTTACTTTCTCTTAATTTCTTTGAAGAAAATGGTGTCTTTTACTAGTGATCCTAGTGATTCACCAAAATGGAAGGAAATATATAGCAACTTATGATCAGTACGACAACCTGGTATTATTTTATTGTCTTCTGTTTCAATTTGTAATTAATCCGATGATAAGTAAATGTGTTATAATTGTTTTTAATGTGTCCACACACCCCGGACTGACTGTTGTTATGATTACAACAATAATCATATCCCCATTGCATGCTGACCTAGCTTTCATCTTCTTTACTTAAATGTGTATCTTGTAGCATACAGATTGAGCATTTTCTTTTCTTAAACAAGTCTAATAATAAGACTAAATGACAAAGTCCTATGAGCATTGCAACATATACCAGACCCTGAAAAAGCACAGCACATGCAGTCCAAATGTAAAAGTAAGAACAAATCTGTGATGAATCATTTAACAAAAAGAGCAAACCCAACAGATACCGCCTTGGAACGGTCAGCCGTTTTCCGTTGTCGCCCAAACCCTGTACATTCCTTGAATCTACAGATAATATATCAAACATATCGTCCTATTTGTTTAACTCTTACTTCAAAAGGTGAGATAATAAACACGTAAATTGCACAACCAAATTCAATGAAGTCTTATGATGTTTTTGTTTTTAAGTATACATATTAAATTTACTAAGTTGGGATTCATTACAATTAACACAGTCAGATACTGTATTCTATTCATAATTGGACTAATGTGGAAGTGCTTTCTGAAAAGAACCTTACATTTGTTTGTTGCATTACTGGATACAATACAATACAACATTTTCATTGCATAAGACATATACATGTTCATAGCAAAACAATATAATACATCTCAGCATAATTGACATGGATCACTTTCTGTGGAGTAATGGTAAATTTCATCTATGTAATAATATGTAACAATACTGTCATTATAAAGTTATTCTTAACAAATTGGCATGATAAATATATTTACTTAAATTAATTATTATATTTATAGATGTATGTGACATTAGATTGATATTCTTTGAAGTAAACTATGAACTAATATAATTTGAGAAAAGTGTACCTTTAAGTATAAATTGTATTTATGCACCTGCCAGACTCGAAACAGTCCCGGCCTCTGCTCCAAATCCGAAATGTAAAATATCGGGACCACAATGAATCATTATCGTTAGGACAAGACATAAATTAACATATTATAGTCCTATATGTATGTAATTAAAAAGGGTAAGCGATAATATTAAGATCCATCAAGCACTGAGAGTCTCCAAATTACCAAAAGTGCTCCTTGAAAAGGCGGTGTGAAACATAATAACGAATCCTAAAACATCGACATTAGTTAAGTACCAAATCCTAACATACATTGTCATTTGTTTACAAAAGACAATTAAACAAATTGATTGATACTGATCTGCAAACAGTACACTTCATAATAATCCTCAAATAGCAGTAACCGATTCTTATTTTATATTTCCGCGAATCTGATAAACTATAGGATTAAATGTTTCTTGAAAATGTTAAGTATAAGTTAGAACAAAATCATCAAACTGGTGTACTACATAGTCTGGGTTATAGTTTTTTTTAATTAGCACAATAAGCACAATTTCATGAAATCTCGCGCGCAATTGCTGAACATGTTTTCCAAGGAGAAAATTCCGCGAAAATTCTGGCGAGTTGCGCATGGTATGTGGGAATATCGCATGTTTTGCCGTAACCCGAAGTATTGTTTTGGTACATGGCTACCGAGCAGGTGTCGGTCGCTTCGGTATAAATCGTTTATGTTTGAGACCATGAAATAGTATAAACCATAACTCTGTTCTAAACCGGCTGTCACAGAAATGTTTATTTCATCTGCCTGTTGACTTTATCATAGATACTGAAATGAAATGTTTCAATCTAGGATACAACATGGACTTTAAATTTTTATATATATATATATGAATGTATCTTTTTCCCATACTAATTCTTTTTTGCTCGAATTACAAAGGTTGATTTCTTATAATTTTAAATTCATAAGGCGAGTCAAATATTTCAAATGAATCCTGTGTGGTCCAAAACACCAGTCCCATTTGTAGTTTGATTCAACACTCAACATTTTTAATACGATTACATGTTGTCAATTTTGTTTGTGTGAAAGCATAAATATTGAAGATTGTTGTAATTTATATTCGTTCAAATTTCAATAATTGTAACGTGTAATTAAAAGTACAATTAGCGTCGGTTGCTTTAATTTGTAATCCTGTCAATTTTAATAATTGTAACGTGCAATTGAAAGTATAATTTAGATCTCGTGTCAAAAGAGCAGAAATAATATTTGCCGTTTCTATTAAAAGTTCCTGTTCTTGTGGAAATGTTATTATATACTTCACCCATCAGTTGGCAGTTACAGACATAACCCTTATTATGCTGGTAGTAAAGTTATACCACGACCAACCCCGCCCCCCAAAAACAACAACAACAACAAAACAAAACAAAACAACAACAAAAAACAACAACAACAAAAAACAACAACAACAAAACAACACAAAACAAACTACAACAACAAAAAAACAAACAAAATAACAACAACAACAACAACAGCATGACAATGCCCTGTGTGAACTCCAATTAATAAATAACTAGCACATTATGCAGATATGAACATGCAAGTTAATTTTAACAGTTTTAAAGAAACACTAAGTTTGATCAAGTGCCTTTTTACTGGTTTTGAATACTGTTTTGATGTAAACAGGAGGTCGATACACCACTTATACTGTTTGAAGATATTCACCTAACAATTTCAGTTGCGACTGTACGTTCGAACGTTTTATTCAGAAAGTTTAAAATTGTTTTGTGCCTTCGAATGAAATAAATAAAAATGATACAGTAATATTTTTATTATTTTATAAGATGGTTTTAAATAAACCGACTATCATTTTTAACTGTTTAAAGTAAGATTCTATAAGATTCAACGAAACATGATCATGTCACACAAAATATCTATGAAAACATGCTTCTTTATACATGTGCTAAATCTCAGCTATTTTAGCACCAAGTACAGCTGCGTAGCACAACCGAAAAAATGCTGTTTTCCGCTTTTCCTCGCAGATCGCATGGAAAATAGTCACTTGCATTGTTGTCTGTGTGAGTTATGTATGCTATCTTTAAACCGTTGCAGAGAAAGATCAGCACTGCAGTATCTGGTGACAAATTGCTGTAATAACCTCAAGTTGTGAGAGTTATGTTGACGCACTCATTCGTCACTTCCACGCCGACAATTATATTACTTGTGGTGTCTTTTTTTGCAACAGTGGTATTCACCATCAATAATGTGTGTTTTATTGTTACCTTCAAAACACCTTCATCCATTTTTGTCTCATATTTACAGATTACATGTATAGGCCATTGTATTAGAATAGCATTTACTGTTGTTGCACTTGTTATCTTTGTGCTGGGATTAAAAAACCTCAAACAAGTTAGCTTTTTACTAGTGACCTGGTATTTGTTTTTATATAAAATATTCCTTACTGCTACTGTAAAATTTGACAGGTTATGTTTATCATATATGTACTAGAAGTTTATGCTTATCTTACCTATGCCTTATGTGTGATTGTTTACATTAAAACATACATAAATATTTGATTACTCAAACGCTTTGGATGGGCTCAATGTAAATTTCCAATAATTGCCTGAGAGTGTAGTCGAATGTATCATTGTATGTATGAACCTAGATGAATTTTCGATAACACCACATTTCTTATAACAGATCAGAATATTTTAAAATTAGTCGGTCAGTAAAACATGATTAATTCCCTGATGTTCCAGTTGACCGCCTAGACTTGCGTATTATGTATAGAATAGAGTCTATTAAGACGTTTCTATTTTCTATGGAAACGTATTAATAGATTCTATCCGACTTAGAAGTCCCCGTCTCACTTCTGCCTGTTCTATCAAAATGACATGTAATCACGCCAGTCGTCTTGACGTGTTCAAACTTTTCGTCACAAGGGGAGGAGTCAAGCCAGAATGCGTGGTTTGTTGCACATGCGCAGTTGAATATAAAACCATTAAGTAAAATAGATCAATCTATTTTGTTCATTGGAAAATAGAAAGGAGTTCTATTGAAATAAATCGCTGATGAATTTGAATTTTCGTAGCTTCTGACTAGCTACAAATTTATGGCGACTTCTAACAACCTGTAATATCCACAAAAACATAAAATATGTTTTTGTTAAAGGCATTTGACCGCCGTGGCCATTATGGCCGTAACAGGCGCCTTACATTGTTATCACAGTGGGAGGTTAGTGGGATGGGGTGAGGGGGTGGGGTGGGGTGGGGGAAAGGTAAGATCGGTATAGCCTGCTGGACACAGCCTCAGTGGTCTCATAAAGGGGGCATGGATTAGATTGTTACTCGATTAATGGCCAATAGCAGTGCTGTTAGCCCATTGGCATCAAGAGACTAATTAACGACCTCTTCCTCTATGACACCTCTGTGTATAATAAATAAATTATGTGTCCAGCTGTGATTTCACAGCATCGTGTCATCTTTGGAGGGGGTGGGGGACTCTAACGAAGGCCATTTTCAATGCTTTTAGCAACCATACCAATTGTAAAAACGAAATGGACCAAAAACCTATGTGCAGATTAAACAGATTTTAAACCTTTTTAAGTATTTAAATACTGCAATATGGTATGCTTAATGGATTTATCAATCACCCAAATAACGAGAATGACAAACATATGGTTATGCCGAACGGAATTCTGAAAATGTTTTCGCGGTAAAGAAGTCCGCGGAGTTCCGCGAGCATTAAGCATGTCAGATGGAAATATTAATACGTTTTGCCGCAAATGAGAAGCATTGTTTTGGTACAATTACCAAGCTTGCATCGGTCGATCGGTGTAAATAATGATCTTTGAAGGACAGCGAAAACACACAGAGAATATTACTTGCCACATTTAAGTTTTAATCAGATTTTCTCTTTAGAATTCTTCAAACATTTGTTTGATTTTCTAGTTGTGTTAAAGTCACAGTATTATTTTCCTTTATTTAATATGGTGTTCATATTATTGGAATAAACATTTGAAATCTAATACGAGAATGGATGTTATATTTTTGTTTTAAAATCTTCTATAAAATAAGTCTATATTTGGGGCAAAAATTAAGGTAAAATATTGATTTTTTTAAAGATATTATCAATCTCAATTGAGATTTGCAAAAGTGCATTTTTGTCGCCTTAAATAATAATCACCTTAGGAACAATTATTGTCAACGTTTGTTGTGAGTCCTGACCAGCTTGTAAAGCAATATAATTGGATTTAACCATTGTTAGTTAAAAAGAACAACAACAACAGCAACCCGGTTTTAGCACTATGTTTCAATTACAATGGACATAACACGATTTTAAGCTTGTTGTATAACATACGAAACAAAAAAACATATGCTGCATTTACATATACCAATAAAAAATTATTTTTGTTTGAAATAAAACCCTTTAAGAAATGCGGTTGAAGCGCTCCACAAACCAGGATTAAGCACCCCAGTCTTTCCTTTTGCCGACTGACCGTTCCAAGGGCAGTAACTGTTGTTGCTGTTTTTGTTCTTTTTGTGTGTAATGTCTCGTCTCTGTGTTATCTTTACGTTGACTTTGTTTGTCTTTGACTATCGATATTTTATTTATTTATTGTGGTAAGACATTTTCTTATTCTCCTATAAAAATCTGTCAGAAATTCGTGTTTTCCAATGGCGAAACTTTGCGACCAAATTATTTTTGTCCCATACTATTTATAGAAAAAAACTAGGATAATAGTAACTTTATCCTGAATTTGTGGCCAGGCGTTTCAAAACTCCTGACGCGATGTTCTAAAATTAGCTAAATTTGATGTGTATGCAGTACTGGACACATAATAAGATTCGTTAGGCTGATATCATGTGTGAAGTGCTACGAGGTATTTCAAATATAATCTAGGACATCGAACCACGCCTTTTAGCAAGACATTTCAAATAAACCATACTTATTGTAAAGCATGCTATTATGACTTATGTAAATTAAGCTATTATAACTGTATGTAAAGTATGCTATTATGACTGTATGTAAAGTAAGCTATTATAACTGTATGTAAAGTATGCTATTATGACTGTATGTAAAGCATGCTATTATGACTTATGTAAATTAAGCTATTATAACTGTATGTAAAGTAAGCTATTATAACTGTATGTAAAGTATGCTATTATGGCTGTATGTAAAGTATGCTATTTTGACTATATGTAAGGTATGCTATTATGACTATATATAAAGTATGCTATTATGGTTGTATGTAAAGTATGCAAAAATGACTGTATGTAAAGTAAGCTTTTATGGTTGTATGTAAGGTATGCAATTATGGCTGTATGTAAAGTAAGCTTTTATGGTTGTATGTAAAGTGGGCAATTATGACTGTATGTAAAGTATGCTATTTTGGCTGTATGTAAGGTATGCAATTATGGCTGTATGTAAAGTATGCTATTATGACTGTATGTAAAGTATGCTATTATGGCTGTATGTAAAGTATGCTATTATGACTATATGTCAAGTATGCTGTTATGGTTGTATGTAAAGTGTGCTATTATGACTGTATGTAAAGTAAGCTTTTATGGTTGTATGTAAAGTATGCTATTATGACTGCATGCAAAGTATGCTATTTTGGCTGTATGTTAAGTATGCTATTTTGACTGTATGTAAAGTTTGCTGTTATAACTTTATGTAAAGTATGATATTATGACTATATTTAAGGTATGCTATTATGACTATATGTAAAGTATGCTATTATAGCTGTATGTAAAGTATGCTTTTATGAATATATGTAATGTATGCTATTATGGTTGTATGTAAAGTGGGCTATTATGAGGGTATGCAAAGTATGCTATTATGACTGTATGTAAAGTATGCTATTATGACTATATGTAAAGTATGCTATTATAGCTGTATGTAAAGTATGCTTTTATGAATATATGTAATGTATGCTATTATGGTTGTATGTAAAGTGGGCTATTATGAGGGTATGCAAAGTATGCTATTATGACTGTATGTAAAGTATACTTTAATGGCTGTATGTATAGTATGCTGTCAAAGAAGAGTTTTAATGGAAATACAGCCCAGCACTAATAGGTGACAGATTGTTGTAATTAGACCAATTACTGGGCTGATGTTAATGTAATCATTCGTCACATTAAAGGTGATACCCGACATTTTGTCATATCTAATAAATATAACTATATCTTACTAATGTTCCTGGGTAATTTACGCATAATTGCTGCATAAACTAATGTTTTAGTTAAGTAAACACTGCTCAATTGATACACAGAACAAATCGTGATAAATCTGTCTTTTAATGACCATTATTTCCTAACCTATAAATACGCACGATGAGGATTTCAGCTAAAAATGATGTCGACGTCAGACCTGATTACCAGGAGGATCATGTAACGTGACATCAAAAGAAGGCACGTGACCTATGCCGTGGGGATTTGGCGTAAAAGTGGTCATATATACTTGACATAATTTGTTAATTAAGCTTTTTAACAATAACTTTTCAAGTAGCAAATCAATTAAGTTTTAACTTTTCATTCATTATTGTTATGGTTCTTCCAACGTCTTTCTCGACGGTCCAATTCCTTAGTATATCTAGAATGTATATCTTTTTACACCCGCACTCCGCCCCACTCGACCCCGCCCAAGCCCCCGCCTGAGGTCACATTGGGGTCCCATGCATAAATTAATAGACCAATGACGCCACATTTTGATTTAAAGACCGCAGACGTATATGTGTCTTTATATTTCATCAAAGTATAACCATTCGTAAACAGATTAAGCACACCCTTGTCACGATTGCTATTTTAATACCCCGTACTATTTCTTTGTTGGGAAAAAACCGTCGCTTGAAAGATAAGTACGTTGTCCTATTTAAACGAACGAACGAACGAATAGTTTATTTCAGATTTGTACAACTAAGGTACATCATCTTACAAAACCTATTTAAAGATGAAAAGGATACTTGTACATTGGCTGTGAACCGGTTTCACACGTTCAATGGGGAAGGTTTATGTAAATATATTCTCCACATAAACTAGATATATTCGAGTCTATATGGATGTCGGATCATCAGAAGGTCAGTTGAAATACTTTTCTCATCTCCTTTTTCTTTGACGCCCTTAATTTTGGAGTGATTGCAGTTTATATAATTGAATGTAATGTGATTTTAATGTCATTTTATTATTTTTACTATTCCAAATCTTGGGCTAAAAGACATACATGTAAGAATTATATGAAAAATATGTAATAATATATCAGCGACAATATTTGCCAAACATCCAAGTTTAATGGATTATTGAAATAAGATCCTCATTTCATCGCAGTTAAATGAACTTTAACTTTTTAAAATTTATTTCTACGTGGTCTTTGGAAAAAAACGATCTTTCATGCAGACAAGTAATCAAGTAAGTATATTGGTCCAACATGCACTGTCAACACCTTCATTGAGCCTACAAGCTATTTGTTAAGTTGAATTACAATTCTCCTCTTTATCGAATCATTGCCCTTCTATTAGATTGATACCAATTTTAAACGTATTATGAATATAATTTCGGTACTTCATACAATGTCCTTAATCTTATGGAAATAAAGACACAACTCGCGTTTAATATAGTTTATATTTTTGTAGCATACTTGTTAAGGCAGATTTCAATAAGTATATTACACGTAACAAAACATTGATATTTCCATTTCACCGTGACAACAGGTCTCGAATATTTTTGTAGCCGGTCGTATGCAACGAAAGTCTTCTACGCTTTTTAAGTGACAAAACGGAATTAAACTGCGTGTGGACATTCAACTATTCAATCTAACTAATGAACTTTCAGCTACTCAATACGACTAATGAACTTTCAGCTACTCAATCTGGCTAATGAACTTTCAGCTACTCAATCTGACTCATGGAAATTCAGCTACTCAATCTAACTAATGGACTTTCAGCTACTCAATCTAACTAATGGACTATCAACTAGTCAATCTAATTAATGAACTTTCAGCTACTCAATCTGACTAATGGACTTTCAGCTACTCAATCTGGCTAATGAACTTTCAGCTACTCAATCTGACTCATGGAAATTCAGCTACTCAATCTAACTAATGGACTTTCAGCTACTCAATCTAACTAATGGACTATCAACTAGTCAATCTAACTAATGGACTTTCAACTAGTCAATCTGACTAATGGACTTTCAGCTACTCAATCTAACTAATGGACTTTCAGCTACTCAATCTAACTAATGGACTATCAACTAGTCAATCTAACTAATGGACTTTCAACTAGTCAATCTAACTAATGGACTTTCAACTAGTCAATCTGACTAAAGCCCACGATCCCGTTACGCTAGAATCTGAACAGAACAGAACAGAACAATGTTTATTAGCATAGAACTTACATGTTTATAGCCACAAACAGTAAACATAATATAAGTGCATGAAGAGTGTGGTTCATAAAATATGATTAACAAGAGAAGTAATCTGTTGAGATTACGTAAAGTGTTATTTTGTTTATAAGTCAAGTTAAACATACTAAACTTTTGGGTATTTATACAATCGAATTTCTCAGTTTATATGCGTTATTGATAAATTTTACTAAATTGTTTAGACAGTTTGTATTACATGATGACATTATAGTTTTGAATTTCGTCAGGGTATGCCAGTTACAGTAATATCTAGGTAAAAAAGTTCTTCGTAGGTTATTGTATTTTGGACAAACTAATAAAACGTGGTACTCTGTTTCTACTTCATTCATGTTACAATTTTGACATATTCGATCATTTCTTGGTATGTTATGATGTCTCCCTGTTTCTATAGCTAAATCATGTGATGAAAGACGAAATTTGGAAAGACTGATTCGATACTTGTTAACATGTATGCTGTTTAAGTAGTGTTCCATTTTAAATTCTTGTTTGTATTTCCTGTATGATTCAAGCCTATTTGAGTTGGTTATGTTATCGTGCCATGTTTGAGTAAATTGATCAATAAGTCTTTGTTTTATTATAAGGATATGTCTTCTGTTTATGTTTATTTGGTTAATCCATATATCTGTCATTCCTAGTTCTTGCATTAAAGATTTAACACTTGAAGCCCAATTCAAACAATCTGATACTGACGCATTACGCGCCATTTTCTGGTGACCTTTAATTCAGCCAATCAGAGCCTTTCTTACTAGATTATGAAAGTCCTCGCTAAACAGAACTCAGTTGCGAAGTAAATATTATCCGTCACAGAGTTGTCAAAGTGGCCGATACACCTGTAAAAAGCAGACTTGTTTTTTAGCGCTGTTTTATTTGTAGATATGCAATTCCAGAGCATAGAAATCACACCACTACATAGGAATGAAGAAGGGTTTCTGTAATATTACAGCGTTTAATCTATAAATAGCAACTTGGAAATCTGGAAAATCGGAGAGAGTTTCATATTTACTTGAAGGGTCAATCGTGTGCTTTAGTCAGATTTATCAACTTCTTAACTACTAAGCAAAGTTTAGTTTACGTGATTAAGAGTAAAGATAATTTTAAAACTTTCCTACTATCAATCTTCACGCAAACGGACTATTTTGTAAAATAGTTCCATATCGAAAGTTTTAATAGGACGGTTTGCATGATAAGGATATATCATGTAAGCACGCTATACTAATCAATAGATGTATCTGATGTTGCATGACTGCTGTGCTATTTCCGTGTAAGTTAGCGGATGAGAATGATATCGCACAATTTTATTACATGTATATATTTGTTATTCTTTACGTTTAATGCTTTTGTAAAAATTTCTATATGAAAGAAACATTTTGTACGATTACGTTCTATAAAGTATTCATTACACGACACAAACTTAAGTCAAGGCAATACTTACTCTGACAGACACCATGTTTGGATTTTTCACAGTTTTAAATTGTGTGTACCTTTAAAACACAATAGACACATGTTGGACACTAAATTAAGACGTTGTTGATACTCAGTGATGTAAAAAGCCATAAAGAAACAATACTGAAATTGTATCAAGCTAAAATAAATAAATAAATAAATGAATAAATACATAAGGTTTTTCTTTTTGTGTGTTATGTCTCGTCTCTGTGTTCTTTTGGTCACATTTGCTTATGTCTAGAGATAGTTTAGATTTAAATATCTGTGGTAATTTTGATAGGACCTTTCTTATTTACCTATTGAATTAGCCAACTATGCTCTATCAACTTCTCCAGCGTGTCGTCTTACTTGCAAGTGTTCATTTATTTATATCATCTGTTTATGTCGACCCTTATAATTGAAGACTTCGGCGCCGTATGACCTATTAAGTGTCGGTGTGCCGTAAAACCCAAATAAATAAATAAATATAATTGAAGACATAAGCTACTTTAAGTTAATGCATTTTGAAACGTTTGCGTTTAACTGCCCTCTGGTTATACAGGCTATTCTACAAAATGTTATAAAAAGGAACTTTTCATGTTTGAGCACGTTAATTGTACATATCCAGAAACGGGTTTACTAGTGTTTGAATATCACTTGAAATATGTATACAGCAGCTTTCTCTGTATTCATATACCCCATGCTTTCTCTGTATTCATATACCCCATGCTTTCACTTATCACCATGGATTGTACATTAGTTTTGTACGACACATGAAAATGGAAAAATGGCATGTGTTTAGGGGGCTTTGAATATTTGTGATAGCTGAACATTTTCGGTGTTGTTTGATTTAACAACATTTGTTTGTAAGTTGCACCGATACAGTTAAGTCAATATGACTTCCAGCTATAATTGGTGATTGAGTACCCTAGTCAAATGTCAAGATAGAATTAACGGTCTACCTTTGGTCGGCAGGAAGACCAGTTTATGTCAATAAAAGGCGCACCATAGCTCGACAATATGATCTTACACTTACGTCGATGAAAAGACATTATTAATAGAGTATTTTACGGCATCGTGTCATCGAACTTAATACTAGTAGTTTCATTTTATTTTCATTTCATTTCATTTTAAAGACGCAATTATTATAATATTGAAAATAAAGCGTATTAGCAAATAAAGTACGATTAAAAATAATTCCATACAACATACCACGCACTGCACTTGTAAAATATATTACTCTTAAAGGGCCAGTCACACAGCCGATCACGCACGAATCACTCACAAATCACGCACGTATTGGGTTTGTGCGTGCTTGTGCATCGAGATATTGACAAAATTTTCGGGGTGTCGGGGGTAGAAATCACTGACGAATCACGCATGAATCACGCATGAACAGCGCAAGTATAATTTAAAATCACTGACGAATCACTGACATATCGCGCACGTCGACGCATACGAGCAAATACGGTGCAGTATTCCACGAACATTCGACTCACGCCCGACGCATGAATCACTGACGGAGCGCGTCCAAACACGCACGCTTCGCGAACGTTCCACATACAAGCACGGATGTCAGTGGAATGAACGTGATACGTGCGCGGTTCATGCGTGATATGAAGGTGGGGCATCAGTGGACGGACGTGGACGTGCGCGGTTTCGAACCAGTTCCGACGCATAAGCACTGACGGCTGACGCGTGTTCCGCGCATAGTCACGTATACTCGACGCATAAACTACGCACGCCGACTCATGAATAACGCACACCGACGCACAGTTGTGCGTCGGAAAATTTTTGAACCGTTCAAAACTCAAAATCACGCACAACCCGCCTTCGACGCACATCCACTTACAATCACTGACGGTACACGTTCGTTCCACCGACGAATTACGCATACGACGCACGCTCCGCGCAGAAACAAAAATCTGTGCGTAATTCGTGCGTGATTCATGCGTTTTCGCTGTGTGACTGGCCCCTTACATCATAAGTGACTGCTCAGTTGAAACTTTAGTACAAACGTGGCGGCACTGTGAACGTCCTGGAGGTCCGCGATGAACCTTAATGGTAAATAATCTGTTCAATAATATCACAAAACCGGATGTCACCGGGAGAACCTTTTTTACATCTGTTAATAAATCACTCTACCTACCAATAGCTGTGAGAAACGGGCACGCTATACAGGTACTTGCCAGCAGGAGGTTCAGATTCACATTTGAGAGCGACTGAGTTGAGTGCACATTTTTTACTGGAAACACGAGCATAGCATTATTTTCTTGAACAACGTTTTGATGAAAATATAATGAAAAAGTCAATTTCAGCCACAATTTACTTCAAAGAATTGCAAATAAAACGAACGTATATGAAAAAAAGAGAAATTGCATAAGTATATATTTGAAGATTTTTTACTTTCTAAGCAATAGCTACAATTTTCTGTTTATTTTCAGAACCTATGCACATTGACATATATGGAGTATACAAAGTCATGTTTGTTTCATCAATTGGCGTTTTGCTGCGCATATGTTTTCGTCCAGCATTTTTTATATACAACGCGCCTCTATTTTACGATGCTATTTTCTACTTTTATGACACCAAAAAAAGAGAAAAGAAACATGAAAACGTCTCAGCATGTGTTAATTGCGAGCCTGACTTGCTCAACCTCGAAATTGAACAAGCCGGTGACAGTACTGTACACTCGCTAGGAGTTGGCTGATCAGAGTCTGAACTACCTGTATTGGATGCTGAGCATCTAGCATTTTATCTTCCAGCTGACGATAAAGCTTCAGTTGCTACCTGCAAATGGTTAGTGTTCCCTCTCACAAAAACTTAGTAACTTCTGGATCTTTCAATCTTCTTGAAGCAGACCCAATTTCCAATTTTGTTAACTAGATTACACCAATTGTACCGATTGGACGAAACATTCCCGTTGTCTCGTTTTAATTAAGCACATTTTAATTGAATTTTCGCGTAAACGATTTGTATACCAGAGCAATCGATCGATTTTATCAATTGGACATTTTGAGAATTTTAAACAAGATTTAATCAAAAGTAATTAATCTGAAGTCGACAGTTTTATATGTTATATTTAATTGTTTCTAAAATAAGGTACACATCGAATGTTTCTTCTTTTAAGTTCGAATTAAACATCCACCTGTCAATCACAATAGTATAATGTTATCAAGACTAGTAAATCTAAAAGTGGTTGTATTAAAAGTAAGATAGCTTTGTTTCTAAAACAGGGAGAAATACATATTTCTCTAAAGCAAATTTCGCTATTAAAGACCCGATCGTCCACTCATACATTGCTACTGAAATAGATACAAGATAATAATGTTCCGTAATTACATGTTGTCATTAATGTTTCGAATTTTAGATAACTTTAAATTAATTAAGATGTTACCAATACTTAAATAATTACTAATTACAATCCGGAAATGACTATTCAAAGATTTTCTAAATTGTGAGACCTTGTGATAGTTCAGAACCATCGTTATTTAACTCAACAAATAATTCAGTCTTATCTTTTATTTAACATTTAATAAATGAATACTATATTAAACTAAAATGAAATATTTATTATTATTTTTAAATCCGTTATTTTGTTAACATCTGATTTAGTGATTTGTTGTATTTATAATAGCATTTCTTGATTTTCCTGGCGTCTGACCGTATTAAAGTTATGTTAGACAGTTCTGAATGAGAAAGTTCTTTTTCATGCCTCTTTAGAGCATTGCCACTGCGAATGTTAATGTTCTTAGAGTGCATAAGCTTCGTTTTTGCACAACATTATGTTAAGATGGTGTTAACACTGGAAGTTAAACTACCAGTTATCAATTAAGGTTATAAGTCACGTGGATCCCTGCTTTAAATGGAATATTCAAGATAATAATCGAGAATGTGCAAATAAACTTTCGTTTATTGCAGAAAAGTGTAACACAGTCTTGAAAGTCCGTTTTACAGTGTACTCAAGCAGCTAATATGTTATAGTTAACCTTAGAAAATAGGCACTTGTAACTGTAAGTGCAAATTACTTTAACCATAAAAGCAGGTCTTTAATAACAATAGAAACAGACCTTTAAAGAAATCCTGCCGATGGCTGACTTGATTAAGTTCTTGTTATAAGCCGGTCTAAGTGTACATCTAGGAAATGGAATTGGACCGTTGTGTGCTCCTGTTGTGATTTCTGTCAGCCGACATTTACTTAACACGACTGGTCCATGGGCTCGTGAATAAAAGCTTAAATGTAACATTATTGGGTCTTAAGGCGAGGATAAAGCCATTGGCAGATTAATGGAATATAAATCAGATAGATGTTGACCCGGGCATCGGTGTAGAAGTGTGGGTGGCAGGCAGATGAAGTCGAACAATTAATCACGCATTTGTTTTGTTCGGCGCTTTCAGCAATTGCACCTTTCTTGTAAAGTATAATTACATTTTCACATACGTAAAAAACCATACAATATATAGCTCTGTTTGCCCTCGCTTTTTTCTGAACATTATAAATAAGGCACCCAAATCCAGCTTTGGTGTATAGAACAACGCTATACAATGTTTCCCTTTCTTTCTTCATTTGTCAGTTTTGTATGCCAGATAAACTATTACTGAAATGTCTGAAAAGATCTTACATGTATGATCATACAAAATTTTAGCGAACATCATTTACAATAAAAATGGATTTATAAAGTTTAAATATATGTTCCAAAACAAAATAGCTTAAAACATTTTCAACATTTATGTACAATCTTGTTATAGCATTGAATATTAGACTTACTAAATTCATAAAAGACTCGCATTATTTGTACTAGGTTTGGTAGATTGAGAAGACCTGGCTCTTTTTCTCGAACTGAATGTAGACAGTTGTATGATAACACACCATTTATAATCAAATGGTGAAATTTCAAGCCAATATTGATCCATTGGCTCGGAGGTATCATTAGGTTGTTAGCTCGACCCAAGACAAATAAATGTTTACAAACAATCAGCATAACAAATGTCTGACTAAGATGCTAGTCTAGCCGATTGTGGTGCATTAAAAAGAACATTATTTGTCAAGAGTTCCGAAGTGCGATTCTCGGTTACTGCTGTCGAATATGGTGGTTTAATTTCTATGCATTTGTAAACAAAGAATCCTCCAAGCATAGAAACATCATTTAGATTCGTCATTGGTCTTAACTTATACGTGTCTTTTATGTTTGTTAAGTTGAAATTAGTGTGTGGAAGAGCTTTCTTAATTGTACTGTTTTACTAAAATAATAATATCTCCAAATAAACATGTAATTGGTACATGACAGTTTAAAACAAAATGTTTATGACACAAAAGATATGCCAAAAACAACGGGGATTGAATCTTTATTGGACCCGATTTCAATGAACTGATATGCGCCGATTGAAACCAACATCATAACATAGGCTATGTTAAAACTAAACAAAAGGAGTGTGCCGGGCCGAAGCAATGAAAAAACTACATAAAACCAACATGTACCAGGCTAAATGGCGCTCTAAATGTTGAAGCACAGAGCTGCCACACAAGATGTCACTGGTTCAAATCCTACTAGATCCAAGTATGCTTTTCTTTGGATTCTATTTTGTCTTTTTTTTTCTTCAATTTCATATTAACATATTATGATGAATTAGTTTTTAGTATTAAATTATACCACAGACCAATTAAAACTGTTACGGATAAAAAGAACTATATGTCTGTCAGAAGCATTACAGCTTAAAACTTCACTTACACATCATTTTCGGAAAGTTTCTTTCGCACTATTGTCTCTTTTCAATATGTTATACTTATTCTTGTAGTAAATCCCCCTGTTTGTCAAACAATGATATATAAATCACTGGACTCAGTAACACATATATTCCTTTCTGTTGTTTTCCCTGGCAACGCAACACAGATTAAGTAAAGAAGCCAGCAAAGCAATGCAAGGCATGCGCATCATAGTTTAACGCACAAGAGGTCGTTAGTACCTTCTCGTAGACATTAACTGGTACGATGCTGATTAATTTGTTTTGTCACGTACATAAAATTTGTCACGACCGAGATATTTTTGCACGATTTATCTTTCCTGAGTATTTGCTTTGAACGTACACACACTAACGTTATATAAAGAAGCATCATCATTACAACCCCACCACCATTACTACCACCACCATTACCACCACCATTACCACCACCATTACCACCACCATTACCACCACCACCATTACCACCACCACCACCATTACCACCACCACCACCATTACCACCACCATTACCACCACCACCCACCACCACCATTACCACCACCATTACCACCACCATTACCACCACCATTACCACCACCACCACCATTACCATCACCACCATTACTACCACCACCATTACTACCACCACCATTACCACCACCATTACCACCACCATAACCACCATTACCACCACCACCACCATTACCACCACCACCATTACTACCACCACCATTACTACCACCACCATTACTACCACCACCACCATAATCACCACCATTACTACCACCACCATTACTACCACCACCATTACTACCACCACCATTACCACCACCATAACCACAACCCCCACCACCACCACCATAATCACCACCATTACCACCACCACCATTACTACCACCACCATTACCACCACCACCACCATTACCACCACCATTACCACCACCACCATTACCACCACCATTACCACCACACCACCATTACCACCACCACCATTACTACCCCACCACCATTACTACCACCACCATTACCACCACCACCACCACCACCATTACTACCCCCACCACCATTACTACCACCACCATTACCACCACCACCATTACTACCACCACCACCACCACTATTATTACCACTACCACCATTACCACCTCCACCACTATAAGGGTCATACTGTTAATCATTATATGCGCTTAAACTCTTGTCAGTGTCCATGAATCATGTGAGGAGGTTTTCCAGCTGGCCTGCGATGCTTCTAAGCAATGCTATCAAAATGAATCAGGGGTCTTCAGGTGGTCTTCTTTTATAATAACCGGAAGCCGCCATAATGGTCGCATTTATCAGAGCTACTTTTAGGCATGAAAGACTCTTAAATAATGAAAGTGCATAAAACTTTCCAATTTCCATCTTTAAAACAAACACAACTATTCACATGCCAATGTGCCATAACACGTCCGTACTGAACACAACTATAATGTTTCAGGCACCTGTTAGAACTTCCCGAAGAATATTCCCCACCGCTCAGCGAAGCATTTGATAAAGATCTACCATCATATGAGATTGGAAAATTCTAGAAAAAAACATTAAGAATACCAGCTAAAGCTATACATTGCTTGAATATAATAGATTCCTTCATTTGCACCCGTTCTATTTTCTGATTCAATTTTTTTATATTAATGTGGATTGATTATTTAAATATTTAACACAAAGTTGAAAGTCTTGCTTTAGCGAACCAGTACTGTGTAGATAATAGACGTGTATGGTGCTGACACATATTTTTACGCAGTATCGTACTTTACATTTACACATAACAAATGTGTTCAATATTTTTGGCTTACATGTAAATTTTTCAGATATATTTTATCAGATATCTGCCATGTTTGGCTTACAATACAACTGAATCATATTTATTTTATATTTTGTTTAACATGTAGACTAAATCTGTTCGAATTTTGCTTACATTGGAATCGAATATTAGAATATACAAAAAGAATATTTCTTTGTATGTTTTATGTAAATTGTATAGACCCAATTTTGGTCAGGTTTACACCTTCCTTCCCAATTACTATACGAGGTTTCAGGTAAATGTCTTAGGTAAAACCATCGTAATGTAGTATACAACAATAAGGAGGGACAGACTGCAACAGACTTAGGTATCATAACACGAACTGTGCAGTGTTTGTTTTGTCCCCATGATCGACGTTTTCAGTCATCCATCGTTTTGATCCACATAACTGGTCAATTGAGGGTCCACATACTGTACCATTCGCCCATGCATACATACAATGTTGTGAACAAAATTCCCAGCCGTCTATACTAGTAAATAATACATTTAAACGTCGGTCCAGAGATGTGATTGTATCATTTGTGCATTTGTCAATGACGTCAAATGCCAACAATCTGTCGTGTCTTTTGTTCTTATTTGACCAATTACTGGACTTATATTGAAATTATTTTATATCTGTACAACTGCTGCTACTCTTTCTCCCAAATATAAACTCCCGATGAATACGAAACGTGTACATAAAGAGTAATTGAAATGAATATATCTGAACACCTTCAACATTTCAACAAGGTTGTTTTAGTTCAAACATCCAGGGTGTTCCGATTCATTGTAACCGGTATTATAAGTACATGTGTGTAAATATAGTGAGATGTTTCCCGAAAAGGTGATCCCGACAGAGACATTTTCCTGCGAGATTGATATTGAAATCACTGAAAATTTAGTTAAAATGTCAAAATATTCATTGAAAGAAGGTGCAACCTTGACGCAATCACGTCCAGTTTTTCTGACATTGTTCATCATTTGGCACATATAATACACCATATATACACACTTTAACATACCACAGACCATGTTACCATGGCAAATTTGGCACGTGGCATCACGAGAGTCCACGAGCATTGTTTGGTTTGTTATAACACTAATTACTTAAGTCATTATTACGCGACACAATTTATACGACTATTGTTTCTTATTTGACAGATTCTTGGAGTGAATGATATAACAATGTTTTTGTTGTTGTATCATGTCATGTGTTCACGGCAGCATAGTACCAATGACAGTTCTACACGTCTTACTCATAATTAACTCGTCATCATCCACATGTCGTCAACATGTAAGGCAGTTAGCCACAGCTGGATGGCCAGTGCCTTGTCATTTGCCTAGAAATGAGCTAAAAAGTCAAATCTATAAATGGCATTAAACAATACTATCGACAAAGCAGGATCTAAATCGGCTTAATAATATTACTTATAATTAAATTTTGTATTCCTTTGTGCTAAATGGTCTGGTTGTTTAAGTATTTAAATAAGCATCGAACATATTGCACGCATAATGCTTTGAAAGTAACAAAAAATATAGTTTTTAAAATGTGAATCCGAAAATATACCTCGGAACTCCGCGAGAGTTAAGCATGGTTGATAGAATGTTGATACGTGTTGCCGTTACCAGAAGGTTTTTATTTTTAAACGGGCCTACCGAGCTTATATCGGTCAGTGTTATTTTTTATGATACAACGAAATCATATGGAGAATATCACCTGCTACATCTAACTTCCTGTTTTCTTCATGTAAACAACTGCTTAAACCGTTTGATGTTAACATACCTGAACAATATAATGTGCAAAGCATGTTAGGCCATAGTTAAATTTTCAGTCGTATACTCCAAGTATATATTTTGTGAAATATTTAAAGATTTTTAAAAAAATTGTTTTATTATTTTTGACTTATCAAAGTAGGGTATTTATTTTCTTATTTTGCCATGAAATACGCCAGGCAGAAATGTTAATTATATAAACGATCACCGTTTGCGTGGTCGCCAGATTAAGTCATCAAATACCTCGCTAATTACTATTGTTATTGCAAATATTTTGCAGTAATAAATGGTAAGCTTTGATATAAGCCAGAATTATATAAAAAAACAACACATTTTGGGACTATATATTTGAGTTTATTAATATGCTTAAGATAAAATGTATATTGTATATATGCAAATGGCATATAGCCATTCAGGCCATTAAACAAGGCCATTTAAGGTTACGTCAAAAATAAAGAAATACATATAACATCCATGATTTATATAAAAAGTGAATTGTATTAGCTAAAAGACTCCTCTTTGTAAATGCACTGTCCGACCCCTGTATATTGTATTGGTTAACAAGGGTCGGATTGTGCTTTTACTAGCAGCCATATTTTAGCTAATACAGTTCATTTTTATATAATTAACTTAAATCATAATGCATGTTTTCATTGGATGGCAGTTCTGGCAAGGCTTTGGGTGAATAAAGTTAAAGAGACATTAATAATGCTGGTAATAAATAAGTGTTCACTTAATGAAAATATTTATAAGTTCTTACAATGTTTAATTGTCGCGTACTCTGCAGGTCGTTCACAATACAAATATTCATTTTTCATACTGGGCACATATGGACGAATGCTCTCAAGGATTCACATTTACATCTATTACCAGTGTTTACATTATTTCGCATGTAATCGAGCTTCAAGTGTTAAACATGTTTTAAAATGTCATAGTTATGTACATACATACTCGCCTATTTAGAATGTTAAATCGACCTGGTCTTAAAGGTTTTGAATGTACACATCAGAGTTTTGTCGTGTTTGCATGCCACTTGAGGTATGTATGTAATTATTTGTTTTTTATATCTCCACGCATATATTAATACATGCATAATATATTTGATCAATTTCTACACGGGCTTTATACACCGCATGAAAAGTGTCATGAGTGGACTTTTTAACTCTTTCTCCTAGCTTAACTTTTTCTGTTTGCAGCAACGAGTTTTAGTGAATGATTAATGGTAATTTTATAAATTGAAAATTCGTTTAAACCGCATGTGGTAACAGTTATATTCAAATAATGCGAAAGGGAAATGTATTAAATTACCACACTATTACATTTTTATACGTTTGAAGATGGAAGTTCCACTTTCGTAGCAATAACTAACATCTTTTTCCATCTCAATCGAAAAGTACATTGGCAACTCTATTTTTGCACACTATATGTACTGCTAAATCAACTAAATTGTCATTAGACAACACATTTATTACCGCCCAAAAACATCTTTTAACAACCCGTCATTGTTGTAACATCGCTATTTTCTGCTTTTATGACAATACGAAAGAGAAAGGAAATCAAATTGTTTTCAGCACAACGTGTTTCACAAGATAATTCTATTTTTGTTTTAATTAGTTATTTTTTTCTGAAGTGTTAAATCGTTGCCTGCGAACATTTAAATCGAGCAGTATTTGGTGAATACTGCAGACCAAGATTTTCCTGCTTTCGCTGGAAGCTGTCTAATCAGGACATGCACTTTCCGCAGAGTCGCTGGCACCTTCGCATGAAGATGTAAAAGACTGACTAAATTTACTCTGAGTTAATTAACAAAATGTATGAAAAACGAATTGTTTGTCAGCATTTCATCCTCCAATAAAACTATTAATCCAGATGACACACACACCGGACCTGGTAGCGCAATCGGTAGAGCGTCGGCTCCAGGTACGGGAGGCCCCGGGTTCGATCCCGGGCCACGACATACCAAAGTCGTTAAAAATGGTAGTGGTATAGCTCCCTTGCTAACGCTCAAGCAAATATAAGGGTAGTTCCACGACTGGTTAGCCCGGTATCAGGATAATGTGACTGGGTGTGGTATCATGCCAGGTGTTCACGGCATGCCATACACAGAGAAGGCAGCACTATATCTGCTTCAAGTGGACACCATCTCCAGATAACTGAAATACTGTTGGTGGGACGATAAACCCAACAAACAAACAGATGACACAATCTAAAGGTTGTTGTCCCATTCCATACATACTGATCAACTACTGAATCGCTCTATTTCATTGAAACAACCCTAATATCAAATGTTGACTAGATAACAGTGATTGTACTATTTGGACGAACCATTTTTATTGTCTTTTTATTATGTTTGTGTGTGCTTTAATTAAATACCTTTGCCTTGCATTTTCAAATAAACGGTAGTTACCCTTTATACAGGTTTGGACAAGACCAATTTCTACAAATAATAAATAGTAAGCCATATAGTCAGTGTAAGCAACTTTTGCTGAGCTCAATTCATGAAGAAAATGGTCATATTTACTTAGATCTAGCGATATGCGAAATAATCACAGCTACAGTATCAGTGTTTACAGCTGTTCCATATATAAAACTAAAGGGTCGATGCCATGTAAGAACGATATAGTCAAATCGTTTCATATATAGACCCGATGATTTATCAAATGTGTACATGTGCACAAATATATATATATATATATATACCTTAATATAATTTCTTATATATTACTAAAATAAACTATATAACTATAAAATATAACTATAACTAAAACTATATAACTATAACTATAACTATAACTATAACTATAAATAACTATATAACTATAATATAAACTATAAACTATATAACTATATAACTATAATATATATATAACATAACTATAACTATAACTAAACTATATATTATATATATATATATATATATATATATATATATATATATATATATATATATACATTAATTTCACACACATACATATGGCCACCATCGTTAATGCCTGTCCTGACAAATGTGGACTCAGATGACTGCTATTTCCAAAGAAGTAAATCTGACTAGTTTTTGTACACATAACAAAATTTATTTACCTTTTACAAAACTAAATGTTTATAACATTATTGTTACGTTATTGCTCTGTTTTGTATTATTGTTGTATGTTCACTATTATGTATAACGATGTATGTAGACTATCTTCTGCATAGGAGAAAATATTATTAGTTATTATCTTTATTTTCTTTTTTTTCTTTTTTTTTGTGAAATCGGATGTTTTATGGATACTTACAAAGTATTTATAATTATGCACATTTGTTTTAATTTTTTTATCAAACTTAATTAATATCCTGGCCGATCTAATTAACGGCGCCTCATCTAAAGCTGAAGGAGAATTTCATTTTTGATTATTTTCAGAGTATTGCCAAGTCAAATTTGATTTTGAGTACATCTGCGCTGTACTTTTACAAATTTCTGATGAGATGATTATACCATGTGGAAGTCAAGCCCATCTATCATGCTTATAAGTCAAGCGAAATCTTCCTTTTGATGAAAGGTTCGAGATAATAATAAATTAAGGAGTTCGACATTCCAATGTGTGACATGTACAAAACATTGTTTAAAGGTGGTATCCGACATTTTGGACCAAAATTATTTTCATTAAAAATCTTAATTCACCATTGTTACCTGAACAGATATCGCAAATTGTTGTTTATTGATGCCCTACAATTGTCTGAAAAGTGAGCCACAAAGTCACAATAGTCATTACAAACATTTCCTTTCTGAGCCACGCTGCACAGTTAGCTATTTTTAAATTAAGAAGTTTAAGAAGTGACCACTTATGTTTAAGCTCATCTACTTCATCCGCTGTGACGTCAATGTCTATTTTAGCAGGAATCCGAGTCTGGTTTGTAGAATTGAAAAGAATGAACATTTTAAGTTTTTTAACGAGGTTTACTGCCCTGAAATTAAAGATATTTCTGAAAATTATCAACGCTTAGACTAAGATATGATTTTTTTCTGAAGAAATTATTCGCGAATACCCCAACAGTCGGATACCACCTTTGATAGAATCATACACGTTTATATATGAAACATCATTTTATAATAATACATTTACACAGTCTACATATAATTCATGCAGGAACATATTTAAAAAAAATGGTATAAAACCAAGTGTCGGCTCCAAGTACGGGAGGCCCCGAGTTCAAACCAGGGCCGCGATATACCAAACACGTTAGTGGTGGTCGTATAGCAGCTACCCTGTTAACACCCAAGCAAATATAACGTTAGATTCGCAACAGGTCGGCCCGGTGTCAATCTAATTTGACTGGGTGTGGTATCAAGCCAGGTGCCAGGTACGACATGCTTTACACAGTGAAGGCAGCACTTTATATGCTTCAACTGGACACTGTCTCAAGATAACCTAAATACTGTTGGTGGAACTTAACAATAAATCAAAGAAACGAACAAAATGTTATTAGAGGTAAGTAGAAATACATAGAAAATGTACACTTGGTACAATCAGTACATAATGTATCTCTACGAGGAAGTCTCACCGAAGTTTTAGCCCTTTAAAGGCAACGTGACGCTGAATGACTTGATTAAATTCTTGTTATGGGTCGGACTGGAAGTTCATCTAGGAAATTGATTTGGACCATTGCAAGCTCCTGTTGTGATGTGAAAGGAAATGTATTGTGTCAGCTGACATTTACAAAACACGCCCGCTAAAAGGACTTGTGAATAAAAGATAAAATGCAACATTGTTCCTTCTTAAGGCGAAGATAAAGCCATTGAGAGATAAGTGGATAATAAATCAGATAGATGTTGAGCCCGGCTTCAGTTTAGAAGTGTGGGAGGAACTAAGATGGATTTGATCCATTAAACATACATTTGTTGGGTTTATCGCTTCTTCCACATGTCTGTAGGAAAGGAACAGTAGAACAACATTCAAAGTCATAATAACTCTGGCTGGCACGTTGATGTATCTTATCCATAAATAATCTCAATGGTTCAAATGTAATACTCAATAGTAGTTCGTCGGTAATTTTCACAAACATTTAATATAAAAAGAAAGGAAAAGTTTAATTAAGTGTAAAAAAAGCTAAAAATGCCTGTTTTGTAGAATTCGAACCCTGGAACTTGTATGGCCTGCCAGTGCAATACAGAACGCGCCACTAAGCCTTTGTACATGCCTTTTTGCAGTTTGTAACCGGTGTACTTTGCGAACGGCACAATGTTTAAATTAAAATTTCAAAATAACCTATGCTATGATTTTGCCATGTTTTAACAATCGCTTATCAGTTAACGTCAGGCCGAATTAGGGACTAATCGCTTGCTATGGTCAGTCATCTCTGCCGTGTACTCCTTATTTTGAACTGTTTTGTACAAATTACAGTGGTACTACGTACATGTATATTATATATATACGTATTGATATAAAATAGATAGGAGATCATCAGGGGCCTTCGTTATTTTCCTTAAAGTTTTAAAAATGACATTGAATTGCTAGCTAAAATAAATAACAGATGTGGGTTTCTTCGCTTGTCGTGTACAATCTCTTATCAATAAATTTTTGAAATTTCCAAAAGATGTTACATGTGCGCTCATGTACTAATTATATTTAAATAATAAATATATTGCGAAAATCGTTTTAAGTAAAAAAAAACAACAGTTTATATCTGCGCGGCAAGCCTCCAAATTGTTATTGATGTGAATAACAGTCATCCTAGCAAGAAGTTAATTAGAACTACAATTAACAGAAAACAATGAAGTTATAAAATATTCCTGCACATTTTGCAGGCATCAGATCGTTCATTTGTCTAAACGAGGTATGTTTACACAGATTCATCCAAGATTCGTGTTTTGTGCCAGATTATAAAGATTGAACGTACCTTTTTTAAAATTACCAATGTTTGATCACAAATGATTGATAATCACACGCTGCATTGATAGCCAAATTGGTAGTTATGTATTTATTTCTATCGGAGACAAGAAATAATTTATATACAATCAGCATGAAAAGTGTAAGTAGCTGCTGTCTAACCGATAAGGTTATCAATTTATTATTGTACTATTGTACCTCGCATCACATCTCCTGTATATGTGTATATGTATAACTAAACTTGTAAACTTGGTATGCTTTAGAACATTCTTTAAGAGATCCGAAGTGCTCTGCTGCGGTTGCCGTATATGATGGTTAAATTTCGATACATGTGTAAACAACACTCTATCCACAATACATTGTTTTAAGATTCGGCCTTGGCTTTCAACCTGTGTTCAATATATGTTAAGGTGAAACTTTTGTATGAAAGAGCATTTTGTTATAAACTATAACTTTACGAACGTTTTTTGGCCCCGTCGACTTTCTGTCGACTTTCTGCTTATATATTGCACTAACACATGGAATAAAATCTTGTTGTGAGTAATCCCCTGTTGTCCCAATCAATGATGTCAACAGCATTCGCCTTGTATTTATTTTCTGTTACTTTCCATGACAAAAAACTACAACATAATAGCAAGACTATTCTTGGTATGTGCATCGTAGGTTAGTGAATAAAAACGTCGTTAGTTCCTTGGCGTAGACGTTATCTGAAACAATGCTGAACTATTTGTTTAGTCACGGCAGAGAAACATTCTGTTCGACTTTTCTTCTCATTGTCATCATCATCATCATCATCATCATCATCATCATCATCATCATCATCATCATAATAATAATAATAATAATAATAATAATAATAATAATAATAATAATAATAATAATAATAATAATAATTATAATTAATCATCATCATCATCATCATCATCATCATCATCATCATCATCATTATCATCATCATCACCTATCCATCACCACCACCACCACCACCACCATTTCGGCAGTTGTATACTAATAAATATTTTCGGATTTTTTATAATTAATATCAATAAAGTGCAATATTCCCTTGACCAGAATAATGTAAGCTTAATTTTGATAGCAATAAATAGCAATAGCAAACAAACCACAGGCTAAAGGTTGCAATCCGAACACGAGCTGACATTTATCTTATACATCATGAGAAAGAAAAACAAAAAATATTCCTTTTTATTAAATGCTTTGAACTTTTTTTGAATTCAAAAACCTTTAAATTAAATGCATAGAACTAAATTTTGAGAACAAAAAAATGCGTTTCTATTTTTAAAAATCCGTTGGTACCTCATTTCTGCAAGCTGCACTCCAAAGTTCAAATATAACCAATTAACTCTGAACAAAATAGTTTTTAAATAACCATCTCATTTCTTTAAATCTTTTTTTAAATGAACACACAAACAAATAAAGCGATTTGTATTTTTAAAACAAAAACGAACTGTGTTTTTTGATTTAGTTCAATGCAGATGTTTCAAATTCAGTTTAAATCTGAACTTTACGGCGTAGGTGGGTTCCATTCCTTTTTAAACTGCGAGAAAATGTAAATGTTTTTATTCTATTTTTCTTATTAAATCTTCGATATTTCCTTAAGAAATTTTAATTTGTTATGTAATCAACACATCAATAATTACAAGTTTTCAATTAGAAATAATTAGCTTTATTAATAACAAATTATATCTGATATTGTGATTGATTTTTTGATGTTTTCTTATAAAAACGTCCCTTGATATTTCAGACCGCTCTTATAGAGATTAAGCTGTACCTAGCAATTAGTTCATTTCTTTCTAATTATTGAAATAATCAAAACCACGTTTTGTTTGTAAAATGTTTGAAGTGCAAATATACATGCACAACGTCTTTGTGCAATGTTTGATTAACTAATGAAACAAGGGGAAATTGAACTCATCGAGCATGAAATATACCCTTAATTAAGTCATGAAAAATTATTACATAAAACGTACTATTGATTGTCAGTATTCGTATTGACGAATATTGTCTAGATTTTTTTATATCTTCTAATAAGTATATACTCGTACAGTCGTATACTAGACTGTTTTATACAAGGTCACATTTACTGTAACACATAAAGCATTCCTTGTTGTTAACCACTAGTACATGACACCAGGAGGAGGTGCAATAGCTTTAAACGTGATGACGACTGACTTGATTATCTTTTTGTTGTTGACCGGAAGGGAAGTACATCAATGAAACTGAATTAGGCTCTCGCAAGCTACTTGTTGTGATTGTGAAAGGAAATATGTTCTATCTGCCGACATTTACTAAACATGACCAGCTCAATTGGTTCGTGAACAAAAGATTAATCTAACATTGTATGTATTTTAATTTAAGCCGAGGATGAAGACAATGACAGAAAATAAAAAAAAAATACTCCAGTATATTGACTCTTGCAACGTTATAGAAGTGAGCCTGGCAGGCAGATGGCTTAAAAACTAGTGAACATGCTTTGAATAAGATTAATCGTTCCGTCCACATGCCCTTATACTACAAGAAAGACAATTTAATAAGCTATTTTCTAAAATCATAAATGAACAATATATAACAAAAGCATCTGTTGCATTAGCTCGTTTCTCCAGAAAATTAAAAAAGGCAACAATATCAAAAATGAAAAAAGTGACTGTTTTGTTTGAGTTGGAGTGTGAAACATGTTCACGTTTCTTTCAGCAGGAACGACGATTATGTTGTGTCAGTAGCGTGTGTTAACGGTCCTCCGGAGGACGATGCCCGGTTGTAATGGTCAATGTATTGATGTTAATTTTTGATGCAATAATTAAAACATTGTTAAAATATGTGGGAAAGAAGGCGTCTTATTTACAAATGATCTATGACGGTTTTCTTAAATTTTTAATAAAGGAAGTTTCTTTACAGTTTCTGTAATTATTTTCTATTATGTTTTAATCAGGAGAAAAAAAATAACGACAGCCCTGTATTTAACGTTGTGAAATATTTTATTACATTGTTATTAGTATCTGACATCTATTATTTGTGTGTTTCTAGGCAGCATTTTGGAAATTGTGGCTTAAACATTTTGTCTATTGGTCATGTCTATTGTTCTTATGTTTTATATTTGAAGTTGTCAATGGAATATGTTTAAACTTACAGAATTGTATCTAACACGACTATAACGAAATTAATAAGCAGTTATAGCTGTACGTTGTATTTGGCTTTGTCTTGGCTAATTTTCAAATGGTAAATAACTAAAAATACAAACATTGTCAGAGTTAAAAAATAAACAAGACGGATTCCCTGAAGAATTAGTGTTTAACGTGTACCGTAAATGCATTACTTGTCAGAATACGTTGCAGCAATACTACTTTCTTAACACAAATCCTTAAATAAATGACGACAAAATCCGTGAAAAGTGTCACGTAAGCGCATTTTTCGAGATGACGTCGACAAGGCATAAACGCACCTTAACAGATGCCGTGACATAAATACACATTTCATTTTAATTCGGTCAGTTACAAAACCAGCATGAACGTTGAATGAAGAATTAGCATATTTTGAAAACAACAACATTGTCATCAACAAACAACAACAACAACAACAAAAGCAAATGTTTTCAACAACAGCGCGCAGCATCTTATTGTGCACGCGTTTAAAAAAAAAAAAAAAAAAAAAAATATTTTTTTGTTGTTGATGCTCATTCCTTGTTTAAGCGATTTCTCTTGCAAAACATTTATATTTAAAAGTCACCTTTGAGTCAATCAAGCATTTGTCCACATTTGGTACATTCCCTGACATCAAACACTTATGCACACAAGAACTATTTTAAAAAGATATATGCGGACTTTAAACTCCTAAAGATTCTATACTTTCTGACAGTAATTATATCTTACATTGGTACGTTGTCTATAACGCTCACAAAATGTTTTTGCAAATACTCGTTTAGCTTATTTGTTTTTTTTCCATAGATTATTAAAACATTTTAAGTCTACTGTATTTGCTCATCAATGCAAAAAGAAAAATGTCAAATTAATTACAAACTTAAGTTTTAGGTTGAATTCCTATCTAGCTTAAAGCTGTAAAGAAGGTCATAAGTTTTCAGTGTACAAGCCAGCTTAGTGTCACGGTGGTGGCAGAAAGTGGTAACGCAGTCATCATCGAGGATTTCTAATTCTGTTATTGAACTAAACTTGAAATCGAAGGTAGCCTGATTGCAGCAGACTTCGGCCAAAAAGGCCGTTGGTTAAGTGGTGTGTTTCTTGTTTAGTTGAGTATGTTTGTGCAGTTGTTTCTTTTTCTGCTATTAAGAGTCGCTTAAATATTTAACTATGCGAAGCTTGCCTCAGCATTTCTAAGTAGGTTAAAAGTTAGGCCCGAACGAATACCAATTTTGTCAGTACCAATGTGTAGACCTTATTGATGCAATGCTAAGTTATTTGTTAGTCATGTAAGCGTAGCTTTATCACAGCAGTTACTTTCTGTAAAAAGTCACCACAGTCATCATCTGTAGAATCATCATCATCATCATCATCATCATCAGCAGCAGCAGCAGCAGCAGCAACAACAATAATAACAACACCGTCATCGTGAAATATCTGAGGCGGTTTTCAGCTCCAATTATTCTGATATTCTACCAAGATTAATCTCTGGGAGTGGGTAACTTGTACAAGCTCGGTGCCGCATACATCAGGTCTTTCCACGTAAAAGCTGGATGCCGCATATATTGGGTATTTCCATGTACAAGCTCGGTGCCACATATGTCAGGTCTTTCCATGTAAAAGCTGGATGCCGCACATGTCGGGTCTTTCCTTGTACAAGCTGGATGCCGCATATATCGGGTCTTTCCATGTACAAAGCTGGATGCCGCATATATCGGGTCTTTCAATGTACAAGCTGGATGCCGCATATATCAGGTCTTTCCATGTAAAAGCTTGGTGCCGCATATATAGGGTCTTTCCATGTACAAGCTGGATGACGCATATATCAGGTCTTTACATGTACAAGCTGGATGTCGCATATATCTTGTCTTTCTATGTACAAGCTGGATGCCGCATATATCGGGTCTTTCCATGTAAAAGCTGGATGCCGCATATATCGGGTCTTTCCATGTACCAGCTGGATGACGCATATATCTTGTCTTTCAATGTACAAGCTGGATGCCGCATAAATCGGGTCTTTCCTTGTACAAGCTGGATACCGCATATATCGGGTCTTTCCATGTAAAAGCTGGATGCCGCATAAATTACCTTCGTTGAGTATTAACAAAATTTACCACATGGACGTTTACGAAATATATTCTGAGTCGATCAAACTTGTTTACTTGTACAGGTACCATTGATCTGTCGAGCCGGACACAACTCTAATACATCTAGGCGTCTGCTGATTTTAGAACATTCGGAAATAAATCCCCCACCGTAGATCGAAATAATGCATTCGATAAAGATCTAACGCCTCTAAATGTAAACGGAGAACATGCAGAGATAGTAAATATAGCCTGAGTAATCTATAAAGTTGTAGTATAAGATGTATTCCTTCGTTTGAATCAGTTCAATTTCCTGAATTTGCTTTTTATTTTATGTACATTTTCAGATAGGTTCCATAAATAGTCTGTAAACTGTTTAAGGTCTGCTTTCGTGCACCAGTTCTGTTAAGTTTGGTAAATGCAGATGGTAAAGATACATATACCGAGTAGGATTGTTTTTAGATATACATGCATAAAGTTGTACTGCCGGTACTTTTGTTTACAGGACTTCCCTTAGACCCATTGGTTGTCTTTTTGACGATTTGCACCTAACATTGCTTGTAAAGGACAAAAAAGTGACGCTCCGCAAGGCAGCTCGAGACCTCTAAACTAACCACTAACGTTACAACGGTCAGCTGGAAGACACTCTTGACTTACCACTTGCTGTCCGCAGGTCAGCTGTTAGACCCTCCTAGACTTACCCCTGACGCTTGACAGGTAAGCTAATAGACCCCCAGAATAACCCCTGACGCTTCACAGGTCAGATGGAAGACCCTCCCAGACTAACCACTGACGCTTCACAGGTCAGATAGAAGACCCTCCCAGACTTACCACTGACGCTCCGCAAATCAGCTGTTAGACCCTCCCAGACTATTCACTGACGATTCACATGTCAGATGGAAGACCCGCTGAATAACCACTGATGCTTAGCAGATTAGATTTTAGACCCTCGACTAACCACTGACGTTTCGTAGATCAGGTGTTAGACACCCCAGTCTAAGCACTGACGCTCAGCAGATTAGATGTCAGACGTTCCCAGACTTACCACTGACGTTCGCAAATCAGCTGTTCGACCCTCAGACTAACCACTGACGCTCCGCAGGTCAGTTGTTTGACACCCCAGACTAACCACTGACGTTCCGCAGAGTAGATGTTAGACCCTTAGACTAACTAATGACGTCCCGCCGGTCAGCTGTTGGACCGTTAGACTAAACACTTACGCTCGGCAGATTAGCTGTTAGACCCTTAAACTAACCACTGATGCTCCATAGATCAGCTGTTAGACCCTTAGACTAACCACTTAGGCTCCGCAGATCAGTTGTTTGACACCCCAGACTAACCACTGACGTTCCGCAGAGTAGATGTTCGACCCTTAGACTAACCACTGACATCCCGCCGGTTAGCTGTTAGACCCTTAGACTAACCAATGATGGTCCGTAAATCAGTTGTTAGACCCTTAGACTAACCACTGACGCTACGAAGATCAGCAGTTAAACCGTAAGACTAACTACTGACGCTCCGCAGATCAGCTGTTAGACCCTTAGACTAACCACTGATGCACCATAGATCAGCTGTTAGACCCTTAGACTAACCACTTAGGCTCCGCAGGTCAGTTGTTTGACACCCCAGAATAACCACTGACGTTCCGCAGAGTAGATGTTAGACCCTTAGACTAACCAATGACGTCCCGCCGGTCAGCTGTTAGACCTTTAGACTAACCACTGATGTTCCGTTGATCAGCTGTTAGACCCTAAGACTAACCACTGACGCTTCGCAGATCAGCTGTAAGATCCTTAGACTAACTACTGACGCTCCGCAGATCAGCTGTTAGACCCTTAGACTAACTGCTGACGCTCCGCAGATCAACTGTTAGACCCTTAGACTAACCACTGATGCTCCGCAGATCAGCTGTTAGACCCAAAGACTAACTACTGACGCTCCGCAGGTCAGTTGTTTGACACCTCAGACTAACCACTGAAGTTTCGCAGAGTAGATGTTAGACCCTTTGACTAACCACTGACGTTCCGCCGGTCAGCTGTTGGACCGTTAAACTAACCACTGACGCTCGGCAGATTAGCTGTTAGACCCTAAGACTAACCACTGATGCTCCGTAAGTCAGCTGTTAGACCCTTACACTAACCACTGACGCTCCGCAGGTCAGTTGTTTGACACCCCAGACTAACCACTGACGTTCCGCAGAGTAGATGTTAGACCCTTAGACTAACCACTGACGCTCCGTAGATCAGCTGTTAGACCCTTAGACTAACCACTGACGCTCCGTAGATCAGCTGTTAGACCCTTAGACTAACCACTGACGCTCCGCAGATCAGCTGTTAGACCCTTAGACTAACCACTGACGCTCGGCAGATTAGCTGTTAGACCCTAAGACTAACCACTGATGCTCCGTAAGTCAGCTGTTAGACCCTTACACTAACCACTGACGCTCCGCAGGTCAGTTGTTTGACACCCCAGACTAACCACTGACGTTCCGCAGAGTAGATGTTAGACCCTTAGACTAACCACTGACGCTCCGTAGATCAGCTGTTAGACCCTTAGACTAACCACTGACGCTCCGTAGATCAGCTGTTAGACCCTTAGACTAACCACTGACGCTCCGCAGATCAGCTGTTAGACCCTAAGACTAACTACTGACGCTCCGCAGATCAGCTGTTAGACCCTTAGACTAACTACTGACGCTCCGCAGATCAACTGTTTATCCATAGACTAACCCCTGACGCTTCACAGGTCAGATAGTTACCCAAAGAATAACCACTGACGCTCTGCAGATTCGATGTTAGACCCTTCCAGACTAACCACTGACGTTCGCAGATCAGCTGCTTGAAATCCACACCCGCTACCTACTGACGCTCCGAATGGCAACTCGAAGGCCCCTCAGCACGAAAATGGTTTATCCAGTTTGGACTCGAAGCCGTGAGGCATCTCATGGAAAAGACAATTTGTTAAAGCAAGAGTGTGTTATCCTTTAGGAAGGCTACCATCTTTAGGCCAGACTTACGGTTGTCATTCATTATATGCGATAGAATCTTCAAGACACGTGTGCTGGTTTTGAGTGAAGAATGAGACCACAGTCCTGTCAGCTGTCTGGATCATTATTATCCAATTAGCAGAGCGTCTTCACCTGAGCTTTCGTGTAGAAATCTTCTCAAACCAACCATACACCAGATTCTTCCAGAATTAGGCAGACTCGGGTGTTATTGGGAGCAATTATTTTTTTTCTATTTTGAGTCATTTAAATTGGAATGCAATTAAAGCTCGATTTGTTTAAGACTATTTAAAACAGTTGTTAAGACTTCTATTTTAGACGACAGCTTTATTTCAATCACCGTGCTATTCAGACACATACTTACTTCGACCAATCCGTTATTTCAAACATTTATTCTACTTAGTCCGCTACAATGTTAATGTTACTTTGAATAACATACTACTGTTGGGACCATTCTGCTAACAAGACCCCTTTGCAGGCAACATTCTGATAAAGTGACAGTTTTGCTATCGAGACGTCTCTGCTAAAGTATACACTCGGCTTTCGAGACATTTTGTTATTTCGTTCTTTCCACTGCCGAGGCCTCTCTGTTGTTGAGACAACTTCTACTCGGGGCGGTAGTAGTAGAATCGCTGTCTAGTACCTCCACTTAGCCTCCCATCGCGTAGGTTCGAGTCCCGTTCGGGGCGAAGGACATAATGTGGGCAGGTCTTTCAGCTGACTAGCGTTGCGCCGGTGGTGTGTTCCTCTGCCAAAATAGCTGGACGTCAGTTTAATAGTCATAACTGGTCGCTGCGAGGTATTAAAAAGCAACAACTTCGCCACCAAACACAAAATTTATGTGTAAAAATGATACTGCAAAGATACAGCTTGAAACTTTCAGTACTAGCCCGTTTAACCTCGTATTTCGTATATATGTACTTAATTAAATGCTATTATAGGATAAGAGAGCGTTGTACTCATTAATCAGCTAGATGTAGTTTGAACTTAAAGCAGCCAATAGTAGTTAGTAAAAAATGAATTAATTGGTATACACTATGTTTTCATTTAAAATGCACTGCATGCATCTTTTGAGCGCTACATCAAGTATGATCATTTACGGTCGATACCGATCAGTGATGGACTGTGATTAATTGGCCGCCGGCAGAACAAAAACATCAACACTTTCTGTCCGGGGACATGTTAGTTCAAATGCCTCAGAACTGCCAGGATTTAATAACTGGACTGATCCAAATGAATGGTAATCATTTGTTTGGAATGTTTTAGGGGTTTTATTTTCATTAATTCAATCGTATTATGGACGTGCGACAACTGTATTGGTATTTTAATATTACGAAATCTTTTTCATAATTAAAATAAGCCTATGCTAGCCTTCTTTATAAGATACTTTGCTTGTTAACATGCATTCGTGGTTTATTTAACAACTTCTGTTTTATTTCTTGATAATTTGTGCTTAAAACGCTTATGTAGAGCCCATAGTTATGCTATTTAGCTTCCATTAAGACAACATTTTGTTTTGAGACATTTTACTTTTATTTTTAACGTTAATATAAGAAAACCAACTAAAGTCATTATTTTCATTGCGGTCCATTAACCTAACTTACAGGAAAGTGGTTCAGGTGTTAATTACCTATATCAATGCGAAGTAAACAGTCTTGTTTAAAAACTTGTATCTGGTATCTGATTTCGGGTTGGAAGTCACTGCCCTCTGACCCCGAGTCCATTGCCTTAACCATTATATAACGGACGCTACATTAAAGGCTTCTCAGCAGAATAAAACCTTTCGTCAATTGAGATATCTCCTCTTTTGAGTCTTTTCTGCCTAGAAATCTCTTCGATAGAGACATCTCCTCTATTAAGACATCTCTTATATTAAGATATCTCTTCTGTTGGGACATCTCTTCTGTTTAGATATCTCTTCTGTTTAGACATCTCTTCTGTTGAGACATCACTCATATTGCGACATTACGTCTGCTGAGACATTTCTCATATTGAGATATCTCGTCTGTTGAGATACCCTCAAATTGAGGCATTCTTTTGAGACTCCTTCGCCTATTAACAACTAAGACATGCTATAAAGATAACACTAAATTTAGCATTCAAACTTTTTCGGTGGAAAACATTGCTATCTATCTGTCCGAAAGCATGTTTGTCAACTTATCTGTCAGTGTGTTTATCAGTCTGACTGTCTTTCAGTTTGTCTGCGTGCATGTTTGCCAGCATGACTCTCAGTCTGATTGTCAGTGTAGTTTTCTGTTTGTCTGTCTGTCTGTTTGTCTTTCTGTCTGCTTGACTGCATGCCTTCTGTTTGCGTGCCTGTGTGTCTGTATGGCTGCCTTTCGGTCTGCCCGTCCGTCCACCTTTTTGTCCGCATGTCTGTTTGTTGCACGACGTACATGTATTCATCAGCTACAATTAATTTTTCATAACTCAAACGAAATTTTAAAAGCATCAGGCTAGCGCAACCTATATATATATATATATGACATTAGTCGCGCTTTACCTGTACCTCGTTATGTGTTAGTATAGCGATAACTAACAAATACATCTTACATCTTTATCCGCTTCGCTTAGTAGTTATAAATTGTAATGCACTCTCTTTTCCATGTTAAAATGCTTTGCATGCTAAATTGTACAGTAGCTACTCAATCTTCGAATTTTATCGTTTATTGCATGTCTTACTTTCTTTAAAAGCATCACGCATGCAGCTCTTGTTTGTGATAGTTGTAACATGTTTACCGACCTTAAACACGACAATTTATATATCCACGTGTTCGTTTAACGATAACAGGCAGCAAAATGTCTATTTTCTTCTCAGTTAATCAAACTATGTTATTTAAATTGCTGTGCACTCTGTTTTGCCCTCTTATCTTACATTGCATGCTACTACAGTATATGTAGATAGGAAACAGAATTATCTCGGAGTTGTATCATTTTATGGCTAATCAATGACCGTCTCCGATGAACTTTTACATCTTAACTACCCCAGCAGCCCCGGCGATTGACCGCCGGGAGAAGCTAACCTTAGTCAGGGGACCTTCAATGGCACGATCAGGGAACATATCTCTTAGTTCAAAGGCTTTACTACTGGCTAATTCAATTGCCATAAAGACCTTTTATCAATGATATTCTCTATTTTATAATTTTCTGAAATTTTGATTTCTTGTAATTCAATTATTCCTATGCAGATTCGATAAAAAAAATGATCTCAAATTGTATCATATGTATGTTATTATATAGGTTGACTTTTTTTTAACTTCGAAAAGCAGACATTTGTACATTTATAAGTTGACTTTGTGTGTTTTTATTCGTACGGTTTTGTTATGTAAGTAAGTTCTCTAGCGATGTCGATTACTTGTTTGTATTTTCATATGGATTGATTTTGTTCTGAATTTATGCCACAAATGCAGTTTTGAAACTGTATGTGAAATATGGCTATAAATAACTGAAATGAACAAAATAAACGATAACATTTATCATATACATTTAAAGTATTTCCTTTTAACTGAATGTCTGAAGATACAGATGCTTTAGTGATTTCTTGAGAAATCACCGCCATTGACTTTTATGCCAACAATCCATTAGCTGAATCCAAACCTTAAACAACAGTATTTCTTGAAGCCATAAATACAGACATACAAAGTCAATTATTCGACGACTTCCACATCTAAACCGTTCAAACATACACACGTGTTTTATTGTCTTGCTATTTCTATTTACAGCTATGGTGGAACCAATGAGGCTCGGGCATGATCGGTGGCGCTTTGTTACGACGCTGTTTGCCATCGGACTGTGCACAGCCAAGGGATCCCGGATCACAACTATGAACGGAGATATTGAAGGCTTTACCGAAACTGTGAATGGTATCACAGTAGATATATATTATGGCATCCCGTTCGCCAAACCGCCGCTGGGGAACCTCCGTTTCAGGGAGCCGCAACCCATGGACAACTGGTCGGAGGTTCGAGATGCCAAGACGCAACCCAATTCGTGTATGCAACAGTTGGATGAAAGCTTTGGTAGATTCGAAGGTGTTGATATATGGAACACAAAGACTAACATCAGTGAGGATTGTCTGTATCTAAACCTGTGGGTGCCTCGAGTTCCGGGCGCAAACAAGCTCACCACAATGTTCTGGATCTTCGGTGGCTCTTTTGTGTACGGCTCCATCACGCTGGATGTGTATGATGGTAGATTTCTTGCAGCAAGGAAGTCAGTTATCGTTGCCTCAGTGCAGTATCGAATGGGCGTCCAAGGGTTTCTATATTCAGGGACAAAAGAAGCACCGGGTAATATGGGTTTACTGGATCAACAAATGGGCATGAAATGGGTGCATGATAATATCGAATCATTTGGTGGTGATAAAAACAAGATAACAATATTCGGTGAAAGCGCTGGATCTGGCAGTGTAAGCCATCATTTGCTTGCACCGACCTCATGGCCTTATTTTAACAATGCAATTATGCAAAGTGGAACGTCGTATTCCTTCTGGGCAATCGACAGTCCAGACAGTACGCTTAAACGGCTCGCCCAACTCGGCAAGGAGCTCAACTGTGATAACATCACTTTGGATGAAGTAGTACAGTGCCTTAGGAAAGTAGATGCTCAAACATTAGAAAAAGCTCAATGGATTGGTAATACAAAGACAGTGGGAACGTTTAGCCCGACAGTTGATGGTGTATTTTTGCCAAACTTTCCCACAACCCTTGTCAGCAATGGTCGTATCAAGACGGCGGACATTTTACTTGGTGTTACAAAAGATGAGGGAGAGTATTTTGCTTTATATACTTATCCAAAACTATTCGAAGGACCAATGAATTGGACACCAAAACGCAATCTTGATAGGTCGATATACATCGATACGATGGCTCATATTTATTCCACTCCCAATCCTCTAGGTGTCGAGGCCATGCTATACACGTACGAATATTCAGTACTTCCGTCGAAGCGGGGCTCGTACATGGACATCATAGATGATGCCAGTAAGTTACTACTCGTGCCTCGAAGATAAGGCCATATTCCCATGCCATGTTTTATTTGATATGGTTTGCCAAAAAGGTATTCTTGGCGGTATTGTTGCAACTTTTCAGGTACGTAAATGGACATTTATGTGTTCATAGCTTAAACAACGTTGCCATAATATCCGAGGAAAATCGTGGCAAAAGTGGAACTTTCTTTAACAATAATGTGTATGCACTTGGTAATGCTGCAAACGTGGATTTATCAATAAACTGATATTTTATAAAATTTTGTATTACACGCTTTGAAGAGAAGTTTCTAACCAGTTTTATTGGAAATATTTACAGATTTACCATAACATAATTCTCTTTTTATTAACAGTGGGAGATCTTTACTTCAAATGTCCAATTCACAAGATGGCGACCGAGCATGCGAAGTTAGGTACCAAGGGTAATACCTATGTGTACTCCTTTAATTACGAGCATTCGGCCAGCCCTTGGCCCCAGTGGACTGGTGTCATGCATGCTGACGAGATAGAGCTGGTGTTTGGGCATCCCTTCAATAATGCCAAAAACTACAGCCAGCTAGACAGAAATGTTAGTGATAATGTCATGGAATATTTCACCCAGTTTGCCAAAAATGGGTAAGTACTTACACATGCAGACGTGAGTTTGTAACGTCATCATAAATGTAGTTCTAGTTTTTTATCAATGGTATAAAACCCAATTACGCAGAGAGATATTTGCCTGAAATAAGGTTCGACAATTGAGTGAAAACATTATGTTTTCACCGTTCCGTGGACAAGCTCGTGCATATTTCTGCTATCCTTATAATGAATAATAATAAATAATTAAATGGGTCTCTAAATCATTTGCTCTCTTCAATTAAAATACAGTCGTTTCTTCAGGCTGTCTAAACTATCACAACATGCCATCTGTCCAACAACATTTATGTATCGACATTAAATACACGCGTTATTTGACATTACATTTTTCAGTAGTCAGCACAAATACTCTTCAGATGTGTAAGATACAATCGTATTCGACCTTGTCTAATAATTTTCCTCCTTGTTTAGATATTTGGGTCTTACACACGACTTATTACGCCAGTTGTCTTGGGAATAATGCCTCTTCTTGTTCGTGTTTGTTTGGACAGTTGTTTCTTATCACTTAGTCAGATCACGTTCTTTATCAACGGCCAGAAGAAGTGTTGCATGCGAATATTTGAACAAGACTGCACATACCCTCTGGGGATCCACATCCAGTAACAATACGTGTTTATTTACAGCACTATGGGCAAGTATGCGGATATCTGGCCCCAGTTTACGGCTGATCTCGAGGAACATTTAGTCTTTCTGCCAAACGGCAGCTCTCAGATCCAGCACGGCTTCCGCACCAAGGAGTGTGCCTTCTGGGACCGACTCGCACCGGAAATAAACAAACAACATCAAATTGGTGAGTAAGTTGATCGCCTGGAAAACATCGCACTCTCCAAATGTGTCCGCCGACCGCCGAGTAGAGTGTAACCTCATACGGAAGGTCATACCTTCAGTAAAGTTCGAAGTGCATCAGCAATTAATGAAAAAAAAATCGAGTTGATACGCTTCGAACTTTACTGAAGTTTTCGGTGTGATAAGATCTATGTGTAACTGTCACGTTGATTGGTTGATTGAGTGCTGTAACTTAAAGATTGACCGAATACTATAAACTGGTGTTTTTTATTTATTTATTATATTATGAAACATTTATTACCTTGTTGACAAATTGTGTACAATGATTTCAACTCTTGTTGACAATACTTTGGAGAGACGTTCGTCTTATAAAATAACACTGTTATAAACGAAAACAACACACATTATAACAGGAAATCGCTGCTGTCTTGGGTGAGTTTTCTTTTCTTGGATGTTTTTTGTGTGTGTGTGTGGTTTTAGTGCATTTGCAATGATTAAACTTATCTACACAGCAGATGATAATAAAACACCCTAAAAGGTAATTACAATAATTCTGAGCAGTTTGACAATGCCATGGTGATCAGAACAGTGCATGCGGAGAATAACAGTGCAGCATGCAATTACCAATGTAACAGACAACAACGAACCTAACATAATATATCACTGTTCATGCAGATTAGTATGAATACGACCAATGCGTCAACCTTTGTCTAATGTTAATCCGATCCTAAATATACTTTGTTATTTTATAGTACCTTGCTTTCGTTCCCTTTTCACACGTTTTAAACAAATGCCATTCATATGAGGTGATTTGTGAACACGTTTAGTATAAATGTTGACATTTTTGTTTCAGGTCTCCCGTTGACAAGCACCTCTCCCGACGTTACCACAAATACGGACTATATTCTACTATTGACGTTGTTGATGACACAAATTATAAACTTTTAAAATTTTGTATGTACCATCAGAGGAGACAAGGTTTCATTTAAGTGAAAACATAATGATAACTATTTATTAATTTTGTAAACATATTAATACTAAACCAGCTTTTGTGTAACGTTGGTTGGCACATAAAACAGGTTCTTCGTAAAAATAAAGAAATGCTGAACATTGCACTGATAACGAACATTTCTTTCATTTTGGTCACCGAACAAATAATTTCCATCGACTTCAAAACTAATTGGACGTTTGGCCATTAAAAAGTTGGACTTTCCTTGGGTTCCTTATTGTGATCAAAACCATTTCAAAAGGAGCATTCTGCAATCATAACACATGATAACTTCTAAACGACATCCCATCTTTGCCTTTCTTGTAAGACCTTTTGTGTAGAGGAAACTGAAACGTTTTATTTAGGTAAAATAAACACGAATTCTTTGTTGTTGACGGATGCACAAACAAAAGTTGATGTCATTGTGAACGCGCTGTTATTAAAAAAAACAAGACTGCAATTTTAGTTGTCGTTTGAACAGGATTAAAGAAAACACATGCACAGATTTGTTATTGATTTGATTATTGCTGTGAACATTATAAAGAGGAGAGGGGGTTCTCATGACATGTTTTCATTTTGTCCATTTTAAGATTCATTTTGTAATTTAGATCGTTTTAAAATACATACTTGATTATATCGTGCGAATATTTGAATAATGAATATAGATAGTTAAGTATGTATGTGATTATGTATGCACGTATATAAGATTGTTACGCCTATTTACAAGCCTCAAAGGATGGCATATAACAAGTAGCCCTGACCCTCTGTGTGTCACTATGTGCGTTCGTCCGTTCGACAGGATCATTTTCCTGTCTGAGCCATAACTTTCATAGTATAACATTTATTCAATCCAACATAATCAACTTACAGACGCACACACTTGAAGATCTGTCGCGCTGAACAGTTAGTGGTGTGGCTATTTAGGTCAAGGTCATGTTTAAGGTTATTCCTTATAAATGTTAATACAGCTCATGCTATATAATAGTGTCTCAACCGATGCCATATTCAGGTATTTAACCTTACTTCATTATCTTACAAAGACAAGAAGGTTCGTATGCCAATTTCGGTGGAATGTATTTGTAACGACCGCAGAGGTAGAAATATAAGCGCTTCAAACCAGCCTCGCTGCTGGGTTAACTCTTTAGCGACGCGGTTTCAGCGGCTTCCCGATTTGCGCGGTTAAGCAACGGTTACCGTGGCCGGTGTACGGATGGGTGACCGTTGGGGAGCGCCGGCCTGCGTTACATATTGTTCATCTTTAAAATTATTTAACATGTTTAATTTATACAAAAAAAAAAATGTTGCAAATAGTTCTTTTTCCGATTTACTGGTAAGAAAAAACTCGAGGTAAGTTATGTAAAAATTCAATTTTAAAAGATCAGGAAAAAATACATATATATTAACTTTTTAATATTTGATCAGAAAAGATGTATATATATATATCTAAGAATGGATTTTACATAAAATAGTAATTTTATTTATTATTATCTATCCAATAACATGTTACCTCATATATTTTGTCATAGTCATTACATAAAATTCAGGTTGATTTTGTAACACACATTATGTTAATGTTGCCACAGCAATTACATTCTCAATGACTGTGTACTCATTTCATAGTTTTGCAAAGTCTGAATTGCATTTTGTATTGTGAGTGTATTGATATTTCATTAGGAATTTATACTTAATTCAACAGGATGTAATTGATAAATATGATTATATGATTATATGATTTACATGTACTTGAATCTTTTATAATTAATATTTGATGATAAATATTATTTTAATTATTTTTTCAAAATATAATAATTCATAACATATTTGCATAATGAAACGTTCCAACCATTGTAGGTGAAGGAAAACTATAATTATATAAATCACCTTCCTGGAAAATCATTCCAACATAATATCAGAAACTCTATTACTTAGGTAAATTGAAATTAATATATTTTGAAAATATTTCAAATATCATGCATAAATCAATCAGCAACAAATAATAGTTTACAGTCCTATATCCTCTCCAAGCCTTATATATAGACTGACCAGAAAGTGGCCAGCTTGTGTTGAAAGCACTGAGCTAGCTATGCATAAATGCTGAGGTTTATACAAACAGTATAGATCTAGATAAGTCTGCTTTCATTTGGAGATAAATTTACAATCATGATCTGCATTATTTGCTGCAGACTGTAGAAAAATGTCGTGTTACATTTGAATATCATACACATTGTACTATCAAATGACAAAGATTTTGTTTTGCTTGGTAATGTGGTATAAGATGGCTGAAGACACTGTATATGTAATGTAAGGTTATAAAGGTTAGACGCCACTAAATTAGTTTGTTCTATATTCTATAGTGAGTCGCGAAAAGATGGAAACAAATTGCACCATGATCAAGTTATGATGGACCCCCATAACCATATATAGATAAAACGAGCTATTTATTGTCTGTCAGAAAGACCAAGAAATAAGGCAACTTTTGCAACTTGTAAAAAGGTTCAGCTTCATAGACTGCGCATACCGCCTAATTGCCAGTCGGTAACCGCCAAATTTCAATCAAATATGTACTTCCTGTAAAAGTGGATCAGACCATTATTGTGCATAAGGGTTGAAGACTTTTGCTTTCTTTTAATTCTACATAGTTTCAGCTTCCTTTTGACACCAAAAGATTGAGATTATCTTCAAAATAGGAAATTTAATGCCAAAACATAGCAACACACTGTTACTAAAAAAGTCGGTCGTTATTTAGTGTAACCACCCCTGTAAGGAAGAATCATTACTGAATGCATTTAGCATATTGTGTTGAATATTTGAGATGTCTTGCATGATGAGTTGGGGGTTGTCACTGTATCATTATATGTTAAAAATGTCCCTTTACATGTTTTGTGTAAATATTTGATTGGTAATAATATCTTTAATATTCATTTTCTGATTTGTAAATGTGTATGAATGAAAGTTCATTGCATACTGATCATGTAAATAAAATACAGATAATTACTTACGTTTTGTCTTTTGTTGTTCAGGAACTTGTGTGGGAAAATTTTTCACAAATATGGAAATTTGACATATCCTGAGAACAACACTTAGAGTTTAGATATTTTATTGAGAAATATTAACAAAATATAGCATTATATGACCTTGCACTACAATAATCATTGCCTACACACACAAAAATGTTACCATGAAACCTGCAAATCAGTCAGTTTACATTGTTAACATAAGGAGAGTTGTGTATGTTAAAATATTCCAAGTGTTGCAATTAAGCAAACAAAAGCAAAAAAGAATGTATATTTAGCAATTATACCACACTAGATGCTAACAATAAATATATCTGTGTAAGAAAAAAAAAAGCAACAATAAATATTCAGTAAATTTTTTTTACCTCAAGTTTTAGTAAAGATTTTTTCATGTCAAAGGTCATGTTTACTGCATAAACAAATTAATACAAATAAGCTTTGTCTGTGTCTGTGTAGACCATGCAGAGGTCAAGGTAGGGCAGACATCCATCTCATGACAGGTTGCTCTAACTTAATTTTACAATTTATGTGTAGGTAGGGTTTATTGTATACTGTAAGGGGAAGTAACTGCTGCAAGAAGTTTGACAAAAGAATAGGTAGATCCTATAGAGTTGTGAGACTAATAGGTTATCTCCCTTTGGCCCTGAACTATGTTATATCACGAGGCACTAACTGGTTTTACTACAAGAAGAATAAATACAACACCATACAAATATGATAAAAATGTAAAATTAATGTCATGTAAAAATGTATATAGATAAAATTTTAATGTAGTTTGTAGTAAATATACTTTCAAGTACACAAACATAATTATCATTTAAGGCTTTAAAAAGTTTTACAGTAAATGCTCAAACATTCACATGAGAAAATTTGTAGCAAGACATCTGAAAGGTGTGATACATTTAAATATTTTTATCATAAATATCCAAATTTCAAATGCAGAGTTTAATCAAACATTCTGATTTCAATTTTTGTGTCAGACCCATTTGTACTAAACAAAATTTACATCATGTCTTAGTTCTTTATTATTAAATAAACTAACTACAAATAGATTGTATTTACAAACAGAGCCAGAATGTGTTGTCTACGGTATTGTATGGTAAACAATACAATACATGCACAAAAACAACAATACAATACCGGAACATTCCCAAACATAAAAAAAGAGATTAAGTATATATATGTATGTACAATTGATCTAGTTTGAGCAATATTTACATCCAGACTGGCTTTATAACTAACATTAAAATACATAAATAAATAAAAAGAACAATTAAAATCAATACGAAAAAAAGTTACAAAATCTGTGGATGGGGTAGATATGAGACAAACAGAAAACAAAAAAAAGGATAAAACTTCTTAAATGTAAAAACAACAATAAAATCAGTCAATAAATATTGTTTGGCAGTTTTCGGTTCTTTAACTTTTTGTGTGTTTTTCTTCACATATCACAGCCTATTTTACACATCTTTTTTTTTCTTATTACCATTTTTAAATCAAATTAAACTTGTTTGACAGGTACAGAAGTTAAGACTTATAACTGGTCACATAGTTATCTGAGATAAAGCTCATTTTAAAAGCACTATTAAATATTTTTGTTTGTTACTGAGTTGCACTAAAACTTATATACAACAAAACATTTAGGTGACATTAAACAACATGAATCAGCTTATCCTGACAACAGAAAAAAACAGAAAGATCTTCTAGTGATATACATGTATTGAAAACCCCCTCACTGCAATTCATCTTCTAAAAGGCAGACATGTCATCAGTCTAGGTATTATACTAAAGTCACAGTCTGACTTTCAATAGTGGATGTGCTATGTAACAATACTATTACATTTACTATGTGTGACTACATACATGCCTAAAAAGGGCTTCTTAAAAGGTATAACTGTAAGTATAAAACTGTCAAATATATTGAAAGTGTATGTTTTCTTGAAAAAGAAACTTTATTGGGAATGTATTGTCCTTGTTTTGAGCACAACCTTCATGTGAGTCATACTGTATACAGTTGTACAAAATAAACAAATAAAACATTTGTAAAAAAGCTCAAGGCACATTTGCAACATCACATTTTTTAACAATTTTAAGTTAGTCGATAACAGACTGAGCTTAATTTATATAAAACAACAATTATGAAATAATTTAAAGTAATGAAAGTAACAAATGATTTAAATCTGCAAATAACGCAGAAAAAAATGGCAACAAAATTATTTTCAGTTGCTTTAATGGATTGACTGCAACATAAAATTACTATACTGAACATCAGTAAATTATTTTTGACTTCTTACTTTGTTTCGCTAGCAGCCCTTATTTGATTTTTCAACTAAAATCTGAATGTCCTAAGTCTAACTTTAGCAAGTTTAATTCAACTTGAGTACCCCTCCCTTTATCTAATGAACATTTACTTCTGTAGAAAAAAAATGTTATTAAATTGATTAAGGGCAAAGACAGGCTACTTTATTTATAATTGAATATTTTAGGTAAACTTAAGCCTTTCTAATCAGAGTTGGCAAAGAGATGAAAATTATTTTGAAACAAGAACCAAATTAAATTTTCATTCGTTTTAACTTACACATTTTTGTCACAAATTTTGTTTTTTTCATTAAATCAATGTATCAGTGTTTTTGTTTAACACTAGTTATTGCATTTAGATGTTTTATTCTGTTTAGTTTATGATAAATTTTGTTGTAATTATAACTTTATATATTTTAATATATACATGTACACAAGGGTTTTGACCGAAAAGAAAAAATCCAGGCAAAAATTAACAAAAAGCATTATATTAGCCTAAAGTATGTCAGATACAAACTAAAATGCCCTAACTAACCCATTTATCATTACAAGTTATGCTGTACAAAATATCTATGAGGGTATCTAAAAAAGGAAGACTGAAAAGAACATGCAAAAGTTAGTTAAATTAGATATAAATGTTTGCTTAATTTTCATTAACTTTGTTGAAAGCAATTAAAGGTAAACAATGGTTATATTAAGTAGGCACTTGATAAAAGGAATACATCAAGATATAAATATGTGGATACTCTTTAACCATTGATTTATATTTATTAAGTACATAAAAAAAATACATATAATTTTTTTTTTTAAAAATTGCCACCGTATGACCTATCAAATGTCGGTGTACTGTAATATCCAAAATACAAATAAAAATCAAAGATACAAATGGAAAGGTCAAAAGTAAAAAGGAAGAGTTTCATCCTTTCAAACATTTGGTACATTTTAATTGAAAAAATGACTTGAGCTATACTTTCAATTATTCAAATGAACATGAATTTTCAAAAACATCAAAGGAACGACTATGAACACACCTGGTAAAACCTTTCACCACACTGTGTAAGTAATAATTAACTATTACAATTGCATATGCAAAAAACAATAAATAAGAACAATCATTATATCAAAGTTTTACCAACGTGTGCCTGTTTCTAAGACAAGCAAGCTTAAGTCATAAAGTAAATGTTTTACCTGGTTTTATTTTAAAGTAAGCTTAAAACAATTTGAATCTTCAGACAGGCAAATGCAGAAGCTTATTAATTAAATCTGGTCAAAATCTTCCAAATTTAATTGCAATTTTCTTTCACCTTAGCCTCCTTAATGTAAAAGCTGTTTTATTGTTATTCTATGTTTAAAGTTAACCACCTTGCTTTACTTTACCATATTTTACAACAGCTCTACAAGTTACAGTGAATGATGTTTGTGCAACTAGAACTGCCAATATATAAATATATATATAAATTAATAGGAAAAAATAAGAAGTTTGAACTAGTTTTCCAGCTTCTGCAAAATGTTTTATATGTTCATTAGAATTGTAATCTAACACAGTGCTATACTAAGCAAGCCAGGAAATTTGATTTCTCAAATAAAATGATGTACGTATGAAATAATATTAGCAATGATAAAATGATTTCATAGAAGGTTTGGTCAAGCGAAGAAAATGGACATTTATTGATAAAAGAGCTTAACTAATAAAGGTATATAACTGTTGAGTAACTATCACTGATGCTTTCACTTGATAATCCAGTATGAATCCCTGAAGCCTGGCCTTGTACAACTTTTGTAATTCGTAGTCATGACATTTTATTCAATATTGATCTATTCTTGAATATTCACTGATAAACAAGGTTAAATCACAAATGGCAGAACCTGTTTAAGTCATAAATGACTGATATAATATGTACTGTAACAATCACAGGTATCATTGCCAAGCTTGTAGTCTTGTAGTTTATATTGAAGTATGTAAGCTTGTAGTCTTGTAGTATATATTGAAGTATGTAAGCTTGTAGTCTTGTAGTTTATATTGAAGTATGTAAGCTTGTAGTCTTGTAGTATATATTGAAGTATGTAAGCTTGTAGTCTTGTAGTATATATTGAAGTATGTACCAGTCACAGGCAACATTGTCAAGCTTGTAGTCTTGTAGTATATATTGAAGTATGTAAGCTTGTAGTCTTGTAGTATATATTGAAGTATGTAAGCTTGTAGTCTTGTAGTATATATTGAAGTATGTAAGCTTGTAGTATATATTGAAGTATGTACCAGTTACAGGCAACATTGTCAAGCTTGTAGTCTTGTAGTATACACTGAAGTATGTACCAGTCACATGTAACTTAGCCAAGCTGAGATCCCAGTACTTGTAGTCTTGTAGTTTATATTGAAGTATGTAAGCTTGTAGTCTTTTAGTATATATTGAAGTATGTACCAGTCACAGGCAACATTGTCAAGCTTGTAGTCTTGTAGTATACATTGAAGCATGTACCAGTCAAAGGTAACTTAGCCAAGCTGAGATCCCAGATCCCAGTACTTGTAGTCTTGTAGTTTATATTGAAGTATGTAAGCTTGTAGTCTTGTAGTATATATTGAAGTATGTAAGCTTATAGTCTTGTAGTATATATTGAAGTATGTAAGCTTGTAGTCTTGTAGTATATATTGAAGTATGTAAGCTTGTAGTATATATTGAAGTATGTACCAGTTACAGGCAACATTGTCAAGCTTGTAGTCTTGTAGTATACACTGAAGTATGTACCAGTCACATGTAACTTAGCCAAGCTGAGATCCCAGTACTTGTAGTCTTGTAGTTTATATTGAAGTATGTAAGCTTGTAGTCTTTTAGTATATATTGAAGTATGTACCAGTCACAGGCAACATTGTCAAGCTTGTAGTCTTGTAGTATACATTGAAGCATGTACCAGTCAAAGGTAACTTAGCCAAGCTGAGATCCCAGATGCCAGTTCTTGTAATCTTGTAGTTTATATTGAAGTATGTAACAAACACAGGCAACTAAACAAAGCTGGCATTATGGACAGTATAAGACAACTCTTCGCCATGTGGTCCCTTCAATCGATAGTGGATTATTCTGAAACAACAGATACACAAACATGGGTAAATGATATGTACTTTTAATCATTATCATGCTTAATTCATTAATGAACAAAACAAAAGTTATTTGCTAACATCTATTTGTAAAGTAAAGGGACATATTCCAAGAAATTCACAAGCAAATAGCACAGATTGTAATCAAAGAGTCTCCCGCAGGGGTTGACTGATCTGGAAATAAGTTATCTGCCTAAGTTCTTAGCAATTTGTGTTTAAGCAGTTGAAGTTGAAGTTGAGAAAATATGTTAAAACTAGGACAGTTTGTGAACATGCATCATAACCTTTCTGAGAGTAGACAACTCAAGCTTCATTTATAAGTCTAAACAGAAAACAAATACAAGTAGGACTAGAAGGGTTATAACCGAGAGTTGCCTTGGTGTGGGAGATTTAATACAGTCAGCAGCCACAGTTATTAATGGGAGCGTTGCAATTGTTGTAAAAGTAAACATATACACATGAAGTTAGATTTAATATAAGTTATGTATACAACTTTTTTTTAACTTGAATCAAAGACAAAGCATTACTAAGATATAAAATTAGACTGGTTCTCAAGGTATTTACTCTGTGAGATCAATATCTATAAAGCAACATTCTAATTGTTGTATACACATAATTAAAACTGAGATACAATTTAACATGCTTAAAGTTTTGTATCTTGTTACATGGAAGACAAAGTAAAATATTATTTATCGTATTACAAAGACTCTCTTCAAAAATGTAGGAGACAATTAGAAAAAAGAGTATGGAAGTGTGTGTTGTATATTGGAATAATGAACTGTAATTTAGCAGATGCCACTTGAAGTGTATTTAACTTCAATAAATTCAATTTACAAGGTTAAATAAATAGATATAACAATAATTATAATGGGAATAAATAAAATATATATTCAAATATAAATCAATAGAATAAATAACATGTTAAAATAAAGAGTTTGCAGTCAAATGAAATGAAATTGCTTGAATTGTTTTGTAAATTTATGAAATCATATTCTCTAAAATTACATTTATTTTACTTTTATATAAATAATTTTACATGGATTATTTCTTTTATTTGTTAACTCCTTTAAATAAATAAACCAGGTTTACAAGTAAATATGAATCGTATTATAAAATCTCATTTTCTAATGCAAGCTAAGAAACAGTGAAACAAACAAACCAATACCACACTTGTGTTTGTTTTTAAATATCCGGAGTCAATGCATGAAAGGGACAATATGAAGACAATAATAACAGTCAAATCAATTGAACTGATATCCCTCTCAAAACACATTCAAGGAATATTCTAGACATTTTTGGCAATTTCTTCTAGTATATGGCATTAGGAAGTTAATAAAAATTATCTGTCATAAATTAATAGGGGTCATCTACTTTCCATGTTAGTATCACTATAAAGTTAAGGATTTGGGGCTTATGTGCTATCGTAATGTCAATCAGAAACCCCTCAAACACTCATCTTTTTCAAAGGGACATTTGATACTATTCCAAAATCCATAAATAGCATCTGACATACATTATTGCTCTATATTGATTAACCTTTCAAAGTTTCAGCTGAATTTAACAAACCACTACTGAGTTATCTTGCTCTGGACTGAAATAAATATGTTATTATTAATTAAATCAAAGGACAATAACTTCAATTTAAAACAGTTAACTGACTTATGACAAGTGTGACAACTCATTATTGTAATCAGAGAACATTATCTCCCTTCACAAATGGCCAAATGTTACAACATTATCTCCATTCACAGATGGTCAAATGTTACAACATTATCTCCATTCACAGATGGTCAAATGTTACAACATTCCATGAGCATCATATCCCCCATTCTTAACAATATTTCTACAAAGTTTCATCTAAATCACACTAAGTACTACTGACAAACATTGTGTCTCTGGAAAAAATTGTGAAATAAAAATAAGTTTCTTCTAAGCACTATGAACTTATGACCTCAGAAAGAAACCATATAAACCATGCATGTATTAATCAAAGGGCAATTAATCTTCAACACTTCATTGGCTTCATTCTTTTATATAATATATCTTTCTACAATTTTTAAAAGAAATATTGACTTATGTCTCAAGAAAGAAAACAGAAAGATGGAAGGACAGAAAGATGGACAATCAATGCCAAAGCAATATCTCTCTACCTTAAAAGAAGGAATGTAATGACAACACTTCGAGACATTGCAAGATTATTTATATAAAACACCAATGTGACAAGAACAATGGGCTGCATCGTATTACAAACACACCCCTCCTAAAGCTGCTCCTCCGATTGTTTGAAGCACTCTATCTGTCACCTCACCACGGACAACTACATTCATTGAATTTAAATTTCTTTTTAATAGTTTATAGAAAAGATATACTTTAAGCTTCAAATGAACACTGCCATTAATCATTTGCAATAAATTGTCTTAAGCACAGAATGTCAATGCAAAAATGAACAACAAAGGGATGTTTTTAAAATGGCAATACATGAACACCGAAAGCAATTACTTGTGAGCAAATTTCAAGTTATTGCAAAAAGAAACACAAAAGTGTGAGAAAATATGAGACACTAAAATAGGAGCTAAAACTAAACTGTTATAAATTAGGTTCTAAGCAGGTTAATAAAGCAGAAAACAGTACACATAACATCAGATAGCAGATAAGTGGAGGACATGTGACTAGGTGCAGGTGGCTACTTTCACCCTTTACTTGATGGAAACACCATTTAGGTGGGATATTTTTTATATTACTGGGAGAATGGTGTTTCCGACAAGTAATGGGGTAATTTTGTGTTTGCTTAAATTTATAACAAGATACCTGTATTTAAAAATTTACTGGCCATCTATTTTCCCAAGAGCTCTCACAGTGAGAAGGCTTAGTCTAAAATCCCAGCCCTAAATACTGGCATCTGGTCAGGTGAAAAATGGGACAAAATCAATTATAGTCTAGGTCTTGTACTCTCCAGCATAAAGCCATGCTAACCATACCTGCTAAGCTCTCCTGCTATCATTATCAGACTACTACATTAGTTAATAACCAATTGTAAGTTCTTAACTATTGGCTAAAAACTTTATGACAAGGTCAAAAGCCCTATTGCTGGAAACTCAACAAAAAAAATTGCTGCAGGGAGCTGGCTGATCTGGATCCACACCATTGCTCTAAGCCTTATAAATATATGCTTAGCAGGCTAAGCTTCTTTAATGCTAAAGAGTACAAGAAATAGTCAGTTACTATCATGTCCACATTGATGTAATGTCATTTGAAGCAGTATAGAAGTCTGAGGAGAATTAAAATACCCAACATTAGATAAATCATGTACACTCATTGCGCTGGGGCACTTTACAGGTGGTATCCAACAGTTTGTCAAATATATGTAACAATATCTTACCACCAAGCTGGGGAATTTGGGCATAATTTCTGCATTAACTCATACTTAAATCAAAGTAATAAATGGTTTGGAAAACTACTTATTCACATATTGTTAGACAGCACAAAATGCACTATTTTTTCTCCCAAAGTTCATTCTTTTTCAAATTTAGAAATAAGCTTCATAGTGATTTGTTAAAGTAGATTTTAACATCAGAGCTGCTTACGAGGACGATGATAAAACATGATCTCGAATGGAAGTTTTTACATGGTTTTCTTAGTTTCCTGCAGCATGGCTCAGATAGGAAATAGTTGTTTGCAATGTCATTTGGGGATTTATGCTTCATGGTTCATGTAGATGGGCATCAATGAACAGCCCCAGGCGGCAGGGTAAGTGTCCATTACTTGGTAAAAGCAACACATTTAATTTCAGGAAGAAAATTTACAAATATGTATTTTATGTTTGTTTGTATACATTATCAGTTCTGCATCTTTCTAAAGCTGGGTAAAGTTGCACATATTTTAGAAAGAAGTCCTGAAGTTCTCCCCAGTATACAGTATATTTTTCTGTTTTCCAGTTAAAATGCTCAAAATACTGCACTGCTTCATGGCACTGAGGTGATTCCTAATGATTAAATCTAACCTATACCATGTGCACAAGTTTGTGTCCTAGGACAATAAGTGAGTGATTACAGTACTCCCCTTATCTGAAACTCTGCTCAAATTGTACACATAAAACTAAAAGCAGCCAAACAAATCCAGAATTGTGAGGTGGACAGAACATGAGAAGGCAAAAATTAGGAACAATAACTCAGCTAGTAAAACAAGGGAAATAACTTGTTATTCTCTTATATAATACATACTTCATCAGCGTTGATAACCAGTATTAGATTTGGTGATATCTGAAAGGAAGCATTAGTTTGGAATAAGATGAGGTTGTAATGTCAAATAATGGCTTTATTTATTACATTTTTAACCATTTTGTTGCAGCTAGTATACATGTTCCACTATTTGTAGGCAGGCTAGTACATGCTAAAACAACTAACTAATGTATGGTAAACAATCAATTCAAACAAAAGAATGCATATTCTTTGTTATTATTCTTAATAATTAAAGCAAATCACTAAGATCTATTAATATAACAACTTCAAAATAAACTGCACTACAGGAAATATTGTTATTGAACAAGACATATAATTTCATTCATTGGTCTTTATGACTTTCAGAAATATAGAATTTTACATACCCATGTCTTTGTGAAAGTAGTACAGCCTTTAATATTGCTGTTAATGTCATAACAGGTAAACACCATGGGTAAGGTGAATGCAGTCCTACTTATGTTTGTCGCTGCTGTTGAAAGACATTACTAACTGCTTGCACGCAATGTTTGTTACAGTGAACCAAGTGCTCAGACACATCATTGGGATGGTGTTTTACTTAATTAAAACATATGAACTTAAACAGTTTTGATGGAAAATGAGATCAAATAGGTACTTCCTTAGAGTAATTCATCAGGTGGTTTAACCTTTTTCACAGAAGTCAAAGTTCTTGTTATCTTAAAAAAACAACTTGTCCTTTAGTACATTTATTTTTTGTTTGCTTGGCAAAACATGGTTGTGAGTGAAGATTAAATTCCAAACAGCAAGTGCCCATGTCACTTATCTATTATGCCTTGGGTCATGACAATTTACATTATTTTATCAAAATACCCTCTCATATTCTAAATAAATCCACATATTTTTAAATAAACCCTCTTATGTCCGTTCGCAGTGTTTTATGTTATTTTAACTATATATAATGTTTGGAGCAACTCAATAGGTCATTAATGTCTTTTCAACAATTTTAGACATAAAAAGTAACATACCTGTTAAGTTCTTAGATAGTTTGATTGCAGCATCCACTTACATTGTTGTTTAAGAACAGATGCATATTTGTCAAGTCAAGAGCATGTAAAAAAATTCTAAAGAGTATGTGTTACTAGATGTTACTTACACTTGATTAAGAGAGGTTATCCACATAAATCTCCTTTTTTACAAACAGTTACCTTTCTTGTTTTAAACTGTGTTGTTTGTTATTACTTTTGCTTGTGAACACATGATCAAGCCAGAACCAATGGTGATCTAAGATTTGGTGCACTTATGAAATCCATATACTTGGCATCTATATGGTCCTAAAGTTACAGAAGCATATATCTATTAAAGGTGGTATCTGACAGTTTGTCTGTATCTACTACATGTAACAACATATTAACCTTGTTCTGGGAAAGTTATGCATAATTTCTTTAAAAACTTATGCTTAAGTTTAAATTAAGGCTATTGTAACATTCACTAATTGTTAAAGAGTAAAAATCGTAAAATATATCGTGCTAAAAGTCCATTATTTCCAACTCTATTGACAAGCATAATGTGGATTTCTAAAAGTCCATTATTTCCAACTCTATTGACAAGCATAATGTGGATTTCTAAAAGTCCATTATTTCCAACTCTATTGACAAGCATGATGTGGATTTCTAAAAGTCCATTATTTCCAACTCTATTGACAAGCATAATGTGGATTTCTAAAAGTCCATTATTTCCAACTCTATTGACAAGCATAATGTGGATTTCTAAAAGTCCATTATTTCCAACTCTATTGACAAGCATGATGTGGATTTCTAAAAGTCCATTATTTCCAACTCTATTGACAAGCATAATGTGGATTTCTAAAAGTCCATTATTTCCAACTCTATTGACAAGCATAATGTGGATTTCTAAAAGTCCATTATTTCCAACTCTATTGACAAGCATAATGTGGATTTCTAAAAGTCCATTATTTCCAACTCTATTGATAAGCATGATGTGGATTTCTAAAAGTCCATTATTTCCAACTCTATTGATAAGCATGATGTGGATTTCTAAAAGTCCATTATTTCCAACTCTATTGACAAGCATAATGTGGATTTCTAAAAGTCCATTATTTCCAACTCTATTGATAAGCATGATGTGGATTTCTAAAAGTCCATTATTTCCAACTCTATTGACAAGCATAATGTGGATTTCTAAAAGTCCATTATTTCCAACTCTATTGATAAGCATGATGTGGATTTCTAAAAGTCCATTATTTCCAACTCTATTGACAAGCATAATGTGGATTTCTAAAAGTCCATTATTTCCAACTCTATTGATAAGCATGATGTGGATTTCTAAAAGTCCATTATTTCCAACTCTATTGATAAGCATGATGTGGATTTCTAAAAGTCCATTATTTCCAACTCTATTGATAAGCATGATGTGGATTTCTAAAAGTCCATTATTTCCAACTCTATTGATAAGCATGATGTGGATTTCAGCTAAATATGATACTGATGTCAGAGCTGACTATCCAGATTATCATGTAACTCAAAAGGAAGTGGTCACATGTTTTCCTTATACTAAAAATAGCTAATCCTGCAGATTGGCTTGGATAGGAAATACCTATTTGTAATGACATGTGAGGTGTTATGCTTTGCTTTTCACATGAATGTAAAATACGAATAAACAGCATTTTAGGGGATCTTTTCAGGAAACAATTAATTATTTGGTCACTTGAGAAAAAAAATTGGTCCAAGTTGTTGGACAACACCTTTAACCATAGCTTTGAAGGACAGAAAAATAGAAAAAAAATATATTAGAATGTGACATGACTCAGACAAGATTTGTTAAGGTGTAAGGAAATGTACATTGCTTGTCTAAGTCACTACCACAAACTAGGGTAAAATAGTTACCTAATGATGAAGATGCTGGTGATTAAGATAATGCCATAGTGATGATAATGATGATGATTATGATGATAATAAACAAAATGATGATGATGAAAGCAGTGATGATGATGAAGATGATGATGAAGATTAAGATGATATGAATGATGATGATGATTATGATGATAATGATCATAATGATGGCAAACTTAGTGATGGCAATGATGACAATAATGATCTGATGATAGTGATATTAATGTGAGGTAAATAGATATAAATATCAATTCTGATCCATGTTTCAGGTTCTAACTTTTGTTTAAGGTTAAAATGCCTTATCATTGTTGTGCCAAAACATTATGGAAGGTAACTTGCACAATTCCACACTGTGACAGGATGTGAAATAATGGGATGGTTGGGTAAAAGAGTCATACCTAGCTGAATTCCTCTGATAAGCTGTAATAATTGTACCAGAGATGTATAACAATCTACGTCTCTGATTGTACTAAGTCTTAGAAATGAGAAAACATTAATCATAAAACAGTACTTTATTAGCACAATAGTGATAGCTATTTTCATTGATTAAACTTTGAAAAGACAACACATGCTTCTCCCTAAATTAAGATCATAACTGAATCCCAATTTAGAATAAAGATTTAGTTTAACCTAAGTTATATACATGTTAGCATAGTTAATGGTGAAATAAGATACATTAATTATATTAAATGCATGAAAATGAAATGGAAGTGTACCAGTGGGTGTATGACAATAGTGTCGGGCAGAAAGCGTGTTCTTGTGTCAATAACTTAAGATATTCTCTTCCACTTCTTTCTATGGTTAGACATTGGGATTTTATTTATTTTTCATCTATTTCAAACATCTTTTTTTCCCATGCAATGAGGCTTTTTGTTATTATAAAATATTGATTCCTAGCATACATCTTTTGTTTCTCTTTGACAGACTTTTATGAGTTATTTAGGAGTTTTCATCATGTTTTTTTTTTTAACTAATAACTTGTTGTTTTTTTATTTAATCTGTGATGCCTTACCATCTTTTCTTTGAAAACAAACAAATTATAATTCTAGATATATGAGTATACAAAAGAAATCAAAGTTTGGGTGTAAGATTATCACATCAACACAAATCTAGAACATCAGCCAGCAGTTTTGATCAGGACCTTTAAAGCCATACTATCTCCAGAAACATGATGTTACTGGTACAATACAAGATAAACATGGCACAAAGACTAGCCAAAACAACAGCCATTGAACAGTGATTCTGCCCAACTTTAATCCAAGTTAACTGATATGTGTAGATTCAAACAATTTTAAAGCATAGAATAGGTTAAGTTAAAATTTAAATGTAAACATTGTTATGGTTGTGTATAAGGAAAACTACATAAAAAGCATGTACCAGCCCTCAGTGACACAGTCAGTAGAGCATTAGACTGCCATTCAAGAACCCTACAAAAACCATGGACTATGTTTTTGTTCGATTATATTTTTGTCCTGTTTCATATTAATATCTCCTAAATTATAGTGACAAATCTTTTTTATATTTACATCTCCTAAATTCTACTGTGAAGTAAGTTTTGAGTATTTATTTAAACCACAGATGATTTAGAACAGCTTTGGATACAGTACAACAATATACCTGCCAGCACTATTGTGACTTTAAATCAAACCTTAATTGACATTGAAATAATTTATTTTGCAACACAAAGTGTTACATACCACCTTTAACTCTGACCTTGTGATACTACAATTAGTGAGTGACAATATTCATAATACTACAATGGCTTAAATTGATGATGTTTCCTATTGAATTTGATAACTTAAACACAAGAACACTACTTTTTTCCAAAAAATAATTAAACAAACATTTGTAAAATGCTTAAATATATGTTAGATAACATAACAATATCTGCCCTAACAATTTTAAAGGATGAAAAAAAATGCAAAAAAAAAAATCCAAACTCTATTTTTGTAGACTCTAATTATGTAGACAAAGTTAAGAAGCAAATTAGTGGGAATTATTTACCAATTCCAAGAGAACATGCATTACCAGTTTTATTTTTGTAATTTGCAAACAAGATAAAAATGATAAAAGAATTAAAGCACATTAAATGTAGATTTTAGTTAATGTGCACACACACTCACACACAGGATACATCCCAGGACCATGTAAAGATAGCTTTTATCTAGGTATAATAATACTCAGAAAAAAGAAAGTATCCACATTTGAAATAGTACTACCTTCCTTTTTTGTACATTATAAATTAGAAGTTGCATAGCTACAGCCAGGACTAATCAGTGTCCAAGATTCCAAAAGTTTGCGAATGAAACCAATTCCCTTTGAAAATTTAGAAAGTTTTTGAACTTATCAAGTTAAAAGATTAAAAAAACAGTTTCCGACCTAAGTCTGTGATTATGAACCTGAAACTGATTTGTTCCCTTTTTTATTTTTGTCATTTTTCTGTTGATGCAGTCTTGGACTTCATTATAAGTTAAATTTATATATGATAGTCTTTAATAATTTAATAGTCTGAAATACTGTAAAATCTTCATAAGATATTAATTGACTCTGACTAGTCCACAGGCCCTTTACGAATTACTAGCTCAAAAGTATTCATATAATGGTTCCACTGGTGTAAAAGATTTTGTTTGGAAGTAGAAACAAGTGCTAAGCGGAAATCATTGTCGGCAACCCATACTTGACCCATATTATTCTATGCCCCTTTTACTGACTGTGAGATTTTACACTATAAAATTACAGATTCCAAAAATAAAATGTATTCTTTTTCAAGCTAATCATTGTGGTGTTTTTTACATTTTTATTTACCTATGCATGGTGGTAGAACAACTTCCATCAGCCTATCAGTTCTTTACTTCATATCAACTGTTCATTGCTTACTGTAGTCCATAGAAGGTCTTTATTATTTATCTTTATCTATGAAGTTAACAAATTTTAGTGAAAAAAACCAATGGATAGCTCAGTACAACGTACATATATATACAGCTAAAATGTATTTAAATTTTTAAGTAGCAGCAATTTAAGTGGAGAACAAGCTGAGAGGAGCCACATTCCTTCCAAGAGTATCCTATCGATTGACAGAAGTTGTCTTGGGTTTAAATGCAGAAGAGGTATAAACTCACTGGTAAGTACGAAGCATAGCATGATAAGTAGACATGGGTTTCAGACAATGAACATAAATGTAATAAAAATATCCCTTTGTCATATACACAAAACAAACAAGAAAACCAAAGTTATAAGCAGCTAATGTGTATATGTGTAGAGCATAGATATAGTCTGTAGATATTTGTCATTAGAACTCCTTGGGTTATTCTGTCCTTGATCATCCCTCAGATATACCTGTTACAATGATACTGACAGAATAACAACTTATTTTGTTGCCAGAAGAAGAATATGTGACCTTCTTCAAGACAGTGATTAGTGTAGTTTATAGGGTTATTGTGTTATGTATCAATCATTTATCTATCTACATTGCTCAGTTTGTTATATATATAAACTGTTACAACATGTTCAACATATATAACAGAAGCAATTATCTGTGTTGCTGTGATGCTGTCATAGGCATCGACTTGAATATTTCCATGGGGTTTTCCCATGCATATATCTGAGAGACGATTCATGAATTATCCAAGGTGTTCCAATTCGGTATTTGTACTATGATTTGCCATTCTAAACACATTTTTTCTAGCAAACTGGTAAATTGGATTTGAAGAAAAGGAAGGGGGCTAGCTTTAATTAAGCTTGTGGGCTGTTTACATAGCTCAGTAAAGGAATTATTTTATTACATCATGTATTTATACATACCAATTTCACTGATGGAACTGTGCATATTAAAAAGGCTTAACTAACATACTTATAAAACAAAACTTCATTTTGAAAAAATGACATAACTAATTGAAATTGTGTTGGAAATGAGGATTTTTGCTGAAATACATTAAGAAAAAAAAGAAGAATAATCAATGCACATAAAAAGATTCTAATTGGTTTTTCTTCAGTGCTTTGTTTTCACATTTTAATACAAACACAACTGACAGCTGTTAATGCAAGTATGCAGAATTACTTGAGTAAATAGTTAAACAATAACAAAATGAGAAAAAGTTGGCAAACATATGCTAAGAGAGAATGTTTACAAAATAGTGTCTATCTGAAATAAGAAGAATTCACTTAGTCTAAATTTTGTTCAAAATTGTGCTAAAATATAAGTTTACATAGTTACGTGTTATTCAAATCAGAACTTGGAGAAAAACTTTATTATCACAATGAGAATCTTGTTTTAGATCATTTCATACATGTTTAACAAAAATTAGCCCCCCTTAGGGTTTCTTAAAGCAAAGTTTTCAGCAAAGTTACTTTAAAATCAATCTACTTACAAAAACAAACTTACAAGAGTTACAAAGTTGTTGAATTCAAGTTCTATAACTTTTCAAGAACAATATTATTTTCAAAAACTGATTTTCTTTTATTTCTTGAACTCAGCACATGTTTTTGAAAAGTTATGCGAAAAGTTCTTGAGCTGTGAGTGTTTGAACATGCTCTTAGGGGTATATACCTGAAACCCAGCTCTTTGATTGGCTGCTTTTGTGCACACTAACCACTCAGAACTCCCGAACTTTAATTTACATACTCATAAGGGTACAATAGAAACAGAAATAGGCCTCAGAACTTGACTAACAATCAAGAAAATTATGTTGTTGTCACAAATTTTGTATCACTATGACTGTTAACAAGATGTTGTTCAGTAATAGAAGAAGGACAAGAAGATAAGTCTACCTTACATGACACAGAGATTAACTCTTTGTGACATAAACAATAGTGGATAGGAGAAGAAAAAATCCATTAATCATAAATTTATGTTGGATGGTGACTTTCTCAACCTCAGAAATTTCATGAAACAACGTCTTGCAAATTAGAAGTATATTTCCCCTTACGGATAATGAACTGTTTACAATATAAATAATCGAGGCATTGACAGCAAATAGCGAGGATCCTGATTATAGAGCTTCCTGCAGGGTCTTACTTAAACCTGAACCCTTTCTTTATGTTTAAACAAAATTATTATTTTGTAAATTATAAGGTAAACTTAGCTACATATGAAGACAACAAAGCTTACACAAGCCAATACATAGGGAGAGTACAACATTGACAAATAATCAAAGCAAATGTATGCAGGCCTTGGTGTAGCTGTGTATTTGGTTTGAAGTGTACTTGCCACAAAATTGTAGATTTGTGTATAATAATAAAATAAAAAGATATTAAAAGGAATTGAAGTACATGTAATAACTAAAATAGATAAAAAGCTAAATGTAGCCTAGAAAATGTTAACATTATTTACTAACTTACTTATTATGTTACCTACACTTTTACTCTCCTTGGCTGTTAGAAAAGGTAATGAAAAATAAATATATGGGTTATGGCCAATTACCCAATAAACATTTACATTATATTGCAGTGCTTTTGCTAGGTTTATCTGTTCAAAGGTTTCTTAATTTATGTCTGAATCTATTTCAATAATTCTTTACAGGAAAACAATGTTAGCATATTAAGAATGTTAGCATTTAATAGTAAATATTGGTTTTCACAACATATATTGTTGCAAAGCCACATCATTTTCATGTACATTCTTCCTGGATTGGAATTTGGTCTTCAGACTGACAAGGGTCATATTGTTGGTCACATGCTATAATTGAAGGTGAAAGAGCCCAGGCCAATGGCTGGGTAGAATTGAGCACCACAGGTCAGTTTGAATACCTTCCCATATGAAAGTCGCGGTGCCATGATGGATGCGTGGCCGAGAGCTTTCAAGTCAGCAACTCACTTGGCTATGGATGCCCCATTTATCCTTAAAGGGGGACTTTATAATGAGACATGATTGAAAATGGTAGGACTTGCAAGCTGCTCTAGTTTTTGTATTTCAAGAGAACAGGTGCAATCTATGCATGCATTTAATTGTGATTTATCTATAAATGAGAGATAATACAGTAAGTGGTATCCATAAAGTTTCTGAATTGGAGAAAAAACTATTTGGTGTTGAATTGTGCTACATAAAAAAACAACAACAAAAACAAAACAACATTAATGCATTTCTATAGACAGGTAAGTTAACATTGTCTGTCTAAAGTATGTTGAATATATGTTGTTTTCTTTTCTAAAAAAAAAGTAAAACAAGCATACCTGTCTTCTTTGATAATTTCATCTGAAAAAAAAAATATTTATGAATCACTTTTGTAATGATAAAGTAAATAAATGAATATTTATGTTATTTAACAATTTCAGAACTAAGAAACTGTGCACCATAAAAAATATCATTATTGTAAGTAACTGATTTGCAGTAAATGTTTACCACAAAAGCTGATGAATACCCCAGAACATCAAACTCATTTGTATGATTAATGTCAGAGTGTGGGCATGGTATGGAGCCAAGGAATCATGGCATGGTATGAGGCCAAGCAATCAGAGTGGGCATGGCATGGGGCCAAGGAAACATGGCATGGTATTGGGCCAAGGAATTATGGCACTGTATGGGGCAAGGAATCATGGCATGCTATGGGGCCTAAAAGTCATGGCTTGGTATAGGGTCAAGGAATCATTGCATGGTATGTGGTCAAAAAATCATGGCATGGTATGGGGGAAAGGAACCATGGCATGATATGGGGACAGGGAATCATGGCATGGTATGGGGCCATGGGAACATGGCATGGTATGGGGACAGGAAATCATGGCATGGTATGGGGGCCAAGGAAGCATGGCATGGTATAGGGCCAAGGAAGCATGGCATGGTATGGGGCCAAGGAATCATGGCATGGTATGGGGCCAAGGAATCATGGCATGGTATGGGGCCATGGGAACATGGCATGGTATGGGGACAGGGAATCATGGCATGGTATGGGGCCAAGGAAGCATTGCATGGTACGAGGCCAAGGAATCATGGCATGGTATGGGGCCAAGGAATCATGGCATGGTATGGGGCCAAGGAACCATGGCATGGTATGGGGCCAAGGAATCATGGCACGGCATGGGGCCAAGGAATCAGACAGGGCATGGTATGGGGACAAGGAATCATGGCATGGTATTGGGCCAAGGAATCATGACATGGTATGGGGCTAAGGAATCATTGCATGGTATGGGGCTAAGGAATCATGACATGGTATGGGGCTAAGGAATCATGGCATGGTATGGGGCTAAGGAATCATTGTATGGTAATGGGGCTAAGGAATCATGGCATGGTATGGGGCCAAGGAATCATGACATGGTATGGGACTAAGGAATCATTGCATGGTAATGGGGCTAAGGAATCATGGCATGGTATGGGGCCAAGGAATCATGGCATGGTATGGGGCTAAGGAATCATTGCATGGTAATGGGCTAAGGAATCATGGCATGGTATGGGGCCAAGGAATCATGACATGGTATGGGGCCAAGGAATCATGGCATGGTATGGGGCCAAGGAATCAGACTGGGCATGATATGGGGCCAAGGAATCATGGCATGGTATGGGGCCAAGGAATCATGGCATGGTATGGGGCCAAGGAATCATGCATGATATGGAGCCAAGGAATCATGGCATAGTATGGGGACAGGGAATCATGGCATGGTATGGGGCCAAGGAATCATGGCATGGTATGGGGCCAAGGAATCATGGCATGGTATGGGGCCTAGAAATCCTGGCATGGTATGGGACCAAGAAAACATGGCATGGTATGGGGCCAAGGAATCATAACATGGTATGGGGTCAAGAAATCATGACATGGTATGGGGCCTAGGAATCATTGCATGGTATAGGGCCAAAGAATCATGACATGGTATGGGGCCAAGGAATCATGGCATGGTATGAGGCCAAGGAATCATGACATGGTATGGGGCTAAGGAATCATGACATGGTATGGGGCCAAGGAATCATTGCATGGTATAGGGTCAGGGAATCATGGCATGGTATGGGGCCAAGGAATCATGGCATGGTATGGGGCCAAGGAATCATGGCATGGTATGGGGCCTAGAAATCATGGCATGGTATAGGGCCAAGGAATCATGGCATGGTATGGGGCCAAGGAATCATGACATGGTATGGGGTCAAGAAATCATGACATGGTATTGGGCCTAGAAATCATTGCATGGTATAGGGCCAAGGAATCATGACATGGTATGTGGCCAAGGAATCATGACATGGTATGGGGCCAAGGAATAATTGCATGGTATGGGGCCAAGGAATCATGACATGGTATGGGGTCAAGAAATCATGACATGGTATGGGGCCTAGGAATCATTGCATGGTATAGGGCCTAGAAATCATGGCATGGTATAGGGCCAAGGAATCATGGCATGGTATAGGGCCAAGGAATCATGACATGGTATGGGGTCAAGAAATCATGACATGGTATGGGGCCTAGAAATCATTGCATGGTATAGGGCCAAGAAATCATGACATGGTATGGGGCCAAGGAATCATGGCATGGTATGTGGCCAAGGAATCATGACATGGTATGGGGCCTAGGAATCATTGCATGGTATAGGGCCAAGGAATCATGACATGGTATGGGGCCAAGGAATCATGGCATGGTATGAGGCCAAGGAATCATGACATGGTATGGGGCTAAGGAATCATGACATGGTATGGGGCCAAGGAATCATGGCATGGTATGGGGCCAAGGAATCATGACATGGTATGGGGTCAAGAAATCATGACATGGTATGGGGCCTAGAAATCATTGCATGGTATAGGGCCAAGGAATCATGACATGGTATGGGGCCAAGGAATCATGGCATGGTATGTGGCCAAGGAATCATGACATGGTGTGGGGCCAAGGAATAATTGCATGGTATGGGGCCAAGGAATCATGACATGGTATGGGGTCAAGAAATCATGACATGGTATGGGGCCTAGGAATCATTGCATGGTATAGGGCCAAGGAATCATGACATGGTATGGGGCCTAGGAATCACTGCATGGTATAGGGCCAAGGAATCATGACATGGTATGGGGACAAGGAATCATGACATGGTATGGGGACAAGGAATCATGACATGGTATGGGGACAAGAAATCATGGCATGGTATGGGGCCAATGAATCATGGCATGGTATTGGGCCAAGGAATCATGACATAGTATGGGGTCAAGAAATCATGACATGGTATGGGGCCTAGGAATCATTGCATGGTATAGGGCCAAGGAATCATGACATAGTATGGGGCCAAGGAATCATGGAATGGTATGGGGCCAAGGAATCATGGCATGGTATGGGGCCAAGGAATCATGACATGGTATGGGGCCAAGGAATCATTGCATGGTATGGGGCCTAGAAATCATGGCATGGTAGAGGGCCAAGGAATCATGACATGGTATGGGGCCAAGGAATCATGACATGGTATGGGGCCAAGGAATCATGACATGGTATAGGGCCAAGGAAACATGACATGGTATGGGGCCAAGGAATCATGACATGTTATAGGGCCAAGGAATCATGGCATGGTATGGGGCCAAGGAATCATGACATGGTATGGGGCCAAGGAATCATTGCATGGTATGGGGCCTAGAAATCATGGCATGGTATAGGGCCAAGGAATCATGGCATGGTATGGGGCCAAGGAATCATTGCATGGTATGGGGACAAGGAATTATGACATGGTATGGGGTCAAGGAATCATGGCATGGTATGGGGCCAAGGAATCATGACATGGTATGGGGCCAAGGAATCATTGCATGGTATGGGGCCTAGAAATCATGGCATGGTATAGGGCCAAGGAATCATGGCATGGTATGGGGCCAAGGAATCATTGCATGGTATGGGGACAAGGAATTATGACATGGTATGGGGTCAAGGAATCATTGCATGGTATGGGGCCTAGGAATCATTGCATGGTATGGGGCCAAGGAATCATGGCATGGTATGGGGCCAAGGAATCAGACTGGGCATGATATAGGGCCAAGGAATCAGAGTGAGCATGGTATGGGGCCAGGGAATCAGAGTGGGCAGGCATGGTATGGGGCCAAGGAATCAGACTGGGCATGATATAGGGCCAAGGAATCAGAGTGAGCATGGTATGGGGCCAGGGAATCAGAGTGGGCATGGTATGGGGCCAAGTAATCAGAGTGGGCATGGTATGGGGCTAAGCAATCAGACTGGGCATGATAGGGGGGGGGGGGGGCAAGGAATCAGAGTGGGCATAATATGGGGCCAATGAATCAGAGTGGGCATGGTATGGGGCAAAGAAATCAGAGTGGGCATGGTGTGGAGCCAAAAAATCAGAGTGGGCAATATATGGGGCTAAGGAATCAGAGTGGGCATGGTATGGGGCCAAGGAAGCATGGCATGGTATGGGGCCAAGAAAGCATGGCATGGTATGGGGCCAAGGAAGCATGGCATGGTATGGGGCCAAGGAATCATTGCATGGTATGGGGCCAAGGAATCATTGCATGGTATGGGGCCAAGGAATCATTGCATGGTATGGGGCCAAGGAATCATGACATTGTATGGGGCCAAGGAAGCATGGCATGGTATGGGGCCAAGGAAGCATGGCATGGCATGGGGCCAAGGAAGCATGGCATGGTATGGGGCCAAGGAATCATGACATGGTATGGGGCCAAGGAATCATTGCATGGTATGGGGCCAAGGAATCATTGCATGGTATGGGGCCAAGGAATCATGACATGGTATGGGGCCAAAGAAGCATGGCATGGTATGGGGCCAAGGAAGCATGGCATGGTATGGGGCCAAGGAAGCATGGCATGGTATAGGGCCAAGGAAGCATGGCATGGTATGGGGCCAAGGAATCATGACATGGTATGGGGCCAAGGAATCATTGCATAGTATGGGGCCAAGGAATCATTGCATGGTATGGGGCCAAGGAATCATGGCATAGTATGGGACCAAGGAATCATTGCATGGTATGGGGACAAGGAATCATTGCATAGTATGGGGCCAAGGAATCATGACATGGTATGGGGCCAAGGAATCATTGCATGGTATGGGGCCAAGGAATCATTGCATAGTATGGGGCCAAGGAAGCATGGCATGGTATGGGGCCAAGGAATCATGACATGGTATGGGGCCAAGGAATCATTGCATAGTATGGGGCCAAGGAATCATGACATGGTATGGGGCCAAGAAATCATGACATGGTATGGGGCCAAGGAATCATGACATGGTATGGGGCCAAGGAATCATTGCATGGTATGGGGCCAAGGAATCATTGCATAGTATGGGGCCAAAGAATCATGACATGGTATGGGGTCAAGGAATCATTGCATTGTATGGGGCCAAGGAATCATTGCATAGTATGGGGCCAAGGAATCATTGCATGGTATGGGGCCAAGGAATCATGGCATAGTATGGGGCCAAGGAATCATTGCATAGTATGGGGCCAAGGAATCATTGCATGGTATGGGGCAAAGGAATCATTGCATGGTATGGGGCCAAGGAATCATTGCATGGTATGGGGCCAAGGAATCATTGTATGGTATGGGGCCAAGGAATCATTGCATGGTATGGGGCCAAGGAATCATGACATGGTATGGGGCCAAGGAAGCATGGCATGGTATAGGGCCAAGGAAGCATGGCATGGTATGGGGCCAAGGAATCATGACATGGTATGGGGCCAAGGAATCATTGCATGGTATGGGGCCTATGAATCATTGCATGGTATGGGGACAAGGAAGCATGGCATGGTATGGTGCCAAGGAATCATGGCATGGTATGGGGCCAAGGAATCAGTGTGGGCATGGTATGGGGACAAGGAATCAGTGCGGGCATGGTATGGGGCCAGGGAATCAGTGTGGGCATGGTATGGGGCCTAGGAATCATTGCATGGCATTGGGACAAGGAAGCATGGCATGGTATGGGGCCAAGGAAGCATGGCATGGTATGGGGACAAGGAATCATTGCATGGTATGGGGACAAGGAAGCATGGCATGGTATGGGGCCAAGGAAGCATGGCATGGTATGGGGCCAGGGAATCAGTGTGGGCATGGTATGGGGAAAAGGAATCAGTGTGGGCATGGTATGGGGACAAGGAATCATGACATGGTATGGGGCCAAGGAAGCATGGCATGGTATGGGGCCAGGGAATCAGTGTGGGCATGGTATAGGGACAAGGAATCATGGCATGGTATGGGGACAAGGAATCATGGCATGGTATGGGGACAAGGAATCATGGCATGGTATGGGGACAAGGAATCATTGCATGGTGTGGGGACAAGGAATCATGGCATGGTATGGGGCCAAGGAAGCATGGCATGGTATGGGGCCAAGGAAGCATGGCATGGTATGGGGCAAAGGAATCATTGCATGGTATGGGGCCAAGGAATCATTGCATGGTATGGGGCCAAGGAATCATTGCATGGTATGGGGCCAAGGAATTATGACATTGTATGGGGCCAAGGAAGCATGGCATGGTAAGGGGCCAAGGAAGCATGGCATGGCATGGGGCCAAGGAAGCATGGCATGGTATGGGGCCAAGGAATCATGACATGGTATGGGGCCAAGGAATCATTGCATGGTATGGGGCCAAGGAATCATTGCATGGTATGGGGCCAAGGAATCATGACATGGTATGGGGCCAAGGAAGCATGGCATGGTATGGGGCCAAGGAAGCATGGCATGGTATGGGGCCAAGGAAGCATGGCATGGTATAGGGCCAAGGAAGCATGGCATGGTATGGGGCCAAGGAATCATGACATGGTATGGGGCCAAGGAATCATTGCATAGTATGGGGCCAAGGAATCATTGCATGGTATGGGGCCAAGGAATCATGGCATAGTATGGGGCCAAGGAATCATTGCATGGTATGGGGCCAAGGAATCATTGCATAGTATGGGGCCAAGGAATCATGACATGGTATGGGGCCAAGGAATCATTGCATGGTATGGGGCCAAGGAATCATTGCATAGTATGGGGCCAAGGAAGCATGGCATGGTATGGGGCCAAGGAATCATGACATGGTATGGGGCCAAGGAATCATTGCATAGTATGGGGCCAAGGAATCATGACATGGTATGGGGCCAAGAAATCATGACATGGTATGGGGCCAAGGAATCATGACATGGTATGGGGCCAAGGAATCATTGCATGGTATGGGGCCAAGGAATCATTGCATAGTATGGGGCCAAAGAATCATGACATGGTATGGGGTCAAGGAATCATTGCATTGTATGGGGCCAAGGAATCAGTGTGGGCATGGTATGGGGACAAGGAATCAGTGTGGGCATGGTATGGGGCCTAGGAATCATTGCATTGTATGGGGCCAAGGAATCAGTGTGGGCATGGTATGGGGACAGGGAATCATTGCATGGTAATGGGGACAAGGAATCAGTGTGGGCATGGTATGGGGCCAGGGAATCAGTGTGGGCATGGTATGGGGCCTAGGAATCATTGCATGGTATGGGGCCAAGGAATCAGTGTGGGCATGGTATGGGGACAAGGAATCAGTGTGGGCATGGTATGGGGACAGGGAATCAGTGTGGGCATGGTATGGGGCCTAGGAATCATTGCATGGTAATAGGGACAAGGAATCAGTGTGGGCATGCTATGGGGCCTAGGAATCATGGCATGGTATGGGGCCAAGTAATCATGACATGGTATGGGGCCAAGGAATCATGGCATGGTATGGGGCCTAGGAATCATTGCATGGTATGGGGACAAGGAAGCATGGCATGGTATGGTGCCAAGGAATCATTGCATGGTATGGGGCCTAGGAACCAGAGGAGTAAAATCAACTTCTTCTGCCACGGGTGCCCCCCGCCCCCTCACCATTGGCAATCTTATGATAGTCATATTTTCACCCTGTCTTACAAATAAGGTTTACATTTTACATCACTGATTTAAACTTTTAACTTGTTTTTAGACAGAAAAAAGTCATTACAAGGTAGATTAATCATTCTCCATGGTCCACTTCTGAATGTTATCAGTATTCAGGTAGTAGTGCCTGTGGTTAAACAGACAATAATAGCACTATCCTGCCCAAAGTTAACATTTTAGGTCAGGACCTAATACACTTTAACCATGGAAGCTTATTTAGGTCATTAAAGTTTCATCTAAATTCATTAACTAAATATACTTTTATATTAAAAAATATGTATAAATATAGTTTTAATAATCTTATGTACCTTTTTGCTTTTCTTTCCTCTTTAGTTTGCGGACCTCAGTTTCATCAGTTTCAAAGTTGCCAGGTTTCCGAGATCGTCTCCATGGACTGGTGGCCCGTGTGTCTTCTCTGAATTGGGTTATCATCAATTGATAAACAATCAATAATCTTTGAACAAATCATCTCAAACTAATCAGTTAAAAAATCAATAATACACATATTTGTTCTTTATCATCACAATAACCAACTAGCTATCAAAGGAGATATCAGTAAAATTTTATTTTTATTTTTTAACATTTTTAACAATTGTTGTTTTTTAAGGCATAATTGACAAGAACAAATTTATTGTGCTGTGCACTGTCAGTGATCAAGATTCAAATTATTTCTATCCTAACCCAAACCATGATTTAATATTTTATTTACATGTTAAATGTCTTTACACAATATTTTAGGAAATCACAAACAAATTCTGGTTTCTTGAGATGACTAGATATATAGCAATTATCTTCTAATGCCAAAGATACTTAGCATTAAGTCTTATATCAACATGAGTACAAACAAAAATATAAATCCTAATTAAGCATGCTGACATGTAACTGTTCCTTAAAAAAATTATAGTTAATATAATTTAAAAAAGCAAACATTACACTTTCAACCAGAACAATTATCATTTAATTTAATTCAAAAACCCAATTACAAGTTGTTTAGCAATACTTTACTTCAGACCCTTCAGACTGCCTAACACTCAGCTAGGATTTATGGAGGAATGAGACAGAAGGCATAATAAATGTCAGCAACATCAATAAATGTAAGAGTTGAGACCATAAAATGTAAAGCCACAGTATCTCTATAAGGAGTAAGAGGAAAAGGCTATAAGAATAATGGTCCACACAAATAAAGACACAATCTAGTTTCACTAAGAACTCAACAAACCATTCTAAGAGCAGATAGTGCACTCAGATTACATGTACACACCTGCTGATGGTAACTGAATGCAAACTCATTTACTTAAGTATTATTTTACTTGAAGGTATGCAAATTATGCAAATTAGAAGTATTTTCCCCTTACAGAAAACTACCTCTTTTCAATTACACCAGCAATGATCATTATAGCTATGTCCAGCTATATAAATTGATGAAGACCCCAAACAAATGGGTAGAACCACCAGCATACTGCAGGTCAGCTGAAAGACCTTCCCATATTGTGCCCTTTGTCCCTAATGGGACTTGAACCCATGCAGTGAAAGAAGCAGGAGTTACTAGTCGGCACTACTGTCACTATGCCGAAGGGTACCCCCACAACTCTTGTATATTATTTGTCTGAAAGTATGTTTTCGTTTACTAAATTGTCATATTTGTCAACACACTAAACAGCTAAAGCTAAATGGATGACACACTATTTCAGAATAAAATTATGACAGAACAAGAGCTGTCAAGGACAGTGCACTCATCTAATTAACTGCTTGATAGCATCATGTAAGTTAGATAGTATTTTCATGCATAACTTGACCTAAACATTTTAGCAACTATGATACAGAATCTTAGCTCAGTGAATGAATAGAGAATTCATTGCTATCTTAACCTTTGACAATGTTAATCTATTTCTGATGCATATAAAACACAGATGACTGTGAGATAGTGACAATTAATGTTAACAGCAACCAAACTCTTCATACCCAGACCTGACCCACTTGCATGACTTCAGGCACATTATTAATGCCCCTCTACTGCATACAAACTTTAAGCTATGCATGGGCAAAATGGTGATTTCACAATAAAATCTGAAAAGATGTCCTGACCCTAATTAAACAAGTTTTATTGATTGATTGATTAAACAGTGACTTGTTTCATGTGATATTATCAAAACAATGTCATAACACATTTTTACATGCATATAATGCTAACATACAGATGCTTATTAACTGACAGTGACTATGTTTTAAGTGATGCTGTGAATTGCAGACAAAATTAAACTATATTCCTATGTGTAGCTGTGACCATTTTACTTTACACTGACAGCGTTGTGATGCTGCAAACATAGAGAACATTGTAATATATATTTCTATGTGCTCCAGTGATTGTGTACAGTAGGACAATATCTAGGTACCCCATAGAAATGGTGGAGACAGATCCATCACTTCCTCTGCTAGCAAAGTTGATATCACTTATTAATGTGACTCTTCCCAAGAAACACTGCTATGAACAACTTTTGTCACATAAAATAACACATAAATATTGATTTAGGAGTACACACAGAAAAACCTCAGGGTTTAGAAAATCTAAGACAAACAAAATACTGTTAGTTTAAGAAACCATTTAACACATTCCCCTTGCTGTGAAAAGAGTAGTCATATGCAGCTGAGTTTGTTAAAATATTTGGAACACATTTCATTTAGTTTCTAACTTTCTTTCTTACATTGGTTCCTCTAACAAAAATAGATTAAATTGTAAAATACAAAGATCTTTAATTTATTAATAGCTTGTGATGATTGTTTAAATATTTCTCTTTATTCACAATTATTGTTAACTTCTTGTATTCCAATTTTTAGATATCTTCAGTAGAAGAAAAGAGAAAGAAAGACACCCTTCAGTGTTCATGGAGATGGCCAGAAAACTTAAAGGCAGTCTAAATAACCGAGAGCCTGGTTGGTTAATATAATGTTAACCTGAGAGGCTAAGACATCAGACAAGAAGTTTTAATGCATAGTCATGTAGAAAATGGTGATGTAACCGGTGGCTTTATTCTTTGACTAATCAATTTTTTAAGCAATCCTGATAGAGGGCCACCCAAAGATTATGTACACATAGTATCAAGGCTCTAGCTATTATAGTTCTTCTGACAAGGAAAGTTTTAAATTTTGATAATATAGCCATTTACAGAAAATGGCCATGTCCCTGGCTTCTATTTTTTATTTGTTTAGATGGATCAAAATCTTTTGAAAATCTTAACAGAGGGCCACCTAAGAAACATGTATACCAATTTTATTTATAATTCATTGTGATTTCTGACAGAAGGTTTAACAAGTATTACTTTATACCCCTAAATTTAAACTGGCCACTGTCTTGACAGTCATTTTTTTTTAATCAAAACTGCCTATTGCAGCTTCTTATGAAGTTTGCTTAAATATGGATCAATGGTTAGATGTGGCTGGATTCTGGACCCAATGTGACCACAATAGCTCACCCTATGCATATGCAAAAAATGGGATAGAAACATAAGCAATTCTCTGCTTAGAACAAAAGCCATTATGAGAAGAAACAAACCCACACAAAAAAGTAGCTGCAGATCATTAAAGCCAGCACACAACTGTAACAGTCCTGACATATATATATATATATACCTAAAGAAGTCATCCTTCTCCTTCCTGCATACAAAACAGTTTTGCTTGATGTTTTTTTGAATAAACTAAAATATATGTAATTTATTCCTATTAAAAATAACATACTATAAATCAGGATATTACCTTCATCTAGTTAAAACATTTTATCATTAGTAATGCAAAAGTATAGTTTTATAGTTATTGTATAAAGTGTAACATCATCAAACCAAAACCAAAAAAGTTTTGGACCCATTTTCATGTATTGTAATTGATGACATTGGAACGTGAACCCAAACATTTTTATAATATCTTTTAAATATCTTTTGTAAATATTTATTTTTAAAGCTAAATAAAACAACTTAAAGGACATAAAACCATTTTTAACTGCTAAAACTTAATGATTTTGGCTTCTTGAAAACACACCTTAAACCATTTTTGCAATATTTTTATTAAATTATACTTCCTTGTCCTAGTCCACAATTTGTTAGATGCTATCATGTCAATTTTTCTTTACCAACTTATGATGTCAATGTTGTAAACAAAATAAAGAAATATGCATCAGTTCTACTGACCTGGTTAATAGCGCCCGCTCCATTTTAGCCTTTTCTATAGCCTCTCTGAAGCAAGCAGGTTATGTATGAAACAGCTAGCTAACTAAACAGGCATAGATAAAATACAATCCACAGAATATTTACTTTCTGGCTTCTGTCTTTATTTCATGTATGTACACACACATATCAATTTTTTGATATGTTTTCATTTAAAGGAAACATGATAAATAAAATAAATTTAAAAACTGTGCAAAGACAAACAAACCATTGTCATATACATATAATAAGCATTTAAATGAACAAACACCTCTTAAGTCACATGGTCAAAAAGCAAGATAAGTGAGCCAGAAAATAAACACTCGTCTACAACAGTATACACAGGATGACACAGTGGCACTTTCCAGTCTAGAAGAGAAACTTTACTTAAGAATGTAATTGAACATAAAATTCCAAGTAATTTAATTGCACAAAAGCACACTGACACTACATCACCTTATTATAGTCTGAACAGTCGACCATGACATGTGTAATTTGGTTTGGAAGAATTCGCACATAAAATAGATCCACCCTTTACTCGACCATTTTCCTTAAAAAGGGAACACATTAATTTATAATAATGATATTTTTTTTATTAATTATTGAAATTGTCCAACAAAATGCACAAAATGGCATATACATGGTCAGGAAATGGCATATACACTACACATACCTAATGATGTCACACTACGCTGATGATGTCACACCACGATAACTAACTAGTGTGTTACCAAAAATAACTCAAGAGTGTTACCTCATGCTCAATAGGTAGGCTATGTGATAAATACATTTTTATACTATCCTTACTGAATTAACTTACAGTATGACAAATGTATCATTTTGTGTCATATATAATACAAGATGCATGCATATGCAAATTTCAATTAATATACATAATGCTGGTTATCATAAGATGTATCATAAAATTAATTATTTTGAACATGCTGGGAGAGTAAGAAAGTCTTTAAGGATAGTTTATGAACACTATATGTGAAAGTATTATAGGCAAAAGGGTGGCTCAATATTCTTGCTATTCTTTGGGCACATTAATATCCTCCATATAGCATAATTTCAACACATCCCAACACTAGTTAAGTTTAACAGATTCATAAGATATTTAAGATTGATTAATGGTGATCAACTTAAAATAAATAAGTATAGCAGCATCCAAAAACAGCACAAGCAAGTGGTACCAACATCTAGGCTAGCGAGTAGTACGCATATTAACTGTCAGTTACGCTTACTGTGGATAAGCACCTCCCCCACCTCCTCCATTGGCTGTAATGTCTCGATCTTTGTCCAACATCAATTTAAGGTGGTATCGTTTCTGAAATTAAGATTGTCAGTTTACAGGTTAATGACATGTTCAGTAGCAATGCTTAAGCATTGGTAGAGAAAGTCACCAGATGACAATCTTAGTTTAAGTAATGATGCACACTATTTCAGCTGGAATACTGACCTCTTATAAAAGTTTAAGATTCCACTGGGACTTGAAAAGGACAAAACATTTAAGTCCCAATTCCTGTTAGTGCCACCTTGAGCTGTCTGATGTTAACAGCCACCTCAAGATGTAAAACAACTGTAAATCTGCCGCGTATCTATGCTTGAAGTGTTCATCATCTAAAGCTGTTTATACCAGCTCTTACATTAGAAATGTGATCACAGGCCATGAATGCTGCCTACTTTTTGTTTAAAATATCCCTAAAGGTCCTTAACTCTGTCTACATAATTTGAATAAAACCCACATCAATCTTGACTTAGTAGTTTTGCATCATATGGTAACTTATAAACCAAACATGAATTAAATCTTTTGAGACCTTCAGAAGTTATTGATTGGAAATGAAAAATGTGCAGACAGCTATAAAAATCTTTCAATGTGACATGTGTTTAACCAATTAGTTGCTGGAAATACCCATCTCACCATAAGCATATGACATACCTGGCTCTAATAGTGTTTCCAGCAAGTAAATGGTTAAATATCAACAATAAATGGTTTCAAATCAAACATGTTATAATAATGGGTACATTTAACGAAATCATATTGACGAATGACAACATACCTTTCTCATGGCTAGTTTGACAGGAGCTGGTACATCTGGTATAAAGTAGGCCACTAGAAGCTTCAGTAAAAACACAATGTGCTGGAAAAAAACAAATGATTGGCATTATTTTATTAATTTACAATGTGCTAGAAAATGTGCTAGAAATATAAATTATTGGTTTATATCATAACATTGCCCTGAACTGATGCAACTTCCTGCTATTATTGGTTAAGGAGATTCTCGGCAAAAATCTGAGGTTTAATCAACAATGCAAAACTAGGTCAGATGAAATGTAATTTCTTGTCTGAACAAGGAAGTTATGGCAAGGGCTGGGAGGTTATTATAAGCTAGCAGGGCAGTTTTCTTAGTCAAGAAAATTCTAAAAGCAAATACAGCACAATTTGCATTTATTTCTTTAAGCTAACCTCAAAGCCGATGACAATCCAGAGTTTGGTGCTGGTGTCATACTTGGAGCCCCAGGCCGAGGTGAAAGCGATGAGGAAGGCGTGGCTTATCACCCCGGAGAAGTTGAGCAGGTCCAGGATCACGTACCATGTACCTGTAACAGAATAGCAGCCATAGCAACACACTCAGAACATTAAGAGAAACTGACCATACCAACAATTATTACAAACAGATTGAAATATGAAACAATGATATTTTTGTTCCAGTTGTGTAACATAAGGCTTGATGAAAACATATAAAACAATTTGGATAACATACCTTGTTCAAAATATGTGGATAAACAAATATATTCTTATAATTTTGAATTATTGTTTACTGACTGCATAAGGAGCACTTACCAATGTCCTCTACTATGATGGGCAGGGGGCGTCTGTACATCCAAAGCAGCCGCCGGGCATCTATCCGTAAATCTATCAGGTTAAACAACAGGGCCAGCAGCGGGGCAAGGGGGAACGAGGCTGCAAACAGCTGAAACAAAATGTATAAACATTTTGAGGGTTAACAAATATTCCAATTTAGGTAAAAACCAAGTAAACTGTAACTAGAAAACAAAAAAGCATCCAGAAAATATGTGTAATGATGTTCTGACCCTTATTTAAGGCATCTGAGTTAATGTCATGAAGGAATTGGTGTCTGGGGATGTTGTGTTCAAACCTCAGACCAACCTAGTAGATGTTAGTTAGTAATCAATGAATATTTACTGCACATTGCCCCAGGTAGTGAAATTGTTACCCAAATACTGGTTCTACATTGAAAGTATGGATACAAGAGGGAATAAGACAAGTAAAATAACCATTCCAAATTGATTATAAACAAATCGGTAAAAACTAGATGCTTATTAAACTAGCTACTAATTGGCTAGTTGAGGCAATGACTTCTACGTATTGGCTAGTTTGGGCCAAGATATTTCAGGAACTGTAACACAGTATCAGCAATTTTCTTTTTAAAAGAAAATAAACTGCAGCTGAATGGCTTTGTTTAGACAGAAAGAAACAATTACTTGGACTTAAATGACCCTTTGTTTAAGTGTAACTATATTCTCTTAAATATTTAGTTATTTGAATCAATTACACGAGTTAGAAGTTAAAACCGCCTGATACCATCTGGTTGTCAAGCATGAACCTGGGTACTTACTGGGTTCATTTTGGTAACCAAATGGATGAACTGTAATATGTATGCAATCCTTTATAAGGGACTGTTGTTTGAAGCAGATAAATTTCATAGTAGATTATCACAAAATACAGAAAAGCATTTATCAGAAAGCATATCAACAAATGACTGGAATGAATTCAAATCCTCTCATTTTGCTACAAGTCTGTGTTTGTGCAACATCACCACTCATGCATCACGCGAGAGCACTCACACACACAAACATCACATGTGAGCACATGCACATGACACATGTGAGCACACATTCACTCACACAGAGGACAGAATATTATCCAAGCCTTACCATCATAAGACCATACAAGATGACCTTCTCTGTGTATTCTTCCAATGTAAAGTTGCCAATGGTTGGCTTATCAACTTCGATCTCTAGCAGAGTTTTCTTGGAGTCTGGATTTTTTGCTCGCTGGGAAGAAATTCTTCAAGCATGGAAAGCATTCAAAACAACTGAGCAAGTTTTTCTTTACAATGCCCATCACCCACCTGAAGATAGAATGTAAAGTATTGTTCATTATAAACTTCATTACCATGTTCACTGTCTACCTGAGAATAATATAATGATCACATAAAATTGTACAACATCAGCCGGATTTTATTTTTGAATTTATTAAAGAAATAATTTCTTAGTTGGCTTGATCTAAAAATTAATATAAAACATGTTTTTATGTTTATTGATTTAATCACACAGACTATTTTTAATTTGTCTATTTTAAAATGACATACAATAAAGGAAGACTTTTGTGAGTGCTCACTTACACTGTCTAGCATATCAACTACAACACTGTGCTTTCAACATTTAGAATGCACAACATGAACCCAACTTATACCAATGACTTAACCTTAACTACAAACAGCCATATTGCAATCCAAACAAATTGAGATAATATGCATTAAATATATGTACTATATTATAAGGCTTAACAGATAATTAGTTCAGTACATAGTTCTACGTTGACTCATTAGTGTGAATGTTAAAGAATAATTACATTCTTGTTATGTTAGAACCCATTTAATTGAGCAAGCACTTCTTAAGTAAGCTAATGCTGTAAACATACAGCAGTATGATGTTGAGACAGTACTGGGTGAACTTATGTTTACTGAGACAGAACTTGGTGAACTTTTGTTTATGGCAGTGTTATGCTGTGACTGAACTGGGTGAACTTTTGTTTATGGCAGTGTTATGTTGAGACAGAACTGGGTGAACTTTTGTTTATGGCAGTGTTATGTTGAGACAGAACTGGGTGAACTTTTGTTTATGGCAGTGTTATGCTGAGACAGAACTGGGTGAACTTTTGTTTATGGCAGTGTTATGCTGAGACAGAACTGGGTGAACTTTTGTTTATGGCAGTGTTATACTGAGACAGAACTGGGTGAACTTTTGTTTATGGCAGTGTTATGCTGAGACAGAACTTGGTGAACTTTTGTTTATGGCAGTGTTATGCTGAGACAGAACTTGGTGAACTTTTGTTTATGGCAGTGTTATGCTGAGACAGAACTGGGTGAACTTTTGTTTATGGCAGTGTTATGCTGGGACAGAACTTGGTGAACTTATGTTTATGGCAGTGTTATGCTGAGACAGAACTGGGTGAACTTATGTTTATGGCAGTGTTATGCTGAGACAGAACTGGGTGAACTTTTGTTTGTGGCAGTGTTATGCTGAGACAGAACTGGGTGAACTTTTGTTTATGGCAGTGTTATGCTGAGACAGAACTGGGTGAACTTTTGTTTATGGCACTGTTATGCTGAGACAGAACTGGGTGAACTTTTGTTTATGGCAGTGTTATGCTGAGACAGAACTTGGTGAACTTATGTTTATGGCAGTGTTATGCTGAGACAGAACTGGGTGAACTTATGTTTATGGCAGTGTTATGCTGAGACAGAACTGGGTGAACTTTTGTTTATGGCAGTGTTATGCTGAGACAGAACTGGGTGAACTTTTGTTTATGGCAGTGTTATGCTGAGACAGAACTGGGTGAACTTTTGTTTATGGCAGTGTTATGCTGAGACAGAACTGGGTGAACTTTTGTTTATGGCAGTGTTATGCGGAGACAGAACTGGGTGAACTTTTGTTTATGGCAGTGTTATGCTGAGACAGAACTGGGTGAACTTTTGTTTATGGCAGTGTTATGCTGAGACAGAACTTGGTGAACTTACGGCAGGATGATGTCAAGACAGAACTTGGTGGCTGGTTTGGTCAGCATGAGAATCATAACTTGGAAGGCCAGCTGAGACATACAGGAGCCCTCACATCGGTCTGCATAGGATGAACCTTTACCAGCAATGTCACTTAATCTCTGAAAAACAGTAATGTTGAATTATTATTTTTTTTTTTACATACATCTCATGGCCACAACTGTCATCAATATAGTGACACTGAAATGTGACTGGTGTAGATAGACCCCAGACATTCCCAGAAAATGTCAGGGTAGAACCACTGTAAATAATTCCAACACACTTTGTGAATATGTTTTAACTTTAAAAGAGGCTGCTTGAAGTTGGTAAAATGTGTGTTTTTCACTGTGATACTTGTAATAAAGTAATGCTATAAAATATACCTGAAGTTATAGCCAGACAACAACCTTATATTATTTTCTTTTAGCTCGAGGGTTGTATATCAGTGAGAATTATTAATACGATATTTGTTTTCTAAAATTAGCAATTTTATCTGAAAACTGATATTATTCAAAACTCTTTTTGGTTAACAATTGTAATAATGCTGTAATTTTTCTTATTTCTTTTCAAAACTTGCATTGTAATTAAATCCCCACCTACATAAATTACATTTTCTTAAATGCAGGTACTTTCCACTAAATTAACAAACTATCTGTCAAAGATGGAAAATAAGGAATGCATTTTCACATTCTTTCAGAAAAAGGGAGAAACATATAACTAAATGCTAATTTTATTATTTTCTTGTCATATTACAACTTTGTCATGGTGGACAAGCAATCAGCTTAGCCTATTATTAACAAATTCATCCTGTTTGAAGTCTCAATAGTCATAGATGTTCTCTAGAAACATGTAATAATTCAATCTACAAAAACTCTGCTTAATTTGACAAAGCATTTCTGTCTTCATCATCTGCCATTTGAATACTAATTAGTTTTACCCAAAATGCTTTTCAGATCTAAGATATACTTCATTAGTTACTTAATTAACGTTTTTAAGAGAAAATAAATTGTAGAAAGAAGTTATTTTGTTCCTATTTATCTAAATGACCAACTGCTTAAACAAGTATGTATTACATCTCGGTCAATAGTGCAAATGAATATGACCGAATGTATAGAGTGGATTCACAACTTTATGGCTATAGGAAAATGAAAGTAGAATTGAACTGATCTATACATTTATCTACCTACATAGATGTTTTTTGGTTATTCTATAAACATTTTCAGAAAAAGATAATTTGTGACTCTCTTCTTCATAAACTTTGTTCATGATCAATGTTTTTGTCCCATACAGAATGTTCAATCAGACAAATTTATTAAACCTATAATACCCATGCTCAATATATATAGCACATACTGGCATGGAGCCCTATCTTTAATTAATCTAACAGTTCCGTATCAAGATTTGATATACTAGTTTACCTGTTCAAAAGTTCAACTTACCTCTCTCACAAAAGTTCAACTTACCTCTCTCACAAAAGTTCAACTTACCTCTCTCACAAAAGTTCAACTTACCTCTCTCACAAAAGTTCAACTTACCTCTCTCACAAAAGTTCAAGTTACCTCTCTCACAAAAGTTCAACTTACCTCTCTCACAAAAGTTCAACTTACCTCTCTCACAAAAGTTCAACTTACCTCTCTCACAAAAGTTCAACTTACCTCTCTCACAAAAGCAATATAGAAACAGGATGTATAGTTGTTGACAAATTGAAAACCAAACAACTTGATGATCAAAGCATCGTTGTAAGCTGTATTTGTCCGATGATTTTCTGAAAAATATTTCACATGTAATTGTTTTATGTATTTTTAACTGTTTTATTTACCGGTACATGTAATTGGATCATGAGCATATATCAACACAATAAAGATTGCTCACCATATTATTTCACATAACAGCAATTAAAATAAAATATGAAAAAAAGGCAAAACTTTATAATTTTGACATTTGCATACTTAACAGTAAATATGTTTCAACTGAGTTTTTTTTTTCAGGAATATACATGGTGTACTTTAAATAATTATAAATTAATTGATTATTACATGTGAAGATTACAGGATAATGATGGGTATTCTGTTATATGAATATGATAATATAGTTGCAATTTACCAGTGTTCTTTATATAAGCATAACTGTTTTGCCTGAAAAAGTTGTTTAGGTTTAACAATACTTCAAATTACAACAGAAATATTTGTCTGTCTAGGAGATAAATAATTTGAGACAAAAAGGCTTTTTTAACTACATGCTACTATGACATTTCCAGACTGTGAGATTTCTTGTGGCAGTGTTACCTTGAACTTGTTGATGATAGAGAAGGTGCTAATTTTTCTGTTATTTACATCAAACTAACACTTTAAAATGAAAATATAATGCTGCCAGTATAAAAACCCTACAAAAATGTCTACAAGTTATGTCATACCCCAGTCTGTGAGTTTCCTTGCCACAATGTTGTACAACTTGCCCAGGATGACAATGGAGAGCGAGTTCATGATGGAGGACAATACAGTAGACAGGAGCAGGCACTCCTGTTTGGACATGTTGGGGCACCAGTCGATTGTGGCGATCACGCGGTATATAATCACAGCAGTCACACTCACTAGTACTAGGCAGATCTGTACAAAAGAGGAAAAGTCAGGGTTATGAAACAATGCATCGTTCCAATATATGAAACAGAAAACATGTTGAGTATTGTGGCATCACTCAGTATAATAATTGTAGAAATCACTATTGCACTGACTCATTAGATCTTCGTAAGTTCTTACATCTGTTAAAGGTCTAGAAGAATTATCAGCTGCATTGCATGAGCAGATGAAAAGTATTGTAAAGTCGAATTGTAATATGTCATATCAGAATTTAACAAAAGTTCGGGATACTATGGCTACATTGGCTGGTCCCGTCCTTCTTCTTGTGAAAATGTTATGATACTTCTGATTGCAATGCATTATATGTCCATGCTTGATCAGATGACAATCATAGTCCCTTGAATCAAGTTACTACCTAATTAGGTCACAGCTTGGTCAGTGTGTTTCCACATCTCTGTAAATGATAACAACTCTTGCATTCAAACTAACAATACCTTAAATGGCACATCTATCAAGTTAGGGACAAATAGCAAGCTAGCTTTGTTCTCCATAGAATCGTGATACACTGTTTAAATTTATTTACTAAGCAACATATTTGTCTGTAAAAAGTCTACAGTAGTTGTATAGCCACAGAATGTGTTTACACTATTATTGTAATAAACAAGTATCTAAAAATACATTTACACAACATATTTACAACATAACATCTAACAAAGTTTGACTTAGGACACAAAGTGTTTTGTAAAATAGTGCCTCACAGGTGTGCTAAGATTTTATGGATTTGACAGATTTTACAATATGACACAAGTTTTGACCCCTGTGCGCCATTTGATTGTATCTGTATGGCATAAACAGAAGGAAGAAGACATTACCATAAAGAGGAGACTGAGAGATGAGACAAAGATCTTCCATGCTCGTCTCGTGAAGGGGATAGTACCAGTCTTGTTCCTTTGTCACAGGGTCCTGGGGAAAAACAACAGCAAATCAATGGTTATATAGGACAAAACATTTGTAGTCAAATTGTGAAATAATTTAATTTAATGTCAACCAGATTGCCAAAATTAATTTTGAAATAAACATATAAAAAAACAAAAAATAAGAATTACATTTATACACAGAGTCAAGTCATCTAAACTAAACATACTTCTGTATTTACAAGGTTTATTATGTATGAAAAGGCAATTACAATTCTGGTTTAACAAGTATGATTACACCAAAGTCAAAATAATAACAAAGTTAACAAATAACTCATTCTAGTTGTGTATGCATGCAAGTAAACATACAATGGTTCTTTTTGTGCCATAGAACTCAGGCCTGTCTGGCTCATTCTCCTCAAACTGTTCCACGTCCCATTCATATGCTAGGGTGGCCTGCTGTCTCTTCCATATCTCAAGGAACAGAGTACCTAACAGTAGTCACAGAAATAAAACATTAACAGGATACCTTATAGTTGTCACAGAAATAAAACATTAACAGGATACCTTATAGTTGTCACAGAAATAAAACATTAACAGGATACCTTATAGGTGTCATAGAAATAAAACATTACCAGGATACCTTATAGTTGTCATAGAAATACATTTGTGTATACACTGTTTCAATATATGGGGGTTTGTGAAGAACGAACCCTGAAACTTGTTTGTTGTATATGCTAAAATAAAGATTTTATATTTTATGACATATTTAACATGCATGGAGTTGCCTCAGATAAAATGTATATAGTGTCCAAGCAAATTGGATTTAAAAAGCAACTTAAGATAATAATAATAAAAATATATATATCTTTAACTTACCCCAAACACAAAGAAAAATGGCAAAGTATGGTGTAGCACTGTTGTCAAAGGAACTCTTTATGTTACCAAGGGCCCCTCTGCAAGCAAATCAAAAGCATGAGTTTAATAAAATATAAGTGCTTGTAAAAGTAAGTACAGTGTATGCTGATTTAAATCTTATTGGATTCACATTTATTGTTTTATTTTCTGAATTTAATTGTAGATCTTTACAATGACTAAGAACTATTTCTCGTGTTTGAACTTACACTGACTCGTTAACGGAAGTTGAATCATCAGCATCTGACCAACTGAAATACAAAAACAACAAAACATTTTATAAACAGACATTTTATAAACAGATATTTTATAAGTCGACATTTCTAATTACAGATTAACTGCATTTACTCTTACACAATACACAAGACCATATATAAAGTGAAAACTACCATGGTTACGATCAAGTGTGGTTTCATCAAGAGTTTTTATTGATATGCAAGGCAGTTTATAAATATTACTAAACACTGATTGATACACAATGACATAATATTAATAGTTTAATCTAGATTTAATCTATAAATGCTACTGTGAGCCTAAATCTAAAACATTTTGTGTAGTTTATTTAGTGTAGACTGATAAGGTTTCATAGATTAGAAGTTAAAATCATTTATCTTCCTATCACATATATCTTGCAACTCCCACTACCTGATGATAACCCCATATATGAAGACAATGAGCCCAAACAGCATTGGCAGCCACAGTGTTGTTATAAGAGTGCCAGTCCAGGCAAAATAGAACCCAATCTTCTCTCCAAAGTAGTTTCGTATTTTCCATAGTGGTTGGAACTTAAAAAACTTTGTCCACGTAAGTTGCAAATCATAGCGAGGGTCATTCCTTGAAAAATCTGGATCGTCTGGAGGCCTCTGGCCTTTCTTGTTGGGGTCATACTCTGATTCCTCATGTAGGATAAATGAGTTAATGTACACGCCCTCCATCATCATAAAACTGAGACCTGTTTTGAGGATAAACAAAAACCAATGTTAACCCTTAGCTTGCTACATTTGTTAATAATCCAAATAATTCTTAAGTCATTGTCTTACATTGACATGTAAAGGTGCCTAATACATACTACAATAAGAGATTCAGTAGCAAATAGGGCAGATCCTGATCCAACAACTCCCAGCAGAGTGCTGGCTGATCTAGATCTACATTATTTGCCAATGTCATATAAATATGTGTTTAGCAAGCTAAGGGTTAACACCAAAGGTTAAAATTGATCAAAGGTTCAAAGAACAATAAAATTTGAAGGTTTAATTGAGAGTTATAAGAACACAAAGGTTATCAGATAAATATGGTTTATATTTATAAAGGTTACAGTGTTTTTTTACAATTTTTTTTTAACTTTCTTCAAAAAAACTTTAAACTTTAAAATTAGATTTTTTTTTTATAGATTACACTTCCCTTAATATGTGTTCTTTAATGTAAAGCATTTGTTAAATTATTATATTGTATAATTGTATTTTATTATGCTCTTTGTATGACTAAAGCCAACAGCTTATAAAATATATCATTCAAGTATTGTCAATATATGCATAAACATCTTTCATACAGTAGAATAGTAAAGGCCAAAAGATAAATATGAACAATTTACAATGTTTACAAATGTAATAAAACATTTCTTTCTGAAAAAAAAAGCAAAAAGCAAAGAATGTTGTAACTATTTTAACTGTCAAACTTTCAACAATTTCTGCATGCATCATGATGTGTTAGTTTATCCAATAATTAAGATAACAAAAGGCTAGCATGTTGCATAAATAACATTTTTGAATATAAAACGTATGTTTACAAAAATTCTAACAACTGGTATAAGCATAACACATTCAGAACTCCAAACCTTGAAAGATTTTACCACAATATTGTCCTATATAAAAGGAATAAAACTAAAACTACTGAAAACAATTTTCAACAATGAATTATGTCCACTTATACATATATTAACATTTCCATACTTGTTTTTTTGTTCAGTTTAAAACACATTGTATTAAAACATAAAAGAAAATGACACACTGCAGTAACATATGTTTAAAATCAATTAAGAGATTTTGGATTAAACAATCTCATACACTTGAACTCACTAAAAGACATGAATCTTCGATAATTGTCATAGTTTGCAATTACTGGTTATTTGTAAAAATATGTGTCAACTAATGTTTTAATAATTGAATCTCTTTGTTTTATATAACTTATATCTATTTAATTATAAAATATAACTATAACATATAGAAAATAAATATTATTCAAATATTGAACAATATAACACAATCAATTTTGGATAATTTATAGTGTACAATTAATTAATACTTTATAATTTAGTGTATACCTTATACATTATACAATTGTTATAATACAATTCATATTTAACAATTAATGAAGTCCCATGTTATCATACAAGTTGTAATTTACATACCAACTTTCTGCAAGTCTCCCAGCTCCTGATCACCATCCTTGATTAGTCCACAGCAGTTTATCAAAGACTTCTCTGTGATAAACAAAAAATAGCAATGATGAATATTTACTTCAGATAAACGTTTATATATCATTTATTATAAACATAGTTTATCAACAAGTCATTTATGCACTTTGGAAAGGACGGTGACTTTTTCAAATTTGACAGACACTATATATAAAGGTAATGAATTTTAAACTACATATACTTTTACAGAAGGTAAAGTAATAATTAGTTTTTGTCCTACAGGTCATAATGTTCAGAGAAGAAGCAAATTTTATTATTTTATATATATATATCCTCTATTAAACCCTTTCTATATGTGTCAGAGAGCTCAAAATAAATGTTATTATAATAAACTAGCTTACTTCTAGCAATTCATATTCATAAACAAAAACAATGTTTTTCTTTAAACATTTTACCACAATATATATATATACCTAAAACAATATACAGTAAAACCTCTCCACAGCGACATCTGGCGGAGGCACGAAAAAGTGTTGCTGCTGAGAGGTGTTGCTGCTCAGAGGTTTCAATGAGACGAGAAAAAATGTGTGTGTTTTTTAAATAGTTTTGTACTTTAGGCAATCAGCATTTGCTTGTCTATTACAAAAACAATATCGTCAGTAACGGACCTGTATCTGAGTTCTGCCGCAGCCCAACTCAGTAGCAAGACTGTGCTGACCTTTCTTGTTCTAACAACTTAATTGCAGTAACACTCTGCTCTAACGTAAGGTAAACCTTTTTATAAGACATTTCAAGACAAAATGACCAGTATTCCAGTATTGAGTCATGCAAAGACTGATATACCATTTAAAATCGAATTTATAGTCAGACATGCTAAAACAATGTCAGTTTGCATTTAGCCCTTGACGTAAATATCTTTTTAAGTAAGCAATTAATACAGTGATATCTTTTAATCTTTCGATCAATTAAAGAAAACAAACCAACCCGTTAACATCATCAATAGTTGACACTTCTTTCACACGTTCCCGCAATACCCTAAATCTACAACGGCATGTTTGTAGCATGCAGCTGGTTTCCCGTCCAACTGTAACTTGATTCCCATTAACACCTTCTCAACAGGGTACAAGCAGTGATCAGCCGACCGCGTGACATTTCTGGTGTACGCGACAGACTGTTCTAAAAATAGCTGCACTGGTGTTGCTAAGCAGAGGTTAAACTAGCCTCAGGGAAGATATTTACACGGCCGCTTACCGCTTCGCGGAGGAGTTGCTGCTTAGAGGTTAAAATGCGCTGAAAACTACTGGGGGGAAATTTGAATGCTGCTGCTTAGAGGTAGCCGCTGCTTAGAGGTGCCGCTTCGAGAGGTTTCACTGTAATCCTTTACCTACATATAAATGAATGTAGGCTGAAATATATTCATTACCTTGATATTGTTGACAAGCACGTGAAATATATTTTGGTCTAAGCAAAGAAACCAGCAACAGCATATAATGGGAAGCGAAAAAAAATACAAGCATATAGCTTTCTATGTTGGACGGCTGCATAATAATGGTATTGTTTAGCTGAATAACTTCCCCTCTAAAAAATAAATATGACTAGTTATAACACGAGCCATTAGCCTGCTAACCTGTTTGTAAGTTAGTAACCCATACTAAATATTTTATTTCTCTATAAATATATACAAAGCAATGTCTACTAGACATGGTTATTGTAGATATATTAGCAAATAGTGCAGATCCTGGTTTGACAAATGTCCATCTTCAGCTGACTGATCTGGACCTACATTGTTGCCTTAACTTGATCCCTTTGTGCTTAGAGTGTTAAGATTTAAATATGCATGCAGGCATGATGGCAAATACTTATTTGTAGCACAAGTCTGGAATAATGCATGCAGGACCATAACTTTATGATGAAAGATGAACAAACTAACACCAACACAGGCTTTTTATTTCAATACTTCAACATAAAAAACAAGGCCATATAAAACTTGTAATCTATACACATATAGCTACAGAGGTTGAAAAAGATTCTGAATTAGCTAAGCTTAGATAGCAATTTTAAGATGGATAACTAAGATTATTGTAATTTAATGGGATAAATCAAGCAAACCCAAAATAAATGTTTAACTTTTTTATATCATTATTTAAATCTAAGTCTAATTAAAATACTTTTAATTAAAGGTGTATGTTATTGCAAACTGGTCCAATAAAATGACATGAAAATTTAAACTTAAATACTGCAAATTAAAAATATTCATATTGTGATAGTCTTTACAAATTAAGATATTTTCTGTTTTCTAAGGGAAAAAATGGGGAAAACTGTCTGCAGGAAAGAAAAGAAAACATCAATATTTTTTTTTCCAGAATCTAAACTGGCAATAATGATTCAATATTTTTATATACTTCGCAAGTATGGGCTCAACAAAGGGTCAGCCACCTCCACTGAAACAGTCGGAAATATCTGTCTGTTTAAACAACTGGCAAAAGCAACATGAATACTTACATTACCAGTGACCTGTTACAGCATATCAATTATTGCTGCTTGAAATACCTATACAAGATATATATTGTCCAAACAACTACTAGTAAACAAAGATTATTAAGACATCAAATAATGTCAAAATGTAGATTTTTTTTGTTGTTAGCAGAAGTGGAATAAAGGCGGCTAAAGATATTTTGCATACTTAATAAACACATTATATCTACACTTATAATATACATTTTGTTGAACTGTGTTTCCTCATATCTCAATTGTCATAGTATACTTTATTAGTTCATCTATACACACATTTTCTGTGAGTAAATGAATTGAAATATATATAATATATATGATAGATATAATATTAAGTACTTCTGGGTATGTATTGATTTTACCAGCAACATAATATATACAATGTTAGCATTGTAATGACATTGTATACTTTTAGTTATGTAAAATGTTCCAGCACAAACAAATCCATCTTGGATATGAAAATGTTTTCTAAGTGTCTCTATTAATTTTGGATATTACAATATTTTTTTATTGTTTGTATTTTGATATAACAATGTTTATTTTTTTCTTTGATATGTATAAAGTTGTTTTTTTTAATTCTTTGCAAAAAATGCACTAGTCTTGTAAATGAAAATATTACTCTCTTTCTCTCTCTCTCTCTGTCTCTCTCTCCCTCAGTCTCTCCTGTGTCTCTCTCTGTCTGTCTCTCTTTCTTTCTCTCTCCTCACTCTCTCATTTGCTGACAATGTGAAATGAACATATTAACAAAATTAAAGCATGTAACAAATCACTGGAGTAAAATATGCATTTTGTGAGTGTGTACATCTACAGCATTCTAGCATATTATGTTAACGTCTCTTTTATTGTTATACTAGCATTTGTTATACTCTAGTAATATGTACATGTACATGCAATGAGGGTATATTGCCCTCATACTCTGGCTGATTGTTTACCCCGTCTGCAGCAGGTGTATCTAACAGCAGCTGCTAAAGTTGGAAAATCAGACATTATACAGATAAATTCATCCTGATGTAAACAACCTACAAAAAGTTTTCATGTTTCTAATACATATAGCCAGAACCATTGTTCCAATGACAACAGAATGTGAAAAGGAAAATGGAAGTATATATACAAGAAATGATACAGAGGCATTCAAATCTAAAATACCATAGGTAAGTTTCAGAAAATAAGTCCCAATTATTACAAAAGTATCATGAAAATAAAAGTCAGATCAATATAAGAAATAATGGATGTCTGTAACAGAAATGATAGATACAGTATCACCATACTGAGGTATGTAATCTGTAGTTAACCCTTTCTCTGGCGGGCTGTAGCCACGCCCCAATGCTCTAGCCATGCCCCAATGCTCTAGCCATGCCCCAATGCTGTAACCATGCCCCAACGCTGTGGCCATGCCCCAATGCTGTAGCCATGCCCCAATGCTGTAGCCATGTCCCAATGCTGTAACCATGCCCCAACGCTGTAGCCACGCCCCAATGCTGTAGCCATGTCCAAATGCTGTAACCATGCCCCAACTGCTGTAGCCATGCCCCAATGCTGTAGCCATGTCCAAATGCTGTAACCATGCCACAATGCTGTAACCATGCCCCAACTGCTGTAGCCACGCCCCAATGCTGTAGCCATGTCCAAATGCTGTAACCATGCCCCAACGCTGTAGCCACGCCCCAATGCTGTAGCCATGTCCAAATGCTGTAGCCATGTCCCAATGCTGTAACCATGCCACAATGCTGTGGCCATGCCCCCCACCCCCTTATTTATTAGTTCTCACTTAAATTGGGTTAGACAAACAATTACCAAAATAGTGTCATTCACATTAAAACAATGTAATTTAAGCATGCTCTATGATCATTTTTTCTGTTAGTAATGATGTGGGATGGGTTTTTCTAAGCTTAGAATAAAAAGGCAATTTTTAATGATGAGGATATTTTATTAAAATCAGCTTTCCATTGGTAAATTATATGTGTGTTTATGTGCAAAGGAATGCTTTCATTTACATACAGGTACATATCAAATCATACAAGATTAGACAATTTATTAATGTTAAATGAAGAGGTACCCTCTTATAAATATTTTCCTAATTAAGACCAACTCGAGAAAAAAACAACATGCAATTAAGGCCTTTGGGATCTCAATTAAGAAATATCATTCAGTTCAATAGTTTATTATATAATAACATTAAATTAACTCAGTCTGATTTGCAGGGATCAATATTTAAACACACACACACCAATTAATGTACAGACCTTTTATTGTCAGACCAAGTTTGTTTAATTAAAAGTGGAACATTAAGTTAATTGTTAGTAATGGCAGTCACCTGCTAAAGGTTATGTGTTCTACTGGGGCCATCTTCATAAAGAATCTCAGATATTTGTTCTTACTTAATCTATGTAATTTCCTTAAATTTGATAACAAGTTCTTAAATTAAAGGTTTTATAAATATAATTTAAGAAATATTCTTAAGATTTATGAAGAAATTTTAGTTTCACTCAGAAAAATTACTACAATTTTTTATGAATCGGACCCCAGGTTGATCTATTGGTAACTACATGCACGTGTGGGTGCAGTGTACAGTTAAGATACCAACAAAGGTGTACTGTTTAAGGCCACTAAATACATAATTAAAAAAGAAACAAGAAAAAGGTGAACTGAAAAAATCGTTTTTACACACCTCTTTTAAAACCTGTGTTTCAAAACAAATGAAATTTGTTGTAATGAAAAGAGCAACTACAACAGAAGACAATAATAACACTCAACATACAAACAATAATAAAATAAAGCATGCATCTCTTTATCAGTTAACTGTTAGCATTCTTCCCATTTAAACAGACAGTAAACAGGCAAAGGTTACCTCTTACCTCAAACACAGCTTATAAACCCAGCTTAACTTATAATTATAATACCAAATACTTGTGAACAAAAACAACATAGATGGCTGATAAACAAGATGGCAGCACATTGTTATCACTTTTTATGGTCTGAAATATTACAGAAACATGCTAGTTTTATTGTCATACTTTATGCAACAAGTGTAATCGTATGCTACATACAGGATATTTTAATATGACTGAGTTCAGGTATTGACAGAGACTGTACATCAACCTAAAATCTCCTTCTTATTCAAATACTTTTAACAAAAAATACTGCAAAAACACAAAATTTAATTTGTAAGTAAACAAAACAAAAAACTTAGAGAAAACAATAAATTAAATCAATAAAATCAATAAATCTACTTTCAGTTAACTTAGATATTATCAACATAATAATCTACAGGCCCACTTTATTGATTGATCTTGCTATACCACTATATATAATTACCACAAACACTATGAGAAATGCACATGAGTTAAACCAATGTTTCAAGTATCTATTAATAAGTTTCATTGCAGCCTCATTTCAAACTACAGTCTGTGCCATGCTGTGCTACAATAATAAACATTATTAATTATAATTATAGACAAATTACACTTTAATACACAGATGATATAACAGCATGAGATCACAGTGTTTTGCACTTTAATTTTTTCCTGGGTCCATTCCCAATTAAGCCCAGACCAGACCAATTCCAAGTGATTAAAATCATGCAGTGATACTCTGATGGTGGTTTATTCAGTATATATTGAATCTTATCATTCTGCCTTAACCTATACTAATCCCAAGTCCTCTTCTTTATATCATATAGATGCAAAGATGTATAGACACATTGAAGGAGACTTGACAGTACATAGTGCACATCCTGATCAAACAGGATCAAACTTCTTTTAACTTTTTTTTATATAATTATTTTTTATGAGTTATCTGCCTTTAGCTTCAAATTTATGTTTTGTGGGGTTTTTATGGGTATTCATAATTTATTTTCTATGTAAAACTTCGATATTATATTGTTTTAAAACCATGAATGTTGTGTATTTACAGTACAAGCACATCATACAACATCTACCAAACTCATACGGATGTAACACTAACCTTGCTGTTTACGCTCTGGAAGAAAAACATGAAGTGGTTAGTAAGGCAGTCAGGTTGTCATTGGCAACCATGGAATTAGGCAAAATACACTATACCAAACAAAGGGCCAGGATTATATTTAGTGAAGAAACAAACTTTTACGTCTATAGAGTATGTACTCAGAGAGAGCTACATATTTTGTATGTTATAAGTGACTCAAACAATTAAACACAAGTGCACATTTTGTTAAATATTGGCTTAATATCTTGTATATGTGTGGCTCTGTTTTTGCAACAATTCAAAACAAAGCAACAACAGTTTTAATTGACCAAAATATTGCACCTTGAGAAAAATATGTCAATAATGTCACCTAGTAAAATCTCCTTTTCTTATCAGTGCAAATATGGTAAGATATGTCAAGTTTGAATGTGATTCTTAAAGGTCTAAATATAAGGCCAATCAAAATTAAACTAAAGTTAATTTAGGTCAGATTCAAATAAGTATTGGATTCAGGTGACACCTGTTTTAAGCCATGTTAGTGTCTAGGATAGCAAAACTTACTGACTTTTTCAAACAATAACAACAAATAATGCTACTATTTTTTGATATTGACATTTAAAAATATTTGACACAGCAAATGAATGTCTCTTTTCCTCATCAAGTTGTAGCCTCTTATAATTTTTATTGCAGTCCAATAAACATTATGCAAAATGAATTAAAAAAAACATCAAAAAAAAACAATGTTATAATTAAAAAAAGTATATGAAAATTGGTTACATCTTGTAAATACAATGATGAATTTAAAATACAGAACTATAAACTAATGTCCACAAAGAACATATTGTGAAGCAATATGCAAAAGTATTGTTTTTAATTTAAAAAAACCAAACACATCACTCTACAGTTGTACAGATACATGTTTCTGAAAGAAGTGTTAATGATCATTGTCTAGATTGTGTTGCTACAAGGTGAATCTAGAGTTGTGTCATATTGATCAGTAGAAAAAGCAACAACCTTGATGCTAATAAAGAAACTTGTAATGAATTATTAAAGTAGGCTGTGTCTTACTTTGTTGAACTGGGGAAAATCTTTCTCCACTTTCACGCAAGTCGATGTTGACAAGTATGTGGTCAACCTGTAAAAGAAACATCATCATCTTCATCATCCTAATCATCATGAAAATTATCATAATAATCAACACCACTATCATCATCATCATCATCATCATCATCATCATCATCATCATCATCATCATCATCATCATAATTATCATAATTACTGTTATCATCAATTCATCATTATCATCATCATCATCATCATCATCATCATCATCATCACCATCATCATCATCATAATTATCATCATTACTGTTATCATCAATTCATCATTATCATCGTCACTGCAGCAATCACCACCACCATCATTATCATCACCTCCACAATCAAAATATGCAACAGAGTAATCATTAAAAAAATGTATAAAAAGTTGTATAGCAAAATAAGGACAAGATGTTTTAACAAAAGTATGTATATCTAAGTTGAAAGGAACAAGTACAATTGTGCTAGTTTACATTATTATGCTTCTTAACTGTACTTAAGAGTACTTTAAAAAATCATTTTTAAAGCAAAAGTGATTGTTTTATCAGTAAAAAAAAATGCATTTACAAAATGCTTAATATTTAGAAAATATTATCAATTTACTAAAAATGTTCATAAGCAAGTAATATGTATACTGAACTGACCAGCAATGACCGCATGGCTGGACGGAAGAAGTTAGTTGGATCGGTATGGTTCTCATAGATGTACATCCGGTCCATCTTGAAGGGGGCACTCACCATGTCCACTGAGAATCACACAAATCAGCACAGAATTACACAGAATGTCAGTTTTAATTAATTAGGGTGATTTTATTTACTATCCTAAAAAGAGCATCGGCTTGCGGAACGGGAGGTCACAGGTTCAAACCCCGCCTGGTCAAACCAAAGCATTACGCCTGACTCGTCGCAGTATAATGGACCTGCCAGGTTCAGTCCCATGGCACCTCATAAGTGCCCTTGTGCTATAATGATAGAAATGTCGCTGCACAGTATCGGCAAAAATGCCGGCAAATCCCGTCCCGAAAGGGGGTGGAGCACTTGTGGCTATGCAGTAAGAATTTGCTGACTTGTAATTTTTCAACATTTCACTGCATGGGTTCAAGTCCTGATTGGGCTGCTGTGACAATGGTTCTACTCATTACTAAATGGCATTTAATAACAGCTGAACATTGTCAATATTTGTCATTTGTGTCAGTGTGCAACAAAAAAACTAATTTAATGAAAGAACATAGTCTTGATATTTATTTAGCTAAAAAGAGTGTTGTGTGATAATTCAGTGTAAAATGTACGTACATCTTTTTATATGTGCATGTATACCTTGTTTGATGATCACTGTAAAACCATGCCCTACATATAACTGCTATGAAAATATAAGCGGTCTTAGACAATTGTTGCGGAGTCTTTACAAAACTTCAAACTTTGCACTCATTATTTTTCAAGCATGACAATATCTTTTCATTACCATTATTTCAGAACTCAAGTTAAGTATTTTATTTCCCTTGAGTAATATATAATTAACTTCTAGCCTAATAGGAATGAGTTGGTCATGTTTTGGCAAATACTGTAGCTCCTGATCTGCCAGCTTGGGCACCGATTAATCTAGATTTTAAATGATATATAAATTGAGTATGGGTTATAATATATGTTCATGAAACCAGATCTGTTCTTGAAATCAGTTATGTTCATGACATCAGATATGTTCATGAAATCACTTGTGTTCATGAAACCAGTAATGTTCATGAAACCTGATCTGTTCATGACACCAGTTATGTTAATGAGCCAGTAATGTTCATGAAATCAGTAGTGTTCATGAAACCAGATCTAACAGCTGAACATTGTTTAGATTTGTTTATGAAACCAGATCTGTTCATGAAACCAGATCTGTTAACGAAGCTAATTATGGTCACGACCGCTAATCTGTTCATTAAACCAGATCTGTTCAAGAAACCAATTATGTTCATGGAACTGTATCTGTTCATGACACCAGTTCTGTTCATGACATCAGTTCTGTTCATGACAACAGTTCTGTTCATGACATCAGTTCTGTTCATAACATCAGTTCTGTTCATGATACCAGTTCTGTTCATGATACCAGTTCTGTTCATGACACCAGTTCTGTTCATGACACCAGTTCTGTTCATGACACCAGTTCTGTTCATGACACAAGTTCTGTTCATGAAACAAGTTCTGTTAATGATACCAGATCTGTACATGACATCAGTTCTGTTCATGACATCAGTTCTGTTCATGACACCAGTTCTGTTCATGACACCAGTTCTGTTCATGACACAAGTTCTGTTCATGACACCAGTTCTGTTCATGACACCAGATCTGTACATGACATCAGTTCTGTCCATGACACCAGTTCTGTCTATGACACCAGTTCTGTTCATGACACCAGTTCTGTTCATGACATCAGTTCTGTTCATGACACCAGTTCTGTTCATGACATCAGTTCTGTCCATGACACCAGTTCTGTCTATGACACCAGTTCTGTTCATGACACCAGTTCTGTTCATGACACCAGTTCTGTTCATGACACTAGTTCTGTTCATGACACCAGTTCTGTTCATGACATCAGTTCTGTTCATGACACCAGATCTGTCCATGACACCAGTTCTGTCCATGACACCAGTTCTGTCTAAGACACCAGTTCTGTTCATGACACCAGTTCTGTTCATGACATCAGTTCTGTTCATGACAACAGTTCTGTTCATGACACCAGTTCTGTTCATGACACCAGTTCTGTTCATGACATCAGTTCTGTTCATGACACCAGTTCTGTTCATGACACCTTATCTGTTGTATCCTAATGTACCTTCATTGTCTGTAACAAATGTCTTGTTCACCCATCTGGTGAAGAAATTCGTCTCTTCCTTTGTCTCCTCACTCTGAATCTGTAAATATATTAATTTGTATATAAACATTAAGCTATAACATTAATTTGAACGTAATAACACATACATTAAGATATAACATAACATTTATTTGAATGTAATTATACATATATTAAGATGTAATATTACACAAATTAGAATAAAAATTACATAATTTAAGGTGTATCATATAAATTAAGGATGTATTATAAGAATTAGAATGTAACAATCAATCAATAATGTTGTAACAATTAACCAATTAGATGTTACGTACATATATTTGGTAGGTGTATTAGTTTTGTATATATTACTAGAGTTAACAGTAATTGCTAAGTATATCATCACAAGACATGTATGATAATAACGATTGTATATAATTTTCAAAAACAAACAAACAAGCAAGTTAGCAAAAATTAATTGCACCTTAAAAGTTATGAGAACTGATTAATTCAACAATACATAAGCACTAACTAAAACCTAATGAAGGACAGGAATCTATATTAGGTCTGTTAAACTTGGTTTGAGTTTCAATATCAGTTTAAATTTAAACTGAATTAAATTTCAGTTGCATAAAACATTTAAGCATACAAAATTGTTATGAAAAGGGAATATCATCTTTTTATTAAAATGATAAATACTTTTTGTCATTCAACTTAAGTTACAAACATGATGTCATCATACTATTAAAATTAACTTAGTGAATAAGAGTGAGTTCCGCCTCTCAGCTTGGTTGTTTCTTAAAGCTTAAATTATTAAAGCCATTTACTAAGACCTATATAAATAACATTCTCTTAAACTTTGTAAAGTGTTGAAGGCTCTTGATCTCTATATATAACTGAATATCAATGATTGATCCAGTTATTGATTGGTCTGATACTGACATACAAGTGTCATGCTACAGGGACAGAGATGATAGCTAGGGGTGTAGTCAGATAAACAGATCAACACAACTCTACATGCTTGTTACCAGCCATGGTATTAAAGGGACCTGCTTACACCTTCATATTTAATGTTTGTTTTGTACACAATTAAGAAGTTACCAGCCATTATTCAGAGGTATCATGAAGGGTCAAGAGTCATGTCAATAAAAATGCTTTAATTACAATACTTACTGTTTATATTCAAGCTTTCAAGTTTATTACATCATTTTCATTCATAGATTTTAACCCAAACTCACCTTCCACTTTTGTTAGTTAGGACAAAGCAAAATACTTTGAAACCAGCAATGCGGGCTTGAAGGAGACTAAAGATTAACACAGGAGAGCTTCTCTACCCTATCTGACCTATGATTTAAAAGCAACCCAATCGGATAGCATTGAGAAAGGCTCAGAAGAGTCTTTAACTGATTCTGACATTGAAGAAAAAGATTGAACATGTTACTCTTAAGCTTAAAATTTCATAATAGCAACTATTTAATGGTAATCTTTTGACCCCAAATGAAGAAAAAGCCTCAATTATCACCCATATTAGGATATTATTCATATTTGTTATCTATAATCTAATGTTACTGAATTCTTTTGCTTTTATATAAACAGTCCAATTTATGAATAGCTTTTTTGCCAAATCTGGTAACTGATTTTTTTTCAAGTGGTTGTTTGTAATTTTATTTAAATTCAGAAAACATAAGTAACAAACAAAACATCAATGATAATTTAAGCAATTTTATAACAAAATAACAATGTAATGAACTTTGTTATCAAAAACATATCAATGTTGATTGAAAGCAAATATTTAAAGCGCTGATTTTTTTTCAATACTACTTAACCTACCTGTTTTGCTGTGGAGCAAGGCTTCAACAAAATATACAATAACTCTGGACATCATTGTCAAAAGTACAGGTCAATATATGGAATATTTACACTGGCGATTAATGTGCTAATTTTAAAAAATGAAAGAACCATTAAGTGTTTTTCCATTTGTATTCGCAATTGAGGTACAATACCTCATAGCGTGTAGGCAACCCATTATACTTATAGTCAATAGATGTTTCACGACATAAGGAATTTATTATGATGGTCAATTAATCAAATGTAACCAAGGACAACATTCGCTGCCTGACAAAACACAATCAGACAGTTACATGACTTGGAACATTACACACCAGATATATACAAAGGTAATTGACATGGACAGTTAGTTAGAACTGCTTAGGGTTAGATGCATAAAGTAAATCACCTCAGAACTATGTTTTTTTGTAAATGCTGTAATTCCAGCGTGAATCATACTGGCCCACATACAATCAGTGTTGACACTGTATCAGGACAGTCAAAATAAAAAGCTGCTTGTTTTAAAAAATGAGACAAAGCATGAATGATTTGAATTAGTGTTAATTGGTAAATGAAAGTGTTTGGCATATAAGAATATTAAACACTCAAGTAAGAGCCTTGTGAAAGATGTATTTTTGTTGTCTGAATTTGGGATACACAATGTTTTAACATTGTGCATATCCTTCCACTATATCCAACATAAATCTGAATGTGTTTGTATACAGTATCAAACCTGAGACTGACACTAACAGCCAGACAATAATAGTCAGTCTCAGATAATTATTAAGCAATACAATGCAGAAACAATCCAACAATCATATCATCAGGCATAAGATTAAAGACAAAACAATGCTATTATATAACATGCTTAGCTTCACAGTGACACATTGAATTTATCAACAATAAATAGTACATGCAAATAACATAGAACTATTCCATCATGGATGCAATATCACATGCACAACTACAAGTTAATTGATATATAACTGTTCAGTGGAATATTGAATAAACTTTAATCATCTATATGTTTGTGCAGATAAATTTATAAATGTGACTGCCTGAAGAAGATCTATGATACACTTTATATGCAAAATACACTCCTGGTATAATATTAAGAAATCTAAAATATGTTCAAGGGGTATATAATTAAGTTAGTATAACAATACAAATACAGTACATTTTATTATATTAAGTAAAAAAGAATAATATCAGTGAATGAACTAAGTTATAAGTAAAGTTATAATTGCCTTCTTACTATCAAAATTATAATAAATGCCTAAATGGAATAGAAAGTGCAATGTGAGCCAATTACACTTTTAAATCATGTTGACAAAGCCATGCATTTTCTGATTATTTCTATTGGACGTCTCATTCCACATTTAATAACAGTTAATACCTACCTTTCTGTCTGACTTCAACTGTTGTTATATAGCATGAAACATTAGTTAATAAAATCATTACATTAAATTTTTTACATTATTTTAATTGATTAAAGCATTTCATTACCAGCAAATAAAGGAACATTGTTGGAAACCTGCAACAGACTCTATCTATTTCACCCAAATATCCCTAACAAATTATTAATTTTTAAATAACAACCTGAGTATCCAATGATGTTTTAGCAAATGTTAAGCAAATGTGTACAAGGACTTGCTGTTAAGGGCAAGCATATAAAAAATCCCATAAACAAGTTTGTAAGTACATATGTTGTTTTCTACACAAAGTTCTACTGAGTCAATATGCCATCTGTTTCTGAAAAACACTATGTCCAATGAATGAACTGCCTTGTTAATAATAGTACAAACTATTGTTACTATAGTTTATATTTCTGTGCATATAATATTTATAATTTTATTATAGATTATTATATATTCATTATATCATAGTCACAATTTTGGTATGAATTTGCTAAGTCAATGTCATAAATCAGTTATTAATATTGTCTGAAGGCATTGTATTTTCACTTACAAAGTACAATAGCACTTATTTTAAGCTTGACTTTCTATAAAGCAAGCGCTGGCCTAACTGGATAATCTATATCATGGTCTATGCTGTATACAACAACATAAGGTCAAATCTTACAAACAGATCTAAGTGAAAAGTTTTATCGTAAACAGATCAATACTTGAGTACATGTGGTCTAGGTATAGGAGGATTACAATAACTCTAATTCAAACAAGCACATGTTGATCAGGCTAAAGCAAATAGTGTAGATCCTGCAGAGAGATATCTGATCAGGATCTGAAATATTTGCTGCTTTATCTGTTATTACATATACATATATTTTTCCATACATGACATTGTTACCCAGTAACTCAAATGTAGCAAGCTAAGGCATAACCAGGTCATTCTGACAGACACAGATCCACCTGTTAAACTGTCAAACAATCGATAGCAAGTCACACACACACTGGAATGCCTCCACACTAAGCCTGTTATCTGTTACCCAAAACATTTCAAGGTTGCACAGGTAAAGAAGGCATATGTAACCATTGACAAGTAATTTTGTAAGGTAATTTTAACAAACAAATTATTTATGGCTTCTTTTAAAATGGGCCAGGAAGGCTTAGGGAAGTATAACTTTTTCAATTTATTATCATAAATAGTGCTCCCTGTCCTAATTATTGAAAGTTAAACTAGCAATAAGCAAAGCAAACTAAATGTGTGCATCATGTATATGAAAAAAAAAGTAGGTTAACAACACACCAAGCCCGTCAAAAGGCACCTAATGTAAGGAATATGAATGGAACATTGCGATACTTAGGTTAAAATATATGACAAGAAAAATGTCTTAAACCAACTGTGTTAGCCAGACACATTGTTTTAAATGGCCTGTGGTTTAAATATTATACTAGAAAACTTATTTGTAAATAACAAAGATAGAATCTGTAAAAGAGCTAGGTGAAAAAGATGTAAACAATAATGTAAGAAAATCAGAAAAGATAGAAAAATGCTTGGTTTTTGTATGACTGGAATCTGAGACTTCTTGAATGGAGGTCCAGTGCTCTATTATGGAGACTGTCAACTGCTTGACTTGGTCTTGGTACATACATAAATATGTACCTGTAGTTTAATAAAATACGGTGATTGGCACTATGCTTACATACAGCTTTCAACATATCCTGTCATGATTTTGGTTGGTTTTCATTAGAGTTTATCAATTCACTTGGATTAAAGTATAGCTCATGGAGAGGTCAGCTGCTATTGTTTGTCGATTCTTCTGTACCATACACATCTTGTTTGAATTGCTTTGTACCAATAACACATTGTTTCAGCAGAGTTGTGTACAAAGTATCATAAGTGTGGCTTAGACTAGTTTTGCAATCAGTGATAAAGGTAGGCTTATTGTGGATACAACTGTAACAAATGCCTGAGAGATCTAGGTCCCTACCAGCAAAGTTTGATAAGGAAAAAATCAATTTGTCTCCATTAAGATCAACTTTTCACTTTCTGGTTAGAACCAGTCCATACTAACACAGTTATCACCTATAGAAATGCTTGGGCATTAGAATAACACCTCAGTGGGTTAAGTGTGGAGTTTGAATCAATACACATTTACTGTTTATGTATTTTGAGTTAAAAAAAACAACCTCGCAGTCAGTTTTAAGTTGAAGTAAATGCTTGAATTTCTGCTTTAGCCACAAGAGGGGCACAATCAGAAATATTATTTCTTAAATTGCAGTATTTTATACAATAAGTAATTTAAACATTAAAAGAAGTAATGATCTTAGTGACATAATTAGTAAATTCAATGTATTTCATATGTTGTTTTTAAAACAATTCTAGCTACATTATATTTAGTATAACTATAAGCCATTTACTATTTTTACAAAAGTACTTTATCATGACAGTGATCATATAAATTTCATACATATATCACCTGTCATTTTTGTCTTGAAAGACAGGATTACATGGTTTATAATTGTTGATTACTGAGCCATTTGATGTGACAATGTAAACCCATATACCGGTGTCTTCGTTCCAAAGAGTTTTTAGCATCTTATGAAATAACACTGTCATAACCTGGTTTTCATTAATAAGTGGATACATTTCCTTCTATGATTAGATTAACTAAGAATTCTTTGACTTCCTTAAGAATACAATAAATTTTGACTTTGTTAGTGTTTATTTTTATATATATAGTTTAAAGCTTATCTAATTAAAAGTCAATGATACAAGCATGTGCATGATTCAATAAAGTATAGTCAGTGAGTATTGTCAGTAAGTATAGGTAACACTTACACCATCTATTAGATCTAATCTAAGCTGAAAGGTAGAAAAGTAAATATAAACTTTCATTGCTTTGAAATCTTAAACATAGAAAAATAAATGAAGTGGCCATTTTTAATAGCAAATTGGTTTTTTTATGTATCCATATAGTATTTACTATATGTGAAAATGTAACTGATCAAATCTGTCAACAGAATGAAGTTTGTAAACTCAACCTTAAAAATAAAGACAATTATAAAGTAAAATATGTTTCCACTTAAAACTATTTATGCCAAAGATATATATTTTATTGGATGAGATGACACAATTTCTAAATCCTAAATGTCACCTCAAAACAAACTACTAAGATGATGTTTTTAATCTAATGCAGATCTTTATGTGACAAGCTACAAGAAAGATGCAAAGCACAATGGCTTTATATGATATATTTATTAAATTAAATCACTTATAGCATTTACTGTTAGAATTAGATGATTGTAAACAAACACCACATCTGAGGAATGTTGGTGGTTAATTAAATGTTGCATTGTTTTCATAAATCCGGTTTAAATTTTCACCGACAAGCTTTCATTGCTGTTAACAAGTGAAAGTGTTATGATAAAAACTGTTGTTTTGACACTTGACACGATTAATTACAATATAACAGATTAGCCATTACACAACAGTATTAGTATCTCTAAAAAATAATGTCTCTTATAAAGTTAGCAACATAGCATCACCCTGAAAGCAAATATTAACAAACATAACCTTGTGGCTGCTTGATACCTGGCAGACAGAATGAATCAAGAGAGACAAACAAATTATACTTCTCCAAGAACAAACAAATCAGAAAGATTCTAAAGGGAACTTAAAGTATATGTTAAAAATTATTGAGATGTCTAGGACAACATTCAAACTTAAGTGTTAGAGGATTTTGGTAAGTTAATCTACAACAAACTCTGCTCAAAATGATCTAAATTGCTTTACATACTATAATCTACCGGGGTATGCATAAATTATTTTGTACTATGGGCTCTGGGTAGAGAAAATTCTACAAATAAAGAGTTGTGTAAAGATCCTTACTGGAATTTTGAGATGGGTTGGAAGCTGTCAGCAGAAAGGGTAAACCAAGACATAACATATATTTACATACAATAAAAACTTGACTTAAAACTAGAGCTGTCAGTCAACTTTAAAATAATTATTTGTACTCATATTTATTTTTATATTGATATAATTTTGATATCAATTAAAAATGGTATTTAAATAACAACAACATCTGTTTAAGGTAATCTTGAACTGTAGGTATAAAAATGCAAATACATTAATATATTGATAATATATCATTAACAGTTAGGTTTTACTTATCCATATTGTTAATAAGCAAAACAGAATTGATGACTATCCGATATAAAACCTCTGAAAAGTCCTAAAGTATACATAAAGTAAAGTGTTACATAAAAAACTAAATCCATAGATCTGTTATAAGTAAAATAGTAAAAATGGGCTGGGATATATATATATATATACAAGGGAATTTTTCAGTTTACAACTGAAAACTGAATGTTTTTCACATTCTCCAGAAAAATATGAAAAACCTAGTTAGAAAAGCCTTCTCTTGACCAACTGCCAGGTTCCTGATAAACTGTTAAACTAAAAGGCTCAACCTCAAAGTATTTCCATTGTTTTAATCCATCAAGATGCAGTTGACACAAAACCTTGAAGCCAATATAGTGCTGCCTCCACAATGACAGCATACTAAGGAATCTTTACAACCATGACTATGTCATTCTATTGTATATCATAAAAAGCAAAAAAGCCACTACATCACAGATATGAGTCTGTAAAAACTTGACCTACAACACCAAGGAACCATTTTTATATTTATCATAAAACAGAACTCTAGATAAAGTGTGAAAATTCTCATTCTACATATTTCCATTTTTGTTTTAAAAGCTATGATAGGAGCATTAATTGCACCATTTCAATGTGCATGAGCACCCACAATACACATTGTTGGAGCTAGTTGAGAATTATGGGATACACTGCTTTACCAAATCATCTGGATCTCTGATTGCAATAGACTTATCTGACATTCAGTACCCACCCCTTTCATTGGCATCTCCAGTGAAACAAGCTCCGCCTCTTCACACAATCGTTTGAAAGGACAGTGAATCTTTGTGTAGCATTTGTTCTCAATGTTCACCTTCTGCAACTGTAACTTTTCATCCTTCAATGCCTGCTCGAAGCGATCCCTCAAGTAGGTTTTCCGTTCCTCCTCCTGTTTATCATCCTCATCATCTATTTCCTCTATTTTCACTATTTTATTTACCAGGACAAAGTCAATACGCTTTTCCTCAGTTACCACAAGCTTGCTGTTATCTTTGTAAAATTGATCAAATTTTTTATCTTTATCAATATCATTTTGGGTAATGATTTTTTTTTTTGGCACATGGAGAGATGATTTGCTATTGCCCTTCTCCGGGTCATCTATAGGTCGCACATGGTTTCGAGACATGGTGGTCAAGTTGCTGTGGGGAAATGGCACTGGAGGCCTACTAAAGTAGGTCTAAGGGTTAGTCCTGAAATAGATGACAACAGAGAATCAGGTAATAGAATAACACTTTACTACTATTTTAATTTTGTTTCTGTCTCTTGAAACTCACATAGTTGGTAATCATAAGAATCAATACAATACAATATTGTATTGTACACATCAGATACATCTCAATGTAACAATTCTTCTGATTAGCAAATATTTATCTTTGAATTAGAATTATGGGATATAATGCTTCACTGAAATAGATAACTTCTTTGACCTGAAACAAGGAGCATTCAAACTGTGCTGTTGCTGTTAATTTGTGAAATTAAATGTATCTGAACAAAAATTACGAAATACCAGTCCATGCAGAAGTAATGTTTGTGAGTTTTAAAGCAATTACTATATATAAGATTGATCACAGATGTGGAACATCCAAGGTGCTGCTGACAGCTTGCTTTTTTGAAACAAGAAGATAAATAAAATCCTGGGAACTAGACACCCTTTTAAACTGTTGATTCATTGCATAAATGTGAGAGAGTAATGAACACTAGACTATCTCTTACTTTGCTTTTTTCCTTGTTGTCTGCTACATGTTTGTGTAATTGCTAGCTACATTGTTACCATAAGCATACTCCATTCTTTTATTAAACAACACCTCTCTAAACAACTGCGAACTCCTATTAAACAATACAAAAGACATTTGGCATACCAGTCAAATGCATGAGGTGGCAGTTTTTTGATGCAGGCAAATCAACTTTTCAGACATCACCATTGCTAATTGGCACACTTAAATAGATTTAACAGCACAAACATATTAATTAGTACTTAAAAGTAATAAAGTAAGAATCTTAATGGATAAAAGTATTAAAGAAGTAAATGGTCATATGTTGTGAAATAATTTAGTTAAATACCTAAAATAGGAAGCCTCCCATTTTGAAAATAAACTCGCACTTCGAAAAGTAAACAGAACACAATACCAAAATACTTTCAAAACACTGCTATAGAATCTCTTGTATACATAATCTGTGATATTGACATTAAACATAAAATGACATTCACTGTTATCACGTGGACATTCATTCCAATAATGTTTTATGAACACAATAAGTCTCTTTTTTACTTCTTGATTTAAGATGTACCAAACTTTTGTTTAATTTTTACACATATTTCCACTAAAAACTGGAGCATTCTTCCTAACATGAAGTGGAAGCATAATATCGGAAGAACTAGATTTTTAGGAAATATTTCCTGTAATATGGTGCAAATAAGTATCATCCTGTCACTCAGAAGTTCCTAAATCCAATCCCAAAATACATCTAAATTAAAATTGCATACGTTTCAAGTAAGTGACACCAAATTGGTCATTGTTTTTTGTCTAACCTATAACAGCGAGAGCCCGTTTTTTGTGGAAGTCATGGCTACAGCCCATCTGAGGATGAATCAGTTATTATCCATTGACTAGAATACATAAAGTAAAATAACAGGAGCCAATCTCAGGCTCTTTTTGCTTTAAGCTACAACTTTAAATTTATCTGCCATAGCCATCATAACATAACGTAACAAGTTAAACCAGTGTTAAAAAATTTTGCTTCTGTTTGAAATGTAGACATTAAAGTTTGGATGTTTGGGGTGTGAAACATTAAGGTGTTGTCAAAAGTATAGTTGTATTTTTTATAGGGACAACAGTGTCGCTTGCAGTTATAAAAAGATAAGCAGGCATTAAATATGTGTATAGGAAATGGTCATGTGAAACATTACTGCTTAAAGATGTTCAGATAAAAGATGCATGATATATCTTTAGCAAAATTGAAATTAAATACATCTTAAATTCTTAGAAAAGCACATTTGTATAATATGATGTCACTGTGCAACAATAGGTCATAATTTTAATGGGAGAAAACAAAAGTAAAACTAGAAATGCAATTATCAACATATGATCTCCAATTTTCACTCAAAAGCATATATAACAGGTAGTCAGAATGTGTGAGATTGGGTGATGAAAGTTAAAAAGAAAATACCCAATGACATCAACTACAATTATGATTGTATTGGTCTTGATTCTGTATTCATTACAATTACAGGTATAGGTCAGCTATGGATGGGGAGGAAACAAACTGAATATCAGCGTCACATTCAATTATCTATATCATAAGTCTTGTGATGCCAGATTTGTGTTAGCTTTTCATGATACACAAAGATATTCAGATTTTAGTTTACTGCTGCTGTTGTCCCAGTTTCTGGGGTAGGCAGCAGGCAGCTGGAGTAAATTACGCCTGCTCCCCATGCGATTTTGTTCTGCAAATATGGAGGACAAATTCCTTAAAATAACAAAGGGATTCTGTATAAATATCAATATGAATCTGTTAATTGATCTTAAACATATCAGTATAATTCACATGCTGCTTTCTTTGTTGAAACATTAAATTTCACCTTATTCTTCCCTTCTGCAGACATTTATAACAGAAGTAAATTATAATGCTGTAATGTTGCTATTATGTGGAATTAACTTGTGTCCTGGAATAACTGCTGGAAGGGCTAAAAGGGCAACCACAAAGTGCAAACAAAGGAAAAAGCACCTGTTTGAGTTTGTTATGAATAAACAGAAGGCCTGTACTAAACTGCATCTTTAGTGAACAGCATTAAAGTCATATAAGAATAAAAAAAAAATATGTTCAATGTGGAGATAGGAACAATGAATTAACTTGTTACTGATAGATTGTTTGTATTAATTTGATTGATCATCATTTAATTGGTAATTTTTCAAAGTAACTTTTGTCAAAGTGTAAGTAAGTTTCCCATAAAAAAATGTCTTAAATATTTTTTAAGAGAATAGTTAAAATGAAAACATTACAAGATCAAAAGCAAACAATAAAATACAGCATATTTAAAAGCATGTGTTAATTAACATTAATGAATTAATAATGAAGTATTTAATTTCAAATGTAATGTTTGATTATGTTATCTTCTGATTTGTACCAAACTGGTTAAAAGTGTTTCACAGTTGTACTATTATATATTATGGAGTAATTAATGTTATCATTATGCATGCAAATGCAAAGTGGTATATTTGATAACTTCAGTGAACATGTTGCACAACACTTCTACATATCACAGGATCAATGGATGAAAGTAATAATGGGAAGTATAGAGGCTATATGACAGTGATAATGGAAGGTATAGAGGCTATATGACAGTGATAATGGGAAGTATAGAGGCTATATGACAGTGATAATGGAAGGTATAGAGGCTATATGACAGTGATAATGGAAGGTATAGAGGCTATATGACAGTGATAATGGGAAGTATAGAGGCTATATGACAGTGATAATGGAAGGTATAGAGGCTATATGACAGGATAATGGAAGGTATAGAGGCTATATGACAGGATGATGGAAGGTATAGAGGCTATATGACAGTGATAATAGAAGGTATAGAGGCTATATGACAGTGATAATATAAGGTATAGAGGCTATATGACAGTGATAATGGAAGGTATAGAGGCTATATGACAGTGATAATGGAAGGTATAGAGGCTATATGACAGTGATAATGGAAGGTATAGAGGCTATATGACAGTGTTAATGGAAGGTAAAGAGGCTATATGACAGTGATAATGGAAGGTATAGATGCTATATGACAGTGATAATGGAAGGTATAGAGGCTATATGACAGTGATAATGGAAGGTATGGAGGCTATATGACAGTGATAATAGGAAGTATAGAGGCTATATGACAGTGATAATGGAAAGGTATAGAGGCTATATGACAGTGATAATGGAAAGTATAGAGGCTATATGACAGTGATAATGGGAAGTATAGTGGCTATATGACAGTGATAATGGGAAGTATAGAGGCTATATGACAGTGATAATGGAAGGTATAGAGGCTATATGACAGTGATAATGGAAGGTATAGAGGCTATATGACAGTGATAATGGAAGGTATAGAGGCTATATGACAGTGATAATGGAAGGTATAGAGGCTATATGACAGTGATAATAGGATAGGGGCTAAATGACATAATGATAATGGGAAGTATAGGGGCTATATGACATGGTGATTATGGGAAGTATAGGGCTATATGACAGTGATAATGGAAGGTATAGAGGCTATATGACAGTGATAATGGAAGGTATAGAGGCTATATGACAGTGATAATGGAAGGTATAGAGGCTATATGACATGGTGATAATGGGAAGTATAGAGGCTATATGACATAGTGATTATGGGTAGTATAGGGGCTATATGACATAGTGATAATGGGAAGTAGAGAGGCTAAATGACATAGTGATAATGGGAAGTGTAGGGGCTATATGACATAGTGATAATGGAATGTATAGGGGCTAAATGACATAGTGATAATGGGATAGGGGCTATATGACATAGTGATAATGGGAAGTGTAGGGGCTATATGACATAGTGATAATGGAAGGTATAGGGGCTATATGATATAGTGATAGTGGGAAGTAGAGGGGCTATATGACATGGTGATTATGGGAAGTATAGGGGCTATTTGACATAGAGATAATTGGAGGTATAGGGGCTATATGACATAGTGATAATTGGAGGTATAATGGCTATATAGCATAGTGATAATGGAAAGTATAGGGGCTATATGACATAGTGATAATGGGAAGTACAGAGGCTATATAGCATAGTGATAATGGGAAGTATTGGGGTTATAGGACATAGTGTATTGTTCATTGTTGATCGCACATGTCAAAGTGAAAGAGTGAAAACAGTTAGTGGAAATTCTTCAAAGAACTAAACTATGTTGAACATCAGAATTGTTTTATTGCAAATTCATTTATTAATTAACTAATCTGTAATCCCTATTTTCTTTTTGCAATTAGTAGAGTTTATGATTGGTTCATTCATATACAAGAACATATCTCAGTATATTTTACATTAACCTCTTCCACCTACAGAATTTATCAGACTTCACATGGATATATCAAGCTGCTGACAAACTATGAAAACACATTTCGTATGAAATTGAACAAATCAGGTACTAAAATATGGTATCAAACTCCAGCTCAATGTTTTCAAATTTGGGCATTAAAACAGTAAAATTGAAGCTCTTGAGTCTTCACTCGGCAGAAAGTCTCCACCTTTGTGCTGTCATATTGTAATGGTCTAACAGTATTTCTAAACTATGAATCTCAAGTAGTACAATAAACAATAAGAGACAGATTTATTGTCAATTCTGGTTGTGGGTGTATATTTCCATAAAGGTTGTAATAATATATACCTACAGTACTGTTATAATGAGGGTGGATGGACAGGGCACACTGTGGTTTATTTTTGTTAAAACTTTAAAACAAAGCATTTAGCCTATTATTTGTAGAGTGGCATAGTTAACATGATCCTTAATCCACAAAGCATACATTCACTCTGTCTGTGACAAGTTTGGTGGTGTTGGCTGTGTGGCTTGTGGGAGGGGATAAAGTAAACTGTTCAAAATCTTATGGTACATGATTTTTACATTAACCTTTAGAGAATGTGCCTTGATAAATATGCATGATCTAAATGGATATGATCTGTAGCTAGAACTGTATATACTAAAAATACTTTATCTGAAGAGCTGTTTGCAAAATGGAATACTCGAAGGGTGAAGTGTTATAAAAAACAAGAATCTGTGTATTTATTGTTCTAAATGTGATCCAATCAGTTGTATGGAAAATAATTGATCATATCTTGTAAATTTCAAATCATTTATCAAATCCAAAACATATACATGGCTGATGTTAACTTAAGCTAATATTAGGACACTTTACATTGTGGCCCCTTATACAAAATATCAATAAATAATGAATAATATATATTTGTCTTCTTTTTCAGTTTAACATAAATATCACTAATATTCTCCAGACAAGTGGGCTGAAATGGCTTGGCCATGATGAGTGAAGTACGGGCTCTCCTGGGATGAGTAAAACAGGACCATAGGTGTTCAGAACTGGGTGGTGTCAATTCACAGGATCATCTGGCCTAGAGGGGACTTCAACCTTGGCGTGACAGCCAGGCCTCGACATCGCAAGAAGAATAATAAGAGGCCAAGATAATATAAACTGATTATATCATATGGATGGATATTGTTTCAGAATTTTACTTTTGGTGCATGTGAACACTGAAGTTCCATCCCTCACAAACCCAATAGATGACAACAGCTGTAAGAAATTAACAGTTGTGTGTACAGAAATACGGAGAGGTAGAAATGCAGTTAGATTAATTTGCAAATGACCCCCAGATGAAATAACTGTAACCATGTTTGCAGTATAATCAATGAGACAATATATTCACTTGAAACCTTTAGAGTTACCTTTGAACATTCAACAAGCATGCCTTATATAATCAAAATGACATTGTGACACACACACAGTCCCACTTTCCTGGTCAAATGTCTGATGTTCATGAAAGGATGTCCATATAATAGGGCAATGGAAAGAAGAGATACTGTGAGTAGAGTACAGAAGGCAATTAGCAGACTGCACAGTACTGAGAAGAGGACCCAGAGAAAACATGTTTTCCCTTCTTGCTGATTGCTATTAAATGTGGTGATTATAAGTTGTACTGTCACAGTTTTGGTTATTATGATCAGTGTGTAGATGGTAGAAAGCCATACATCTATATATCTGACTTAACGATCTCTCATGAAGATTTTTTTACATTTTGCAGCTAGAAGTTAAAAGCTAGAAGCTTTGGGATACAATTCCATTGTATGCAAAAAAAAATTGTTATTTCAAATAACCAGGGAATTCAAGAATACATTTAATGTATTTTCCTTAATCAACTTAAAGGGATTTAAAACCTGTATCTTTATTAATTACAAAGAAATTTTACAATATTATTTTCCTTCAGTGTTGTATATTTCTGCTGAAAGTAAAGGTGACACAACATGGTAAAAACTTTACACCACAAGTGTAAAAGTTGATTGTTTCACTAACAGAGAGTGTTTTTTCCGCCATGATTTTGAGAAAAAAAAATAGTGCAGAGTATAACACTGCCTCAATGTTTTCTTTTTAATGTGTAACTGGGGTCTACATGAAAGTGGATGAAGGCACTTCAAACCAGCCTCACTGCCAGGTTAACTCTTTAGTGATGTGCTTTAAATGTCTTCCAAAGTTGAGCAGAAAAGCAACGGTTCATGTGGTTGGTGTATAGATGGGTGACTGTTGGCGTGCACCAGTCAGCGTTACAATGGTGGCAGCAGTGGGATGAGAATCAACAGCCGGACTAGTGTAAATTGCCCATGGAACTTAATTTAGCGAATCGTATGAAACAAAATAGGGTCACTGGTAGACCTAATAGGGCTTATCAAGATAATGTTGTAGTGACTGTAGTGCATAAAGGCACTTCCAACAGCCTTGCTGTTGGGTTAACCCTTTAGGGACGTGGTAGAGTGCCTGGACTACTGATCTGGCGGACCGGGTTCGAATCTCTGTTGGGGCCAGGATTATTTTCTCCTCTCAGATTTACTTTAATGGTGTCAGAAGTAAACGGAAGCCTGGTGTGGCTGTCCTGAGATGGGCTTGGGCCCAGAAAAAAGTAAAGGGGGAGAGTGTAGTGACTAGTGCATAAAGGCACTTCCAACAGCCTTGCTTGTTAACCCTATATGCACTACAGTCACTTCACTCCTCCCCTTTATTTTTATATCGCACAATAGGCAATAACTTATCATGGTTCAATGGGCAAATACATGCTGTTAAGAATGCACAAATTGTGCAGTTAAAGTAAAGAAATGTTTTGATATTAAAAAATCTGTAAGAACTCAGCTACCTAGGCAGACAGACCTGGTGAAATCATGTTCACTTCATCACAAACATTTGCTTTGGAATGGAGGTATAACATATGTTTACTAAATTGCATGTAGATCTTACACAATATTTATCTCACAGTGAGAAACACCTTTTCACAATTTTGTGAATGGGTAAGTATTGATCAGCCACATCCTCTACCTGCACTTACCTGTAAAGTTGTCGCATGTACTGCAGTAGGCCTTATCTTTAGTCCAAAACACCAATATGGCAATAGCCTATCAGACTGCAAAGCGGTGAAATTAAACCATTTTAGTAAGTCCGATAAGTACTAGAGAATAAAAATCAACACAAGTCTTGTAAACTTAGATTCACTTTAAAAGATACCAACATATCACTGCTGGTTTAGTGTTGTTGACATGTTGCCAGGACAAAGAAAGGCAACTCTTGCCGACAGTGATTACTATGAGAAAAACACGGTTGTGATTATTTTAAGTTTATCTCCTACGCAGAGTTATTCTTACCTATCGATGATTCGTGAATTATCCGAGATGTTCCGATTGCTCTAATTCGGATTTTCTCAGCTTCGGGTAATTCCGTCCTCGGGACAATCATCCATCTTTTTCTATTTTGATGGTAATTTTAACCTTTTGGTGTCAAAATGGAGCTGAAACCAAAAATCAGGAACACATATGCACAGTAATGGACTAATGCTCTTTAACCGGCAGGAGGTTCATTGAAATTTGGGAGTTACCTACTGGTAATTTGACGGTATCTCCATTTTGTACATGTATGACAACCTTCTTACAAGTTGCAAAAGTTTACTTATTTCTGGGTCTTTCAACAATAAATAGCTATTTTCATCAATTGATGGATATGCGGGCCAGTTACGGCTGCGTCATGGTGTATTTTTTTCAAACATTTCGCGATTTGCAATAGAACATTGCCTAAACTTACTTAGTGGCGTCTAACATTCAAGTACTTGGATACATATATTCCCTCTTTTAGTCTGTAAAGGGACATTACTCTTACTATTTAAAAATACATTCTTACCTCCCTTATTTGTAGGTATTGGGGTATAGAGTTACTGCATACATTTGTTGCTACATCACTACACGCCACTTGAATTGATTACTAACGATGCTTTGCATCAATGCTGTTATTTGAAAATACCTTACCACAAGGGATATAAATGTTATATTTCTTTCATTTAGAAAGTGATTCTTCGGCCTGCTCATACATGAGCCTGACGAGCACTCGGAACTCCTCGGGTAATTCCGTCCTCATTATCTCCGAAGCTTGCCGGAGATCACCGAGTAGGTACGTGTGCCTGACGAGGTGTTCCGATTTGATTTACCTTGAACACCTCGATCATAGCTAAAAATAGAAAATGATTCAGTTAACTCTATACACTGTGTAGTAAATCAGGAAAACAAACATAATATCTGTTCTGTTGTGCCGGTGTTTAGCAGCTGAAATATTTGCGCAGTCAGTTCTAAGACAGTGTTGCCACGTATCTATGTAAGTAGAGCTACATTTTATGCACATTTGTATGTTAGAATATTTGAAAGGTCTACCTAGGCTACATAATTTTGATGTGTAGACTAAATAGCTACAGCATTATTCTCACCACACAAACAGTGTTGCATCTTTCTTTATTTGCATGCTTTAATTTGTATAATTAGATTTGTCTTAGCTTGATCAATTTGTGCTTAGCAATAATTATCGCCATAGGTTTATGCATTAAAGATCTGGCTAAGTTACTTTTGTATGGATCATGATCAGTTATTTCTTATGAAATACATAGAAGATCTACAAATTTTGTATTTATTATTTTAATAAAAAAGTAATGTTTCCCTTTTCAGACTAATTGTTATATTTATTATATGTTTGTTTAGCATTCACAATGATAAATATACACATATATAATTAGTTGTACCATAAATACTCATAAAAAATTGAAGAAGAACATGTTGAGGTCTACTTTAATGATGGGTTTTTTATACCATAATTCCTTTCCTTATATCATATTATATCCATGTTATTTTCAGACCCATAGGGAAGATTGGAAATTTTCTGACCATGTAGGCTCCTCATTTAATTGTCATTATTATTATTATTATTATTATTATGCCTACATTAAATGTGCTATCATCAATGGCCAAATACTTACATGTTGATTTGCCAATAAAGTATGTATGTATAATTATGTATGTATCAATAAATCCGCTTTATTTTTGTTTAGGGCCTTATTTTTGTTTAGGGCCTAATTTTTGTTTAGGGCAATCAGGTTAGTTGCTTTTATTTGTAATTGTAACTTACACGTAAAATGAGTAATCATATATAGTAAAAAAGAAAGTCTGTCTGTTGTAATATTTTATTGGTTCACTTTGAACTATGATATACACTCTCAGCCTCCCATCCAGTGTCACTTATCTCTTAAAACTACCTGGACATAGTTTAAGATAGTATTTCATGGACATAAGTATCTGCACAACATACTTACCACTATTGTACTGGTGATGACTCATATTTATGAGGGCACTCGTGGCGTAGTGGCAGTGTCGCCAATTTGTAACTCCACTGACTGCTAAGCCTCTCATTGCATGGGTTCGAGTCCAGTTCGGGGCGAGGGACTTAATGTGAGAAGGTCTTCAGGCTGACTTGTGGTGCGCCAGTGGTTCTACTTAGACATGTGCCTAGGAATCTACCTCCAACAAAAGGCTGGACTTTGCCATAATGATCATAAATGGTCGGTGCAATGTATTTCAAAAACAAAACATATATATGTACGACATGTGTTTATTTAAGTCCATTTCGAATATGCACTAAGAAGAGAGACATAACACTTTTGCACTCCAAACCTTAAGACAGTTAAAGCTTTTGTAGAACATCATATTTACATGAAAATGGGGGCGCCCATGGTGTAGTGGTAGAGTCGCAGATTTGTAACTCCTCTGACTGATTAGCGTCTTACCCTGTTTGAGTCCCATTTGCACCCATTGTCCTCAGGTGAGCGATTAAGGGCCATCATGGCCCTCTTGTCTTAAAAATTACACTTCGCTTATTCAGTATACATAGGTCAGGATTTTTCACATTATTTGTTCATGGCAGAATACTATTACCCAAACAATGTTTACATTTGCTCAATTGTACTGACGCTAATCCAACCCCACACTATCACTTTTTTATTTAAATACTACATATAGTGTAAATTCAAGTGCACAAACACATGCTTTATTCCAGTAATGTTACATTTCAGGTTATCCCCCCAAAAAGACATAAAGACCTCATCGATCTCATCACTACACCTCTTCTGGTTCAAGCTTCTATTGTTGTAGCAATACACAAGACACTCATACCAAGAATGGATGTTGAGGATGGGCCCGACTTCAGTGAACTACCTGATGTTGCCTGGGTTCAGATCATGCGCTACCTTCCTCTGAAAACTCGTTTTCATCTTGCTACAACCTGTAAGCAGCTGTATGAAGTCTTCAACCATCCATCTCTGTGGTATAGCCAGACACTGACATTTTTGGGGAACTTTGATGTTTTCTCTGACCCAGGTAACAAAGATAAGGCACAGTCTGTCATTAGGTATGACTACTTAATTCAAAGGTTTGGCAAATACATCCAGAATTTGACAATCAGAGTGAGTGGTTTCTTAAGGGATATACCTGAAGACATTAAGAATGCTTTAAAAGAAGTTGGTACCTCATGTCGATTGCAGAAATTGGCTATTGATACAGGTTCGCTTACATCCTACATCCACGATCAGTGGGGAAATCAGCCTGAGGTCTCTGCTCTAGACGTCATAGCAGCCTTTGTAAGAAATGCTTACTGCATGAAGGAGTTGGACATTCAGTCATGGCCGATGAACAGATCTATCCAAGAATCCTCAAAGATCAATATCTTGGAATCCATACTGAGCAATGAAAAACTCACAAAAGGACTTCAGAGTCTTACATTGTTCTGGCTGGAAGACAAAGAATGGACTGAAAGGGAACCAATTTTGCCTGATCCAGAGTTGATTGAAAAAATTGTTGCTGCATGCCCAAACCTGACCTCCTTTGCTTTACGCTCGCCAATGATTGACCAATCTGTTCTAGAAGCTTTTGTTAAACCAGGCAGAACCAAGCTGAATTATCTGAAAATTGTTGTGCATTATTTGGACCATCGATCTTTCCAGATTCCTTCAATCCCTGGCTCTCTATGGAGAACCCTGAAGACAAGCAATCCAGGCCTGCTGGTTGAGTGCACTTTCCACTGCAGGCCCCTCATGTAGAACTTGCCAACATGCTCACACCTGAGGTCCCCCTTTCATCCATGGTCTATCTGAAATACTCCAAGATTGATCCATACACCATAGTGGCCTTAACAAACAACTACAAGAAAACCCTTACAAAATTTCACAGCTTCTGTGATTCATCAAACTTGGATCAAGAACTTCTGCAGATGGTATCTGCTTGTACAGAGCTAACAGACTTTGTGTATCAGGGTGAACTGAAAACAAGCACAGCCGTTGCTATCTCCAAGACCAGAGGTCCCAAATGGGTAAACTTTGTGCTGAATGCAGAGAAAATACAAGTACCTGATGAATATGATGACATAGATGAGAACCAAGTTGTGGCAGACAGAAATGGTCAGCTGATTCTGGTCAGTTTGATGAGGTTCCATCAAGTCTGTAGAGTACAGACAAAGAATGCTAATAGAGATGGTGGCAGAAATTTCAAAAGTGATGCAGTCACCATGGAAACCAATCAATTATAATTCAAACATTGATTAACTGGCCACCTTGAAGACAAGAGGCCCGGATTGGACAATTTTAATTCAATTTCCATGTACATATCTACATAATTCTAAGGTTTTAAAACTTTGGTTATAAGTCTTAGACCCTTGTAAATCTGACTCGTTAGATTTTAGAAATATTTAATTACTAACCAGAAAGGTACTGGTAAACTCATGCAAACTAAAGCTAAAAGCTTTATGACATAAATCTATTACATGTATTGTATTTATGTATTTATATCATGTCTGGTGAATCAAGGCCGTAAGCTCTAGTCGGACTACCACCTCAAGCATCCCATTCATCAACAGTTGACTTTAGTTGAAGCTGAGCAGTTATATGCTTGAGAGCAATCTCAGACTGGTGCTTAAAGTTTTACAAGCCTGAGCCTAAGAAAATAAATGTAAAACCTTAGAATCTGTAGTTTCAGATCATGCTATCAAAATGAATGATCAAATACCCCAGTTCTAAGCCAGATTTGAAATGTTATTTTTATTGGACAGTTTGCTTAATTGTGTTGTTTTTTTATTCAAGCAGAACTTACTAAATAAAACAGGAGCTTAAATCCATGAATTGTTTATTTTGGATTTAATCCACTGTTTCATGGAGAAAAACGTTTCATTAATAGTGTCTTATTGCATTGCCAAGTGAAAATACAATGTGTGGCTCACTGCACACTTAGGATAGTGTGTCTGGTATTTCTGTAAAATATGTTGTGTGTTTTTTCCCCATTTCATTGGATATATGTATGTAATAACCAAACCACCTGTTATACATCAATGTGCACCTGTGATAACCTCCCTTATATTATTTTACATTTTTATAAAATGAATTTTTGTATGTTACCAGTATTTTTTATAATTTATTCCATACCTTGCTACATTTGTTAATAACCCAGACTAATTCATAATTATTATCTTACATTGTCATGCAAAGGTGCCTAGATGTGTTGCTACAGATTCAACAGCAAATCGTGCAGATCCTGATCAGACAACTCTGAGCAGGAACAATTTGCCAAAGTCATATAAATATGTGTTGATGCAAGCAGAGGTTGTGTGTGGTTTATGCTGCAGTTCTTATAGAACCTTGTTATACGAGGGTTGTCTGGAAGTTCATATATTATTTTATTTTCACTCTTAAGCAATACATACATATAACAATTTTGTTCAGTAAATACTTACATATCTAGCAAACACATTTACAAAAAGGTATTTAGCTGTGATGAACATTAACAGTATAGCAGTCTTTACAACGTATATACATTGTCCCTGAACACTTTGACAACATCATAAGTGTCAAAAGAAAGTAAAAAAAAAATAGCGCTCATGCAATGTTACACATTTCTAATATCTGCTGACTTATTTCCAGTATACGTTTTGTACCAATAGCCAGAAACACCAGATACCATAGATGGAATGCCAGTGCATAGTTCTGCTAAATCTGCAAACCTTTTACAGCGCAATTCTGACTTCAATCTCTGAAAAATGGCAAAAACCTTGGAAACACAATGGGGACAGTAAGGCGAGTGTTGTAGTCTCCAGAAGCCAAGGAAGTCAATAGGTAGCAGCATTTCCTTGTAATGGTATACAGGTGCATTGTCTTGGTGGAAATATATTATCTCAATATATTATATATCAGGCCGCTTCTTTCTAATAGCATTTTTAAGATTACAGCAGATACCCTGGAATAAAAAACAACCATTTCACTCACAGCTTCTGTACAAATCATATCTATATAATTTAAACGTAGCATGCAGGACATAAATAACATAGTATTGAATTTTAATATATTTATAATAAATCTACTTACTTTAATGTTTGATATTGTTTTTTCAAACATAATATTCACCTTCTGATAATATGTGGTGTTAACTGTTTCATCGCTAGGCACAACATGTTAAAGCAGCATCCTGTCAAGAGTCTGTAAAGAAGATGAAGATAAACATAAACTTCTTTGCAGATTTTGCTTGTTTAGCTTTCACTGGTGCGGGGGAAGTTGGGTGTTTTCCATTGCATAGAATTGTGTTCTTGTCCAGCTCATATGGAAGTTTTATCCACAGTAATAATGCTGGGTAGAACAAAATGCCATAAGAGCTCTGATGACAGATCCTCCCGCTCTTCCATTTCCTCCATTTCCATCAGCAGCGGTACTCATTTTGCACTCACTTTATACATGTTTTTTTGTCATTATTTCATGTTCCACAGTCCATTTTAAACCAAGAATGTCACTACTTTCCCTTTCAGCAAAATCTGTCTTCTTCATGAATTGCTCTGACGTGTTCTACAACATTCAGCTGTGATACTTTCAGTTGTCCTGTGTGTTTCTTATCCCATACACTGACATCCCCACCTCTAAATCCATTGTGCCATTTAAACACAAGTTTTCTTGAACAGTTTCTGGTTGAATCAGTTTTGGAAAGAAACTTCCAGGTCTCAGTCATCTTAGTGTTGACACAATTTTATAACACTGTTGATCGTCCATGAAAGTAATGTCATTTTCGCGAGACAAGATTACACACCTTCAATGTGTCTAACAGTCGTTAACAACTTGTTTATTAACATATACATCATAATTTTCACCAAATTGTCTTGTAGTCAAATCATATTATTTAAGAAAGAAATGTATTTTGGATAAAGCTGCAATTTTTATCAACTATTTATTCGAGTAGCTATTGTAATAGAATCAAAGTGCTCCATGAAGCTTCGATCATGTTACCATGGCGATGGGCATTTTGCGAATGTTAGTGCTATGTAATAAGTTTCTTAATGTAGAAATATTTGTAGCAAATACATACTTTGGCAAAATATCAAAACATAATATTGATAAGACCACTTCAATTTCATAGCCTTGTACAAACTTTCTGGACAGCCCACATATCTTCACATTTATGGATTATGATTGCAACAGTTATTTATTTATGTGCAGTGGCACGGTCATAAAAATTTCCATTGCATGTAATCTATGCTGTCATTTACTTAATCCTATCAAGATTGTCACATGTAATTAACATGCATTGGACTTTGGTACTTTAATTTCATCAAAATATTGATAAATAATAAAATGTGTAGGTGCAATGTAAATATAAAAATACAACAACAAATTAACAAAAAACAAAATATTAATAGGCTACTGCAAGCATTACACTTCTCCTGTGTTGATATTTATCAACGATTCAAAGAAAAATTTCTTTGACAATCTGGTATGTTACGTAGCTGTTCTAAAAACAGTAATTCTCCCCATATCAAAATACAATGTAGACATTACTGTTAAATATACCGTTTTATTGTCATTACTTGGATCTTAATGGTTTGTTTCATTTTTTAAATACATTGCAGCAACCAATTATGATTAATATAGTGACATCCAGCTGTTTTGATAAAGGAAGACCAAAGATAAATATCTAGGTAGAAACACCAATGCACCACAGGTCAGCTGGAAGACTGACTATCCACATGTCCTTCACCCAGAACAGGTCTTAAGCCCCGTGGTTAGAGGCTATGCAGTTTAAAAGGTTACAAAGTCCGCAAGTCTACCACTGTGAGTGTTAGTACCCAAATTGGTTCTATTATATACCTTATATACTGTCAACCAATCAGATGTTTGAGAATGGTTTCTGACTTGAAACTGTAGTAACCATCATTATACTATCAACCAATCAGATGCTTGAGAATGCTTTCTTACTCAAGCTGAAGCTATAGTAACCATCATAAACTGTCAACCAATCAGATGCTTGAGAATGCTTTCTTACTCAAGCTGAAACTATAGCAACTATCATAAACTGTCAACCAATCAGATGCTTGAGAATGCTTTCTGACTCGAGCTGAAACTATAGCAACTGTCATAAACTGTCAACCAATCAGATGTTTGAGAATGCTTTCTGACTCGAGCTGAAACTATAGCAACTGTCATAAACTGTCAACCAATCAGATGCTTGAGAATGCTTTCTGACTCGAGCTGAAACTATAGCAACTGTGATAAACTGTCAACCAATCAGATGCTTGAAATTGCTTTCTGACTCGAGCTAAATCCACTGTGATCTTTATAAAGTGCTAGGATAAGACTAGGGCCATTGAAAATGTCATGAAAAAAAATTGTTCAGAAGTTTTAGATTTCATTGCAAGACAATTATGAATGTATTTCTGTAGATTTATGTATTCTTGCTTTGAAATTCACTCTATATGGTTGTACCTGAAATGATCATTTTACTGTTACATCTCTTTACCTCTTTGACTTCTTAAGTCGTACCTTATGTCTATTTTTGTTGACATTGTCTTACCATGGAATTGTAAAATTGCATGACTAATAATGTAATTTTACTTTATGGTAAAACAGTGTAAATCATGAAAATGTTAAACTGATTTTTCATCTATTTTATTACTGTTTTAACACACGTTGATGTTTTTATGCTATTTATAGATATCTGTAATGCTGTACAACAGGTTTCCTTGTTAATTCTTTTATGACTGATTGATCTTAATGCATTCTGGTTTCCTTGTGAAATTACCCAGATAAATATATGACTTTACCAATGGGATGTTTGGAAGTGTCTCCAATCATTATGACTAAAAAAATGAAGCTAACAATGATGTGTATACGTAGATAAAATCCACCATTTTGTTCACAGGATTTTTTTTTGGAGTTTACACAAAAATATGGTTACAATGAGAAACTGTTTGCAGGAAGCTGCACAATAACCCAAACCTCTTTCTCTTTCTGACTCGGACAGCTGGTAACCACCTTTTAATATGCACCAGTGGTTCTACCCAGACATTTGTCAGGGGTATTCCTCCACCAGTATAGCTGAATTCTCTATAATGACCATAATCGCTGCAATGTATTTAAAAACAGACAAAAGCAAACCACCTCTAATATAGTTACTTTCTGTAACACAATACCTTGAATAATGAGTTACATATTTTATCCTGTGATAATCCCATTTGCTGCTAACATATCACATAGTACTATTTTATATTTGTTGTTAAATTTATGCTTATTAATATGCGGAAATAGTCAAGATGTTATGTCTTTTTCCATATTGTTAATTTATATATTATATGCATATTATATTTACTGTTGCCTCATACAGTTTTTTTAAAACATTTTTGTTGACATTTGTTTACAAAATGATTCTTGAGTCTTTCATAAATATTTACAAAAGTGCCATTTGTGAACTTTTATTTAAAATACAATCTTATCTTGATTGTTTTGCATAAATTTGTATGGAGAACAAAGTAAAAAAAAGAGGAGACTTGCTTTTTAAGTTAGCATCAAAGAGAAACATTGAGGACTCCTCACACTGGCTAAATTCTGCTGTGCCACAGTAACCTCTACCCGAGGGTTGGTCATCCTTGTGTACACCAATATTGGTGTTACACTGGCTAAATTCTGCTGTGCCACAGTAACCTCTACCCTGGAGTTGGTCATCCTTGTGTACACCAATATTGGTGTCACACTGGCTAATTCTCCTGTGCCACAGTAACCTCTACCCTGGAGTTGGTCATCCTTGTGTACACCAATATTGGTGTCACACTGGCTAAATTCTTCTGTGCCACAGTAACCTCTACCCTGGAGTTGGTCATCCTTGTGTACACCAATATTGGTGTCACACTGGCTAATTCTCCTGTGCCACAGTAACCTCTACCCGAGGGTTGGTCATCCTTGTGTACACCAATATTGGTGTCACACTGGCTAAATTCTCCTGTGCCACAGTAACCTCTACCTGAGGGTTGGTCATCCTTGTGTACACCAATATTGGTGTCACACTGGCTAAATTCTGCTGTGCCACAGTAATCTCTACCCTGGAGTTGGTCATCCTTGTGAACACCAATATTGGTGTCACACTGGCTAATTCTCCTGTGCCACAGTAACCTCTACCCTGGGGTTGGTCATCCTTGTGTACACCAATATTGGTGTCACACTGGCTAAATTCTGCTGTGCCACAGTAATCTCTACCCTGGGGTTGGTCATCCTTGTGTACACCAATATTGGTGTCACACTGGCTAATTCTCCTGTGCCACAGTAACCTCTACCCTGGGGTTGGTCATCCTTGTGTACACCAATATTGGTGTCACACTGGCTAAATTCTGCTGTGCCACAGTAATCTCTACCCTGGGGTTGGTCATCCTTGTGTACACCAATATTGGTGTCACACTGGCTAAATTCTGCTGTGCCACAGTAATCTCTACCCGAGAGTTGGTCATCCTTGTGAACACCAATATTGGTGTCACACTGGCTAATTCTCCTGTGCCACAGTAACCTCTACCCGAGGGTTGGTCATCCTTGTGTACACCAATATTGGTGTTACACTGGCTAAATTCTGCTGTGCCACAGTAACCTCTACCCGAGGGTTGGTCATCCTTGTGTACACCAATATTGGTGTCACACTGGCTAAATTCTGCTGTGCCACAGTAATCTCTACCCTGGAGTTGGTCATCCTTGTGTACACCAATATTGGTGTTACACTGGCTAAATTCTGCTGTGCCACAGTAACCTCTACCCGAGAGTTGGTCATCCTTGTGTACACCAATATTGGTGTCACACTGGCTAAATTCTGCTGTGCCACAGTAATCTCTACCCTGGAGTTGGTCATCCTTGTGTACACCAATATTGGTGTCAATGTAAAAATCTAGTGAACAATTTTAATGTAATAAATTAAAAGCATTTATTTTTTTCAAATTTATTCTACGATCAATATTGTTAAGATAAAACAATTGTGGCATGAACATTTTAGAAACTATGCCAACATTTTGTGTTATAATCTCATTCTTTGTAATTTTTTCTACATGGGGGCAGAGGATGCTATGAGCTAAAAGGCAGTATCTATTATCTAAGATAAATAACTTCATCAATAACACATATTTTGAATAATGAATACATATATCATAGCAAGGGGAAGAGCTTCGGCTTGCGGATCGGGAGGTCGAGGGTTCAAACCCCAGTCAAGTCAAACCAAAAACTTTTAATTTGGTAGTAGTGGCTTCCCTTCTAACGCTCGGGGCTAAGGGGACAGCATTACGCCTGACCAGCCGGGTTTAGTCCCTGGGCACCTCATAAGTGCCCCTAAGCTATAATAATAGATATGTCAGTGCACAGTATCGGCAAAAATGCGGGCAAATCCCATCCCATATATCATAGCTTGATTTAAGGTGATATAGATGTGTTTAAATGCCCGTTTATTACTGAGGGTCAGTATGTTAAGTATATCAGTAAAATAAGCAGTTAAATCAATAAACTAAAATTAAATACTTTTGAATAAAGAAATGTGAAATGCCATTTTATAACCAGAAATGCATAATCTTAATCTAAATCTATCATATTGGCTTAAAATAAGGGTCATTTATATATTCTTTTATGAAAGACCTAATTAAGTTACAATAATTTCATGTGTAGGTGTAGTCAGTGTAAAAAGGAAGAAATAAAAAAAATTGTAAAAATGCACCTACGCCACCACCCCTCAAAAACCTTTGTTATAAAGTTCTACTGACTGCACCACTGCTTTCTTTTTTGTTCATGCATATTTTATGTAGTATCGTATACGTTTTTGATTAACACAGTGTTTACAAACAACTATTAACCTATGATAAAATTGTGAGTTTCAACTAATGCTTATTAAAATTGTCCCCAGTGAGTTCTCCATAGCTGTTGTTTTGGTTGGTCTTCTGTGCCTTATACTTCTTGTCGTCAACTGTTTTATACAGATTACAATGTTTCATAGAAGTTGGTATGGCTTTAAACATAAGCTATTGTGATAAAATAAAAGTTATTCAGCACTAAGGCATACCCTAAAATATCTTTTAGCATCATATGACTATGAAACTTACATTTATTAGTTGAGACCATTTTAATATTAAAGTCCTTTTTAATCTCAGTTTGACATAAATGGTTAACATTAACAAATATGTTTACTTGATAAGTATTTATTGAATGTAGTTACATGGATCAACATTAGGTTTATTGTTAGATTATTCTACATTAACTGTCTAGTCAGATTCCTGTGACTGATACAGTTATTTTATGTGGTTTATACTTGAATTATCCTAGAATGATCCATTGAGTTATTATACATTGTTTTTATACATTGCTTTTATTCATTGTATAATGTTGTTTTATACAACAAAAGGGAATGAAACACATAGATCAAAGAGCTGTCAAGTCAATTGTAAATATCCACATTCAAATTTGTATTAAATCAAACACCTAACCCTTTTAATTGATCAATATCTGGTGAAAGTTCACTTCTTTATTGTTGTTCTATATTGTTAACTACAGTTGTTAGTTAGCAAGTATTAGTGTGTATGTTATATAACAATCCATTTTTTTGCAGGTTTGTAACTTGTTTATACTTTTGTAAGCTATATCAAATGATATAAATTACGCTATAAAACCAGCAAAGGCCTGAGTTTTGTGTATTTTCTCCACCACCTCTACTTTAATTGACAATCAGCATAACATACAGTAGCATAATCTGTGACATGATGCAGATATGGAATACAGTGTTATATTTTTTAAGATCTACTTTCCTAAAGTGGCATGATCTTAGTTGTCATGTACTGTGTTTATGGAGGCTGTATGAACATGTACCACTGTAAGTACATGAACTACATGGTCAATCTGTGTTTATGGAGGCTGTACAAACATACACACACATATATATATATATATATATATATATATATATATATATATATATATGTATGACCATGCAGTATATATATTATATAATATATATATATTAATATATCACTATAAGGAAAACAGCTCAGGTATATAAAGGCTATTTGATTTAGCACATAGTTCATGCATGTCAAAATGGTGACCTCTTTCTGATACCAACAGGGTATCTTAATTTAAGTCCTTTTTTAACACAAACAAACAAGCTAACAAACAAATCAGTTTATCAGTTATAAAACTTCATTTTACACTTGATTTGTCATATCCAAAAAGTATGTTTATATTTGCAAGGTGAAAACAAGATAAAGAAGATATTGTCAGAAAATAACAAAAGATATTGTGTGTGGACTGGTATTTTAACATTCATATACCAATAAAAGTAGAAGTACCTGTTAAAAGGTAACACATCTTGCAGTTGTTGTTTTTTTGTGCTCTAAATATAATGCTTTTTCAAAATGTTAATTGAGTCTACATGCAACACACAATTTACAGATATAGTAATGGAAGAACAAAAACCTAATGTTATGATTTGACTGGTTGAACTAAGTTGTTGAATATGCCATTTTATTGATCATATTGTTTTTATCCCCCGTGAATGGAATCGGGAGTGGGGAAGTTGTTCGGCGTTGTCTGTCCGTCTGTTCATTCTTCTGTCCATTCGAATTTAGATTCTACGCTATTTCTTGGCAACTACTGACTGAATTTCAGTGAAACGTTGTGGGAACTTTCAATACCAAAAGAAGATGCACATATCATCGGCATGTTGTGGTTGAACCCATCAACACAGAGTTATGGACCTTGATTAGTTATACAGCATGTATACAGAGTTACATTCGTTTCCGTGATATGTCTCGGCAACAGCTTACTGGATTTCAACGATACTTTATGGGAACCATCAATACCAGAGGAGATGTGTATATCATTGGCATGTTCCGGTCTGACAGTTTGACAGAGTTATGGCCCCTGAATGCTATTTTTGTTTCCGCGCAATATCTCGGTAACTACAACACATATCACTTTTTGCAATTGCACACTTTTTTCTTTGATCAGGATGATAGCCACAAATTTCTTTATTGAAAAGATGATTACTGATTTCTTCCCATTTTCTTCATATGCAAATTCTGACTACCCTTTCTTCTAACAAGCACTGATTGGCGGGTGATATACTGCCTATAAAACAAATCTTGTTAAATATAAAAACAACATAAAAAGGAAAACAACTTGCGAATACGTGTAAACTTAGTTTTAAATAAATACCACCCCCTTGCTTATCCAGACAAAATAACTACACTTCATGTACAACTAATCGTTAATGTTCATATATCTTGTAAACCATATATTCTTATGCAATGTAGTTCAAATAGATTAGTCAAATTTGTAATAATGTTATACTAATATACGTTCTAACATACAAATTGAAAGATGCCATGTGTCAACTGGTTAACTCAGCTAAAATATATTAGTAACAGTGAGACATGTGTGATGCAGACAACAAATAGTCACCGGATGTACAAATGTGTGCCTATAGCCTTGACCAATTATTTAAATATCTGACCTTAGAACAGCTAATGTATGAATGAACATATAATGACCTGAGGTCGAATTCATAAAGAATAGTAGTCCTTCTTACGACTTAAAGGAAGACTTTTTTTCTTAAATTTGGAGGAAATCCCAAGAAATATCTTAGTTTAAATGGTTTTATTATGATATTAAAGAACTTATATTTAAGGAAATATTTTTAAGATTTAAGGAAATTTTAGTTTACGCAAGAAAAAATATCTAAGATTCTTAATAACCGCAGGATTATATTCTTTGCTAATTACTAGTATCTGTTAAAATGCAATGCAAACTCATAAAGAACAGACGTGTAACCATGGTTTCTGATTCATCTGTATCCTTTCATTTGTACCAAAATGTCTATACAATCTGGCAGAAGTTCAATCGCAATGCAGTTATTAAGTATATAAAGTCTGTTAATGGTGTTTCTAGCAAAGAAAAGTTAAAATAAATAAAAGGTGTATGTCTATCTGATGAATATTTAAATAATAAACGAACGTTTCTATTTCAAAAATAAACCAGCATAAATATTGTGGTCGGCGACTGAGATGGTGTGATAACCTTACTGTACTAGCCAGTCACTATAAACGGGGTATAACATAGAACGCAGTAGCAATAAACGTATATTTTTCAAGACTTTTTCATAACATTACTAAGATGTACCAACAACACATATTAAAAAATAGTGTTTTATGAATAATTTGTAAAAATATATACTCAATGTGCTCCACTCGTAGGGTACAAAAATGGTTTGCATCAAGATCTAAGAGTGATATTGGATTTTTATGACCTTATATGTGCATACAAATAAATGTACATATTAGTATTTGTATTTTGGGTTTTACGACACACCGACACTTGATAGGTCATACGGCGCCGAATGTATTAAAGTTTAACGATAATAGAATATAATCAGGTTGAAACTAAAATACGTGAGTAGAAATAAAAATCTATTAGGTTAAAATGTGAATTGTAAATGAAGACAGGTTAACATATTAATCATTTAAACACATATGAGTATAAATAGGGGTTTGTTATAATCTTTTTTTCATTATTTTCTTTAAAAAGATAGGTTTGCGCTAAAACATTAATGTCAAATTACACATTGGCAAATATAATGGCACAATTACCGACCAGTTCAAACACGCATTGTGAGTGTATATGTTTATATAATATGTCAACAAGTGAGATGAGATATACTGTACCGGAACTACAAAAATACACTTTGTGATTCGTATTGACAGCGACATCCAGAAAAAAAATGAGGTCTATAACGACCAATCCGGAACAGACAGAACAGACAAACAAACCTACGTCAAGCACCAACAATACAGAACTAATGAAAACCTAATTGCTCGAGCACAGGATAACGACAAACACAAGAGAAGCGAACAATCCCTGAATCCCACACAAAAGTCTTCATTTCACCATTTCATCACCCCTACCAATGCTCGAGAAAACACAATCAAGAGTCGTCTCTACCGGAGGACTGTGTGACGTCACCGGTTCAGAGGCTGGCAAGTAGAGCTGTCACCATATAAGCTGCGACAGACTGCTACTGGCAATAGATAGTGCAGGAAGGTTTCCAAAGACACGCTCAACAATGGATGTGAACGGATGGACAATAGCACTGGACTCTATGTTGATTTTAATTCTCACGGTAACAGGTAATTCACAAGTTTCAGTGCTTTTATTACAAGTCGTATTTGGTGCTATAATTTTGCTTAGTTTAAATACACTCTATTTACAACTTAAATAATTAAGAAATTCAGATCCTAGCAACAAACATGTTACAGTACTAAAATGACTCCATTTTTAAGACAATAAGAAACCAACAAAACATATCAGATACGGATACATGGATTTGTCAGGTTGCCGTCTATTTACATGTATTTACTTTTTGATTCCTTTTCTTAACTTTTTTGTTCTGCAACTGAGGTAACCAATAAACGACATAGCAAAAACCGTTTTCACAATTTACAATATTTTCGTTACAAGCTGTTATTACATACTACATTGTACGTCGGTAAGCAAATATATTTTTAATTGACGTTTAATAAAGCCAACACAAGCCATTACAATTTATTCTAAAATTAACAAAAGAAAGTTAGTTGCACATTTTATCAGCGTAACCCAAATATTGAGTTTGAGGCGGATGGTATCAAAACAGCTTGCAAAGTGTATGAAACAGAACAGAAAATTACTCTAGAATTTTAATAAAGCAAGAATTAGCGATGTTACAGTGTCGTGAACGGTCTTGAACTGGCTACAAACCCGATTCAAACAGAAAATGATGCATTAATTAAAAACAAATTAATACCAGTCATCATGACAAGTGTCGCATATCTTTCCTCGGAACAGGGAGAATAAAGGTCACCACTGTGCAGATGTTCATGTTTAAGTCTCAGCGTAGCTTAATAAAGCGTTTAGCTTTGTCTGACAGCAACTTATAAGTCATTTCTTATATTCTTGTCAAGTTCCACTACATTAAGCTTGGCGAAGATGTAACGCGTTTTTAAATTATTTTTTTGCAGTTGCCTATATAAAAGTGTGTTAATTATAGCAGGTTTAAGATTTTTATTATTAATTAGTTTATAATCCCTTCTTCTCGAAACCCCTCGCTGCAAAAGCTTCTTTTAAACAGATGGCAATTACAACATGAGTACTTCATATCAAAAATATTCGTATATTACAGCATGAGTTGGTACTTCATTCCACAAATATAAGTATATTACAGCATGAGTCAGTACTTCATATCACACATATTCGTATATTACAGCATGAGTCAGTACTAAAATAAAGCCTTAGTTATCCACTGATTTGAGTAATTTGTAACGGCCTAGTGTAATAAATATGTCTGATTATGTGGTGAAATGTGTGACTATCGCAATTATTCCTTTATGTTTGTTAATGGATCCCATTCCCGATAGTCAACAAATTTGGTTTCTGTCATTATGTGTTTGACGCATTTAGCCCACGTCCAGATTTCATTTTTGATCTGAATGCCGTCCGCATTTTTCCAGAAGACACTCTGGTGGCCTGTTGGTATCGTAAATAATGCTTTAAGATCGCAAAACATTTACTGATACTTTGCGATATCATGTTCATTTTAGCAATGACTTTTTTAGAATGCAAAATTTGAGAGAACTTAAATTCGAGATTGATTTGTTTCAAGCATTTAATTTCACTGCATTGAAACCCATAGCAAACATATAGTATTAGTAAAACAGCAAGCAATAATCATTCCAACTGATTTATCCTTTCTATGCATTGCGTTCTCGTTCACCTGTGCCTTTTTGACCTATCATCCAATCAATCTTATATTCTAGGCATAGTTTACGGCCAGATGGACACGGAGTCGGTGTCTATGGAGGACAATCAAGGACGGCGGCAATGAGTTACGATTGTCTGCCAGAAACGCCCCGAGTTACACAACCTTTGACCCGTACTTTGATTGGCTAAACAGAGAGGTAGAGAACGACAAGGACCGTACTTTGGTGAATCTGCTGAAGCGATCCGGGATCCAACTGTCTAGCGACAGTTATAACAGGTTTCCAAGAATCAAAGAGCGCCGAATAATTCCGTTTTATTCCTACGACCAGGTGCAGTCGAAGTATAAGCCCCGACCCCGGTATTTGAGCAGATATCGTGTCGCATTGCCTTACACACCGTGGAATTGGCCCGTTTTCAACTCGAACCGGTATTTTAAAAGTAATCCAGTTTACGCATCATACAGAAAGTAGTTCTGTATCACAACGCGTAATCAACTTCAAGTCCTGCAGGCTTAACCCGGCTGAATGATCGCGAAGTGTGACATATCACAGAAACTATATCATGTCCATGTCTTGTTTTGTCATCTCTTCATTTTGTTCGTGATTAGTTTAGTTCCTGGATTTGTAACATGTACTCCATGACTCCATTCGATTTACAAATGGCTATTTCATTTTTTGCTTATTATGTGTTCTTCGTGTTTCTTTTCTGATGCTGTGTTCTTGTTAAAATCTATTTGTATACTCATGCCTATAATTAAATCGTTAATAAAAGTTATTTAAATACCTAGTTTATGTGTTTTAATGTATCGAATTGTATTCTAAATATGTGACGCACAACTTGCTAAACTATCGCAAGCAACATCGCCTATTAATGGTAAGTCTAGAGGTTATGTTTAAGACATTACTGCAATTGAAGATGTTTTATTTTGGTAAGGATGTATACTATAAACAAGATAAAACAATAAACAACACGGGTTCGGTTAGAAAATCCATATATTTAGTAAAAATAAATAGTTGTTGATCCTTAAAGTCATTCTCTCACCAGAGGACGTGCTACACAAGTTTCGCTTACACCTCTGTCAACGCCCGGTGTACAAGATTCTTGTACAAAATATAAATAATAAATAAAATGCTCGTGAGATTATTTTGATCTCTGTATATTTGACTTAAAATGAAAATGGGTATTTTTTTTAGAACAATGTTTAAGATATATTTTAACCCAAATTTTCGGGGAACTATTTTGCGACATGTGACGATAGAATATCACGTATATGAGAACTACTTTTCCCGGCGTTGACATAGGTGTAAGCGAAACTTGTGTAGCACGCCCTCAGGTGAGAGAATGCCTTAAAGTCTTAAGCCCAAAAAATTCATTAATATCCGATATACATTTTGAAACTAGTAAGAGTGCGCGTCTTAGAGACTGTTTACATAACATTTACCTCGCACTTCCTGAGATCTTCCCTAAATATATGCATGTGAAAAGAAAACAGATATATTTTTAAGTAAACAGTCCTTCTAATGACGCCATAAGATAACACAATGGAGACGTTATTAAAATAGTAATATCCACATTGTATTTTGGTTAGGGGAGATGCATATTTTTTATTAAAACAGCGGAATAAAGCTTTATAGATTGTCAGGACATCACCCAAAACAAGAGAAGTGTAAATGACTGTAGCATCCTGTTCATGCATTGATGTAATTGAAATCAAGTGAACTTCAATGGAAAATACACATAACCCTACATAATTATATAAATAAATATAATGTCAACATAAATTGCAGGCATGGAGAGATGTTTGATGTCCATCACTTTGCACAGCTGATATGATTGTTGTCATGAATATGGAAACATGAAAAGTTTCTTTGAGTTTAATAGCATATCGTAAAATTTGGAAAAAAACAACACCACCAACAACACAACAACAAGTGTACACATATGACAGTCAAACGTAAAAACAAATACAAACAAACAATAAACTGTGATGGAAGAAGACATAAAATAGAGCATACCAGACACTTACACGGCCAGTCGGCAAACGGGCCGATTGGGATGGCTACATTGGTTTAAAAAGTCAGTTTATTTCTCGTAAAAGCAATGAAGTAAATACGTTGACTAGTTTACTTTCTTTATATTGCCTATTCAGTTATATTCACAGCAAATTATCATAAGCCTTCGGATAGATATTTAAAAGATTGCCAATTTCCTGTGGGAAATTCCATCATGCATATTAACGTTTGATGGACATTAACCCTAGATGATATAAAGCTAGGCACATGTAAGCAACTACACTCTAACCATCGCCAAATACGACTCCCCTTTTATCGTTTAAGTCTAGTCAAGTCAAGTAATATTTATTTTGAAAGTCGGAGGCATATAACAAATATGTGTAACATACAATAGTACAAATAACACATATTAAAACACAAGCTCTGTAGAGCTTTTAAAATCGACTTAACATAAATAAATAAGACAAGCACAGATAACAGCATAGACAGTATAAAATACATACAACATGTGAAACACTTATACAACAACTTATGAACAGTTATATTGGGTTATAAATTTGGATACAAATTTAAGATCTTAAAAACATAAAATCCTAAAAAGCACATGGATATGAGCATTAGATCAAAGTTGCATATAGGTAGTAAGAAGGTAAAAGTTATTAAGTTTTATTACATAACATTAATTTAAGATTAATTAAGATTCTATATGTTGGTTTAAAACACTCCTAAATATAAGGCATTACATCAAAACAATAATATCAATGAGCGTACATTATTAAGTAAAACACACATTTAAAATAAGCACAAGCACATAAAAACAAGATTTAAAAGCCATGGACATACATGTACATAGGTAGTAACTACATGTTACAAACATATAGGAGACAAAAAAACCAAAAAACAAAAAAACAAAAAACAATGCTCAACTAAGATTCTAAGGCTAAGCAGAACAAGCATAAACTGGCATAAAGCAGGATAAGCCAACTAGCATGCAGAGTACCCCACAACTGATGGTGCCTCCTGTCAACCACACGCTGAACATTTGCACTCAGGGCCGTCCCAGCTTTTTATAAGGGAGCTAAATTGTCTATACGAAGTACATTCCCTGAATTCAGCTTGTAAGGAGTTCCATAGTTTGGCTGCGGAATACCTGAAAGAGCTCTTAGCGTACCGTTCTGTTCTAGGTGTAGGTACTTCTATTAAGTTTCTGTACCTAAAATTGTAAGCAGAATTCTTATATTGTAATAGGTCATGAAGATAAGTTGGTCCCATTTTATTTAAAAGTTTTAAAGCCTCCAGGGCAACTGTTTTCATCCTTCGGGTTTTTAGAGATGGTAGTCCAGACTTTTTCAATAAAATATCATAAGAATTTTGATAATCTTCATAAATAAATCTTAATGCGCGTTCCTGGATCTTCTCTATCTTTTTAACATTTGTCTCACTTGTAAAGTGCCATGTCAAAGGGCAATAATTTAAGTTTGACATTAACAAAGGAGTAATACATAGTGAGTCTACCCAGCTTGTTTATATTTCTACCTATCCTTTTCATAACATTTAGTTGACATGCTGCTTTTTTTTACAAATATTTGATATGTGAGTATTGAAATTCATCATAAAATCAAAAGTTACACCTAACAATTTAACTTCAGGATCACATTGAATAGAGCAGCTACCCAGATTAAAAGAAATGTTAAGATCTTTAGTTTTACGACCTAGAGCAATAGCTTGAAACTTATCTGGATTAGCTTTCATATGATTAAGTTTAAACTAATTTATGAGACATAGGGAGTCCTGTTCAAGGGTATGTACTAGGTCCTTTGGGCATTTGCTTTGGTATGAAAGAGTATTATCATCAGCATAATTATATAAAGAGCTTCTATGAACAAAAAAAAATCATTTATAAAGATGTTAAAAAGAAGAGGACCTAGTATAGAACCTTGCGGGACTAACTTTACAATATGCTGAAAAGTACTATATTTATCCCCTAATTTTATACATTGTTTTCTACAGTAGAGGTAACTCTGGATTATGGTGACAGAGGATTCAGATAGACCATAGTGCCTACATTTTAGTAAAAGCAAATCATGCGGAAGGCAGTCAAAGGCATTTGAAAGGTCCATGAGCACTGCAGCCAAATAAAAATTCTCATCTAGAGCTTGTTTCCAGTCCTCTGCAACCTTCAGAAGTGTAGTGCTACAGCCATAACCTGGTCTGATTGCACCAAGAAGTGGATTAAAAATATTACTAAAATGTTCAATAAGTTGAGTGTACATAGCCCTTTCAAATACCTTTGATATAACTGGCAGCAGGCTGACTGGTCTATAGTTTCCTTTGTCTAATGTACTGTTTTTCTTTTGTAAAGGCACTACTTGTGCTATTTTCATTGAATCAGGAAAAAATACATTCATTGAAAGATCTATAAACAAGGTTAGAGATAGGTTCCGAAATAACAAAACTAGCTAATTTAACCATTTTAACAGAAATATTGTCAATTCCAGTAGCCTTTTTTTACATTCATTTGGTTCAGTTGTTTAGAAACAAAATTCTCATCAATATTTGTAAAAGACATTTCTCTGCAATTTTTATCCTCCATAATCTCTTTGATTTTACATATACTTTCGTGATTATTGTCAAATTTTATAGATTCATCCCCAATATCCTTTGCAACATTGACATAAAAATCATTAAAAATGTTACAAATGTGTTCTTGGTCAGTAACTAAATTATCATTTTCAAGAAGAACTGTATTTTTCTTAACGATTGTACTTTTGTTTGTTAGAAAAGGCTTTATTGTTGCCCAAAAATCTTTACTATTTGTACCACCAGAACATCTATCAATAAAATATTGGCCAATTGACTTGCGTTTAATTTTTGTAACAATATTTCTCATTTGCCTGTACTTGTGCCAGTTTTTATCAGTCTTTTTGTTTCTTAGATTTATTAAAGAGCATGTGTTTTTGAAATACTAACTTCCGGAGTACAGAGTTCATAAAAGGTGCCGGGCATCTAGGCTGTTTTTTAGTTTTGACTGGGGCATGCTTATCAAAACAAGTTTTAATTGCAAAGCCAAAGGCCTCTGTAGCCGCATTCAGTGATGGGTCCTGTGTAATATTTTTAAAATCTATTTGGCTGAGATCTTTATAAAAAGCATCGATGTCAAAATTTTTAAAACTTCTATAAGAAATCCACTTAGTTTTACTTGGGGGAACATTAAAATCAAGCTGAAAACATACCATGTTATGAAAATCACTAAGACCGCAGGTAAAATTTAAAACATTAAGACATTTGTCAGGTTTGTTAGTTAAAATAACATCAATAAGGCTTGGATCTGATTTAAAACAAGTAGGTTCATTGATCATATTTGTCAAGTTAAAAATATCACAGATGTCCTGTAGGTGCTTGCTTTTGTCGTATTGAAGCATATCAGAGTTTAGATCCCCTATGTATAAAAAATTATCATATTTAGATGAAATTTTATCCATTGAGTTGCATAGGTCATCAAAACATGTTAAGCTGCTTTCACTAGGGGGTCTATAGACTCCAGTTATAAGCCATTTTGAGTTGTTTAAAATAATTTCTATGCCAACCGATTTTACAATCTTGAATTCTAATTGTTTCTTTCTGTCAGCTGGAAGATCAGATCTCACATAGGCTAAAACACCACCGCCAAAAGCTGTTCTGTCATTTCTCCACAGATGAAAATTATCAATTTGGAATTGTGCATCTATGAAAGTTTCATCTAGTTTTGTCTCTGAAATAAATAAAATGTCAACAGTGTTTTTGAGAAGGAGGTCCTTTATAAATGGATACTTATAACGAAAACTGTTAATATTAAGATATGCACACATAAAATTGTCTCTATGCTGATTCCTAGCTTTGGTAAGGGTTTCGAAAATGTCATTTGATGTATCACCAGTTGAGTTGAACGACTCCTCTACTAAGCTTAATCAAAGAAAGAGTCAGTAAATTTAAAGCCGTTACACTCAGTACATAACCATGGATCCTCTGAATGTTGCAGATTTATATATTCAGCTGGGGTAATACTGGCACATTTAATATGCCACCAATATTGACACACTTCGCAGAATACAGCTCGATGATTGCTAGCCACAGGCTTTCTGCACAGGCCACATGGGTGTCTGACTGGGCCTGGGTTTAGGGCCACATCTCCAGAGATTGCAATTATCATCATTTGGACAGCTGTTTTCACGTGTATTGGCATAGGATCGAGTTTGTTTCTACGTGTATATCTACAATGGTAGTACAGTATGTAGTAGTCTGGTATTTAATTTGTAGATAGAAGTAGATCGTAGTGTTCCATATCAGTTGGTTTAGTCTGGGTATTATAATTAGGCGAAACTTTATTACCTGAAAGGGCGTCGTTTCTAGTGTATAACCCCAAAAAGGTCATTCATAAGGTCGCCGAAAATGACTGGTGTTTGCAGGGAAGAGCTTCTCCATGAACGTATCGTGGCTTGTATGGATAAGAATTATATAAAAGAAAGCTAAAAACAGTTTTAAATCTTTTCCACAGGGCGCTGCCATATTGTTTATGATCTAGGTCCTTCAGATGTTAAGTTCCGTCGCACTGGCCGTGGGCTTGCCATCAACCACGTCAAATGTTTATACAAGTGATAAAAACAACGGCAATAATTTACATCTGGGCTAATTAATTCTCAGTAACAATATCGAATAAATAAAAAAAAACAATGGATTTCGTTCTGCTGAAGAAACAACAACAACAAACAACAACAACACCAACAACAGAAACATGTTAAAAAATATGATAAAAATGAAAAGGTCACATGACAATTGTAACTGATATTAAAAGTTGAACTTACACCTGTCGGTAAATTAAATTTTCAGAGTTATAACCCCACACTGGGACGGATCATTGCACAGATGTTCCTGTTTACGCTTAATGATTTGCAATAGTCCTAAAATAGTAATAAATAACTGCCACCACATTTTGTGCAAGGCGGCTGACAAAAGACAGCCCAAGACATGTCTGTTACACTAATGAGTCCCAGAGGATGCACGGTCACGTAGAGGGAGCTATGTCCATTATACCGACTTTATTTTCATGATATACCAATTACCTAATAGGACAAGCGTTAATAAATAACTAATAATTTACTAAAAACACAAACGACAAGAGGACAAGTCGAACATCTATAAAGATCAAATGCTGATATCAATATGGAGTCGGAAATCTAATTGGTATTGCCAATTAAGTTATTGTGGCAAATATCAGGTACAGTAAAACACGCATTTGATCAGTCCCCTCTTATAAGCCTGTAAAATTAATGGACGTTTGTTAAAGGATATATTAACGGAATTGTACAATATAAATAAATAAATAAATAAATAAATAAATAAATAAATATATATACACACACACACACACACACACACACACACACACACACACACACACACACACACACACACACACACACACAAATGTAGAAACGATACAAATACTGATAACTGAATATTGTACAACATCCATCACTTGCAGCAAATGCCTCTCATATGGTTCTAAATACACATTTACGGATAAAATCAGTAAGAGCAAGAGTTATCTTTTTTTCACGAGGTTTGGTGGACTTGTGTGAGTGGAAAGACTTTGATTTCTGGAAAAAGGAGACACGCCTTAAACCAAAGATACAGTACAGTTAAAAGAATAATCAGTGTTTAGCCTTAAACTAAACTAAATAAATAAAATAACACACAAATGGCGAATAGTATGATCGCCGAATATTCTTGCGTCATAACTAGCCAAGGTTGTAAGTTTAATATATTGACTGAGTGCATATCTCATACAAACAGAATAAGAGAATCAGAGAAATAAATTAATAAATGAAAACCTGCAAACGATTTGCGTAAAACTGCTAATTGAATTGACATATGTTAATAATGTCATATTGCCGTTATATGTAGGCTTTATTTGTGTTTAGTATCGTAGTCGATGATTCTCTCGTCATGAAATGCAGATTAAAGGATGTTGATGCGAGACAATAAAGTTTTTGTATTGTAATATTTTCTGATCATTGTGTTATTACACCCCATAATTACATTTAACGTCAAACCAGACTTCGCCCGGCTAACTTTTTTTGAATTACGACAGTGTTCTCGTATCGATAAAGAATGATTTCTTTTAAAACAAATAAACCAGTGTTCGACGACAATGTCAGCAAACAACTTTTTTTATGCCTGAAGTCAGAAGTTCCATATATTATATTGCATCGATTTCCCAATTGTTTTCTAATTGTTTTGCACCCCCCCCCCCCCCATAATAAGATTCTTTAAATAACAATCAGATTACGTTTTCCACGAGATTACCATTCTTTCACGTGCCATGTTTATTGAATTGTGTATTTCCACAACATACTACGACTTACATGATAAATTGTACGGATTAACTGTTAGAGGAAAAAATTGTATTTATTGCAGTATCGATACAGAAAAATTGGAACAGGTTGTAATCTGATTCGGCAACTTTATTAGGACAATTACACGGAACATCATTTTATGAAAAGCCATACATGCACGCTGGTCAGTTTTTATATACTCAAGCAGCTAATACTTGGTAATTGATTCAAATTTTACAAGGCTATTTGGATTCTATTCTAATAAACGTTTCACCTCATCAATTACTTTATTCTTTTCCGATCTACAAAAAAGGCCGTCTATTGTCATTGCTCTTGAGATTATCCATTGAAAGGAGTATATAGAAGCAGTTTACTTCCATTCTACAACGAATACGCAAGAAAACATAAGTTTATTCCTTTATATTTTGATAACAATTCTAACATATGAAGCTAGCTAGAAAATGCGATATACCGTTTGCCAAGTATTTTAGAAATTAACACTAGGAAACGGTTTTGCTTCGTTCCCACTAGGTTGAAGAAATATTTCCTACCAGAGCAGTCCTTAATTCAGGAAAACTTGTAAATTAAGCTTCGTCAGCTGGCAATATTTTTTTTTTCTCGTACGTAGTCACAAAACAAACATTAGATATGTTTCAGACTGTTTAGCAAAATCACGAAGTTTATTTAACAAGACTTAACGCTATTGAGCCTTCTTGTTGAGCTGATTCTGACTCAGTTTATACCAATTGTTCATCTGACTGATCTCCCCTGTTATACTTGGGACAGTCAGATCTTTCAGCAGTCATTGTGTTACCTTGTAAAACGTTTGCTTTAGGTATGGTCTGAACATTTACTTAGAGATATAGAAATTAGGTTTACACGAGTATATAATGACATTCTTGTTATTTGTGAATGAAATGTTATTTAAAAATAGCATTACTAATAATGATAATAATTATAAGTCAATATGTAATATGACAGTTTTAAATGCAATGTTATTCTTTTTTCTATTTAATCTTTTTCTAGACTTTAGAATATTTACTTTTATTTGTACTTGAAATCCATACATGTTTCATCCATAACCGCATTTTAACAAAAGGGACAACAACATTTGATAGCATTATGTTAAACTTTGCTATCTTTGAGAGAATGTCCTCTTAAAGTTGTCCCATGCTGGCAATTTGCGAAAAGGTTCGAGTTCTGTCTATTATTAGTTTCAACACTTTTAGTGTAGTCTCATATAACAGATAATAGTGTTAGGTATTAAAGTGGCTGTTTTGCTTTAAAACCGTCTGGCTGTTTTTCCTGCGGGAGACGCTTAATTTGATTTTCTCGATTGGGCATTCTCTGAATAAATGGATTGGTTATGGAATAAATATAGAGTGTCTTTCTTCAGCAGCTGAACACAATAGGTTCTATGTTCACCCGCTTGAATGGTTTCTGGAATCATTAGTATAATTGTACAACTATCATTGTTATCACAAGTGCGAAGGTCGCCAAGTGGCTTGAGTCGCCAACTCATTGGCTCCTCAGTGTCCGGGGTTCGAGCCCCGGTATTAGTGTTTTTTCCTCAGCTGAACCAGTTTACAAGACATTTATCTGGATGCCCTCTATTTATCTATAATAGCTGATTGTCGGCATACGAACAAAACAATGAAACTGCGAAGTAATTACATTTATTTAAACACCTATATATTTTATAAATAGTCATGATACCAATTATTTTTTCAGTTTCCCTTTATATTTTGCATTCGGTGTTAACAGGGATGAGTTCGGCATAATATAAACCACCCACTATATTTTACTTATCATCTTTTACTAAGATGAGCAGAGGTCACATGTATCAAGTCAGCCAACAACTCTGACACGACAGTAGGTGAATGAAGGTTCAATGTTAACTTGTCTATTTGAATATGAAACGTTTATGCTTCAGACTGTGATATGAAAACTGATGGTCATTAGTTTAAATTACATAAGTTCACCAGTTTTTCGAATATGAACTTCGAGAATGAGAATATATTTAAAAACCTGAAGTGATAAAGTGATGAGACGTAACATTACCCAAATAGACAACAAACAACAATTACCGCATGGAACAGCACGTCGGCAGAATGACCTACTGGGGTGCTTATATCGGAGTTTAGAAACAATGTCGCACTTCATATTTTTTTAACAGAGACGAAGTGTGTATATAAAAATGTCACATGAAATTGAGACAACTAACTGCAAGCACATGTATCGTTAGTATAGTAACTGAGCAAACACTACTATTCACAAACAACAAAACAGTCAATGCAAGGGAATATATGTCTAATATGTACAGTAGGTAACTCGGCAATTACATCATTCCCATTAAGAGACACGTTTGTAATACAAAAGTCCACGCGATGCCATAAAGGGCAAGGGTAAATGCTAATATGTCATTTAGAAGGAAACACAAAACTTCACAAACATCCATACACGTCCGCATCGTGTATTTATTTAAAAATGAAGAAGTGAATAACGCATTACTTTCTTTGGGATCCCGGTATTGGCACTGCTCAGGAGCAAGGTCTTTTCAATAATTTCGTCTTAGTTATGACTATTGAGTGCCATATTAACTTGTGAAAATATTTCTGTTATCGACCTTTAACAAGAACCATTATATTACGTGCGGCTGTTATTTATCATAGCCTTGTCAGTCTTGTTCATATATATATATATATTTCACATATGAAATTTTTGAATGAATAACTGAACTCTTTTAGGGAATATATTAGTGTAAGTCGCGTAAGAATATCTGTATTGATTACAGCAAGCAGTCCTTTCTAAAGCATTTCAATTATCACTTCCTTGATTGGTATTCAACGCCTCCCCATACTATTCTATCCGAACACTAACTTTCAAACAATATCATAAACACCGCACATATTTTTATGTCAAGAAGGTCTACTGTTCACTGGTGCAAGTGCACCAATTGGAAAAAACTGGTTAATGGAAACTGATCTGACCGACAAAGAAAGAACCGGACATTCCATAGAAAGTACAAATTGGAAGGTTTACTCAATTACCGCTCAAATATATTATTGTAAAACAATTTGCCGTCAAATCGTTTTGACTGTCTTAAACATAATATATTCCCGTTCTACCTAAGTTAGTTTTATTCACAGGAACCTGTCATGCTTTTTTTTTGTTTCTGTCAGAAATGTTACATTTTATCCGGATCGTCCATAATCTAATGAGTAATAGGCATGAATTTTAATAAAATTTGTTTTTTGATATAATGCTTTTTTATGTTATGCAAACACGTTGAAGTCCTTTTGTCCTTCCCTTTATACTGGATGGTTCACAATACAGTGTCTGGTTGGACCAAAACGTCACTAGTAAATGCATTACATGTAACCATCGATTGAAATATATATCAAGATCAGAGTATTTGTATAATTGCACTTTTACTGGCAGGTAACATTTAGTAAGGATATTGAACAATTACATCGAAGTGTAATTAAACGGGAGAATAAATAAATATAGAAGCAGAAAGGATTATATGTATTATACGTATTGCTGCAGGTTTCTTTGGTTAAAATACTACACAGCAATGGATAGATCCTTTTTCTTTTTGGAATTTTAACAATATCTTTAAATATATATATATATATAATTTAAATTGATATGTACAAGGTTTTTCCAGTAGCAATTAAAATAGTTATAAACTATGGATGAAGTTTCACGCCGTTATATAATATATAAAATAAATTTAAAAAAGAGCACCAACGCAAAAGTTGAACTTTTGTCTTTGATAGAATGTCAAATCCGATAAGTATATGTTGAAATATAATATAGCCTTTTGTTATTTAATGCATATACGGCACGAGAGCTGTTACAGAAAGAACCGTATGTTGTGAGACCACCTACCAACATCGCTTTTTATAATGGAATACAATATGTTGTGAAAATAATTGTTATGCTGAAATCTGTTGACGTACTTTGTGTATCAAATAAATGTTTTTGCTCATGTAACAATAACACAAGAACGACAAACAGCGTCAAATAAATACTTGAGGGTTTTAATTGGAATAGTTTCGGAAATCTAATTAAATCATATCATACATGCAAATCTGTCTGTCTGTTGTCTCCTAAGGTTTTGATAAATTGTTTTTCTCTGATAAGTATAGTTGCAGACATGTAGCTTGTGACGATTTTACTGACAAAACATTCCATAAACTTGAAATTGAAAATAATTTCATGTGCTTGTTTGGTTGTCATAGGACGGATGGCAAAATGCTGCATGCAACATTCGATCTTATCGCAAATCGCTCTTCAATAAAGAAAAGCGACATGTTACAAAAACCAAAAACAACGATTAAAATAATGAGAGCATCCAAAAAATTAATAGAATCGGAAGTTTTTGTCCTGACCGGGCACACTAATGTGTAAAGAAAAAACAACAACCCATCTCTTTCATAAAATAATCAAAATAACACTCACTTTAAATGTCATTGATCATCTATCTCGTTGTGACCTGCAAAATGTGTTCGCTTCCGAACATGTTCGTGTCTTAATACCGTTCAAGATGATCAATTGTGCATATGTTCTTTAATCCCTGATAAGTTTGACAAATATATCCTGTTTAAATTAACCAGGTTTTAACGATTGACCATGGCTGTTCAACTCAAATGGATGTGTGAAATATTATGTGTTTTTTTATACAGGTAAGGTATAATAGAAACATGGGAAATACATCGTGCATACACCATTTACACATTTAAAATTTTGTTATATGCAGTGTTTTGATATTAGAATCGGAGGTGAAAAGGTAAGGTCAAGGTCTGGTTTATAGTCTACTTCTACACAAATGGCATATTCAGCCGTCAGCACAATTTTACGCCCGAGTCATTGGGTATATTCGTAAATCCTGTATGAGCAACTGAGACATATGGCGCTAGGAATTTATTTCCATGGACCAAATAACCCTCGCAGGTACCCATTAATACACCTAGGCGGAGAACAACAATTCGAGGTCTTGCTCTAGGAAATTATCGCTGACCCGACCGAGGATCGATCCACGGACCTCGTGATACGGGGTCGCGCGTCCTACCACTGGGATATCGGGCTCTTCAATACAAACCAGTGCACAGAATGTAGGTAGCACTACATCTGCTTCAAATGGACACCGTCTCCAGATAACTGAAATACTGCTGGTGAGTTAATAAGCTCAATAATCATCAAAGTGAAACTATCTTACTCCAGTAGAAGTAGAACAACACATGCTCCAAGGTCAATTGAAACTTTTATGCAAAGTAATAATAATTGTTCGTGGAACGTTGTAGCTGCAAGAAGCTATCTAAGAATCAAATATATTTTTTTTTCAATTTATGAGGGTGACAGCATGTCACTGCAAACAATGTCTACCTAGCTTTCATTTTATAAACTGCTCAACAAATAATAATGTATTAAATTAAACATGTTTCCTTCTGATATATGTGTGCAATTATTTTGAAAAGCAGGGTGACCGGATCGTGTCTACGTATTTTGGCGTCTATTGCACTACTAATATTGGTTCAGCCATGCTTTACAATGATCCTTGTGTATTTTGTTGTTTCTCATCGCTGTTGCCCAAACCCTGCAAGAAGAAAATTAACTTTAAATTAAGACGAAGTCTTGTTTTAGCCATGCTGATATTGATATTCACGCTGCGGGGTACTTTACGGTGCATTTCTAATATACCTTAATTTAAATTAGATTGTCCTTTCAAAATTGGAGATATTTTTATGAGTTCCGAACAAATTTTATTTAAATTAATGCAAATATATTTTGATATCGACCATTTGGATCAAAATGTTACCATCTGTGACACACTATTGCCTGAGTTGATGTGGAAAGTGGCGTATTCTTTTCTTTACAGTATACGCGCATGTTCATAAACAGTTTGCTGTATATGTGACATAAATAGAAAGTTTACAATTTAAGCAACTCTATTTTGCCAACATGATAGCTGCTATTTTTGTTATTCTTTAAAGAGATGAAAAACAAATATAGCTGCACACCTAAATTTCATGTGGAGTTTATAGGAATTGAGACAAGCCCTTAAATGAGTATCACATGATTTGCAAACTGTATTTTCTATTGCAACATGAACTTCATTAACGCTAGGATAGGTTTGTTCTCGTGACGAGAAATTGTATCAAATAATAATTTTCCAATATTTCTAACAAAACTGTTACTGGCTTCAAGTGGATACTTTAAAGTAATACCTTCTCCAGAACACTATACATAAGAGCAAAGGCAATAGACGACCCTGAAGCAAAGTGAAAGAACTGAAGACATTAATTGTGTTTGTTCGACAAACGCTGAATCAAAATTGTATTCTCAGCAGGGCTTGTGTTTAATTGGACCTTCTCGCACAACAATGATTATTTTGAGAGATATAAAATGTGATTCTTCTGTTTGCAACAGAGGGCACCCATGAGTTGTTAACACCAGACCAGTCCCTTAATGCGTGGGACAAATCTGTCATTTTAGGACGTGTCAAAGGCGGTCCAGTTAAAATATTCATCTTCCACTACTAACAACAAGACGACTCTAGAATAACACTGATTGCGTGATAACACTATCAACATTTTGTGTGTGTAGTTCTTCTAATGGAAACGTCAAATCCGGGACATTATTTTTTTTCCAAATAGATCAGTTTTCTTTTCATTGCTTGAATTTGAGAAACCTCTCAGGAAGTGCGAGGTTAGAGCTCTGTAAAACTGGTTTAAGCTCCCCAGTCGGTCTCTTTTGCCGACTGACCGTTCCAAGGCGGTAACTGTTGGGTTTGCTCTGTTTTTTAATGACTCATCACAGATTTGTTATTACTTTTACATTTGCCTTGTATGTAGGACTTTGACATATTTCCTTATTAAAGAATAAACAGTGTATAACATTTCCGAAAGTTGCAAACATAAATGTGGCTCAGTCAGCAAACATAATACCAAATCAATTATACCAAAACTTAGTTTGCTTGGACAAGTTTAGACATGCAACAATTAAATCAATTTTAGGTGCATTCTTTCATATACTAACCATGGTGACGCTACGGCGGGACCGGCTATTTCAAGACACAAGTCAAGTTGCTTATTAGTCAAAAAGCAAAGAAGTACACATGTGGACATATGATATTTAACTGATTTGCTGCGATCCAACTACCTTCGCACCTGATATAACAGAATGTCAGCAAATCGGAAAAAACTCTAATAAATATTTTTGAAAAACAACAACAACAACAACAAAAACCACATGCCAGACGCATATAGAATCTTTTGACACCCGAACACTTTCTATTTTGAAGAGTCAATAACAAATGTATGAAGATTTCAGCTATCACTAAAGAGTGAATGTGAAATTGTGTAAAAATAACGTTAAGTTCAAAACACCCGACTACATCGCATTTAAATCTAAGGCAGGATTTAAAAAAAGAATCATGAACTACGACTGTCTACAAAGAATATGAACATACGATCTTAAAGTGTCATCTTAATATATTATTATATATTCATTTAATCGATGTAATTAGACGCGTGTTTAGAATATATACTCCATTACTGCGTGCATTGGATCTTGGCTACAGAAAAAGCGAACGTGAATATCTAAGTAGGCTAACTTGATAATCCCGATGTCTTTGAGTTTGCTTTAAATTGTTAATAATAAATTCCGCTTTTCAAATTGATCTAGACTACCACAAAGATAGAGATTTATTTTTGTTGTTGCATTTGCCATGGGATATTGTTTATGTGTTCCAGCGATGTCTACTGTAGATTAAAAAACAACGTGTCTCATTGTGATGAATCTAATTTTGTGACACTAATGAATCCCAATCACTTCTGTTAGTTTTCAGCACACATATTGATACTTTATTTAAACAATGTAAATTTAACCTAATCCTAAACACACCAGTAACCACTCTTTCACCGTGCTGCTAATATGTTGTTCTAACTTCAGGACGCATTGTAGTGAGGGGAAACTACGCTAGAACCACAGCACACATATCTGTAATTAAATGTCATTGATTCGATATTATTGATTTGATTTTATTGATTAAATTAATTGTACTTTGCTTAAAATCCTTAGCATTTTTACAATTGAAGTCAGTCTGGAGTTGTCAATTAATTGGAGGTTAAGGAAAGTATCTAGGATTCCGGCGCATTTGTCACTGTTGGAAGTCAGTTTAAAGCATTTTTGTTTTATATACACATGTCTTAAATGACAAACACGTCAGTCCTATCAGATGCGTTAAGATAAATAATAGTCATGATCATTTCACCTTTGTAAAATTAATTTTGATAACTCGTATTTAAAGTACGTTACACAGTTGCCCCCACCACCACCCCCACCCTCCCCATCAAATAGTTTGCACTCTTACTTTGCATCTTTCAGTTCTCAATTACTTAAGAAATCTGTCACCGGTCATCAAAACTAATAATTATTTCTCTACATTAAGGTAGAGCAGCTGTAGTGTTGCACATCCAATTGAAGAGCATCACAATTAGGGATCAAATGCTTCCAAACAGTGGATTGAGGGTTTGAATCCCTTCATGGGGACGAATGGTCAATTTTTTATTTCTACTTTTTCACCTTGACAATTATTTCTGTATCACTTTACAAGATAACGAAGGCAAGATTTAAAGTTTTCAATTTAACTCTTGTTAATGAATTTTAATCGCACGGTGTATGATTATTTTAACAAATTCGTTTCCTAGTATATATAAAGTCTAAAAAAATCAAAGCCATTAAGTGATTTAAAAAAAATAAATATTTTGCATCATCAGCCAAATTACTTTACCAAAACATTTTGGGAAACTGTGAAATAATCGTTTTGCTATGAAAAGGTCGGTGATTTTTTTAATGAAGAACAGTATGCAGGAAAAATGGGAAAATCAATCGTTGACTGTGCTCGTAAACGAATAATTACAAATATGGGATTTTGAATCAAAACAACAAAGTTACGTATTTGGTAGGTTTATTTAATGCTATATTTTGTTTCCAAATAATACTCATTAGTAAAACACTTTTCCCAAAGAGGATATAACAAATTATTTGAGTTTTTTTCTTATATCTAAAAAATAGAAACCTTCTATACCAATTTTAGAAAACAAAAATATCCATAAATTCAAAACTGGATCGAGAACTTTCTTAAATCTTGGCATACATGTCTTCATTAAATTATACAAGACATCAGTAATTTTAACTTTCAAATTCTTTATTTATTCTATTACACTTGCTTAACCTTAACAACGACTATATATATACTTATAAATAAACATTTCATGATGCATAATCTCAAATCGCGTTTAGTATTAGAGATTTAACTAATTAATTGCAGGACACAATTATTACACTTTACACAACATTGTTAAAGAATTCCAATTCGAAAAATGAAAAATTAAAGCCTTTTTTAGACGTCATTGTAATACATTGTATGATTATTCTAAAACGTAAAGCAACACAGCAAAACCTATCGATCTGTTTTCAGACCGTCCCCTGTCGTGATCATCCATCAATTATTCATCGTGTTGGTATTTTTATACTTCGGATGTTGGACTCGACGAACGAAAGAAACTTGAAACAGTTATGTACATTTCTGTAATTGTTGACTAATTGTTAAAAGTTGTCCCATGCTGGCAATCTGCTTTGTAGGAAGGTAATGCTTGCCATTTTCCGACCCAACACATTAGTATAGCCTAATAAAGCAGCACGAGACATCAAACAACTTTGCTTTGACAACCGTATGTTTGCTGTCGCACATTTTATTGCGCTTTTGTAGTGTATATTCCCTGGAATAATTTTGTTCAGGAAATAACTTCAGTTAATCATTAGTTTGCAGTTTGAAGAGTTATCAATTTGATGTATGCTACAGCTTACCTCTACAAGGTAGAATGATTTACGTAGTATGATAATTGAGCATTGTGTCAGTTATTTCAACGAATCTAACATATCATCTCTTAATTTTGATAAATAAAGTTATGGTTTTAATTCTAGACGCTGTTCTATAGGATGGTGTTGTTAAATTATGAAGCACGCAGTTATAACACAGTCTAAAGTAATGACAAAATTATTCATATATGTATTTGATGAAGGTGGGGTATCATATTTAACCGCCTGGAAATTCATATGAATATTATACAAATTGTCTGAATTTTGCTTATTTTTTGGGGGAGAAAAAACGGTCTCGTAGCTGATGCTAAGACTACATTTATGAAGCTCCAACCAGACCATTTGCCTCTTACACTAATACACACTTTGCTTATTATTATCATCAATGTAGAATTACATAGTGACAGTGGGATATTTGTGTATAAGAAAGTTAAGTTTTAAAAATATCCGCCTTGAGTTTTATTGATGCTTAATGTTATTTTATTTTACAAAGGAAATGTACATAGCATGCTTTGTTGTTATCCGGTTTTTATTGCAACCTTTTTCTATTTATGGATCTCGCGTTGTTTTTCATCGGATGGCTCCCACTGTTGGAAAAGGGTTATACATATTTGTGGGGCTCCGGATCTATCTGAAAGACAATATGCCCTAATAACCAGTCTACGTCTGGCTAACCATTCTATGAATAAAATAGGTTTTTAAATCTTTTAAAGGCGATTTGCAATACAAATGATAGACCACTAGAACATTAAGCACCATTTCATTTCTTTTTCTGTTTCATATTTGTATACAAGATGAAAAATTGACCTTTTGATAAAATGATTTTGGTCAGTGATATAGATTTAGTAAAGATTAGTAAAAATAAAGATTTAGTAAAGTAACCATTTTTTGATATAACACTTAGTTTCTTTCACCTTCTGAAACCCTTTCTGTTAGTCGTCTTGCATCGATTATAAATTAGAAATGCCAAACAACAGACGCCATACGTTCTCGGAAGACGAATGACACAAAGCGGCGTGTTTGAGTCTTAGCGATAGTTAAAATATCTTGTGAAAGTTTTTTTTTAAAATGTTAAAGCTTTGCAATATACATTTTTTCTGCTACTTTTAAGTAAGGAGATGTTAAGAGTGAATAATAGAAACATGTTATTTTTTTGATTGACAACATCTTATCCGTTTATTCGAAAATGTCTCGCATGTTCTTGTTTGTTATTACATTAAACCTTAATATGCTTGACAAGACTCTACATTGCTAATTGCTAATTACGCGTAACGTCAGGTTATAAAAAGCCTCGGGGATGCCTGTGTTTTATTGTATTTCCAGACATAATACTTTGTCGAATTAATACCTAATGAATCAATAAATAACATAGTTTAATGCCGTCGACACTATCAAAATTAATGGATCGCATAGTTTTCACTAGGTTTACATAGCAGATCATTTATTTGTGTAGGAGTTACATAGCAGAGACAGGTCTTGGTGTTTATACCTAAAGAGAAATGGCCAAAAGTTTAAACATTTAATAATAAATGCTAGCACAAGTTCGAGTAAATCAAGATACAAGGTTTTATAATGCCCGCGATGTTTTTGTATCAAGACTCAGAGAGAGAGAGAGAGAGACAGAGAGAGAGAGAGAGAGAGAGAGAGAGAGAGAGAGAGAGAGAGAGAGAGAGAGAGAGAGAGAGAGAGAGAGAGAGAGAGAGAGAGAGAGTTGTTTATATTGCAACTTAATATGTTTAGTATACCTGTATATTATACCCTTTAACATTAGCTGTAATTTTAATTGTTATGCTAACTTAATTCTATTGGCATTGTTTGTGTATCAATTAAAATTGATAACAAGAAACACTATATATAAATGAATGCGGTATGACGGCCGAGGAAGTTATACAACATATTCTTACATTTTCGGTTAAGTTTGAAGAGGATAGTAACATTTCTGTTAAGAATAAAGAAAAGCAATAAAAACAATTATTAGAGTATTTATCCAAGCACTCCAATCTTTTACTCGCTAAAAGTTTGTTTATTTTGTTAAAATCGCAGCGATACAATTAAGGCCATATTTGCGATGTCAAGCTAATTACTTGTTTAGGAAAACCCCAGACAAATGTCTGGTTAGAACTACCGGCGCACCATAGGTCAGCTGGATATTCTTCACACAGAAAAGTTTTCGACATAAAATGGAAGTTCTCTTAATAACTCTTACCCAACAATTAAAGTAATAAAGTTCAATCTTAAATTGTTTTAATCCAATTAGTAAATGACATATATCATATCATATAAATATAATAATATTTCGCAGAAAACACGACAAAAATTTATTAAATGTCACGATGTATACATTTGTTTTTACTTTAGTTCATTTTAATACAAACCTAAGGCAAAGTGCAGTTACATAGAATAAAAAGTACAAGTGCGTCTTAAAGTTTTAGTTTAATTAATAATCAGTAATGTTCATGTTTAAGTTTATAATATTTATGAGTTTGTCATTCAAATCAGAAACTAATCGCATTTATAGTAATGATGTTTTTAAAATGTTACAAGTTTATTATAATATTGTAATTTTTAAGATTGCGTGAACACACTGGATTTCAAAACAATCTGATGAAAGACATCGCGAATTACAGGCATTGCCAAAACATGACTTTTGTCAATACAAACCATTAAAAGATAACAATTTTCAAACCACTCAATAAACAGCAATATCGATAAAGTACAAACAAAGCTTCGCGATTCGTCAAGTGATGTACCTTTATTTGCTACAGTATGTTAAAAGCACAATGCACAAAACGGTCCTGTTTTGTGCACAAATAATGCATTTCTCGTAATGTAAAAGCATCATTGCAATTAAGTAAACGAGTTTTTACGTTGTCTTTTATTTCAACAAATTTGCTTGAACGAGGTTTCGGTTGTTAATGGTGTTTATTTATGCTGGATCACAGTGTGTTATGTTCTTACAATCATTAGACGTTCTGTGTTAAACAAATGCGTTCTGAGCAAATTTCAAAAGAAAACCGAATTTTGAATGTCACTAGTTGACAACTAGTATGATTCCTGTAAGAAAATATGACAAAGCAATATAAGTACTGCAACATATAACAAAATATGTAAAGGCACAAGGCAGGGGCATTTATTTACATGCCAGTCAGTTGTAGAAGTTACAACAAAACAAACAGAACAAACCCAACAGTAACCGCCTTGGAACAGTCAGTCGGCAAACTGCTTAAACCGGTTTAACAAAGCTATAAACTTGCACTTCCTGAGAGGTTTACAAATGCACGCCTTGAAAAGAAAAAATATCACTTTAAAACAATGACTGAGACCTTCGTAATTATCTTATTAAACTCGAAACTTCGATTTACAGATAGGCTCGTTTTTTTTGTTGTTTTTGTTTTTGTTTTTTTTTGTTTTGTTTTGTTTTTTGTCGCGTTCTATTTCATCAATTTTGGTTTCGCCTTTCGAACAAACAGACATTGGTTAGTTCCGGCCATGTTGCTATGCTTGCTGCCGGTTACTACTGGTTACATCTTCTGTCATGTGACCTTAATTGAGTCTATATGTGCCTGTACACTTCGGAGACCTTCCTTTTATATCAGCCCATTGCAAAGCTTCTAAACTGATGCAGATGAAAGTTAACCTGGTTAAGCTAAAACAATCAAAAGGAATCATCTACTAAAATATTTCACAGACACAGAAACAGAAATTTTTTTTTTACCATACACTACACCATGGTGCAAATATAGCCTTTCATGTGCATGAAAACGCTGTATTCGTAACTTAAAACAATCAGTAAAAATAGTTAATAACGTTTATACTGTTTAAAACTACTTATCTTACAAAAGTTTAGCAACTTTGTAATCGTAAACATTCTAGCTTCTTTTATTATTCAACAATCTTTCAAAGATTTGAACATTTTGAATTAAATTTTAAGCTCAATTTACTAAAGCCCAATTTACTTTCTGAATACCAATGCACCATTGTTTTAAAAAATCATATTATTCTAATCATTCTGCGTCTGTAACATTAAAACCTTGACTGCATATGTCGTATATGCATTTTTCTCTGTAAAGCTGTCGCATGGATACCATTTTAAACAAGCTCTTAAAAGAAGCCAAATAAACTGCATACTTATCTGTTGCTACATTAATGAGACTCTCTCTCTTTCTCTCGGATGAATCGTTTTCTTATTGAGGGCAATTTTGTCTAATATTTATGTTCGAAAACATGCCAAACTTTAATCTTATGGCATTAAATTCGATAACTTGAAGCTCTCTGTTCGAATATTATACAAGAGAGTTGTGGAAATGAAGGACGACTAAAAACAGATAGTTTGTATTTGTTTTAAACTTTAAACTACTAAACTACAGCAAATAATTAAACAAACAATATTATTTACATACGCAATAAATGCGAGTTAAATGGAACATCTACAATATGTACAATTTATACTCATTATAAATGCACTGACAACTAAACAGGTCCATCGAGTCAAGATAAAGATCAGCTTGAAATAAAACAGTCTCAGCAATGACCTAAAATTGGAATAAGAAAACATTTGCTTAAAGGAAACAGCACACTTAGTATAAACATACTGTCATTAATATTGCGAAATAAGATATCCGTTTATTTATATATCAATGTTTATAATCTTAGGCACGTCTAAACATGTCAAAAACTCGGCCTCGCGCCGCTCTATATGTGCTGCCATAAAATAATGACATGTGACGTCTTAGACATTACCAATGTCAGGTAAACATTTGTCTTGTGTCAACTGTTTCCAAATGCACAAGAAACCGGTGTCAATATACATTTGTGTTCACAAAGTATAGTATAATTTATGATTGTCGTTATCTAAACGATATAGGAATGTTTATTGAACTCAAGTTTTTTTCCTTCAAGCCAGTCATGCGTACAGGAGATGTTGAAATGTATTACGCGAGCTTGGGGTGTGCGACATTTTTTTCATTTGAAAACTAAGTTTTATTCCATTTTATAACAATATAGCTTAAGTTTGGAACAAGTTGCTAAAACAAAACTGCTATTTATATCTACACGATTATTTTCGAACCTTGATTCATTTCTTGTTTATACAATAGGTTACACACTTTCAAAACAAGACTCATTCTTATCATCTAAACACTGACACTTGCCCTGCGAAATGCTGCTTATTAAAAGAAACAGCAAGAGAAGTCGTTGATGCGAAACATCAAAGGTGACGCAAAAACTTGAACAGGTTACAAGTTACAAGTTTATTTACTCTCAGCACATAACATTTATGTGAAATGAGGTACAATGATAATGTTCAAGATACAATAGAATAGAACCGAACCAGGCTGTGTTGAGGTGAGGAAGTACAGTACAACAGATATTTCAAAGAACAACAACAATAGTAAGAAATATGTTAGCCAGGCGGGTCTTTAACAGTTTCAAGCACTCAGCGAAAGAACTTGCTTAATTTGTTCAGTTTCTTAGGGCCATTCTCACACATTACCATCTTAAATATTATTGTATTTGGATGATGTGATTTTACAAATGGGATATGCAAAAATCTTTGGGTATTAAAATATGTGCAGCGAAACAAATAGTGAAACTCGTCTCCTATCTCGTTTAAGTTGCATAGAAAACAGTTACGATTATTGTGATGAACACCCTGCCAGCGCCCCTTTTCAACAGGTAGGTGGTTGTTACGTAGCCTAAAGTTTATAATTGTTTGTAGAGAGTAGTCTGATAGTTCGATATAAAAGTTTTCTAATTTGAGTTCTGCTCTCAGGTAAATAGGTTAAAGCAATATGGGAGCAATTAACAAAGACATGTTTAAAAAGTGATGGTTTAGAATCAGTATACTATAAAATAAGAAGAAAAAGAAAAGGTATGTATTGGCTTATTCCTGAGACTATGGAATGGTTTAAAACAAAAATAAAAGCAAAACCCAAAGCCATTTAATAGGTCTTCCAAGAGGTTACATATGCAGAAAAGTTGCCAATATTATTACAATTAACAATGAAATTAAGGTGTACAAGCAGAAATTGCTCATGAGCAGCGGCCTCACTTTACACAAATAAATATTGTTCAGATAGTATTTTTCTGGAACATAGTACTATGCATACAAAGAACAAATTTTAATATTTAATAAACTAAACCTACTTCTCACATTTAAAATAAAATGGATGAAGACAAACTGAGAGAAACTAATTTATCTTTTTATGGATATTACTAATAAGTAAGTCTGGGTGAAAGGACTTAATAAATAGAAATAAATAGAATAAAAGTCTTGACAAGGAATAAATAGACTCACCCTCTTCACCAAGAGGACTTCAACTATGTTATAAATGCTTTTTTGTGTTTTTCAAATCTTTTTCTTTAATGATTATCCAAATCGTTAATAAAATCTTTTTTAACTTGTCATAACGGGTCTAAGGTTTGAAATCGGAACCATCTGATCCCGAGTCTATAAGCTTAACCTCTTGACTAAGAACACTTCAAAAATATTATAAATGATTTATTGGTGTGTTTAACCTTTCTCCTAAGCAAGTGAATTAAACATCCTAATATTTTATAAGAACCTGTTGAAAACTTGTCGTGACGGGACTGTAGATTGAATTTGAAACCCTTCGATCCAGAGTCACAAAACATAATCAATTGACCACAAACACTTCAGAGTTGTTACAAAAGCATTCATGCCCGCTGGCAGCACTTTGTATGGACCTTACAGAATTCGTTAATGTATATTTTAATGTTGCATTAACATTGTATCTGAAGTCAGATTTTACCATGCATACTCAACAGACCGTTCAGAACATTTTTTTCTAGCTATGGACTGTTTCGTTGCTAATAGGAAATCTCAATTTGCATGCACTCCGAACATCGAAGGATGTACCGAAGAGCATTCCTATCTACTTTCGTAATTTAGTGCAGAGTCTCAATGTACATTTAGTTAAAGGTTTAGAATTGTTAATATCAGACTAAGAAAGAAACCAAAATCTCTCGTTTTTACCATGTTTGCATAACAGTTAGACATACAAACAGTAAAAAAAATTAAATAAAATAGAACGCCGTTTACCGAATTAGGACCCATAATTTATCAGGATTAGAAGGGGCAGTAAGTGTAAATGTACGCCGGAAGTAGTATCCCTGACAGTTTCCTGTTGTTGTTGTTGATATTTTCAGGTAGATTTGTTTTGTTTTCTGACCGGATTTGCTACAATTAAGATAATCTCATTCCAATAATTAAAATCTACTCATAGGCTGTGCTAATTTTTTAAAAAAAAATATAAAGCGCTGTCCGGATGTGTGTGTTTTTTTCTCGATAATATAACAAAATGTAATGAACGCAGTTGGAACTCCTCGGTTAATTCCGTCCTCGGGACAATTGGTAATATCCGTAGACAGCACTGGGAATGCTATTTTTTAGATTTGCGAGGACCTGAGCTTTCAAAAATTAACATGTAAAGGCGTACCGAGAATCCATTTGAATTTGGACCCGTATTTTATCAGGGTTAGTGTAAGGGGGTGGTAAGCACACTTTGCAGTGGACATAGTATCCCTGACATATTTTTTTTATATTTTAAGATAGATTATTTTGTTTCCACAGTATGTGCTGTAATGAAGATAATCTCATGCAATTTGGAGCAAATCAAGGCTGAAATATTGTAGAGTTATTAAAATTCAAAATAACTGCATTCCTATGCTCAATAATGGACTAATCCATTTAGACCGGAACTGATAATTTCACTGAAATTATGCGGGTAGACTGTACAAATATTATGGTGTATGTTTTCAGTAGCGGATGAACGTCTTTGCAACACATAACTTTTATTCGCAAAGCTCTTTTTATTGCTCTTTCTCAGCATATAAAGTTTTGTGATGTCCAAAGAAACGGTTCGCTGTTAAATTGCTTCCAAAGTTTTGACATTTAATAAAGAGTAAAGAACAAATTCATTTACTGTGAGCATTCCATGCTCCATCGCGTCGCCAATAACAATCTTGATGTAGACACGGGTGCTAGTAACAGCTGATTGGAATCCGACGGCAGAGCGTGATAAAAAGCGTGTCGCAGCAAGCTAACTCTTCCTAACGAAACATATCACGAGAAACCATTAGTTTCTTCAGTCGAGGTGGCCTGAATGAGGAGACATCATGATAACATTAAATAGTCAAAGCCCAAATTTCACGGGAGGCATAGAAAAATATCATTTAACATATTAAAATGAGGGCATGTTAAGCAAGAATTTAAGGCATCTAATGTTTTGAGGACTTTAATTCAACTCCTATTGCTTAAAATATTAATTGATATCGAGCTAAATGACAATTATGTCCATTTTGTGGTTCCCCTTAAAGGCTGTAACATTTTCTTACACAAAGGAATACTCGGTCAGCTGCGCATAAAAATGTCTGTGTAAGAAAAATGTTAGACACTAGTTCATTAAAACAGGAGAGCATGCATTTCTGCATTAAATCTCGGCATTATATTATGTCGAATTAATACTTTATAAATAATTCATTTTATTGCAGTCGACAATAACTTAATGGATCGTACATTGTTCCCAGTAGAGTTTCCATTCGTGCAGGATCTTCATATTGACGTGTTAACGTTTGTATATCCCGAGAATTGGTCATACGCCTAAAACTGTAATATTAACTTTATAAGTGTTGACGTTGTTTGTCTGCTAAGTAAATACTATTTAAATGACACTCACAAAGGAACTACAAACATCATTTATTAAAATGAAATTACATTATTATTTAAAAAAAATCGTATTCAAACCAACAGGTGCCACTGATTATGTTGGATAAACTGTTATTCTCTGTTAGTTGTAGGTGTTGCCGGTCACTGTTATTTGTAGGTGTTGCCGGTCACTGTTAGTTGTAGGTGTTGCCAGTCACTGTTAGTTGTAGGTGTTGCCAGTCACTGTTATTTGTAGGTGTTGCCGGTCACTGTTAGTTGTAGGTGTTGCCGGTCACTGTTAGTTGTAGGTGTTGCCGGTCACTGTTAGTTGTAGGTGTTGCCAGTCACTGTTAGTTGTAGGTGTTGCCAGTCACTGTTAGTTGTAGGTGTTGCCGGTCACTGTTAGTTGTAGGTGTTGCCGGTCACTGTTAGTTGTAGGTGTTGCCGGTCACTGTTAGTTGTAGGTGTTGCCGGTCACTGTTAGTTGTAGGTGTTGCCAGTCACTGTTAGTTGTAGGTGTTGCCAGTCACTGTTAGTTGTAGGTGTTGCCGGTCACTGTTAGTTGTAGGTGTTGCCGGTCACTGTTAGTTGTAGGTGTTGCCGGTCACTGTTATTTGTAGGTGTTGCCGGTCACTGTTAGTTGTAGGTGTTGCCGGTCACTGTTAGTTGTAGGTGTTGCCGGTCACTGTTAGTTGTAGGTGTTGCCGGTCACGATTAGCACGATCGTACATACTAAAAGTCCATTTAAATAAACATAATCTCAGATTTTAAAACCGTAAAATTACTGATTAACGAGATCGGATGGACCGTTCCAAAAGGGTCTGTGAAGGCTGTTTACATATATCTGCTTATCCAATTAGTGTAAGTGTAAACCCCGTTGTGAGTGGTTGGTCTACTTTATACAAAATAACATGTGTGTTTTGTTTGTGATACTCTTTGTGAGCATTCAAGGTAGGTGTGATCTAAAACTGTCAAAATAACAATAGAGGGAGGAGTTAGAAACAGCGTGGAACGGTCAATTTTGATAACCCATGGAGGTTGCCTTTGTGTTTGTATCCAGATCTGTCGCATTAATAATTAATCAATAACTTCATGCATTATTCAAATTAGGAAAATTTTACTGCAATCGAATCTAATTTGTTGGATTGCACCGTTGTCCGAGTAGAGCACTCGCATTAGATTTTCATTTAAGAACCGGGTTTTGGCACTTCTTTACCTCTAGAGCCGGTCAGAAGTCGAAACTTTCAAAGTCTAAAATTGCAGATACATAAAATAAGTGAGACAAGCCCTATTATTTAACGTCATCTAAATGTCGTTTCCAGAGAATTTCTTAAAAGCGAAAATATTATAAATGTTCTTTGAACATTTAAAAATAGACATTTGAATTCCATTACATCCAAATTGTGTAAAGCTTTTTGGTATTTACCATATGTTACATACCCGTTAGTGAGTAATATATCTATATCTTAATATATTTGAAGTCTATGCATAAAGTTAGGAATAAAATAAACAACAGATAGGTCATATTGGTGAAAGCTTTTTCAAAGTCATTGTCTAATTCACAAAACAAACCACACTTTAGTCTATGACATCCTGTTTTTTTTCCAAAGTTTTGCTAAAGAAATGCTTAAACATTGTTTTATTACTATCCAAAGGACAAGTCTTGCAAAGTGACTGTCGTAAAAAGACGATTGGCATCCTAACCGTTTTCAGACATGAGAAATGAAAGCCATAAAATGTCTAATATTAAAAAAAAAGGCAGAAACAATAACAGCGGTATTGATATTAATCGCAAATAAAGCTTTTTAAGATGTCACTTTATGATATCTGTCCGTCCTTTTGACTCCAGCAAGAAAGTAACCATTCCTTTTGTTTGTTAAATATGTATTGTCCTTATATAAGCACATATGTTATAAGTGACTACTGATTTCATTTATGTATAAGCCGATCGCAAATATAAATCACCATAAATTGATCAATATATTTAATAGTGATTTAACTAAAATCACACGAAAATGTATAATTTTAAAATCAGAGGCGAATGTTAATAATAATTGTAATGAACAGGGTATTTGATACAATCATTTGATGACCCCACAAATGGGGGTCGCTTGCATAAATCCCCTTTTCATTTTTTATAACCTGACCTTATTTCGTTACACATACCCATTTGCAGTGCAGGCTTGGCCTCTTTCAGAACGGTTGGTTGTATACGTCGAGATAGTATTTTTTAAATATTTAACATTTATGGAGATGCTTTAGTTAAATGTTTCTTAAAACATACAACTAGTTCAGATTTCACTTCAAATGACAATTATGTAGCAGAAAATAAGTAAAAACCATGCAAGACATGTTAAAAAGTGTTGATCGAAGAGCCACAACCCCAACTCGAGACCATATTATGCGCTAATGGGTCCCAAAAGTGGTATTGGAAGGTTGGAACACTGAGGAAAAAACAACAAAGTTGTTAGGCAAGAGTGATAGAATGTTTTATGTTTGAAGCAGCAGTAGACTAACCCTAAATACTTCTGGTTATTGGGAACATGATAAACGTATGGGACAATAAAAAGATACATTGTCATGCCACTAACCAGCGTAAAATAACTTTGACGAACTGGTGTCTGGGGTTATGCTAACTGTGATCTTGGACGGATGGGGTTATGCTAACTGTGATCTCGGACGGATGTGTTAAATTTCGCAGCTCTGAATTGAACGGATGCTGGGAAAGTGAATTTTGGCACAGCAATAATTAATGAAATTTCTAATTGATAAAGGGCTGTTATTTTGGCAAAATAGAGGCAGGAGTAGGAAACTTTTCTATTGCCATTCTTATGTATAAAGTACTGTTAAGGTTCAAGTCTTTCCTTTAAACGATGACTGAGAAAGGGGTAAGATTACAGAAATGGGTAAGCTAAATGCCGTGCAAAGTAAGTTGAACGTGTATAATACAAAGTGTTGTTGACGTGTGCAAAGAATAATAAAAAATAACAGCTTAACAGGCAGGCTTTCAACCACCTAGTCATGTTCAAACTATACAGCGGAAGGGCTGAAGCAAACCGAGTTTTATATGAACACTGGCGTGCACAATGTCTAGGTGCACCGTGAGAAAAAAGTAGAACATGTATATTAAGTGTTGTTGACAACGTATGAAAAGAATAATAAAACAATAACTAGACAGATAGCCATCAGTCACCTAGTCATGTTCAAACTACAGCAGCCAAGGCTGGAACAAACTTGGCATTAATACAAGCTTTGCATTAATACTGCATTTCGTCATAACGTATAGAAAATATAAGCGCATGGACATTTTTGTTTTCAAATACTAGTAGATCGTTTTTCTTTTCGTTGCTTTCATTTGAGAAACTCGTCAGGAAGTGCGAAGTTAGAGTCTGTAAAACCGGTTTAAGCACCCCAGTCGGTCCATATTGCCGACTGATCGTTCCAAGGCGGTAACTGTCGGGTTTGCTCTTTTCCTTAAATGACTCATCACAAAATGTTCTTACTTTTCGCTTGGCTTGCATGTGAAATACCTTTGTTCTGTCCCTTTTCGGAGTTTGGTATATGTTGCAATACTCATAGGACTTTGTCATATATTCTTGCATTAATACTGGCGTGCAAAATGTACAGCAGCACCGTAGGAAATAACTAGGACGTGTATAGTACGTTTTTTTTTGTCAACGTGTGCATCGGATTATTAAACACCATTTGAGACAGATAGGCCTGAGGCCACCGAGCCATGTTTAAGCTACACATCGGACAAGGCTGAGGCGATCCGCGTATTTTGTAACAACATTGGCTTGCAAAATATACAGGTGAACCGATGGATTTGTGCAGAACTGGTCGTCGACACTGTGTGGTGCATACAAGTTCAATTACATACATTGGTCAATACACGATCAGCACGTGGAGTTGGTGTCACGCAGGGAGGATAGTAGGTGTCTAAAAGTCGGATATGTTAATGACTGGCCGGATCTAGGTCGTCTACGTATTGTGTTTATAAGAGTGTTTTAAGAATGATATGCAACACGTTTTGTATGTAAACAAGGTAATCGCATTCTAGGACACATTACTTCATAGTGTCGAGATTCAGATCTTCAAGTGAGGAGACTAGGCGACGTTTGGCATCGATGGACACTTTAATAAATATACGACCATCGTATGTCCATGCACTGTAAATCAACTTTCTGCGGACAAGATCCCTGGCAGCGCGGAGAACCTCAGTTCGCGACCGTGTGAGGTCCTCGTTTATGTATACTCCTCTGTATTTCGAGTTGTTTTTCAGTTTGGCTTTGCATTGGAGGAAGGCTGCTCTAAATCTGTACGACACAAATTTGACAATTATGTCCGCTGAACGTGTAGGGGCATGTGCGTCAGTAGCTTTTCTGGAGCGCACTCTGTGTGAGCGATCTATATCGTTCAGAGAAAGATCCACATTACAATCCTGGGCTATCTTGAGGACAATACTATCCGTAGATTCCCCAGGTGACTCTGGAAACCCAGAAATCCTCAAGCAGGAGCGCCGAGAATATTGTTCTGCATCATCAGCTTGCCTACTGAGGGTGCAATTAGCTGACTCGAGTTGAGATATTTTAGATGTAAGCAAGATGACTTGATCCTTTTACTGCTTGTTTTCAAATTCGATGGCAGACATACGCTCGTGAATGGAGGCTGATATTATATCAGCTGCTGACTGAGCCATTTTTTTTGACTGAAGTATTAATGTGCTCACTGATCGTAGATTTGAGCTCCTCTCGTATTACCTGCATGATGGAGTGTATTAAAGTATCAGAATCACTACAATCAGCAGAACCCTTAGCTTGCTTGGGAGGGTTCTTAGTTGAAGGGCTAGGCGTGCGCTTGGATGAAAGTACACGTTTCTGTGTTGGTGTTGATGCTGCCATTTGATATGATGTGTAGATACTTTAAATTTACAACACAAAACAATAAAACAATGCAGTCTCGTTGTATGATCTACAGACACAACTTGCAATCAATCAACACGAGTCAGCACGAACCAGCAGGATGACGGGATGATGCTTTTGCACTTGAAAGGCACGAGAAAACCGTTAGGAACTTATATGATAATGGGTCGTTGATCCTAGAACTGTCAATTAACAACAAAAGGCGAAACTACCAATCGGTTCAAAGGTACGGTACAAGTTCTTGATGCACGATTTGCTTCTAGGGACTTACGTGTGTGCTGATAGATGGACGATATGAGTCAACACTAGATTTAGAGGTTGATCACAATCACACTTGAGGAAGACAATCATAAACGCATATTAATATTTGAGGGAAGCAATTATGCAAATACTTATCCAAGAACCCAAAACCTTTAAAAATAATAACGAGCTCTCAGAAAGTGTTAAGATGATAAATAAACTACTTTCCTATATCATATCATGTTCATATACCATGTCATATAAATGCATTAATCATTCTTTTTTTCAAGGTTTGACATTTAAACTTAAAGGTCACGATCTGTATTTACTCGAGTTATTGTTTTATAAGCCTTGGCTATGTGCAGTTAAAGAATGAGTAAGTACACTTTAAAGTTGTAGATTATTAAGTATTAAGTAATGTCTGCTTTATCTCTATTACGTTTTTTTTTTAAATTAAAACTAGAAACTAGCTTCATTTATAATAGTTAGTTGTACAACCAGAGTCTGAAGTAATACATGGTAGGAGGAAATGGTCCAAGATTATTTAAATGCTAAATTTTAAAATTGGACCTGCGTGATCTATTGCATTTGAAAACAATCTGATAAAAGACATTGCGTTTTGCACGCGTCCTCAAACTGGATTTACCTATTTTGCTAAAATGTATTTTAAAACCGTGATACCACCATGTAAAATACTTGTTTTAACATTATGCTGTATAATGTCACACATATTTATAATTGAAAACCGTAAGTTTCAGCGTCGTAACCACAGTTACAATTGAGATTAACTGTGCTTACTCCTAATGCTTCTGGCACTTAAAACATTGTGAAACATCGAATTTTGTAAAAAAGGTAAGCTTTATGTTACTTTCAAATAACTAAGCCAATAACACATCTCAAGTAAACTTTAATGTACTTTCAAAGAACCCAACCAAATAACTATCTCCAATATCTCAGGTTGATAAGAGTGTTATAATTATACATCTGATATCAAAAGCTGGTTAGTACATTACCTGTTGTCAAACTGATTGTCGCCCACAACACAATGTTGTAACACGTACATAGTATACATTTGTCTCATAACGGCATCGAATTTTGATTAACAATACATCTCGTATATCGTCGTGTTCTGTTTCATCATTCCAGGTTTCGCCTTGTTACCAAAGTATATACAACAGATACAGCAAATTTGGTTCCCGTCATTTTCTATTCACACCGTGGGGCACTAGCCGTAATACTTCCTTTAAAGTACCTCAGTTTCATGTAATTGTGCCTGAACAGATCAAAGGCAATAATTATTATCAGCAAATGAAGAATTTTCAAAATTTATACAAATAGCACTTAACCTCGACAGAGTAGAATAATCAAAAGAGGCACAATCGGCATAATAAAGCCTGTTTTGAACGCTGGCGTCAGAATAAAGCCTGATTTGAAAGCAGGTGGTGGAATAAAGCCTGATTTAAACGCCAACGGCAAAATAAAGTCTGGTTTGAATGCTAACGACAGTATAAAGACTGATTTGAATGCTTACGACAGTATAAAGACTGATTTGAATGCCAACGGCAGAATAGAGCTTGGTTTTAACACCAACGATAGAAAAAAGCTTGATTTGAACGCTGGTTGCAGATTAGAGCCTGATTTGAACGCCAACTGCAGAATAAAGTCTGATTAACGCAGGCGGCGGAAAAAAGCTTGATTTGTACATATAAAGATACATTCAGCAACATGCATGATCAATGTGCATGAAAACACTGAATTCTTTACTTATAGGTAACCCCCCAGTGAAGACAGTTTCTAGTGTGGGTTATTTTCGACAAAACTAAAGCAACTATATATCTGTCTACAGTCAAGCTACTTTTGTTGTACTAATTCCGTTTAAAGACGAACAATTCAAATATAATTTAAAACTCTGTTAGCAAGATGAAAATACCAAATCACGGTTGCAATTGCTTGTTAAGCTAAAGTTATACTTCAGCATTGTACACTGTAACAAAAACTGAGTCTGTAAATTGCTCTCTATTGATGCGGCATTGATACAGGTTCAAAGAAGTACTTTAAAGAAGCTAATAAGATTGCCAAACAGGATTTTTCTCGTGCCACGTTAATTTGTTTCTCCTATGGATGCGATTATGTTCGGAAATTGTATCTGATATTTCCTTTCAGATATAGGTCAACAGTGTTCTTACGCTATCAGCTTCTATATTTTTAAGCCATATATTCGCTGGGACATTAAAATTTATAGTGACATTTAAAAGATAGTGAAATATACGGAAATTTTATAGAGAAAGTGAAGAACGACCAGAAAGGCCAGTTTCCTTATTTTGTTTGGCGCTTTTTACTACAAAAACCAACCACAACAAAACAACCACAACAACAACAAACAAAAACAACAAAAAATCACGCTCAATCAAAATAAAATAAAATGGAAAATACAGCAATAAAAACAGAAATTATAGGCCATTACTTTTGCAGCAATATGCGAGTTGATAATGGCTTTTTAGACGCACACATTTTTTCTGAGACTGTATAATAACGGGTGCATTTCCACCATTTCACAGTTTGCTGAAAATACCCATTCCTTGCTTAGCCTTGTATACGCATTTCAGCAGTCGCCGATTATAGTAGTTCGTATGAGAATCTTGTTTTTATAAATTGTACATGCTCTGCAGGTGGTTATTGGTTCTTACGGGGTTTGTTTATGGAAAAAAGCGGAGCGTTGTTTGAATGAGACCAGTGGGGGCTGGGGACGAGAGTCCCTATAATAACAACAATATCCAAATAACTAAATATTTTTTCTTACCTTACTACATCTTGAAGACATCTAAGCTGTCATCAAACGATGGCGGAAGAGACGTATTGATGGCATGATCCCTCAAAATCTATCTTTTCCTGAAAGCTTAGATTCGTTTTGCTAAGTCAAAGTCAGACAAGTCTTTTTTCCTGGCACAGTATTCAACGCAGTATGAATCGAACTTTTTTTTTTTTACATTTCTCGACTTTGGTAGATTTGTTTTCTAATACTATCATTGGTGATGGTGGAAACACCCGTGTCTTTGTGAACAAACTCCACACTGTGATTTAGTTTGATAAGTATACATTTACCCGCTAAGGCTTGGATCCGCCTCCAAGCAGTCACTGATTACAGTAGTTTTTAATATGGGGAGCAGGGTTTCTGCACTTCTGTCTTCATCAATTTGGAAGAAAGATTCGTTCACAATACCATAAAAAAACGGACACCTCATTCTGCTCTCTTTTTTTTCTTACCAAATTTAGATTCCGTCTTCCTAGGGCCACCTTCTTTTTCATTGTCTTTCTCTAGAATTTCTTCACAAACCTCTCGGACGAAAATGTACCAGTCCACTATCACACTCTCTAACCTTAGATCTACTAATGTTATACTTGTTATAAAAGTATTTGACTTTCACTATTCGGTTAAACTTATTTTTTTATGATAATAAGGAGTATTGCCTAACAGAAATGTCTTTTCACAACTGTGGTTGAAACAGCGCCAGGAAAAACCGTCTTTACTGTCATTCGTATTTTCTCCTTTGTTTGCATACCCTTATCCAGTCCAAACACGTCTTGTTTATGCAAGCTAATAAAAAAACCCATGCACCAGCCTGACGACGTCACGCCATTGAAATTTCATTCATATCTCCTTTATTATTTTTACACGCACTATAGAACACAATCCAAAACGCACGCGCCTTTTGTGTATTTCAAGAGTCCGCTATCATGCAGTAGTCACGTGTTTTTTTACTGTAACAGCATGGTGTCTGTGAATTGCTATCTAACGAGGCACATATTTATTTAATCTTCAAGAACCAGGAGTTCGGAAAGCAAACCTAGAATTTCCTCCATTATAACATGTTCTTAGATGACCATAAATGTGTTGTGTTTGGTCAATTCCTGCGATCAGTTAATTATTATTAACTATACAGCAAACCAAGTGTCACGTCAATATAAATAATGTCCATCTTCCTTAAGAGTGAACGTAAACACAAAGACTTAAGGTTGAAAAAATAAAACAAATAAGTCCAGGAGTGTAATAATAACCAGGCCCATTTATTTTGATGATCAGATAGGCTCGTGGGAGGCAGTAATGTCAAGAAGCGACTTAATATATTAGGTACTTATTAAGCGAAACAATGATCTACTATGATAAAATACGAAATAATTTTTTTTCAAGGCCTTAATGAACGTAGCAGAAATAACATTTCGAAATAATAAACCAACTGAATAGTAGAATAGAGTATGAAGTTTGGAGTTACATAAAAGAAGAAATCTATTTTGAGGTGTTTCGATAATAATGATTTTTTTTTACAAAATAGTTAAAATTTTGTATAATGATATTGATTAATGATGATTGATTGTGTTATACAAATGTATATTAAAAAAAGCTTCAAAACTGTCTTAGGAAACATTTTGAATATGAACTTTAATTAAAAATAAGCAAAGAATCAATGTCACACTCAAAGAAAACATACCGCCTTAAAATGAAAGGCCATTGTTTACGCCGAATGATTATTTCGAAATGAAACAGTTCAATGGAAGGCGTTTCATACGTTAACCGTCATAGGATTAAGAACAGTGATGTGAAAAAAAATCTGAACATTAAGGAGGTCCTTATGAATCATGCTTGCATTATTGTGTACTGGCCATCAATCAGTGCTTTACTTAAACCACGCTTCTTATAATAAATAAAGTGTATATAGACAATTCTATTCAAGTGTGATTTTAGTTTTCATAATTCCACTTTTTTATTTCACTGATCAAAATATTTGAATGTGTTAACAGTAATTTGATCTTAACGTTAATAAGAGGTTGGTCTTGGAAATATAATTATTGCATTATCTAAACACAGAAAACTACCCGTGTGTAATTCGATTGTTTGAATAATGTATACCAGGGAATCCCTTGTGTGCCGGTTATATGTTTCGATTATAATCAAATATCGCCAAACTCAAATGTACATACACATGTAAAACTAACAATAAATAGACTACGTTAATATGATATTGCACATACACAATCATAGAACAGAAGGTAAGTTTCATGTTTCAAGAAAAGGCACTGGAACTTCAAAGTATATGTTTGTTTTCAATTTATCAGATTTTCTGTGATCCTTAAATCGTAAACACATATCAATGTGAATAATAATTGGTTTCCTTACTTCTACTTAAATGGAAAGCAATGTCGAATTGGCGCCTATCTGTTGTGCATTTATTTTATAGCTTATTACTTAGAAGGTTAATAGCTGTACAAATATATAGATTTGTGTTTCATACAAACTATGCAGGCTGTTGTTAATGACGTCTTTTCTACACATCTAAATGCCTTTGGATATAAGATTATACGTTGGTAAATACGACATGTCAGCGACTATATTGGTATCGCTTGGTGTAAATGCTTTAATTAAAAGTAAGATTAAAAGACCTTGTCTAGAATTAGATCTTTTGGGGATAGTGATATCCCTGTCCCTGTATTAGGATGATTCTAGTGCTGTGGTGGTGTAGTTTGTAAAATAAAACAAACGCCCTTAAATAGAAAAAAGGACAAACATGTAAAAAGTATTTATTATTAAAATTGAACATTGACTCTTTATGAGCTAAAATAGTTTTGAGGCAGTTTCACTGCCGCCAATGCGGGTCTGGTCGACTTTGTGGTAATTAAATTTTCCTGTGGTTACGTCGTTAATGTCAGATCTTCGGTTGGCTTTAATATAACAAAGGCAATGGAACTATTGAAAATCTCAATCACAGTATCGAATCAATGGTTATTCAGGATCGTGCATTCAATGGAATCTTAAAGGTAACTGTTATCATGGCAGTATTTCAATCTATAGACTTCAAGAAAAACGTTGAAATCACGATGATATTACTTTTCTCAGAAATAACTGTGATAACTGTAAAAATACTTTCTCATTTTATGCATAATAAATAATTACGACGTCCGTTTGTTTGTCGCCCGATGGTTTCGCTGTCTGTCCTTAATGGAAGCAGCGTGTTATAGAAACCCTATTCAGAACCGCTTTATGATTTTAGATCTATAATCCATGCGTAAACTGGTTTATCGTAAGACGTAATTGTGTTCGTCTAAAAGCATAAAACACTGAGACGAGACATTACATAAACATAGAAGGAACCCAACTGTTACTCCAGTTGTACGGTCATTTGGAAGAAGTGCCGACTGAGATGCTCAGAACTAGTCTAAAGAGTTGTAATCGCGCACTACCCTTGCTAAAAGAGGAAAAGCAAAACGAAAATAGTCATATTTGACACAAAATATCCCAAGGGTTGACGTCAAAAAAGAAGAGGCGCCTATTAAAACAAAAATGTAAACACTGAATTCGGATGATGGTAGAAGTACCCATGCTATTAGAACATGTACTCGACGTACAAGATTGTACAAGAAATATTGTATACTTATCTGAGACAAAAGGCACCGCTAGAAAGGTGTAAACGGTTGTTGCAACCTGAACAGTTTTAGATTGAGATAAGGTACAAAAGTTCAATGTATGTCCATGGACAAATATTCGCAAAATTCTGACAGAAAAAGGACAAGTTCATTAGTTCTAATCTGAAATGATATGTTCCACACACAACCTTCGAAATACAATTTTTTTTTCCTTTTAAGAGGAACGTTGTCGTATACCGCTTACGTTCCGCTGTGCTGCACTAACCACTGCCGTTTGTAAGGGTGTGTGACCATAGCGGAGATGATGCTGGTGAACAGCAATGCCAGTATCAATTTTAAAAATGTTCTATACAATTTAAATGTAATAAAATCAAACTGTTCAGATCTAAATTCAAAATGTTTCCAAAATTTTAATGTTACAGCAAAACTACAATGGGATACAATTTAAACATATCAAAATATCATAATTTTGTAAAATCTCTTTAAGCAGTGGTTACTGGGATATGGAAGACAAGTGACCTCTGACGAGGAGACTTAAGATTTAAATGCATTAAAATCAAAGCAATTTACGTGTATTTGAAAATAGTAACATTTACTTGACTTTATCGTTAAAATCAAACTAGGATGATAAATTATTTAAAAACAACATTTAAGTAACATTTCCTTTAAATCTCCCCCGTAAAGCCCATCCGTTTTTGTGTCACAGGTTATTGTGATGCGAAGCAATGGTGTACATCGGCAAAATACATGCTGTCAATACCCTGACTTTGGCATAAGCAATAAAACAGCCAAAACAATAAACAGATATTAATTTAATTAAAATCAATGAAACCGTCAGCTTCTAATGATGCTGCAAACGTCCTACCTCTAAAGCCCAAGACGTAAATATGGGCAAGAAGCTCCTACCAATCCTGCAATAGTTTTGTAACTCCAATCGTACATATATTTTGCACATTAAACTTATATCGGACAGGTGGAAATCCTTGATTTTCTTTTGGCTTATACGATAGCATGCTGGTCAGTCTGTGTGGTGGTTGTGAGCCTTGTTTGAACGGTCCCTGTTAGAGTTTTGTCTCCCCGGCTCTCCAGTCATGCTATTTGTCATTTGTGTTAGTTGTTCGCTGAAACAACAATAGTTTCATTTTCATTGCTCTTTCGCCCGTTTCTTCAAACAGTTTAGTATTTTATTGCTGTTGCTTTGCTTCAATAAACACTACTTGGTAAACCATGTTAAGTAAAAGTGTTTATTGCAAATTAAAAAAAGAAAGGTCATTTAGAATGTGTTTCTCTAACTTTCACTCGTAACACGATGATGACAAGAATAAGCGAAGGACATAAAAGGTTATAATGAACAGCAGAGAAACAATGGCATTGTTTTAAATACAGATGGATGATATCGTTGATAAAAGACTTATCGGAACGAATGCGTTTGTAGAAGGATTAAAATGACAAATTTTATATTGTTCTCATAAAGCTTTAGTAAAATAGTGATAACTGAAATATCCGGCCTGTCGATGAATAGTAGTAATCGAATTACCCAGCCCATCGCTAAATTGTGGTTATCGCTGTACTTTGTCCATCGTTTTGGAAGGATTAAATTCACTAGCACATCGATGCAGAAAAAAATATTAGCAAAATAATGGAATGGATTCTTTGATTAGTCGATCACCCCGATGACTTTGAAATACAAATGTAGAATGTAGATAGTTGCTGACTGGATCATTGCGTTTGGGAACATTTGTGTTTGTTGTAATTTAAAACTGTTTGGCTAATAATTTATAAGTATATGGCAAACATTATTAGTAGATATTGGTTCAAGTTTAGTTGTAAATATACTTATAGTCGAACAAGAACTATTATTAAGGAAACTAATAAGCGTTCATACCAAATATTGCTTTATACTTCTATTGCTTGTATGGACAACAGTTCTTTGACCTCCTTATATATGTACCTGTTTTTCACATACAACATTCAGATTTATAATGCGAGAACAAGTTTGCCTTGGAAATAAATATGTCTTTATACTTATATATTAGCTGGAACGTTGTTAGATCGACATGTTATCACAAAACATGCACAGGGTAAGCTTTGTTAGAATACTGCCTGTTCGTTTGCTTAAACATTGACGTCACGTTGACATTACTTCGTAAACCTTTGATACGAAATCCACCATAAATGAAGTGTAAGAATTTGAAAACTGAAACCATTATTTTCTTTTGCAACCTTCAGTTCTTGTAACAAAAGTACATTTGAAATCTTTGACCACTTTTAATTTATTTTCAACATGTAAAGCGTTATTTTGGATTCATTAAAGGAAACCATAAGGTCTATCTTATCATTGAAAAAAGATTCAACAATCATGTATATGCAGATGAAACATTTAAATAGTTTAATCGTCTTGTCAAGTTCTTTACTTTACGACGTCATCTGCTTCAATAAGTACAATAATCATATAATATTTGCATGAAGTGTCAAACTGTCAGAAAACATATGTTCTACTAAGAATGTATTTTACCATCAACACAATGTCAAGACCAATACAAATAATTTAGTTTGAATTGTATATGCATTTATTTTCGAATTTATCAGCAAATATTACCTAATAATTAAGGTCTGTTGAAGGTTTTGAATAATGCATAGAGAATTTGAAACCAATGGACATCCGAACTAGAGCTAAATCGGACTAGAAGTTAAGAAATGCAAGAAAGAGTTTTGTTACTTATAGACAAATACATAGTCACACTGTATGGTATGTGTCACATCATTCCGCGTGCTTTTTTACTCTTTGCAAATGTTCCATAAAAAGAAAATGAATATTCTTCTTACCTTCATTGCATCTCGGTCGTAGAGGTCGGGTTATGTTCAGGTGTTAGTTTGGAATCCTGACCGCTGTATGCAATTAATGTCTTGTTACATCTAATAGCTAACTAATAACATACAAATAACAAATTAATGACTGCTGCGTCCGACGAACCATTGAGGTAAAGCGAAGTCTTTTGGATATGAGCAACACGACGGAAACATACCTATGTTAGAGTAATATTAAGATGACATAAAGGAGTCTTTGAAGTACATCATAATGACACAGCTGTGGTCATTAAAACACCATTTAGCTATTTTTGGTAGGAAAGAGCCAGACACATGTCTAGATAGTACCACCTACACTCAGCAGGTCAGTTCATAGACCTCACACATGTCTAGATAGTACCACCTACACTCAGCAGGTCAGTTCATAGACCTCACACATGTCTAGATAGTACCACCTACACTCAGCAGGTCAGTTCATAGACCTCACACATGTCTAGATAGTACCACTTACACTCAGCAGGTCAGTTCATAGACCTCACACATGTCTAGATAGTACCACCTACACTCAGCAGGTCAGTTCATAGACCTCACACATGTCTAGATAGTACCACCTACACTCAGCAGGTCAGTTCATAGACCTCACACATGTCTAGATAGTACCACCTACACTCAGCAGGTCAGCTCATAGACCTCACACATGTCTAGATAGTACCACCTACACTCAGCAGGTCAGTTCATAGACATCTACACATGTCTAGATAGTACCACTTACACTCAGCAGGTCAGCTCATAGACCTCACACATGTCTAGATAGTACCACCTACACTCAGCAGGTCAGCTCATAGACCTCACACATGTCTAGATAGTACCACCTACACTCAGCAGGTCAGCTCATAGACCTCACACATGTCTAGATAGTACCACCTACACTCAGCAGGTCAGCTCATAGACCGCACACATGTACGTGTTTGCCTCTATCAAAACACCTGAAATATCTTTCCGTGGTAAAGTTACTTCTAATTATAGCACCGAACATATACCGCCAATATGTAAGTGTAAACTGAAATACATAAATTTAAACTATTTCATATGTGAGCATGTTGTCCTTCAATAGTTTGTTGTCTTCAGGTGAGATAATCAAAATTGTCGCCATGTTGTTCAGCTGACTTAGGCAATTTGAAGCCCAGATTTGGTTTAGACCTGTAATAGGCATTTGGGAATATGTAGGGATGAGTAAAAACAAATGGCTCTGTAGCGATGCAATAAATAAATATGAATTACGAGATTTCAAGACTTATGTTGTTTGTTTATAATACTCCTTTATCAGTTGTAACGCACGCTGCCGGTGCTTGTCTAACTTTAATGGGATAGTTTTTATCTATCATGTTTGTTTGATAAACAACCCTTTTGGAAGTGCGAGGATGGTGCTTGCCAAAAACTAGGCTTCAGCACTCAGGTAGGGACAGTTAAGCAAGGTTTATTTTATGTTTAATATTTATTGAATGTTGATTGGTTGGAACAAAGGGCAATAAATAAAAAAATACAACTGTAATTGCCAAACAGATCGGACACTGTCTTTATCGACGTTGAGTCAAACATGGGGTTCTTTACTGTATTGTGACAACTCATTTCAAGAAGTAACAGTTTATAAATCTAGTATCAGGTCCATGTTTATAAGCCGATTACTACAATAGACAAAATGAACAACAAAACAACAAAGTTTGAAATTAATTTATTTTAATAGAGTATATTTGAGGTTTTCAAGAACCTTTTATTTATTAATACAATAAATTAAAGCAGGTTTGGCCCATTGTTTCAAAGGTGTATCATACACTAACGGTTCCTGTATGTTATGTTAACATCCCTCTAATCTGTGCATTCTCTATAAACTTAAGTTGATAAGCAGATCATTCTTGGTAGGTGCATAAATAGGATGGGTATAAAGATTTATTACAAGTTAAGATTCTTAAGTATAGTTTTTAAATGGTTTTATCTGTTTTAGACACTTACTTTAAATTCCTCTATAAAACATGTACAATATTTTACTTGTGATCAATATATTTATCCATTAATCAAACCAGCGTATATTGAATGATGTCAACAACTAAAACGAATATCAATATCTATACACAAGATTAGCTATGTTTACATGACCGTTGTTAGTTTCCCATATTATGACCAATTCTTTGCGATAATAAATTGTAAATCATTTGAACTTGTTGATGAAATATATTTTACTTGATAAGAAGAACTATTTATGTAGCAATTTGCAACATTTTCTACACTAACCGTAAATGTCGCCATATAAATTGCTTTATTTCAACTATATTCTTAGATAGGATCCTTTTAGCATTTAAATACAATGAAGTATCGTCTTATGCATCTCAAACAAATAAAAATAACTATAGTAAATATCATTGTAATTATGTCACACACGTGACATTTTACACCTGTTCATGGAGTTAGCTTACTTTAAGAAATTGAACAATCTTGATGTATCATTAAACAATGATCAAGACGAAAATTGAAATATAGACTCCGATAAATGACTAGCAGAGTCATAACGGTCTTTTTTATTTCATATACCTCCAGCTTGTAAAGGTTGTGACATTAAGACATCAAAAGTAAAGGCTAATGTATAAAAAGTAAATAATTTACAATAAAAATGACCTTGAGCAAAGTCTTAACTGAAGAACGTTTCTGCAAGCAGGACATAATCACTGTAGGTAATTTTAATAATTCTAACATTACAATGTATCATTTCCATTCTTGTCTGTGCTAGTCTCTGTCACACAATTCCATGTCCATCATAACCAAACTTTGAAGTCGTACATTGTCAAAGTTCCTGTATCACACCCAAAGGACACGCCTGGATAATAGAATTTTATATTGTCGTCCAAACGTTTGGTGAAGTTGGCCTTGATTCTCAAGTCCATCATAATGCTAGGTACTTAACTTCCTAAGTGCTGGCTATTGATAGTCAGCCACATGGCTAGCACTGTAGGCTGCGATAAGTGTTGCGATGATTGATCAAACAAGGGTTGTGTCGTCAAAAAGTGGCTGTGTGGACAAACAGTGGTTGTGTGGACCAGAAAAATAATTATCCTTCATACAATAATACATGAATATTATAACGTTTTTAGATATGGGTACATTTGAGATAAGATCATTGTCATGTACTGGGTAATATTTCAATTTCAGAACGGAAACAACGCCTTTAATAAAAGTCTCAGTCTTCAACAATTTTAAGCCTGTCTTGACTTGTATTTTATGCAGATGTTTGATTGCCTCTTGGGAAATCTGGACCTTTCACATCTGCTTTAAGCAGAAATGCGTAATATTTAATTATAAACCACTCCCTTTGTTTTGCATGCACTGTACCATAAAAGGAAAGGCTCCTGTTGTTTTGGGGCAAACGGCACCGTCCAGAGTTGTTAGAAAGCTGGATTTCAGAAGCACACAGGATTGACCCAGCATGACCTTGACTACTCGCGGTCACTTATTCATGCCTTGGAAGAAGTAGTGCGTGTTCAAAACAAATATGTATGTATAAGCAGACGAGATACGTCAACTTTGTCCAGGCATATTTCAAATATTAACACTACTATTATTATCTGCTTCACCTGGAAGTTTAAATTGTGTAATTCAGATATACATGAAATGCTGATATATGGATGAACAAAGCCGCGAGTGTAAGGGGTATTAGTTACTTTCAAACTCAATTTATTTTGGTCGAATCCGATAGCTTGAATGATCATTGATTGTAGACCTAACTCAAGTTAAAATGCATAATCATATAGAAAGTATAGAATGTTTAACAAACGGTTTCTATTGTCGGATGTTAGCGACTCTGATGTAACTTTTATCCCAATCTACATTCTATATTTAAGAAAAGGTTTTTATTTGCAGCTGATAAAGACTTGCATGCATTCCAATGCGTTATACTTTTGATTTACAAGGGAATAATTTTGACCATTGTGTGCACCCCAGTAATCGCGTACAAGGTCACACTTACACCGCCCAAACAGCGCTTCTTAGCGATTATAAGAGTGGAACGCTCGCTAATTTATAAGTTTGAACAGCAATATTAGAGAGAGAAATATTATATACCATGGATGAAATACCCTGTTCTAATAGTGACAATGAAGATATACTTAAAGACAATAGCATATACATTCACGTGCTTGCGTGCGTGCGTGCGTGCGTGCGTGTGTGTGTGTGTGTGTGTGTATGTGTGCGTAAATGAGAGAGAGAGTGTGCATGTGTGAAAGGGAATCACGTATACAGCTGCCATGTAATGTCAATTTTTTGATCAACTGTAAAAGTTATTTAATTCTCAATTAGTTGTTGTTTTCTATGATCTAGACTGCGCGATACTCTCAAAGGAACGTAGTTTTGAAATACGTTAAAATATTTGTCAAATTCTTTATTCTCTATTAGTCATTAATATTTTTATAGAAAACAAGATTCTGGAAATGATTACGGCGCTTCCTGTCGGTTGTATCGGACGTTTTGCCTTTGTCAAAACAATGTCCTATCTACGAGACAGTTTTCAACCTAATTTATGATTTATCACTACTTGTTTGTACGGCAGTTCGAAAAACGACATCAAGAGAAAGCAATGAAAAGTACCAACTCACTCTGTTTAAACTAATACCTCACCAACATGTGTCACCATAGCTTTACACAAGTGAATTAATGATGTCCCGCTGTAGTGGACCGACTATGTTAGGTTATACACAGGCAACACAAAGGGCCCTCGCAGTGGCACACAATTGGCACGTGTGTTCACGTGCGCGCATATGGACAGATATACTCATGAAATACACTATTATACTGATGTGTCGTTCACAAACAGTAATATTTTTATTGAAAATAATGAAAATATTGAACAGTGATTTATTTATATAAACTAAAGCAACAACAACAACAATACGAGTATCAGATCACCTCAGGAAGACTTATAATAATTCGATAATTATTAGCACGCAGAGGAGATTTCCTCTTCATTTTCTAAAGCCGAAGAAACAATCTGAACTGGCACCATCCGTTGTTGACGAACTGTAACGCATGGGGTACTGAGGAGTTACAAGGAGTTACAAGGAGTTACGAGGAGTTACAAGGAGTTACAAGGAGTTACAAGGAGTTATAAGGTGTTACAAGGAATTACAAGGAGTTACAAGGAGTTACAAGGAGTTACAATGAGTTACAAGGAGTCACAATGAGTTACAAGGAGTTACAGGGAGTTACAAGGAGTTACAAGGAGTTACGAGGAGCTACAGGGAGTTACAAGGAGTTACAAGGAGTTATAAGGTTTTACAAGGAATTACAAGGAGTTACAGTGAGTTACAAGGAGTTACAAGGAGTTACAAGGAGTTACGAGGAGTTACAAGGAGTTACAAGGAGTTACCAGGCAGTAACTCTTCTTACTCGGTTTTGGAATCTCACAGGCGTCGTGTGAATAGAATAAAGGTGGTATGTGACAGTTTGGACAAAAGATATTTTTTTCTCAAATGACGAGAGAGGTCGTTGTTACCTGAAAATGTCCTACAAATGTGTTAACAGCAAAGCATAAACCCCCATTAGTTATTGCAAACACGTATTTCCTTCTTTATATTATTTTAAAAGAAAACCACGCTGATTTGAGATCACATTATATTGTCCAGTCTGTTGTCCTCTCTGACTTCGATATCTATTTTAGCAGAGATCATTATCATGCTTATGTATAGATTACGAAAGAATGAACATTTAGAGTGACTTTTGTCGAAACATCTGCTGTCTGAGTGTTTTCTTTTTTAAACAATATTTTCTAACAATATGGGTATTGTTCAAAATCTTTCTTACTTAAACTTAAATTGGACATTATGCAGAAATTATTCCTAAATTCCTCCCGAACAGTGGACAAAATATTGTTAAATGCATTTGATACATGCAAACTGTCGGATATCACCTTAAACATATGTTTTCCTCCCGAGGTCATTAATCAATCGGGCGCCGAAAGGTTGGCGCTGAATGACATGTGGAATACAGAGTTTAAGGTACCTTTTGGCACCACTGCGGTAAATATGTAAATCGGACGGCAATCGCATTGGAAACAGGGAATGACCGCGCGTACTCCGTACATGATGGCAAAACTGTAAAAGAAAACACATGTATAAGTAAGAAGTCCTTTTGCCGCCCAGGTAATTGGTAGCCGCCATGTATCTGTATAGACACAGCACATACCACGGCGATAAATGTGCATCGAGACGCGTCATTCTAGCTGCCTTTCAACGCCCAAAATATATCCACACGTTTGCCGCTTAAATCGGACGATTTATTGTAAGCAGAAAAAGATCGCAAGACCGCCGGCTGATCCTACCTAACACCGCCCCTTACCCCGAGCCGTTTAACTTTTAAGCAGTCTCAAACCCCTAACTGACGCAATCTGGCGGGCCAATCTGCAGCCGTCAGATGGCCTACGCTGTCTAGAGGGAACTGTCTGAGTTTGTAGACGCTGTTTATTTGCGACTGTAGGATAAGATAACAAAGCCGTGCCGGAAAAGGGATCTAAACTGAAACTATATTTAACTTATTAACTTTAATATGGTCTAGGCCCAAAACGCATATCCATGTTCCATGACGGTTTGTAATAGTACAAGACCACAACGAATAAGTTTAGCGGAAGATATCTCTGCATACGCACAAGACACATTTATTTTAGGGTCCACCAATTTTTAACATAATGATAAAACAATAAACCATAATTACCGAACAATAATCCAAGCTCAATCTCACTGGGATGTTGCACTCGAACACTCTTCTTCCGCTTAAATTATGACGACATACTAACTTCATTTATGAGGACGACTGCAGGGTGTGCTTCATTTGTTTAAAGGCACATAAATAATTTATTTTTTCTAGGCACCTTATTCAACTAATTGCCGTATCACTCAAGACATAAATCATAGTAAGCCGCACATCAAGTGAAATGCACCCTTGGATCAATGCATTATTTATTCGGGAATGAAACAGACCCACGCATGAAAATATCATTTTACATTATAAGTATCTATAAACGAAAAGAAAAGCTTAAAAGTGTGTGTTCCTCTTTATCTCTCATTGTATACAATTTAACAAAGCGTTTTTATTATTTAGTCATGTACAAAGGATCGGGATTGTAAAACTAGGTAGAATTATGTCAATTTAAGCCAGATGACCTATAGCTTGCACATGTAAAACATTATTTTTTAAATGTTACTGTGTTTTTGACAGCACGAACAATCACCTAAAAAATTTAATACGTTGATATATTTCATCATCACACATTTTGCTAAAAATAAAACATTCATTAGACTTAATAATATCTGTATTATGAAAAGGAGAAAATTATTTAATCTCGTTGATAGGTTGAAAATCTTGATAAATCGGAAAAGTCGCATCACAATATAAATGCAGCGAGACACGTTAGATAAATTTCTTCACACGCTGAATCCTTTGTCGGACACCCTAGCATGGTTCGATTAACCCTTTGTCCCACATTGCGCTGACTTCCGTCACCTTGCATCTTGATCGATTGATTTCTTATCCGTCTTCATATGGCAATCCGTTTGTGACCTAAGACGCTTTATCATTAACTCCTCTTCATTCCTTAGCTTTTGTAGCACGCATATATTCAGACAGCGATGCAAATGCAATGAACTGATGTCTTGGCTTCGACCGGTGGATGGGGGATAGTGGTGAAGAATACAGCATCATAGATGACGCCTTTTTAGAAAAGTCTTCCAATATGGCGGGCGGCGCGAAGTTCGCCTGCAATGATGGGCCAATTTCTTACTTTGAAATAAACACATGACATCCGAAAATGGGTCTTTATTTGTGTTTGTATTATAACCCTAATTGCAGCGTTTAGAGTGTTCTTGTTTATGGTATTCTTACATAGCATTTATAAATGCTAATATCTGAGAAACAGCTTCTTTGCAATAAAACTGTTTTACCTCTCTTAATTTTTAAATATACTGTTGTTAAAGGTTTTACGGAGATATGTGAAAACTTACATCTCCGTGATCAAATAATTGTTATTTAAACCATAGATATTCATGTGCTGTAGCCATAATCAGGGCAATATATCTTTCAGTGTGTTGGAGTTAAGTGACATATGGTACCAGACAGATTGTTTGTTATCATAACGTATCCAAGCCGGGAATTTCTCCAACGACTTAATCAATTTTTACTTGTCGGAAGTGGATTCTGTTTTTTTCTTTTATTGGAGCAAACATGCACATGTGTATCTCATTATATTGATGTCATGAGTAGTGACCCGATAATGTGTTCAGGGATATCACGTGAAATTAATAAGTACAGTTGGTAAGATTTGAGACTATTAATTAACATATAATAAAAGAAATGACCAGACTCGACCCTTATCAGTAAAATATCAGAATCGATGATTGGACAATATCACAATTTGCTATGGGCTGCCAGTACGATATCACAGTAATAGGCTGGTAAGGCAATTGCTGTAGCGTAAAGGGGGATAACTTTCAAATGACAATTCTGAATTCAACTATAGGTAATTGGTTGTTCTTACATTTTGTTTAACGACCAAACGACCATGAAAGTTATGTCAATATAGTGATTAATCAAACTTAAATAGAAATATATAATGGACAAAATATCGTACACATGTTCATACTTTATGAACGTTTTATCACATGATTCCTCTTGTTTTTATTCAATACACTTGTTACATACTTTGTTATATCACATACCCTTTGAAATTAATGTCCTTAATCACAAATCATATGATTAAAAGATCTTCTATTTAATCGACGTTTAAATCAATCTTCACGTCAGATGTCTGTAATACAATGCAGTGTTTTGATTTCGTTACATTTGAATCGTGTGAATAGTTTTTCAAAGACTTGACACCGCAGTCGATGTACACACAAGCATGATCTCCACTATGGTCACATGCTTTTCCAGACTGATGTGGTTACCGTAGCAAGCAAAAACAAAATCGATGTGACGAGTATAATCACAACTTTTGAACCACACTGCTTACATTTCTCAGACTGTATGGTAACGATAAAACCATAATAGTAGAATATATTTAGAAAAACTTTATTAGTATATTATAACTTTGGTTAAATCTCGTTTTCCAAACCATATAGCCTTTTTATTTTGCTAAGAGGGGAAGGCGTTTCTGTGATCTGAAAGTCACGTGACCTCTGGCGTGGATTTAGTTGTGACCAGACGTTATTGCGGTCAAACATGTGTCATTCTGAAACAATTGACCAGTATAAGGCTGTACGGTATAGTATTTATTCACATCGTTTTCAACACTTAGTCTTCTTTACATCTCGTCTTTATTAAGAATAAGTTTGCTTCGACGTTGAACCCGGGTAACAAAGATGGTTTAATGAACGAAATACCCTTAAAACCTTAAGCCATCTGACGAAGAATATTCATTTTTCCCCAAGAGTTTACAAGAGATAGACATTATGATTTTGATTATAGACACCAGTATGTAATAGAAAGTAACATTAAATGCAACGATCCGACCCATTGAGTGTTGGTTATGTTCTTTCAAATGCTTAAACGGAATAAATTATTTGTGTACTAGATATTGTTTGTCACAGTTGTAATTACAACTCATCAATGGCGTGTGCTCTGTCACACATGCTGTAATACTAATTGGCCTTCGTCGTATTTTTCTAGTCATGTTTACAGCAGTGCGTTGCGGCAATAAATAAAATATCCTCGTACATGTGCTTTATGTTTCATTTAAATAATCATATCACAATGTTTATGAACTTTTTCCTTAGACATACATCAAATCAAATCAAGGAAAAAATTTATAACCAGAAGCAACATGAATGAATACAGTTCAAAAGATATCGGCGGAATAACTGCAAAGTGAAATACATAAATAAACATTCAACAAGGTACAGAACATTATGCATTTCATGATTATGCCCATTCAATACTGTATAATTCAGTATCACACAGTTTAGGGGCGGTTAGCGTAAATGTCCACCGAAAGTTGTACCCCTGACATAAAGTGTGTGTGTGTGGTTTTTTTTTAAATTTTAATGTAGATTCTTTTGTTTTGTGCTTTAATTAAGATATTCTCATGCAATTTGGTACAAAACAAAGCTGAAACATGGTAGACTTATGAAATGCAAAGTAACTGCACTCCTATGCTCAATAGTGGACTGATCCATTTAGACCGGAACTGATCATTTGATTAAAAAATGTGCGGGTTAAATGTTAAATTGCTTCCAAAGTTGTGACATTTACTAATGAGTAAAAAACAAATTCCTTTAGTATCGTGTAACCTTTAAGCGACCGGAAGCTGTCGCCGTCTGTATTTTTCGTTTCAAAATTACTGCTGATGCATAAATCCTTTTGAAACTGTTTTATCAACGAATTTAAAGTTTAAAGGCAAATTAAACACATTGATCATCGCATGGACTGTTTTGCTTTTAATTCGTATATTTCATTTTCACTGTTTCACGTGCAAATTAATGAGACTTTTTTATTTTTTAGAGAACAAAATTAGCAAATGTATATATGAAAGTATCAGTAATTACTGTATCTTAAAACAGCCTGGACAGAATCAAATATCAAATAAAAGTGTGACCATATTTAGCGTCAAGCTATTATTGGTGGAGAAATGAAAATACAACAGATATTTTTCAGATGTTAAAACACAGAACATTCAAAGATTATAAGAAATAATAGAGGATTGCTTAACTAAAACATGCCGTTACACAATTCACAGTTTATCATGCACTGTAAACCAGTGGTTTGTAATTAATATCATTTCTGTATAAGAATATATTAATAATAATTAAATTTATATTAACAGGTTATTCATGCTGTGTGCATAAGTTACATATGACCCTTCCGGTGTTTGAACCTGGGATTTAAATACCACTGATATCCGTTTTCTTGCTAACGTCCAAAGGCGCACAGCTGACAGACGTACACAGTAAAAATGCCACATTAGCTTTGTTTCCAGCATGACGTTTGAAGTAATGCCATCGACTGGCAGCTCTTCATTCAACAAACGATTTAAAGACATGATAAATATACATAAGTTCGCTTTTATTATTGCATGAATCTGTACGTTTTCTTCTTGACAATATCTCTTATGATTGTATGTTTGGTCACTTAAAATGTAGACGAAAATCATAATAAAAATAATATAGCTTGTCATAATAAACAGCGAAGTCAGTGTTTTTTTATAAACTACTGCACAGCCATTCAGACATTTCAGTAGAGAACTATTTCTTTACCGTTGTACCGGAAGTTGTGAATCAGTGCACGGCAGAGAGTCTCGTTTTGAGCTCATTGAATGTTTATTAAAGTTGATAAATTAAACCGGCTCGGCTGGTTTAAACTTTGGTGTTTGTGCAAATGGCATTATGATGGTGTTCTTGTCATTATTACTACGCATAATGATAATTATAAACACTAAGGTTTTTAGTATCTTTATATGTAAAACCGTTTAAGATGCATGGGTTAAACGTATTTTATATTTTACTTGAATGTCTTTGTAATAACTTTAATAAGTATTTTGCTCGTTGGTCATCCCGAATTTGCAATATTGGTGGTTATTGATCCATTATCTAGGTATGCAGATTGACCTGAATAAACTATACTTTTATTATAGCAATTAAATCTAAATCGAAACGTTTCCAAAGACATTTTTTATTAAAACGTCTGATAAAAATTATACTAACGTCATCCGTGGCCATATCCTCCTTTCCCTATACTGTCGGTGTCGACATTTGGAAACCAGCTTTTAACAGATCGTATGGCAGGAAATACAACTAAATTTGGAAATATCAAATCAATTTAAGTTATCCCAAAGTGAAACCATCGACTTTCTACTCAGAGAGCAATTTCATCAACTGTGAGGTTAATTTATACGCGGAATTTAATACTTCTATGAAGCAGTGTTACTTTTATATAGTATAGCAGTGTTTATAATCGTTTTTGCACTGACTGTAGTGGTTGGTTAATGGATATATATGTATATATATATATATATATATATATATATGTCTCTTTTATTAAACCATCTGCCAGTTTTAATGTTTTATTTCTAACAAAAATATATCAACCTTAATAGCAAAGGTAAAAACGGCACGTGGGTATTGTCTGCGGTTATCTATAATACGAACATTTCGGGATAGTTGATCCAGGTAGGTTTTTCTCTAGTGAAGATTTAATAACACAAACTGTAAAATTTCATTCTTTAAATAGTAGAATTAGTTACACCGAAATAAAATTTTATAAAGAAGCTTTTTTGGTTCGGAAATTTAATTGCTTTCTACTTTTAAGCTAAATTAAACATATAAGTCTGCCTGTATGCAGTAATACGAGTCTTGCAAATAACTTTTTAATCATTTAGACAGTTATGCACCTAACCTTTATGTTACTAGATTATAATATATTCATTTAACGTTAAGAAGAAAAATATTATATACCTGACAAATGACACAATACATGCTAAACGATCTTTGCTAATGCTCGACTTGAACTACTGGATCCTTGATTAGTAAAGAGTAACGTATATGACACTGCTTGTAGTTGATACTTTTCTTAAAGATGAGCAAAATAAGACAAGGTCCAATAAGAATTACTCCAAAATATTGAAAATTGAATTAACACTAGACAAAGATAACAGGGTTAATGTAAAAGTGGCAAACACACAGTTACCAACTTGGAACGGTCGGTCGACAAAAGGATCGACTGGGGTGCTTAAACCTAGTTTGTGGAGCGCTCCAACCTCGCACTTTCAGAGCTTTTTTTCTCACAGTGTAAATAAAATGATCTCATCAAAGTGAGACAATCAGCAGCAAGCACCTGCATCGGGAGTTAAACTGATTTACGAATACAACATACAAACAAAGTAACGCGTATTTATAATGAGTTATCAACATAATTACAATATATACAGGGGATAAAAGCCCCGACAATTCCAAAACATGTTTGTAATAGGACCATTTTCTTGAAATAATAAATCTCGTTGTTTTGGACATATATAACATTTCCTTTGGATCACAAGTTTATGTCTTGATGTGTTTCGCGCCTCTTGGGAAATGCTTTAATATAAAATTGGCTAAAATATGATGAATAATGATTTGTAAATGTCAGCTGTAGTTTTAGTAAAAGATCCAACTTAACATTAACAGCCGAGAGAGCTCTACTAGTACGAGAAATAAATCACGAAAAAACAGAGGCAATAGGAAAATAAGAAAACGTCCTGTGAGAATCATCACAGATATTTATATATTTTATCTAACACTAGACAAAGTCATACAGAATAATGTAAAAGCGGCAAAAACACAGAGACGAAACATTTCACGCGCGCGCGCACACACACACGCACACACACACACACACACACACACACACTCACCCACACACACACCACACAACACCACACACACACAACCCCCACACCACACACACACACACACCACACACACACACACACCACACACACACACACACACACACACACACACACACACACACACACACACACACACACACACACACACACACACACAAACATTTGGTTGTCAACCGGACCTGGTAGCGCAATCGGTAGAGCGTCAGCTCCAGGTACGGGAGGCCCCGAGTTCGATCCCGGGCCGCGACATACCAAAGTCGTTAAAAATGGTAGTGGTATAGCTCCCTTGCTAACGCTCAATCAAATATAAGGGTAGTTCCACGACTGGTTGGCCCGGTGTCAGGATAATGTGACTGGGTGTGGTATCATGCCAGGTGTTCACGGCATGCTATATACACAGTGAAGGCAGTACTACATCTGCTTCAAGTGGACACCGTCTCCAGATAACGGAAATACTGTTGGTGGGACGATAAACCCAATAAACAATAAACAAACATTTGTCGCCGACTTGAAATGGCCAGTCGCACGCAGGTTAATTGTGTCTCGTCTTCTTCTTTATTTCTTATTTGCAACAAAGATTAAAATAATCCACATGATGACTAGATGTGGGATCACGAAATCCCTACTCGAATGTGAACTACTTAAAAGAAAAATAATTTTCGGGCTTTGGGATATACATATACTATTTTTGATTTATTATTATTCACACTTATCCAAAGAGCGAGAAAAATATTTTTATGGAATATTTTGTGCGTAATAACATTAAACGTTACCTTAGCACGACAGCAAATGTGAATTTATCTCATGTGTACAAAGAAAAAAAAAGTATTATTTTAAACATAGGAATCGATATTCTATTACTGACATTAAACTGCATTTAATTGCTAATTGTGCATATGTATTCGCTCTTTGCGGCATATATGTTTCTTAAAATCCGAATGAAAAGACGATGACTTTAAACTGCATGAGTACGTCAAACAACGTCAGGTACTTATGTACCATTCTTGTTCATTTGTATTATTTAGATATTACTACCTTTTATTGATGTGACGCCCTGTGCTTTAAAAGTGGTGTTTTGTTTGACAATATTTTTATATGGTAATAATTCCGGCTTTGATAAATACTCGGATAGTTCCTTAAGTAAGTAGGAATACAATATATAAGTAATTTACAATTGTCTGATAAACAATGTAAGATTCGATTTTTAATCATGAATACTTTAAGGTTCGCGACTGCTTTATGTATTTACGGAGAAATATTTTGTGTCGACTTTTGACTTGTATTTTGGGACTGGAATCAACTCAGTTTGTTTTCATGTTTTCAAAATTTGTCCTTTAACATTACCAGGTTTAACCCATAGTAGCTACAACTTACATGATCAGCATTATTATGTAAGTTTTCATAAATCGATGATTCAGACGGAACTGAAACACACACAAAAAGGAACCCTTACAGAACCTAAACAACAACAACAGCAAAAGCAACATTACATTCTCAATATCAATAGTACAAACGGAAAACAAAACAGAGTGTATAAAACATTTTATTTCTTATAGATTGTTTATCGTTTTATGTTGTATTTCTATCATCTATAGAAATGTCCAAATCTTCAGAATGAGTAGACGATTGAATTGTACTCGCTTGCTCTATGTTGTGCTTGGCCAGACAAGTCAATAAAAATAGTAGATAATCAACGGCCTAGACAGGATAGAGCAAGGTAAGCGTCATGCCAAATTAACAAGCGTTATTTATCGAGTAGAATGTAATCAATGGAGTTGAATGGGATAATACGCAAAAGGTCCTATGAGAGTAAGCTCATATATAAAACTATTTTTCTCATTTGACCTTGCACCTAACAACGGGTAAAACGCAATGATTTTATATAATAGTTAGATTATCGTTTAAATGGAACACCTTTGACAAAACATGTGTAACCCAATCTCAATACTGTTGTGAATGCAAGCATGGTGTATAGAGAACATATAATTGTGTTTTTCATACATATGCATTGCCTTATACACAGTATAAGAAGATCTAATTAACCTGTTATGAGGCAACGATAACATAAAGACGCCGCCTAAGTGACAACGATAACTTTAGACGCATGGGGAGCAACGAATACATAAAGATCCCTCTCACATGCGCGGCGACAATAACATATAGACGCCGCTCGCATGCGCGGCAACGATTACATAAAGAAGTGCTCGCATGGGCGGCCATGATAACATATTGACGCCGCTCGAATGAGTGGCAACGATTTCTAAAGACGTATGGGCGGCAATAATAACATATAGACGCCACTCGCATGGGTAGCAAGGGTTACATCTAGACGCCTTTTGCATGGGCAGCAACGATAACATCAAGACGCCGCTCGAATGGTCGGCAACGATAACACTTAGACGTCTCTTGCATGGGCAGCAACGATAACATCTAGACGCCGCTCGCATGGGTTGCAAGGGTTACATCTAGACGCCTCTTGCATGGGCAGCAACGATAACATCTAGACGCCGCTTGAATGGTCGGCAACGATAACATATAGACGCCACTCGCATGGGTAGCAAGGATTACATCTAGACGCCGCTCGCATGGGCAGCAAAGCTAACATCTAGACGCCACTCACATGGTCAGCAACGATAACATCTAGACGCCGCTCGAATGATCGGCAACGATAACAAATAGACGCCACTCGCATGGGTAACAAGGGTTACATCTAGACGCCGCTCGTATGGTCAGCAACGATAACATTTAGACGCCGCTCGCATGGGCAGCAACGATAACATTTAGACGCCTCTTGCATGTGCAGCAACGATAACATTCAGACGCCGTTCGCATGGGCAGCAACGATAACATATAGACGCCGCTTGCATGGATAGCGACGATTACAGATAGACGCCGCTCGCATTGGCTGCGACGATAACATATAGAAATCGCTCACATGGTCGGCGACGATAACATATAGACGCCACTCGATGGGCAGCAACGGTTACATCTAGACGCCTCTCGCATGGGCAGCTACGGTTACATCTAGACGCCTCTCGCATGGGCAGCAACGATAACGTCTAGACGCCGCTCGACGGGGCAGCAACGGTTATATCTAGACGCCGCTCGCATGGTCGATAACGGTTACATCTAGACGCCTCTCGCATAGGCAGCAACGGTTACATCTAGACGCCTCTCGCATGGGCAGCAACGGTTACATCTAGACGTTTTCGTATGGGCGGCAACGGTAACATCTAGACGCCTGTCGCATGGGCGGAAACGGTTACATCTAGACGCCTCTCGCATGGACAGCAACGGATACATCTAGACGTTTTCGCATGGGCGGCAACGGTAACATCTAGACACCTCTCGCATGGGCAGCAACGGTTACATCTAGACACCTCTCGCATGGGCAGCAACGGTTACATCTAGACACCTCTCGCATGGGCAGCAACGGTTACATATAGACGCCTCTCGCATGGGCAGCAACGGTTTCATAAAGACGCCTCTCGCATGGGCGGCAACGGTTACATCTAGACGCCTTTCGCATGGGTAGCGTCGGTTTCATATAGACGCCACTCGCATGGGCAGCAACGGTTACATCTAGACACCTCTCGCATGGGCATCAACGGTTACATATAGACGTCTCTCGCATGGGCAGCAACGGTTACATCTAAACACCTCTCGCATGGGCAGCAACGGTTACACATAGACGCCTCTCGCATGGGCAGCAACGGTTACATCTTGACACCTCTCGCATGGGCAGCAACGGTTACATCTAGACACCTCTCGCATGGGCAGCAACGGTTACATCTAGACACCTCTCGCATGGGCAGCAACGGTTACATATAGACGCCTCTTGCATGGGCAGCAACGGTTACATCTAGACGTTTTCGGATGGGCGGCAACGGTAACATCTAGACGCCTGTCGCATGGGCGGAAACGGTTACATCTAGACGCCTCTCGCATGGACAGCAACGGTTACATCTAGATGTTTTCGCATGGGCAGCAACGGTTACATCTAGACGTTTTCGTATGGGCGGCAACGGTTACATCTAGACGCCTGTCGCATGGGCGGAAACGGTTACATATAGACGCCTCTCGCATGGGCAGCAACGGTTACATCTAGACGCCTCTCGCATGGGCAGCAACGGTTACATCTAGACACCTCTCGCATGGGCGGCAACGGTTACATCTAGACGCCTCTCGCATGGACAGCAACGGTTACATCTAGACACCTCTCGCATGGGCGGCAACGGTTACATATAGACGCCTCTCGCATGGGCAGCAACGGTTACATCTAGACGTTTTCGTATGGGCGGCAACAGTTACATCTAGACGCCTGTCGCATGGGCGGAAACGGTTACATATAGACGCCTCTCGCATGGGCGGCAACGGTTACATATAGACGCCTCTCGCATGGGCAGCAACGGTTACATCTTGACACCTCTCGCATGGGCGGCAACGGTTACATCTAGACGCCTCTCGCATGGGCAGCAACGGTTACATCTAGACGCCTCTCGCATGGGCGGCAACGGTTACATCTAGACACCTCTCGCATGGGCGGCAACGGTTACATATAGACGCCTCTCGCATGGGCAGCAACGGTTACATCTAGACGCCTCTCGCATGGGCAGCAACGGTTACATCTAGACGCCTCTCGCATGGGCAGCAACGGTTACATCTAGACACCTCTCGCATGGGCGGCAACGGTTACATCTAGACGCCTCTCGCATGGACAGCAACGGTTACATCTAGACACCTCTCGCATGGGCGGCAACGGTTACATATAGACGCCTCTCGCATGGACAGCAACGGTTACATCTAGACGCCTCTCGCATGGGCGGCAACGGTTACATATAGACGCCTCTCGCATGGGCAGCAACGGTTACATCTAGACACCTCTCGCATGGGCGGCAACGGTTACATATAGACGCCTCTCGCATGGGCAGCAACGGTTACATCTAGACACCTCTCGCATGGGCGGCAACGGTTACATCTAGACGCCTCTCGCATGGACAGCAACGGTTACATCTAGACACCTCTCGCATGGGCGGCAACGGTTACATCTAGACACCTCTCGCATGGGCAGCAACGGTTACATCTAGACACCTCTCGCATGGACAGCAACGGTTAGATATAGACGTTTTCGCATGGTCGGCAACGATTTAATTTAGACGTCACTTGCATGCGCGGCGACGATAACACTTGTTAAATATATGTACTCTTAATGAATTGCGCAACGAACGCATTGGACGGATTGCTTTCAGCAGCAACTTCTTTTTTGTTGTGCAATGAATCCTTAACTGTAAAGGAAACTGAATACAAATCCCAATTCAGCTGCACCTGAACGTGTTTCTATCTGGCATGTCTGTATTTACAAACCAAACACACAACGCTTCGTGATTGAAGCACATATGTATGGTTGGAAGATGGATTTCTTGCAATACTTACGCTGTATATGGCTGTTGATATGATTACGCTGAAAATTTGTTTTCATGAACCATCAAATATTCACTATCTGAAAAATTCTTCTTCACACTTATGTGAATAGAAAACATGATATCGCGTAATACTTTTTATGTACTTTCTACATTGTAATTAGAAAAAAAATGTTGAATTTACCTTTACAGATATGATATCAACAGTTCCACTTTTGGATTAAGCTATTTATGCGATGTTTCAAGGTTATGGAATTGGCCAGACTCAAGAGACATTCTCTGAATGTATACCATCGCCCGGTCAGATGGTGTGGCATTAAAGCAGGATTTTCAACACTTTATCTTCTTCAAACAAACACACTTTTCGTATTAATTTAAATTCCATTACTTTGATGTAAAAACCCGATAGCAAAGATTTGTCAATATGCATACACTTAGCACAAAGAAAGCTGACGGCGTGTGCATAATCCATTTACTGTTTTCTCAACGGTGTGCAGGACAACCATATTGCGTATATGATTGTCGACATAATCATTTCACGACAAACGGAACTAAAGAGAAAATCCCTAGCTTATTGTGGGTTAAAACACTTTTAAATGGCTTAAATCAGACTCAGTTATCTTTGTTCTGTTTATGTTTGTCGGCTGGCTTGTCCGGACAATCAATTGATAACTTCAGCAATGTTTTAATTCATCCTTAATATAAAGATGTCTGGCGATAAGAAGAAGTGCGGTGCAAAAGAACCGTAAGTATACCTTCATCATTTGTATCATATCTACCTTAATTCGCTTATTTTATTGATTCCGGAAAATTACTAGAAAACTGCAATGCCTCAGAACGGTTAATTATAAAGTACAATTTTATCTTAGTTGAAAAACAACACAACACTAAGAAATCCAGTACCAGTAAAGAGCAAAAGTGACCAGCAAAAACATTGACATGGTTATGAGACATTTAACAAAGCAACTTAATCCAAATTGTTACCACATTGGAACGGTCGGTCGGCTTAATGTTTAACTGTGGTGCTTGAATCGGTTTACAGAGCTTTATCCTTGCACCTGAGTTAATTCACAATTTGGTACTGACATTTCAATATCCGTGGTAATTCAAATAGGACCTCTTCTTATTTTCTAAACGAATAGTTAACAATAACACAAATAGGTCTGAGCGATGACATATACCAAGAACTAAGTAATGACGTTATGAAATAAAACGTGGTCACGTCGTTTGAAATAATTCTGTCATCTTTGTCTTCGGTTAAGGGGAATAAATTCCGAGAGTTGTGTAATGAGTTGTTATTGCCTGTCCATAATTAGATCGTTGATAGTTGATAGCTTATGTACCAATGTCTAGTTTACGTCAATACGAAAATTTTATCAAGCGATTCTGATAGGATGAATTAATTGACAACATAGATCTCATGGACAGGTAGACTTTCTTTACGACCACAACACGTACCATTAATGTTACAAGTAACATTGTTGTGATCATGAAAACGAAAGTATGATTAAGTCATATGCGTAACACATCATGTATATCCATATGAGAAAAGCATTAGACAAGTCACAAGGATCCCCGAGAAATTTAACAAATAGATTAACACCAATATATACCTTCTTGGAAACGTCAGTCCGCGAAACTGGGTATGTACATTCCTAGTAATGAATAGAAGTGTATAGCTTAAGAATCACACCTCTGCGTGAGTTCATTTAGCTTTTATCTCTAGTAATAAAATAGCATGCAAAATCATGCTTCTGAATTGGGCCCTTAATACTAAGTTAATACTTAAGTTTTTACTTACTAAAATTTTGTCCAAAACTGATACAAGTATGATTACCCGCTTCTACGGACTCCTTGTATATCGAAATTGTTAAACCGAAAATTACTTAAAAAATAGCTGCTTTAAAGGACAATAGACACTGAAAAAATCACCTTCATTTTACAGCACAACAAATCAAATACATGTAACTGTTAATATTTTGCTTTGGATAATGAGTATACGAATGATCTTCGCCGGACAAGTTAGTTGTCATGGATTGACAAAACACGAATAACGTTCAGTTGATTTGTTTATAAGTGACATAAAATCCACCACACTTACACGAGATTACTGTCATATAACGATGTCCAGATATAATTGATGGAGAGTGGAACCACCGGCGCACCGCAGGTCAGCAGTAAGATCTCTCCGCATTAACATTTTCGCCTTGACCGGTCGATGAGAGACAATTGGATGTAAGGACTCTGCCCACTAGGACACGGATTGTCCTCAGTTATCCTTTAACCCTCAAAGTTATCAAAAATAAAATATTTATTTATGTGTGATTTCAGCTCCTCACATTGATGCGTTTGTAACAGTGTTAATATGACATTAAAATCTAGATACACAGTGAATCGAGAATATTAATTACTGCACACGCGCAACCTTGTATTGTCGGACAACGTATCAAGGATGAATGAACTGTTTGTGACACAACATGTTATTATCTTGCATACCCTGAAATTAATTGTCTGTCGGCACAATATCATGGTATGATAAATCCTTTGTGGCAAAACACGCAAGATAAACGATTTCCTGCCTCAACGGCTTTTCTGGAAGTCATTATATGATGAAACCTTTGTGGCCTATGACGGTATACCATTAATCCCACTAGCTCGATGAAGAGTTATATCAAACTGAAAATGCAAAAGTTTATTGAAGATGGCGTGGTGCGACCCAATATTATTATAGATGTCTCTAAATACATAGAACATGTCTTAAAGTGTCGTGTGCGGTGCGAATAACTTTTTCGAGTGTTTTTTTTCTTTACTTTGTTCACACCTTGACAACTTGAGACCGTGATGCAAATGTACACACGCAAGAACGGCTTTCGGCAAAAACAAGAAGTATGAGCTGTGATAGATATGTTTCCAACATCAACATGCTCAGCCTGTTTTAACTAGATGTTTAAGGTTTTGCATTTTTTTATGAAAAAAAGAAATATTATACTTCTATAAGAACGATTTGTCCCACAAGAGCACATTACTCCAGAATCTTCAGTCAAACATGATGTTAACTTTCTTGGACAAATTATGGAGAGAAAAGTCAGCCGTTATTTCTTTTCTTGATTCATAACATTTGGCTTGAAATGTCCATTTCATTGAGCGTTCAGTACACACTCTATTCCTAGAGACATTTCTTTTCCTCCAGAGTTTATTATGATAAAGTGTTGACGCTTTATAAACACCTGTTCTTGAGAAACGGCAGTAAATTGCCTGCAATAAAAGTAATGTCTTTGTCCCCAGAGCATTTTCGACAGATTAAACGATTTAGATTTATATGGATGTTTGTGAAGTTTTATATTTATCCCACTTGGTAACAGTGTGGTGACACTTTATTAAAACAACTGATAGGTATTTACATGGACAATAATGGTTGCTTCTCCGACTGCAGATTTGCTTGTATACTATTTTGATCGTGACTTTACGTTTACCCAATTCCTCTTCTGCAGAAAGTTAAATGCTTTAAGCATTTATTTCAACGTTATACTTTTTGATGGAATTATTATTACATATAATCCTTTGTGTGCTTCAATAAGCCAACGGATTTACCCCCAGAACAAATTACATTACACAAAGCATTCCCTAAACATTAAACGCAGCATTTCCATAAACCTGAGATTACAATGTTCAAAAGCAAATCTGTGACGAGAAAGACGATTTCAAGTTTAGTATTGTAAATTATCCCTAACTGAAAGTTGATTTAGTTCGGGCTACTTCGGAGAGTTTTATTTTATTCTAGATTACTAGGTTTGTACGAGTATGTACAATAATTGAAGATTCCAAAAGACTATAACACACTTCTCGAGCTCTATAAATTGAAGAAAATTCTAAATTTCTTTCACAGTAATATTTGCAATTCTTAAAGGCATAATAGAAGTATGTAAACACAAGTTATCCTGCAATTTATGGAAATGTTTTATATAAGATTAACAAAATCAAGGACCATAATAACTTTTATAAACACAAAGCATTTTAAGCAAATTTAGTGGTGATAGTTACAACCTGGGATTAAGATTTGCCGGCATTTTTGCCGATACTGTGCAGCGACATTTCTGTCATATAACACTGGGGCACTTATGAGGTGCCCAGGGACTGAACCCGGCCGGTCCATTATACCGACACCGACGAGTCAGTCGTAATTCTTTTCCTTAGCCCCGAGCGTTAGGAGGGAAGCCACTACTACCAACTTTAAAGTCTTTGGTTTGACCCGGCCGGGGCTTGAACCCGCGACCTCCCGATCTGCAAGCCGACGTCGAAATCGTTCGCTGTACTGCATTCTTTTTGTACCGGACCCTTTTCCATTTAAGAACTTCGCTTTTAAATTACACAGTGACTGAACATGTCGCTGAGACTGCAATAAAACAGTGACTTAAAGCCATCTGAACAGTAATTGTTTGAATGTTGAACCTTATATAGGTCCCTATATAGGTGAAGGAACTTAAGCTTACTCCAATGTCCCTTACGCGATATTGTACAATAGGAACAACTTGATTTTTTATATGCCATTTTCAGATTATTCCTCGGCCTATTATATAAATACAAATAAAGACAATATATAGTTTTAACTGTTTGTTCTTTTCTAAGTAATATTTTTTGTTTATGTTACCAAATCATCATCAGACACACAAACAGACGCCATGTTATTGTACATGTAGCAATGGTAAGCGCAAAGAGAAACAAGACAGTCAGTATTTTGTTCTCTGTGCTCACGTGAAAATATCCTCGAGTCAATATTATGGTGGCTCTTAAAATGGTGATTTTTCAAAAACCAATATATTTAAAAGTCCTACCCCTCTAATGGTTCCATTTGATAAAAAAAACACTTTGTGGAAAGTTTAAACAATATATTTTAATATTTAGAAGTAGCTAAATGACCTTAAAAATCAGAAAAATAGTTAAAAAGTCAACAAAATGTCTGTATTTTATATATATATAATTTATTTTCAACTGTACATCACTTTTTGTTCAAACAGTTTACAATACTTTAGTCTAAAGGTTTCAACCAAAACTTAACAAAGAATTATAGGGCACATTAGTAAGTGTTTGTTTCCTTCTATCCGGATATAATCTCCGGTGTTCCTCAACGACTTGCAGTAGGAACTGCAGTTGAGTTTCAACTTTGGTTAACAGTCCACTATTCTCCTGAATCAGAGCAACACCACGCTCAGCTTGATCATTTACAACTCTTAGAGACTCCAGTGCTTCTCTTGCTTGTTTGTAATCGTCTCTATCATGCCACGCATCTGGATCATCATCGAGAAATATCCATCATTTGAAACAGTTTCATAGACCTTGGGGTAACAAAGTCCTGTAGGTTGTTGCCTGGGAGTGATTTAAGATCAACTGATGCTTTCTTGGAATGCTCATGTTGTTCATCTTGGTCATCGTCCATCTTTAACGCCTCAATCATACTTCGTTTTGTTGCAGAGCTGACATAACAATCAAAAAACGCCAGGCCGACAAGTTCTGGAGACAGGTACCATAAGTGGTTGGATAATTTCTGTGCTGTTGCCTTCGAGATGTTTTCATGAATTGATTTGTACTCAAGAAGTGACTTCAATAATTGTAAGTCATTAGAAGGAGCACATACTGCCTGAGGTGATGAGAACCACGCTTTCAAGTAGACACGAACAACAAACACACACACGTCACGCAATCCTCGTTCTTATAAGCTTGAACTGAGCCTTGAACATCCAGATTTTGAGACTGTATATAACCTTGGACATCAAACGTGTATGGTGCATTGCACCTGGTGACATGAATGACACTTCACGTGCAGGAGCTGAACCAAGAAACACGATCACAAGTTCCAGGAATTCTTTATAGTCGTTCCTTGGCAGCTTCTGTTCAAGATACGTGCTGGCATAATGTATGGTGCTTTGTCGTATGTCTTCCACAAGACTTGCCACATCAGAATTTGCAATGCCTGGTTCATACTTGTTTGTGTCAACTGATGTCCAGTGTTCCTGGAAGCGTTTGAAAAGAGGAACTTCTGGCGAAGATGAGCTCCCCATGCACACTTGGAACACTGCTCCTATGACAAGTTCCATAATGTGATGCCTACAAGCCAGCGACAAAAGCTCTTTCCTAAGCTTTTGTTCTAGAAGAATACAGGCACCAGCAAGTCTACCAGTGTTGGAGCTAGTGGTGTCGAAACACATGGCTTGAACCCTGTTACCAATTTCCCAGTCTTTAATTGCCTCAAAGACAGCAGCAGCCTGGGCTGCACCAGTCCCAGATTCAAGCTTAGCAACTGTCAGTAGTTGTGAAACATTTTTTCCTGTCACTAACACTGGGAGGCGGCCAACCTTTTCCTTTCCAGTCAAATCTTTTATAAGCTTTCCATCCCAAGAACTACAAGAGGAACATTACTCTATAATCTTTCTTTTATTACTGCAGATCTCTTTTGTCGGAATTCGGATCTGTTTCTTCTTAGTGTGGATCTGTTAATAGCAAGTTCATTAACATTTTGGCCCAAGCTTTCTGCTGTTTCAGTAATGATCATTGTAGCCTGTCGGTCTGATACTTTAGTACGATCTAGAGTCATTGCAAGTTCTTGTGTAATAACACTTTTTCGCCTTCGTTTTCTTTAAACTCCACGAGTAACATCACCCCCAACAGTCCCTACACATTTTTCATCTAATTTGTCACCGTCTTCTGCTGACCTGGTATCTGTTGTATCAGAACTTGAAGAAATAAGCTCAGCTGTTGAACAACTTGCTTGCTGACTATCTTCCATTTTGCGTCTTCTTGTCTGCATTCCTATTTTTCTTTGTGTTGCCCTTTTCTCCTTATCATCTAGCGCTTGATCTACTCCAACCATTGATCCTCTTCTTCTTTTTTCACGCTGGGCCAGCAAAAAATCCTTATCTTCTTGTAATACTGATGGACTGGTAAGAGCGTTGGTATGAGCAACATCAAAAAGATCATCAAGCTTGGAAACAAAGTCTGTCTCTTTTGCAAGTTGATTTGGTGAATTGGTTCGACCTTTGTTTTTCTTTTAAAGTTTCCACTCTTCAAACACTTTCTCAAGCTTAGTTTGACAGTTCTGATGATCCTTTATTGGAAGTCTAGCTTTCAACCAAAACTTTGCTATTTCTGTAATAGTAACTGCTGATGATTGTCTAATTGTTTGTTTTAGTTCAATATGGTGATGTAGAAACAGTCCAAGAGTCAAACGCAATGATGGTAGCTTGCTGCCCGTTAAAACGGTTACTGGTTCTCCAAGAAGATACAACTTAGTTTTGGATCTTGTTGCCTTTGCCATTGTTTATATCTGAAAGTAATGTACATTACAGATAAAAGTTCTTCATTCTGAATATTTTATTGACATTTAATTGTGTGTATTATTATCATTAATTATTATTATTATTATTATTATTATTATTATTATTATTATTATTATTATTATTATTATTATTAAATAATCATTATCAAAATAGTGTTATCTGAAACTTTTAATATACTGTTTTGTTCAACATTTAAGTTAACTTGCCAAAAAAGTGTTTACAAGACATAAAGAAGTAAATTACATTATACTTGCTTGGTAAGCATCAGCTTAGGATCCACATTCCTTTCCTGATCATTCACAAATCATCATTGTGCCATAATTTTAAATCATTTTTAATTTGTTCACACTGATAAATGTTTTATAGTTGATTAAAGAATCTTTGCTTTCAGTGCTCTGCTGCTATTCTGTTCTGAGTCACCATTGGAACTGGTGGTGTTTGTAACTTGAGCTCTCTCATTGTCTGTCATCAAACCATAATTGAAAAATAACAATGTGTGTTATTCAAGTTGTAGGAAATGTCAATTCTGCAAGCAGTTTGTAATATGAACAAAATCTAAACCACTGAAGCTTCACATAATAATATCCTGATTTTTTCAACTAAAAACAAGAAAACCTAAAATTTCAATGTCATTTAGCTACCTCTAAATATTGTTTAATTTGGCCAAATATGTTTTTTTACATAATGGAACACAATTAGAGGGTAAGAAACTAAAAAATCAAAAGTCGCAAAATAGGGACCACCCTAGTCAATATCACCTTATATTGCCCCACACATGACCAGCGCTCGACCAGTCTAAATGCTGAATATTCTCGAGTCAATATCACCATATATTGACCCACACATGACCAGCGCTCGACTAGTCTAAGCGCTGAAAATTCTCGAGTCAATATCACCTTATATTGATCCACACATGACCAGCGCTCGACCTGTCTAAACGCTAAAAATTCTGTAGTCAATATCACCATATATTGACCCACCCATGACCAGCGCTCGACTAGTCTAAGCGCTGAAAATTCTATAGTCAATATCACCATATATTGACCCACACATGACTAGCGCCCGACCAGTCTAAACGCTGAAAATACTCGAGTCAATATCAACTTATATTAATCCACGCATGACCAGCGATCGACCAGTCTAATCGCTGTAAATTCAAAGGGTATGAGATATTGTTATGTATTAATCTCGTAATATATTATCGCTTCACAATACTACAATTTGCTTCATTGGTTTAAGTTGGTGTTATATTTCTATTTTTTAAATAAAATTTGAAAAGTTACCTTCATGTTGGAAAATTGAACACTTTTATCATATGATGCCATTAATTAGTAATTGCGTGAACTGTTTTATTTGAAAATTATCACTATAAACGAACGGTTTTGTTGCCGAGGCTTTTATCGAGGAAACATATTGTACACATTTGATAGTATATTGCAACTATTGTTAATAGTGTATCTAAATAATATTCTTTGTATTTCTTTTCTAAAATACGCTCACACTTAACATTTCGGCAAATTGCCTTTTCCAGCTGCCAAAAATTGGAGTGTGAGCATTTGAAGAAAAATATACTTAATACAGTTACCTCTGGAACAATTTATAAGATTCTTTGTTCTGTTGTCTTCGTCGATGCAGCTAATTACTGTCACGTGTTTTACTTTAATGATTTTCGAGAAGGGCAGACATACAGATAATGATTTTAACTTAAATAATACAAAACTAAATATTTGGGCATAACGTTGTACAAACATGGAAACTGGAACAGAACCCAACAACAGATTTATCAAAATTTGTAATTTAAACTTCATAATTTGTTTACAATGTTTAACCAAATAGAACTTCCAATATATAAAAAGATACAATTATTTTACACGCTAGTAGGAAACAATCTTAACTATGGTGCTGAAGTATGGGGAATGCATTTATATGGGGAATGCATTTAGGTAGAGATAAGTCAAATATAAAACATATACCTCACACATTTTGTAGGAAGATATTAGGCGTAAAATTAAATACGAATTTAGAAGCTATATATGGCGAACCGAAAAGGGTACCAATGTATATTCATAGAAAAATAATCTTAATTAGATACTGGAAAAAAATATTAATTCAAACCTAAACTCTATACTATACAAAACTTATCAAATGCTAAAAGAAGATGTAAATAACGGTAATACTTACAATGGAAACAAGTAGACTTCACATATTTAACTTATATTAGAAGAATCTGGTTTAGCCCATATCTGGGAGACCCAGACAGTAAATAATACTAATGTTATATATATTAAACAAAAGATTACAGATATAAACTGCCAAAGCTGGCATAGCAACATAAATAATTCAGAACGTCTAAGAACTTACAGTCTTTATAAACATAGCTTTGAAATAGAAAAGTATTTGGACATCGTTTAAATTCCAAAATTTAGAATAGCCTTGACAAAATTTAGACTATCTTCATACAACCTACCTATTGAAAAAGGAAGGCAAAATGATTTACCAAGAAATTAAAGATATTGCCAAAATTGTTATCTGAAACATATTGAAAATGAAACGACTTTTTACTTATTTGTCCTAAATATTCACAACTAAGAAAACTTTGATTAAAAAAAAAAAATATTATTATTACACCTGGCCAACGGTTCAAACGCTTATAGACTAAATGTCAAATAACTCGCCAAAAATACTAAGTATTCTGAGTAAATTTATATATTTTGCAAATCTATTAAGAATAAACACATGAAATTTGTATTACAATGTAATATTCGTTCTTTGTATTTTGTTATATTGTAATATTAACCCTTTAAACCTACTTAAAAGTATATATTTATAAAAAGGAGATTTAATATTTTTTGTAACTATACCATTTTTTTTTCCGGAAAGAATAATAAATATACTATTTGGTTAGAAGATGGAGTAAATTATACAAGGAAATTACTACATTAACGAATGACCTTTACCTTTTTTTTTCTGACATTAGTAAAACAAACATAAATCAACTAACCAGAGCACAGCAAAACAATAATGAAAATCATTACATGTCGTATTACAGAAATATGTCACATGAAATGTACACATACATTTGCTACTTGCTTTTGACGAATGCAATTAACCTGTTGTATATTTATGATAATAAACACTGAGACAGATAGAAATGTTTACAAAATCAGTTATATAACACTATGATTAAGCCACTATAGCCACGTAACTAAAGAATGAAGTGCGGGTCATGGGGTTCTTTGCGCTATGTCCATTTGGTAAAGATTGGTACGGCGTCTAATACTATCTTTGCAAATTGGTTCTGAATGAAAACCTGAGACAATTGCAATGTCTAGCCTGGGTCACTTTCACATTAATTTGTCACCTGACCGTTCCATATAATGTCGTGACATGCTGTATTTAGTCAAATATTATGTCCAAAGCGGACTTCGCTCCTTAAGTTGCAGGTAATTGATTATCCTTGTAAAAGGGTTCTGTTGGCACAAAAAGATCTGTCGTATCTTCTGGCATGAAAGACGCCCTAGAATCATTAGAATCTTCTTCCTTCTCCACATCTTCCTCTCCATTATCATCATCATCATCATCATCATCATCATCATCATCATCATCATCATCATCATCATCATCATCAGTACTGCTCAAACTTCGTTCTCTGCTTCTGTGTGAATCTCTCTTAATACGTAGTGTTATTTTGTTCGTGTCTTCATAACGACGTGTCATGTTAGTTTGTTGCGGTGGAATTATCTCAACTTCCAGTTTGACGCGATTCCGAGAAATCGCCAATGGTGGATCTATGGGTAAGGTCACTTCGCCACTTATCATACGCTCGGTGGCATTCTGTTTAAATCCAAGTTTAGGGCAACTAACAACGAAAGAAACAGGCATTACACCATCCAGTCTGTGACTGGTCCTCCCACATGGTATGCACATTGTAGGCACTGGCAGACGTATGCTAAGGATTTGTCCATTTGGACATGGTGTGCTAGATATGTATGTTTCAGAGGTCTGACCGAATTTAATTTGTACTGTAAATTCTGGTGCTGGTTGTGGTAGCCCATTTCTTTCACATTGAATATTTTCATATAATAGAAATCTCGGATAAGGATCATGCAATCGTATGTTGTTAGGAGTTCCATATAAAATGGCATGTACAATATCCAAGGTTTCTGTTTTGGAATAATAATTGAAGGCTCTTTCTACCTTTACGAAATCTTTAGGTGGCATTGTCGACAGCCTGATATCGTAGAACAGGTCTTCTCCCAGAAGCGTGCGGATATTCTCGCCTCTTACTTCCAGATTTTGTTCTGTAAGTCTGGGTGTTGCCCAGGCATGCACGGCTTTAAGGATGGTGATCTCTTCAACATAAAGTGTATCTCCCTTCAGCAAGTACTGTAACATCTCTTTAGAGAGACATAAGAAACTGTCGGAGTTCAATACTTCCTTCGCATTGGTGTCAATGTAGTCGATGACATGATCTCTGAGCTGTTGTTGTTCATAAAAATGTGCTAATTGTAAAAAGGTACACGCATTGTCGATTGTAAGGTTTTCTGCGATAAAATCGCAGCACAGCTGGACCAATTTGGTAACTTGGTAAAAGTGGGCAATTCGGAAGACGTCCTCTGCTATATCTATTTCCATTTTTGTTGAATCGCTGTACAAATATCTGAAATATAATTTAAATGAATGATATCAGTTTGCAAAAAAAAAAAAAAAAAGAAAAAAAAGACACAACGATATTTTAAATGGCTTATTAATCTATTCATATACCTATCCATTTATCTCTCTCTATAAAATCAGTTTTTTTCCAACAACATGCACTTATCTTTATGCGTGTATTTACTTATGTATGCAATCAAGACTTTTATTAGAGATGTCAATGTTTGCCGAATTCTGTAACCGGTTAATCTCACTTACACATATGTGTAATGTGTAGGATAATGTTGATATTTATTCTCTGTGTAAGCGTCTACGAGTCGAAATCTCTTGTTGAAATACACAACCCTCCCAGTTATGCGTTAGTGATCGTCAGAAATAAAGGCGTCTGTGTGTGATCCCCATCCCTCTGCAATTAACTGTGATAATACTGTCCAGCGTCGTCACATGCTAGCGCAAAGTCATTTTCAGCATCCATTATTTGAAAAAAGATATCTTAACTGAATTATGTAAGGCCCTGTTTTAGTGTGACACTTTTCATTACTGACGTATCTTTTTCCAAGTAGCAAAGTACAGCAGTAGTATTTAACCTTTTATCCGGTTAAGTGATCAAACGACTGAAAAGGTCTTCCGTGAATGTAAGCAGACAACACAGAAAGCATATTAGCAGATAATGACTAACTACTGCTGCAGCTACTACTACAACTACTTCTCTACTACTACTACAACTAATACTACTTCTTCTACTAATAATACTACCTCTACTACTACTACTACTACTACTTCAACAACAACAACCACAACAACTACTATTACTACTGCTGCTACTACTAGTAGTTCAACAACCACCACCAACACTACTACTACTACTACTACCACTTCTTCTATTACTACTACTACTACTACAACTACTTCTACAACAACAACAACCACAACTACTACTATTATTACTATTATTACTACTACTACTACTACTAGTACAACCACCACCACTACTACTACTACTACTACTACTACTACTACTACTACTACTACTACTACTACTACTACTACTATTAATACTACTACTACAAATACCACTACTACCAGTACTACTACTAGTATCCTTTGAAAATGATGGTTTAATTTATATGCGGATGAAATACTTCAGGCCAAACAATAGAAGTGTAATGGTAAAATCTAGCCTGACGTTTGCGCGCGCTTGCATGCGTGCGTAAGTGCGTGCGTGTGTGTGTGTGTGTGTGTGTGTGTGTGTGTGTGTGTGTGTGTGTGTGTGTGTGTAAGGTTTGTCGTAAGGTTTGAAAAGCTTGCATCAGTATGTTCCTTCCTGCTGATATTTGTAATGACTGTTTACCCACCTGAAAAATATATCCATGGCCTGTTTGCTGAACTCAGATACAATCTCATCTTTGGTGTCGTCACGGTTGGGTCCATAAAACATGGCGAAGAAGACAGCACTTCTTGCCGCCAGTACAAATTTATGCGCGCGCAGGAGGTTATCTGGGTCACCAGTCACGTGATTTGTACAGCGGAAATGGACGTCGACCAACTGCCCAGACTCGTACAAGTGCAACAAACATTCTCCGAGTGCACTTTCCTCTTGCCAATTTGTGTCACTCGAGGCCTCTTCATTTGGTTGAGCAATCATAGAGCTAGGTATACCACTTTCTTCATTAGAGATTGACATCTTGTTAGTATAAGTGTACTGCAATATATTATAGAAAGTGACAGTGGTAAAACAAGAACACAATTCTGAAAGATGCAGTATCGAACAATTTATAATTCTGCACTGTACTGTAATTAAAAGAAAGAGTGATAAAAGCTTACTTGTTTTAACAAACTTCACATTGCACATTTCTTTTATTTGACATAAGAAACAGGCTATCGGGAACAATACATGACATTATGAGAAAATAACATAAATTTGACGGCGGAGGAATAATGTACTATCCTAGAATATCTGAAGGAGAAAGCTGACCGGATCAGAATCACACTAGAATATCAAAGGGAGAATGTCGGTAGCAACACATATACACTAGCATATCAAAAGGAGCAAGCTTGCCGCCTCACGTATACACTATATTATCAGAAGGAGAACATTGGTATTTTTATATATACACCAGAATAGGAAATGAAGAAAACTCGACGCATCATATATACCCTGGAATATCAAAAGGAGAAAGCTTATCACATACTAAATACAACTTTAGATAGAAAAGGGAGAAAACTGGTCACAAAAGAAAAGTGCTGGTCATCATATATGGACAAGAAAATCAAAAGACGAAAGCCGGCCACATAAAATATACATCATAATAGCGAAAGGAGACAACTGTCAACATCACATGTACACTATCATAGTAAAAGAAGAAAGATGGACGGATCACATATACACTTGCAAAGCAAAGGGAAAAAAGCTGTCCACATCACATATACAATAGAATATCAAGAGGAGAACGCTGGCCGCATCACATATGCACTAGATTATAGAGAGAGGAAAGCTGGTCGCATCACATACACGTCAAATGACCCGAAGAAGAGATCTGGTCGCATTAAAAATACACTAGAATAGCAAAAGAAATAAACTGGTCACATAACACATACATAATAATTTTAAAAGGAGAAAGCTAGTCGCATAAATAAACAATAGAATATCAAAAGGAGAAGGTTGGCCGCATCACATATACACAAGAAAAGTAAAAAGGAGAAAGTTGGTGCCAAAACACAAATACACCTATCGAGAAATAGTGATTACCTGGCAGCATCACATATGTACTAGAATAGAAAAGGGAGTAAGCGGGCCACATCACATATGCCCAAGAATAGCAAAGGCAGAAAGCTGGTCACATCACATATGCTCAAGAATAGCAAAGGCAGAAAGCTGGTCACATCACATATGTACTAGAATGGAAAAGGGAGAGAACTGGCCACATCACATATGTACTAGAATAGCAAAGGGAGAGAACTGGCCACATCACATATGTACTAAAATAGCAAAGGGAGAGAACTGGCCACATCACATATGTACTAGAATGGAAAGGGGAGAGAACTGGCCACATCACATTTGCACTAGAATAGCAAAAGAAATAAGCTTGCCAAATCCCGTATACATTAGAAGAGCAAAGTGAGAGAATTGGCCACATCACATATGCACTAGAATAGCAAAGGGAGAAAGTTGGCCACATCACATATGTACTAGAATAGCAAAGGGAGAAAGCTGGTCACATCACATATGTACTAGAATAGCAAAAGGGGGTAAGCTGGCCACATCACGTATATATTAGAAAATCAAAGTGAGAGAGCTGGCCACATCACATATGCACTAGAATAGCAAAGGGAGTAAGCTGGCCACATTACATATGCACTAGAATAGCAAAGGAAGAAAGCTAGCCACATTACATATACACTAGAATAGCAAAGGGAGTAAGCTGGCCACATCACATATGCACTAGAAAAGCAAAGGGAGTAAGCTGGCCACATTACATATGCACTAGAATAGCAAAGGGAGAAAGCTGGCCACATCACATATGTACTAGAATAGCAAAGGGGGTTAGCTGGCCAGATCACATATGTACTAGAATAGAAAAGGGAGTAAGCTGGCCACATCACATATGTACCAGAATAGCAAAGGGGGTTAGCTGGCCAAATCAAATATGTACTAAAATAGAAAAGGGAGTAAGCTGGCCACATCACATATGTACTAAAATAGAAAAGGGAGTAAGCTGGCCACATAACATGTGTACTAGAATAGCAAATATGAGAGCTGGCCACATCGCATATGTAGTAGTTTAACAAAAATGTCGCTGGCCAAATCACATATGCACTAGAATAGCAAAGGGAATAAGCTGGCTACATCACATAAGTACTAAAATAACAGAAATGAGAGCTGGCAATAGAACATATACATTAGAATAGAAAAGGGTGTAAGCTGGCCACATCAAATGTGTACTTTAGTAGCAAATGGAATAAGTTGTTCAGATCACATATATACTAGAGTAGCACAAATGTTTTTGGCCACATCACATATATAATAGAATAGCAAAGGGGAGTAACCTTGCCACATCACATATGTACTAGAATACTAAGGGGATATAGCTGGCCGCATCACATATGCACTAGAATACTAAGGGGATATAGCTGGCCGCATCATATATACACTAGAATACTAAAGGGATATAGCTGGCCGCATCACATATACACTAGAATACTAAAGGGATATAGCTGGCCGCATCACATATACACTAGAATACTAAGGGGATATAGCTGGCCGCATCACATATGTACTAGAATACTAAGGGGATATAGCTGGCCGCATCACATATACACTAGAATACTAAGGGGATATAGCTGGCCGCATCACATATACACTAGAATACTATGGGGATATAGCTGGCCGCATCACATATACACTAGAATACTAAGGGGATATAGCTGGCCGCATCATATATACACTAGAAAACTAAGGCGATATAGCTGGCCGCATCACATATATGTATGCGGGTGTTCTTATTAATTTTATTTAAAAAAACACACGAATTAGGGTTCGATAAAAAACACAGTGGTCTATAAGTAGATTTGTTATATGATTTACTCTTCTATAAATATTATACTGTTTATTCTAATAATACTGTTAACACTGGTAATACTTGTAAGACTGGTAATAATGGTGATACTGGTAATAGTGGTGATAGTGGTGATAGTCTGCTCCTGTAAAATAAAAGTAGCAATAATAAATATACAATCAGCACTTTACAAAGTTAACTTATCACTGACAAATACTGAAATACAGGGATTTAATAGGCAATGAATTAAAATATAATAAACAGTAGAGTTAACTTCATTACCATAAATATTAAACAACATGAAATAATAATCTTGATCAGAGGCCTTTTATAAAAACAATTATGCACAATATATATATATACCCATGTTCATTATAAAACAACAACAACAATGATAGATGTATTACAATGTCTAAAATAGTTATTAACCTACCAGTTGTGGACTGGAGCCTTTCTTTACTTTCTCTCTCTCTCTCTCTCAGTGAGGATTATGGGCAACAAGGATGCTGCAATAATGAATGTGCCCATAGTAATACAGAAGAAGAAAACAGTGATGTTACATATAAAACCAATAACCAATTCATTATGTCAGTTAAATTAGTTGTACGGCAGCCATCTTGAAATTCCATGTATCATGTCAGAAATAGACAAATTACAATTCAAACAATTCAGCTTCTACGACACATCAGTTATAGAAAGCAACTAACCTGATACTGTCCCAACCTTTCTAATTCAAATAGCTTACTTAAATATTAAGTAAAAGTTTAAATAAATACGAATATCGTCTTAAAGTAAAGAATACATATGTACTGTTTCACTGTAACCTCTCTTCTGACTAAAAGAACATATCATGTGACCACTTAAGGCGGGAAACTAAAAATAGCATGGTCAGTTCTCAGTATATTTCCAGTCAACCATGAAAGGGAGATAATAAATTAAAAACATTTAATCCAAATAATGATTAAAGGGACATAACTATTAAAACAGGTCTTTACCAAAAGTTGACCTGGTTACATATACACTAGAATACTAAGGGGATATAGCTGGCCGCATCACATATACACTAGAATACTAAGGGGATATAGCTGGCCGCATCACATATACACTAGAATACTAAGGGGATATAGCTGGCCGCATCACATATACACTAGAATACTAAGGGGATATAGCTGGCCGCATCACATATACACTAGAATACTAAGGGGATATAGCTGGCCGCATCACATATACACTAGAATACTAAGGGGATATAGCTGGCCGCATCACATAAACACTAGTATACTAAAGGGAGGCAAATTAAGGAAGCTGACGCATAACTTAATAACCCAATAACCCATGATCTAAATATTACCTGAAAAAGCTGTCTTAACGACTTGGCCGCGGCTACACCTGTCAGAAAAAAGGTAGGAACTGAATTCATGTCGGTCTTGATAATGGCGCTTGGTTAAAGTTATTTACATTTTTCGAAAATGAATATCTCTACCTGAGGTCAATAACCCTGTGGTCGTGCATAATTAACTATTCATGATGTTCATGATATTCATGATAGCGAATAATACGAGTCACCATCTCTCTTTATATGTCAGTCGCGTACAGCACCCCCTCATAATCTTCAATGCATAAATGATAAATATATGGTAAATAAATTCAATTAGATAATCTAATATCGATAACAAACCATTTTGATTAAAAAATACACATCTTCATCAAAGCAAGCAATCGACAGTTTTAAGGGGTGGTAGCAAGTGTATAATGGTAAACACAATCTTTCTTCAGTCACGTTCTTTTTGTTTTGTCTCCTATGTACAACATGGAAGCGACCGATTTGAAAAGCAATTAGATATAAGTTTGGTCGTAAAACATTCAACTTACCCATGACTATCATTTAACTTTTACTTCCGTCTTCTCTAAATCCGCCATTACGTTTCAACGTTACATTTGAAAATCGTTGTCATTTTCATAACTCTATGTAAAGATACATTCCCGAAATTATACAATTTATATAATTGTGTATCAACTTTACGCTTAGCTGCAACAACTGTAATATTCATGCGATGATCACTGTAATAAAGAAAGCGTTTTTAAATTCATCCAATGTCCTTCAATTGAGGCCACTTGCATAATAATTTCCTTACGATTACACTGACATGTATTCTGTCAACACCGCCGCTTTCACGCTTAACTGGTACACTTTATGGGGTTTTCTCAAGGATAACCACCTACTGTCGAAAGACGCCTCGTACTTTGAATAGTACATGTAAGGCAACTCGGGATGCAAGACATTGTTCTAACTGCTCACTATTCATGGAAAGATAACTCCTTACAACATTTTGGACCTATACGCCTGGATATTGATACTAAATATAACAAAGGAGTACCCTGGCCATGGTAGGGAATAATACCAGTGATAGAACTTGTGGATTAAGAAAAGGCGGCCTGTAATTCACATGCTTTAATTATAAATATATGGTACATAAATTCAATTCAATAGATAAAACATTATTAAGCTAATAATACTTATGGTGTTATATTCCAGTAAATGTAAAGAAAACCAGTCAATTAATTAAAGCTGCACATCTGATTTGTGCAATCGCAAATGAGTTCAAGTCCTTGAACCTTTTACTACGCCATTTCTATAACTAAAAAGCGGTTTTTATTAATTTACATACTTGCTGCGAGCGACCTTGGGCATAATCTTGTATGACAGACACCACTTAGCATTATTAGCACCATTGTCATTGTTAAACTACATAAAATTTAGATATGCATGGAAAAGGTTCAATAAAAATGTAGCATCAATATGAATAACTTGTCATTATCTTGTTAGTTTTTAATGGAGAACAGTTGCACACAAGAGAAATTTTGACGCCCTTGTAAAAATAATGTATATACAAATGCTAATTGAATGCTGAGCCTGATTTGAACAAGAATACATGTTTAAACAAAGAACGTGGTTTATTGAGAACAGTTGGAGCTAAAATATACCTGCTGAATATACAATATACATACCACCTTCATACAAAACAGATTTAATGAAGGAATGAAATACAGAAGGTTAAGGAAAGATATAGAAAGCAAGTTGTATTTACTGCACACATTACATTTTGTCACTCGGCATAAAAACAATGAACGTATTTATAACATCGCAGCATGCTGAATCAATACTGAAAATGCGAGATGTATAGTGTTTTAAGGTTTATGGTACCCGATGATCTTAATGATAGCTTGTTAAGATTTTTGTTTCCCATATTTTCACAGAGATGTATGGCAAGTCGTAAACTGTAGAACAAAGGCGAAAGTAGGGACATGACGTGGATTTTTCGAGAAATGACGTGGCATTTATCCGCCTGCAGAGAAATGTACATGAATGAGATTTATAGGACCAAATATATCTTATTAAAGGGTTTGAGGATTATGGTACAATATAAACAAATTGTAGTAAGAGTTTTAGAGGTGTAATGTAAGATAACATAAAGTAAAGTAAAATAGTGAAATAGGGTATAGGTGTGTCATAACTACATGTAGTAAAGGACCGACGTGGTATTTTCGGAAAATGTGTTAAGATGTATATTTGTAGCTACAGAATGTAAAAGTACGTTTAGGGAGATGAAATCATGAAATGAATCCAAAAGGCAGATGCCAGCTAATATTTATGTACAACAGCAACAAAAACGATAAAGATAACTAAGTGCTTTGCTGAGCACAGCACACCTTCTACATGTACATCTGTACAGAAGCACTCAATACTTGAAAGAAAGGCATTTTAAGATAATAAAAAAAGCGTTTTATTCCTATCCTTCTAGTTTACCTACTTTATCACTAAAACACATACAACAGTCCTTACAGAATATTCACGATAAATTTGTACTTTAACTGGCAGACAAAGTTTCCAACAACATAATTTTTGCCTGACGACTATATTAAAAAAAATGTACTGAGTAGTGAGTTATCCACCACCAGTTCTTACACTATCACCAACCTTAACTTTCAGACAGTCATTGACAAACATAGACAAACATAGACAGATATTGCATAATTATTTATTTATTTATTGGGTGTATCGTCCCACCAACAGTATTTCAGTTATTGCATAATTATAATATCAAGAAAGAATCAAAGCAAGAAAAACTTCTTTCACTGTACTCGATTCCTAAGCTTCATAAAGCACCACACAATTTACGATTCATAGCTCATGCCAGCTCTAGCACCACCACTCACATATCTAAACTACTTACTTCTTGCCTTACAGCTCTTCGTAATCACGTTGTTAAATATTGTCAAAACGTGTATGAAAATTCAGGAACATTTTTGGTCTATTAGAAATTGTTCAGCAGTTTCGTACATTCATTGTTTTGAAGTTAATACTTACGACCTCTCTAAACTGTACACTTCTTTACCTTATGATTTATTGAGAAAACATTTGCTCGGGATCAACGTCTATAAATTGCATGTCATGAAAATCAAGCATTTTACCAACACTTTCTTAGAAAAGTTTTCTCTGTGGACATACAGGGGTGTTGTGAAGCTCTGTGTTTTCTATTAGACAATATTTACATAAAATGCGGTGACACTTTATTTAGACAAGCAATTAGTATTCCTATGGGAACCAACTGACAACCATTAATTTCAGATTTGTTCTTTTACTGTTTTGAACGTGATTTCATGTTTTACTTTATCCCCTTCTAACCAAAGTCACATTATAGAGACTTTCAATTTAACTTCATACTATCTTGACGATATTCTAACTACAGATAATTTCTTATCTCAAATAATCCACCTGATTTACCCTCCAGAACTTACCCTTAATAAATTTGCAGGTGTTTACTTTTTTGCTGTTCGCTGTCTCACTTTGACGGGATATTTTTATTCACACTGTTTGCTTGGTAGAAAACCCTCCAGGAAGTGGCTGAAGTGCTCCACAAACCAGGTTTAAGCATGCCAGTCGGTCCTTCTGCCGATTACTGACCGTTCCAATGCGGTAACTGCTGTTGTTTTTTTGTGTGTTATGTCTCGTCTCTGCGATTTTGTCGCATTTAAATTTACCTTATTTGCCTTTGTCTAGGTAGGTTAGATTTAAATAGCTGTGGAAATTTTGATAGGACCTATTCTTATTTACCTAATCATTTCCATATACACAAAAAACGAGAGCATTGTCTTAAATGGAAATGATAATTGATCATTTGTACATTTTTACTTTAAGTTAATTCTTTAAGATATTTTTTTGTACTTTGAAGTGTAAGTCATGACAAAACAAAGATGACTCTTCATCATGTTCTAATATATCTATTTTAAACGCAGTAGAGATATTCTTCTAGTCAATAATCACTTCGCAGTTTTGAAACTTACTTTTGCCTTAGACGGGGTTTGTTAATAGAAAACAATGAAGGAATACCAGTGTTACTTTGTTCATTTACTTCCGGCCAAGCGGCCAAACTGCTAATGGCTGGCTCTAAAATAGCTTAGGTGAAACCATGAAACTCCCACAAAAATTTAATAGACGGAACTTTTTCCAAGCCTTTGAAGTAAACCATGCTTTGTTTGCATTTTCATTAATGCTGTTTCTGGCTCCTAGAATTGGATACCACCTTTAATTGTGTAATATATACTGCCATCTAGTCCAGGTTAGTCTAGATTGTCTGTAAGGCACACCTTTTTACAATGATGATTACTCCTATCAACTGCTGATAACCAATAAGTTACTTTATTAGATATTTTTATATGGGACTGATAGGATATAGTATATTATAATCGATATTCGTTTGTAATCATCGATGTTTTTTTTAACTTTTGGGCAGGTTGACACGGAGGGCACTTGCGTTTATAAAGCATAATTGATAAAGCATAGAATATTTAATAGGTCACGAGATAACATATTCAAATCATGCATGTGTTTACTATTATCTTTTTGGATAATTTAATTGCCGAAAAAGAAAACAAGTTAAGTACAATATTTATTCGATTTTTAGAGATGTGCGTGTCCTGTTTTGAAAGTTTAAGTAAGAAGGTAATGGAATGGATTAAATGTGATTGTCTCATTACATCCCATAAAATGTTATCAGTTGATGAAATTGTTTTGTTACGCCATGAAACGGAGTAGAATATTATGTTTTACGTGGGATAATACAATAGTCAGTGTTGACTTCTTTAAATGTCAGAGGGGTGTATATAATGAGACTGACATTTTTGCATTTTCTTTCTTTCATCGATTCTCTCATGACACAGCTGGATTAGTTTACGTAAATAGCATGTCATTCTTCAACGTAATCGCCAGAAATGCACTTAAACACACCTTGATTGCTGTATTATTAAAATGCGATTACATGTGTTCATATAATCATGTTGGGATAAATGGCCAATTCCAGTAGGTAAAATATTTATAACATCAATTTTATAGTTTAAATGGGTTTACTATGCGATTATATACCGTTATTCTAAAGTCATCAATTACGTTTTGTGTTGCATTTCCCTTTAAAACATGTTAGGGTAAACATGAAAGCACTAAAATCCAACACTGGAAGTATTTAGTTTGCATTTGTTTTTATTTACCTTGTTAAAGCAAATAAGTCGAAATGTCTTAACGTATTCGCTTTGCAAATTTCAAACATAAAATAATTAAATAGAATGTCGACGACAGACGTAAAAAAGTATACATTTAAAATGCAAGACCTATAGTTATAATGAAACGCTGATCATGTATGAAAAGATATGAGATATTTCCAGAGTGGTTCAAGCACAGCCAATAAGCATAATTGTTACTGGAAAATTATGTTTTATTTAACGCAGAAATGAGGTAAGATACATTACAATATAAACAATGCTGTCATAATTTTACTGTGCACGATGTTTTAAACAACAAGAAAAATATACAATTCATACATTCATTTAATTATGAACATTTAATCAATCTAATATTACTTAAATGCAGAAAAATGGAGAAAATCTATATTATATACATGGATATGGCCTTCCATTTTAACAATCACAAAATCAGTATTCTTTTCTTAAAACGCTCGCGCTAAAATTTTCAGAAAATGGTCTTTTTCAAGAGTTAAACAGAAGCATAGATTTCTACTGTGGCAGCGGCTATTCAAATATGTACAGTGATCAATTGTTTATGTTGACGTTTTGCGAAATGTTATTTGCGGAAATATTGAGCGTGAGCGTAATTTAAAAAAGAAATTCTACAGTTCCTTATGAAACAATTTACAACACGATATGTACTTATTTTTCGCCAGTCTTCTAGCTATATAATACTTAATACTATGTAGAATTTATTGGTATATTCGAATCTTAATGTTATTTCTACTGTAAAGGAAAGTGACCAGTTCCATATCACAGCAATATAATTCACGAAAGTTACTGAAACGCGGCCTCCATTCATTTGTGTTGTTAGATTTGTCAATCACCCCTTCGACACTCTGTCCTATGGCATTCACTCAGCCTCGGCAGTGTCATTGTCACAGCAAATGTTATTTCTAGACACCCATTGTACATAGAGAGTAAAATACATATCTTATCACGCTTTTACTTTTCAAAAGGCTTAGCTATTTAACTGATGCTCTTCATTTAAACACATTTTACAACGCGTCCACAGCTCTAATCTTACTGTTTCTGATTGTGTTAAAACACAATACAGAACGACACATGCTTACTTATAAGCATAAATTCTCGAGACTGTTTCGTAGAAAATGTACACTAACAGGCCGTATGAGAAAGCGTAATAATTAATGTATTTGTGCTTCAAAAAAATACAAAAGTGTCCGATAACCATGTCAGTATAATGTTATTACATGATCAAACATCTTTTCTTTTGTATCCGATTGTATTGCATCAGAACAAAACACTGTTTTTTGTTGTTGTTTACAATGTAGTTTTATTTTTTCTCGATAAAACAAAGATTACAATATTTATGTCATAGTTGACAGTTCATACTATTGATTGATCTTCAGTTCATACTATCTGCGTGTGTTTTTTATTACAAAGTATTTATTTTCTCTCTGTTACAAACTTTATCAAACTGTCTTTGAGCGTATATGACTTCACCTCCAAAAATACATTTAAGTTGATTCATTTAGCAACCGGGTTCAAATGACCATTTAAACTACCATCAGACATTTATAAAAATGATAGTTGGATTTTTTAATTAACGTAGTAAATGATTAAAAAAGGGAATGACAATGATCATAGTAATCTATAAACATGATCTATAACATCATATAATGTCATTTGATTTCGTGACATGCTGTATCGGAATGTTAATATTTTGTCAAATGTTCGCTCCTTTAGCTGCAGGCTAATAATTTTACTGGCAAAAGGGTTCGGTTGGCTCAAATAGATCTGTCGTATCTTCTGGCATTAAAGACGCCCAAGAATCACTAGAATCTTCTTCCTCTTCTACATCATATTCTCTATCATCATCATCATCATCATCATCATGAAAAAAAGTACTTCTTAAACTTCGTTCTCTGCTTCTTTGTGAGTCTCTCTTTACCCATAGTGTTACTGTGTTCGTGTCTCCATAACGACGTGTCATGTTAGTTTGTTGCGGTGGAATTATCTCAACTTCCAGATTGACGCCATTACGAGAAATCGCCAATGGTTGATCTATGGGTAACGTCACTTCGCCACTTTTCAAACACTTGTTGACTTTCTGCTTAAATCCAAGTTCAGGGCAACTAATAACAAAAGAAACAAGCATTTCACCATCCAGGTTGTGATCGGTCCTCCCACATGGTATGCAAATTTCAGGCAATATCAGACGTATGCTAAGGATTTGTCCATTTGGACACCGTGTGCTAGATATATATGTTTCAGAAGTCTGGCTGAATTTAATATCTACTGTAAATGCTGATTCTGGTGCTGGTCCTGATGCTTGTCCTGGTGCTTGTGGTAGCAACTTTCTTTGACATCGAATATGTTCAAATAATGGAACTCTCGGCTTTGGAAAATGCAATGGTATATTATAAGGCGTTCCATATAAAATGGCGTGTACAATATCAAAAGCTTCTGTTTTTGAATAATAATTGAATGCTCTTTCTACCTTTTCGAAATCTTTAATTGGCATTGTCGGCAGCCTGATATCGTAGAACAGGTCTTCTCCCAGAAGCATGCGGATATTCTCACCTCTTACTTCCAGGTTTTGTTCTGTAAGTCTGGGTGCTGCCCAAGCATGCACGGCTTTAAGGATGGTGATCTCTTCGAGATGAAGTGTATCTCCTTTCAGCAAGTACTGTAACGTCTCTTTAGAGAGACATAAGAAACTGTCGGAGTTTAGTACTTCCTTTGCATTGGTGTCAATGTAGTCGATGACATGATCTCTGAGCTGTTGTTGTTCATAAAAATGTGCTAATTGTAAAAAGGTACACGCACTGTCGATTGTAAGGTTTGCTGCGATAAAATCGCAGCACAGCTGGACCAATTTGGTAACTTGGTAAAAGTGGGCAATTCGGAAGACGTCCTCTGCTATATCTATTTCCATTTTTGTTGAATCGCTGTACAAATATCTGAAATATAATTTAAATTAATGATATCAGTTTGCAAAAACAACAAAGAAGAAAAAAACTCATTTTAAATGCATTCGCGAACCTTTGGCTTATTAATATTTTCATATACCTATCCATATATCTCTCTATAAATCAGTTTTTCCAGCAACATGCACTTATCTTTATGCGTGTATTTACTTATTTATGCAATCAATACTTTTATTAGGAATGTCAGTGTTTGCCGAATACTGTAACCGGTTAATCTCACATACATATATGTGTAATGTGTAGGATAATGCTGATATTTATTCTTTGTGTAAGCGTCTATTAGTCGAAATCTCTTGTTGAAATACACAACCCTCCCAGTTATGCGTTAGTGATCGTCAGATATGAAGGCGTCTGTGTGTGATGCCCATCCCTCTCCAATTAACTGTGATAATACCGTCCAGCGTCGTCACATGCTAGCGCAAAGTCATTTTAAGCATCCATTATTTCGGAGACATCTTTACTAAATTATGTAAGGCCCTGTTTAAGGGTGACACTTTTCTTACGGACATATTTTTTTTCCAGGTAGCAAAGTACAGCGGTAGTATTTAACCTTTTTACCGGTTAAGTGATCAAACGACTGAAAATGTTAACCTGTTAGCGAGTTTGTAACCGTTGTCTTTCCTAACATGTATGGAATTTATAATGAGGAAAATCTCAAATAGGCTAATTAGAATACTACTTCAGTAGGAGAGAAAACACAAAATAAAGCAAACATTTTATTTGTGTATATCATATCCAATTAACGTTTCAATATGACAAGCAAACCTCTCATGGAATAGTTCTGTGAATGAAGCGAAAATGTAGCAGGCGATGAAAGGAAGTCGCATCCCTTCGGTAATGTCTAAGTGACTGCTTTCTTAGAAAGGAGCTCATGTTTCGTATGAAACAGTTCTGCTTGCAATTACAAAATATATCGATGATGCAGAAAATAAGAGACTACGAAAACAACGAACAGGCCCTATGTGTATTGCAACAGACATTTAAGAACACATATCAATCCACTTTAAAAGGTACAAAAGTTGAGACGAGAAATAACATAAAATGAAGCAAATATAACATTAACGGTATAAGAACGGCAAAAGGGCCATTGTACCAGAAACAATTCGCATGTTTTACAAGGTCTTGATTAGTGCGTGTGCGTGTGTGTTGATGGGTTGTGTTGTGCGGGTGTCTGTGTTCCGTGAATGTAAGCAGACAACACAGAAAGCATATTAGAAGATAATGACTAACTTCTGCTGCTGCTTCTACTACTACTACTACTACTACTACTACTACTACTACTACTACTACTACTACTACTACTACTACTACTACCCCACTACTACTACTACCCCACTACTACTACTACAACTAATACTACTTCTAATACTACTAACACTACTACTACTGCTACTTCTACAACAACAATCACAACTACTACTATCACTACTGCTGCTACTACTACTAGTACAACCACCACCAACACCACCACTACTACTACTACAACTACTACTACCTCTTCTTCTATTATTATTACTACTATTTCTACTAACACAGATACAACTACTACCAGTACTTCTACTAGTATCCTTTGAATGGTTCAATTTATATGCGTATGAAATATTTCAGGCCAAACAATAGAAGTGTAACGGTAAAATCTAGCCTGACGTTTGCGCGCGTTTGCATGCGTGCGTGCGTGCGTGCGTGTGTGTGTGTGTGTGTGTGTGTGTGTAAGGTTTGACGTAAGGTTTGAAAAGCTTTCATCAGTATGTTCCTTCCTGTTGATATTTTAAATGACTGCTTACCCACCTGAAAAATATATCAATGGCCTGTTTGCTGAACTCAGATACAATCTCATCTTTGGTGTCGTCACGGTTGGGTCCATAAAACATGGCGAAGAAGACAGCACTTCTTGCCGCCAGTACAAATTTATGCGCGCGCAGGAGGTTATCTGGGTCATCAATCATGTGATTTGTACAGCGGAAATGGACGTCGACCAACTGCCCAGACTCGTACAAGTGCAACAGACATTCTCCGAGTGCACTTTCCTCTTGCCAATTTGTGTCACTCGAGGCCTCTTCATTTGGTTGAGCAATCATAGAGCTTGGTATACCACTGTCTTCATTAGAGATTGACATCTTGTTAGTATAAGTGTACTGCAATATATTATAGAAAGTGACAGTGGTAAAACAAGAACACAATTCTGAAAGATGTAGTATCGAACAATTTATAATTCTGCACTGTACTGTAATTAAAAGAAAGAGTGATAAAAGCTAACTTGGTTTAACAAACTTCACTTTGCACATTTCTATTATTTGACATAGGAAACAGGCTATCGGGAACAATACATGACAGTGTGAGAAAATAACATGAATAGGAGGGCGAAGGAAAGATTGTACTATCCTAGAATATTTGAAAGAGAAATCTGACCGGATCACAATCACACTAGAATATCAAAGGGAGAATGTTGGTAGCAACACATATACACTAGCATATCCAAAGGAGCAAGCTTGCCGCCTCACGTATACACTATATTATCAGAAGGAGAACATTGGTATTTTTCTACATACACTAGAACATAGAACACTAGATTACCGAAAGAAGAAAGTTGGTCGCATTATAGATACACTAGCTTACCGAAAGAAGAAAGTGCGACGAATCACATATGCACTAGATTACAGAGAGAAGAAAGCTGGCGACATCATATACACGCCAGATTTCCGAAAGAAGAGAGTAGGTCACATCAAACATACACTAGAATAGCAAAACAAATAAACAGGTCACATTAAACGTACATAGTAATATTAAAGGTGAAAGCTAGTCGCATAAATAAACAATAGAATATCAAAAGCAAAAGGTTGGCCGCATCCAGGCGCGTTTCTGCCATTACGCACTTTACGCACGTGCGTAACCTCCGTTCGAAAAATCTAAAATTACCAAAATTGGAAAAACACTAAGAAAGTCGATGCCTAACCCGGGTTAGGAATGATATATTTTATTTCCGTAGTTTCTATGTTATTAAATCTTATTACCACACCAATCAATTTGAAAAGGTTTAGTTTCAAAAGTATTACTACAAAGGTTATTTCCCTTGTAATTGTGCGTAACTTCAAAAACATCCCAGATACGCGCTTGGAAGCATCACATATACACAAAAAAAGTAAAAAGTAAAAAGGAGAAAGTTGGCCACAACACAAATAAACTTAAAGAGAAATAGTGATTACCTGTCAGCATCACATATGTACTACATATGTACTAGAATAGCAAAGGGAGAAAGTTGGCCACATCACATATATACAAGAATAGCAAAGGGAGCAAGCTGGCCACATCACATATGTACTAGAATAGTAAAGGGAGAAAGCTGGCCACATCACATATGTACTAGAGTAGTAAAAATGAGAGCTGGCCACATCACATATGTACTAGAATAGCAAAGGGAGTAACCTGGCCACATCACATATGTACTAGAATAGCAAAGGGAGCAAGCTGGCCACATCACATATGTACTAGAATAGCAAAGGGAGCAAGCTGGCCACATCACATATGTACTAGAATAGCAAAGGGAGCAAGCTGGCCACATTACATATGTACTAGAATAGTAAAGGGAGAAAGCTGGCCACATCACATATGTACGAGAATAGCAAAGGGAGTAACCTGGCCACATCACATATGAACTAGAATAGCAAAGGGAGAAAGCTGGCCACATCACATATGTACTAGAATAGCAAAGGGAAAAAGCTGGCCACATCAAATATGTACTAGAGTAGTAAAAATGAGAGCTGGCCACATCACATATGTACTTGAATAGTAAGATATGAGAGCTGGCCACATCACATATGTACTAGAATAGTAAAGGGAATAAGCTGGCCACACCACATATGTACTAGAATAGTAAAAATGACAGCTAGCCACATCACATATGTACTAGAATAGTAAAGGGAGTAAGATGGCCACATCACATATGTACTAGAATAGCAAAGGGAGTAAGCTGGCCATATCACATAAGGTACTAGAATAGTAAAGGGAGTAAGCTTGCCACATCACATATGTACTAGAATAGCAAAGGGAGTAAGCTGGCCACATCATATATGTACTAGAATAGTAAAGATAAGAGCTGGCCACATAACATATGTACTAGAATAGTGAAAATGAGAGCTGGCCACATCACACATGTACTAAAAAAGGGAGTAAGCTGGTCACATCGCATATGTACTAGAATAGCACAGGGAGTAAACTGGTCACACCGCGTATGTACTAGAATAGCAAAGGGAGTTACCTGGCCTCATCACACATGTACTAGAATAGCAAAGTGAGTAAGCTGGCCACATCGCATAAGTACTAGAATAACAAAGGGAGTAACCTGGCCACATCACATATGTACCAGAATAGTAAAGGGAGTAACCTGGCCACATCACATAAGTACTAGAACAGCAAAGGGAGTAAGCTGGCCACATCACATATGTACTAGAATAGCAAAGGGAGTAAGCTTGCCACATCACAAATGTACTAGAAAAGCAAAGGGAGTAGCCTGGCGACATCACATATGAACTAGAATAGCAAAGGGAGTAAGCTAGCCACATCACATATGTAATAGAATAGCAAAAGAAGTAAGCTGGCCACATCACATATGTACTAGAATAGCAAAGGGAGTAATTGGCCACATCGCCTATGTACTAGAATAGTTAAGTGAGTAACCTGGCCACACAGCATATGTACTAGAATAGTAAAGGGACTAATTTGCTACATCGCCTATGTACTAGAATAGCAAAGGGAGTAACCAGGCCACATCGCATATGTACTAGAATAGCAAAGGGAGTTACCTGGCCACATCGTATATGTACTAGAATAGCAAAGGGAATAACCTGGCCACATCGCCTATGTACTAGAATAGTAAAGGGAGTAGCCTGGCCACATCGCATATGTACTAGAATAGCAAAGAGAGTACGCTGGACACATCCCATATTTACTAAAATAGCAAAGGGCGTAACCTAAGCACATCACATATGTACTACAATAGCAAAGGGAGTAAGCTGGACACATGACATATGTACTAGAATAGCAAAAATGAGAGCTGGCCACATCGCATATGTACTACAAAAGCAAAGGGAGAAAGCTGGCCACATCACATATGTACTAGAATAGCAAAGGGAGAAAGCTGGCCACATCACATATGAACTAGAGTAGTAAAAATGAGAGCTGGCCACATCACATATGTACTAGAATAGTAAAATATGAGAGCTGGCCACATCACATATGTACTAGAATAGTAAAGGGAATAAGCTGGCCACACCACATATGTACTAGAATAGTAAAAATGAGAGCTAGCCACATCACATATGTACTAGAATAGTAAAGGGAGTAAGCTGGCCACATCACATATGTACTACAATAGCAAGGGGAATAACCTGGCCACCTCACATAAGGTACTAGAATAGTAAAGGGAGTAACCTGGCCACATCACATATGTACTAGAATAGCAAAGGGAGTAACCTGGCCACATCACATATGTACTACAATAGCAAGGGGAATAACCTGGCCACATCACATAAGGTACTAGAATAGTAAAGGGAGTAACCTGGCCACATCGCATATGTACTAGAATAGCAAAGGGAGTAAGCTAGCCACATCACATATGTACTAGAATAGCAAAAGGAGTAAGCTGGCCACATCACATATGTACTAGAATAGAAAAGGGAGTAACCTGGCTTCATCGCCTATGTACTAGAATAGCAAAGGGAGTAATTGGCCACATCGCCTATGTACTAGAATAGTTAAGTGAGTAACCTGGCCACACCGCATATGTACTAGAATAGTAAAGGGACTAATTTGCTACATCGCCTATGTACTAGAATAGCAAAGGGAGTAACCAGGCCACATCGCATATGTACTAGAATAGCAAAGGGAGTTACATGGCCACATCGCATATGTACTAGAATAGCAAAGGGAATAACCTGGCCACATCGCCTATGTACTAGAATAGTAAAGGGAGTAGCCTGGCCACATCGCATATGTACTAGAATAGCAAAGAGAGTACGCTGGACACATCACATATTTACTAAAATAGCAAAGGGCGTAACCTAGCCACATCACATATGTACTACAATAGCAAAGGGAGTAAGCTGGACACATGACATATGTACTAGAATAGCAAAAATGAGAGCTGGCCACATCGCATATGTACTACAAATGCAAAGGGAGAAAGCTGGCCACATCACATATGTACTAGAATAGCAAAGGGAGAAAGCTGGCCACATCACATATGTACTAGAGTAGTAAAAATGAGAGCTGGCCACATCACATATGTACTAGAATAGTTAAATATGAGAGCTGGCCACATCACATATGTACTAGAATAGTAAAGGGAATAAGCTGGCCACACCACATATGTACTAGAATAGTAAAAATGAGAGCTAGCCACATCACATATGTACTAGAATAGTAAAGGGAGTAAGCTGGCCACATCACATATGTACTACAATAGCAAGGGGAATAACCTGGCCACCTCACATAAGGTACTAGAATAGTAAAGGGAGTAACCTGGCCACATCACATATGTACTAGAATAGCAAAGGGAGTAACCTGGCCGCATCACATATGTACTACAATAGCAAGGGGAATAACCTGGCCACATCACATAAGGTACTAGAATAGTAAAGGGAGTAACCTGGCCACATCGCATATGTACTAGAATAGCAAAGGGAGTAACCTGGCCACATCACATAAGTACTGGAATAGTAAAAATGAGAGCTGGCCATGTTACATATGTACTAGAATAGCAAAGGGAGTTAGCTGGCCACATCACATATATACTAGAATATCAAAGGGAGTAAGTTGGCCACATCACAAATGTACTAGAATAGTAAAGGGAGTAAACTGGCCACATCACATATGTACTAGAATAGTAAAGGGAGTAACCTGGCCACATCACATATGTACTAGAATAGTAAAGGGAGTAACCTAATCACATCGCATATGTACTAGAATAGTAAAGGGAGTAACCTGGTCATATCACATATGTACTAGAATAGCAAAGGAAGTAAAATGGCCACATCACATATGTTCTAGAATAGTAAAGGGAGTAACCTAATCACATCGCATATGTACTAGAATAGTGAAGGGAGTAATCTCGCCATATCACATATGTACTAGAATAGCAAAGGGAGTAATCTGGCCACATCACATATGTACTAGAATAGTAAAGGGAGTAACCTAATCACAACGCATATGTACTAGAATAGTAAAGGGAGTAACCTGGCCACATCGCATATGTACTTGAAATGTAAAAATGAGAGCTAGCCACATTACATATGTACTATAATAGCAAAGGGAGTAAGTTGGACACATGACATATGTACTAGAATAGCAAAAATGAGAGCTGGCCGCATCGCATATGTACTACAATAGCAAAGGGAGTAAGCTGGTCACATCGCATATGTACTAGAATAGCAAAGTGAGTACGCTGGCCACATCGCATATGTACTAGAATAGTAAAAATGAGAGCTGGCCACATCACATATGTACTAGAATAGTAAAAGTGAGAGCTGGCCACATCACATGTGTACAAGAATAGTAAAAATGAGAGCTGGCCACATCACCTATGTGCTAGAATAGTAAAAATGAGAGCGGGCCACATCACATATGTGCTAGAATAGTAGAAATGAGAGCGGGCCACATCACATATGTGCTAGAATAGTAGGAATGAGAGCTGGCCACATCACATATGTGCTAGAATAGTAGGAATGAGAGCTGGCCACATCACATATGTACTAGAGTAGTAAAAATGAGAGCTGGCCACATCACATATGTACCAGAATAGCAAAATTTAGAGCTGGTCACATCACATATGTACTAGAATAGTAAAAATGAGTGCTGGCCACAACACATATGTAGTAGAATTGCAAAGGGAATAAGCTGGCCACACCACATATGTACTAGAATAGTAAAAATGAGAGCTGGCCACATCACATATGTAGTAGAGTAACAAAAATGTCGCTGGCCACATCAAATATACACTAGAATAGCAAAGGGAATAAGCTGGCCACATCACATATTCACTACAATAGCAAAGGGAGTAAGCTGGCCACATCACCTATGCACTAGAATAGCAAAGGGAGTAAGCTGGCCACATCACATATGTACTAGAATAGTAAAGGGAGTAACCTGGCCGCATCACATATGTACTAGAATAGCAAAGGGAGTAAGCTGGCCCATCACATATGTACTAGAATAGCAATGGGAGTAAGCTGGCCACATCACATATGTACTAGAATAGCAAAGGGAGTAAGCTGGCCACATCACATATGTACTAGAATAGCAATGGGAGTAAGCTGGCCACATCACATATGTACTAGAATAGCAAAGGGAGTAAGCTGGCCACATCACATATGTACTAGAATAGCAAAGGGAGTAAGCTGGCCACATCACCTATGCACTAGAATAGCAATGGGAGTAAGCTGGCCACATCACATATGTACTAGAATAGCAAAGGGAGTAAGCTGGCCACATCACATATGTACTAGAATAGCAAAGGGAGTAAGCTGGCCACATCACATATGTACTAGAATAGCAATGGGAGTAAGCTGGCCCATCACATATGTACTAGAATAGCAAAGGGAGTAAGCTGGCCACATCACATATGTACTAGAATAGCAATGGGAGTAAGCTGGCCCATCACATATGTACTAGATTGCAAAAATAGAGCTGGCCACATAACATCTACACTACAATATGAAACGGAGAAAACTGAATGCATTATAAAAACACTACAGTTCCAAATGGGGAAAGTTGATTGCATAACATATACAATATAATAGCAAAATAAGAAAGTTGACAAGATCACGTAGACACTTTATTATCTGAAGAAGAAAGTTGACAACTTCAACTATGCAAATAAATAGAAAAAATAGAAGAAAACAAACTGGCCGTGTTATATAACAAGCAGAAATCTTGCCACATAGCAGGTACCCTCTAGCAAACACTGAAAGCTGGCCACATCACATACACATTAGAATAGCAAAATAAAAAGCTGATCGCATCATATATACATGAGAATTTCACACGGCGAAAGCTGGCCACTTCACACAAACGCATAACTTATACACTAGAATAGCACAAAGAGAAAGCTTGTTAATGCGAAGGTGGGTTTACCCATCATTATAACGTGAAAAGTAAACTCATACAGCAAGTTAAGATGGCAGACATTACAGCGGACAGGTGCATATTCACAAACTATTATGATATAAACCCTGCCTAAAGCTCAAATATGTCGACTTAACAATAATCCACGAACTAAATATTACCTTAAAATAGCTGGCTAAACGACTTGGCCGCTGCTACAGTGTCAGAAGAAAGGCAGAAGATGTTGTGGCCAGCTCTGTTCATGTAAATCACATTTTTCGATAATCTATATGAGAGAAATAACAGCTTGTTTACACATTGCTGTTAAACCCTTAACTACGAAAAAATGTCGCGCTCTCTTGATAGCGAATAATACGAGTGTTATCACCGTCTGTTTTTATACCTGGATGAAATAAAGTTCTGTTCTGTTCTGTCTGTTTTTACATGTCAGTCATAAAAAATACACATCTTCAACAATTCAAAAAATCGACAGTATCCAATGAATGAAAAAATAAAAATACAAATGATAAAAATTCTAAGTGTTACAATGAAAAGAAAAGATGTAAAAATATTTTTTAATTGACTGAAGACATAAAATATCCATTTGATAAAAAACAAGCAAGCAAACAAATAAGCATTTTAAAAACAACAATATTGAAGTATAATCGAAATTCTATTCCACTTTAAAACTTTTAATACACTTTAATCATTTTGTACCGTAACCCTTTAGACCTTAAATAACACATTTATGTTTATAAATCTCAATAATATATATCTCCATGCATGCTAAAAATGCGACATAAATCCGCATTTCTCGAAAATTCAATGTCATGTCTCAACTTTCGCTCTAGTTGTTACGATATCCAGTCGATGCCATACGCATCGGTTGCAAATAAGCCACACGTCTTTAGATATCATTTACCCTAATATTCTAGAACCATTCTCTTCAATGAACATTAAAAGCATATACACGTACTGCCCTATAAATCTTCGCCCTCTTATGGAAAAGAGTTACAAAAGACTACGAGCGATACATTCTCACAAAGAAAATGCATGTACTATAACATAAATGTACAGATATCTCAAAGCGATGAAAATTAATGCATTCGAAGCTTCTTAGATATTATTGCAAGATTTGGAAAATTACTTAACCGATGCAAGATTTGGAAAATAACTTAACCGACGTTTTGTCTGATAAAGGTGAAGAAACTGTTATATATTAGTAAATGTACAAAACTAGGTGAACAGCTTATTGCACTCTGGTAACTGCCAAGAACACCAATCTTTTGCCGTTTGAAGATAAGGCAGTTAATCCAGACCATGTCAAAACAGACCGTCCACCCAGATAGCAGATGTTCAGGGATCTGCCGCATTCGCAAACAATAATTTCGCACCTCTTGCATTATAAATTGACATAATGTTGCAATTTATGCTCTTCAGGGAACCATGCTGTAACTTATTCATTAAACAGCTATGGCGTTATAGGTAGGAGCGATATTGCTCTGTAGCTGGACGGATCTGCGCAAGGTTTTCCATTTCCTTCGTAGTGAGTCAAAAAAAATCCAGCCTTAAGATTTGACGGTAGGACCCCATTCGTGTTGACAGAGTTGAAAGCTTTTGCGAAACATGACCTCAGCACAGAACCCCGTATGCTTTATTGCATTGCGATATTGCATCGCAGAGTATCAACGAGCCTTTTAATTTCTAACGAACAGGTTTCTTGTAGCGTATTTAAACTGTCCTGCTCCGACTTGTCAGAGTTAAGGAAGGGTGGTACTGACTGTTCAATGGGAATCTTGTGTTCTTTATCATAGCAGGTGTCATCGGCAAACTTGTTCAAATGCCAAAGGTGTGTTCGCCAACCAGACCGTCTCTAGTACGACGTCAAAAACAATCTGAAGTTTTGAACGTTTATTCTTTCTTATCGGTTTTTTGCACTTAGACATTTCCAGAAAAGGGTTTGGCCTGATATTGCAAGAGTATCCAAATGTTAGATACACATCCTCTTAGGCGCGGGCAGCTGCTGTAAGTTCTCGCCTGAAAAACTCTTTCAGATTTTTGTTTTCGATATATTCGACAGCGATTTGTATTATTCCGGACGCACAGTAGTATCCTGTGACTTCAGCAGTTTGGATCTGCTTGGTCGGAAGTATATAAATAAAGTAACACTGCTCTCCTTTTTGTGATTTTCTATTAACAAATCATTCCTTTATACTCACAGACAATGATCTATTATCGTTTTTTGTATACATGTATATGGGAATGATAATTGACTATTTGCGTATATACATTTACAGTGTGTGCTGAAAGTTTTTTGAATCAACACAACACTCCGTAAGCTTTACTGCTTTATTGTTGCACATAAATAACCTTGCATTTGCCTTTTGGTTTCATTTCATGATTACAACTCTGTAAAGGTACTCTAAAGATACGTTTGCTTTCTGTTGCTTCAAAAGATACAATGCCATAACTATTTTCCCGAAAATACAGATTCCTTACTTTTTCTTATCTTATATATTAACTCGAAATCTCTTTATATACTTTAACAATTTATACTATAATCCACATACGCTTAAATAACATGTTTTCCTTTAAATCTCAGTAATTCATATCGCTACGTTTGCTAAACATTTCCCCGGTAATCCAGCATTTCCTGAAAATATAGCGTCAAGTCTCTACTTTCGTTCTTCTGTTTACGATTGGAATACGTCTCAGTGGCAAAAATCGTAACAAACATTTAGCTTAATTAACTATGATCATTGGTACCATAAACCATACAACGCGTACGGTCCAATAAGTCTCCATACGTACAATCCAATAAATTTACACAGCCTCGGGCGGCTATATGCGACCAAACCTCCAAAGTCGAGAGTTGAATGTAAATGATTATCTCAGGAGCACCACCAGCATCAGCATTTACAGTAGAAACTGAATTCAGCCAGACATCTAAAACATATACATATATAAATAGCCCACGATGTCTTAATGAACACATCCTTAGCATACAATTTGCATACCATGTGGGAGGGCCGTTCACACCCTGGATGGTGAAATGTCGGTTTCTTACGTTATCTTAAGTTTTCCTTAACTTAGATTTAAACAGAAAGCCACAAAGTGTATGAAAAGTGGCGAAGTGACCTACCCACAGATCCACCATTGACGCTTTCTCTGGAAATAGATATACTTCCACCGCAACAAACTAACTTGACACGTCGCGGTCAAGATACAAACCAAATAACACTATGTTTAAAGAAGGATTCACACAGAATCAGAGATGAAGTTTACGAAGTACAGGATTTCAGGATGAGTATGATTATGATAATGAGGATAATGATAATGATAGAGACGAAATAGAACTTCCAATATATGAAAAGATACAATTATTTGACCAGCTAGTATGAAACAATCTTAACTATGGTGCTGAAATATGGGGTATGCATTTAGGTACAGATAAGTCAAATATAAAACATATACATAACAAATTTTGTAGGAAGATATTAGGCATAAAATTAAATACGAATTTAGAAGCTATGTATGGCGAACCAAAAAGGGTACCGATGTATATTCATAGAAAAATAATCTTAATTAGATACTGGAAAAAAAATATTAACTCAAACCTAAACTCTTTACTATACAAACTTATCAAATGCTAAAAGAAGATGTAAATAACGGTAATACTTACAATGGAAACAACTGGACTTCACATATTTAACTTATATTAGAAGAATTTGGTTTAGCCCATATCTGGGAGACCCAGACAGTAAATAACACTAATGTTATATATATTAAACAAAAGATTACAGATATATACTGCCAAAGCTGGCATAGCAACATAAATAATTCAGAACGTCTAAGAACTTACAGTCTTTATAAACATAGCTTTGAAATAGAAAAGTATTTGGACATCGTTTAAATTCCAAAATTTAGAATAGCCTTGAAAAGATTTAGACTATCTTCATACACCTAGCTATTGAAAAAGGAAGGCAAAATGATTTACCAAGAAATTAAAGATATTGCCAAATTTTTTTTTACTTATTTGTCCTAAATATTCACAACTAAGAAAACTTTAATTAAAAAAATATTATTATTACACCAGGCCAACGCTTATAGACTAAATGTCAAATAACTCGCCAAAAATACTAAGTATTCTGAGTAAATTTTTATATTTTGCAAATCTATTAAGAATAAACACATGAAATTTGTATTACAATGTAATATTCGTGTTTTGTATTTTGTTATATTGTAATATAAACCCTTTAAACCTACTTAAAAGTATATATTTATAAAAAAGGAGACTTAATATTTTTTGTAACAATACCTTTTTTTTTTCGGAAAGAATAATAAATATACTATTTGGTTAGAAGATAGAGTAAATTATACAAGGAAATTACTACATTAACGAATGACCTTTACCTTTCTTTTTTCTGACATTAGTAAAACAAACATAAATCAACTAACCAGAGCACAGCAAAACAATAATGAAAATCATTACATGTCGTGTTACAGAAATATGTCACATGAAATGTACACATACATTTGCTACTTGCTTTTGACGAATGCAATTAACCTGTTGTATATCTATGATAATAAACACTGATACATATAGAAATATTTACAAAATCAGTTATATAACACTATGATTAAGCCACTATAGCCACGTAACTAAAGAATGAAGAGCGGGTCATGTGGTTCTTTGCGCTAGGTCCATTTGTTAAAGATTGGTACGGCGTCTAATACTATCTTTGCAAATTGGTTCTGAATGAAAACCTGAGATGTCTCGTCTGGGTCACTTTCACATTAATATGTCAACTGACCGTTCCATATAATGTCGTTTTATTTCGTGACATCCTGTTATTAGTCAAATATTATGTCCAAACCGGACTTTGCTCCTTAAGTTGCAGGTTACTGATTATCCTTGTAAAAGGGTTCTGTTGGCACAAAAAAGATCTGTCGTATCTTCTGGCATGAAAGATGCCCTAGAATCATTAGAATCTTCTTCCTTCTCCACATCTTCCTCCTCATTAGCATCACCATCATCATCATCATCATCATCATCATCATCATCATCATCATCATCATCATCATCATCATCATCATCATCATCAGTACTGCTCAAACTTCGTTCTCTGCTTCTGTGTGAATCTCTCTTAATACGTAGTGTTATTTTGTTCGTGTCTTCATATCGACATGTCATGTTAGTTTGTTTCGGTGGAATTATCTCAACTTCCAGTTTGACGCCAGTTCGAGAAATCGCCAATGGTGGATTTATGGGTAAGGTCACTTCGCCACTTATCATTCGCTTGTTGACTTTCTGCTTAAATCCAAGTTTAGGGCAACTAACAACGAAAGAAACAGACATTACACCATCCAGTTTGTGACTGGTCCTACCACATGGTATGCAAATTGCAGGCACTGGCAGACGTATGCTAAGGATTTGTCCATTTGGACACGCTGTGCTAGATATGTATGTTTCAGAAGTCTGACCGAATTTAATTTGTACTGTAAATGATGGTGCTGGTTGTGGTATCCCCTTTCTTCCACATTGAATATTTTTAAATAAAGGAATTCTCGGATTTGGATTATGCAATCGTGTCTTAAAAGGAGTTCCATATACAATGACATGTGCAATATCCAAGGTTTCTGCTTTGGAATAATAATTGAAGACTCTTTCTACCTTTACGAAATCTTTAATTGGCATTGGCATTGTCGGCAGCCTGATATGGTAAAACAGGTCTTCTCCCAGAAGCATGCGGATATTCTCGCCTCTTACTTCCAGGTTTTGTTCTGTAAGTCTGGGTGCTACCCAAGCATACACGGCTTTAAGAATGGTGATCTCTTCGAGTTGAAGTGCATCTCCTTTCAGCAAGTACTGTAACGTCTCTTTAGAGAGACATAAGAAACTGTCGGAGGCAAGTACTTCCTTCGCATTAGTGTCAATGAAGTCGATGACATGATCATAAAAATTTGCTAATTGTAAAAAGGTACACGCATTGTCGATTGACAGGTTTTTTTTAGATAAAATCGCAGCACAGCTGAACCAGTTTGGTAACTTGGTAAAAGTGGGCAATTCGGAAGACGTCCTCTGCTATTTCTATTTCCATTGTTGTTGAATCGCTGTACAAATATCTGAAATATAATTTAAATAAATGATATCAGTTTGAAAAAAAAAAGAAATACAACACACAACGATATTTTAAATGCTTTCTCGAACCTTTGGCGTATTAATCTATTCATATACCTATCCATTTATCTCTCTATAAATCAGTTTTTACAACAACATGCACTTATCTTTATGCGTGTGTTTACTTATGTATGCAATCAAGACTTTTATTAGGGATGGCAATGTTTGCCGAATTCTGTAACCGGTTAATCTCACTTACATATATATGTAATGTGTAGGATAATTTTGATATTTATTCTCTGTGTAAGCATCTATTAGTCGAAATCTTTTGTTGAAATACTCAACCCTCCCAGTTATGCGTTAGTGCTCGTTATGAAGGCGTCTGTGTGTGATCCCCATCCCTCTGCAATTAACTGTGATAATACCGTCCAGCGTCGTCACATCCTAGCGCAAAGTCATTTTCAGCATCCATTATTTGAAAAAGACATCTTTACTAAATTATATAAGGCCCTGTTTTAGTGTGCCACTTTTCTTACGGACGTATCTTTTTCCAAGTAGCAAACTACAGCGGTAGTATTTAACCTTTTAACCAGTTAAGTGATCAAACGACTGAAAAGGTTAACCTGTTACCGAGTTTGTAACCGTTGCCTTTCCTAACATGTGTGGAATTTATAATGAGGAAAATCTCAAATAGGCTTATTAGAATACTACTTTAGTAGGATAGAAAACACAAAAGAAAGCAAAAATTTTATTTGTATATATCATAACCAATTTACGTTTCAATATGACAAGCAAACATCTCATGGAATAGTTCTGATAATGAAACGAAAATATAGCAGGCGATGAAAGGAAGTCGCATCCCTTCGCTACTGTCTACGTTACTGATTTCTTAGAAAGGAGCTCATCTTCCGTGGGCAACAGTTCTATTGTAATTACGAAATATATCGATGATGCAGAAAATAAGAGACTACGAAAACAACGAACAGGCACTATGTGTATTGCAACATACATTTAAAGACATATTTTAATCAACTTCAAAAGTACAAAAGTTGAGACGAGAAATAACAAGAAATAAAGCAAATATAACATTAACGGCAAAAGGGTAATCGTACCAGAAACATGAATTCTTATGTTTTACAAGGTCTTGATTAGTGCGTGTGCGTGTGTGTTGATGGGTGGTGTTGCGCGGGTGTCTGTTTTCCGTGAATGTAAGTAGACAACACAGAAAGCATTTTAGCAGATAATGACTAACTACTGCTGCTGCTACGACTACTACTACAACTATTCTACTTCTACTACAACTAATACTACTTCTTCTAATAACACTACCACTACTACTACTATTACTATTACTTCTACAACAACAACCACAACTACTTCTATTACTACTGCTGCTACTACTAGTAGTTCAACCACCACCACCACCACCACTACTACAACTACTATACTACTTCAACTACCTCTTCTTCTATTATTACTACTGCTACTACTACTAATACAAATACCACTTCTACCAGTACTACTACTAGTATCCTTTGAAAATGATGGTTCAATTGATATGCGTATGAAACATTTCAGGCCAAACAATAGAAATGTAATGGTAAAATCTAGCCTGACCTTTGCGCGCGCTTGCATGCGTGCGTGAGAGCGTGCGTGTGTGTGTGTGTAAGGTTTGACGTAAGGTTTGAAAAGCTTGCATAAGTATGTCCCTTCCTGTTGATATTTGAAATGACTGCTAACCCACCTGAAAAATATATCCATGACCTGTTTGCTGAACTCAGATACAATCTCATCTTTGGTGTAGTCACGGTTGGATCCATAAAACATGGCGAAGAAGACAGCACTTCTTGCCGCCAGTACAAATTTATGCGCGCGCATGAGGTTATCTGGGTCATCAATCATGTGATTTGTACAGCGAGAATGGACGTCGACCAACTGCCCAGACTCGTACAAGTGCAACAGACATTCTCCGAGTGCACTTTCCTCTTGCCAATTTGTGTCACTCGAGGCCTCTTCATTTGGTTGAGCAATCATAGAGGTTGGTATGCCACTTTTTCATTAGACATTGACATCTTGTTAGTATAAGTGTACTGCAATATATTATAGAAAGTGACAGTGGTAAAACAAGAACACAATTCTGAAAGATGCAGTATCGAACAATTTATAATTCTGCTCTGTACTGTAATTAAAAGATAGAGTGATAAAAGCTAACTTGTTTTAACAAACTTCACATTACACATTTCTATTAATTGACATAGGCAGCAGGCTATCGGGAACAATATATGACAGTATGAGAAAATAACATAAATATGACGGCGGAGGAATAATGTACTATCCTAGAATATCTGAAGGAGAACGCTGACCGGATTACAGTCGAGAATGTCGGTAGCACCACATATACACTAGCATATCAAAAAGAGCAAGCTTGCCGCATCACGTATACACTATATTATCAGAAGGAGAACATTGGTATTATATATGTACACCAGAATAGGAAATGAAGAAAACTGGACGCATCATATATACCCTGGAATATAAAAAGCAGAAAGCTTGCCACATAACAAATACACCTTTCGATAGAAAAGGGAGAAAACTGGTCACAAAAGAAAAGTGCTGATCGTATCATATATGGACAAGAAAATCAAAAGAAGAAAGCCGGCCACATCAAATATTCATTAGAATAGCGAAAGGAGACAACTGTCAACATCACATGTACACTATCATAGCAAAAAAAGGCGGATTACATATACACTTGCAAAGTAAAGCAAAGGGAGTAAGCTGTCGACATCAAATTTACAATAGAATATCAAAAAGAGAAAGCTGGTAGCATCACATATACACTAGATTACCGAGAGAAGAAAGCTGGCCGCATCACATACACGTCAGATTACCCGAAGAAGAGATCTGGTCGCATCAAACATACACTAGAATAGCAAAAGAAATGAACTGGTCACATTACACAAATATAATAATATCAAAAGGAGAAAGCTTGTCGCATAAATAAACAATAGAATATCAAAAGGAGACTGTTGGTCGCATCACATATACACAAGAAAAGTAAGAAAGAGAAAGTTGGCCACAACACAAATACACTGAAAGAGAACTAGTGATTACATGGCAGCATCATATATGTACTAGAATATAGAAAAGGGAGAAAGCTGGCATAATCACATTTTCCCAAGAATAGCAAAGGGAGTAAGCGGACCACATCACATATGTCCAAGAATAGCAAAGGGAGTAAGCGGACCACATCACATATGCCCAAGAATAGCAGAGGGAGTAAGCGGGCCACATTACATATGCCCAAGAATAGCAGAGGGAGTAAGCAGACCACATCACATATGCCTAAGAATAGAAGATGGAGTAAGCGGACCACATCGCATATGTACTAGAATAGCAAAGGGAGCAAGCTGGCCACATCACATATGCCCAAGAATAGCAAAGGGAGAAAGCTGGCCACATCACATATGTACTAGAATAGCAAAGGAGGCAAGCTGGCCACATCACATATGCCCAAGAATAGCAAAGGGGGAAAGCGGACCACATCACATATGTACTAGAATGGAAAAGGGAGAGAACTGGCCACATCATATTTGCACTAGAATCGCAATAGAAATAAGCTGGCCACATACCGTATACATTAGAATAGCAAAGTGAGAGAGCTGGCCACATCACATATGTACTAGAATAGCAAAAGAAATAAGCTGGCCACATCACGTATATATTAGAATAGCAATATGAGAGAGCTGGCCACATCACATATGAACTAGAATAGCAAATGGAGAAAGCTGGCCACATCACATATGTACTAGAATAGCAACGGGAGAAAGCTGGCCACATCAAATATGTACTAGAATGGAAAGGGGAGAGAACTATCCACATCCAATATGCACTAGAATAGCAAAAGGGGTTAAGCTGGCCACATCACGTATACATTAGAAAAGCAAAGTGAGAGAGCTGGCCACATCACATATGTATAAGAATAGCATAGGGGGTTAGCTAGCCACATCACATATGTACTTGAATAGGAAAGGGAGTAAGCTGGCCACATGTGTACTAGAATAGCAAATATGAGAGCTGGCCACATCGCATATATAGTAGTTTAACAAAAATGTCGCTAGCCAAATCACATATGTACTAGAATGGCAAAGGGAATAAGCTGGCTGAATCACATTAGTACTAGAAAAACAGAAATGAGAGCTGACAATAGAACATATACATTAGAATAGCAAAGGGTGTAAGCCATATCAAATGTGTACTAGAGTAGCAAATGGAATAAGCTGTTCAGATCACATATATACTAGAGTAGCGCAAATGTTGCTGGCCACATCACATATATAATAAAATAGCAAAGGGGAGTAAGCTTGCCACATTACATATGTACTAGAATACTAAAGGGATATAGCTGGCCGCATCACATATACACTAGAATACTAAAGGGATATTGCTGGCCGCATCATATATACACTGAGTACTAAAGGGATATAGCTGGCCGCATTACATATACACTAGAATACTAAAGGGATATAGCTGGCCGCATCATATATACACTAGAATACTAAAGGGATATAGCTGGCCGCATCATATATACACTAGAATACTAAAGGGATATAGCTGGCCGCATTACATATACACTAGAATACTAAAGGGATATAGCTGGCCGCATCATATATACACTAGAATACTAAAGGGATATAGCTGGCCGCATCATATATACACTAGAATACTAAAGGGATATAGCTGGCCGCATCATATATACACTGAGTACTAAAGGGATATAGCTGGCCGCATTACATATACACTAGAATACTAAAGGGATATAGCTGGCCGCATCATATATACACTAGAATACTAAGGGGATATAGCTGGCCGCATTACATATACACTAGAATACTAAAGGGATATAGCTGGCCGCATTACATATACACTGAGTACTAAAGGGATATAGCTGGCCGCATTACATATACACTGAGTACTAAAGGGATATAGCTGGCCGCATTACATATACACTGAGTACTAAAGGGATATAGCTGGCCGCATTACATATACACTAGAATACTAAAGGGATATAGCTGGCCGCATCATATATACACTAGAATACTAAGGGGATATAGCTGGCCGCATCACATATACACTAGAATACTAAAGGGATATAGCTGGCCGCATCACATATGCACTAGAATACTAAGGGGATATAGCTGGCCGCATCACATATACACTAGAATACTAAATGGATATAGCTGGCCGCATCATATATACACTAGAATACTAAAGGGATATAGCTGGCCGCATCACATAAGCACTAGAATACTAAGGGGATATAGCTGGCCGCATCATTTACACACTAGAATACTAAGAGGATATAGCTGGCCGCATCACATATACACTAGAATACTAAGGGGATATAGCTGGCTGCATCATATATACACTAAAATACTAAGGGGATGTAGCTGGCCGCATCATATATGCACTAGAATACTAAGGGGATATAGCTGGCCGCATCACATATACACTAGAATATTAAGGGGATATAGCTGGCCGCATTATATATACACTAGAATACTAAAGGGGATATAGCTGGCCGCATCATATATGCACTAGAATACTAAGGGGATATAGCTGACCGCATCACATATGCACTAGAATACTAAGGGGATGTAGCTGGCCGCATCACATATGCACTAGAATACTAAGGGGATATAGCTGGCCGCATCACATATACACTAGAATATTAAAGGGATATAGCTGGCCGCATCATATATACACTAGAATACTAAAGGGGATATAGCTGGCCGCATCACATATACACTAGAATATTAAAGGGATATAGCTGGCCGCATCATATATACACTAGAATACTAAAGGGGATATAGCTGGCCGCATCACATATGTACTAGAATACTAAGGGGATATAGCTGGCCACATCACATATACACTAGAATATTAAGGGGATATAGCTGGCCGCATCACATATGCACTAGAATATTAAGGGGATATAGCTGGCCGCATCATATATACACTAGAATACTAAAGGGGATATAGCTGGCCGCATCACATATGTACTAGAATACTAAGGGGATATAGCTGGCCGCATCACATATACACTAGAATATTAAAGGGATATAGCTGGCCGCATCACATATACACTAGAATACTAAGGGGAAATAGCTGGCCGCATCATATATACACTAGAATACTAAAGGGGATATAGCTGGCCGCATCACATATGTACTAGAATACTAAGGGGATATAGCTGGCCGCATCACATATACACTAGAATATTAAAGGGATATAGCTGGCCGCATCATATATGTACTAGAATACTGAGGGGATATAGCTGGCCGCATCACATATGCACTAGAATACTAAAGGGGATATAGCTGGCCGCATCACATATGTACTAGAATACTAAGGGGATATAGCTGGCCGCATCACATATACACTAGAATATTAAGGGGATATAGCTGGCCGCATCACATATGCACACTAGAATACTAAGGGGATATAGCTGGCCGCATCACATATACACTAGAATATTAAAGGGATATAGCTGGCCGCATCACATATGCACACTAGAATACTAAGGGGATATAGCTGGCCGCATCACATATACACTAGAATATTAAAGGGATATAGCTGGCCGCATCACATATACACTAGAATACTAAGGGGATATAGCTGGCCGCATCACATATACACTAGAATATTAAAGGGATATAGCTGGACGCATCATATATACACTAGAATACTAAAGGGGATATAGCTGGCCGCATCACATATGTACTAGAATACTAAGGGGATATAGCTGGCCGCATCACATATACACTAGAATATTAAGGGGATATAGCTGGCCGCATCACATATGCACTAGAATATTAAGGGGATATAGCTGGCCGCATCATATGTTCACTAGAATACTAAAGGGGATATAGCTGGCCGCATCACATATGTACTAGAATACTAAGGGGATATAGCTGGCCGCAACACATATACAGTAGAATATTAAAGGGATATAGCTGGCCGCATCATATATACACTAGAATACTAAGGGGAAATAGCTGGCCGCATCACATATGCACTAGAATACTAAGGGGATATAGCTGGCCGCATCATATACACACTAGAATACTAAGGGGATATAGCTGGCCGCATCATATACACACTAGAATACTAAGGGGATATAGCTGGCCGCATCATATACACACTAGAATACTAAGGGGATATAGCTGGCCGCATCACATATACACTAGAATACTAAGGGGATATAGCTGGCCGCATCATATATACACTAGAATACTAAGGGGATATAGCTGGCCGCATCACATATGCACTAGAATACTAAGGGGATATAGCTGGCCGCATCATATATACACTAGAATACTAAGGGGATATAGCTGGCCGCATCACATATGCACTAGAATACTAAGGGGATATAGCTGGCCGCATCATATACACACTAGAATACTAAGGGGATATAGCTGGCCGCATCACATATGCACTAGAATACTAAGGGGATATAGCTGGTCGCATCACATATAGACTAGAATACTAAGGGGATATAGCTGGCCGCATCATATACACACTAAAATACTAAGGGGATATAGCTGGCCGCATCACATATGCACTAGAATACTAAGGGGATATAGCTGGCCGCATCATATACACACTAGAGTACTAAGGGGATATAGCTGGCCGCATCACATATGCACTAGAATACTAAGGGGATATAGCTGGCCGCATCATATATACACTAGAATACTAAGGGGATATAGCTGGCCGCATCACATATGCACTAGAATACTAAGTGAATATAGCTGGCCGCATCATATACACACTAGAATACTAAGGGGATATAGCTGGCCGCATCACATATGCACTAGAATACTAAGGGGATATAGCTGGCCGCATCATATATACACTAGAATACTAAGGGGATATAGCTGGCCGCATCATATACACACTAGAATACTAAAGGGATATAGCTGGCCGCATCACATATACACTAGAATATTAAGGGGATATAGCTGGCCGCATCATATATGTAATAGAATACTAAGGGGATATAGCTGGCCGCATCATATGTTCACTAGAATACTAAAGGGGATATAGCTGGCCGCATAACATATGTACTAGAATACTAAGGGGATATAGCTGGCCGCATCACATATACACTAGAATATTAAGGGGATATAGCTGGCCGCATCACATATGCACTAGAATATTAAGGGGATATAGCTGGCCGCATCATATGTTCACTAGAATACTAAAGGGGATATAGCTGGCCGCATCACATATGTACTAGAATACTAAGGGGATATAGCTGGCCGCAACACATATACACTAGAATATTAAAGGGATATAGCTGGCCGCATCATATATACACTAGAATACTAAGGGGAAATAGCTGGCCGCATCACATATGCACTAGAATACTAAGGGGATATAGCTGGCCGCATCATATACACACTAGAATACTAAGGGGATATAGCTGGCCGCATCACATATGCACTAGAATACTAAGGGGATATAGCTGGCCGCATCACATATACACTAGAATACTAAGGGGATATAGCTGGCCGCATCATATACACACTAAAATACTAAGGGGAAATAGCTGGCCGCATCACATATGCACTAGAATACTAAGGGGATATAGCTGGCCGCATCATATATACACTAGAATACTAAGGGGATATAGCTGGCCGCATCATATACACACTAGAATACTAAGGGGATATAGCTGGCCGCATCACATATGCACTAGAATACTAAGGGGATATAGCTGGCCGCATCATATACACACTAGAATACTAAGGGGATATAGCTGGCCGCATCACATATGCACTAGAATACTAAGGGGATATAGCTGGCCGCATCATATATACACTAGAATACTAAGGGGATATAGCTGGCCGCATCACATATGCACTAGAATACTAACTGAATATAGCTGGCTGCATCATATACACACTAGAATACTAAGGGGATATAGCTGGCCGCATCACATATGCACTAGAATACTAAGGGGATATAGCTGGCCGCATCATATATACACTAGAATACTAAGGGGATATAGCTGGCCGCATCATATACACACTAGAATACTAAAGGGATATAGCTGGCCGCATCACATATACACTAGAATATTAAGGGGATATAGCTGGCCGCATCATATATGTACTAGAATACTAAGGGGATATAGCTGGCTGCATCACATATACACTAGAATACTAAGGGGATATAGCTGGCTGCATCACATATACACTAGAATACTAAAGGGATATAGCTGGCCGCATCACATATACACTAGAATACTAAGGGGATATAGCTGGCCGCATCATATACACACTAGAATACTAAGGGGATATAGCTGGCCGCATCACATATGCACTAGAATACTAAGGGGATATAGCTGGCCGCATCATATACACACTAGAATACTAAGGGGAAATAGCTGGCCGCATCATATACACACTAGAATACTAAGGGGATATAGCTGGCCGCATCACATATGCACTAGAATACTAAGGGGATATAGCTGGCCGCATCACATACACACTACAATACTAAGGGAATATAGCTGGCCGCATCATATACACACTAGAATACTAAGGGGATATAGCTGGCCGCATCACATATACACTAGAATACTAAGGGGATATAGCTGGCCGCATCATATACACACTAGAATACTAAGGGGATATAGCTGGCCGCATCACATATACACTAGACTATTAAAGGGATATAGCTGGCCGCATCACATATACACTAGAATATTAAAGGGATATAGCTGGCCGCATCATATATACACTAGAATACTAAGGGGAAATAGCTGGCCGCATCACATATGCACTAGAATACTAAGGGGATATAGCTGGCCGCATCATATACACACTAGAATACTAAGGGGATATAGCTGGCCGCATCATATACACACTAGAATACTAAGGGGATATAGCTGGCCGCATCATATACACACTAGAATACTAAGGGGATATAGCTGGCCGCATCACATATACACTAGAATACTAAGGGGATATAGCTGGCCGCATCATATATACACTAGAATACTAAGGGGATATAGCTGGCCGCATCACATATGCACTAGAATACTAAGGGGATATAGCTGGCCGCATCATATATACACTAGAATACTAAGGGGATATAGCTGGCCGCATCACATATGCACTAGAATACTAAGGGGATATAGCTGGCCGCATCACATATGCACTAGAATGCTAAGGGGATATAGCTGGCCGCATCACATATACACTAGAATACTAAGGGGATATAGCTGGCCGCATCATATACACACTAAAATACTAAGGGGAAATAGCTGGCCGCATCACATATGCACTAGAATACTAAGGGGATATAGCTGGCCGCATCATATATACACTAGAATACTAAGGGGATATAGCTGGCCGCATCATATACACACTAGAATACTAAGGGGATATAGCTGGCCGCATCACATATGCACTAGAATACTAAGGGGATATAGCTGGCCGCATCATATACACACTAGAATACTAAGGGGATATAGCTGGCCGCATCACATATGCACTAGAATACTAAGGGGATATAGCTGGCCGCATCATATATACACTAGAATACTAAGGGGATATAGCTGGCCGCATCACATATGCACTAGAATACTAAGTGAATATAGCTGGCCGCATCATATACACACTAGAATACTAAGGGGATATAGCTGGCCGCATCACATATGCACTAGAATACTAAGGGGATATAGCTGGCCGCATCATATATACACTTGAATACTAAGGGGATATAGCTGGCCGCATCATATACACACTAGAATACTAAAGGGATATAGCTGGCCGCATCACATATACACTAGAATATTAAGGGGATATAGCTGGCCGCTTCATATATGTACTAGAATACTAAGGGGATATAGCTGGCTGCATCACATATACACTAGAATACTAAGGGGATATAGCTGGCTGCATCACATATACACTAGAATACTAAAGGGATATAGCTGGCCGCATCACATATACACTAGAATACTAAGGGGATATAGCTGGCCGCATCATATACACACTAGAATACTAAGGGGATATAGCTGGCCGCATCACATATGCACTAGAATACTAAGGGGATATAGCTGGCCGCATCATATACACACTAGAATACTAAGGGGAAATAGCTGGCCGCATCATATACACACTAGAATACTAAGGGGATATAGCTGGCCGCATCACATATGCACTAGAATACTAAGGGGATATAGCTGGCCGCATCACATACACACTACAATACTAAGGGAATATAGCTGGCCGCATCATATACACACTAGAATACTAAGGGGATATAGCTGGCCGCATCACATATACACTAGAATACTAAGGGGATATAGCTGGCCGCATCATATACACACTAGAATACTAAGGGGATATAGCTGGCCGCATCACATATACACTAGAATATTAAAGGGATATAGCTGGCCGCATCACATATACACTAGAATATTAAAGGGATATAGCTGGCCGCATCATATACACACTAGAATACTAAGGGGATATAGCTGGCCGCATCACATATGCACTAGAATACTAAGGGGATATAACTGGCCGCATCACATATACACTAGAATACTAAGGGGATATAGCTGGCCGCATCACATATGCACTAGAATACTAAGGGGATATAGCTGGCCGCATCACATATGCACTAGAATACTAAGGGGATATAGCCGGCCGCATCATATACTCACTAGAATACTAAGGGGATATAGCTGGCCGCATCACATATGCACTAGAATACTAAGGGGATAGCTCATATACACACTAGAATACTAAAGGGATATAGCCGGCCGCATCACATATACACTAGAATACTAAGGGGATATAGCTGGCCGCATCATATACACACTAGAATACTAAGGGGATATAGCTGGCCGCATCATATACACACTAGAATACTAAGGGGATATAGCTGGCCGCATCACATATGCACTAGAATACTAAGGGGATATAGCTGGCCGCATCATATATACACTAGAATACTAAGGGGATGTAGCTGGCCGCATCACATATGCACTAGAATACTAAGGGCTGCCAGCATCATATACACACTAGAATACTAAGGGGATATAGCTGGCCGCATCACATATGCACTAGAATACTAAGGGGATATAGCTGGCCGCATCATATACACACTAGAATACTAAGGGGATATAGCTGGCCGCATCACATATGCACTAGAATACTAAGTGAATATAGCTGGCCGCATCATATACACACTAGAATACTAAGGGGATATAGCTGGCCGCATCACATATGCACTAGAATACTAAGGGGATATAGCTGGCCGCATCATATATACACTAGAATACTAAGGGGATATAGCTGGCCGCATCATATACACACTAGAATACTAAAGGGATATAGCTGGCCGCATCACATATACACTAGAATATTAAGGGGATATAGCTGGCCGCATTATATATGTAATAGAATACTAAGGGGATATAGCTGGCCGCATCATATCTTCACTAGAATACTAAAGGGGATATAGCTGGCCGCATCACATATGTACTAGAATACTAAGGGGATATAGCTGGCCGCATCACATATACACTAGAATATTAAGGGGATATAGCTGGCCGCATCACATATGCACTAGAATATTAAGGGGATATAGCTGGCCGCATCATATGTTCACTAGAATACTAAAGGGGATATAGCTGGTCGCATCACATATGTACTAGAATACTAAGGGGATATAGCTGGCCGCAACACATATACACTAGAATATTAAAGGGATATAGCTGGCCGCATCATATATACACTAGAATACTAAGGGGAAATAGCTGGCCGCATCACATATGCACTAGAATACTAAGGGGATAGCTGGCCGCATCATATACACACTAGAATACTAAGGGGATATAGCTGGCCGCATCATATACACACTAGAATACTAAGGGGATATAGCTGGCCGCATCATATACACACTAGAATACTAAGGGGATATAGCTGGCCGCATCACATATACACTAGAATACTAAGGGGATATAGCTGGCCGCATCATATATACACTAGAATACTAAGGGGATATAGCTGGCCGCATCACATATGCACTAGAATACTAAGGGGATATAGCTGGCCGCATCATATATACACTAGAATACTAAGGGGATATAGCTGGCCGCATCACATATGCACTAGAATACTAAGGGGATATAGCTGGCCGCATCATATACACACTAGAATACTAAGGGGATATAGCTGGCCGCATCACATATGCACTAGAATACTAAGGGGATATAGCTGGCCGCATCACATATACACTAGAATACTAAGGGGATATAGCTGGCCGCATCATATACACACTAAAATACTAAGGGGATATAGCTGGCCGCATCACATATGCACTAGAATACTAAGGGGATATAGCTGGCCGCATCATATATACACTAGAATACTAAGGGGATATAGCTGGCCGCATCATATACACACTAGAATACTAAGGGGATATAGCTGGCCGCATCACATATGCACTAGAATACTAAGGGGATATAGCTGGCCGCATCATATACACACTAGAATACTAAGGGGATATAGCTGGCCGCATCACATATGCACTAGAATACTAAGGGGATATAGCTGGCCGCATCATATATACACTAGAATACTAAGGGGATATAGCTGGCCGCATCACATATGCACTAGAATACTAAGTGAATATAGCTGGCCGCATCAAATACACACTAGAATACTAAGGGGATATAGCTTGCCGCATCACATATGCACTAGAATACTAAGGGGATATAGCTGGCCGCATCATATATACACTAGAATACTAAGGGGATATAGCTGGCCGCATCATATACACACTAGAATACTAAAGGGATATAGCTGGCCGCATCACATATACACTAGAATATTAAGGGGATATAGCTGGCCGCATCATATATGTACTAGAATACTAAGGGGATATAGCTGGCTGCATCACATATACACTAGAATACTAAGGGGATATAGCTGGCTGCATCACATATACACTAGAATACTAAAGGGATATAGCTGGCCTCATCACATATACACTAGAATACTAAGGGGATATAGCTGGCCGCATCATATACACACTAGAATACTAAGGGGATATAGCTGGCCGCATCACATATGCACTAGAATACTAAGGGGATATAGCTGGCCGCATCATATACACACTAGAATACTAAGGGGAAATAGCTGGCCGCAGCGTATACACACTAGAATACTAAGGGGATATAGCTGGCCGCATCACATATGCACTAGAATACTAAGGGGATATAGCTGGCCGCATCACATACACACTACAATACTAAGGGAATATAGCTGGCCGCATCATATACACACTAGAATACTAAGGGGATATAGCTGGCCGCATCACATATACACTAGAATACTAAGGGGATATAGCTGGCCGCATCATATACACACTAGAATACTAAGGGGATATAGCTGGCCGCATCACATATACACTAGAATATTAAAGGGATATAGCTGGCCGCATCACATATACACTAGAATATTAAAGGGATATAGCTGGCCGCATCATATACACACTAGAATACTAAGGGGATATAGCTGGCCGCATCACATATGCACTAGAATACTAAGGGGATATAACTGGCCGCATCACATATGCACTAGAATACTAAGGGGATATAGCTGGCCGCATCACATATGCACTAGAATACTAAGGGGATATAGCTGGCCGCATCACATATGCACTAGAATACTAAGGGGATATAGCTGGCCGCATCATATACTCACTAGAATACTAAGGGGATATAGCTGGCCGCATCACATATGCACTAGAATACTAAGGGGATAGCTCATATACACACTAGAATACTAAAGGGATATAGCTGGCCGCATCACATATACACTAGAATACTAAGGGGATATAGCTGGCCGCATCATATACACACTAGAATACTAAGGGGATATAGCTGGCCGCATCATATACACACTAGAATACTAAGGGGATATAGCTGGCCGCATCACATATGCACTAGAATACTAAGGGGATATAGCTGGCCGCATCATATATACACTAGAATACTAAGGGGATGTAGCTGGCCGCATCACATATGCACTAGAATACTAAGGGCTGCCAGCATCATATACACACTAGAATACTAAGGGGATATAGCTGGCCGCATCACATATGCACTAGAATACTAAGGGGATATAGCTGGCCGCATCATATACACACTAGAATACTAAGGGGATATAGCTGGCCGCATCACATATGCACTAGAATACTAAGGGGATATAGCTGGCCGCATCATATATACACTAGAATACTAAGGGGATGTAGCTGGCCGCATCACATATGCACTAGAATACTAAGGGGATATAGCTGGCCGCATCACATATGCACTAGAATACTAAGGGGATATAGCTGGCCGCATCATATATACACTAAATTACTAAGGGGATATAGCTGGCCGCATCACATATGCACTAGAATACTAAGGGGATATAGCTGGCCGCATCATTTACACACTAGAATACTAAGGGGATATAGCTGGCCGCATCACATATGCACTAGAATACTAAGGGGATATAGCTGGCCGCATCATATATACACTAGAATACTAAGGGGATATAGCTGGCCGCATCATATATACACTAAAATACTAAGGGGATATAGCTGGCCGCATCACATATGCACTAGAATACTAAGGGGATATAGCTGGCCGCATCATTTACACACTAGAATACTAAGGGGATATAGCTGGCCGCATCACATATGCACTAGAATACTAAGGGGATATAGCTGGCCGCATCATATACACACTAGAATACTAAGGGGATATAGCTGGCCGCATCACATATGCACTAGAATACTAAGGGGATACAGCTGGCCGCATCATATACACACTAGAATACTAAGGTGATATAGCTGGCCGCATCACATATGTACTAGAATACTAAGGGGATACAGCTGGCCGCATCATATATACACTAGAATACTAAGGCGATATAGCTGGCCGCATCATATACACACTAGAATACTAAGGGGATATAGCTGGCCGCATCACATATGCACTAGAATACTAAGGGGATATAGCTGGCCGCATCACATATGCACTAGAATACTAAGGGGATATAGCTGGCCGCATCATATACTCACTAGAATACTAAGGGGATATAGCTGGCCGCATCACATATGCACTAGAATACTAAGGGGATATAGCTGGCCGCATCACATATGCACTAGAATACTAAGGGGATATAGCTGGCCGCATCATATATACACTAAAATACTAAGGGGATATAGCTGGCCGCATCACATATGCACTAGAATACTAAGGGGATATAGCTGGCCGCATCACATATGCACTAGAATACTAAGGGGATATAGCTGGCCGCATCATATGCACTAGAATACTAAGGGGATATAGCTGGCCGCATCACATATGCACTAGAATACTAAGGGAATATAGCTGGCCGCATCATATATACACTAGAATACTAAGGGGATATAGCTGGCCGCATCATATACACACTAGAATACTAAGGGGATATAGCTGGCCGCATCACATATGCACTAGAATACTAAGGGGATATAGCTGGCCGCATCATATACACACTAAAATACTAAGGGGATATAGCTGGCCGCATCACATATACACTAGAATACTAAAGGGATATAGCTGGCCGCATCACATATACACTAGAATACTAAGGGGATATAGCTGGCCGCATCATATACACACTAGAATACTAAGGGGATATAGCTGGCCGCATCATAAACACACTAGAATACTAAGGGGATATAGCTGGCCGCATCACATATGCACTAGAATACTAAGGGGATATAGCTGGCCGCATCATATATACACTAGAATACTAAGGGGATGTAGCTGGCCGCATCACATATGCACTAGAATACTAAGGGGATATAGCTGGCCGCATCACATATGCACTAGAATACTAAGGGGATATAGCTGGCCGCATCATATATACACTAAAATACTAAGGGGATATAGCTGGCCGCATCACATATGCACTAGAATACTAAGGGGATATAGCTGGCCGCATCATATACACACTAGAATACTAAGGGGATATAGCTGGCCGCATCACATATGCACTAGAATACTAAGGGGATATAGCTGGCCGCATCACATATGTACTAGAATACTAAGGGGATATAGCTGGCCGCATCATATATACACTAGAATACTAAGGGGATATAGCTGGCCGCATCATATACACACTAGAATACTAAGGGGATATAGCTGGCCGCATCACATATGTACTAGAATACTAAGGGGATATAGCTGGCCGCATCATATACACACTAAAATACTAAGGGGATATAGCTGGCCGCATCACATATACACTAGAATACTAAAGGGATATAGCTGGCCGCATCACATATACACTAGAATACTAAGGGGATATAGCTGGCCGCATCATATACACACTAGAATACTAAGGGGATATAGCTGGCCGCATCATATACACACTAGAATACTAAGGGGATATAGCTGGCCGCATCACATATGCACTAGAATACTAAGGGGATATAGCTGGCCGCATCATATATACACTAGAATACTAAGGGGATGTAGCTGGCCGCATCACATATGCACTAGAATACTAAGGGGATATAGCTGGCCGCATCATATATACACTAAAATACTAAGGGGATATAGCTGGCCGCATCACATATGCACTAGAATACTAAGGGGATATAGCTGGCCGCATCATTTACACACTAGAATACTAAGGGGATATAGCTGGCCGCATCACATATGCACTAGAATACTAAGGGGATATAGCTGGCCGCATCATATACACACTAGAATACTAAGGGGATATAGCTGGCCGCATCACATATGCACTAGAATACTAAGGGGATATAGCTGGCCGCATCATATACACACTAGAATACTAAGGGGATATAGCTGGCCGCATCACATATGTACTAGAATACTAAGGGGATATAGCTGGCCGCATCATATATACACTAGAATACTAAGGGGATATAGCTGGCCGCATCATATACACACTAGAATACTAAGGGGATATAGCTGGCCGCATCACATATGCACTAGAATACTAAGGGGATATAGCTGGCCGCATCACATATGCACTAGAATACTAAGGGGATATAGCTGGCCGCATCATATACACACTAGAATACTAAGGGGATATAGCTGGCCGCATCACATATGCACTAGATACTAAGGGGATATAGCTGCCGCATCATATATACACTAGAATACTAAGGGGATATAGCTGGCCGCATCATATACAACACTAGAATACTAAGGGGATATAGCTGGCCGCATCACATATGCACTAGAATACTAAGGGGATATAGCTGGCCGCATCACATATGCACTAGAATACTAAGGGGATATAGCTGGCCGCATCATATGCACTAGAATACTAAGGGGATATAGCTGGCCGCATCGTATACACACTAAAATACTAAGGGGATATAGCTGGCCGCATCACATATCACATATACACTAGAATACTAAGGGGATATAGCTGGCCGCATCATATACACACTAGAATACTAAGGGGATATAGCTGGCCGCATCACATATGCACTAGAATACTAAGGGGATATAGCTGGCCGCATCATATACACACTAGAATACTAAGGGGATATAGCTGGCCGCATCACATATGCACTAGAATACTAAGCGGATATAGCTGGCCGCATCATATACACACTAGAATACTAAGGGGATATAGCTGGCCGCATCATATACACACTAGAATACTAAGGGGATATAGCTGGCCGCATCATATACACACTAGAATACTAAGGGGATATAGCTGGCCGCATCACATAAACACTAGTATACTAAAGGGAGGCAAATTAAGGAAGCTGACGCATAACTTAATAACCCAATAACCCACGATCTAAATATTACCTGAAAAAGCTGTCTTAACGACTTGGCCGCGGCTACACCTGTCAGAAAAAAGGTAGGAACTGAATTCATGTCGGTCTTGATAATGGCGCTTGGTTAAAGTTATTTACATTTTTCGAAAATGAATATCTCTACCTGAGGTCAATAACCCTGTGGTCGTGCATAATTAACTATTCATGATGTTCATGATATTCATGATAGCGAATAATACGAGTCACCATCTCTCTTTATATGTCAGTCGCGTACAGCACCCCCTCATAATCTTCAATGCATAAATGATAAATATATGGTAAATAAATTCAATTAGATAATCTAATATCGATAACAAACCATTTTGATTAAAAAATATACATCTTCATCAAAGCAAGCAATCGACAGTTTTAAGGGGTGGTAGAAAGTGTATAATGGTAAACACAATCTTTCTTCAGTCACGTTCTTTTTGTTTTGTCTCCTATGTACAACATGGAAGCGACCGATTTGAAAAGCAATTAGATATAAGTTTGGTCGTAAAACATTCAACTTACCCATGACTATCATTTAACTTTTACTTCCGTCTTCTCTAAATCCGCCATTACGTTTCAACGTTACATTTGAAAATCGTTGTCATTTTCATAACTCTATGTAAAGATACATTCCCGAAATTATACAATTTATATAATTGTGTATTAACTTTACGCTTAGCTGCGACAACTGTAATATTCTTGCGATGATCACTGTAATAAAGAAAGCGTTTTTAAATTCATCCAGTGTCCTTCAATTGAGGCCACTTGCATAATAATTTCCTTACGATTACACTGACATGTATTCTGTCAACACCGCCGCTTTCACGCTTAACTGGTACACTTTATGGGGTTTTCTCAAGGATAACCACCTACTGTCGAAAGGCGCCTCGTACTTTGAATAGTACATGTAAGGCAACTCGGGATGCAAGACATTGCTCTAACTGCTCACTATTCATGGAAAGATAACTCCTTACAACATTTTGGACCTATACGCCTGGATATTGATACTAAATACAACAAAGGAGTACCCTGGCCATGGTAGGGAATAATACCAGTGATAGAACTTGTGGATTAAGAAAAGGTGGCCTGTAATTTACATGCTTTAATTATAAATATATGGTACATAAATTCAATTCAATAGATAAAATATTATTAAGCTAATAATACTAATGGTGTTATATTCCAGTAAATGTAAAGAAAAACCAGTCAATTTATTAAAGCTGCAGATCTGATTTGTGCAATCGCAAATGAGTTCAAGTCCTTGAACCTTTTACTACGCCATTTCTATAACTAAAAAGCGGTTTTTATTAATTTACATACTTGCTGCGAGCGACCTTGGGCATAATCTTGTATGACAGACCCCACTTAGCATTATTAGCACCATTGCCATTGTTAAACTACATAAAAAATTTATTTGCATGGAAAAGGTTCAATACAAATGTAGCATCAATATGAATAACTTGTCATTATCTTGTTAGTTTTTAATGGAGAACAGTTGCACACAAGATAAATTTTGACGCCCTTGTAAAAATAATGTATATACAAATGCTAATTGAATGCTGAGCCTGATTTGAACAGGAATACATGTTTAAACAAAGAACGTGGTCTATTGAGAACAGTTGGAGCTAAAATATACCTGCTGAATATACAATATACATACCACCTTCATACAAAAACAGATTTAATGAAGGAATGAAATACAGAAGGTTAAGGAAAGATATAGAAAGCAAGTTGTATTTACTGCACACATTGCATTTGTCACTCGGCATAAAAACAATGAACGTATTTATAACATCGCAGCATGCTGAATCAATACTGAAAATGCGAGATTTATATGATAGTGCGTGTATAGTGTTTTAAGGTTTATGGTACCCGATGATCTTAATGATAGCTTGTTAAGATTTTTGTTTCCCATATTTTCACAGAGATGTATGGCAAGTCGTAAACTGTAGAACAAAGGCGAAAGTAGGGACATGACGTGGATCTTTCGAGAAATGACGGGGCATTTATCCGGCTGCAGAGAAATGCACATGAATGAGATTTATAGGACCAAATATATCTTATTAAAGGGTTTGAGGATTATGGTACAATATAAACAATTTGTAGTAAGAGTTTTAGAGGTGTAATGTAAGATAACATAAAGTAAAGTAAAATAGTGAAATAGGGTATAGGTGTGTCATAACTACATGTAGTAAAGGACCGACGTAGTATTTTCGGAAAATGTGTTAGGATGTATATTGTAGCTACAGAAAATAAAAGTATGTTTAGGGAGATGAAATCGTGTAAGGCAGATGCCAGCTAATATTTATGTACAACAGCAACAAAAACGATAAAGATAACTAAGTGCTTTGCTGAGTACAGCACACCTTCTACATGTACATCCGTACAGTAGCGCTCAATACATGAAAGAAAGGCATTTTAAGATAATAAAAACTCGCGTCAAATTCCTATCCTTCTTGTTTACCTAGTTTATCACTTAAAACACCTAAAACAGTCCTTTCAGAATATTCACGATAAATTTGTACTTTAACTGGCAGACAATGTTTCCAACAACATAAAATTTGCCTGACGACTATATTAAAAAAATGTACTGAGTGGTAAGTTATCCACCACCAGTTCTTACACTATCACCAACCTTAACTTTCAGACAGTCATTGACAAACATAAACAGATATTGCATAATTGTTTGTTTATTTATTTATTGAGTGTATCGTCCCACCAACAGTATTTCAGTTATTGCATAATTATAATATCAAGAAAGAATCAAAGCAAGAAAAACTTCTTTCACTGTACTCGATTCCTAAGTTTCATAGCTAATGCCAGCTCTAGCACCACCACTCACATATCTAAACTACTTACTTCTTGCCTTACAGCTATTCGTAATCACGTTGTTAAATATTGTCAAAACGTGTATGAAAATTCAGGAACATTTTTGGTCTGTTAGAAATTGTTCAGCAGTCTTAGACAGTTTCGTACATTCATTGTTTTGCAGTTAATACTTACAACTTCTCTAAGCTGTACATTTCTTTACCTCATTATTTATTGAGAAAACATTTGCTCGGGAGCAACGTCTATAAATTGCATGTCATAAAACTTCAAGAATTTTACCAACACTTTCTTAGAAAAGTTGTCTCTGTGGACATACAGGGGTGTTGTGAAGCTGTGTGTTTTCTATTAGACAATATTTACATAAAATGCGGTAACACTTTTTTAGACAAGCAATTAGTATTCCTATGGGGACCAACTGAGCACCATTAATTGCAGATTTGTTCTTTTACTGTTTTGAACGTGATTTCATGTTAACTTTATCCCTTTCTAACCAAAGTCACATTATAGAGACTTTCAATTTAACTTCATACTATCTTGACGATATTCAAACTACAGATAATTTATTTTCTCAAATAATCCACCTGATTCATCCTCCAGAACTTCCCCTAAATAAAGCAAATAACAGAATTTAAATGCAGCATTTCTAGATATTGAGATTGCTATTTCCAATGACAAAGTCTCAACATTGCTCTATGACAAGAGAGATGATTTCAACTTTACTATTGTGAATTATCAATACCTTGACGGCGATTCACCTCGTGCTACCTCCTATGATATTTACATATTCCAACTTGCAAGGTTTGTGCGAGTTTGTACTAAAGTAGAAGATTTCAGTGCTTGAAACCGGTTTATTTCTTCTAAACTGTTACAGCAATGCTTTCGATTTAATATACGCATATATCTGTAAACGTTCATTGTATCTGTTTGCAGGTGCTTACTGATTGCTGTCTCACTTTGACGGGATATTTTTATTTACACTGTTTGCTTGATAGAAAACCCTTTAGGAAGTGGTTGTAGTGCTCCACAAACCAGGTTTAAGCATGGTAGTCGGTCGTTCTGCCGACTACTGACCGTTCCACTGCGGCAACTGCTGTTTTTTTCCTTTTGTTTGTTATGTCTCGTCTCTGTGTTTTGTCACATTTACATTTACCTTATTTGCCTTTGTCTAGAGGTAGTTTAGATTTAAATATCTGTGGAAATTTTGATAGGACCTATTCCTATTTACCTAATCATTTCCATATACACAAAAACGAGAGCATTGTCTTAAATGGAAATGATAATTGATCATTTGTACATTTTTACATTAAGTTATTTCTTTAAGATATTTGTAGACATAATATTCAATGATATTTTTTGAATCCTCACTACCTATGTTTATTGTTAATTTGTTGCATTTTGTATATGGGCCTTACATGCAATAAAAACTTGAAACTTGAAATTTAAGATAATTTTATTGTTTTTTGAAGTGTATATCATGACAAAACGAAGATGACTGTTCATCATGTTCTAATATATCTATTTTAAACGCAGTAGAGATATTCTTCTAGTCAACAATTACTTCGCAGTTTTGAAACTTACTTTTGCCTTAGACACCGTGATTGTTGCATTATTAAAATGCGATTACTTGTGTGCATATAATCATGATGTGATAAATGGTCAATTCCAGTAGGTAAAATATACAGAATATTTATAACATTAATTGTATAGTTTAAATGGGTTTGCCATGCGATTATATACCGCTATTCTAAAGTCATCAATTACGTTTTGTGTTTCACTGCCTTTTAAAACATGTTAAGGTAGACATGAAAGCACTAAAATAAAAAACTGGAAGTATTTGGTTTGCACTGTTCTTTTATTTACATTGTTAAAGCAAATAAGTCGAAATTTGTTAGCGTATTCGCTATACAAATTTCAAACAAAAAATAATTAAATGACTAGTATGTCGATGACAGACGTAAGAAAACGTATACATTTAAAATGCAAGACCGATATAATAATAAAACTCTGATCATGTATGAAGAGATATGAGATATTTCCAGAGTGGTTCAAGAACGGTCATTAAGCATAATGGTTATGGCAAAAGTATTATGTATTAATTAACGCTGAAATGAAATGAGAAACATTACAATATAAACAATGCTGTTAAAATTATCTGTGCACGATATTTTAAACCTCAAGAAAAAATATACTATTCATACATTTATTTATTTTTGCTGAACCTTAAATCAATCTTATATCACTGAAATGAAGTAAATAGAGAAAATCTATATTATATACATGGATATGGCCTTCCATTTTAACAATCACACAATCAGTATTTTTTTTTGAAAACGCTCACACTAAAATTTTCTGCAAATTTGCCTTTTTCAAGAGTTAAACAGAAGCATAGATTTCTACAGTGGCAGCGACCATGCAAATATGTAAAGAGAGCAATTGTTTGTATTGACGTCTTGCGAAATGTTATTTGCGGAAAAATTGAGCGTGAGCGTTTTAGAAAAGGAATTTCACAGCTCCTTATGGAACAATTTACAACACAATGAGTACTTACTTTTGGACAGTCTTCCAGATATATAATACTTAATAATATGCAGAATGTATTGGTACATTCGAATCTTAATGTTATTTCTACTGTAAAGGAAAGTGACCAGTTCCATGTCACAGCAATATAATTCACGAAAGTGACTGAAACACGGTCTCCATTCATTTGTGTTGTTAGATTTGTTAATCACCCCATCGTCACTCTGTCCTTCACTCAGCATAAGCAGTGGCATTGTCACAGCAAATGTTATTTCTAGACCCCAATTGTACATAAGGAGTAAAATTCATATCTTATCGCACTTTTTCCTTTCAAAAGGCTTAGCTATTTAACTTATGCTCTTCATTTAAACACATTTTACAACGCGTCCAAAGCTCTAATCTTACTGTTTCTGATTGTGTTAATACACAATACAAAACAACACATGCTTACCAATAAGCATAAATTATCGAGATTGTTTCGTAGAAAATGTATACTAATGGGCCTTATGAGGAGGTGTAATAATTTATGTATGTATTTGTGCTTCAATAAAAGTAAAAAAGTGTCCGATAACCGTGTCAGTATAATATTATTCCATGACTTTTTGTGCAACAGTAAATACTCTTGCCATAGGCTGAAGACAAGATCACCGAGATTTGGATAGTCAAGCATGCATTAATAGTTTATTTACCTGATCAAACTCGTTTTCTTTTGTATCCGATTGTATTGCATCAGCATAAAACATTTGTTACTTTTAATTGTTGTTTTTTTCCTCGATAAAACAAAGAATACAACAATTGTGTCATAGTTGACAGTTCATACTATTGACCATACTATCTGCGTGTGTTTTTATCACAAAGTATTTATTTTCTCTATAGTATAAACTTTATCAAACTGTCTCTGGACGTATATGACTTAACCTCCAAAAATACGTTAAGTTGATTTATTTAGCAATGGGTTTAAAATGCCAATTTAAACTACCATAAGATATTTATAAAAATGATAGTTGAAATTTGTTTAATTAACTTAATAAATGATAAAGTAATCTATAATCATTATCTATAACATCAAGTGATGTCATTTGATTTCGTGACATGCTACATCGGAATGAAACATTATGTCAAATGTTATGTCCAAATCACAGTTCGTTCCTACAGTTGCAAGCAAAAGGGTTCTGTTGGCGCAAAAATATCTGTCGCATCTTCTGGCATGAAAGACGCCATAGAATCATTAGAAACTTCTTCCTCCTCCACATCTTCTTCTCTTTTCACCTCATTATCATCATCAGCAGCAGCAGCAGCAGTAGCAGCAGCATGAAAACCAGTACTTCTTAATATTCGTTCTCTGCTTCTTTGTGAATCTCTCATTATACGTAGTGTTATTTGGTTTTTAGCTAGATCAGGATGCGTCATTTTAGTTTGTTGCGGTGGAATTATCTCTACTTCCAATTTGACGCCATTCCGAGAAATCGCCAATGGTGGATCTATGGGTAAGGTCACTTCGCCACTTTTCATATACTTGGTGGCTTTCTGCTTAAATCCAAGCTCAGGGCAACTAACAACGAAAGAAACAATCATTTCCCCATCCAGTCTGTGACTGGTCCTAGCACATGGTATGCAAATTGTAGGCACTTTCAGACGTATGCTAAGGATTTGTCCATTTGGACACCGTGTGGTAGATATATATGTTTCAGAAGTCTGGCTGAATTTAATATCTACTGTAAATGCTGATTCTGGTACTGGTGCTTGTCCTTGTGCTTGTAGTAGCGATAAGCCCGACAACTTTCTTTCACATCGAATATTCTCAAATAATGGAACTCTCGGATTTGGAAAATGCAATGGTATATTATAAGGCGTTCCATATAAAATGGCGTGTACAATATCCAAAGTTTCTGCTTTGGAATAATAATTGAAGACTCTTTCTACCTTTACGAAATCTTTAAGTGGCATTGTCGGCAGCCTGATATGGTAAAACAGGTCTTCTCCCAGAAGCATGCGGATATTCTCGCCTCTTACATCCAGGTTTTGTTTTGTAAGTCTGGGTGCTGCCCAAGCATGCACGGCTTTAAGGATGGTGATCTCTTCAAGATGAAGTGTATCTCCTTTCAGCAGGAACTGTAACATCTCTTTAGAGAGACATAAGAAACTGTCGGAGGCAAGTACTTCCTTCGCATTGGTGTCAATGTAGTCGATGACATGATCTCTGAGCTGTTGTTGTTCATAAAATTGTGCTAATTGTAAAAAGGTACACGCATTGTCGATTGTAAGGTTTTCTGCGATAAAATCACAGCACAGCTGGACCAATTTGGTAACCTGGTAAAAGTGGGCAATTCGGAAGACGTCCTCTGCTATATCTATTTCCATTGTTGTTGAATCGCTGTACAAATATCTGAAATATAATTTAAATGAATGATATCAGTTTGCACAACAACAAAAAACACGATATTTTTAATGCATTCGCGAACCTTTGGCTTATTAATCTATTCATATAGCTATCCATTTATCTCTCTATAAATCAGTTTTTCCAACAACATGCACTTATCTTCATGCGTGTATTTACTTATGTATGCAATCAAGACTTTTATTAGGGATGACAATGTTTGCCGAATTCTGTAACCGGTTAATCTCACTTACATATATGTGTAATGTGTAGGATAATGTTGATATTTATTCTCTGTGTAAGTGTCTATTAGTCGAAATCTCTTGTTGAAATACAAAACCCTCCCAGTTATGCATGATTGTCAGACATGAAGCCGCCTGTGTGTGATCCTCATCACTCTACAATTAACTGTGATAATACCGTCCAGCGTCGTCACATGCTAGTGCAAAGTCATTTTCAGCATCCATTATTTGAAAAAGATATCTTATCTGAATTATGTAAGGCCCTGTTTTACTGTGACACTTTTCTTACGGACGTATCTTTTTCCAAGTAGCAAAGTACAGCGGTAGTATTTAACCTTTTAACCAGTTAAGTAATCAAACGACTGAAAAGGTTAACCTGTTACCGAGTTTGTAACCGTTGCCTTTCCTAACATGTATGGAATTTATAATGAGTAAAATCTCAAATAGGCAAATTAGAATACTACTCCAGTAGGAGAGAAAACACAAAAGAAAGCAAAAATTTTATTTGGATATAACATAACCAATTAACGTTTCAATATAACAAGCAAACCTCTCATGGAATAGTTTTGTGAATGAAACGAAAATGTAGCAGGCGATGAAAGGAAGTCGCATCCCTTCGGTACTGTCTAGGTGACTGATTTCTTAGAAAGGAGCTCATGTTCCGTGGGCAACAGTTCTACTTGCAATTACGAAATGTATCGATGATGCAGAAAATAAGAGACTACGAAAACAACGAACAGGCACTATGTGTATTGCAACATACATTTAAAGACATATTTTAATCAACTTCAAAAGTACAAAAGTTGAGACGAGAAATAACATAAAAAGAAGCAAATATAACATTAACGGTATAAGAACTGCAAAAGGGCCATCGTACCAGAAACATAAATTCTTATGTTTTACAGGGTCTTGATTAGTGCGTGTGCGTGTGTGTTGATGGGTGTTGTTGTGCGGGTGTCTGTTTTCCGTGAATGCGCTTGCATGATTGCGTGCGTGCGTGTGTGTATGTGTGTGTGTGTAAGGTTTGGCGTAAGGTTTGAAAAGCTTTCATCAGTATGTTCCCTCCTGTTAATATTTTAAATGACTGCTAACCCACCTGAAAAATATATCCATGGCCTGTTTGCTGAACTCAGATACAATCTCATCTTTGGTGTCGTCACGGTTGGGTCCATAAAACATGGCGAAGAAGACAGCACTTCTTGCCGCCAGTACAAATTTATGCGCGCGCAGGACGTTATCTGGGTCATCAATCACGTGATTTGTACAGCGGAAATGGACGTCGACCAACTGCCCAGACTCGTACAAGTGCAACAGACATTCTCCGAGTGCACTTTCCTCTTGCCAATTTGTGTCACTCGAGGCCTCTTCATTTGGTTGAGCAATCATAGAGCTTAGTATACCACTTTCTTCATTAGAGATTGACATCTTGTTAGTATAAGTGTACTGCAATATATTATAGAAAGTGACAGTGGTAAAACAAGAACACAATTCTGAAAGATGAAGTATCGAACAATTCATAATTCTGCACTGTACTGTAATTAAAAGAAAGAGTGATAAAAGCTAACTTGTTTTAACAAACTTCACATTGCACATTTCTATTATTTGACATAAGAAACAGGCTATTGGGAACAATAATTGACAGTGTGAGAAAATAACATGATAAGGAGGGTGGAGGAAGAATGTACTATCCTAGAATATCTAAAGGAGAAAGCTGACCGGATCAGAATCACACTAGAATATCAAAGGGAGAATGTTGGTAGCAACACATATACACTAGCATATCAAAAGAAGCAAGCTTGCCGCCTCACGTATACACTATATTATCAGAAGGAGAACATTGGTATTTTTCTATATAAACTAGAACACATATGGACAAGAATATCAAAAGAAGGAAGCCGGCCACATCAAATATACATTAAAATAGCGAAAGGAGACAACTGTCAACAACTCATGTACACTATCATGGCAAAAAGGAGAAAAATGGACGGATCACATATACACTTGCAAAGCAAAGGGAGAAAGCTGTCGACATCACATATACAATAGAAAATCAAAAAAAAGAAAGTTGGTTTCATCATATATACACAAGATTACCGAAAGAAGAAAGTTGGTCGCATCATAGATACACTAGCTTACTGAAAGAAGAAAGTGCGACGAATCACATATGCACTAGATTACAGAAAAAAGAAAGCTGGCGCCATCATATACATGCCAGATTTCCGAAAGAAGAGAGCTGGTCGCATCAAACATACACTAGAATTGCAAAACAAATAAACTGGTCGCATTACACATACATAATAATATTAAAAGGAGAAAGCTAGTCGCATAAATAAACAATAGAATTTCAAAAGGAGAAGGCTGGCCGCATCACATATACACAAGAAAAGTAAAAAGAAGAAAGTTGGCCACAACACAAAAACACTTAAAGAGAAATAGTGATTACCTGGCAGCATCACATATGTACTAGAATAGCAAAGGGAGAAAGCTGGCCAAATTACATATGTACTAGAATAGCAAAAGGGGTAAGATGGCAATATCGCATATGTACTAGAATAGCAAAGTGAATAACCTGGCCTCATCTCATATGCATTTGAATAGAAAAGGGAATAAGCTGGCCTCATGACATATGTAATAGAATAGCAAAGGGAATAACCAGGTCACAACGCATATGTACTAGAACAGCAAAGTGAGTAAGCTGGCCACATCGCATATGTACTAGAAAGCAAAGGGAGTAACCTGACCACATCGCATATGTACTTGAATAGCAAAGGGAGTAAGCTGGCCACATCGCATATGTACTAGAATAGCAAAGGGAGTAAACTGGCCTCGTCACATATGTACTAGAATAGAAAAGGGAGTAAGCTTGCAACATCGCATATGTACTAGAATAGCAAAGCGAGTAACCTGGCCACATCGCATATTTACTAGAATAGAAAAGGGAGTAAGCTGGCCACATCGCATATGTACTAGAATAGCAAAGGAAGTAAGCTGGCCACATCGCATATGTACTTGAATTGCAAAGGGAGTAAGCTGGCTACATCGCATATGTACTTGAATAGCAAAGGGAGTAAGCTGGCCACATCGCATATGTACTAGAATAGCAAAGGGAGTAAACTGGCCTCATCGCTTATGTACCAGAATAGCAAAGGGAGTAAGCTGGCCTCATCGCATATGTACTAGAATAGCAAAGGGAGCAAACTGACCACATCGCATATGTACTAGAATAGCAAAGGAAGTAAGCTGGCCACATCGCATATGTACTTGAATAGCAAAGGGAGTAAGCTGGCTACATCGCATATGTACTTGAATAGCAAAGGGAGTAAGCTGGCCACATCGCATATGTACTAGAATAGCAAAGCGAGTAACCTGGCCACATCGCATATGTACTAGAATAGAAAAGGAAGTAAGGTGGCCACATCGCATATGTACTAGAATAGCAAAGCGAGTAACCTGGCCACATCGCATATGTACTAGACTAGCAAAGGGAGTAACCTGGCCACATCGTATATGTACTAGAAAAGAAAAGGGAGTAATCTGGACTCATCACATATGAACTAGAATAGCAAAGGGAGAGAACTTGCCTCATCACATATGTACTAAAATAGCAAAGGAAGATACCTGGCCACATGACGTATGCACTAGAATAGCAAATATGACAGCTGGCCACATCGCATATGTACTAGAATAGCAAAGGGAGTAAACTGGCCTCATCGCTTATGTACCAGAATAGCAAAGGGAGTAAACTGGCCTCATCACATATGTACCAGAATAGCAAAGGGAGTAAGCTGGCCACATCGCATATGTACTAGAATAGCAAAGGGAGTAAGCTGGCCACATCGCATATGTACTAGAATAGCAAAGGGAGTAAACTGGCCTCATCGCTTATGTACTAGAATAGCAAAGCTAGCAAACTGACCACATCGCATATGTACTTGAATAGCAAAGGGAGTAAGCTGGCCACATCGCATATGTACTAGAATAGCAAAGGGAGTAAGCTGGCCTCATCGCATATGTACTAGAATAGCAAAGGGAGTAAACTGGCCTCATCACATATGTACCAGAATAGCAAAGGGAGTAAGCTGGCCACATCGCATATGTACTAGAATAGCAAAGGGAGTAAGCTGGCCTCATCGCATATGTACTGGAATAGCAAAGGGAGTAAGCTGGCCACATCGCATATGTACTAGAATAGCAAAGGGAGTAAGCTGGCCTCATCGCATATGTACTAGAATAGCAAAGGGAGTAAGCTGGCCTCATCGCATATGTACTAGAATAGCAAAGCTAGCAAACTGACCACATCGCATATGTACTAGAATAGCAAAGGGAGTAAGCTGGCCACATCGCATATGTACTAGAATAGCAAAGGGAGTAAGCTGGCCTCATCGCATATGTACTAGAATAGCAAAGCTAGCAAACTGACCACATCGCATATGTACTTGAATAGCAAAGGGAGTAAGCTGGCCACATCACATATGTACCAGAATAGCAAAGGGAGTAAGCTGGCCACATCGCATATGTACTAGAATAGCAAAGGGAGTAAGCTGGCCTCATCGCATATGTACTAGAATAGCAAAGCTAGCAAACTGGCCTCATCGCATATGTACTTGAATAGCAAAGGGAGTAAGCTGGCCACATCGCATATGTACTAGAATAGCAAAGGGAGTAAGCTGGCCTCATCGCATATGTACTAGAATAGCAAAGGGAGTAAGCTGGTCACATTGCATATGTACTAGAATAGCAAAGGGAGTAAGCTGGTCACATCGCATATGTACTAGAAAAGCAAAGGGAGTACGCTGGCCACATCGCATATGTACTAGAATAGTAAAAATGAGAGCTGGCCACATCACATATGTACTAGAATAGTAAAAGTGAGAGCTGGCCACATCACATGTGTACAAGAATAGTAAAAATGAGAGCTGGCCACCTCACATATGTACTAGAATAACAAGATGAGAGCTGGCCACATCACATATGTACTTGAATAGCAAAGGGAGTAAGCTGGCTACATCGCATATGTACTTGAATAGCAAAGGGAGTAAGCTGGCCACATCGCATATGTACTAGAATAGCAAAGGGAGTAAACTGGCCTCATCGCTTATGTACCAGAATAGCAAAGGGAGTAAGCTGGCCTCATCGCATATGTACTAGAATAGCAAAGGGAGTAAGCTGGCCACATCGCATATGTACTAGAATAGCAAAGGGAGTAAACTGACCTCGTCACATATGTACTAGAATAGAAAAGGGAGTAAGCTGGCCACATCGCATATGTACTAGAATAGCAAAGCAAGTAACCTGGCCACATCACATATGTACTAGAATAGCAAAGCAAGTAACCTGTCCACATCGCATATGTACTAGAATAGCAAAGTAAGTAAGCTGGCCACATCGCATATGTACTAGAAAAGCAAAGGAAGTAAGCTGGCCACATCGCATATGTACTTGAATAGCAAAGGGAGTAAGCTGGCCACATCGCCTAGGTACTAGAATAGAAAAGGAAGTAAGGTGGCCACATCGCATATGTACTAGAATAGCAAAGCGAGTAACCTGGCCACATCGCATATGTACTAGAATAGCAAAGCGAGTAACCTGGCCACATCGCATATGTACTAGAATAGCAAAGCGAGTAACCTGGCCACATCGCATATGTACTAGAATAGAAAAGGAAGTAAGGTGGCCACATCGCATATGTACTAGAATAGCAAAGCGAGTAACCTGACCACATCGCATATGTACTAGACTAGCAAAGGGAGTAACCTGGCCACATCGTATATGTACTAGAAAAGAAAAGGGAGTAATCTGGACTCATCACATATGAACTAGAATAGCAAAGGGAGAGAACTTGCCTCATCACATATGTACTAAAATAGCAAAGGAAGATACCTGGCCACATGACGTATGCACTAGAATAGCAAATATGACAGCTGGCCACATCGCATATGTACTAGAATAGCAAAGGGAGTAAACTGGCCTCATCGCTTATGTACCAGAATAGCAAAGGGAGTAAACTGGCCTCATCACAAAGTACCAGAATAGCAAAGGGAGTAAGCTGGCCTCATCGCATATGTACTAGAATAGCAAAGGGAGCAAACTGACCACATCGCATATGTACTAGAATAGCAAAGGGGTTAGGCTGGTCACTTCGCATATGTACTAGAATAGCAAAGGGAGTAAGCTGGTCACATTGCATATGTACTAGAATAGCAAAGGGAGTAAGCTGGTCACATCGCATATGTACTAGAATAGCAAAGGGAGTACGCTGGCCACATCGCATATGTACTAGAATAGTAAAAATGAGAGCTGGCCACATCACATATGTACTAGAATAGTAAAAGTGAGAGCTGGCCACATCACATGTGTACAAGAATAGTAAAAATGAGAGCTGGCCACATCACATATGTACTAGAATAGTAAAAATGAGAGCTGGCCACCTCACATATGTACTAGAATAACAAGATGAGAGCTGGCCACATCACATATGTAGTAGTGTAACAAAAATGTCGCCTACCACATCAAATATGCACTAGAATAGCAAAGGGAGTAAGCTAGTCACATCACAAATGTACTAGATTGCAAAAATAGAGCTGACCACATAACATATACACTACAATATGAAACGGAGAAAACTGAATGTATTTAAAAACGCTACAGTACTAAATGGGGAAAGTTGATTGCATAACATATACAATATAATAGCAAAAGAAGAAAGTTGACCAGATCATGTAGAAACTTTATTACCTGAAGAAGAAAGTTGACAACTTTAAGTATGCAAATAAATAGAAAAAATGAGAAGAAAAAAAGACTGACCGCGTCATATAAAAAGCAGAAATCTTGCCACATAGCATGTACCCTCTAGCAAATAGTGAAAGCTGACCACATCACATTGTACATAAAAATAGCAAAATGAAAAAGCTAGTCGCATCATATATACATGAGAATTTCACACGGCGAAAGCTGGCCACATCACACAAACGCATTACTTACACACTAGAATAGCGAAAAGAGAAAGCTTGTTATTGCGAAAGTGGGTTTACCCATCATTATAACGTGAAAAGTAAAATAATACAGCAAGTTAAGATTGCAGACAATACAGCGGGCAGATGCATATTCACAAACTATTATGATATAAACCCTGCCTAAAGCTCAAATATGTCGACTTAACAATAATCCACGAACTAAATATTACCTTAAAATAGCTGGCTAAACGACTTGGCCGCTGCTACAGTGTCAGAAGAAAGGCAGAAGCTGTTGTGGCCAGCTCTGTTCATGTAATTCACATTTTTCGAAAATCTATATGAGAGAAATAACAGCGTGTTTACACATTGCTGTCCAACCCTTATCTACGATAAAATGTCGTGCTCACATGATAGTAAATAATAGGGTTGATATCACCGTCGGTTGTTACATGTCAGTTAGATAAAAAATACACATCTTCAAACAATTAAAAAAATCGACAGTTTACACGGGTGGTACAAGTGTGTTATGGTAAACATAATCTTTCTTCACGTTATTTCTGTTTTATCTCCTATGTGCAACATGGTAGTGGCGGATGTAAAAAGCAATCATATAGCTTGGTAGTTAAACATTCAACTTCCCCATGACTATCATTTAACTTATATGTCTCTCTTCTCTAAATCCGCCATTACAGAAACATTTTCAACGCAGCATTTGAAAAGCGTTGTCATTTTCATAACTCTATTTAAAGATGTATTCCCGAAATTATACGGTTTGTGTATCAACTTAACGCTTAGCTGCAATAACGGTTATATTCTTGTCATTATCACTGTTATAAAAAAAATGAATTCATCTAATGAATGAAAAAATAAAAATACAAATGATAAAAATTCTAAGTGTTACAATGAAAAGAAAAGACGTAAAAATATTTTTTAAATGACTGAAGACATAAAATATCCATTTGAATAAAAAACAAGCAAGCAAACAAATCAGCATTTTATCAACAACAATACTGAAGTGTAATCAAAATTCTATTCTTAAACACATTTCAACTTTAAAACTTTTAATACGCTTTAATCATTTTGTACCGTAACCCTTTAGACCTTAAATAACACATTTATAAATCTCAATAATATATCTCTATGCATGCGAATAAATGCGACGTAAATCCGCATTTCTCGAAAATTCAATGTCATGTCTCAACTTTCGCTCTAGTTGTTACGATATCCAGTCGATGCCATACGCATCGGTTGCAAATAAGCCACACGTCTTTAGATATCATTTACCCTAATATTCTAGAACCATTCTCTTCAATGAACATTGAAAGCATATACAAGTACTGCCCTATAAATCTTCGCCCTCTTATGGTAAAGAGTTACAAAAGACTACGAGCGATACATTCTCACAAAGAAAATGCATGTACTATAACATAAATGTACAGATATCTCAAAGCGATGTACATTAATGCATTCGAAGCTTCTTAGATATTATTGCAAGATTTGGAAAATTACCTAACCGATGCAAGATTTGGAAAATAACTTAACCGACGTTTTGTCTGATAAAGGTGAAGAAACTGTTATATATTAGTAAATGTACAAAACTAGGTGAACAGCTTATTGCACTCTGGTAACTGCCAAGAACACCAATCTTTTGCCGTTTGAAGATTAAACAGTTAATCCAGACCATATCAAAACAGACCGTCCACCCAGATAGCAGATGTTCAGGGATCTGCCGCATTCGCAAACAATATTTTCGCACCTCTTGCATTATAAATTGACATTATTTTGCAATTTATGCTCTTCAGGGAACCATGTTGTAACTTATTCATTGAACAGCTATGGCGTTATAGGTAGGAGCGATATTGCTCTGTAGCTGGACGGATCTGCGCAAGGTTTTCCATTTCCTTCGTAGTGAGTCAAAAAAAATCCAGCCTTAAGATTTGACGGTAGGACCCCATTCGTGTTGACAGAGTTGAAAGCTTTTGCGAAACATGACCTCAGCACAGAACCCCATATGCTTTATTGCAGTGGGGCGATATTGCATCGCAGAGTATCAACGAGCCTTTTAATTTCTAACGAACAGGTTTCTCGTAGCGTATTTAAACTGTCCTGCTCCGACTTGTCAGAGTTAAGGAAGGGTGGTACTGACTGTTCAATGGGAATCTTGTGTTCTTTATCATAGCAGGTGTCATCGGCAAACTTGTTCAAATGCCAAAGGTGTGTTCGCCAACCAGACCGTCTCTAGTACGACGTCAAAAACAATCTGAAGTTTTGAACGTTTATTCTTTCTTATCGGTTTTTTGCACTTAGACATTTCCAGAAAAGGGTTTGGCCTGATATTGCAATAGTATCCAAATGTTAGATACACATCCTCTTAGGCGCGGGCAGCTGCTGTAAGTTCTCGCCTGAAAAGCTTTTTCAGATTTTGTTTTTGTATATTCGAGAGCGATTTGTATTATTCCGGACGCACAGTAGTATCCTGTGACCTCAGCAGTTTGGATCTGCTTGGTCGGAAGTATATAAATAAAGTAAGACTGCTCTCCTTTTTGTGATTTTCTATTAACAAATCATTCCTTTATACTCACAGACAATGATCTATTATCTACTATCGTTTTTGTATACATGTATATGGGAATGATAATTGACTATTTGCGTATATACATTTACAGTGTGTGCTGAAAGTTTGTTTAATCAACACAACACTCCGTAAGCTTTACTGCTTTATTGTTGCACATAAATAACCTGGCATTTGCCTCTTGGTCTCATTTCATGATTACAACTCTCTAAAGACACTTTTAAGATACTTTTGCTCTCTGTTGATTCAAAAGATACAATCTCATAACTCATTTTCCGAAAATAGAGAATCCTTACTTTTTCTTATTTTATATTTCAACTCGAAATCTCTAAATATACTTTAACAATTTATACCATAATCCACATAAGCTTAAATAACATGTTTCCTTCAAATCTCAGTAATTCATAATTTACTATGATCATTGGGAACCATAAACCATACGACGCATACGATCCTATAAATTTCCATACGTACAATCCAGTAAATCTACACACCCTCGGGTGGCTATATGCGACCAAACCTCCAAAGTCGAGAGTTCAATGTAAATGATAATCTCATGAGCAAAACAGCATCAGCATTTACAGTAGAAACTGAATTCAGCCGAACATCTAAAACATATACATATATAAAGAGCCCACGATGCCTAAATGAACATACCCTTAGCATACAATTTGCATACTATGTGGGAGGGCCGTTCACACCCTGGATGATGCAATGTCGGTTTCTTACGTTATCTTAAGTTTTCCTTAACTTAGATTTAAACAGAAAGCCACAAATTGTATGAAAAGTGGCGAAGTGACCTACCCACAGATCCACCATTGACGCTTTCTCTGGAAATAGAGATTTTACCGCAACAAACTAACTTGACACGTCGCGGTCAAGATACAAACCAAATAACACTATGTTTAAAGGATTCACACAGAATCAGAAAACGAAATTCATGAAGTACTGGTTTTCATGATAATTATGATAATGATAATGAGGATAATGATAATGAAAGAGAAGAAGAGGTTAAGGATGTAGAAGATTCTGATATTTGTAACGCGCCTTTATTGCCAGAAGATTCGACAGATCTTTTTGTCTCAATATAACTCTTTAGCGAGCAAAATCAATGAATTGCAACTTAAGGACCGAAGTCCGATTAGGACAATAAGGTTTGATAAAATACATCATCCCTATACAACATGCCACGAAATCCAATGACATTATATGCTGTTATAGATAACGATTATTGATTTTTATTTTAATCATGATAAAATAATCATTTACCTTGTTCATTAAAATACTTTAAACAATTCAATTATCATTTTTATTTATAAATTCTAAAAGCAGTTTAAACAGACATTTAACCCAATTGCTAAATGGATGAATTTAAACGTATTTTTCTTCAAGGTTAAGTAACATACACCCATAGACAGTTTGATAAAGTTTGTACCAACGAGGCATTTGGATATAAAACATTATAATATTACTATATAATCATTTTTATATAACAGTTATTAACATTTCCGTTTGTTTTAACGCTTGACATGATATACGCACATGTTTTGAACTGTTGATCAGTTATTCGTATAAATTGTTCGCGTGACATAAATGGTGTATACTTTGTTTTCTTGAAAAAATACTTTGTGTTTAAAAATGTGTTTATATTGATACAATACAATCGGATAAAAAGAAAACGAGTTTAATCAGGTAATCAAACAAATATAAGCATGCATGTTTGTCCCACGGTGTCGCTGACGACAATTTGATCTGTTGTCCTCGGCCGTTTAAAAAATGTTTAAAATTCTCCCCATCAACGCTATGGCAACAGTATATACCGTTGCACAAAAATGCGTGGAATAAAAGTATACTGTCAGAGTTATCTCTTCATACATGACCAGAGTTTTATCATGCTTATAGGATTTGCAATTTAAATTATACTTTTTGTTCGCCTGTCGGCATATCACTTACTTACGCACTTCAATTCACTTCACTACACTTCACTTCACTTCACTTTACTTTACTTACTTACTTACTTACTTACTTACGGCATAATACTTTGGTCATTAAATTATTTTCTGGATAAAATTTGCAAAGCAAACATGCTGATAAATTTCGATTTAACAGGTGCAAACCAATCTCTTAATGTGTTATATTTAAGTTATATTTACGTGATTTCATGACTAGATTAACATGTTGTACAGATAACCAATAAAATGCATTTTATAAATATTTTACCGGTATTAATCCTTTATTCCAGTGAAATTAGATGCATACAAGTAATCGCATTTTAATAAAACAATAATCAAGGTGTGTAAAAGTGCATTTCTAACAATAACGTTGAAAAATGGCGTGATATTTACATAAACCAATCAAGCTGTGTCCTTTGAGAATTGACGAACGAAAGAAAATGCAGAAATGTCAACCCCATTATATACACCTTTCCGACATTTGAAGATATCAACTATGGAAAGAAGCGAGCGCATTGCCGTATAAAATTGTATGTCCTTTCATGTCGTAACAAACAAGCCCAGCTTTCATCACCTAATAACCTTTCATGTAATTAACCGAGCACAAATAATCAAATATACTCCTCTCTACTACTTTCTTACTTAAGCTTGTGATAAAAAGGAAAACAACTATAAAATATCTAATACGTATTGTAATTTAAATTGTTTTATGTTTCTCACTTTAATTATTTGAGAACCTCTATATAACGGACACATGTGATATGAATAATTGTTTCCGCTATGTGTGGCCACAAAATTAGTTTTTTTTATCTACTCAAGTTATCCAAAGAATGTCTAAATCACAATATTCGTATATATTTTCTCTGTTCCATGTATACGGATTCTTGTGAAACCCGCCGGCCATGATTTTTGGACTGTTTTTACATTGGAACTAGGTTAAATGGGAATTACTACAAATTTTGAAATAAAAACCAACTTTAGGCATATAGAAAGATATTGACTAATGCAATACGTATTAAAATTTAAAAAGATATTCACATGCCAGTGAAAAGTTAAAAAAACTGGGAAGAGGCATTATATTCAATACAGCCAACCCAAGTAGTGATATTAGTAGTCGTTATGTTGGTGTACTTATACTGTTCGCTTTATAAGCAATGTACTCGGGCATATTGACATCTGATCTAAACTTTGAATGCATTATACTCGGACTCGTGTGTAGTAAAACTATGGTGACTTAGCTATTTTATTATATCATTGATTTTGTTTGTTATAAAGTTGTGTCTCATGTTTTATTATCATACATATACAACAGCTCAACTGCATTCGTTCAAAGCAAGTAACAACTGTATGTGACCATTTCATATGACATATGCATGCAACACACAAGGTAATGATTTTCATAATGATTTTGCTATGCTGTGATGATCTCATTTGTGTTTGTATTTCAAATGTCAATAAAACAAAAGATAAAGGTCAATTCGTAAACAAATTAATATTTATTATTCTTTTTCAGTTAAAATAATGGTATTGTTACAAAAATATTACACCTTCTTTTTAAAAATATAAACTGTTAAATTTGTACATATTTACTTTACAAAATGTCGATTGGATGGTACTTTATTTGGGTTTACCTACAAAGGCTCAGATTGCGAGAACAGCTCGTTATAATCATCAAAACACAGGTCTATTCAAAGGTATTCAAATGGTCGTTTGTTAATGTTGTAGGCCACGTTCCTCTATTAGTATAGTACGATAGTAACAAAGTCTAGATCTGCAACTGAACTTAAGGTAATTGGGACGCATGTCACTATGGTATGTCACTACTTATCCTTGTAACTGTTTAACCTAACGGACATACAGAGTAAAACTTATGACTCATTTTGCAAAAACATGTTAAATCTACAATTATAAAACATAATTTCCTTCGGAACACACCCCCATTAAAACGAGCTCAAACTGTGTTTCCTCTGTTCCATCACTGTCATATTCTATATTTATTGCCTGCAACTTTTACTCCAAACAACTAGTTTTTACTCACTGTGAAACTAGAATGACTCACACAAAACACATCCTACTGAAATAGGTCTGTCTCCATGGATTACTAGGATCAACTTTATTTGCAAACCAAGTTGTTTTTGTCATTATTGTAAAAAGTGTGCCTTAGAGAAAATCTATTTAACTTAGACTAGATGTGGTAAATATATTCCACAATTAAAAGTGGTATCCAGTAACCAGAAATAATGAGATAATATTTATGAAAATACAAAAAAAAACGCACGGTTTACTTGCAAGTCTTACAAAAAGCTCCGTGTATTTAATCTGTATTGAAGCTACTTTCCTTGAAACGCCTCACATATTATTTCAGCAAAGCTATTTTTAGAACTAACCACCAGCAGTGGAGATCCGCCTGGCCGAAAGTAAATGAATAAAGTAACACTGGTATCCGTTTGTTGTTTTCTATTAACAATGGGTGTCGATTGGCAAAAAGAAGGGCGAAAAAATACGATGTTTATATTCAGCAGAAGAAAATGTATGTTACGGCTAAAATAGATTTGAAAATGATAACGAGTCAAGTTTGCCTTTTATGACATACATTTCATTAAAATGTAATAAATTCATCTTAAATTAAAGGAAAATGTACAAATGGTCCATTATCATTTCCAAATACACACAGACAATTGTGTCCCATCGTCTTAATGTATATGATAATTGACTATATGTACATGTATATGTATATACAGTGTATATAATTGTTTACACCAAAGTGTGATAAAATTTAATTCAATCAACACAACGCTCCGTTATCTTTATTGGCTTTTTGTTTCACATTATAAGTAAATGGCATCTGCATATTGTTTTATTTCATCACGCGAAATGTAATTTTACTTTATATAGCTACATATTAATATTACATCATAACACATTTTCTGGAAAAAAAAACAGCAACGGTACTTTCACTACTTTTATTTTCTACACAGCTGCACCCGTATTCGTTCGTCTGTTTTTGTGACATTTGTTTTATCTATTAGGTTTGCTACTTTAAACTACGCTCAAATTATGCGTTCTTTGTAAGAAACTGTCTCCGGAAAACATTTTGAACTGCTTACTTTTCAATTGAACAGTTTTACCACCAAATAACGGATCTGACACGACCGATTTCACACAATGTACGCCCAGACATGGAATATAATAACATATTGTATTTACGCTGAAAGATAAGGTGAAGAACATGTTATGTATATGGACACTCTGAAAGAAAAGAACATTCTGAAAACATACATAATTTATTGGCAAATCGACAAGTAAGTCTTTGGCCATTTATATAAAGTAAACATCATGGGAAAACACCATTATGATAGGGACGCAACATCTGAGCTTATTGGCTCCGTGGCCCCTTCTTACAGCGACGCGTGCATGGAAGCTACCACCTGCAACGCTTATCAGTCAGTAACTGCATTGCGTGCAGCTGCAACGGTAATTGGATGTCCCATCGTGTCTGTAACCCCCAAGGAATGGACTGACCAACAAATGCGTAGGTAAATTTGACCCTAAGATAAAAGCTACTGCTGATCCTATGGTTATTATGTGGACTTCGACGGTCCTCAGTTTTACTAAGACATGGCTACCTAATCACTCTGTGCCCATTTTGTCTAAGTATCTCCTGCGATCGTTGACATTGACAGTCACGACAAATTTCCTCTACTTAACAGCACCAACGTCAGTCGGTTCCAAACACTTCTGTCTAGCGACTCTAGACACTAAACATGCTACGTTTTCCCCATATTTTAACTGATATAGCTTATTCTTTGACACGACAATTCCACCTCATAAAACGACACTTTATAGTGGAACCGGAATCCCGCAAAATCGTCACAAAACATCATTTTGACTCATCTATCTTATCACAAATACTAAAGGCCCCCATACAGTTTTGCTGTATGTTTTCTTTCGACTTTTAAATCATTAATAAACAATAATTGATAATTTAACCATGAGACGCTACCATACACTGCGAGACGCTTTTTAGTCGGACACAAATCCAACAAAATCGTTACAAAAGCATCATTTTGACTGATTTATGTTATCATAAATACTAAATAACATAAAAAACATCTATATTGTTCTTGTAAAAGATATTGGACAATGATACGCTGCGATAGGCTTCGAGACGCTTTTTAGTCAGACCCGAATCTCGCAAAATCGTTACAAAATATTAATTCTTTTTTCTTATCACAAATACTAATTGATAGCCTTTTTACACCCACATAGTCCCTTCTTGTGTTATTGTGACTTTTAAGCCATTTTAATAGATATTTAACATCGACACGCTTTGGGACGCTTCGAGACGCTTCGAGACGCTTGGAGGCGCTTTTAGTCAGACCACATTTTGAGTAAGTTCATTTTACTTTGGTATCGTTTCTCTCACAAATTGCCTTCATCAGCACAACTGTGCATTTAAAGACAAACCACCGAAGCGATCTGAAGCGTTATTAAGTTAAATGAAGTCGAAAAACCACAGCTTATATCACTAAGAGTAAATGGCGTCGTATTGTTTACAGTTCTCCATTCGATGATCGAAATCCGTATAAGGGTAATTCTTACGTCATCATGAAAATGGCGGTAGAAATAGCAGAGCGCTTGACGGAGGTTGCCGAGCGTAGAAATATCTTTTAATCCTTTAAACATTTTATACATTTTTCTTAAATGGATAATCGTTTTTAGCGTTTAAAATACGTTTTAATATAAAATCATCGCAGGCTGGGGTCTTTGGACCGTGAATGGTTAGACGATAAACACGATTGACATTTCGCAATTAATAAAAAATATATTATCCTTTACTGAAACAGTTATTTACTCCCACTACAAAACACGCGTTTACTGTAAGCTGTTTTGATTTCATTTGAACTGTTAAACCGAAAGAAAAAGAAAAGAAAACACTAAGAAGCTCAATGCACTAGCACTACCTAATCTCTGATTAAGAACTCCAATCGGAATTTTTGCCTATTAACCAGTGCAGTTGCGGTAACTAATGTTTTTTTACCTTTTTATTTGTGTAATGCTTCGGCTTACTGTTTTTTGTCTTTTTCACATTTAACAAGTAACAATCGTATGTTCCTTTGTTTAGTGGCTGTATAATTAACTATATACTAAACAAAGGAATTTCCAGGGTACAGTGGCCTCTAAAGTTTGATTTTACAGTCACTTCAGAACATTTCGCCACAATAACAAAAGCTACACATCCAACAAAATCACAGAAAAAAAGAAATGTTATAAAACAAGGACAACAGTAAGAGCATAACCACATAACAAAATCACAAGAAAGTTGAAAACTAACGAAGACCGTGAATTTGCGATTAAGGGTTTGTTTTGCTCTGCTCGTTGTCATTGATGGCAGGGCTGACTTTACACTGTGCGGGTAAGTCAAAGCTTAAAATGATCATTCACTTAGCTAAATACTTGTGAAGAGTGAAGTCAAAATTAAATAATTTATCTTTAATTATTCACATTATAAGTGTACAAATACTAGTGACTTCAGGCAAAAACTTTTACATTTTTTACATATATCTGCTAACATATAAAGAGTGAAAATGTGGTCAATAGTTGAATGGGTTTTTTCTCACAACCGGCGTGATTGATGTTTATCAGATTGCTGTTCTCAATAAGACACTGAGCCTTTATTTAGTATCGCAGTAAATAATTTACCAATACAACTCAACATTGTTATAAGTCTAGTTTTGGGAGTCTTTGACTAGATTTAAATAGGATTTATATTACCTATAAGCCAAGCTTCTGTGATAACACCAGTGACAAGAACTTAATTAAACGATTTGTGAAATACTGGCATTAATGTCGGACATGCTGTCTTAATATATTCATTAGTTATAGAATCAAGACCCGCTAGTTTGCCTACTTTAAGTTTGGAAATAGCATTATTGACAATTATTATTAACAATTTTTTGTCTTCTTCAATATAACTAGCATTGCATTTAGATCTTTGAAAAAAATATATAAAGGACGTTTATATCAAAATCAGAGGATTTGTTCTTTGATTGTAAACTATTAACATCTTTTCAATGCTCTTTATGGGAACAACTTTTCAGTTTTCGTATATCTTTTTCAATTGTATTTTATTCTAGTTAGTTAATTTCGCTTTACGTAATACCGCTTGGTAATTTCGTGCAAAGCTAAGCAGTTCCTTTTAGTTTCAGTGTTTCTTTACATAAGGATATTTTATTCTACTTCTGTGGAAAGCAATCCTGGCAGATTTTTACAATTTTCATCAAATCATTTATTTTGATATTACACTTGAATATTTTCTCTGATTTCTGAATTAACCAGAGCGTCTTCCGTAAGATTAACAATATAGCATGCTGCTGTTTTGTCAAAAATAATATTCTAATCAGATAAGGCTTCCATAGCATCTTCAAAAAATTTGCAATAGATCAACAAACTATTGTGAATTAATTGGGTGTGTTTTAGAGAACTCGACAGTGGTAAAATAATAATATTTATGACGTCTCCTTGTGTCTTGTTCAGTGCAGTTAAACATTGTCATTAGCACATTTTGAAAATAGTTGAAATGTAATTGTGTAATAAGCATAAGTGGCTAAATGTTTATTATATTGTTGGTTTAACGCTCATTTACCTTTTGATTTATGACATTGAATCAATGACTTAATTCCTGCATTTTCTTCGAGTTATAATTAATTTATTATGTATTAATCCTTTCTAATTTATTTCCATTAATATTGTTCACTATATTCCTACTATTTTATTTTATCTTGTAGCATTATTTAATGTAATGCTAGTTAAGTGTATGTTGCTTCCGTTGCAATCCCTGTTCACGGATATTATTAAGTCTATGGCGTGAATTTAAATACATGGGAACGAAAATATGTCGATAGTTAATTAAATATTTTTGCTTAATCTTACTGTTGTTTTTGTCTGTTTTAACGGTATGTCACGGTGTTTCATTATGTGGCATAACTAAATTCACAACCAATCTTTAATATTGTTTAAATGTGCCATATTTATAAGAGCTTTTACTTGTGCAAAACATGGATCATTTTACAAAATAATTATTTTCGGCATGCTGCGCAAAATTATTATCGATTACACTTTATACCTGAAAAGAAGCATTTGGGGAATTAAATGATCTGAAAATGTTACGTCAAATGACATTTTACTTTTTCGATCATTGTTTTAAATGTTAATGAACAATCAAATCTTCCGACTGGTGATCATGTTTGCTGTTTAATTAAAACGTCCATTTTATTTCTTATTTAAATTGAATAAGGGCTGTAAATGTATACATTACATATTTGCCGAATTGAAGCATTTTTTTTAAATTTAGTGTTCAACATATCCAATGAAGTTGTGTTATTAAATTTGATTTGGCCGTTTATATTATTTTTATTTTGTAGACAATAAATAAATGTTGTATAACAACCAAACTAATGACGCAGTACAACCTGGTGTTTTAGAAGGTTTGTAAAACCATTAACATCAATAATAAAGTATATAGATGTCTGATTTAAGAAATCCTTTTTAAAGTTTATCAAAATTTAGTAAAACATATCTAAACGATTTAGTCAGTACAACCATCGTCTAAATTAAAGAAAAATGCATTTATTCCTTTCTGTTTCTTATTTCACAAACACGATCCGTTGTTTGGAATATTCTAAAAAAAAAAGGAACCATTAAGTAGATAGTAGTAAATTTGCTGCGTTATTAATTACGTGGGATGACGATGTAAATCGTAGTTATAAAACGCGACACTCCTTCTCGACTCTAATCCTTACAATTGTTAATTAGTGAAAAGTAGACTGCAAGTGAAATCGACCTTAATTTGCATAAATAGAATCAGCCGAAATGAGATAGAAAATGGCATTTCAAATTTGAAAGTTAAACATTAACGAAAGTAAATTTGACTTTAGTATATGTTAAATTACTCTGAAGTCTGTATCTTAATTTCTTATTTTTTAAATGCGCCGCTACCGCTAAAACGCATTAAACTTAATCATCGGATATATTAAAGCTTTTATGCCAACAATCTCCAAAGTTTAGCAGATAAACGAGCGAAACTAAGTTAATAATACTCATTAGTGACTATCTCGGTAAATTAATTCGATTTACGACTATCGTCTCGTAAATGTTAATGCGTTAGGCAATAAACTATGACGATATATTCATGCATCCTGTATCTCCAAAATAACGGTGTTTTATGTTGTTATTTCTGTTAAAATAAAAGCCGTTTGTTTATCAATTCGAGATCAGAGAGTAAGAAAATCAATATGTAAAGTGAAGGCTTTAAAATAGTGTTTTTGGTATTTGAAAATATTTGGTACATAGTTTTTACTTTGAAATGATAATCTACAAGAAACATTCATAAACACCTTATTACAATGTGAATACGTACACGACAAAACAATGCAATAGAATTGATAGTTCAGCAATGTATTTTCATCATTTATTTTTCTTGCACGAACATGTACACGAGTATATCATAATGTCGATTTGAAAGCTGTTCTATTAAATATAAAATGGTTTCAGAAAATCTACCATGATCTTATAAATATCACATTTCGTTTAAATTAAAAAAATAACATTTTTTTCTTTTATTATACAAAATATATTATTTCTCTTTCAAGATTTAAGATAATATTTTGTCAATCTAAAGAGCTCAAATGTTGTCTGGAATGTTTATAAATACTTCTACACAATATTGTTCTTGATTTTTGTCTTTATAAAGCATAATAATATCCTTTTGCTAATCAAGTTTGAGTGTGGAAAACAAATCTCCCTATTTATGACTTGGCCTAAGAAGCTTTAAAACCATGCGTTGGTATATGTTTATCTTTCATATCATAAACATCTGACCTTCAATTCATATTACGTTGGAAACGGATCTTTTTAATGTTTTATGAATGCCATAGCACAATCATAATCTCAATGTCATTTTTAAGCATTTCAATATTACTTTTTTATTGTAATAAAAATTATTTTATGAGTAGATATAACCCTGTTTTAATTGCTTTTATTTTAGTGATTGTATTTTCTTTTTTACATTGAATCAAGAAAGAAGATATCTTATGGTTATCCTTTACATGTCCATGAGATTACTGTATGTGTTGTTGTTTTCATATATTTGTGCGACATTTTACTGCAATCAACGTTATGTTAAACCAAATAGACCCATTATGGTAGTTATACAATAATGAAATTGATATAAAATGTTTTATAAAATGAAATTAACACAAAAGACGGCAACTTAAATGCTATTGTATGTATGCTTTCTGCCGATTATTTTACAAGAAATTTACAAGAGTAGCTTATGAGTTTTTACACAATTCATAGTTTATTTTCTGGAAAAATAATTAACAGCCTTTCATGTTTAGGCAAATAATTAATGTAGGTAAAAAATGAATATGCATTAATAGACGTAAACATTATTGGAGGTAAATAATTGTACCATCTTATTCCCAAAGACAAAGTACCACAACACATGTTTTGTTTCGAATTATGGTTTAAGTACAACTGTAACAAATAATATTCTGTAACCTGTTTATGATCTCAAGTAAATTTAGAGACGGTGTTTACTAAAATCACTACAAATATGACATTTGTGTCGTGCTAGGCTATGTAACATCAAAATAGTAATTTGTAGTGATAATAATCCATGCTAAACTACAACCGTTGTTTCATACTGAAATTTCACAGCTCAAGTGTGCTGTATATCTCTTCCTGAATCCATTCAAATACTCCCATATGAGATTACCATAGTTTCGTTAAGTCTGCATTACAGGTTAATCACAGTTCCCGTGGGGTTTGATGTCACCGGGACCTCACATGAAACGATATCAATAAATGGAACGATGACATGCCATAGACAGTTAGCAGCAACGATTGTAAATATATTACGCCAATAAGTGAAATACACATTCATTAATTTGACAGCTTATAACTTTAGATAAACTAAAACTGTACAGATAAAACGCATGCGGTTCATTTGTCATCTTCGCGCTATAAGGCACTGAGAATCGTTCTTATCACCACGACAACTGGCTATCATAGTTGTCTGGTATCTGATTCAGTTCTCGTATGACGAGCCTGCATTATAATTGTGTGCCCCTGTATGCGTTGGTGTTCTCGAAAACCATACATTACACTAAAACAATGAAGGTTATGAAAGCATGAAATGAATAATAACCGTAAAATAAGTACACTGCACAAACATCTGTGGAATGTCTATTCTACAAATAACATTTAGCTGGAGTAAAAATAAAAAATATGTGAAAATGTTGAATTTCAGAATCCCTCTAATCACGACAATGTGGGACGATCAAAGTGGACTGGTAAACGTAATAATTTCTGCGGATGTTATTCTTTATACACCTTTGACAGGTTTGATGAAACATTTGGTGTATCTAGAACTACAATTTCAATTAACATAATGTTGACAGATAAGGACAGTGCGACAGAACGTGCCATGCTATCTGTTGGTCGCTTAACATTCGACTATGCATGTACATCAATATACTCCACATATTTAAAAAGTACTGTTGCAAGCGTTTCAATGGCGTACTAAATCTTTGTATACGTTATTTTGCTTTTTCCTATTAAGATCTATACGACAATATCTATTTTTGTAAATTAATTTAACGAAATCCAGTTAAAATAATATTAAATTACTTACACACAATTAATTTACTTACAAATAAGACATCATACAAAAATGTTAGTTCGTATGCTATTTTGTATGGGTAGATAGACTTTGTCTCTAAGCTATTGTTTGTTGAGTGAGATTCAGAGAAGATTGGTGTCACTTGAACCAGAACGACAACAACATTAGTAATTATTAGGATGACACTCACCATGATATGAGACGTAACTATATCAATTATCGGTACTGTGGTCGCTGCGCTTGCTACGTCGGTCATGATTATTAATTCTTCACTAAATTGTCGTAATTTTAATGTCCTTGAATATTAACAGATATTCCATCAAATTTAAAGGGCAATGTTTGCTTTATAATGGAAAAAGACCTACTACGCCACAGGCTGAAACATTTACTGATATGTGTCTTTATTCCCTATTTCTCGTCTGTTTATCTCGTATTTATATAAAAAACAAAACTTTCATTTATTACTTGACTTAAATACTGTATTGTGTAAGAACACACTGCACCTGTAAAGCGTGGCCTTCCTGTATTATAGGGGTATGAGCAATTGACAATCACCGCAAATTAGTTTAATGACGGGCGTAATAAAGGTTTCGGGATTGCAAAACATATACTAAAGATACTTGGCCACTGTTAAGCGTATGTTCACGATCGTCTCTTCACATTTCATTTAGTTACAAATATAATGACATCTTCAGGGTGGGTTCCAAAAGCGTATGGGCTGCATTATGACATCATATCTAGTCAAGGAATGTATATTATTTTGCGAAGAAAATAACAGTTAACTCTTCGCATGTTTTCTTGATATACTGGCCGCCTTTGATAAGGTGTGGCACGATGGCTTATTCTATAAACTGCATAAATTGGGCATTTCAGGTCGACTCTGGCACTCCGTAGTGGCATACCGATATGTTTAGTTGTGTTATGATGAATGGCTGTAAGTCAGACTGGTTCCCGGTGCTGATGGGAACTGCTGAAGGAGGAGCCTGGTCACCGTTTTTGTATCTCATTTACATTAACGACTTGATTGTTAACTTGACTAAAATATCTGGTGGTTTATCATTAGGCAATATCTGCTCATGTGCACCGACAGTTGCTGACGACAAGTTACTATTATCTATTTCGATAACTGGCCTGCAATCAATAACTGATACGTGTTATGATTACTCACGTAAATGGAATATTTCTTAGTGCACTTGATATATATCACAGATTGTTTTAAATGTTGTTTGGTTATATGATACTGTTTAGAATTGTAATGCCCTTTATACCTTGTTAATAGCCGCACGTCCAACATAATCACACGAAGATAGAGTAGATTAGAATTGCCTTAAAGGTCTTTTGTTGTGATTGTTATAAAACATCCGAAGTTTAACTTATACCTTGAATGTATAATGATAATGAATTATATCCAGACAGTTCCCAATTAAATTTTATTTACCTGTAGACAAAGGCAAACAAGGTAAATGTAAATGTGACAAAAACACACAACACATAACACACAAAAAGAAAAACCATCAGTTACCGCCTTGGAACGGTCAGTCGGCAAAAGGGCGTATTAACTTATGTATATTTGGAATGACATCCTGCTCTTGATCCAATCTATCTTGAATCCATACTAACCGCAGTACAATAGACAACATAACTTTACAAATATCACATTTATTTTGTAAACGTGTTATTTGAAAATTCGACTGTAATAAGAGCTGACGAATTTTAAGACTGGCTATGTTACGTCATTCTTTTTTTTTGCTCAGTGTTTTCCCCACTGCACGAAAAAAACATTATCACACCATCATTACATTTAGGAGCCTTTTGTACTTGTTCTTGATTCAAATGATACATTCTACTGACCGATGGGAAATCTATGGAGGATATGTTATATATTTGTTCATACCTCTAACAGTTTTGATGTTATGATAAATGAAACACGATATAGCGATACCCTGAGCAAGCCAATGATTCTGGTTTATATGTGTAGGTAAAGAAAATGGGAAAAAAATCATGAATTATCTCGTCAAATGTCATTTCTCTCTTAGATCATTAACTTTAAATGATAATGAACAGTTTTGTTTTTTACATTTTTGTCATGTTTTATTTAAAGCGACCAAAATCGTCGAATATGGATATATGCAAGGTTATTGGTAATGCTTTTTATATTGGGTCAACACATTTATCGATTTTCTTATGGAGTTTTACTTGTACAGTACAATAATTGATTAATTATCCAAGAAGGAAGTTCTGGGTTTACATATTAATAGTGTATTATTGTACTATTTAATCATCAAGATTGTAACGTTTAATTTATTTAGTTCAAATGCCTGATAAATCGATAATGTGGGACTATGACCTTAATAATTAAATTTATAAAATTTTTACACAGCTAAACTGTAAATTGTCATATTCAACTTTAGGTCATGCATATTTTAAAAGAAATTCTTTAATTTTACAATTGTAAAAAGAGTTGTGGAATCTAACCAAATCCCAAATAGCAAACATCTTTAAAGTTTAAATAACAGGTCTAATGTATCTGGTTCTTTTTAAAGTATTACTTATCAAAGTATTACTAATGTACTTACATTGTGCATAAAAATGAGAAAGATATAATAAATGATTATAAACTGTGTGAATATTACGTATAACATTCTGGCTTAACATTATTTTAAAGCTAAAAAAACATAGTAACCTTCCAAAAGACCTTCTTAGTAACGGTTATACATAGATATGGTTCAAAATAGGGCTAAATAAATGTATACATCGTCAGATTTCAGAGGTGTAAACATGCTAACTAAAAGCAGGAATTTTAGGGTGGATTTGATCACGTGGCACACCATCGGACTACCGATTGCGCCAGGACATTGTAACCGCATGTATTGTATAGTTATATTATACCTTTAAACGGGTAACATGTATCCATACAGCTTTCAAAATAATCTATCAAATGATTTGGACGGAGTTGCGAATGCTCTTTTCAGATTATTTTAATTAAATGCGATTCCAAAGAATGGACGATCGATAGGTCTTTTATGCCATATTATTTCTTGCTACGTGTCCCTGAGTACCGATTACATTGATTCTCGGTCTATGGCTTTAACGAAGACAAACCAGTTTAGACCTTATTTAGAGCTGTTCTAAACTATCAATTAAAAGATTACACTTTTAGGTACAAATGCATGTTTAATTACATGGAGAAGCATCAAGACAATACTTACACAGTTTGCATTAAATGTTTTGTGGTTGTAGCACATGAAGCATATGGCAAAGTTCCATTTAGAGTCCTTGATCCTAATCTTATTATTTAAACAGATTTTTTTCTCAACACAGCAAGACAGTTGACAGGTTACTCTTCCAGTTTAGTAAATTTGCCTCTGTCATAAAAGATAACCTCATGCATGGTGTTTAGATAGTGTTTTGGTGTTTTGTCCTAACAATAAACGTGGGTAGTAAATGCAGTAGACACTATATATATATATATATATATATATATATATATATATATATATGTTAGACACGTGTTGTTGACAATGACAGATGGATGTTTGGATATTCGGGGTAAATGAAATCACTGAAAAGAATACGCCTTGAGAAATATGAAAACAGAATTACACAGAGAAGCATACTAACGCATTCTCGTATTAAATGTTATTGTCAGATGATCATAGCAATAGAAGCGAATTGCAAAGTTCCATTTAGTGTTCTTAAAAGTAAAGTACAATTTCATGTCAACGTTAATTATTACAAATATATTAATTATCAAGTGTTTATCACAATTTTATTGCAATAAAACCTGCTCCTGTTGTTGTGTATGTTTTGCTATGAAACTAATAGCTTCATGTGTATACGTTTATTGTGTTTTACTTAAAAGCAACGTGTTTGTAAAATTAAATCAGTCGATTTTTAGGTAGATATTAAAAATGTTTAGGTAGATATTAAAATATATTCATCTAGACCTTTATTTCTATTCAGAAGTCGCCCTACATTTGAAGCTCATCCGAAGCTATGAAAATCCAAATTCCACAGCGATTTATTTCAATTTTCTATTTTACAGTGAACAAAATAGATAGATATATTTTACTAAATTGTTTTATTTTCAACTGCGCGTGTAGAAATGAGGCGGGGACTTCTAAGTCGGATAGAATCTATTAAGACTTTTCTATAGAAAAAAGAAGCCGAAACGAGCGCAGCGGTCGTCTTTATTCATTATGCAAGAAAATGTAACAGTCTTTTGCTTCGACTTTCACAAACACCAACCTACGTGTGTAATTTTATCAAATCTGAATAATCAGTAGGAAACTCGCTTTATTGAATATTCTTAAAAATATCGACGTTAATAATAATGCGACATCTGTTCCCCAGTCTTATATTTATCCTCATTTATTTGTAAAAAAAAAACGCAGTCTTTCATACTTATCAAAAGTTGTTTCACAGATGTACGAAAAATGGAATTGTGCTCCAACTTTGTCGTTTTACAATGAATCAACGTTTGACAGATTTTCTGCCTCATTTCATTAAATCGGTCTTGATAGCTGTTAGTAACTATGGTAACAGTATTAACGTCTCCTTACGACCTTTTGCAACAAATTCATAAATTTCAATGATATGCATTAACACAATCATCGATATTATTAAAACTATTCATAGTAGCACACTCAAACATTTTGTAGATAAAACAGCGAGCGAATGCAATGAAAGCGCACAATAATCTAATTATAAAAACAAATTGTCTTCTCCATAAATCGTTTGTCGATGAAAACTGGCAGGTAGCTTGTTTGGTTAAGTAAATTTACCTCTGTCATCGCGGTCATTTTATACCATCAGGCTGCAAGAAAGTTGTTGATGCGAAGAATGAAAGGCGAAAGTTTACAAGCAGAAAATGCACATGTGCAGCAGCCTCACATTACTCAAATCATTGTTTTTGTTTATGGCCAACAATTTTTGTGTGGTTTTTCAAATCAAAATAATAACATATTCTTTTCTAAACCCTATGTGGACATTATTTTTCAATGACGTCACTACTTTCGTCATAACTTGTAGAAAATATCAGCGCTTGGACATTTTGTATTCGTTTTTCATTTCATTGCTGGCATTTGAGAAACTCGTCAGGAAGTGCGAGGTTAGAGCTCTGTAAAACCGGTTTAAACACCCCAGTCGGTCCATATTGCCGACTGACCGTACCAAGGCGGTAACTGTCGGGTTGCTCTTTTCGTTAAATGACTCATCACAAATTTGTTCTTATTTTTCGCTTGGTTGCATGTGAAATACGTTCTGTGCATTTTCGAAGTTTGGTATATGTTGCAATGCTCACAGGACTTTGTCATATATTCTTATTCATGATCACAACAATGTTACTTGTGCAGTGTGGCGGTCGTAAAAAATCTCCCCGTGCATGTAATCTATGTTGTAATTTAATTCATCCTATAAGGATTGTTACGTGTTTTTCCTTTGATGGACATTGGACTTTGGTTCTTCAATTCCATCTTCACATGAACAGGATGCTACAACCATTTATTCGTCTCTGGTCATGTTTGTTCATGATTCAGAAAGTTATTTTTGTTTATGGTCAACCATTTTAGTGTGGTTTTCCAAATCGAAATAATTACATATTCTTTTCTAAACACTATGTGGGCATTATTTTTCAATGACGTCACTACTTTCGTCATAACTTATAGAAAATATCAGCGCTTGCACATTTTGTATTCGAATAGATCGTTTTTCTTTTCATTGCTGGCATTTGAGAAACTCGTCAGGAAGTGCGAGGTTAGAGCTCTGTGAAACCGGTTTAAGCACCCAAGTCGGTCAATATTGCCGACTGACCGTTCCAAGGCGGTAACTGTCGGGTTTGTTCTTTTCGTTAAATGACTCATCACAAATTTGTTCATATTTTTCGCTTGGTTGCATGTGGAATAGCTTTGTTCTGTGCCTTTTCGAAGTTTGGTATATGTTGCAATGCTCATAGGGCTTTGTCATATATTCTTGTTTAGGATTTCTTTTCTTGAATATGTTCTTTTTCTACGTATTTTTTATTTTTTCAAGGTTGTTTCGTATGGAAACATTTTATATCTTAAGCTTAATCTACTTCATTCATTTACAGTAAAAGCGAGCTGATATGTCCTTAATCCCGAATGGAGCTAATGTTGTAACAACGCAATGTTATTACGTTAGTATGTGCTACGGTGGTTTATAATTACACACCGAACTCACATTAGGAATACAACTTAACAAAGTTGCTACATAGTAAAAGATAGTATGTCATTCATTGTAGGACCTTAATACTACAAAATATCATATAACTTATTATGAAAAGCAATATTTTAATGGTATCCCAGAGGGATACTGCTATTTAGTAAATGTGAGAGAAAGGAAGCAATAATTAGTCTGAACGAATATTTATTGTTTTTGCAAAATGTTCGTGTAATAAAAGGAACAAAATATTATGTCAAGTCTAGGGTTTGAACGCCTCCGATCTCGAGTCCATAACCTTGACCTCCTGACCAAGAACCACGTTATAAATGTTTTCTTGGTGTTTTGTACGTTTCTTTTAGGCAACAGAATCGATCATCTGAATCTTTTATAAGTTTCTTTTGAAAACTTGTCGTGACAGGGCTGTGGTTTCAATTTGAAACTCTCCGATGCAGAGTCCAAAAACATAATCTCTTAACCATAAACCTGCTAGAGGTGCTATGAAAGCATTTCTGTACGATTGCAGCTCCGGAAATGCCATGTTCACAATTGCGCGGACCTTATAGAAATCGTTTATATATATTGAGAGTATCTTTAAATGTTGCATACACATTGCATCTAAAATCGGACTTTACCGTGCATACTCAATGGACTGTTCTGAACAAACTTTTCTCTGACTATGGACACTTTCGTTCCTAGTAGATAATCTCAATTTAATAACAAGCATTCCGAAGACGTACCGAAGAGCATTCCTATCTACTTTCGTTGTTAAAGCTTTGGAAATATTAATAACAAAATAAACCAAAAACTTTCGTTTTCTGCAATTTTGAATGAAAGTTACAGACACACAAAAGTAAATATAAAAATAAATAAGCCAGAACGCTGTTTACCGAATAAGGATCCGTATTTCATCAGGGTACTAAGCAGTCCGCTAAACAGACTTCATGTGCAAATTTCAGAGAGCATTCCATGTATATGCTTCGCACTTTAGAGCATCGCCAATAAACGGTATGTACGCTGTATAGATATTGTATTATTATGGTGTATTGTTCCTGATAATGAATGGGGGTTGTAAATACTTTAGGTATGAGAGAGGAAAATAAAGTAGAAATATATAAATATTTAAAATGTAATCCAAATTATTTCGTCCCTGGCCGCTTATAAACTACATGTTGTCTCATTATTCCATGCATCCAGTTAACTGGATTTTACTAACAGTAAATACTGATAATGAAGATACATTATAACAATGTAAGCCATTATGCTTCGAAGTGATTTTATTATTGCATTGTCTTCCTTAATAAATAATAATTTAATATGCTTTCTCTACATAATACTTTCTTTACATTTCTATTAAGGAAAAATGCAACTACTATTACTTCCAATATGTATAGCATGTGTATTGTATTAACCTTTGTTTTTCTTTTGTATATTTTTAAAAAAGAATGGCATAAAGATTATGGCTATTATTTTAAACAGGAGCGAAGAAGAGGAAAGCAAATGTGCGATTACAGAAGAACGACATGGAATCGCCACAATAGTGCGACTGAATGTATTTAGCATTTTGTCGATTAATATATAAATATTACACAATCTGGGAAATGGAAAAATAATGTCACTCTTTCAATGATTCAATGTAAAATTATCATAGATTTCAAAACAATTAAAAAGTGTAGTAACAAATACATGCAAGTATTTTAGTAAAGTATACATATGCATGTATTGAAGCTATGGTTACGTTAATTGCATTCTCAAGTCCTTTGTTAGATTATTAATAATTAGTATCAAAGTGCAATGATTTTCAAATGTTGATGTTGACTTGTTGTATTTATGTTCATACAGTATTCTATAGCATTTTAAAGATTAAGCGATAAATCAGGCCTCTCTCTGTTAGTTAATAGCTTTACCTTACAGTTTAACACGAGTGTGTTGTTTTTACAGACAGGAAACATACACTTGTATTGTCGATTGCCATCCTTGTGATGTATATCACTTCCAGAATATTCAAGATCCCTACAGGGACACTCAATAATGTCTGGCATCTGTAATGGCATCTACTGCAACAATAATTTCGTTCGACAAGCGGAACTAGACTGGAAATTATTTCAATTAAACACAGCCATAGACATAAGTAAAACTACCCATGTAATTTATTTATAACAGAATTTTGGAAAGTAAAGATGCAGTAGGTGGTAAATAACTGAAGGTTGAAAAAAGATTAGAATTAAATTGCTGTAAATTAATTTAACAAACCATACTGCCCCAGCCGGGAATGATTTATCGAGAACCACTCAGACAACAATATCAATTAACTTAATGATGGCATGACAGAGACACTGCGACAGAACTTTACATTACGCATACTAAACAACACAGTTGGGAGCCTTAAATGGCTTATTTTATTTTCAGAAGTTTTAAATAATTGATGGTCATTGAGGATCTGTTTAGATTTTATTTTGCTTCTCTTAAGACAAAAGTGAAGCTGGTGTCATGACCCTCTCGTCGGCCTTGACGCGGCGTTGGTGAATCTTTTTGTTGATCATTATTTCTTAAACCCGTTTAAGTCATTTAACTAATTAAACTAAGAACACTTGTTAATTGCGAAACCAATTTCACAAAGGAAGGTAACATTCGAAGTAATTTCGGCGGGGTTATGCCCCTCTTTCTGTTTAATAATTGGTTATAGTAGCTGTAGCGATTCATCGCAGTGCACCGACAACCGCGATACATATACACAGCTATGATACAATGTTTCTTACATTGTTGGTCCAATTCAATGCTGTTTAATATTTAAACTAGGGATGTTAACTAATAGAGATTTTGGGATTCTAATATTTTATCATTTTTATTTCACTTTTGTTAAGTTCGAAGGAAAATTTAAAAGACATTCCTTTAGTTGATCATAGTGTCTCCCAGCTAGCGATATGTGATCGCGCTCGCTCTAAGATAGAGGGGGTGGGTCATGTCTCCTGATAACGAATTGCCATCTGGTTAACAGCATGAAATCACCTTACCGATCACAGCTCCTTCTCTGCCCCCTCTCCTACTTAGACACAGTAACACCATATCACCCACATCACCATACAGCTGTGGAAACAGTTGCCAAAGTACAATAAACACACATGTCAGTTCAATGCTGCGGCAATTTAGCTACAGAAATTACGTAACACTGACTCTACCCCGCTTCGAGATGGTGTGTAATAAATACATTATATAAGGCTATACATATTGATAAAAGTCAACCAGAACTTCTTTTATTTTTGGAAAGCACAACTAGATCACTGTCAAACAAACTCTAATTGCAATCAATTTCTGTTTTTGTCACTCTTCTTCATACTTGTTATTTTATTCCTATACAATACCGCGACATCTGTTATTTTTTGTCACCGCGATTTTCTGTTGTCTGTTTTTGCTTCGTTCTCTCCGAATAACAAAAATGTAAATCTACATACTTTTTAATTGTTCGTCATTGGTTTACTTAACACACTTAAAACTCACGGACTTACAATTTTAATCATTCTTTATATATATATTGGTTGGTACTTCATCAATTTATCAACAGTCAGGTAATTTTGACACTAGCCAATCACAGTAATTGTCGTCATCAAATTGTTTTGATTACCTTCACCTTTTACCCATAGGCATATGGCGAGCAGGTTCGTAATTGTCACTTGTGTATTGGTAACTAAATGTCTCTAATTGACATGTTATTGCTTCGGATTAACGCCCTTAGCGATATCAGCCAATCACAATTAAACATCAATCCGACCACCAACCAATCAAGACCGTTAATAGGCGGTACACTTGAGCGATTTCCCTTCACAAAAGGAAGAGGTTTTGCCTAATTGTCTTACAGTCGATCCAGCATCACCAGCATTTGTCCCTTTGAAAATGCCACCTTTAATCATTAATGTATTTTATAAGATTGGTTCACAAAACATAATTGACTGTTTGTTGTTATACATTGTTTGCGGTTAGTAGAGTAAAATATTAAAATTGTGACCTATTTTGCATGTGTTCTACAGTTTCATCTGATTTGTATTTCAAAAAGAAGAAATCGTCGTTTTAAATTTAAATGCTGTGCTAAAATCATAAATCTACCGCCGCTTCTGCATTAAGTAAGGCTACCAATGTAAATAGTGGCCAGAAATAAACATGTTACAATGAATAAACAAATTGAATGTTATGGAAAAGTACCGTGTTATGTGCCACTTTGATATAAGTTCGTTCCGAATATTCGAATTTTATTCGAATACACGTTACGAATATTCGAATATCGTTTTGGGATTCGATTTACATCCCTTATTTAAACAAATGCGTGCCTTTTTATGAGATTTATCATGTCAAAGTAAATGTTGTTGTCTAGTCATAATATTGTATCTCTTAGTCTTGTCATTTTTTCTCTATTTCTACTATACATACAATATTAAAATTTATTTCCGCTGTTGACTATGATTTGTTCGATTTCATTTTTATACAGATGTTTGCTGTTTCTATTTGTGTGTGTGTGTGTGTGTGTGTGTGTGTGTGTGTGTGTGTGTGTGTGTGTGTGTGTGTGTGTGTGTGTGTGTGTGTGTGTGTGTGTGTGTGTGTGTTTTAATCTAGTCAATATTTTGTTGTTTAACTTATTTACATAAAAACATTAATACTTTTTATACACCCTTCGAAGACGGTACGTATAATGAGATTAGCCATAGCGGGCGGGCCGGCGGCGTCCTCATGTTTGTCTGGAGCATAACTCCAACACCTATCAAAGCTATTGACTTAAAGCTTTATATGTGGATAGATATCAATGAGACGGAGTGCATTACACAGGAACCTTCACTCTGCACTTCATTATGTTGAAATTAACGCCTTATGTTTAATGTTCTTGTCTGGAGCATAGCTCCTACATTATCAATAGGTAAATAAGAAACGGTCCTATCAAAATGTTCACATATATTTAAATTTTATCTACCTGTAGACAAAGGCAAACAAGGTAAATGTAAATGTGACAAAAAACACAGAGACGAGATATAACACTCAAAAAGAAAAAAAACATCAGTTACCGCCTTAAAACGGTCATATTGAAATGAAACTTATACATAGATAGGTCTTATTGAGACAAAGTGCATTGCAGAGGAAGCGTAACTCTGCACTTCACGATTTTCGTGTTATTCCCCTTTATTTAATTTTCCTTTCCGGGGCATAACTCCTACATTATCAAGGCTATTGACTTGAAACATGATACAAAGATAGGTCTTATTGCGACAAAGTGCGAGACATAGGAACTGTAACTGTGTATTTCATGATTTTGGAGTTATGTCCCTTTGTTTAATTTTCTTATTACTACTTAAAGCTATTAACTTGAAACTTTACAGATGGATAGATTTCATTGAGACGGAGTTCACTGCCTTAAGACCGTCACTGTACACTTTATGATTTTGGAGTAATTTCCCTTAGTTCAATTTTCGTTCCTGATGTTTGTCTGGGCCATACTCCTACATTTTCAAGGCTATTGACTTGAAACTTTATAGGTGGACATATGTTATGGAAACGGAGTGCAGTACACAAGAACCGTCACTGTGCTTTTCTTATTTTTAAGAAACGCCCCTTTCTATACAAATACCATTACTGTCATTTAAATGTTTGTTTGTTTGATGTAATTCCCCTTTGATTTTTTTCAGTTACCCAGATTGCAGTTCATAATCATGCCAGAGTGCATTGCACAACAGTTCACAGCTGTTTGGCAGTTTAAAGGCTTTTTTATGTTATTCTTCTTTAATTTCAGTTTTTCTTGCAATAACCCAGATTGCAGTCCACAAACTTTGTCATACAGCATTGCACAAGAGTGCACAGCAGTTTGTTTCACATTGCTCACTTGACATAAATTGTCATATCCCGGAGGGAGTGTATCGTAACAGCTCTGATTGGTTAAGAGTTTTATGGAAATCCATTTCTCGAAACCCGAAATTTAATTGCGACAGAGAAATTCACCTTTAACGAATAAGAATGTTCGACATACTATTCACCACTGAATAGTAGAGTGGGCTATCTACGGACAGTTCAACTAGATCTCAGAGACACAATTCTGGCCATTAAAGGCGCTATCTTACAGTTGGCCTATATCTTATATACATGTAAAAAAGCTTACCAGTGTTCTGGTAAATGTGTGCTTAATTGATGCATACATGTATACTTTCCCTTATTAAGCAAATGTTGTTTATAACATTATCGCAATTGTTTGAAAGTACAAATCACTTTAAAAGTCAATTATTTCTAAAATCTATAAATAATCACGATGAGGACTCAAGCTAAAAATAGACATCGACGTCAGAGCTGATTACCCTATTGATCGCATCACGTGATCCCAAAAGTAAACAGTTACGTCGTTTTCCTAGCTTACTGTGCTGCGTGGATTGTATAGGACATACATTATTGTAATGACAAGTTAGGTGGGTTTGCTTTATTTCTTTAAATGGGTGTAGGCCACCAATAGACTTAAATCCATCAGCGCAAGGTGACATATTTATATGGTTGCTTGAGGGAATTAATGGTCAAAACTGTCGAATACCACCTTTAAAGCGACATCCAGCCATTTTGGTTGAGAAAGATCCAAGAGAAATATCTACAGCCAGCTGTAAGACTTGCTCACTTTATGTTTGTGCCAACCCGGACTCGAAGTCGTCCTAATGGACTGGACAGATGGAGGAGTTGTAAGTCTGTGAGTCTATTCAGTCGGCCACGGAAGAAATCTTAGTTGAGGAATATTATCAAGCACGCTTTCAAAAAGGATAAAAACAGTTAGTTTGCAATAGTTTCGCTGTTTATTTATTCCAGAATTCTTTCAAGCACTGCATGTGACCATCAACGAAGTCATTTATCTGAAGTGATTATTGCAGTTATTATCAACACGCCGTACAGCTTTTGTTAATGAGACACGTGTGGAGTTGGGGCCTGTGGAGCCAGACGGGAAATGAAATGATTGAAAGCAATAATGGCAACAGGGCGTGACTTCATCAACCTTTTATTAGTTTTGTGGCTAAACTGCTTATACATGAAATTATTATTTATAAATGTTCATGAGAAATAATAATTTTACTTTTGTCGCAATACAATAAATATTATTTTATTATATATACACGTTTCTTCGTCAAATTTAGAGGCTTTCTTGTATTAGAGGAAGCTATAATGCTATAGGCTAAATATTTAAGAATATATTGTAAAAGAAATTGTCTTTCTGCACTTATAAACCCAAAGAATTGCCAATTTATTTTTTATATCGCAATATAAATGTTCGCTTATTACTTTGCCTGAAACGAATCATGTTAGAACAAAATAGTAAATGACGACGATAGGCAATTATGATGATGGGAAGGAGGCGGGATAAAGAAGAAGAAGAAGAAGAAGAAGAAGAAGAAGAAGAAGAAGATGATGATGATGATGATGATGATGATGACGACGACGACGGTGATGATGATGATGATGATGATGATGATGATGATGAGGATGATGATGATGATGATGATGATGGATGATGATGATGACAACGACGGTGATGATGAAACCATACATAAACCAACAACTTACATTACCTTTGCATAAAACAATATCAATTTACGTTATGAAGGCATGACGGGAAATGTGAAGTTAATATAAATATGCTACTATGAATGCACATTAATGGGACATGAGTTGTCGACGTTTAGCTAAAATAGACAGAAAACAGAAGAAAAAAATATTTTGATAACAATTTTTGCTCTGTAAAGCACTGACAAAATCCAACAAATCACGACAATATAGGGCGAACTGAGCTGTTATGTATGTTATTTGTTTTGACACTAATAACAAAAATAAACCGACGATTGCAAACATGTAATGTCTAGTAAGAATGTATTTCCTATATATCGAAATGAAATAAAATTAAGGATACACATGTAGCGAGTTTCACAATTCAGTGTCAACTCATGCATTATTTTAGAAAGATAACACACAACTAGAATATGTGGTTTCTCAATTGCCTCAGGACTAAACACATAAATTACATAGCGGGTAGGTCATTATTAACTGGAAAGGTATAAAAACAGCCGCTGACAATAGTCAAATGTTACAATTTTTGTTCTGGTGAACTGTTGTGCTGTTTTGTACTGTCAATGTGTGTGTGTGTGTGTGTGTGTGCGTGCGTGCGTGCGTGTGTGTGTGTGTGTGTGCGTGCGTGCGTGAATGCGTGCGTGCGTGCGTGTGTGTGTGTGTTTCTTATTTGTTATAATGGATGTCAAAGGTAAAGTTGTTGAAGGAACACTAGTTAAAGGCTGGATATTCCCAGTTTAAACAAAAAAATACGTTGGAAAGACAAACAGAAAATTAAGGAGAGGGGGACAGTTTGCTGTTTGAGAAAAAGATTTCCTGATGACAATGATAAATTACTAATGAGGTCAACTTGCATGGGCTGTTGATTTGTTTTTCTTTTGATGTGTTCTCGATATGTTACGCAAGCTTTTTGGAAACACGTGTATTTTATGTTGTTTATAAGGTGTACATGTAAATTATGCCTGCTTAAGTAGCGTATGAAAATAGAATTCCAATTTTCGTTTTTAAAATATTCATGTTGATGTACATGGAGTTTATGGAAGTTTAATGACGTTTCCTTACATTCAGATCATTGAAACGGTTTGCTGAAACTTTAAACATTATGCCAAGTCAAAGGCTAAGTGTTTCTTTGGTCTGATATAAAACAATATCAATTTGCGTAATGGCATTGACATTTGTCAACAAAAAGTGTAAATGCAGTACGTCAATCAGTGAAACATCCATGAAATAAATTGATACCGATGGCAAGCATTACAACGTTAAGCTAAGTATTGATTTAGTATGCGATAACCGGACGAAAGCTGAAGACGTTAGGAAGTAAACGTTGTAAAATAAAATAACTCTCCGATCATTTACCGCAGAGCCCCAGCCAGGCTTTATTCCCATAAAATCGGACATGACACAATAGTACTTAAAGGTGTTATCCGACAGTTTGGACCAACTTTTCTCCTCAAATAACCAACTAAGTCACTGTTACCCGAAAGGTCCTGCAAAATGCTGTCCACTGAAACCCTAGATCGGTGTGAACCTTGAAGCATAAATTCACACACGTCATTTATAACAGGTATTTCCAGTCTGAGCCAAGTTGCATAGTTAAATATATATTTTCTAAGAAAACCACGTGACAGCTTTCTTTTAATATCGCGTTATATCGTCATCCGGGTAGTCCGCGCTGACATCGGTATCTATTTTTAGCAGAGATCATTATAGTGTGTATTTATAGATTTGGAAATAATGAACATTAAAAGAGATTGTTCTCATTTTTCACTATCTTACAATAAAGATAGTATTAAAAATCGTCTTAACTTATATAAAAGTATGCGTTTATTCAGAAATTACACATAAACTCACAGAAACCGTGGGAAAATATCGTTACATGCATCTGATTTCGGTAAACTGTTGGATATCACCTTTAATTTATGATGGTGTGACTGTGATAGTGCGATATAATGATATAATGATGGTACGACTGTAATAGTGCGATATAATGATATAATGATGGTGTCACTGTAATAGTGGGATATAATGATATAATGATGATGTGACTGTGATAATGCGTTAAATGATATAATGATGGTGTGACTGTGATAATGCGATATAATGATATAATGATGGTACGACTGTAATAGTGCGATATAATGATATAATGATAGTGTGACTGTAATAGTGCGATATAATGATATAATGATGGTGTGACTGTGACAGTGCGATATAATGATATAATGATGGTGTGACTGTGATAGTGCTATATACTGATATAATGATGGTGTGACTGTGATAGTGCGATATAATGATATAATGATGGTGTGACTGTGATAGTGTTATATAATGATATAATAATGGTGTGACTGTGATAGTGCGATATAATGATATAATGATATAATGATGGTGTGACTGTGATAGTGCGATATAATGATATAATGATGGTGTGACTGTGATAGTGCGATATATTGATATAATGATGGTGTGACTGTAATAGTGCGATATGATATAATGATGGTTTGATGTCATAGTGCGATATAATGATATAATGATGGTGTGACTGTGATAGTGCTATATACTGATATAATGATGGTGTGACTGTGATAGTGTTATATAATGATATAATAATGGTGTGACTGTGATAGTGCGATATAATGATATAATGATGGTGTGACTGTGATAGTGTTATATAATGATATAATAATGGTGTGACTGTGATAGTGCGATATAATGATATAATGATATAATGATGTTGTGAATGTGATAGTGCGATATATTGATATAATGATGGTGTGACTGTGATAGTGCGATATGATATAATGATGGTTTGATGTCATAGTGCGATATAATGATATAATGATGGTGTGAATGTAACAGTGCGATATAATGATATAATGATGGTAAGAATGTAACAGTGCGATATAATGATATAATAATGGTGTGACTGTTTTAGTGCTATATAATGATATAATAATGGTGTGACTGTGATAGTGCGATATATTGATATAATGATGGTGTGACTGTGATAGTGCGATATAATATAATGATGGTTTGATCTGATAGTGCGATATAATGATATAATGATAGTGTGACTGTGATAGTGCGATATAATGATATAATGATGGTGTGACTGTGATAGTGCGATCTAATGATATAATGATGGTGTGACTGTGATAGTGTTATATAATGATATGCTGATGGTGTGACTGTGATAGTGCGATATAATGATATAATGATATACTGATGGTGTGACTGTGATAGTGCGATATAATGATATAATGATGGTACGACTGTAAAAGTGCGATATATTGATATAATGATGGTGTGACTGTGATAGTGCGATATGATATAATGATGGTTTGATGTGATAGTGCGATATAATGATATAATGATGGTGTGACTGTGATAGTGCGATATATTGATATAATGATGGTGTGACTGTGATAGTGCGATATGATATAATGATGGTTTGATGTGATAGTGCGATATAATGATATAATGATGGTGTGACTGTGATAGTGCAATATAATGATATAATGATGGTGTGACTGTGATAGTGCGATATAATGATATAATGATGGTGTGACTGTGATAGTGTTATATAATGATATAATAATGGTGTGACTGTGATAGTGCGATATAATGATATAATGATATACTGATGGTGTGACTGTGATAGTGCGATATAATGATATAATGATGTTGTGAATGTGATAGTGCGATATATTGATATAATGATGGTGTGACTGTGATAGTGCGATATGATATAATGATGGTTTGATGTGATAGTGCGATATAATGATATAATGATGGTGTGAATGTAACAGTGCGATATAATGATATAATGATGGTAAGAATGTAACAGTGCGATATAATGATATAATAATGGTGTGACTGTTTTAGTGCTATATAATGATATAATAATGGTATGACTGTGATAGTGCGATATAATGATATAATGATGGTGTGACTGTGATAGTGCGATATAATGATATATTGATGGTGTGACTGTGATAGTGCGATATAATGACATAATAATGGTGTCACTGTGATAGTGCGATATAATGATATAATGATGGTGTGACTGAGATAGTGCGATATAATGATATAATGATGGTGTGACCGTGATAGTGCTATATAATGATATAATGAAATAGAGAAGTTATGTCATGGTCAAATCTAAATACTTAAAATACTTGGACGTTTGTTAATTGCTTGTTATTTGTATTTTTTCTTTTCTTTTTGAGAATTTTCTGTTCAGATTTGTTTACTTTAAATGATTTAACATGTGGAAGGTAGTAAACTGGTCCGAAAATTCGAAGTGAAGAAAATGAATTAGTTGTGAAATAAAAACAGACAGAAAGAAAATATTTTAAAAAAAACTCTAACAGTGACATGACAGGGACCGTGTGATAGATCGTGACGTGTCCTTTGTAAGTCGACAGTGGCTTAATATTCGACTGGTTTAATATTCAAGGAAAATCAAAGTTCGGGTAAAAAGTACAGAAATATATATATATACACTTTTATATACTTTTGGTGTTCACGTTGGAAGTGATGTACTTGTGGTTCATGTGGCATCATTATTGTAGATATGATTAGAGTGTAAGGATATTCTTTTTTATATAATATTAACATCACTGAACTCACTCACAGTAAATCACATCCAATTAATATCGAATACATGTATTATTTAGTGCCTCAAGTGAGAAAATGATACAACAATTTGTTGAGACGGGAAACCTGTGACTACGGGTGTTTTAAAGCACCTATAATGTACTGCGACATTATTCGAATACCGTTCAATTAAGTCAAGAATCACTTTATAAAACGACGTAAATTAAAGTGTTTCTTTGGGGTTTGTCTTCCTCTTTATACATCAGAGATTAAAAAAGTGTTGTTGTTTTTTTCAAATTTAAGTTTTGTTCCCTAACTGTGTAACTGTTTTTTCGCGTAGTAGATTAATAAAATTAATTATTAAGTGCACAACTATCTGACATTTTAACATTGCACTTTGAAATGTTCAACATTTAAAGTGAACTAATGTGTGTCTTTATGAAGAACACTGTGTGCTGTTTTAGAGACTTATAATGAAAGAGTAATAAATTGGTTATAATCATTATAATAATTATGATAATGAAAATGTCTTGAGACACGAAAGCTGATTGCACTACATAGTGTAGCTTATAAAACGTATGGTATTTTAAGAGATTTATTATGGACGACAAAACGAGGAATAAAGGAATGGAACATTTCTGTTTTTATTCTAATTAACTTCCAAACTTATATTGTAAGCAATATAGTTCAGTCTATAAGTAGCTGTGACCTTAATTTTAAGAACACATGTAAAACTTTAAAAGGAAAATAAGAAAAAGATGACATTTAAATCAAAACTACCTCTAGACAATGATAACAGGGTAAATAAATTGTCTGCCAAAATTGACAGATAATATTGTACAAATTGGAAGACTAATTTTTTGTATAAACATATGTGTTGGTACATCTGAAGAATCCCCATGTTTCAATATTGTCTGATTGATATACCAGGCGGTCGTGTGCTTATACAACTTCTTTGCTTTATGACCATAAAATACGACTTTATTTTCTTTTTAAACTATTGTCTGACCCCAATCCTTGTTTATTGGGGTTTACGTCCAAGTTCACACGGGCCTTTGTGAGAGATGGTGTTTAGCGGTTATATCGTAAAAAGGTGTTAGGAACAAGTCTTACTATTTTATTGAGGTACCTAGGATGGAAATTTACATCTTTGTTATAAAATTATGAAGATTTTTCCGCAATTGTTAGCTTTATTATCCAGTTAAAGCAAGACAAGACCGCTGCATGTTCTTTTATCTACTTTAAAGACAATGTAAAATCTGTTTGATGTTTGAAGAGTTGTCATAACAATAAGTTATGTGTCTAAATCCCACGCGCATGTGGCATGTTGGTCGAGCTTTATCTGGAGTCTAGAGTTGTGGGTTCGTTCCCCGGCATTTATTTATACAGTTCATTAATAAGAACACACGTGCGAAATTCCCTAACACCTTGATATATACACTGTATGCATATTATTTATCTTGTCCATGTTAGGTCATATCTCGTTGCTAAAATTGTTTTCTTCAATAAAAAAATATCACCACATCAGTTTCTATGTTTTCGTTTATATACTTTGCTTTCTATTACTTTTAATTATTATTGTTATTATTATTATTATCATCATCATAATCATTATCATCGTCATCATCATCATCATCATCATCATCATCATCATCATCATCATTATTATATTATTATTATTATTACTGTTATTATTACTGTTTAATAATTATTGTATTACTGTACTACTGTTGCTGTTCTTTTGGTTATAGTTGTTACCGTTGACACAATTACGGTAATGATGGCAAGCGCCCAGCATCGTTGGTGAAGAAAGATCCCAAACAAATGGTTCTGTAGAACTAAGATGGAACCTACGATGCACCATTACCGAAGTTATAGTATCAACATAATAGCAACTAGTGGAACGTCGTTAGTGACGTCAGTAAGGTCATGTGACATCCTACAATGGCTGCCCTTGTATAAGTGAGCCGAGTCGATTTTTGACATAATTAAACCGCATATCATTGTTATATTTCGTTTTTTACAGTATTAACAATAATTTTACTACAAGTTTACGCTCCAGTTGTTGTTCCCTTTTACATGACATGGCAGCAAATATTTCTGACAAAATTGACAGGTGATACTGTATAAATTGCTCGACTACTTTTTGGTGTTGTTTTTCGTTTCGTTCAATCACTTCAATCTTTATCACAATTATGTCCTTTGCTACATTACAACAATAACATTAACGGAACGTTTCAGAGACCCAACTTCCTTTTCTATCGGGGAGACTCTGCCATGTCCATTATATTTTAAGGTCTGAAAACATAACCATCAAAAATGCATATGTACCCATCCTCACTCAAATCGTCTTCAATGCAAGGATTGATTTCTCCAGTGTCCCGTCGAGCCGGGGGCATTGTTGTAAGTGTCAAGATGAAGTTTCTTTTAACGATGTGCTTAACTTGTGATCTCCGGACAACTAATCCACCTTAATGACTGACAGTCTTCATAAAATGGGATTAGTTCGTGCCTCGACCCTCGATTAGTATGCGGAAGAAATCGGGTGGGAGTTGTCCACGTTGAAGGGTTGATAATAAATGTACGCCATTTTTCAATCCAGGGTACACCCATCCGGCCAGAGGTATTTGTAGGGGAAAACTTGTTTGCGGTTTATTTTTTGAATTTTGTGTTGGCACATCCCGCGCCTGTTTGTGCGTTGAAGTTTTTAGAATTTTCACATTTAAACATATTCAAGTTAAAGTCAACGTAACCCCTATAAAACTGTGTAGTCGTTACAAAACAACAAATAACAAGTATTCATCTCTCAGAGGAAGGCCAAAACAGTTAGCGATTAACCCAAACTTTGTCCCGAATTTGATCCATACAAAGAAATAAGTGCCTGTTGGAACCCCCAAGATCATAATATAGGTTAAGCTACATGTAAATTATATAATGTGGTTCTATGTTTTACTGTAGGTTCTCTGCTTTGGAGAGAGAAACACAACAAGAAGGGCGAGGTTGGGCCGCCGCTCCGTTACCTAGGTTTAAGCACTCCAGTCGGTCAATTTTGCCGACTTACTGTTCCAAGCCGGTAATTGTTTTTTGTTTTTTGTTTTTTCATTTTGTATGTAATGTCTCATCTCTGTTTTTTGTTTTATTGTTGTTGTTGTTTTGTTGTTGTTTTTGTCATTTTTGAATTTAATATCTATTTCTATATATTTCTTATTTTCCTACTCCAGTTGTCCCAATATATATAGTAGAGTAGGAAAATAAGGAAAGGTCCTTAAAGAATAACCACATGACAAGACAATGGCATACAGAGTAAATGTAAAAATGACAAAAAAACAATAACATATAAACCATAGAAAACAAGCATGTTACAAGATTCATGGAAGCAGTCGGAGCCTGCATACAAGAGGCCAAACAATCTTTTTTGTGTGTGCTGCCGTTATCTTTTATCTTTTTCAACGGCTTGCTTATTAACAGATCTTTTACTGCTATGTGTAAGGAAGACTTATTGTCTGCCAGCGTTATTTCTAGTTTCGATTAACGAACTCCTAGCAAAAACAAACAATTCCTTTGTTATAATAATTGTTTAAAGTCCAATACGAAGAAAACATTTAAAACCAGCCAATGAAACGGCGAAGAGTAAGGTCGTTATCAAAAGGCTATCAATACCTACTTCGTGTGGCAGTCAGTTTTATTATTATTTTTTCAAACAGTACAACGCGTAAAAGGGTAAAAACAAATGGTAATAATGGAGACTGAATAAAGCATTGAAAATTAATTGTAATGTTTTTGACAACAATTTATTTATTTTTAACAGTCTGTGTGTCATGTGACGGTAATCAGGCTATTGAAAGAAAAATGCATGAAAATTCCGCTTACTCAAAACTTAACTTCCAATTATAAACAGTGAAACATTAAAATACAACTGCTGTATGGTCGACTTTACAAACATGTCACTTCATGTTTCACATCCTAATTTGATATACTTTTTATGTTGAGTTTTAAAAATTCAAACAAGAACAATAAATGAAGCAGAAGTCTGTCCACATAGTGTTTAACTGCTTGTTATATTGTGTATAGGTGTGACCAGAGCCAACAGTAACAAGCAAGGATTGTCCGTTATTGCCCAACAATAAAATAGACCCGGGATCGTTAAACGAAAGCTTCCTTATGCCGGGGCTGTAAAGCCCCGCTTTAATTGAGACGCGACCCTTCACAAGGATTACCTTCAGGAGTAATCTGTTTTTAAAAGGTTAATTTATGGCCTTGTCTCGCATATTTAATATCTTTACGTGTTGAAAGGCTGCGGCAACAGTAGCCGACAGGGTACCCACGTCGTGATCCTGTAGCTGGTCGTGGGAAGGTAAACATGTGCAAGGGGACCAGTTTTTCACAAACCTGACAAATCGGTTAGATCCTGGATATAGAAGCACAATAGGATAGATACAAGACAACAACGTCCGTTTATGAATTGATGCACAACTGATGGGGTGTACTAACTTAACTGGACTTAAGATTTGTGGATAACAAAAGAAGGGGAAAGTATTTTCTTTCGATTTTCTGCCTTTATAGATATGGTAAGTTTGGAGGTGTTCAAGTATTATCGTTATACTCGGGTATTTAAACCGGAATAGTGTTTTTAGACGGTCACTTGACTTGGTAACATTCTTGGAGACGTTCTTGTTGAAGTCGATTGGATCTTGATGAATGAGATACGTGTTTTGTTTAATCAAGAAATGGAAATGAGTGTAAATGTTAAATGCTTTTTTGACCTTTGTTGATAAATTCCATCAATGTTTACGCTAATTGGGTGATTTTAAAACTGATATGATATTTTGAAATAATTAAAACTAAAATATACTGAGACAGAGATACATATGAAAAACTGTATTTTCATTGAGTGAAGGAATTCGTTAAAACTGTAGAATACTTACTGTAAGAATGGATGTGGATTTCGAGTATGGCTATGACTACAATGATGCAGACCAGTGCGATGTTGAGGCAACAAGGAACTTGCTTAGCTTTGTTGACATGGCCTCAAGTAACATTAAACTGGCTCTTGATAAGCCATCCAAGTCAAAACGGAAGGTGAATCACCGGAAATACCTACAGAAACAACTGAAAAGATGTGGCTCCTCGAAGGGAAGTCCCCAAGATAACAAGGTAGGCTTTTACAATGATTCAGATAGTTTTATACTGCGACAGGTGTTATAACACACGCATCATGCGTTTATTGATGTAATACTAGTTGTTTTTTTAACTTACTAAAAAACTATGCCTTTCACTAATTAAAATTGTCTTCTGCATACTGGGTTTGACCAAATAATGTGTTTTTTACCGTTATTTTACTAATCGGAACAATGACAAAAATGCTATGAACTTATTATTTAGTAATGATATCGTTTAAAACTTTTATTTTATTTTATTTTTTCTATTTTAAATATAGAATAAATTGAGTTTTGATCCAAATTATTCACTACAGGCTGAATATAGCCCAGGCTCGACAAGTTACCCGAAAAGTAATCGCCGTGAGACGTCACAGATAGGCCTTCAGATCAAATCCCTGCAGGCGTTATTCGACCCCAGAACCTTACACGAGAAATGCTGCACTGATGGCAAAAAGGCAACAACCGGATCATTAAAGACTCCACTGCGCAAGCGTAATTTACCATCGTCATTCTTCCATGAGCCTAAAATGATGCCTGCATCCGGTAATTTGTATCTCCCTGATGGAGAGTTCCCAATAAATATTAGAGACATCTCAGGTGACGAAGTTCCGGCGTTGCCGGCGGATACTATCGAGTCGATTCTTGGGCCCACTGAGTATTCGGACACACTGACTTTTCCTTGGCACGACTCTGTTTCCGTTGGTAATAACTGTGATTCTACCACATATTATGGATACGATCAGCAACATTTAAGTTACAGCCCGGACTCTTACTCCGATTCATCAGATGGTATGTACGGTGCTTCACCACTACTAGACACTTACAGTCCTGGAACTTATTGTTTTACCGACCAGTCTAAAGAATGGACAGCAGTTAATCAGTTGCCAAATATTTCATCAGCTGAGTTAAGTTCGCAATCTTGGTTAAACTCGGTTCAAAGCCTGTCTGTTGATTGTCAGTCGCCACCATGTGACAGCCAACAAACATTGCCTGACACTGACGAGCTGCTGCCATTATTGACCGATACTTCCGATGGAGTGCCGTATTCCACGCAATATTCTACCGATTGGCTGAATGAGACTTTTAATTATCAAAAAACGCCGGAATGTACACGTTTGCCCACCTTCCCGCAGGCATTCTGTCAACAGAATGAACTGACAGCAGACATGGCGCAACTTGACAATGCTGTGTTTCCCTGGCCAATAGAGAAAGCTAATATACGTGAACCATGCTACACGTACTTGTGATTATGAGGATTGTGTCTGGTGTCGCGAATCAACATGGTATTCAGCTGTATATTTATCGCAAGAAATAAAGATTTTCTTCACTTGTAGCATTTATAAAGTCTTCTTATATTCTTAAATAGTAGCAAATACATGAATGTGTCTTAATCAATCATACTCAAAAATGGACTCTGTATCGACTTTACATATTTGCTTTTTGTTTGTTCGTATAAAATATTCTTCATAAAGACTAATAATTTCTCGCTATGTATCGTTGCATTCTGTAACATTTATGAACCCATGCTATTCTTTCATGAACTGATGTTGGACAATAATTCGTTAAACATATTATAAAATATAAACCTAAATTCCGTCTTAGGTTGTAATGAATCTCATGGAGGGGGGGGGGAGTTTAATCTTCTCCTTAAGACTCTTTATGTAAGCGCTTCTAGTTTGACATACCCATCGCTTTTGCTGTGTAGTTGTCTTCAGTTCGGGCTATATGAACTATTTATTGAAAGCTTCCCCAAAACTTAAGTGGCCCGCAATGTAATAATGTTGCCTCGGCACAAACACTCTCAGACGGACTTTGCTGTTCCCATCTAATGAAGTCGAAACATGAATAATGTATGAAACATTGAACTAACGTTACACGAGCCATTTCGTGTTTTCAGGACAACAAAGCGACACTTTTTTTCTTGTATTCTTGTTAACTGAACCATACTGCAAACTTTAGATTTGTTTCAAAGAGTTAGAATGAAAGGATTTTGTGCAATGGGCTGTGTCATGTGGACGTGTGAGTCACATACTTGTTATTTTTATATCAATTGATAATATTCGATCGAATTGGCAAATTATTTATGTTTTAATTGTGCAGTCAATTTTAATTGAAACGCTTGTCATAATGTTATATAACCATTATGTAAATGTTCCCCTGATTGTATTTTCAGTAGGCAAAAGATTAATACGATTATAAAAACCTGATTTGTGTTTTGGGTCATAACGTTTATTGCATTAAATTCATTAACGGATTGCAATTCGCCGTGTGTCTGATACCTAGGTGTGTACATTATAGTCAACACTATATTATACATATATACGGTTACCTTTTAAAGTTTTATCTATTTATTTTCTATGTATATTCGCGTATTTCTTTCTTAAAATTATGTCGCACAAAGAAAGGAAATAAAAAATAAAGGGTTATTATCAAAGTTTGTGCAAATTATAAACGTGACCAGACTGCTCAGCCCCTTACCCCGTAGGTTCAAGTTAAATTGTACTATTAATATTATACTATTATTATTAAAAAAACGTCACGACAACTTTTAATAAATTTGTCGAGTTTGGTTCATATACATGGTATATTTTCTAGTCAAGATAGGATGGTATTTTACTGCTATAGTATGCGCTCAAAAAGGGACAATAATGAGAAGATATAACAAAACCAATTTAACAAAATCAGGCTGGTCTATTTTAACAATTGTAAAATAACATCATGCAAACAATACGTGTACGTGTATATGAATTTGAATGTGTTCATTTTTAAAGAGACTTGATCAACTGGTCAAATTTGTATTTTGCTGTTCACAAATAAAGCTTTTATGAACAACAATGGACACTGGAATATAAAGTTTCCTCCTATCATTAGATTATCTGTGAAACTGACGTCCTGCAAAAGATTATGACGTCTTTTGGTTGACAGAATCAACAGCGTCGCGACACTGTGTTAACTGTTTTAGCCGTTACAGTTCATACCAAGTATGTAATTAATATGCGTTCTGTGCATACGCCTGTCAGCAACACTATGGTGAACAGTTCGATAGTGACGCAATAACTTTAATAATACAAAGTGTGAATCGTGTGGATCTCTGTTGAATAGTTCCGGACTTGTAACTACTCTGAATGCTTAGCCTCTCACCTCGTGGGTGCAAGTCTCGGTGGCTTGGAAGGACTTACTGTAGGAAGATCTTCTAGCTGACTTGCTGTGCGCCACTGGTTCTACCCAGACATCGGTCTGGTTTCTTCCATAATCATAACAGCTGAACTATACATACCATCATTGTCGCTGCGGTATATGTCTTAACAAATCGCCATTGCCTTTATTGACGAATAAATGAGGTTTCGTGTTGTGTTTGTAAATATTAAAATATAATGCTTATTAAAAGAGCATTCATCTTATATTTTAATTCAACTCTTTCATAATTAAACATTTCGACATTTAAAAAATCAAAACTAGTAAACATTAATTTAAACATAAAAAGGTACCGCATGATATATTTTAAATGTTCAACAATATTGTTGGGAATCATAATATGATCGAGCTGTGACCACCTGTGTCAAATGAATCATCACAGAACCCCCATCCGCGTCACTCCCTAGTTCCAGGCGAGTTCCTAAAATGCCAACATTCCCTGTAAAGTTCAACAACTACGTGTGTATAAGATCGGCCATTTCTGGCGAATAATTACACTATAAGTGAATGAAGAAATCGCCCACTAAATTACCAAAGCAATTATCTGGTCTAACCAAATCAGTGTCCCTATTTGTTCCAGATGTCTGCTCTTCTATGTGTATTTACGTATGGTATGGATGGAACGTTAAGAGAGACACAATGCCAGAAATGGCGGCCGAGTGTTGGTACTTCGTGCAGTGTTACTCAGCGGTTCTACACTAGCTTCTTGTCATGTCAGTATTTGTGTTTTGTATCTTACTGTTGAAATGGATGTTTAATGTCGGTAGAAAATTACATAAGGCTGTTTATTCTATTTATAAAACTTTAAAAAAAAACAAATTGTCAGTAAAACTGAAAATCTTGTTTACATTTGGAAAAATGCAGATTGAAAACATTTATATTCAGATGTATTGGTTAAAATTCATGTTAACAAGTGCATACTCTTGATTGGTAAATAAAAAAAAATCTTTTACTCCAAGACTATAAAAACAATATCCAAATCAGATAATTAGATAAAACTAATGTATTTTTAATTTTATGTATAGTTGTGTTATTGTTATATGCTTGGCAGATTCAATAACAAGAACTCAATGCATACATAGCAGGCTCGTTATTCTATTACCAAATGATATTCCTAAGTCCAAACCGAAAGTGACAATATGACACATTTTCCATTTATTACAGATGAAGTACCCATAGATCGTGGAAACAATCCTCTCCGTTTATGCTTGTATTCATTTCACTTCGGCCTATCACAAAAGCTTTATTTTTCTGATTTATTCAAGTGATTAATTTGAGTTTTATTGTGAGCACAAGCGACTGCGCGCATAATCAGCTGAAGCGGACTGGTGTCGTTTAACCACATCGCTTATATCGATACAAAATACGGGTATTGTCGGGGAATGGGGGTGGATGGTTTAATACCACAAAGTTTGTACAGGACAGGAAGCTGCAGCTTAACCCCTTGTCACCTGTCATCAGAGCTCCTTATCCTGCCACGCCTCAACAGTTGTGGCCATCATGTCACAGCTGGAAAAATACGAAAATACAGACGGACAGGCGGACGGACGGACGGACGGACGAGTGGACGGACACCAGAGTGATATACAGACGGACGGACGTACGGACGGACGGACGGGCGGACGAACAGCAAAGACAGACGAACGGACAGAGAGAGACAGACTGACAGACAGACAAACGGACGGACGGGTGGACAAGCGGTCGAGCGGACGGGCGAACAGTAGACAGGGAATGACATTCGAGCAGACACAATGACAGACAGAACTACCAAGAAAGGCGTACAAACAGACTGACAAACAGAAGGACATATAGACGAACATATAGACGAACGGACGGACATATAGACGAACATATAGACGAACGGACGGACATATAGACGAACATATAGACGAACGGACGGACATATAGATGAACGGAATGACATATAGACGGATGGACACACACAGACAGGTTTACGAACTAAAATTTACAACAGGCCTGTCACATAATACATAACATTATTTCATTTATAATGTTGCCTCAAATACACGAATACGATGAAAAAGAGAAAAAGTTCATTGGTGAAATTAGGTTTTTAAAAAGTTATCATTTTTATTAAAATTTGAAAAATGGACAAAGGTTTTTTACAGAATAACGACAAACTTTTGATTTTATTAGATCATGTCATGGTGCATAAAATGGAATATAATAATAAAACCTTCCCCGACGCATGTTGTTTGGACAATTAACCGATAAGTTTACCAATTTAGCCTGGGAAACTTCCCGTATTTAAAGAAGGATAATTGAATTAACCAGATTGAAAGTGTTCAACAGAAGCTTTAACTGAGATTATCTGGCTCAAAGCGCCCATGTTACGCTTGTTTATTAAATAATTGTTTGACAACAACGTTTTTTAGAAAGTTTCATATTAAAAGTATTTATCACTAATAACATGCTGCATTACAGAGCGAAAATATTAATAACACATTCCAATATTAACGTTATGAACATCAAAGAAATAAAAAACATTCAATATTGAAAATCTTTTTTGTGGGTGAATTTGGCTTCCGGAAGTAATATTGAATCAAGTGTTATTTACTTATTATATGTGCATGCGGTTTGCTTTTGGCATGCTAGTAATTTTATTTTAGCATATTAAATATAAGTACATTATCTTGAAAAATTGAAAGGAAAATAGAAACAATGTATACTTGCAACAATTATTGTCGGAAAATTCAATTGAACATTAATAAGCATACGGGCGACAGTTACGAAGATATCACTATGGTCAAATTTTAGTCCTATATGCTGGTTCTATGGAAAAGATACATTTAACACAATTGAAATGAAATTTAAATGTTTGAATTATATATTTTCTTGTTTATTTTTTCCCGAACGTATCTGGATAATTCTATTAACTCTACATCATATAGAACTTGGTAGTAAGTACATGTACAGTTGCCCATAAAACATATCTCCAGGTATGGGCACACATTGTGTACTCTTAAAATTTATATGAAACAGATTAATATAATTTATTTGAGAGTAAGTTTAGATAAAACGATTGGCCTAAAATGTATTTCCGTGTGGATATTCAGTGTATATTCTTAGGGTCATTACATATTGCATTCCAGCTTATTTGCTGTGTGACGTTTTGAGGTAACATACGTCTGAGTTTTCTTCCAACAATATTGTAACATCAAGAAGTACTGGCGTATTGGCATCGACATATTGACCATCTGTGTGTGACATGGATACATTAGGACAGTCACAGTAATAAATAAAGTAAGGCTATTAAAGTTTACAATAAGAGATAGACATGTGACATATTAAATGCCACGTAGACATTTGATTGTTGTTTCACAGGATGTCTGAAAACCACTACAATGCAAAACATTCCCAACACGCAGTATGTCCGGGAGATAATTTATATTGCAGCCTGACAGTTTAATTGAAACACAACAGTGGTAATTGCTGAACATGGTTGATGATATCGCAAATTAACTTAACGGAATAGCAGATAAATGGATCTTATATTATGTAAAAACATTTAAGGCACACATCTTAAAAGTCCGTATACTTTATTAGCGAAGATATGATAGCCCAATAGCCTGGTTTATTGAAGTAAGTTTTCTTTAGGTCAAACTTTTTCTGTGTAAATTGGCAGAAAGTGGTCGACATTGAGATATTAATATTCACAGTCAATGTTGTTTTGTACACGTACTGTGATGGAATGTCAAAGGTTTGATCCAGTTATTTAAGGAGCATGATTGCAGTAAACACTACATGTGGGTTCATATTATTGTATTATACTGGGTACCGGACCCGGTAGCGCAATCGGTAGAGCGTCGGCTTCAGGTACGGGAGGCACCGGGTTCGACCCCGGGCCGCGACATACCAAAGTCGTTAAAATGGAAGTGGTATAGCTCCCTTGCTAACGCTCAAGCAAATATATGGGTAGTTCCACGACTGGTTAGCCCGGTGTCAGGATAATATGACTGGGTGTGGTATCATGCCAGTTGTTCACGGCATGCTATACACAGTGAAGGCAGCACTATATCTGCTTCAAGTGGACACCGTCTCCAGATAACTGAAATACTGTTGGTGGGACGATAAACCCAATAAACAAACACACAAACAAACAACAGTTGTGACTTTGACCGAACACAATACACTCTTCAGGTAAATTAACAGTAAATACTTTCGATAAACTCCACGGTTCTTGAATATCGATTTAGTTATGCATAAAATAATACAAATTGAAAGTAATTGCACCTCTTAATTGCCATTTTCTTATCTTTTTCTATCAATCAAAAACAGTAAGAGTTAAAAACAACATATTGCACAACTTTGTCATGTTTAGCTCGCTTCCTACGATACATTTAATCTTTACACTGTTGACAGCATATGTTTCTGACAAACATTGACAAATACTTGTAAAAAGGTCGGGACACTATTTGCTTCATACAGACAAATCGAAAATGTACATTTTTTCAGACTGTTTAGTGCACACGGGTATTATAATTGGGGTGAATAGACATGTTTCATAAATATTTCCGTTTCGGTTTGCAAAACGACTAAATGATGATGATTGATCGAGTATGAAGAGCAACATGTGCAGAAGTATTATTCTGTTTGATGGCAATGTTGTGCAGTTAAATGCGCATATCTTTTCTTCTATTGACACTTGATAACAATCCAAGATATAAGATCATACACTTAAAGAAAGTTTACGAGGTTTGTCATTTAATATGCCAGAAAGATGTTTAAATTTCAAAAACTTTTGTGTTGCCATTACAAACTGGTCCTAATTTCATTGGTCCATCAGTAGGAATTAAATCTAGAAAATAAATTAGTATGCTCATCAAAGTGTATTCACATATCCATAAACCCGACATTGTCAAACCAAATGCTTCTCATGAGACAGGTATGTCGCTTAATCCACGGACAACATGTGTGCGATGACGTCTTAAAAGTTTGACACAGTGGACAGAATGAATCGAGACAGCATTGCGTAGTCTAAGGTTAAAGTGTACTTGCTCGAAGGTCACAAGAACACAACTGACGACGTTCAATGGACAGCGGCACTTGCTTTGTAAATCTTCTTTTGCTTCGCTAGCAGGGAGACTGCCTAACTCAAAGCATTTTCTATACACTTGATTCTCTGCCATTTTGCCATGTCAAACTGTCGGCATGGTCAATGACTCTCACTGGCAGGTCAACGGCGACACCTTATAAGTTGAGAATTGATACCTTATAACAATTGTCAAGATTCTCTATTTTGGAAGTATCTTTCTCTCCAGTCAAATGCCCATTTATATTAACTGTCGGTTCTTTTTCAGTAAAATAAGAAAACGTATTAGATGGCAGGGTTAACCATAAAAATGAAAGTCCCTCAGAATTGTGTGCGCCAGTTAAAACAGGAAAACTTGAGCATGTAAGCAATGATGAAATGGGAAATATATTCATTATGGGAAAATGTGTTCTTTTCTATTTATTTTTGATTTTGTTTGTAGCGTATTTGTTGTGTTTTTATGTTAGAGTTGTGTCTGGTTATCATGAACATAATGAAATAAAAGAAATATTAATGAATCTTGTTCCTTACTTTAAAATACAGTGTTCAGAAGGCAATTGATCTATTGCTCTCAAATATTATGTGTGTGTTTTTTTATTTCTCATTATTATATGGAATATAAGTTGACAAAATTTCCCGATATCATAATGCAATGAATAATTAGTAACTGTCTTAGACTACAAGAAGTGCAATAAAATATATAAAATCAGTTTTCTAACAAAACATTGTTTCTGTATTTAAAGATGACAATGAAGAAACATTTCCACAACAATTATCTCTCGCCGAGTTGATTACTAGACGTTCAGAACAGGCATAACCCATGTGACTATTAGCAGGATGCAAAAAATAATTGGGGTTTGTTTCAAGAGGACAATTAAATAAATTAATTAAACTTGTCTGGTATTAAATGACTTTCAACAGAAAGAGATAGCGAGGCAGAGGGATAAATAATATTAGTCGCTGCAAAGATCAGAGATGGTTAACATTTGATCTTACAGATGAATTTAACTAGTTTCATATATTTTAGGTGATATGGAAAGACATTTGTAAAGATGCCACGCTATTACATTATTCTGTCACCGGATCTACGTGTAACTAGTTCTATAATTGCTGAGATTAAGCAAGGGAAGCTTTATTACTATTACTTGTTACATATTCACTCTAAGAATACGTCATCACTTGGATGTTTTATTTTAAATAAATGTTGTTTTCCGCTGCTTTCATTTGAGAACCCCTCAGGAAGTGCAAGGTTAGAGGTCTGTAAAACTGATTTGAGCACCCCAGTCGGCCCTATTGTCGACTGACCGTTTCAAGGCGGTAACTCTTGGATGTGCTTAGTTTTGTATAATGTCACATATCAGTTTTGTTGTAGCTTTTACATTTAACTGGAATTTAAATACCTTTGAACTCTGCCTTTGAAATTTCAATTTATGTTTAAAAAACTCACGGGACCTTGTCATATCTTAATATAATTTCAACAAGGTTGCTTGTGCTGTCAGACGGTCGTAAAGAATCTCTCCGTGCATGTAATCTATGTTGTCATTTAATTCATTATATCAGAATTGTTATGTGTATTTCCTCTAACGAGTATTTGTACAGCAATATTCCCTACACACGAACAGGGCGCTACAATCTTCTTTTGTGAACATTTAAAACTGTCTCGACGTCACAGCAGGCAACAAGTAAGGAAAGTTCTCACGCATTTTAAAATATTCAAAATCGGGATGTTCTGACATGAATGGTGACGCTTTCTAATTATGCTGACATAAACACGTAGGCAGCTATTATGCGATTCTTTTTTGCAGAGGCACTCAGGACTGTTTCTTAAATCTTACTTTAATAGCAAACCACTTATTCATATACATAATATGTTGAATTTAACTCCTTATTTGTCCACACTACAGAAAACATGTTGAGATAAACTTTAAATATAATCATTCCGACTATCTTACCAGTTTATCCAAAGCTACAATTGCTCTAAAAATACATGCAAACGCCATTAACTTAAGACATGTTTGATTAATTTGTAAAGGTAAAGCCAATCGCTTTATATCTAAATCAAAGACCAACATATAAATGGTCACAGTGGCATTGCATAAAAGAGATGTTGAAAGCTGATCTCGATGCCATATTGACTGGTGAAACTGGCCTGATAAAAACTGTATACTTAGGATACAACAAAATGAGCATCAGAGCAGTACTATGTAATACAAAACGAAACATTTTAATTCTAGTGAATACTTACGCTTATCACCAATACTTAGAATTTCATATATTGACACTTTCTTCAGCGCCTGAACTACTGCACAACATAGAACAAGTTTACGAATTTATCTTCGAAATAAATCAAAATCACAAAAGGGTAATCAAAGTGGAGAGAGACAATAGGACAAGAGTCGTGCAATTATTTCTGCTGTATCTCACTAACGAACACAGCCCGTGTTTACATTTTGAAGTTAAATTGTTCGGTGTTCCACGTCTCAACATGACTTAATAATTAAGAACAGCGGCACGCCTCTCTATATATAATTAAAATCCTGAAGCCTATGCGCTCACTGACGGTATCTTAAACATACGGTTATAATTATATATAAACCACACATTACTATATGCAGATCACCGAATGAGCACCGAATCACAATCTCACAATACATGGGGTCGTTCGCTCAAGTCGCTAAAATCCTAAGTAAAACTGTTATTTTGTTGCATTCTTGTGTTTAGTTTTACCGGTGACTATTATAATAACAACATAAAGATGTAAGTCAAACTAAATTATTATACAAAAGACATGAGAATAACTTCCGATCTCTAAAATTTCTCAAACCTATCGTATGTTATCTACCTGATCTCTCTCTCTCTCCTCTCTCTCTCTCTCTCTCTCTCTCTCTCTCTCTGTATATATATATATATATATATATATATATATATATATATATATATATATATATATATATATATATATATATATATATTCTACCTTTGGCGTGATTCTAGGGTGATATGCAGACATTTTTCACATTTTTCAGTTGTGTTGTCGTTTTTGTAGTTAGTACCGCACCGTCTGGATCGTCTACGTCATAATGAATCAAACAGACAGTTTAAAAGGCTAAGCTGTGAGCTTGATTTGCGATAATGTAGTTATTGTGTTGCTATGACTACTTTTAAAATCAAAATTAATGGTTAAAACTAGGGATGTCAAAGGATACTATATTTGGTATCCGGATATCCGTCGAACGATCCGAACGGATATCCGGATATAAATCTTAGTTATTTCTGATGTTGCAGTCGGATGTGTGCGTGTGTGTGTGTGTGTGTGGGGGGGTTTCTAACGTTTCCATTGACATAATTAAATCGTCATTTTAATGGAAATAATTAAATCAAAATTTCCATAGGCATAGGCACTTCATCATTTTAATAATTAATGAAATACGAACAATAAAACACGTTTAGTAATTTTAATTCACAATAAAATGAATACATCAAACATAAATCTGATCAAAAAAAAACATGCGTACATGCGTCACATCAACTTGCAGTAGTACATTTTGCGTTGGATTTGTCTACGGACCTCACAAAATGTCGCCAAACATCGGACTGAAGATTGGAAGGCATAACTAATGATTTGTTTAGGAAGTGGTTGTGAATAAGTCAAGACCACCGTGATCGAATGAAAACATAATTAATTCATCAATTCATTTATACAATCCAAACGGACATAATTAAACGGGGGATGCTCAAAATCCCCTTGATCATAATCCCCTTGGTTGATAAACGACATAGTGATCGAAATCCCCTCAACAGAAATGACAGGGTTATCATAATCCCCTTGGCAAAAATAAAGGGGTGGTCATAATCCCCTCAGTGGGTAGTCAAAATCCCCTCAAATAATGTGAAATGGTTGGGAAATTTCTTAAGATTTTTTTCTTATTTTTCTTTTTAGTTCAATGAATTTAAGAACCAACAAGAATTGCTGAAAAAAAGAGAAAAGCATACAAACAATTAAAAGGTGTATGTTTGTCACAGCCAGTTAATAATGACACCCTTTATTGATGTTATTATTGCTGAGAAAATTGTAAAATACAAACAAATAAATGATAGTTGATTATAATTAATCATTGCAATTATAGTTATATGTAACAAACAATCAATTAATCTTTGCAATGATAAACACCTTTAAAGGCAAATTTGTTGCACACTAGCTTTAGATCTTTCCAGATAATAACTTAAAATGAGGCTTCTTGGGTGCTCTGGGACAGATTATCAGAATAAAATAATGTCGGTGCTAAGTAAATTCTGTGAATGTGCTAACATATGTAAAATGTGCTGTCAGAAAATAAATAAGAGTGAAATATTATGTCTGGTTTTAAGCCTATGTTTCTATAGGCATGTTTCTGTCTGAAAATTACATCAGTGAGCTTTATATTAACATGAAAATGACAACATTGGAGTATTATAAAGAAATTTGAGATTTAAAAAATGATATATTCGTACCATGTTTTCTTAAATTCATTGGTTAAAAAAATAGACAAATTTTGAAGTACAAATGTATATTTTATGCTGAATGAAAAACAACATGTTTGCACCAACATGAGGTCAACTTTATTTTTATGTTCAAACTTTATTATGAAGGAACCAGGAAATGAAATCCTTTTTAAAATACATCTTACCCAGACCAATTATGTATTAGAAAGATCTTTATTGTCTCCATCGCAAAAGTCTACAAAAGCAGACACATTGATCCCCTAATCAGCTCCCCCTAATCAATACAATCACGGTCTCCAAATATTTTATTGCTAAAGTATACTCCATACTCTTTCCTCTACTCAATGTAACTGCTGTTTGCAACATTTCTTTATGTAACACAATAGTTTAGCTGGAGTGACAAAAGATCAAAGGAAAAAGAATATTGAGTAAAGGGGGTTGTTTTTCACAAGTTGAGGGGATTTTGACCACCCCATCATTTTTGCCAAGGGGATTTTGACTATCCATCAAGGGGATTATGAACACCCTGTCATTTCTGTTGAGGGGATTTCGATCACTATGTCATTTTTCAACCAAGGGGATTATGATCAAGGGGATTTTGATATACACTCTAATTAAACATGAGTAACTGATCTTTGCCGACAAACCTGTTAATTGTCTACATAATTGTTGCTCTATCTCGTCTTAATAAAGCCGAACTAACAAAATTAAAGATAATAATCCTTAATCAAAAAGAATAAATAAGTTATAGCTTCAAACAATGGCTGTTAATTGGCAAATTATTATACATAAGCTTTAGCACATTTCTAAAACTGTGAAGATCATCAAGAAAATTCAAGATAGTATTCGCTAAACAAAATGGATCAGTAGAAGCTTCAAACGTTGGCGGCTAATTATCATGTTATTATACATACCATCATGCTTTAGCACATTTCTAAAACTGTGAAGCCAAATATACAATACTGCGTGTCATCACCTGTCACCACCTGTCGATAATCCGTTACACCTGCGTATGTGTGAAATCACACTGACACGACAGCAGAAAGATAACTTAGCAAAATGGCCAAAACATTTAATTAAATGTTTAAAATATTTCATTTTAAAGCGAATATCCGGATACCAAAGTCGATTCGGATATCCGACGATTCGGACGGATATCCGGATATACGGATATCCGTTGACATCCCTAGTTAAAACGTTTAAGAGGTGGAAAAACTTTACTGTACTTAAGAAGAAAATATTATGAAATTGGAACACTTTTGTGTTGCTCTGTGTTGTCTGTCATGGGTACAATATATTGCTTTTCAGAATACAGACAAATAAAGATAAAGAGATATTACGACCCTTTTAGCCAGGGAAAAACAGTATTTCAAAATTTTAGGATGATTTATTACAATGAACAGAAGTACGTGTGAAGATATACCGTAGGAGACCATTATGCCAAGAGAAATACGTATAGAAATAATTAACATGCCTTAAAGTCATTTGATCTGTTCACATTGTTCATGGCAGACGTTGCTTGTGCAATCATTATAGAACAGCATGGCCACTGGCACACCTATTTCTAGTTACTGTTAACTCAATCAGAAAGTCTTTAGCAGATAAATGGCGACCGAATCTGCATTAGCCGTTATTATCAATACGATGCCGATACAAATAATCACCTTACTGTTGTGAAAGCTTTAAGCCAAGTGGGAATATTGATGCATTTATAATTTAGCATTGTTTGCTTTTTATGCGTTGTTAAATATTATACATGGTTGACTGATGGTCCCCAGTACAAAAAAATGTACTTTTTACATGAACACGTGTATTTCGTGGAATATGTGTTTTGTAGCAATTGTTTCATTAACTGGTTACTATATCATCTAAAAATGAATTCCACTTAAAACTTAATCAAGTCCTCATTTTTATCATCACCTTTTAGGTGTATATTACGTGCTTGAATATATGTAAATATTTGAATGTATATAAAAAGAACTATGTAATATAACAATGTGATGGCAGTTTTATGTTACAGAATTAAAATGTTAAGTCATTTTATATACGATCTAAATTTGAAACACAATTCCAATTATTCCAAACTTTCCTGACCAACATAATAAAGGATAATTTCTCGAGTTTTCACCGATTAATTGTGCGTCAAATAATATTAAACTACGCATTGAGCTTTGTTTATAATTCCAAAACGAATAAATAAAATGCTCGTAAACGTAATATTTGTCTAGACACTGCAACATACAATGGCATTATAGTTTGTTTGTCGCTTTAGATACTTGATTCGAGTTTTTTAGAATAAATGTAAAGATACGGTAAAATTTTCCGTCTATCTCAAGTTATTTATCACACGGTAAACAGAACATAAACACCATACTTATTAAAATGTTAATATAAATGACACTGTTGTTCTGTTTCCATAAGCACGTGTGTGCCTGAGCATAAAATAGTCCAACAACGTTCAAGCAGTCCAAATAGCTACTTTAAACGAGAAAAGGCTTCAATAAAGTCACACATGTAGAATATAGTTTACTTTGTCGACTTGTACGGATGTTTGTGAATATATGAAAAGTCCTATGAGCATTGCAACATATACCAAACTCCTAAAATGCACAGGACAAAGATATTTCACATGCTAGCCGATTGAAAAGAAAGAACAAATTTGTGATGAGTCATTTAACGAAAAGATTAACCCGACAGTTACCGCCTTGGAACGGTAAGTCGGCAATGTGGGCCGACTGTGGTGATTAACCGGTTTTACAGAGCTCTAACCACGCACCTCCTGATTGGTTTCTCAAATGCAAGCAATGAAAAGAAAGCAGGTCTATTTGAATACAAAATGTCCAAGCGCTGATGTTTACTTTAATCAGTAATGACGAAAGTTAGGACGTCATTGAAAAATAATGTCCACATAGTGTCTAGAAAAGAAATGGATATCCTTTCGATTATAAAAACTAAACAAAATGGTTGATTATAAGTGAAATTAACTTTGAATCAAGAAAAAACATGATAAGAAAGAGTAAATGGTTGTAGCATCATGTTCATGTTAAGATGGAATTGAGGAACCAAAGTCCAATGTCCATCAAAGGAAATACACGGTACAATCCTTATAGGATGAATTAAATGACAACATAGATTACATGCACGGGGAGATTTGTTACGACCGCCACACTGCACAAGTAAAGTTGCTGTGTTCATGAATACGAATATATAAAGTCCTATGAGCATTGCAACATATACCAAACTCCTTAAAGGCACAAGACAAAGGTATTTCACATGCAAGTTAAGTAAAAAGCAAGAACAAGTTTGTGATGGTCGGTTTCCCATTAAACAATATTCACCAAAATTTCGGCGAAACTTTATTTAAATACTAGTAAGCGATTGGTATTTCTATGGGAACCAAATGTGCACCATTGCTTGCAGATTTGTTTTTATACTGCCTTGAACGGGATTTCATGTTAACTTTATCCCCTTTTAACCAAAGCCACACTATAGATGCTTTTCAATTCAGCGGCACGCTAACTTGACGATATTCTGATTATAGATAACCCTTTCTTTTCTCATATGATCCATCTGATTTACCCTCCAGAACCCTTAATAAGGCAAATAACTGACTTTTAAATGCAGCATTTCTAGACATTTACATCGTTATTTCCAATGACAATGTCTCTGCTAAAATCTATGACAAGAGTGATCATTTCAATTTTAGTATTGAGAATTATCCATACCTTGACAGAGATTTACCTCGTGCTACCTCCTATGGTATTTACATATCCAGACTTACAAGGTTTGCACTAGTTTTTACTAAAGTAAAAGATTTTAATGCTAGAAGGCGTTTTCAAACTTCTTTCACCAAAATAATTTTATTGCTTCAAAGTATAATAGCAGTATGAAAACACTTATGCTGCAAGGCATAAGCCATCTTGCATATAATGGAAATGTTTTATACAAGTTAAAGATAATCAAGGGTCTCAATAACCTTTCTGACCTCTTAACAAAACGTATCAGAAAATTTATTGCTAACGGTTACAACACGGGAATAATTCGTTGTACTGCATTGCGAGCAAATGACCCTTTTACAGTCAAGGCATTACACTGCTTTTAAATTAAACGATTCCGGACAGGTAGTTGAGACTTTATAAAAACAGTGACTTAAAGCCATAATTGGACAGTCACTGTGGGACTTTTTGTCTCTTCATCTCTCCAGTCGTGCCCTATATAGGTGATACAACTGTCTCCATACCCTTTACGTGAGATTGCACAGTAGGTACAACATCAGGATTGTTGTACCTTTATTATAAAATATGCCAATTGCGGATAACTCTTCTGCTTTTTATTATATATGTTTCACTTTGCCGGGATATTTAATTTACACTGTTTGTTTGATAGAAATAGCTTCAGGAAGTCGAGGTAAGAGCCCTCCACAAACCAGATTTAAGCACCCCAGTCGGCCGTTTGCCGACTGACCGTTCCAAGGTGGTACAGGGGTTGTGTGTTATGTCTCGTCTCTGAGTTTTGTCACATTTACATTTACCCTGTTTGCCTTGGTCTAGAGGTAGTTTAGATTTAAATATATGTGGTTATTTTGATAGGACCTTTCTTATTTACCTATTCAGCAATTAAAGAAAATAAATTGTCTTGGCATTCAGACTAATCGTTAAATGTCATTCAAACGTTATGTGTCTGTATATGCTGTGTAACATTAAAGTGATTCAAGATATACTCTATCAACTGCGAAAGTACTTTACGCATTTTAGCTGAGAACATTCAGCTCTATGAAAATTAGATGTTAGGTAACGAAGTTTATACCACGATAAAACGAAAAAAATGACATTCAATAATCAATTAAACACACATTCGCTTCTCTGGCAGGAAATCTCACTTACTTGAACTTTTATTTTTACACATTAGGCTCTACCAGCAAATGATAGTAAACTGTCGAAATAGTGGATCTTTCAACTTGGCCTTCGCCTAGCAAATACAAGAGAAACACGCCTATTGCAGTATTTTTGTGTCCGATTAAAAATATCAGTATATATCTACCTCTACCAAAGATAAAGAAAGAATCTACATAAAGAAACAATGAGAAGATAGCCCCTTTAATAAGGTGTCAATGAAAATGAAAAGAAATTTGAACATATTAGCATGGCAATGACGAAATACATAATAACCCACATAATAACCCACTTGGGTAAATTATTATTGACTTTAGTTGTATTTACATTTATTGATTTGATTTTACTTATCTTTATGTAGATTGTTTGCTTTTTATTGGGGCCGAGTTAATTTTGGAAATAAGATTCCATTTAAAGAAATAATGCTGCCTAGCACTTATGATACTTCCGTTTTTATTAAAATAAAAATATATCTCACTTACAAAGAAAAATCTTTCTGAATGTGACTTTGCTAGTTTTATCAATGGTTTTAAGTTTACATGGAATTAAACTGGTCAATGTTATTTTGCAATAGTGTTTACAATTAACATTCAATTATCTAACTCGTAAAAAGTGCAACGATCTACAGTTTAAGCTTTTTCTTCTCTATCTTAAAACAGTGCGTGCCATCTCTAATCATGTATGTCCGTAACCTATGGTTATTAGTGTACAGAACATAATGGTAATGCACAATGGCACGGACAACAGTGTTTCCGGCTGTGATGATTGTTTGACGTTCAGGCGAGGCATCAATTAGCAAAATACAGATAACAGCGGAATACGACAATAAAGGATTTCGCTTAGACTACACCATGGTAAATCAATTTCGATGGTCTGAAAATTTGTGTGATATTAATTCTAAAAGTTCTCAATGTTAAAATTGCTGTAAAACATCTATAACTCAGATTATCTGATCTACTCATGAAATGTAACCAAATATTAATTTGAATGAATTGGAAATTCATTAATTGTATATAAATAGCACAATGGTATGTTACGCCTTCGGTGATTTCAAAACAATTGTTGTTTTTTTCTCGTCCGAAGTACACATTACGCGAAAAATATTTCAACGTAACAGTAAGAGCTTTTAAACAAATTCCCACAATTATTTTAGAGGCAAGCAGCCTTACGTTTTAACTCAATTAAGCTTTAGGCGTAGGTAGAGATTAGTTTACGTTTGGTCACCTCATCCAATTTCAAAGATGGAGTACATTTTCAGAGGTGAGAGCAATTTACAGAACTGGTGCCTGGGTTATTTCTGTCTGCAATTATTTGTCACAAGTTTTTTGTTTAATTTATAAAACAATCGAATTGAAGCATGTTGTCAATGGAAAGACGTTTGTCTTTGGTTGTTTCACAAAAAGATTGAATGTAATATTAAAAACATTTCATTTATTAATAATGTTTAGTTTGTACGATGTAAATTAATTTTTATCTTCTTTAACAATACACATTTTTCAAAACCTCATTTCGTACATACATTGGTTTGGCTTATTTTCCTCGTGAACTTTTCCTGAATCATTTATGTTTAATCGTGTCTGTAAGAACCATTACTTGGTTCTGCTTTTACGTGCCTTTTATATTGACAATAAATAAAGTTCTAAATGCATTTATAAAATATATTTTTATAGTGATTTGGTGGGACGTAACGTGCGTCACCGACGCTCGTCTATGACGTTATTTAAAAGAAAATAGCGAGCTTAGGGACGCTGCCGCCCTGCGATCGCCGAAGGTCACTTCCGACATTACGGTGTTGTTTCTGTTTTTTAAAATAAAAAGTTTCTAAATCGTTGGAAATTAGAAACGCTTTATGAGAAGAGACCAAATATTCGTGACGTGATGTGATGTGATGTGATAAAACGCAACGTCTATGAATAAAGTTGTAAAACAGGAGAATCCCATAATTCAGTTTATTATGACTAGGGGACAATTGCACTTTACCGGTACGTAGTCAAATGCGGAAGTTCTTCTGTTTCTAAGGCTGTATATAGAGCAGCGAGATCTAGCTCGTCGATCTCGTTAAATCGGCCATAAAATGCAGCAATAATGCAATTTTCGAATATTATTGTACATCGGGAGCGACCGTTCCCGAACCCCCGTTTTAAAATTTGAAGCGAGAGAAATGATGGCGGATGAAATCTTTATATGTCTTGTTCACCGTAGGACAAAAGTGCATAGATATCTTTATAATATAACTGACGATAAGACTCAAATGAAAGAAGCAAGTGTTCTCCATTTATATTCTTAATTAACAAACAGGTTTAACTGCTTTCCTAAGACAACAAGACGTTGCACAAATGAAGATTTAACCAAATGAGGACGTGCTTCTTGAAATGTCATTTCATTGAGCTATCGATAAAATGTCGTTTCTCTTTTTTCTAGTAAACTTTGGTGCTGTCAGGAAGTATAAACTATAAACATTTTTCTTTTTTCTGTCGGTACCTTTATCGAGTGAGCCGCAGAAGAATCTTCCTCTGATTGAATTAATGACAAATTAATGTATTTTCTCCCAGACTCTGTAGCTTTGGTAACTGCTGATATAATTCATTTGACAACCTCCATTAACTTTACGTTTTGTCATGTCACCAATGGCAATAAAGCGATGCTTATTAAGGTTTTATGTTGCAAATAAAGCACAGATTATATCATTAATACGAGAACGGAGACTAATAAATGATGTTGACATTCTACGATTCTTACTCTCTAACATGTATAATTTATTTCCCATTCATTTAGAACTGGCTAATGTTTGGCTATTAGTCCAAGTAAAACGATGTACATGCTAAATATGTTATTGCAAAGTCATTACATGTATTTTTGCTGGCTAACGCATTTAAATAACTTTGAGAGTATCGAATAAATTGTTATGATCATATAGATATTTTTTGGCTTTTAAGTAATCTGTCAGGCACACGTATTAGTGTTTTGTGGACTGCATCTTTATATTGTATATATTCTTGTGAACTTTTATCAGACATTGGAAGCAAACATATCTGTACAGTTATTTACAAATACGTCAAATGGAAGGTGTTTTCTTGTCTTGAATAATTGTAAATACAATTTTATTAACAACCAAACTACGAAAATGGCAGCATTTCTTGCAAAATAAATGTCAAGGATTTATTATAACAAAATGGGTTTCTTAAGAAGGAAAATGGGTTACATAATTAACATTTGGGACTTATATAAACTGATACGCTGAACGTCAACTGACATATTTACATTTAACAAGAGACATTCACAAAAGAACCGAATTAACGCATAATGGTTTATTATTGAACAAATTACTTCATTGCCACACATACAACCACGATTAGCATTTTATCCTATGTGGTTCTGATTATTTTCAGCGTAGCATATCCTCATTTTATCTTATTTTTTATCTTTTTATTGTTTTGTTTTTTTATTTATTTGCCATGGTTAATACTGCAATAATCTAATTATGCTATAAGAAAATCTGACAAGTATGAGTATTGCAACATTTTTAAAACTTGAAATGTCACAGGACAAAGGTATTCACATGCAAGTCAAGTGTAAGAGGTACAACATAAATCTGACGAGACATTGTACTAAAGAGAGCAAACCCACTGGCTACCTTTTGGAACAGCCAGTCGGCAAAAGGACCATCAAGGGTAATACTCATTAAAACTATCTCAATAAAGATTCATTTACTCGGTATATTTACACTGTATATTGAAATATTAATTTATGTTTTGTTTACGATAAAATAGCTATAGATATACGGCAACAACAAGAAAATGAACAATATGTAAAAGTTTTTGTATTGTGTTGTGTTGTGTTGTATTGTATTTGATTGTATTGTATTGTATTGGCAGCAGGAATTGGCAATTTCCAAGTTATATGTAAGTTAACAATAACAAAAAAGTCGATATGTTTAAAGCCTTTACGCGTATTGTCGATTTTAACTGAACAGAAGATAAGAAAATGCCTCAGACATCAAAGTGCCACTTTTAACATACTTGTAACACCTCCCACATGTTATAGCTTCCCGTACTTCCCATATAAGACTTATTTACTCACTAAAGCAAGTCGACACCATGTGCCTTTGGCCATTTACAAAAGAGCGCATGACCAAAACCAACAGCAAGATAAAAACGTTGTTTTAAACAGGATAGTATTTGCTTTATATAAACGGGTCTCGGATCAGCGAATATTCTTTTGAGCAAACACTTAAGTGCTCAATGGTATTATAAATAATAATAAATTAAATCACCAATGTATTACCAACGTTGTTTAAAAGTGCAAAATGTTCTAAGGTATGACAGTATATGGTGAAATCGATTAATACTTGAAATATGTTTTCGAAAGTTCCATACACAGCACACACAGAAGCGGCATTCTGTTCAATGGTTTTGCTATTAAAGATATGCACATGTTATCTCCTATTGGCACTTAGTAACAACGCACTCTGTCTAGCAGTGTATATAACAAAATACTTTCAAAACTGACTCATCTCTCAGCCAATACCCATTTTATAATGCTCAGTTTGACATTGTAGGTGCATTGGTTTAGTGAGAAAGTGAGAGGAAACAAAATAGTGAACCAGGCAGATTGCTGAGAAAGTGAGAGGAAAGAGAGCAATGAACCAGACGGATTACTGAGAAAGCGAGAGAAAATACAACAAGAAACAAGACAGATTGATGAGAAAGTGGAGAAAGTGAGAGGAAGGAGCAGGACAAATTGAAGAGAGAGTGAAAGGAAAAAGAGCAAGGAGCTAGACAGATTGATAAGAAAGTGAGAGGAAACAGAGCAAGGAACTTGACAGATTGATGAGAAAGTGAGAGGAAGGAGCCGGACCGATTGACGAGAGAGTAAAAGGAAACAAAGCAAGAAATTAGACAGATTGATGAGAAAGTGAGAGAAAACAGAGCAAGAAACTAGACAGATTGATGAGAAAGTGAGAAAGTGAGAGGAAACAGAGCAAGGAGCCAGACAGAAGGAGTCTTATAAAGCCACATTTCCTGTAAGGTGGTCATGATGGATATTGGTTCTTTCGTGTTGGCTCGATAAAGATTCAAAACATCAAAGGCTTCATCTTAAGGAAAGCCACAATTTTATTATTTCGATTAGAAAAAAACTACACAAAAGTGGTTGATTATAAGTGAAAATAACTTTTTGAAACAAGAAAAAACATGATCAGAGAAGAATAAATGGTTGTAGTATCCTGTTCATGTGAAAATGGAATTGAGGAACCATTGTCCAATGTCCAGCAAAGGAAATACACGTAACCATTCTTACAGGATGAATTAAATGACAACATAGATTACATGCACGGACAGATTTTTTACTTCCGCCACACTGCACAAGAAATATTGTTGTGATAATGAATAAGAACATATGACAAAGTCCTATGAGCATTGCAACATACCAAACTCTAAAGAAGGCACAAGACATTTGTTTTGCAAGCAGGAAAGCTCTCTTACGATGTTTATACACGTAAGCCTCAAACTCCGGCAGTGGCAAATTGCCGGAATGTTTGTCATTGACTCTTACCACATTGCCATCACCGACAACTTACGTATAAAACAGTAATAATTCTAAAGTAAATGTTTTAAGAGTTATCTTAGTCCAGATTAAGTGACGGTTTATTCAAAGTGCCCGCTCCTTCTGAAGACAAAAGAAAACTGTCTAATGACAAGGGAAAGCATAAAGCTGATTTGTTGTTTCGTGTAAATATACGTCTATAATTCAACTTTTATCAAGCTAATAATACTGTTATGAAAAAGAAATATAACTTCGATTATCGATTATTTTTAAAAAAAAAATCTAACTACAAAAGTAATATGATTTCCGAGAGAATGCCTTCAGTTATTATAAATGTCTGAATATGAGATTATATTATAACGTACTTACAAATAAATCGCGATCTTTGCATAAAAGCAGTGTAGTGACCTACATGTGTTTGCGTTTAAACACGGTTCTGTAAAGTGTTTTTCTCTGTATTGAAAGATTGCATGACTTTTCTTATTATTTCAGTTATCTACATTTGCTTGTGCGCAAAACATTAAAGTTATGTAAAGAAACTACGCCAACAAATATTCATCACTGTGATGATTATAAAGCATTCACGCAGGGCACTATATAGCAAAATCATTTAAGAACAGCAGGACACAACGATAAAACGGAACACAATCAATTACGATAGTCTGCAATTGTTCTAACAGTTGATTGTCTCAGATGGAAGAGATGGAAATTATCAGTTAACACTTATAGAATCAACGATTGTATGTATATTTTAATCTTAATTGGAAAAAATATACAATTTGACGTTGTAAATTCAAAATGATTTTTTTATTTACAACAATAATTCCAAATCGAAGGAAAAAAATAACTATAAATAATGACAAATCCTGCGTAATCAATAGCAGTTTTAAAAAACGCTTGCCCGTGTAATGGCTTACAAGTGTTTTAGTTGCAAATGGAAAATATATATAAAGTGAATAGCCTTATCGAAGCGACTTGTAATCTTAAAGTAATTGACCTTTTTTTTCATAAAACAAAGAATGTGTTAAGCATGTGTTAAGAGCTTATGTTCACCAAGGGTACATTTGTATATTTTGGACGATGTCTTACGCTCAAAGCAGCGATGTACAAGTAGATAATATAATTGTACAAGTACCTAAAGGTCTGGGTGTCATTCTTCATTTTTGTAAATGACTTCCAAAAAGATGGTTCAAGTTCTGTAAACTCAAGTGTAATGAATTCAATAAAGAAGTTCAACGAAAGATAAGGATATAGAATTTGGAATACTGTTTACAGCTACTGGGAGACTACCAGCAGGATGATTCCTAACCTTAATTAAGCTCACGATGAGCGAGAACACTTTCTGTCTGTACAGAAAATCTAATTTCTAGCATGGAACGCTTTTTCATAGGCGACAAAATGTTCGGAAAAAGTCATGTTCTCAAACTGTTTGCTGATTTCATATAGATAGACACTTTGTCCAGACGAAATGATATCTTTCTGGTTCATGGACACTATATAAGATTTGTTAGCATCGCATCAAGAATTCTGAGGATAAGAATAGTAGTGAAAACCAAGCAGTGAACACCTGACCTGATACTTCAGCAGTGTTCTTATATTTGCTTGAGCATTAGCTATAGAGCTATACCACTACCATTTTACGACGATGGTATGCAGCGGCGCGGCTTGGAATCCTGTGCCATTCTTACATATGGCTGGATGCGACGTTTTACAGGCTGCGCTACAAGGTCTGGTATAAAGTAATGTTGCTGTTTTTCTAAATCTAGAAACAAACTAAAGATAGGTTGACATGCTCAATGTATATGCGACGATTTACGTTGAAATGTACAATCATCTGATTAAACAAACTCTCACCAAAATAGTATTCCCGGCTTTTTTATTTAACGAAATTATAAATGCAATATCCTGTACTTTTGCTAATGGCTTTTGTCATACAGAAACATAGTTACACATAACATACTATTATATTACTGAGAACGATTTCAGAAGCATATCGATTAATTGTTCGAGCTTAACAGTTCATCGCACCTTTAATACAAAAGGATGCTTAAACTTAGACGCCTAGGTATGTAAGAATGTAATAAAAGATGTATCTGTGGTATTTTTAAGCCGTGACTGATAGCCATGAACGTTATGGCAGAATCTAAATAAAAACTGAAAAGTTATATATATTGTGAACTTGGATATTAATGTTTCTGCTTTTTTTTGTTGTTGTATGTTGCTTCAGATATTTTCTTTTATTCCTTTGGTTGGTCTTTTGTTTCAACGTACTTTGTGTTACACAGGTATAAAAAAGGAAAAAGACTTCAAGCGTGTATCTAGGTAGAACACCGAGGCATTGCTGGTCAGCTCGAAGACCGTCCCATATGAAAGTTCTCGCCCAGACACAAACTCATGCGTCGAGCGGCTGAGGAGGTGAATAAACAAGTAGGATTTCAGTAACATTAACTTATATCCCATGTTGACATGTATTTGACACCTTTAGTAAAACCAGTTATGTTTTGTTAAACTGAGCTTCTTTCAATTATAATCTATATGAAATCTTCCTAATTGATCTGGAGATATATATTCCTATCCAATCAAGTTTTACTGCATTAATGATAGGTTAATGTCTTTACAGCCAGATTTTACTATCTGCTGAAAGAATCATTTGACAACCGAAGATCTAAACAAAAGGGCAAAAGGACCGAATGTCATCCATAATTCCATAAATTGCTTGAGTGCCACACATACCTGAAGGTACGAAGAATATTGCTGCCAAATTGGTGTTGCTTCTGTTTCGGCGTCTAACCACGTTTTGAATGTCTTAATGTGCTGTCGCAAGGCAAGCCCAGGTGAATAACACAGCGTCTCGGATTGGTGAAAATTACCAACTGCATCTAGCAACTTCTGTACGTAAGAAACATCACACTGAACCATCGTCATATACGCGCACACTATGTTCGAAAGCCTGTCGCTCCCAGAGTACCTTCGTTTTTCGGCAAGTATAGTACTTTAGCAACACGCTTTGGTGATGACTGTCTCCCACCTTCTGCCTGTATTGACTCACTACACTGGTGTGTAGACTTCATATTCTTATATTAAAGTTAGCTGTGCAACAGTTTTACTTAGAAGAGGTAAGAAGTGCAGTTAGTTAAGTTGAACGACTTCTTTTTGCATTTATGATGCAGTAATGCAAAGGTATGTACCAAGAAATTGAACCGATTTAAATAATTTATAAAAATATTCAACTAAACAAGCACTGCAAACTTTATTGTGTTATACACAGGGTAAGTTTTATGATTTTGAAAGTGGATATCATATAAGAAGAGAAAGGTACGGTATTCAACATCTGAAAAACAGTTTCAGAAAATGTATTATATATTCAGTGTCAGTGCAATTTAGTTCGAACTTATATACTGATGGCTACCTATGACATTAAACTCAACATTTGACACGAAAGGTATTCCTGCTGCAAATTAAAACGCTTGGACGCATCGATGTCGGCAAGTTGTTGATTGATCAATTACCCACTACAATGACCGCCATACAAGCGCGACGCATGTCACTTCAGAAGGTGTGAAAAGTTCTGACCGCTCGCTGTTGCATGTCCTCAAGCAACGATTAATTGACTTTGTGGTCTCTAGAAGTTATTTGATTGATTAAATCCATCGTTCTATCCTTTCTCGATCAAATGAATCTTTATTATAATTGCTAAAGAACAAGTTCTGAGGGGACCTGCGGACTTCCTCTCATTACACAATTTTCTCGTTCTTTTGAATCTCGCTCGATCGGGATGTCAATGTATATTGAACTCTTGATTTATATTTTCTTAACAACAACAATAGCGTCATCTCCCACACGTTATCACCTGACTCCTGTTAACATTTCACAAACGTTAGTTTTGTCACAAAAGATAAATTCAGTCTCTATAGAAGCAAGTTTACACTATGTGTCTATTGGCATTTAAAATATAAAAGAAAAAAAATAGCGCATAAAGATATAAAATAGAAAATTATTACTAGAACTGGATAATATTTGCTTTATTCGAACATGTTGAAGCATTGCATATGTGTATATAATGTGTCAACATTGAAATGTAAAAAAAATACGAAAGAAACCACAGAACTTCAGAAAACAACCCAAACCAACATACTTAATGTAATATTGTTAAGAGTAAATACGTTTCAAAAAACATATAATAAAAGCAGAGAATTTATCCGCAGTTGGCATATTATATAATAAAGGTACAAAAATCCCGATGTTATACCTACTGTGCTATCTCACGTAAATGGCATAAAGACTGCTCAAGTTGTCTCACCTATATATATATATATATATATATATATATATATATATATATATATATATATATATATATATATATATATATATATATATATATATATATACTGATGGTTCAAAGACGGACATTTACGTTGGCTGTGCCTCTGTAAGAAATAGCCACTGCATTAAATAAAGACTTCCTAACAACTCGTACATCTACCGCCGAAATCCATGCTATAAATCTAAGCCTTGATTTTATTTCAGAACATTCCGGTGAAAAGTATGTTATATTTTCAGACTCATTATCTGTATTCAGAGCATAAATTCACTGAATTATTCAAATCCACATGTTCGCACTGTTCTTGTCAAACTTCACAGTTTATATGACGCTAACGAAATCTCCTTCTGTTGGCTTCTCAGTCATGTAGGCATACGAGGAAACGAGGATGCAGACAATAATGCAAAATCTGCCTCAACCCTCACTGAGACAAATATTTGCATCCCACACACTGATTTCTAATCACTCATTAGCCGATATATTTAAACTAAAAGGCAAACAAGTTGGGACAATACTGTCGATAAAAAATTTCACCAATTAAACCTAACGTCGGTGGCAATGTCTCCTTTTGCAGAGAAAATAGGCGGGAGGACGCGGCTCTTACCCGCTGTCGCATTGGACATATGAGACTAACTCATTCGTATCTTTTAAAAAGAGAAGTTCAGCCTGTACGTGTTCCTTGCAAGGAACACAGACAGTTAATCATATTTTATTACATTGTATCGACACAGACCGTATTCGGTCCAAGTATTTTAATGTCAATAACATGTGTATTAACTGTTTAAGACAGTGTCGTATTCTAAACTTGTTTGCTTTCTGAATGAGATTAGTATTCCTAATAAGTGATAATTTTTTTAACTGTTTATTTAGCAACCGTTATACATTTTTAAACCGTTTAATATATTAACCTACTTTCAATTATTGTTCAAATTACTTCAACCTGAGTGATTTTTGTATTTTAATCTATATTTTACTTACATAGTTTAGTTTTAACCTGATAATTCTCTGTTTGCATTACAATTTTTTTTATTCGGTGCCCTTTGACCTGTTAAGTGTCGGTGTGCCGTAAAACCCAAATAAATAAATATATAGGGCACGACTGGAGAGATGAAGAGACAAGAAATCCAACAGTGACTGTCCAATTATGGCTTTAAGTCACTGTTTTCATATAGTCTCAACGACCTGTCCGGTCATGGTGCAATTTAAAAGCAATGCAAGTTCTTGACTGTAAAAGGGTCAATTGCAAACAATGCAATACACAGAAGGATTCCCGGGTTGCAACCGTCAGCAATAAATTTTCGGATAACTTTTTCTAAAGTGGTCAGAAAAGTTATTGAGACCCTTGATTTAACTTGTATAAAAACAAGGAATGTCATATTGCTTTACGATTGCAAACAGTCCTAAGGCATTTCGTAATGCTGTAAAATTAACTGATATTAATAATTGGAATATGTTGGCGAATGTTTAAGTATGAAAAGCATCATGTACTTATAAACAACAGCGGCAGTCTGGTCGATGGCTTTGCCATCAAACAATATACACATCCTATCTTCTATTGGCATTGAATTATAACGCCATGCATATGTTTCTAAATTATCATATTTCAGATAAAAGGAAGTGCATTGTTTACGTAGCTTTTCATTCAAAATGTCAGAAATATGTTTTTTACTACAGAACCTTTGTAGAATAAAATTCAACTTAAATTGTGTATTGCATTTACCGAGTGGCTCTAGTTTTGAATAAGAGTTAGTTCCACGTGTACAACACTTTATACAGATAAATAATTAGTATGGACGTCAAAGTATCTTCTTATTGTTATTTACCCTAAATGGTCAATTAAATGCGGTAGCTGTCGGCTTTGCTCTATTTGTTTAATGACAAGTCACAGATTTTACATTTTACTTGTATGTGAAACTTTTTGCTGTGTGCTTTTTTAAATTTAAGTACATGATGCAATGCTCATAGGACACATATTTCCTTTTTCACTTTCAGCAGCATATCGCTTGATCCACTGCCGCTATAACATTATATAATATAGTGGCAGTCTATCGAACTATGGAAACAACAACTCTGTTACATAATTATGGACGGCGTCAAGTAGGTCTGACACAATCACGTCAAGCACATGTCTCACCATTCAGATGTCGCTAAAATAAAATACTTTCATAACAGTAAACACATCTGTCTGCCAGTAATCTTTGTCTAAAGTTCAACTTTACTTTATATAAAGGACATTGATTTAATGAAATATTGAGAGGGAACAGAGCAAGGAACCAGACAGATTAATGAGGCAGTTGGCGAGAACAGAGCAAGAACCAGACAGATTGATGAGGAAGTGAGAGAAAACAGAGCAAGGAGCCGGACAGAAGGAGTCTCCTAAAGCCATATTTCCTGTTAGGTGGTTTTGATGGATGCTGGTTCTTTGGTGTTGGCTCGATAAAGACTCACCAGTTATATAGCATGGTGAATTAAAATTAAAAGGAACAACTTTTAGTGAACTTCATATGACGACTTTCAATGAAGAGTAGCACTTTTCATGTTTAACCACATTCGCTTCTCAAGCAGACACGTTTTTTTACGTGCACCATATTGTATACATGTGAGTCTCACACTCCAGCAGTCGCAAATCACCGGTTGCTTTCCATTGAATGTAACCACGGTGCCATCGTCGACGCCTTGCGGAAAAATCTGTGACAATTTTTAAATGAATGTTAGATATGCTTTTGTCTACATGTAGATAAAAATTTAAATATCTGTGAAAATTTTGATAGGACCTTTTCTTATTTACCTATTATGTTCACATCAAATGTCGGTTTTTTTCATTATCCTATGCTTCCAAGGCTGAAGGCAGCTGTCACATAACAATGGAAACCATGCAACTGTATGGCACAAGGGTCAGATCGTTGGTCAATAGAATATGTATGTAGCTGTACAAGTACGACACAGCTGTAACCGGAAAATTAATCATTAAAAAGTATTTTATTGTTCCATGTATTTCCACATTAACTTTTATGTACCTAAGGAAATTGCTATAAAAAGAAAAGAGAAATTAACAATCGTGAACTATAAGACTTTGACATTTATTAAAATGATGTTTCTAACATAGACGTTATGAATTATTCAGGAAGCCATTGCACAAGTCAAGGAATGCATAAGTAACATGTTTGCAGGGTTACATTAAAATGTACTTCCAAGCAAGTTTACATTACAATGTACTAAAAAAGAAAGGTCATATTACAGTGTACTTTCAGGCAAGAATACATTACAATGTACTTCCAAGCAAGGTTACATTACAATGTTCTAAAAAAGAAAGGTCATATTACAATGTACTTCCAGGCAAGAATACATTACAATGTACTTCCAAGCAAGGTTACATTACAATGTATTTACAAGCAAGGCAACATTAAAATGTACTTACAAGCAAGGTAACATTACAATGTACTTACAAGCAAGGTAACATTACAATGAACTAACAAGCAAGGTAACATTACAATGTTCTTACAAGCAAGGTAACATTACAATATACGTACAAGCAAATCATCATCTTATCATTAAGGCAATGACCTACATTTGTAAACGTTTAGAAAACGGATCCTGTTACAAATGTTTCTGTATTGAAATATTACGTGACATTTTTTATTATTGTCCGTTTTACGGTTGCCTGTGTAAAAGCGGTAATAGTTATGTACAGAAACCACGACAACACTTACTCCTCGCTGTGATTATTAGAAAGTGTTCACGGAAAGTATCATGTAGCAAATACATTCAATAATAGCACAAAACAACCTTTAACAGACACGAAATCAATTAAGATAGCTTTCAATAGTTTTGGTATTTCATTGTCTCAGCGTGGGGAGATAGAAATTATCATTCAACACTTATAATATAAACGAACTATTTACTATGCATTTTTAATTGTATAGGACATTACAAAGAAAAATCTACATTCTGATCTTGTGAATTGAAAAATGCATTTCTTTACTTTACAACAATGCTTCCAAAATGAAGAAAAAACAAAAAAGAATATTTGCTTTAAAAAATGAATTAATAATGATGACAAATACAAGAAATCCTGCGTAATCATATTTTGAAACAGGGGCAGTTTTGATGAACGTTTGCCCGAGAATGGGCTAACAAATGAAATGTTAGAGTCGCAAATGGAACTTATCTAGAGCAGATACGGACCCCACTGAAACGTCCTTTTATAGTAGTTATTTAACAAGAAAAAAAACATTTCCCACGTTGAATCGATGCGTTTAGAACATCTACTCACCACTGATATGCTTGCGACGACGACACTCACGGCAGCGATGTACAAGTAGATAATATAACTTATCAAGATCATATATCTAAATGGCATTCTTCTTTTCAAAATGACCTTAACGTTATATATTTTCTGTAAACCCGGGTCTCGTAACTTCAATATTAAAGTCCACTGCAAAATATGGACCAAATAATTGGAAAAAATACACCAACACGATTAATTGTATCCCTAATTAATCCCAGGATAAGTCCGCCTACTTTCACACATTATCGTATTACTAATATTGGGAAACAATTCCCTAGGAGACAATAGGTTTTCATGCAAAATGATATGTTCTCTAAACATATTTTTAATTATTATACAGAGTGTCAAATAAGAAAGGTTAAAGATAGTTATTTATACGTAAATTTTCATATATAAATATGAATAGCGGATACTAAATATTATATCAATATGAAAATATGAAACGACTTTTTGGCAATTTAAATACGTATTTAAATTTAAATAAATACAATTGAATACAATATACACAGGCTAGTTAAATGTAAAAGTGACAAAAGTTGTGAGCCAAGACATTGCACAAAAATATAACAACCATAGAGTTACGGTCTTAAGCCTCTCAGTCTGCAGAACCGACTGGGTTACTTAAGTTTAGAGAGCTATAGTCTTGTTCATTCTGAGTGTCCATTCACTCATTAAAGAGAAAACACATCAATTCGGAAAATATACAATCTGGTCGATATAGAACTTAGAATAAGAAAAAAACTAGTGTCATTATAACTGTAATTCCACTATGTCATGTGTAAGTATGTGTTTACTCCTGAAAGCCAACCATCTAATCATGTTCACAGTGTCTTTTTCAGAATGCGACACTATTGTGATACAGTTTGTGTTTTATTCTAGAGGCATTATGATATTTTAGTAACTTTACTCCATATAAGGTATGCTGGTAACACAAACAAGAATTCTGAAGATATTAATGTCGTTGACAGTAGCTACAATTGATTGTACGTCTTTTTATATGCAAATATTTGCAAAACATCAACAACAAAAACAGTGACCTGTCGGCAAACTCAGCTGTCTATAAATGTACAAGATGTTAGTTTTAAGTAAGTAAAAAAGCGAAAAAGTAAAATTAGCCATTGTAACTTTTGTTGGAATGAAGTTAAAGTAAAAGTTTGTCTGCTTGCTTGTTTTCTTGTTTGACTTTGGGCTTTCAGTTATCCGTAGACGGTTGAAGCCAATATAGTGAAGTATTTACTGTGAATACCATACCGCGAACACCTAGCATGGTACCACGCCAAGACTCACACCTTTGCTTGTGCGTTAGCTAGGGACATATACCACTACATTTTGTAATTTGCTATGTCGCGGTCCGGATATGTACTACCAAATCTGTTTTTATATAGCGTTTCAATGTAGGGCAAAGGTAAGCGAGCTATTTCAGGAGCTTATTCCCGTTAAAATGTACATGTTACGTTTTAACAAAAGAAAACAAAATAATTTCATAGAAATAATATATACCGTGTATAAATTTGCCAAAGACTTTTGTCAGATGCAAGCAATTATTACATACTGTATATCTTATTAGCATATAACTAAGTAAAATGTGATGAAAAATCAATTTATTTATATAGTTATAGAAATAAACTTATTTTTTACAAAGCGTGTTTGATCTTAGTTGCCTAGAGGCAATTATCACGATTAGAGGACCACATTACAAAGAACATATTACATGCATTGTAACAAAGAATATGTTTTTCGATCTTTGCAAGCCGTAAATGATTGCAAACAATGTTATGACAGAAGTCTACAGAATAAAATAACGTAAAAAATGAAACTGGAATGAAAGGCTTTTGTTTTGTTTCCTTGAACTGACAAGAGTAGTCTATCTTGCGTCTTGATAAAATAAATAGTCTGATTGGTTCGTTCTTTTGTTAGAACGTTCAGTTTGTTATACATGATTGATAATATTGGCGACTTACAGCATACCCTTAGTGGAGGAAGACTTCCATGTGTCCATGTAGGTACAACAGCCAGGCACAGGTAGTCAGCTGGAATACCACCCCATGTAAAATTTCTCGCCCAGACTCGGACCCTATCCAGCGCGTTGAAGCGTTGAGGATATGAATAAACAAGTAAAATTTCGGATAGATGGTTAGCTGGATCGGATCGAAATTAGAATTTGTCTTAAAATAATTATTAAATTGATATGCTTTACACGTACGGGTATGTATACGCATGAGTCGTTCTTGTTGTGTTTTTGTTTTTTGTAAAAATCTGAAAGTCATATTGATGACAAATTTGCCTTGAAGTAAATTGGTCTCATTTAACATGTTCTAAACTTTTGTGGATTGTAACATCAATGTATATTGTTTTGTATATAAAGTATTATATGATTTTAAATTGTCTTTTGAGTTTTATATTCTACCCTGGTGAGTCACCTCTTGGCCATTTTGTCACAATAATTCTGTATTAAAAGGTTTTGGAATTTCTAATCATTTAAGTCCCGTGTCAATGATTCCTTATGTGCACATAACATGATAATGATAATATGCACCAACTTCGATAACTTGTTTATTCACTGTCATTATTGCTAGACGTTCAGGTAAAGTATCAAAAAGCAAATACAACTGTACTTTCAATTGCAGGATACTACCATAAACAGACATTTTGTTTAGACTACAGAAAATAAATATGGTATGGATGGTATGATATTACCATAATCAAGCAGAGCAAACTTAGGAATAAGTCTATTGTCATGAAGCGATTGAAATAAGAACAAGGTTTACCATCATCAAGCAGTGCAAATCGTGGAAGAAGTCTATCGTCATGAAGCGGCGCATGTCTAGAACAAGGTCTTCCGTCATGATGCGGTGCAAGTGCAGGAAGAAATTACAAGAAGTATATTTTGTTGTGGAGCGGTAAGGTAGAGGCGTCATTATTATCCTTCACAGTTTATTGGTACCATGGTTAATGTTACAAATCATTATAGATATATTAAATGATAACTTCCCGCAATTACGTCATTTCTTGTACTGACGTCATAAGTTATTGCCTGCCTGAAGGTGATTCAAAACATTCTCCCGCCCCAAAAGGTCAGGGTCCTGGTTGCTGGTGATTAACAACATATTCATTTTCAATTAAGTAAGAAATTGCAGACTGTATATTCCAGCAGACAGGTCAGTTGGTGACAGAAAATAGGAAAAAAATAATTCGAAACTCTTAAATGTTTCTCAATGAAACCAGTCCAATTTATCTTGGAAAGGATTTATTAAGCTCTAACATAGAACATCCTGAAGGTTTTAATTTTCCCAAAATAGTGTAAATATTAAATCCCATCAAGATAAGTCATCTAACACTAAGCACATTGTGTTTTTCCTAGCCAAATCAACGTTTGACAAGTTTGCAGAAATTACCGAAGATGTAAACATCATTTCCATGATGAATTGAATAAATGTCGTTTCTTGCATCTGCATGTAAACCTTAGTGATATTACGAAGTATTATATGTCAACTGGTTTTGTTGTACGTCAGGACATTTTCGCGCGATTAAGAATACATTAACACTGTACTTATTATAATATTAATAACATAGTGATTGTGTTTAAATTATGCAAGTATATGTCATTAGTACAAAAAGCAAACAACATCCCAAATGAACATTAAGATTCAGAAGAAAGTTCCTATGACATCATATTTCAATGCATTAATGACACTTTAATGTCTTTGCTGCCAGATTTTAGTAATTGCTGACAAAATTCATTTGACATTCGTCCATTTACCTAACGTCTCGTGATGTCATCTTAATTAAATGGCAATGAAACGATGCGTATAATTGGATGTTTCATGTTGCAGACAAAGTAGTATATATCCGAAAATAAACAAGCAGGAGGACTCGTGAATGATGGTAACATATTAAAATAACTTATCCTCTAAAATGTATCCTTTACTTTCGGATCATTTAAAACATACTTGGGACTATTTTTTACGAGTAGAACTCGCATCACTTATCTTTACATGATAATTTTAGATTACAAGGTACATTGTAAAAGATGACATTCCTAACTTCTAAGTACGACACATTTAGTTAGTTTTACAAGTTTTCGTCATATTTCACAGCAGAAAAAAAAACTTCCAACTTTTCTTTATAGACAGACACTTATTAAAACGCTGTCTAAGCTTACTTTTAACCTCTAAGTTGTGCAGGCACAAGACAAGCCCCGATGAATATCAAATCGATCCCCATGGGTAAAAGATGATTCACTTCGTCAATCTACTGATCGTTTGTTTCGTATTTTAATTATCGCAAAATATAAATCAGTTGTAATATAAGACGTTTATATTATTGTGAACTCGGTCGATTTCTTTTTGCATGCATTGATAAGGCAGGACAGTACATGTATGTAGACAAAACTCATTTTAATCATCTATGAAAATAATAAGCTGAACAACAGCTGCAAACTTGAACTGTTGTACGATTTTCAAAAGTTGATACCATATACGAAGTTATCCGTATACAATACAATGTTTAATCTGTATAATCTGAAAATGTATAATATATCAGTGTAGAGAAAGAGGCGAGAGAGAGAGAGAGAGAGAGAGAGAGAGAGAGAGAGAGAGAGAGAGAGAGAGAGAGAGAGAGAGAGAAAGAGAGAGAGATATGCTGTAATTCCAAGCAGAATTACTGCTTTTAGTTTTCCTAACATACGAGTGGTGCGGGCATGCATTAGAGGGCAGTGTGGCAGTTTTATTAGATCACAAAGTTCAAGGCAATGGTAATTGCTTGTCATGGTAAATAACGCTAGAATAATGCTAAAATAATGAGACATGCCCAAGACAGAATTGGTCTTTCGATTCATAAAAATCTCTTGCAGCACGCATGTTGGCATAATGTTTCTTAATAAAAATTAATTTGCTCAGAATATTTAATCAGTATATATTGAAATGTTGATTTGTGTTTTATTTAAGACAAAAATATCTTTGCTTAAACGTTAAACAACAACAAGGAAATGACAGTCATTATTATGTTACTAGTAACAATTCATTTTATTTCTACAATAATGGAACAATAGTGGAAAGCACTACCTAAAATATTTATTTCACACGAAAGTGGAAAGTGACATTGTGCAGTTTAGGTTGTAAAACAACAACACAAAAGCGTATGGCCAAATATATAACCAGAAACTGAAGCAAAGTTTAAGTGCCGCTGTTGACAGACAAGTTACTCCTCCCACACATTATAACCTCCGGCACGTTATCATCTGACACACGCTATCACCTCTTGAATGCTATCACCCCCAACATTTCGTCACTTCCCACGTGGTCAGTTTGTCATTTAGGACGTATTCAACACCTAAACGCAAGTATTCACAATGTATTTTTGTCCGTTACAAAATATTAAATAATTAAGCCTATAAAAGTACAATAGAGACAAAAAAGGCTAAGATTTGCTTTATACAAATTGAGTTAAAACAGGAAAAACTACTCGAGGAAACAGTTAAGTGCTCAGTGCCTTTATTAATTAATTATCAATTAAAAGCCATTTTATTAACAACTTTTGCTCTCAACGTTGTAAAATTTATCAAGATGAATAACTGAAATAAGTTGACGAGTGTCCGAGTATGTAACGCAACAAACACTTAAGCGACAGTCAGTAGCTTTAAAATTAAATAAAATGCTCTTCCTATCTTCTAACAATGCCCTGTATCTGTTTCAAGGTTATGTTGTTAATGAAGTGTTTTATTTACACTATCAGAAGGATGTATAAGGAGTCTCAATGAGTCAGATTTCCTGAGGGCGGTTCTCGCTGCATGTACGTTCATTGATGCTTGTTCAATGATACTTCATACGATAAAAGGTTTCATTTTTAGCCATGCCACAACGGGAACTAACTTGGACCAAAACAGCAGCATAGTAAGTTAATTGCCGCTTTAGGTCATAACAAACACAACACAATTATACGACTTTGATTGAATATGTTATTTTCATTTATAATCAACAATTTTTGTGTAGTTCTTCTTATCGAAATAATACCTCTGTCTCTTTGAAACACTATGTGAGCATTATTTTTAAATGACGTCACTACTTTAGTCATAACTTATCAAAGAAAACGTCAGCGCTTGGACAATTTTTACTGTTTTTAATGTTTCGCGTAAATCTACTTTTCTTAATTAAACTTTTATTTACTATAAAAACGAAATAGAAATAACCAAGCGTACACGTATAAAACTTCTGATCGTTTCTAATTAGACGTTGTTTTTTATTCAGGAAGCAATTGCATAAGTCTAATCATATATTTACCGTAATAATGTTTGGTAATACAATGCAATGACCTACATTTGTAAGTGTTAAGGAAACGGTCCTATAAAACAGAGTGCTTTTGTAATTAAATATTGCCTGGCGTTTCTAATTATTTCAGTCTGTTTTCTACGATTGCTAGTATACGGAACATAATAGTTATATACAGAAAACTACGACAACAATTATCCGTCGCTGCGATTATTATAAATTCCTTTACAAAATAAAGCAATCATACTTTGAATAAAACTAAGCTAATAACGAAATAACTGTTTTTCGCCAAGGATATATAGCTTCAACGGCGAGTGACACTCAATGCATCGTTGTATATATACTCGGGTTTACATAAAAGGAAAATGTTTTAGAAGTCATTTACACAAAGAAAAACATAACAAGAAAAGAAAAGAAAAATTACACACTTACGTAAATATAGGAATATGGGTGTGTATGTGCACGCGTGCGTGTGTGTGTGTGTGTCATTTTCTTTTCTTTCTTTTTTGTTGTTGTTGTTGTTGTTGTTGTTGTTTTTGTTTTGTTTTGGGTTTTTTATAAAAAAGTAAAACGATTATCCCCTTAAACCGACTAATCTGCAAAAGGACTGGTTTACAGAGCTAAATCCTTGCTACTTCAGAATGTTTCCTCAAAAAAGTGTACACATTCCTTTGCCAATGAGTTTTTTTGTTGTATAGAAACAATTAGTAAACATATCATATTATATATTACTCGGCACAATTTTATAAACATATCGGTTTTTGATGCAGTTTTAAAGTTTAATGAACATAATGAAAACAACACGTGTTCTCTCTTAGTTGCCTTTGTTAATTGTCCCCATAAGAGAAGCACCTTACTAAGAATATATTACCTTCATTGTAACATAGATTTATTTTGTGTGTTTCATCGTACAGCGTACACTGTTTTACACAAACATGGTAATATTAGTGACGCCCAGCTTATTATTGGTGGAGGAAGACCTCAAACATGTGGCTGGGTAGAATATCCGGCGAACCGCAGGTCAGCTGGAAGACTTTCCAAATAAATGTTTTGGGCCAGGACCGAGACTCGATTTTTCAACAGGTTATGTAGAAACAAACGTTAGCTGGATAAACATTTAAAATAAAAATGATATAAAAGAACTACTAGATTGAAATAAGTACACTTTTGTATATCTGGAAATTATTGATGTGCCATTCGGTTTCTTTTACCCTGTCATTGACTCTAGCAGATTATTTAATAAAATAAGACTAAAGGCAATACACATCCAGTTACTAGATAAAAAAGAAGTGATTTTATTAACTCAATAAGATAACCGGCGTGAATGGTGACAAACCGTAGCCTCAGGTGTGGTCAACAATACGACGTCGACACAGTTAGACCTCCTAGAACTATCATTGCTATCAACTCCAGTAGGCACAATGATACATGTAGAATCTGGAAATGTTAGTATTCGTTATTCGTTGTTAACGATAAGAGACGTTTTGCTTTTCACCAACTGTATACTCCAAATGTACTCAGTAAGATAAAGCTCCAAGTGTACTACGTAATATAGAGCTACAAATGTACTTAGTAATATAGAGATCCAAATATACTCATTAATACAGAGCTCCTATTGTACTCAGTAATATAGAGTTCCAAGTGTACTACGTAATACAGAGCTACAAATGTACTTAGTAATAAAGAACTCCAAATTTATTCAGTAATATAGAGTTCCAAATGGACTACGTAATACAGAGCTACAAATGTACTTAGTAATATAGAACTCCAAATTTATTCAGTAATATAGAGTTCCAAATGTACTCATTAATATAGAGCTCCAAATATACCCAGTAATACAGAGCTCCTAATGTACTCAGTAATATTGAACTGCAAATGAACTTATTAATATAGAGCTCCTTATAACTTAGTAAAGTACAGCTTAGTAATATAGATCTCAGTAATATAGAGCTCCTATTGTACTCAGTTATATTGAATTCCAAATGAACTCATTAATATAGAGCTCCTTAGTATATTCCAACAACACATTACAACATAGCTAGTATTGACAAGAAGCACGACGAAGTTCCCTTTATGTCATATTTGTAAACAAATAAAGATACCGAACTGAATTGACAGCCAGGTTTAGTAAGAACTTAAATAACTTACTAGACAACTGCCCACTAACAAGAGGGAAAATGCTAATAGAAGGTGGTGTGCCAGCAAGTTCCAAGAAAATGTGTCTCGTGATGTCACCAATGTCCGAAATCCGAAATACCATGTTTTTGTTGAAAATAAAGTATATTCTGAGTACTTTTCAGAAGAATATTAATGCAAACACTTACACACACAATACCCTTGTCGACATAACTACTACTACTACTACTACTACTACTACTACTTCTACTACTACTACTACTACTACTACTACTAAGCACTCTTTGATATGTCTGATTGTGATACTGAGCATTTTTGGATATGTGTGATTGTGATACTGAGCATTTTTGGATATGTGTGATTGTGATACTGGGCACTTTTTGATATGTGTGATTGTGATACTGAGCATTTTTTGATATGTGTGATTGTGATACTGAGCATCTTTGGATATGTGTGATTGTGATTCTGAGCATTTTTGGATATGTGTGATTGTGATACTGGGCACTTTTTGATATGTCTAATTGTGATTCTGAGCATTTTTGGATATGTGTGATTGTGATACTGAGCATTTTTGGATATGTGTGATTGTGATATTGGGCACTTTTTTATATGTGTGATTGTGATACTGGGCACTCTTTGATATGTGTGATTGTGATACTTGGCACTTTCTGATATGTCTAATTGTGATTCTAAGCATTTTTGGATATGTGTGATTGTGATACTGAGCATTTTTGGATATGTGTGATTGTGATACTGGGCACTTTTTGATATGTGTGATTGTGATACTGCGCACTTTTTGATATGTGTGATTGTGATAATCGGCAATTTGTGTTATGTGTGATTGTGATACTGTGCACTTTTTGATATGTGTGATTGTGATACTGGGCACTTTTTGATATGTGTGACTGTGATAATCGGCAATTTGTGTTATGTGTGATTGTGATACTGTGCACTTTTTGATATGTGTGATTGTGATACTGGGCACTTTTTGATATGTGTGACTGTGATACTGAGCACTTTTTAATATGTGTGATTGTGATACTGGGCACTTTTTGATATGTGTGACTGTGATACTGAGCACTTTTTAATATGTGTGACTGTGATACTGAGCACTTTTTAATATGTGTGACTGTGATACTGAGCACTTTTTAATATGTGTGACTGTGATACTGAGCACTTTTTAATATGCGTGATTGTGATACTGGGCACTTTTTAATATGTGTGACTGTGATAATCGGCAATTTGTGTTATGTGTGACTGTGATACTGGGCACTTTTTGATATGTGTGACTGTGATACTGAGCACTTTTTAATATGTGTGACTGTGATACTGAGCACTTTTTAATATGTGTGACTGTGATATTGAGCACTTTTTAATATGCGTGATTGTGATACTGGGCACTTTTTAATATGTGTGACTGTGATACTGAGCACTTTTTGATATGTGTGATAGTGATAGTGGTCACTTTTTGATATGTGTGGTGATGATACTGACCACTCTTTGATATGTCTAATTGTGATTCTGAGCATTTTTGATATGTCTAATTGTGATTCTGAACATTTTTGGATATGTGTGATTGTGATACTAGGCACTTTTTGATATGTTTAATTGTGATTCTGAGCATTTCTGGATATGTGTGATTGTAATACTGAGCATTTTTGGATATGTGTGATTGTGATACTGGGCACTTTTTGATATGTCTAATTGTGATTCTGAGCATTTTTGGATATGTGTGATTGTGATACTGAGCATTTTTGGATATGTGTGATTGTGATACTGGGCACTTTTTGATATGTCTAATTGTGATTCTGAGCATTTTTGGATATGTGTGATTGTGATACTGAGCATTTTTGGATATGTGTGATTGTGATACTGAGCATTTTTGGATATGTGTGATTGTGATACTGAGCACTTTTTGATATGTGTGATTGTGATACTGAGCATTTTTGGATATGTGTGATTGTGATACTGAGCATTTTTGGATATGTGTGATTGTGATACTGAGCATTTTTGGATATGTGTGATTGTGATACTGAGCATTTTTGGATATGTGTGATTGTGATACTGAGCATTTTTGGATGTGTGATTGTGATACTGAGCATTTTTGGATATGTGTGATTGTGATACTGAGCATTTTTGGATATGTGTGATTGTGATACTGAGCATTTTTGGATATATGTGATTGTGATACTGAGCATTTTTGGATATGTGTGATTGTGATACTGAGCATTTTTGGATATGTGTGATTGTGATACTTGGCACTCTTTGATATGTTTGATTGTGATACTTGGCACTTTTTCATATGTCTAATTGTGATTCTGAGCATTTTTGGATATGTGTGACTGTGATACTGGGCACTTTTTGATAATTGTGATTGTGATGCTGAGCACTTTTTGATATGTTTGATTGTGATAATGATCACTTTTTGATATGTGTGATTGTGATAATGGGCACTTTTTGATATTTGTGATTGTGATGCTGGGCACTTTGTGATATGTGTGACTGTGATAATCGGCAATTTGTGTTGTGTGTGATTGTGATACTGTGCACTTTTTGATATGTGTGATTGTGATACTGGGCACTTTTTGATATGTGTGATTGTGATACTGGGCACTTTTTGATATGTGTGACTGTGATACTGGGCACTTTTTAATATCTGTGATTGTGATACTGAGCACTTTTGATATTTGTGATTGTGATACTGAGCAATTTTGATATTTGTTATTGTGATACTGAGCAATTTTTGATATGTTTGATTGTGATACTGAGCATTTTTGGATGTGTGATTGTGATACTGGGCATTTTTTATATGTGTGATTGTGATACTGAGCATTTTTTTGATATGTGTGATTGTGGTACTGATCACTTTTTTGATATGTGTGATTGTGATACTAAGCACTTTTTGGTATGTGTGATTGTGATACTGAGCATTTTTTTCTTACATAAGGGAAGAAGTTTATATAATTTAGACTAAATAAATTTTTTAATATTCTAAAAGTGATACGGGTAGTAAGAATTTGACACAAACACGAGAGTTCTCTACTAAGGTGATGACTGATGGTAATTTGTGTGCTATAAAACAATAATATAAAATAAAATGTAATATATCACGTTCATGATTGCCGACTTAACAAAGAAAACAGGTGCTATTTTAACACAGTTCGGTGAATGATAAGTTGTTGTTTTTTTATTTCTTTGCACTGATACGTTTATTTAGAACAAAATAGGAGTGTAACAATATTCTAATCATTATGATAGAGGCGATGCATCGTGACTTTATCTAATCCGACTTACTAAGTTATCTTAAATATAGACATTTACAAACACGAGCCATTTATTTATAGTTGTCTCGAAATAGAGATTATATAAAGTACAAAAAAATACATGCGGTTGTATTTGTGCCCAAAGATGTCATTGTGATTCTTAGAAAAGGTAAACCAAAGTCATCCCGAGGGCGTCTACAGCTTTTGTTAACCAATTTGTAGTGATCTAAACCAAAGGACCCGTGGACTGAATGTATAACTTGTACAAATTGCTTTCGTGTCACACATGGCTGTGGGATTTCTCTTTTGTTACTGTAGTATCGTGTAATGCGTTCGTTTTGACTATACAATCTTCCTACGTCAAATGACATATCGTTCGAATCACTATTCGAATCATAGATAGACAAGCATAGGAGTATATAAAGCAACAACATGGAACAAAACAAGCACAAGTGGAAATGTAGCCTCACACTTTATATACATGTCATTTTCAGCTTTATATTTTAAACAACTGCATTCAAATTCCGTTAGCCTGTATGCAACAAGGAGCAGGACAGACACACAGACAGACGGAGTGACGGATGGACAGAGAGAGAGAGAGAGAGAGAGAGAGAGAGAGAGAGAGAGAGAGAGAGAGAGAGAGAGAGATTATTTGAAGCTGTTTAAAATATCCCTAATACCAAAAGACGTAGCTGGCTCGGTGCTAATGACTTCTTTTAAGTTTCGTAACTGACTTGAAATCGATGTGTATTAATTTGTAGATAATCTTTGCATATATCCCTTTACTTTTTTATGAATTCATGATAATCTTATTAATTGGAAATGTGTGACTATTTGTGCGATACGTGGTCTATGTGACATACATCGGGTCCTAACCGATATTATAATTAAAATTAAACTTTGGTCTGGGCTGCTTCGGGAATTTCGGCAAACCATCACTGAATACTTCGAAAAGGCTTTTGCAAGGCTGGGTCGATTGTTAAAGCTATGTCGAACGTTTCTTATAGTTATTTGTTTTGTTGTTGATGACGATTGTTATTGGCATTTATTGTCATGTTAACAATGTTTTTGATGTCAAGAGGAGCATATTCGGTAATGCCGTCCATTTGATTAACATCACGTGATCGCATGGACCTGAAATCAGACGTAGTTATTACGGCAACCACATTTTGAGAGGACATCTATATAAATAAATTGATTATCCTGTGGTTATGATAGATCGCTATTATTATCACGAATTTGTTGTTTATGATATTAATTAACCTACTGCACATGTTGTAATTGTTAAATAAGCACAATTTATTAGGAGATAATGAATACACACATATTTGAATCTCCTTTCTTGTAAGTTTTGCCCATGTATGACACTGTCTGTCTAAAGAAGGATAATTAGATAAATGTCGACCTATCACATATCATTTACAATAGTCTAGGAATATGTATATTCCATACTTTTGCACTGTTCCATAACTTACACAAAGGTTTCCGTCTTTTCGTTTGGAATCATTTAAGGGGTTCCTTAAATGCCGCTTTCTGACAACTTCAACTCAACTAATTAGGAACGGTATATGTTTCGTGTTTAGATCCTCGTGTGGAAGTGATTTTAAATTTTTCATTTCAATGTTTGAAATTATATTACATTTTTTTTAAAAAAAAAAAACACTTATCAAGCTATTAATCAGTCATTAATCAGGTGTGCATACAATGATCAAAATAATTCCCTAGTAAATAAAATGTACAACATTTCTGCGCCTTGAGTATTGTTACGTGTATTTCCTTTGATGGACATTGGACTTTGGTTCCTCCATTGCATCTTCAGATGAACAGGATGCTACAACCATTTATTCTTCTCTGGTCATGTTTTTTCTTGATTCAAAAAGTTAATTTCACTTATAATTAACCATTTTTGTGTAGTTTTTCTAATCGAAATAATACCACTTTCTTTTCTAAACACTGTGGACATTATTTTGCAATGACGTCACTACCTTCGTCATTACTTATTAAAGAAACTATCAGCGCTTGGACATTTTTGTATTCAAGAGATCAGTTTTCTTTTCATTGCTTGCATTTGAGAAACCCACCAGGAGGTGCGAGGTTAGAGCTCTGTAAAACCGGTTTAAGCACCCCAGTCGGTCCATATTGCCGACTGACCGTTCCAAGGCGGTAACTGTCGGGTTTGCTCTTTTAGAATCATTAAGAATTTGTTATTCCTTTTCACTTGGCTTGCACGTGAAATACCTTTGTCATGTGCCTTTACAGAGTTTGATATATGTTGCAATGCTCATAGAACTTTGTCATAGGTTCTTATTGATATTTCTACGCGTCATTGTTCAAAAATCTGAATTTTATGTTTATTTAATAGACTCAATATCATAAACTTTCAGTTAAAACAGATATCAATATATATATTAATTTAAACACTTGAAGCATCCCTGGACACAATTAACAGTTAGACAAACAAATTTGTTCTGTACTACTTGAATAAATGACCGCGAGTAGTCAAGGTCATAGATGATCATTCATATGCCGAAATCCAGCTTTCTCATAACCCTGGATGACACCGCCCAAAACCATCTCACAATATCGTGACTGTTTTACCTGTTCTCTTTCAGCCATTTAGATAGCATCCTGTGTGTTGTCACATTAAAGTTTAAATTGACATTTCTAAGGATTACTTTAACATGTTATTGTAAACGCTGTATCTCGTTTTGACTTTGAGCTTAATTGTGCAAAAATACTGTTTCGTATTTGGCCAATTCTATTCACATATGCACTATTCATACCCATTCTTTAGCTATCATATCCTATAAACGACATACCTTATTTGTGATAGTTGTATTGTTTATCTTTGATTGTTGACAATGAACTGTTGTACTTAATATTATACGTATGTGTTCATGTATACCTTGGAACATATTACCCCACATAAGCTTCTTACTTTAATAAGCAGCTACTAAGGACGCATGAGTCTACACATTGAAAGTACAAACAAAGTAACATATAGTACTTCGGAAATCCACAACCGATCTTCCGGAGACTATTCCCTTTAATGCGTCATCACATCTTTTGTTTCAAATTGATATGTTTTAAGAATGTTTCAGTGACCCCGCAGGAAGTCATAGGATTAATATATTGTCTCTTCTCAGTTATTTTGCCAATCTTATATTTAACTGGCTGTGTATACCGCTAACGTGTGCCTTTTCATTTTTTATATATGCTGCAATACGCATAACTCATCGTGCTATTTCCTATGGTATTTACATATCACAACTTACAAGGTTTGCACGAGTTTGTTCCAAAGTAGAAGATTTCAATGCTAGAAACCGATTTATTCTTTCTAAACTGTTACAGCAAGGATTTCGTAAGAAAGGCATTGTCAAAATTCTTTCACCGCAATTTTATTGCTTTTAAGTATAACAGCAGTATGAAAACATTGATGCAGAAAGGCATGAGCCATCCTGCATTTTATGGAAATGTTTTATACAAGTTAAAAAAATTAGGGGCATTAATAACCTTTCTGACCGCTTTACAAAACTAATAAGAAAATGTATTGCTGACGGTTACAATCCGGGAATCCTTCGGTGTACTGCATTGTTTGCAATTTACCCTTTTACAGTCAACTTGCATTGCTTTGAAATTACACGATGACCGGAGAGGTCTTTGGGACTATTTGAAAATAATGACTTAAAGCCATAATCGGACAAACACTGTGGGACTTCTTGTCTCTTCATCTCTCCAGTCGTGCCCTATATAGGTGGGACAACTTGAGCAGTCCCCATGCCCTTTATGTGACATTGCACAGTAGGTATAATATCGGGATTTTTTGTACCTTTATTATATAATATGCCCACTGCGGATAAATCCTCGGCTTTTTATTATATGGTTATTTTAAGCTTATTAACTCTTAACAATACTACATTTAATTTTGTTGGTGTAGGTTGATTTCTAAAATTCGATGATTTCTTTCGTTTTTTTTACATTTCACTTTTGACACTTTTGGCATATGACGTCATGGCATTGTATGACATCATTAAAATGATCTTATTATATATCAGCGCTTGGGCTGTTTTATTTGTTCTTATTATATATCACCGCTTGGGCTGTTTGATTTCAAACTACTCTCTCATTTTGGAATTTTTAGGTTGCCGAGGCTTTTATCTACTGTACATACTGTATATATAAGGATAGTTTATTTAATTAATAGATATGATGTATGTATATAAGTTCAATGTATCTGTTTTAACTCCTGATGCAGGTGCTTACTGTAAGTTGTTTCATTTTGACGGGATATTTTTATTTACACTGTTTGTTTGATAGAAAAACCTTCAGGAAGTGCGAGGTTGGAGCGCTCCACAAACCAGGTTTAAGCACCCTAGTCGGTCCTTTTGCCGACTGACCGTTCCAAGGCGGTAACTCATTTTTTTTCTTTTTGTGTGTTATGTTTCGTCTCTGTGTTTTTGTCACATTTATATTTACCCTGCTTGCCTTTGTCTAGAGGTAGATTAAATTTAAATATCTATAAAAAATTTGATAGGAACTTTTCGAATTTATTGTTCATTACGCATATGCGTAACTTTTCGTATTCTCCTGGCTAGTTCACCGATCGCTGGTTTGTCTAGGGGATAGAAACAACAACAACGCGTCGTGAAGAAAAGCAAATGACATAACGTCATTTATTCACATTGTCTAGACGAAAACAACATTCACAGGCTCTCAGACGATGCTTGAGCCTACTGAAGTTATTTCTGTTTAATATTCAAACAAATAAGTATTTGTAACTAAAACTAAGTTATCGCAATATAAACTGTATAGAATTAGTTTTATTTCTAAGAATACATTGAAAACTTTGATTTCATCCTCCATTATTACGTATTGATGTGTTTCTTAAAAATTTAACAGATATAACGTATTGTCGTTTCGTTGCACGAAAATCTCTCCTCCTTCATTCGCTCACATGCAGCCAGTCATAACTATGGTCTCTTTATCATCTCAGACAGGGTGCGTTTTTTTTTTCGGAGGTACGATCCTGTTTCTTTGAACTAAGCTAGATGACTACTTCCACTCCGTCGAATTAAATACGACCAAGAACCGTCATTGTATCTGCAAATCTGGCACTTGCGTGAAAATCATACTCTGGATACCAGCTCAGACATTGTAATGTATTTATCCTTACGGCTGTGATCGTCATGAGCGATCGTATTGGCATAACAATCCTATCTACTTTGTATAGCAGTATGTTACTTAACACTAGAATTGAAAACAGCGCACTTACAATCAAGCAAATACTAGAATAAGTTACTATTTGATATTTATTCCAAAATCACAGTCAGCATTCAAGTAATTGAATATTCATTTTGTTGGAAGTTTTAGCCGATTGGAAAAGTATATTTGTTATCCATTTTTGTAAGATAGTGCAGAAATATCTTAAGACTTGTAACAATGATTTCAACGCAAATGGTCGTGGTCTTCTGTAGAATATGTGTTATTATATGTTTAATTTGTAATTGTTTGTATTATGTTGTAGCAAAGAATTACGTACAGCAATATAATATTTAAGCGTATTAAAACACAGTAAAACTTCAGAAGTTTGAAAAAATAAATGTAGTTTAATAAAGGTTCTTTAGATTAGTTTCTATATGCAGATTTTGGAAAGCTGTCAAGTCAGTTAAGAAACACGTGTACAAAGTGTGTGATTGATACAGTGCAATAAATTTGGCACGTGCTTGTATTGTTTTTGTTTGTTGCATTAAAGAGAAATTTTGGACAGCATATGACATTTATGATGTGTATTTTTATACATTGTATTGAATATTCTCCTACCACTCAATAAGCACCAAACAATAGATAAAATGATAAGCAAGATAACAAACTATAAAGAGATCAGCAATGCTGGGGATATTCAGAGCACGTATTGTATTGTTCATTGTTCGTCATTTCCAAAATAGACAAATAAAAATAGCAGGCACGAACAAATGTATGTGCAGGATGTAATCACAACAACAGGTTGTGTAGAAAACTTTCAGTCACTGTCGTGATTTTGTCATTTCTAGAAACAGTTGTCAATACTTGTATATGATACTTGGGACATTATTTACAACTAATCAACTATGTTATTGTTTTAGGTGTAAATGTCGCTACAGAGTACTTATATTTGTAAGCATTCAGATTTTATATTGAGAACCCGCATTACATTTTTCATCAGTCAGTATGATAGAGTGTTAGGTGTGTAAGTAGATCATCTATTCAAGCTGCTGGTTCAAGTCTCGAAAGACACTTACATGTATATTGGTTTCCCAAGAGGCACCAGCTTTTTGTCAAATAAATAAAATCGGAATTTTCTTGAAACCGTCTACATGTACGAACATATTGTATATAGTACTGTGAAAGTTGTTGTGTTGCTGTGAAAATATTTTTATACAAAAATGATACCGTCCTTTGAGTATAACAACGTGTAATCAAATTAAGAAGCTCTAAGTAAAGGTATGATATAAAAATGACTGCAACACATGTGACGTGACATCACATAAAAATTAAAACACTTTCATTTATCGCACTGAAAGGGTAGAAAGAAAACGAGACCGACGAGCTTGCTTAAGCCTGTTTACAGAATCAACCTTGCATTTGCTGATTACTTTTCGAATGGCAAACAGTTGAAAAAGAAAACAATTCCGCATTTTAATATACGTTTCTGTACAGACATCTGTTTCTTAAGTGAGTATTGTGACATCTGTACTCTCTCAGGTTATTAATAGCGTATATGAACAGACATTGTCTTTGACGCATTTAAACGAGATCTTCCTAAATCATATATACATACACTTAACAGGGAAATTTAATGCCGGATAAATTTTTAACAATATAATTTGGTGTGAAATCTGAAGCAATATCATATAATGTCTATTTTAAGTTGGTTTTCTTATTTTTAGATTATTTAACTTTTTGTGACACGTGTGTCTCTGAGTACTGTATTTCTGTAGCACAGTTTTTCCACGAATGGCTATTATATGACTAGCTTGTAACCACTAATTTAAAGACATCGTAAATGTCTATCAATATACTACTTTGTTAATATACATGTAATGCTATACATAACAGCTGTATATTATCAGCTGCGTACGTAGTTTGTGATCTTTGATAACAATTCACCTTTCCGCGAGTCTAAAAATAGAGTTTAAGCTCCGCCCCCTTGCCCACAAACAACCTGGTTTAAAGTGACAGATCTTACAGATTATCTTACAGATCCGCGAAAATATTTTAATTTGATATCTCCCAAATGCAAAGAGCTTGTGATGGAGATGTTTAGATGAAGATTCAGACAGTTTCACCAATGATGCATTCATGACACAAAATTATGAAAGAAAGTTGCTGCTGGCTACAGCGAGATTTTACCTTTCGATGCAGAAATGGACAAGCCTCATCCAATCAACTAAATTAAGATGAAGCAGATTACAGCAACGTACGATTCCTTGCAAACCACAAACAACAAACAACTCTGTTGTTATTTAATTGAACCAAAGGCTCAAACAGATTTAAACTGATCGCTTGTCAAAATCATTGTTTGTGGGACAATGTGTAAGTGAGAATCAGCATAACGCAGGTAAAGTGTCAATCAACGCGATGTGATTGGCTAATTCCATGCTAATACACAATGTGTAATATCTATTTTTAGATCTCGCGGAAAGGTGAATCTTAATGCTTAAATTATCTGGTTTTGAAATGGTACCCCTAAAAATATGTAAGGTTCTTGGATAGAGCTGCCAAATCTTTGTGCTTAAATTATCTGGTTTGAAATGGTACCCCTAAAATATGTAAGGAACTTGGATAGAGCTGCCAAATATTTATGCTTAAATTATCATCGTAAACATGCTTTAAAGAAAGTATATTTGTTATTTCTGTTTTATTTACTATATGGAGTTACGTGTTTATTGTTTCTGTTACTATTGGATATTGATTTGCCACAAACTTCCCAACATGAAATCTCATTTATTCTTTTGTTATACAGACAAAATAGTGTTCACTTCAAAAACGGCTGGCAAAAAAATCAAGGTTGGCGATCATCAAAGATACTGATTTATATTGCGAGAGTGTATTTCCAGTCCATCAGTTCAAGTATGTCAAAGTAACAGACAGCTAATGTATTATTATTATTTGAAGGTATATTTCTGGAAGCAGCTGAGGTATCTATAAAGATAACATAAAGAACATGATAGGGACCGCGAATGGTATTTACATTATCCTAACACCTCAGTAATCAGAAATATAATGATACTGCTTTACTAAAGGTAATATATCACACATACATATAATTACTTTTTTGTCAAAATACGAGTTGAATGCAGATCGTTGATTATAATATTTATGGACTGCGACAGACCGCCGGGGAACATCCACAGACAAACAAATATCGGGATAACAACAGGAGGAAGAATATTACAAAAAGAAAAGAAAATTAATATTGAGTTTAACACCCTTCCATACTCGTATATTCAGATTAACGACATCGGTTAATGCAAATAATTTACCACAGCAAAATTTTCTGCGATAATTTCTTTCTAAGTACCCTCGAGGTAGTGAGTGATAAAGGATAAGGTGAATTCAAGATTTAAAAAAAGAGTGGTATGACAAGAGTCGTTCTAAATCCCAAAGGTGCTGACACAAATGACAAAAGTATATTTATCCTATTCTGGCTATTTTCATTTTTTACAACGGAAAAGTTAACATACTCTTCACTGGGGTTGATAACGTAACTCTCTTTTAACATTTTAATCAGTGTTTCTACCTCCTAAAGGACATGTTTTAACATGATTGCCATCTGTTACTCATCTGTGGATAATGTGACACCTTAATCGTCCTTAATTATAATAATTGTAGTTAATTGAAGACGTCTTGAGGATAGGAGAGAGATATGGCGCTTGTTGTCAGATGAAATGTTCTTTGAGACCAATAATGTCGCTGATGATGTTGCTTACTTTATAGCTGTATGTTTACACTTGTCCTCCTTTTAGGTTGTTGATTAGTTTAGTTTTCATCCTTCGTTCCTCTGATGTTACTGACGAATTTTGTTGTTTCTTTTATCGTATGTACAGATGATTTTTATGTCATTTAATTAACTTAGAATGAGAACTGAGTTTACGACTTGCTGGACATTTTACAATTTGTCATTATTAATTAGTTCAGTGCTTATCTTACTCTTGTTAATTTTGTGTTTAGATCGTAGTTGTTTTCGTCTATTTCGGGATTTGGCGTGCAAAGACTTGTGAAATTTATTAATATTTCTTTATACCGAGTTGCACAGCTCTATCTTTAATTACTTGGCACATACAGCTATATATGATGAATTCAGAAATACTTTGTTTAGGAAACCACTCCGGGATAATAGCCTGCTTTAGCGATTGACGCAGAGAATTAGTTGATAAGTTGATATCCTGTTTATGTTTGGTTCTCCATGACAGCTCTCTAAAATTGTTTAGCCGAGCGTAAGCATTGTCCGATTAAAATTATATATATTTCATATAGCATCACATGGCTATTGTTTTATTGGTGCCATCAATCATACAGTACGTAGAAGATGTTTGTTCGGAAAGATAGCAATTGTCACCAACACTGGTACATCTCTTGTTTGGAACTTTTAGATTGCCGAGGCTTTTATTTACTGTACATACTATACATAATGTTGATAACATACTATAATAACACTTATTTTGTATGTTTATAAGTTCCTTTTATAAGTTTAAACTCCCGATGCAGGTGCTTGCTGTTAGTTGTATCCCTTTGATGGGATGTTTTTATTTATGCTATTTGTTTGACAGAAACCCTTCAGGAAGTGAGAGATTGGAGCTTTACACAAATCTGGTTTTAAGCAATCCAAATAGGCCCTCTTGCCGACTGACCGCTCCAGGTAACTGCTGGTTTTTTCTGTGTTTTCTCACTTTAACATTTACCCTGTTTGCCTTTGTCTAGAGATAGTTCAGATTTTAATATCTGTGGTAATTCGTACAAGTCCTTGTCATATTTTCCCTTTTATCAACAAGCATAACACGATTAGGGTTAGTAATTGTGGTGATGTAAGATTTATTTAGGGTCTTAATTGTGTTATCAATATGAAAACTATGTATCATATTCGCCGAACATGTATCTAATTAATTCTAATATATTTGTGTTGAGAGGATGTGAAGGTGGTCATTTTATGTTTCTGTTACATGTCATCCGCTAAATAGTCGTGTTGCTGACTGCTTATGACAGGTGCCTTATTGAATATATGTTAATTTGAACGTCTTGAAAAAGCACAATAAATTTGGCATTTATAATTAAAAATTGATCAAATTGTAATATATAAATTTATTTATTTATCACGAAACAAAGGTTTCTACGCCATTGCGGATAACAATTGATCGTTTTAGTGTAAATAATTGAAAATATAGGTGCAGTGCAATCTTACCAAAATCTACTTCCGTCTTTTTAGAAACGAACACGTTTTAGTCGCACATACTGGGAGGGCCACAATATGTGTCTGGATTCGTATAATTATTGTTTCAAATGGCATTTTTTTTCTAGCTGAAGACTGAACATCTGATGCAATAGAAGTCTCGACATAATAAATGTTTAATGAACAACAGCAGACAGATGCCTCTCAGTGGAATTCACGAATCGTATGTATGACAAAATTGTCTGGGAAACTAAAATCTAATCACCGGTTTACGTGTTATATTGGTTCCAATCTTGCAAATAAAATTAATTTAATTGTTCGCTTGAGTCCATTAAAGTTCATTTAGAAAAAGGCAAAGATACCTCTACTTACGGGAGATGGATCCAAAAATGTTTTTGCGTGCCTGACGCACATCTTACAGCAACTTTGGATTTACCTTTTGCTCTTGTTCTGAAATGATATGTCATATTTTTAAAGCAAATATGGTTGAAAAGGATTGCCATGTTCCCCTTGTTACCGAGTAGCTTTTGAAAAGTGTAAAAAATGGTATTACGTGTGCTAAAGCTCCTACTCCTTATTGGCCAGTGCCGTCATTTCCAGACGAAATATTGAAGATTATATTTGTGTGGCATTACGTGTGGATTCTTAAGAAACCACGTTCATTTTTATGCGATAGTGCATAAAGGAGCATATTACAGCACTAGTTTGATTCGCCGAAGGTAGCTGTCTTTTTTGTTGTTGTTTTCCTGTTGCTCCAATTACAAACATATCACATATCAAATTTGTATTAAAAGATTTTTGTATTTTCATCAGAAATTTACAATACTTTACCGATATATTGTAAAATATTTCTACACATTCTGATCTTACATACCGATATCTATTCAATGATGATTTATTTAGTTGCCTTGAAACATTGTACTATTAATTATATGATTAAAGCTTACCGAACAAAGAGATAAACAAATTGATAATATGCATGCATATATTAGCACGTCCATAACTTTCAAAATCTAATTATCATTGACTTCAATAAGAAAAAAATCTATACGCCTAAAAAAGTCATGTCGTCATTCTTAAAATGATGAAGTGCGGTCCTTCAAATGGATTCAAATAGACATTTCTATGTTCAGTTTGTTCAACAGTGACATAATAAAAGTGGCATCCATTGTCATTAAAGTTAGATTGCACAGTACACAGTAGATACAACTTCGGGTTACTGTCTGGATTTATTATTTGACATGCTGATTGCACATAAATTTTAGGCTTGTTTAGGATTATATCACTGTAATTGGGTCGCGTTACCTATAATCGCTTACAATACTTCACTTTGTTTCGTTTATTTATATGAAGGTGGTGTTCTAGAATTTGCTTATTTCCTTCGAGTTGGACAATTGTTGTTTTGTTGTTTTTAAATTACTAAAATGTAACTGCATTTTTCTCTTACGTCCACATTAACAAGCTCTTTTATACGTCATCGTTTAGACTCATTTATGTCATTTTGATTTCTATATAGAAACAGCTTAATAGCCGATGCTTAAATCTCCTGTACATATTGTGCATATTTTTGTAGTTCATTGTAATTATTATTATTGCCAATTTACTTGTAAAGCACTGTATATGCATACATATTATCAAAGGGCGTGGCGTGTAAGGTAAGGCTATATAAGGACACATGTAAACAATGTAGAATGTTATGAAACTTGCAAGCAAACTGCTAACGTTATGGTTATTAGTCCCCTACCGGTGTTCACACCGGAGGGGACTATAGGTTTACCCTCCGTCCGTCAGTCCGTCAGTCGGTCAGTCAGTCCGTCTGTCTGTCTGTCCACTAAAAATCTGGATCCTTTGATAACTTAAAAACTATTAAAGCTAGGCGCATGAAACTTGGTATGTTAATAGGTAGCAATGTGTACAATATGCACGCGCAATATTTGGGTTGCTACCTTGAAGGTCAAGGTCACAGCATGACCTTGAAGCAAAATCATGTCCGGCCCATGACTTCGTTATTTGAAGTCGGATTTTACAACTATTTTACAGAAATGATCACCATATGGAGATGACGTGCCGCGAGCAAGATTTGGGTCGCTACCTTGAAGGTCAAGGTCACAGCATGACCTTGCAGCAAAATCGTGTCCGCCCCATAACTTGGTTATTTGAAGTTTGATTTTACAACTATTTCACAGAAATGATCACCATCTTGAGATGACGTGTCGCGAATAACATTTGGGTCGATTATATAAATTATAGAACGATTTTCCTTTGGGGAATATTGATGGGTCCATTGAAAGCAGGTGTCTGCTGTTCTCACGTGTCCCTTAGCTCAGGCTGACTTGTATATGTATCTGTAGATTTCCTTGTTTATTACTTCATTTTTAAGTCATAATTATACAAATACAGACTTCAACCTCAATTGATTATAAATGGCAATAAACAGGAGCGTATGATAATTAAAGAATTTTTTGAGGGACCGGTAGGGGACTACTGTATTGCCCGCAATACTATCAAATGCTTGTTTAACTCCAAACAGAATACGACAGACAAGAACTATGGTTTTCTACCTGACGTTGTTCGGTTGCAATAAAAATAAAACTTGTATGCTACACAAACTATTTATAGTTCCCCTGCAAATTCGAAGTAAAAACGTTGTTTCAGAAAGTGGTGGAAATAAAGATATTTATTCATATAACATTTAAAAACCGTTTCATTATAATTTGTCCGATCCTTACACGTTACAATACAATTATAGTTAAAACGACAGCTAAAACAATAGCTTGCATTTCCCTTGTTGCTGTAGCAGTTTATGTCATTTATCCGTATCAGTTTTAAGTGTTTATCGTCTTTTATATGAAGCTTATTCATTAAATACTACAAAATTTCGAAGCTGTATTACCTTGTTAAATTGTCCTATTAACCTGACAAAAACAATACATAAAAAACAAATATTCTCATGTAATTTGTTAACAACAAGCAGACAAACTACTGCAATGCAGTAGAAGTGCAATCAGAAACTATCCCAGAAAGCGCATAAGTTATACATGTATCTTGAGCCCCTGTCACACCAGACGGCGATCCCACAGCGTTTGTACAGCGTTTTGAAAATATGTCAGCACGCTGTGGAATCGCCACGAAATATGTCCAAAATAATATTTTTGACCCTCATGACGTGTAAACAGCGTTTCCACAGCGTCTGTACGGCGTCCTCACGGCGTTCACACAGCGTCACCACAACGTCCTTACAGCGTTTTAGACGTTCTCACAGCGATCAAGAAGTTTCTACGGCGCGCCCACAGCGTGTGCACAGCGCGCACACAGCGTTCCCACAGCGCGCACACAGCGTTCCCACAGCGTTCCCACAGCGCGCTCAGTTGTTTCAGATTTTTAAAGAAAAAACATTGGAATTTCATGAAAAACATTTTTTTCATAACTTGCTTGCCAGCTTTCAAAGAGCAAACATGGCCGGAAAGCGTGGAAAACGAAAACTTTTGAAATCGCCCTCTTCGACATCAGACACCGTCCAAGTCCCATCACAACCCAGTAAGGAAGCTTATTCGCCTTAGTCACAGACGTCAATGGCCCATAGCCCAAGTGCCCAGCCCAAAAAGAAGCAAATGCTTGTAACAGAATTATCCATAACACAGGAAGAAGATACGGCGTCCTGGTTGGAGTCTAATGAGCTTATTTACAACAAAAAGCTTAATTGTTACAAAGACTTTAGGAAAAGGGATGCTTCCATGTACTGGCTTTGAACAGCGTTTCCACAGCGCGCACGCGGCGCGCCCGTAGCTTGCTCAGGGCGCTCTAGAAGACCCCACAGCCTTCCCACAGCGCGCTGTGCAAACGCCAAGCCGCGGCGTTTGTTTTGAGCATGCGTTCTAGGCGATTGCACAGCGCGCACACAGCGTTTCCACAGCGTTGCTGGCGACTGCAACGCGCGCACTCCGGCGTTCTGCAATTTTTTTGAACGCTGTGGGTACGCTGTAAGGACGCCACTCTGGTGTGACAGGGGTTTTACTGACAAAATTAGCACAGCCCTGAAAAAAACACAACTAATGTTCAATCTTTACCATCCTCAACTGAGAGGAAGTGGTCATTTGTCAAATATCTAATAGCAAGGTAACCAACGCAGACCAAAGCTTTAACAGTACGATTTATAGTATTCCAAAACAGCTCTTTTTAATGTGTCTTCTCCTAAAAGCGTATAATGTATTATTTATTTACGTTTTTTTCTTTACCATTTCGTTATCATCAAATATCCATAGAGAATTTAAGGCTGTCGTGTTGTTATTTTTTCTGTTAATGGACAGGCAATTTTGTCGGTGCATACGAAATTTAATAGACTGAATAGATATAGACTGGGAAAGATAATGTAAACGTACAATAGGACATGTAAACAGCCTTTCTCTGAGTCAAAAGAAATGCATGGTGGCAGGTCATTTTATTAAAAAATGCTGGGTTGTTTTTAGAAGTACGGTAATTAAATGGTGATTAGATTTACTGCATAATGTGATAGAGCATATAAGCTTAATTTCTTACGAAAAAATAAAGAGAAGACTCTCAAGAAAGCCATTTAAGTTATACAGACACTAGTAATATAATGAAATATCAATATATGTACAGTAGATAAAAGTTCGGCAACTTAAAATCATATCATGAAAACCGCTCCGCTATCATTTTTTAAGATCTGTCTTAAGTGAGATTGAAATATTCCAAACGAGAGAAGAGTTTGAAATAAAGTCCAAGCGATAACGTATAATAGGAACAATTTAATGCCGTCATACGATAAAAATGCTATGACGTCATATGTCAGAGTGTCAAAATGGGAATTTAAAAAAAACAACAGGATGGAAACCATCCAGTTTTAGAAAACAACCCTAACCAAAAGAACAAAATGTTATAATGAGAAGAGTAATGAAATTCAAATATCATTTAAAAAATCCGAGGATTTATCCGCAATTGGCATATTTTATAATAAAGGGGAATAATCTCGACGTTATACCTACTGTGCAAATGTCACGTAAAAGGCGTGGCGACTGCTCAAGTTGTCTCACAGGGCACGACTGGAGAGGTGAAGAGACAGGAAATCCATCAGTAACTGTCCAATTATGGCTTTAAGCCACTGTTTTCATATAGTCTCAACGACCTGTCCGGTCGTCGTGTAATTTAAAAGCAATGCAAGTTCTTGACTTAAAAGGGTCAATTGCAAGCATGGTAGTACAATTAAGGATTCCCGGGTTGTAACCGTCTGCAATAAATTTCCTGATAAGTTTTGGAAAGAGGTCAGAAAAGTTATTGCGAGCATTGACTTTCTTTATCATCAATAAAACATTATTAAAATACAAATAATATTGCTGTATTAAGGGAAGGTTCTGGAGGGTAAATTAGGTGGGTCATTTGAGAAAAGAAAGGATTAGCCATAGTAAGAATATCGTCATGATAGCGTGACGTTGAATTGAATAATGTGACTTTGGTTAGAAGGGGATAAAGTTAACATGAAATCACGTTCAAGGCAGTTTTAAAAAAAAAATCCAATTAATGATGCACAGTTGGTTCCCAAAGGAATACCAATTACTTGCCTAAATAAAGTGTCACCGCATTTTGTGTAAATGTTGTCTTATAGAAAACCTAGAGCTTCACAAACATTTGTACAAAAGTCCAGAAAGAAAACTTTTCTAAGAAAATGGTTGATAAAAAGGCATGCAATGTATAGACGTTGTTCTCGAGCAAATATTGTTGCTGTTGTTGTTTTTTCAATAAGAGTAATTAATTTTTTCTTAATTAAATTATGAGATAAAAAGTGTACAATTAAGAAACTCGTAAGTATTAACTGCAAAGCAATGAAAGTTTAAAGAACGAAACTTGTCTTAAACTTCAGAAGGTTTTTTATAGACGCAAAATCTGAATTCTCTAGACAAAAATGTAGATATTTTGACAAATATGAATGATGCGTTTAACAAAAGATCAACTTTTAGCGCATTCTGTCGAAATTTCAATTTACGTATAATGCTTTGCTTAAACAACAAATATAAGTATATTTTGTGAGTTATTTACTAAGCATTTCTGAACAAAAGAAGACATTCATTAATAACTCGAGTCATAGTGATTGAAAGATGCCGCGAGAACTATGTCATTAACACTGTAAAATGGGACAAAGAGTTTATAAAACAAAGAACATTTTCTGTTTTGTAGCAACATAGTATAGATTTATCGGAATGCTGCTGTTGCTCTGTTACTGTAGAAGTACTTGTATTGTTTGATCCCATTTTCCGCACAAGGTAAAAACGTTGCTTGAATGCAGTTATAGTTAGAGGTGTTTCGGGTTGTGTACATTTTTTCCGTCGACTGTTTAAGAAAAATAAAGTTAACTCAAGGAAACCAAATTATCTTTTGTTAGTCGCCACTTGCCTATAGGAGTGATTTCAGCTGAACTAATGCGTATTTTTGTTTTATTCACAAATATTTTGTTTCAAATAATAATGAGAATGTCTGGAAAAGATGGCGTTATTGTGCCAGCATTGACGTAAGAAAGAGTTGGTGAATTACAGCTGTAATGCCGGCTGTCATGTTTTATAAATCACACGTTTGATCCAAGTCTATGGCAATTTGCATTAAGATCGTAGAGATGGGACGTTAAAACTTTTTATGTCTAGAAAAGAAAATCTTTGAAACTGAAATCTCTTGTGTGGCCATCATTTAAGTTTATTGAGACCAGCAAATAGGAATTTTGCTACTTTGCGTCTCATTTTGCCTAACGCTTTTAAGATTGTCGCATTTATCACGGGAAAGTAAATGTATTTTGCGACATGTGTTAAATCATTATCTGCAGATAACATCAGACAGTCTTGGTATAGTTCACAAATCTCATGTTGACACAAGTGCTTAGCAAATTGCATGTAAAGATAATGTAATATAAATATAATGTAAATATTTTTACTTCTGTATTACGACATTGTTCTAGACACAGATTCTTAGATGTCTTTGTTGGAAGTTTGTTTATTTATGTTTAATTATGTTTAATTATCATTGTATTTATATTAAACATTAAAAACTATTTTTTGAGCTTCAGTAGTACTTAGCTAACATGAAATGTGGCAACATAAGAAATATTACTGTTCCCTCAATCGTCATGCATACATAAAGTACTATCTGTTCTTTTCTGGTGTGAAAATGTAGCTGTAGAAAATGGGTCTCATATCATTTGAAAGTACACAAGGAGAGTAAATGTCAACAAGCTATCGCTAGATTCAATGAAATGTGCAACGGTAAAAAAAAATTACGAGGCATGAAGATTGTGCGCGTGCGTGTCTGTCTGTATCTGCCTGTCTGTCTGTTTGTGTGAGTGTGTGTGTGTGTGTGTGTGTGTGTGTGTGTGTGAGAAAGAGAGAGAGAGAGAGAGTGTGTGTGTGTGTCTGTCTGTCTTTCTGTCTGTCTGCCTGTCTGTCTGTCGGGGGGGGGGGGGGGGATGTGGGGGTGTTATGGAATGAATCTGCTTAATTTCGCGAGAAACATCCTAGGGAAAACTCGCCAACTATACTAAGTTCGTGTACAGACGGACACCGCTGAAACCTAGCCGCGAGTACCAAAATGGTAGTTGTATACTTTCGTTTCTTACGCTCAAATAATCACAGTCAAAACTCCTCTCCGGCGTGATACTCGCCTAGGGTGTTATCCTTCCGAACATCCAAGCTACCCAAGAAGTCACAGAAGGACCGATGTCAGGATAATGTGATCAAACATTGGGTGTGGTGTCAATATAGGTTGTCTCAATACAAATGGGAGATAACTAATATAAGCTTAATTTTAATTGATTTACAACAGTTGTTTCCCCTAATATAAGCTGCTTCGGAATTTAGAAGTCATACGTTCTTGCCACACTGAATTAATTTATAATGTGATGAATAAGAGAACATAGAAAATTAAATTAATTAGGAATTCATAAGTTATGCACGCACTTGTGACATTTACTCAATTTATAATGTGTTGAATAACAGAGCATAGAAAAATAATTTGAACGAATGTTGATCAATTGTCAAATACATCATAATTATAGATAAACATAAAATATTTTAGAAATATGTATGCAATGCCGAAAATGAATGTACAAAAAAACGCTTCCTTCTTACACAGAGACATACGTTTGATAACGATGTTCCAAATACAAATTTAAGAAGTCTGGCCAGCTACTGACTCCTACAATGTCTGTACCCCTTTACAACGAGAAAATCATTGTTTAGCTTTCCATGTCGACGTAGACATTGATTTTTTGTGAAGGTTTATTGACGTTGAACTTTGAAGGTTTCAAAAAAATTTAAAGTTCATTATTGAATGCAAAGATCCTCAGTCTTTTCATTTTCTGATCAATTCCACTTCACAGTTCCATGTGGTGGCCTTAATGTGTGGTTTGTTGAGGGTAGGGAAGAATTTGCAATAATATGTCATATTCCATACATAATTTCTCCCAGAAATACATATCTTGCAGGCTTACAGATCTTACGTTTGTAAGATCATTACTATTTTAGGTATTTCTGCAATGTATGAATATCTTCAAGATATTTTTTGTTTGCTTGATCTGCCAGATATGTATATCTACACATCAAAAAATTGTTTGCTGTTGTCGATCTCTGACACCTGTTTTTATTTAAACTGCTTTTCCATTTTGCACGAATTAGCCAACAGGTGTTTTGCAACAAGATAAAAACAGTAGCTAATAAATTTAACAAATCAATATAACAGGCAATAATTAATTTAAAAATTACTCTGTGAAGATTGAATTTGGGTTGTAGATGTATGGCTATCACTTTGTTGATGTAAGGTTGTAGATGTATGGCTATAAGGTTGTAGATGTATGGCTAGAAGATTGTAGATGTATGGCTGTAAAGTTGTAGGTATGCGGTTGTAGATGTATGACTGTAAGGTTGTAGATGTGTGGCTAGAAGGTTGAAGATGTATGGCTGTAAGGTTGTAGATGTGTGGCTAGAAGGTTGAAGATGTATGACTGTAAGGTTGTAGATGTATGACTGTAAGGTTGTAGATGTATGGCTAGAAGATTGTAGATGTATGGCTGTAAAGTTGTAGGTATGCGGTTGTAGATGTATGACTGTAAGGTTGTAGATGTGTGGCTAGAAGGTTGAAGATGTATGGCTGTAAGGTTGTAGATGTGTGGGTAGAAGGTTGAAGATGTATGACTGTAAGTTTGTAGATGTATGACTGTAAGGTTGTAGATGTATGACTGTAAGGTTGTAGATGTGTGACTGTAAGGTCGTAGATGTGTGACTGTAAGGTCGTAGATGTGTGACTGTAAGGTCGGAGATGTGTGACTGTAAGGTCGTAGATGTATGACTGTAAGGTTGTAGATGTATGACTGTAAGGTTGTAGATGTGTGACTGTAAGGTCGTAGATGTGTGACTGTAAGGTTGTAGATGTAAGGTTGTAAGGTTGTAGATGTAAGGTTGTAGATGTATGGCTGTAAGGTTGTAGATGTACGGTTGTAAATGTATGGCGGTAAGGTTGTAGATGTACGCTTGTAGATGTATGGCTGTAAGTTTGTAGATGTACGATTGTAGATGTATGGGTGTAAGGTTGTAGATGTGTGACTGTAAGGTTGTAGATGTATGGCTGTAAGGTTGTAGATGTAAGGTTGTAGATGTATGACTGTAAGGTTGTAGATGTATGGCTGTAAGGTTGTAGATGTATGGATGTAAGGTCGTAGATGTGTGACTGTAAGGTTGTAGATGTATGGCTGTAAGGTTGTAGATGTAAGGTTGTAGATGTATGACTGTAAGGTTGTAGATGTATGGCTGTAAGGTTGTAGATGTATGGCTGTAAGGTTGTAGATGTGCGGTTGTAGATGTATGGCTGTAAGGTTGTAGATGTACGGTTGTAGATGTATGGTTGTAGATGTATGGTTGTAGATGTACGGTTGTAGATGTACGGTTGTAGATGTATGGCTGTAAGGTTGTAGATGTGCGTTTGTAGATGTATGGCTGTAAGGCTGTAGATGTACGGTTGTATATGTATGGCTGTAAGGTTATTGATGTCCGGTGGTAGATGTATGGCTGTAAGCTTGTAGATGTGTGGCTAGAAGGTTGTAGATGTATAGCTGTAAGGTTGTAGATGTACGGTTGTAGATGTATGGCTGTAAGGTTATTGATGTCCGGTGGTAGATGTATGGCTGTAAGCTTGTAGATGTGTGGCTAGAAGGTTGTAGATGTGTGACTGTAAGGTTGTAGATGTATGACTGTAAGGTTGTAGATGTAAGGTTGTAAGGTTGCAGATGTAAGGTTGTAGATGTATGGCTGTAAGGTTGTAGATGTACGGTTGTAAATGTATGGCTGTAAGTTTGTAGATGTACGGTTGTAAATGTATGGCGGTAAGGTTGTAGATGTACGCTTGTAGATGTATGGCTGTAAGGTTGTAGATGTACGGTTGTAAATGTATGGCGGTAAGGTTGTAGATGTACGCTTGTAGATGTATGGCTGTAAGGTTGTAGATGTATGACTGTAAGGTTGTAGATGTATGGCTGTAAGGTTGTATATGTATAACTGTAGGGTTGTAAATGAATGGCTGTAAGGTTGTAGATGTATGGCTGTAAGGTTGTAGATGTACGCTTGTAGATGTATGGCTGTAAGGTTGTAGATGTACGGTTGTAGATGTATGGCTGTAAGTTTGTAGATGTACGGTTGTAGATGTATGGCTGTAAGGTTGTAGATGTACGGTTGTAGATGTATGGCTAGAAGGTTGTAGATGTACGGTTGTAGATGTATGGCTGTAAGGTTGTAGATGTACGGTTGTAGATGTATGGATGTAAGTTTGTAGATGTATGACCGTAAGGTTGTAGATGTATGGCTGTAGGTTTGTATATGTATGACCGTAAGGTTGTAGATGTACGGTTGTAGATGTATGGCTGTAAGTTTGTAGATGTATGACCGTAAGGTTGTAGATGTATGGCTGTAAGTTTGTAGATGTATGACCGTAAGGTTGTAGATGTACGGTTGTAGATGTATGACCGTAAGGTTGTAGATGTATGGCTGTAGGTTTGTATATGTATGGCTGTAAGGTTGTAGATGAATGGCTGTAAGGCTGTAGATGTATGGCTGTAAGGTTGTAGATGTATGGCTGTAAGGTTGTAGATGTAAGGTTGTAGATGTATGGCTGTAAGGTTGTAGATGTAAGGTTGTAGATGTATGGCTGTAAGGTTGCAGATGTATGACTGTAAGTTTGTAAATGTATGGCTGTACGGTTGTAAGTGTATGACTGTACGATTGCAAGCTCTATATATTGAATACAAATACATATCTTGCAAAAAAATACACAGCTTTCATTCATACATTCTATTACCAACCTACATTCCAAGCCGACAAACATTATCTTTAAGTTATACATTGTAAACCCCACAACCATATCTTGCGGAAATACTTACCTTTAAGATGTACTTTTTTTCATAAACACTTTATCTTGTAGATATACGTATCTTGCATATATCCATTTTGGTGGTCATATACATTATCTTGCAGATTTACAAATAATGCAGACATACGTGTCTTGCATACATTCACATTCTGCAGAAGTTCATTATATTGCAGACAAAAAGCATATATAAGTATATTGTAGACAGCTAGACATATATAACTTGCAGATATAAGTATATTGTAGACAGCTAGACATACATAACTTGCAGATATAAGTATATTGTAGACGACTAGACATACATAACTTGCAGATATAAGTATATTGTAGACGACTAGACATACATAACTTGCAGATATAAGTATATTGTATACGACTAGACATACATAACTTGCAGATATAAGTATATTGTAGACAGCTAGACATACATAACTTGCAGATATAAGTATATTGCAGACGACTAGACATACATAACTTGCAGATATAAGTATATTGTAGACGACTAGACATGCATAACTTGAAGATATAAGTATATTGTTGACAGCTAGACAAACATAACTTGCAGATATAAGTATATTGTTGACAGCTGGACAAACATAACTTGCAGATATAAGTATATTGTTGACAACTAGACAAATATAACTTGCTGATATAAGTATATTGTAGGCAACTAGACATGCAAAACTTGCAGATATAAGTATATTGTTGACAGCTAGACATACATAACTTGCTGATATAAGTATTTTGTAGACAACTAGACATATATAACTTGCAGATATAAGCATATTGTTGACAGCTAGACATACATAACTTGCAGATATAAGTATATTATAGACAACTAGATATACATAACTTGCTGATATAAGTATATTGTAGACACCTAGGCATGCATAACTTACAGATATAAGTATATTGTACACAACTAGACGTACATAACTTGCAGATATAAGTATATTGTAGACAACTAGACATATATAACTTGCTGATATAAGTATATTGTAGACGACTAGATATACATAACTTGCAGATATAAGTATATTGTAGACAACTAGACATACATAACTTTCAGATATATGTAACTTGCAGATATAAGTATATTGTAGACAGCTAGACATATATAACTTGAAGATATAAGTATATTGTAGACAACTAGACATATATAACTTGCAGATATAAGTATATTGTAGACAGCTAGACATACATAACTTGCAGATATAAGTATATTGTAGACAGCTAGACATATATAACTTGAAGATATAAGTATATTGTAGACAACTAGACATATATAACTTGCAGATATAAGTATATTGTTGACAACTAGACATACATAACTTGCAGATATAAGTATATTGTTGACAACTAGACATACATAACTTGCAGATATAAGTATATTGTTGACAACTAGACATATATAATTTGCAGATATAAGTATATTGTTGACAACTAGACATACATAACTTGCAGATATAAGTATATTGTAGACAGCTAGACATATATAACTTGAAGATATAAGTATATTGTAGACAACTAGACATATATAATTTGCAGATATAAGTATATTGTTGACAACTAGACATACATAACTTGCAGAGTTAAGTATATTGTAGACAACTAGACATATATAACTTGCAGATATAAGTATATTGTAGACAACTAGACATATATAACTTGCTGATATAAGTATATTGTAGACGACTAGATATACATAACTTGCAGATATAAGTATATTGTAGACGACTAGACATACATAACTTTCAGATATATGTAACTTGCAGATATAAGTATATTGTAGACAGCTAGACATATATAACTTTCAGATATAAGTATATTGTAGACAACTAGACATATATAACTTGCAGATATAAGTATATTGTAGACATTAGACATATATAACTTGCAGATATAAGTATATTGTAGACAACTAGACATATATAACTTGCAGATATAAGTATATTGTTGACAACTAGACATACATAACTTGCAGATATAAGTATATTGTTGACAACTAGACATACATAACTTGCAGATATAAGTATATTGTTGACAACTAGACATATATAATTTGCAGATATAAGTATATTGTTGACAACTAGACATACATAACTTGCAGAGTTAAGTATATTGTAGACAGCTAGACATACATAACTTGCAGATTTAAGTATATTGTACTACTAGGCATACATAACTTGCAGATATAAGTATATTGTAGATAACTAGACATACATAACTTTTAGATATAAGTAACTTTCAGATATAAGTATATTGTAGACAACTAGACATATATAACTTGAAGATATAAGTATATTGTAGACAACTAGACATACATAACTTGCAGATATAAGTATATTGTTGACAACTAGACATACATAACTTGCAGATATAAGTAAATTGTTGACAACTAGACATATATAACTTGCAGATATAAGTATATTGTAGACAACTAGACATACATAACTTTTAGATATAAGTAACTTTCAGATATAAGTATATTGTTGACAACTAGACATATATAACTTGCAGAGTTAAGTATATTGTTGACAACTAGACATATATAACTTGCCGATATAAGTATATTGTAGACAGTTAGACATACATAGCTTGCAGATATAAGTATATTGTAGACAGCTAGACATATATAACTTGCAGATATAAGTAAATTGTAGACAGCTAGACATACATAGCTTGCAGATATAAGTATATTGTAGACAGCTAGACATATATAACTTGCAAATATAACTAAATTGTAGACAGCTAGACATACATAGCTTGCAGATATAAGTATATTGTAGACAACTAGACATGCATAACTTGCAGATATAAGTATATTGTAGACAACTAGACATGCATAACTTGCAGATATAAGTATATTGTAGACAGCTAGACATACATAACTTGCAGATTTAAGTATATTGTACTACTAGGCATACATAACTTGCAGATATAAGTATATTGTAGACAACTAGACATACATAACTTTTAGATATAAGTAACTTTCAGATATAAGTATATTGTAGACAACTAGACATATATAACTTGAAGATATAAGTATATTGTAGACAACTAGACATATATAACTTGAAGATATAAGTATATTGTAGACAACTAGACATATATAACTTGAAGATATAAGTATATTGTAGACAACTAGACATATATAACTTGAAGATATAAGTATATTGTAGACAACTAGACATATATAACTTGAAGATATAAGTATATTGTAGACAACTAGACATACATAGCATGTTGACATATATATCTTACAGACATCTTAAGGCCATAATACCGCTGGCTGGCACATTAACCTTATGGAAAACAGTTTTAAATGGTCTTCAGCCCTGAAAATATGGAAAGGGAAGAAAAATAGAAAAAAATGTAATAAAACCATAAATTAAAAACAACAACAACACTCGTTTGTTGTAGGCAGTTTGGATGACAGTCACGTGCGCCAATACCACGTACTATTGGTATATGTGTATTTTATGTACATAAACGTGTAGTTTTATTATAGGCCTACATTGCGACCGGAACAATGTTTATAATCAAATTTCAACGTTACCTATGTTATGATTTGAAAGGGTTTCAACCTGTGCTTATCAGTTCATTTGGATTAAAATCTGACCCGATAAGGTGTCAATCATAATTGTATTGGTCAGTCTAAGGGTCAAATTCTTCTTGTTTGGAATTGTGTAGTACCAACTTCACTGTCGTTGTTGTTTTCTGAAGATATTATGACTTTTGAATAATTAAGTATGTGCCTTATTGAGATCTTCATACCATTATAAGTGAATGAATGCATACATACATAACAGCGCTGTACTTAACTGGGGTAGCCTGGTTGATGTAGCCTAACGAGTTGGTCTAAGGGGTTAGCTCCCTTGGGGTAAGTGAATTAGGCATTGTTGACGGCGTATCATGTCGAGTTTTATGCAAAGTGTATGTATATCAATACTCCAGTTAATAAATAATAAGGGCATATATTTTTGTTCATGAAAAAAAAATGTTTATACGCACGTGCCTGCAGTAAAATATGGAAGCTAAGACACTAAATAAACTAACTATATTTAAACCCATTCTCTATCCCAAACAATCTAATCATAGTATGAACTGTTTACACGAAAACAGCCAAGTCTCGGTAGTCTTAATCTGTTGGCTAATTTAACCAGCGCTTTTTTGGGATATAATTGTCTTTCAGGAGGCCAATTGGTTACGCAATGTTGTAACACTATCGGCTCTCAGTTGACCAAGGGGCGAGATAAGTGTGGTCGATGCTTTGACAAGGTATCCTGGTGAGAGTAAATAACAGCCCGGGAATAGTTTCGCCACTAGGGTTAAATGTCCTGTTTTCGGAACATCCGCATAAAATATCCATGCATTCACGAGACATTTACATGTTTTAATTATTAAGCTCTTTCAATTGCTATGAGTTTAGCCCTTTGTCAGGCAAACTGTCCGGAGCGCGTATCCGTCATCAGAAGCGAGCAATCTGATATCCTCGGTTATTTACAGATTTGCATGTTGATTAACAATATAAGATACAGTGCTTCCGGCGATGAGTGCCGAACGTTGCAAGGCGTCGAGCTTCGTGCTGGCCATCAGTCCGGTTTCAGGATTCTAAGTGGCGATCCGGTGTCCCCGACAACATTGCCAGCGAACAACCATACAGGACGATTGCGACGGATTATCACGGGATCAACATTCCGGAATTGACATATCCACGCTGGACTTTTATTTAACAACTTTTGACCGTATGTCCGGTCATTCAACACTGGACATACCTCCCTCGTGAAGATGCCCGCGCTAGCCAACTTCATTTACACAGTAATTGAGTAAACTTATTAATATAGACATTGCAATCCTTACTTTACTCACAAGAACAAGAAATAGCTGTTAAAGAACAAAAAAAGCTCGATTTGACTTATTCCTGAATTACACAACCGCCTATCTATTTTGCTTTAGTATTGAAAACCGCAGACTGTCCCCCCATCCTTGTATCTACTACTACTTCAAAAAATAACACGACAAAAACAAAACAACTTAAACAAAGAGAAAAAGAGAGAAAGAATTAAAAAAAATGTTTACTGTTGTTGTTTTCATGAAAGTTCCCATTTCTCGGACACATGTTTTATTTTAACTGCTTTTCCATTTTGCACAAGTGTTTTGCAATAAGATAAAAACGGTAGCTTATAAACTTTACAAAACAATATAGCAGACTATAATTAATTTAAAAATACTCTGTGAAGATTTAATTTTCACCATTATAATGTAATGGAAGCCGTAAATTTAATTTAAACTCTGTGTAACATAAAAACAACAGTGACCGTCTTATCTCTCAGGCTGCAATATACAAACCTAAAACATGTTTGTCTCAACTATCAACAATCACATTCGATTCAAATAGATGGCAATAAATCGGAATTTATTTCAAAACAATTCATTTTATTGCACGAGAGATAGCAGTTAAGAAGAAAACAGTAATGTTATATGCCTAAGATCACTATCTCCGTGACCTCAAGCGCTTCCTGTATGGTCATGTGGATTTTGTGTGGAGGAGACAATAGTGGACAGAAACACAAATGCACGGGTTGTTTAATAGCAACGAATCGAGGTTGTGTTCGATTCACAGTTTTAAACAAATAAAACAAAAAAAATCTAGCCAAGAAGTTGTATTTCTCTTCTGGTGTTTATTGATGTGAAAAAAAAAACGAGTGCTGGAGCTCGAGACCGTTAGGAATAGAGGTAATTAGCAAACAAAACTCCGGACAGTCACTGGACTCTTCGTATTTCAGAGTTCTTAAATTTATGAAATAAAACCCAAGGCAACGTATCACGATACAAGTACACAATTTTATGTTTACATTAGCTTTGAAAATTGTATGACAGTATTGTGATTACCTACATACTACGTATAAACCTCTGTTTTAAAGTCAGTTCGTATCTACTAAAAATTCTCACATATTCGGCATAGCAATTAGATTAACTAATTTATATATACTTATTTTATATAGGTATTTAAACAACTTTCTAAAGAACGCTTTAATTCATTTGCCCAGCACTTGCATAATGTCCCATGCTTGTCAAATGGACGTCTCTTGCCTCATTAGCATAGATTGTTTAATATATTTCCCATCAAAAGCTTGTCATCACGAAGACAAATTAATTATAAAACTGGACTCGGAAGAAAAGCAACAATTGTCTGATAAAGATAAATTCAAAATAGCGATAACCATGGTGATTATATCTCTATCATGCCGAAGGCTTGACAAGGTAGGATGACAGCGAATAACGGGACAGATACCAAACGATAAAATGTGGGATGTTTTATCGGTGTGAACAATAATATTTGAAGGTATCATATCACTGACTGTAGAGGCCAAGAAAAGCAATGTAAAGGCCCATGAAGCTTGTTTTTATTTTTAAACACACAGACGGTTCGGGACTATTTGTTTATGCTGGATTTATACCCGTCAATGGCGGTGAATGGCGGAGACCGAGACATAGGTAGCAAGCAATACTGAGCAATAGTGTACACATCTTGCGGTTTAGAACTGCTGGACAGGTAAACATGAAACAGCGTCACCAGTGCATGGTCATACACTTCTTGATGTCGTTCTCTTAGTTTAACACAGTACGATTTGAATGGGCTGACTGAAGTGGATATATAACTTGTGTGTGAAGTTGTGAAGTTTAATGTCTAGATTGTGTACGGATTATTTGATTTGATATCTCTGTCCCCGGTTAAAACACAAATTTGTCCCCAAACTGCCGGCGAGTGAAAACCGTCGGGACCATGAGTGGGACGATGAGCGGAGCAGAAGCTGATATATCCTCCGATGGGGAGACCAGTTTTGAGGATGAGGACGTTCCGCTGCCAGAGAGTCCGCTAAAGACAGGTACCGCAGAGCCTTTCGAGGTAGTCCTGAAGGGAGGCAAGCCCTGGGGATTCAACCTAAGTTCAGACAAAAAGTCACCTGTCCGCATTGCAGAGGTAAGTTGTTAAGCACAGTTTGCTTCCATACATAGATAGAAAATTGGTAAGATTTTGATATACACAAACAAACATAGCCAATTTGATGATGTACATTGTTCTTGACTAAAATATGAGTAAATCCTATTGTGTTTATATTTATAATGTTTATTTTTTGTCAAAGAACCCTTATATCTATTTATTCCTAGTTGAAGAGTTTGAGATCATCAATCAGTTATAGGCAAGTGTCATTGGTCATGATGAACAAAGATCTGTAATGTAAGAAAGGCTTGACACAGGGCTGGAGTATGTCACTGGTTCTACCCAGACTTCATCAACCAATGACTATAATGCTTACAGTTTTTGGGCCATCATTTTTCAGTATATCAAATAAAGTTTCATGAAAAAAAAGGTGTAACTCATTCCTAGTACAGGGTCTGATTCTTGGATCTATTACTGGAAGGTTAACAGCTCTTCCTGAAAGGGCAACAGTTCTCCCATCTCTGAGCTACTAGGAATGCTCAAAAAGCCAATACCACTACCTAAACAAACCACACTATCAAAACAAAGTGGACAGAGAATTGATCTATTTACCATTCCAATAGCAATATACTTTCAAACTTAACTCCTATGCACATTATGTACTGAATAAAAACATACACATTCATTTATACAATTATGTACAGTAATTTAAATGTGTATACAGTCCAATTGCTTAAACACATGAAAATTTTGTTGTTTTATGTGATGGTTTAATGTATGTTGTGTGATGTAGGTTATGTTGATAACACTTTAGGGCATGTCTGCATTGTCTGGTTTTATTTATCATCAGGACACCTTGACACACATTTTATACTTAGCAAGCAATTTTATACTTGTACATATCCAGTGGTAACTTAGATATTTATGAATGTATACAGTAAAAAGGCAGCCTTAATATAGTTTTTATCAGGGTTGCTTTGGATTGCTCAGATAATATCGTTGTGGTCTGGTTATGACATCTTGTCACGGATTTGCAGCATGCTACCACAGTCAGTGAAGCATTATAATCACTTTAAGCGAACATAATGTTCCAAAAGCAACCCTATGCACCACCATGTTTATTGCTCATGAATAAAGATTAAATTTCATTAGCAATGTGTTGTAAAATTTTTTATCTCCCCTGAGCTGTCTGCTAAGGTTACCCCGCCCAGCTGGTGAAGCACCTGACAGCGAAGTATGAGGTCATGAGTTCTAACCCATCCTAGAAATATATAGCAGATAGAGTTTGTAACAAATGGATGAAGAAAATGTTCTTACTGAAAGTGTATCTTATCTGTTGTATTCAAAGTACTGGTCAATTTATTGATCAAAAACATGTGATCAGTAAAATCAAAATTATAATGGTAGAAAACATTTACAGGCACCTATATTCTTACAGAAATTTAATCAAAATTCAGCTTTGTAGAAAACCTATAACAGAGACTTTTCTTTGCATATTTAATATCTGTGGATGTTTAATGCTGATTAAAAATGACTAAAAAAGCCTTTTCTCTAACTCCTTAAAGAAATCCAGGCACAGTATATAAAGGACATGTTTTGCCATTGAACCTGTTTAACATGGGTAAAATGTCAGATAATTACAGAACACACAGATCCCATTCAGGATTTTCAAAAGTTCAGATTTAATTTGAAAAGCAATGATAAGATGGTAGTTTATCTGTCGGACAGTTTGTTTAGGACAGGGTTTTTTTCTTCATTTTTTTCGTTTTTAATCAGTAGGTATTGAATTAAACAGAATTATCAGCTGTTTTTGTCATTGCTAGGTAAGCTTTACTAGGTCATGCAGTCAAGAGAGTCAAGCTTTTCAAATAAAAATCAAGCTGTAATTTCTAACAAAGGTTTGCTGTTGTTATGTTATTTGACTGGCTGTCTGGTAATGTCTCAGTTACTCTTTGTGCAGGTTAGAGTCCTGGACTGAGAGAAAACTTAGTTTGGTGGGTCTGTCTTTATATCATTGGCTCTACGACATTTGTCTTGGTATTTTTTACCAACAATAGCTTGACATCATCAAACAGTGGTGCCAATGCAATGTATATTACAAATAAACAAAATAAACATATGAAACGGAAGTGGTTACTTGTAAATCCCCCTTGCTTCATCATCATTATCAACCATTATTTTCTTGCCCATTTCCAGCTACAAGGTTGGACTTTCTCCTATTGTTGATCTCTGTATTGATCTACCCTCAGCATCTACTGTTTTGAGGTTTAGCTAGGATAGATCCTCTTGCCCACTTTGGTGCTATGGTCATCCACATGGATTACGATTTTATCCTGGGTTAAGTTTCTGGACTTGATTGTCTGGTATCAGTCTATACAATGTCTGTGTATTATGTTATGTAAAATGGTCACAGCATGCTATAACGTTGAAGGGAACAATAAATCGACATTTAGAGACCACTTATAAGAGCTTGTTGCTTGGACATTAAACCCATGGCAACTGTTACCATGGATACCAGGAGTGGGATATTGCTAAAGCGCATTGTATTCAATTGTTGATGTTATTTTGCATTTTTGTACTAATCTCTCATAAAAGGACAGTGGCCATTGCCATTGTCCCCTTCAAGGTCCTTCAATTTTGTAAGCTTGTAACTTCTTAGCCCTGTCTTACAGTATAAGTCCCAATTGGGTGAAAACTAATTGTGGGTAAACCTGGGATGTGCTTAGGGTTCTTTAAGAAATTTATCTGGCGTCTTCCAGTTCTAGGTAGACCTCACTGCACATTTTTTTAAAAACCAAATATTGATATCATGAATGCAGGTGTTCCATATAAAGAACTCTCATCATTTTGTCAAACCCATTACTTGGCAAATACACTTAATATTTTGGATTGGCCTGGAACTGGTTAACTCCCAAAATAAACAAAAGACATTGTTAACATAATATAATATATATATGATTTATTTATCTTGCAGAAATAAAACAAAGGTCCAGTTAAAACTGTACTTTTAGCCATGCACCTTACCCATCCTAGATGTAAAATCATTAAAGTACAAATATCACCATACCTGGGACTTACAGGTGCTGCCTTATTTAATAAACATGTCATTTACCTGGATAATCCTTTAACTGCACTTTCAGTCTCAACATGTTTACTGAACTGAACATGCTTAGACAGATAGTGCAGATCTAGATCAGGAAGTTTGATATTAGAGTTGTTTGATCATGATCTGTACTATTTGTTGTTAAGTCTCTACCAGTGTCCTGATACATTTGCTTGCTGTTGTTTGTTGGTTAAACAACAAGGAGTATGATAGGTTGTCCAAAAACAGCAGTAGAAGTGTGAATACTTTGTATGTATTTATCTATTCTGGGCAGTAATGCATAAGCTTTAATATTCTGCAGGAAAACTTTCAATAACCTAATAAGCTTGCAATTTAAACTGTAATTTATCAAACTTTTGATATTGAAGAGTTTGTATTGTACAAATACAGGTACTCAAGATTTGTATATCTGGTTGAAATAAACTGTCTAGCACTGAGTGGTATGCACAGGAGAAAATATTGTGTTTGAAAAGCATTTTACTCAACATATTTCTGCACTTGCTTGTTTTGTATTTAATCAAAACTTAGCTTCATATCAGTTTTCATTTTATTTATATTTTATGTGTACAGCATGTGGGTTTTATGCTAACTGTATGACCAATAAACCAACAATTTTCAATGCATGGGAAGTGATGTTTAAACTAAGATACCAGGAATTATTAGAGAAATGATTGTAACAACAATCAAATCACACATTTACACATTTGCATAGTCCATCAGTTAAATTGGTTACTATAATGACAAATAAATAAAATTGATGCTCGTAAATGTAATTGTTCGACTCATTTCTTATTTAAAACAATATGCCATACTTTTTTTCATAAGGAATGTTTGACAAGTTTCCATGTTTGGTAAACCTTCAAAAGTAAGGCACGCCAATGTTTATTGATTACATCTGTCAGATTCCGTTTGGACACAATAATTTTAGAGAATCATTCAAGCAAAGAAAAAATTGAAAACTTATGATTACATCCTTTATAATTATATGACAGTTCCGGTGATAAAACTCCATTTACATTCAAATGGCTAAAGACCATAACTGAATGCTTGTTGCATTTAGTGAGTCATCCATAGTAAATCATTTACTGCTGCATTTGTCAAAAGTGTATCCCTCTTCATTTTTCCCTACTGTAACATGTATTTACAGGAGTAACTTCACAAAATACAAAAGACAGATCTCAGCCGGAGGTGACTAAACTGGATCTACACTGTTTGTCATGACTGGATCTACACTGTTTGTAATGACAGGATCTACACTGTTTGTCATGACTGGATCTACACTGTTTGTCATGACTGGATCTACACTGTCATGACTGGATCTACACTGTTTGCCATGACAGGATCTACACTGTTTGTCATGACAGGATCTACACTGTTTGTCATGACTGGATCTACACTGTCATGACTGGATCTACACTGTATGCCATGACTGGGTCTACACTGTTTATCATGACTGGATCTATGCTGTTTGTCATGACAGGATCTACACTGTTTGTCATGAAAGGATCTACACTGTTTGTCATGACAGTATCTACACTGTTTGTCATGACTGGGTCTACACTGTTTGTCATGACAGGATCTACACTGTTTGTCATGACTGGATCTATACTGTTTGTCATGACTGGATATACACTGTTTGTAATGACACGATCTTGACTGTTTGTCATGACTGGATCTACACTGTTTGTCATGACTGGATCTACACTGTCATGACTGGATCTACACTGTCATGACTGGATCTACACTGTTTGCCATGACAGGATCTACACTGTTTGTCATGACAGGATCTACACTGTTTGCCATGACAGGATCTACACTGTTTGTCATGACTGGGTCTACACTGTTTGTCATGACAGGATCTACACTGTTTGTCATGACTGGATCTATACTGTTTGTCATGACTGGTTCTACACTGTTTGTCATGACTGGATCTATGCTGTTTGTCATGACAGGATCTACGCTGTTTGTCATGACTGGATCTACACTGTTTGTCATGACTGGATCTACACTGTTTGTCATGACTGGGTCTACACTGTTTATCATGACTGGATCTACACTGTCATGACTGGATCTACACAGTTTGTCATGACTGGATCTACACTGTCATGACTGGGTCTACACTGTTTATCATGACTGGATCTACACTGTCATGACTGGATCTACACTGTTTGTCATGACAGGATCTACACTGTTTGTCATGACAGGATCTATACTGTTTGTCATGACTGGATCTACACTGTTTGTCATGACTTGATCTACACTGTTTGTCATGACAGGATCTACACTGTTTGTCATGACAGGACCTACACTGTTTGTCATGACTGGATCTACACTGTCATGACTGGGTCTACACTGTTTGTCATGACAGGATCTACACTGTTTGTCATGACTGGATCTACACTGTTTGTCATGACAGGATCTACACTGTTTGTCATGACAGGATCTACACTGTTTGTCATGACTGGGTCTACACTGTTTGTCATGACAGGATCTACACTGTTTGTCATGACTGGATCTACACTGTCATGACTGGATCTACACTGTCATGACTGGATCTACACTGTCATGACTGGATCTATACTGTTTGTCATGACTGGTTCTACACTGTTTGTCATGACTGGATCTATGCTGTTTGTCATGACTGGATCTACGCTGTTTGTCATGACTGGATCTACACTGTTTGTCATGACTGGATCTACACTGTTTGTCATGACTGGGTCTACACTGTTTATCATGACTGGATCTATGCTGTTTGTCATGACAGGATCTACGCGGTTTGTCGCAACTGAATCTACACTGTTTATAATGACTGGATCTATGCTGTTTGTCATGACAGGATCTACGCGGTTTGTCGCAACTGAATCTACACTGTTTATAATGACTGGATCTACACTGTTTGTCATGACTGGATCTACACTGTTTGTCATGACTGGATCTACACTGTTTGTCATGACTGGATCTACACTGTTTGTCATGACTGGATCTATGCTGTTTATCATGACTGGATCTATGCTGTTTGTCATGACTGGATCTATGCTGTTTGTCATGACTGGATCTACGCGGTTTGTCGCAACTGAATCTACACTGTTTATAATGACTGAATCTACACTGTTTATAATGACTGGATCTACACTGTTTGTCATGACTGGATCTACACTGTTTGTCATGACTGGATCTATGCTGTTTATCATGACTGGATCTATGCTGTTTATCATGACTGGATCTATGCTGTTTGTCATGACTGGATCTATGCTGTTTGTCATGACTGGATCTACGCGGTTTGTCGCAACTGAATCTACACTGTTTATAATGACTGAATCTACACTGTTTATAATGACTGGATCTACACTGTTTGTCATGACTGGATCTACACTGTTTGTCATGACTGGATCTACACTGTTTGTCATGACTGGATCTATGCTGTTTATCATGACTGGATCTATGCTGTTTATAATGACTGGATCTATGCTGTTTATCATGACTGGATCTACGCTGTTTGTCATGACTGGATCTATGCTGTTTGTCATGACTGGATCTATGCTGTTTGTCATGACTGGATCTACGCGGTTTGTCGCAACTGAATCTACACTGTTTTTAATGACTGAATCTACACTGTTTATAATGACTGGATCTACACTGTTTGTCATGACTGGATCTACACTGTTTGTCATGACTGGATCTACACTGTTTGTCATGACTGGATCTACACTGTTTGTCATGACTGGATCTATGCTGTTTATCATGACTGGATCTATGCTGTTTATAATGACTGGATCTATGCTGTTTATCATGACTGGATCTACGCTGTTTGTCATGACTGGATCTATGCTGTTTGTCATGACTGGATCTATGCTGTTTGTCATGACTGGATCTATGCTGTTTGTCATGACTGGATCTATGCTGTTAACTCTTATCCTGTTATTTGCATATTTATAAGGCATAGACAAATAATATGGATCCAGATCAGCCAGCTCCTTGCTGTCTAATCAAGAACTACACTATATTTTGCTCAGTCTATAAAATCAAACCTGACATGTAATATAATACTAAAACAAAAACCAAGGAGAATTTAGCATGGATTTCTAACAAAATGTAGCTAGCTAAGGGCTTAGAGGTTAAGCCAAACCAGACATACTCTTTACCCCAATGAATAATGTAGTTAACATCATTAACATAAAATATTATATATGTAAATATGTACACGATACCCAGCACTTTACCATGGGAAATGATGCATGAAAACAGATCTGTTTGTATCAAGTTGGACAGAAATCATAACCACTGTTGTTGTATAGAAAACACGGTATCAAAATTACTAGTACCCCGTTTATGATGAAGATTGTCGATTGGCTTTAAATTATAATATTTCTTTATTATTAAAATATGCCTTTTTATGACCTAAAATAACGGACTTAAGAATGAAAGTAAGTTTTATATTTAAATGTAATTCAATGGGTTATCATTGGGTTATCAATGGGTTATTTAATTGTAAGGGAAAGAATGACATTTAGAAAATAATTAGGATTGAACATATATTGTTTTGCACAGATGTAAATATTAAATTGATATTAAGCTTACTAGATGAAGTGCCGTTGTGTGCCTGGATGCAGCTTACATGCAGTGGGTACAAAAAGTTATGTTTTCATAAACACATTTCTCTTCATAAGTGTAAGAGTTGTGTTTTGCCCAAAGATGATTAACTTTTTGTTACATTACACCAAACAATTATGGTAATATTGATGATGTGCTGCTCTTACTGTGGATGCAGACCCTAGAAAAATGTCTGGCTAGAACCACTGTTGGGCTGAGAAGATACACATTGTGACTCTCACAGCTAGGCCACTTGCATACTTGAGCACCATGCAGGGCAGGTTATTTACCTCTTTCCTTTTTTATATGTCACTGCCCTAAATAAATAGAAATTATGTAAACTTTATTTTTTATTACTTGCTCCAAACTAATAACCTGTCAGTAAATAATTCACATTTAAAAAATGTAAGACACACAGGATATTTAGCACATTAGCTGATAAAAACAGGCATTCATATCCATAAAGAAAGGCAGCTTTATTCAATTTATTCTGTTTCCTTTTGTGTACCAATTCAAGTTTTTTAGATTGAAATGAAAAGAAGGTATGCAGTTAAATTAATGGGTAAAGTTGGTTTGTCCTGTATTGGATGAATCTTTGTCATTGACCCGTAATACAAATATGAAGAACTGAAAGGTTCTATGTGACAGAATGTGGGGAATTTAAAATAGTTTTGCAATTTTATATTGTAGTTTATATTTGTTAAATAAATGTTATAACAAGACATTCAAACCTTAGATGATCAAGGTCCACACTTTGTGACTAATTCCTGCTTTAGTAGGTTTTGGGTTAAAGAAACTCCAAATTGGTGAGTTTATAAAGCTCAATCTGACACCATATAACCTTATTTTGCTTAGATGTGAAATGAAATTTAAACAATTCAAATTAATACTATTTGCTAAAAAGCATTCATGAAATAAATTGCATGAAAATCACTGCTGTCATTTAAAAAATCCCATAGTTTTCTTTTTAATGATTTTATAGAAGGCCATTTTAAACCATCATAAAGAAATGTTCCATTTACAGGGAAAGAAAAATTCATCTAAGTCAACTGATTTTAATTAACTTATATGCTAAGTAAACTGTTATTCTTTAAGGTTCAGAATTATATTTCTCTGCCAGTTTATAAAAGCTGATACTGCACCATGTTTTATTTGCGCTCTTAATTTAAAAAATATTGCTTTGCCATAACGGTGTGTATCATATTTAATATCCAAATATAGGTACTCTTGTCAGCGCTGTAACCAGACCTCACACACATCCAACAAAAACCACCATCCCAGAAAAGCATCTCATGTATTTTGTTACTCAACACACCATGGCTGATAACATTTTCAAACCTAATTAAAAGGCATCATGCAGTGCCCAGTATCATTTTAGACATTTAAGTGTAAGATGTCTGCATCCATTATTGCAGTGTGCAGATTGTTGGGAAGTATTGGCGCTTGTTTGGGTGGTTGATTATGTACTCTTTGGTTTCAATGCCATTAAAAGCATGATACATAAATCTCCCTTGACTATAGTGAGATATAGCACCTGTAAGAAGATACTGTAATTACTGGCTGATTTGCACATTCTTCAGAATACAGTTACCTTGACAGATGGACTGATTCACATCAAGTTTTGATAAAAGATAAAATAAGTATAATACTGGGTGCTTTTATAACAGCTTCAGCTTCTGTACCTGTTTTTAAATTTAAAATGAAGGAATGTTCTTGACATTTAAACAGAGATTTAAGCTGATTTTGCCAAATTGTTAGGAACTGATGTTCCAAAGCTGTAAGCAATAGAAATACAAGTTTTTTGTTTGCTCTCTCTTGTTGCTGTTGTAATTGGCTTGTGCAAGAGGTCTGGATGACCAAGGGACAGGTTACTGTTTGTTGGCTTATTATGCCCCACCAACAATCTTCCAATTATTCTGAGACTGCCACTTGCTGCAGGTATAGTGCCATTACAATGAATAGCATGACATGAATACCTGGCATTATTAGGCACTCAGTCACATTATCCTGACTTTAGGCCAACCAGACAAGGAACTAGCCTCATATATGCATGAGTATTAGCAAAGGAGCTATAAAGCAACCATTTTTTAACAACTTAAGTTTGTCATGGCCTGGTTTTGAACCTGGGACCATTTGTAGCTGATGCTGTACCAGGTTCAGTTTCCAGATGATATGGCTGGGCTTTACCATGTTGTGTGGTCAAGGTGCGGTATCGCTGTGAAGGCAGCAATTTATTGGTTTTAAAATATTTGCATTTCTGAAATACTTTGATATGGTCATTTCAATAAAGATGATAGTACATCAGATACTGAATTAGACAATGACTTTTGGTTATGAATAGACACGTAGTTTATGCCTGATTAAAAGTACATGCAGAGAGGAATATATAAGTTTATAGAATAATGATATAATAGTAATTGTAAGTTATATGTGCATAAGTAAATTCATCTGGTGTTTTATTATGGTTTTGCTGGGTTTCTTTGTGTAAACTGTTTAGATTTGTACTCTCTTCCAGCTTTATTTGCATTATTTGGATATGTTGTGAAATGTTTGCATACATAATCCATAATTAATCCAAAAGGTAAACAGACATCTGTAGATGGTGGGTTATGAAGAAACGTTCAAGGATTAAGCATAGGATGAATAAAGTCTGCATGATAATTATGAGAAGGTTTGTTGTGCTATTGGTTTGGATTGCCTCTAATTTTAATTTAACCTGAAATTATATTCTACATCTTGTCCTCTGAAAATCTTGTTTTAATAATGCCTTGCAAGTATGAATGCTCTTAAACAAAAAATATAAAAACATGAATGCACATTTTTTATATTTATCAATGTGTAAGAATTACTTGATTTACAAATTCTCATAACATGGTAATTTGTCAGTAATTTAACAGAAACCAAACATTTTATTTTTTGAGATAAAAGTTATCATTATAAAATGCTGAGTAGATGCTGTTCATTTATAATACAATGCAGTAGAGTGTCACTGTCCCTGTATCAGAAGGTAGATACTTTAACTATGAATTATTTAATCTTGTTAAATACATCATCATTTACAACATAATTAAATATTTATATTATACATTAGCACATTTCTTCTTTCAAAGTTAGTCATTACTAAAATCATTTTAGGTGTTAAGGAGTTCAAACTCGTCTTGATTATTGCTGACTGTATCTTTTAAAAGGACTTTAATACATTTTTAGTTATGCACATTCTTACACTATAATTTAAGTGCATGTTAAGTGTACAAATAATTAATAATTATCATAAAATTGTTTACATTGTTTACATTAAATTATCTATGCTGCATTAATTAATACATAATAAAAAAGTAAGCACAGAAGTAAACTTGTTAAGCAGATTTCTGATTTCATAGTCTACAAATACATTGTAGGAAGGTTCTCCATATCTCAATTATCACCTTTATATTAATATAAACATCTTAATCAGCATTGTTTTAAAGGACATTAACAGGGTCCATTTGGTTTACATGTATTTACTGCAATTTTTTTATTTTAAATTTTTATTATCCTGATTCTCGAATAGTGCATTTTTTACTTCTGTCCTAAGGAGCATCTGGAATAGAAAACATTTATTTCAACATCAGACTACCTAATTTGTATTTTCCAGCTGTGATTATTTTGTCCCCTTGGCTAATATACATCATTTGTTCTGTCATATTATTATGCCTATTGCACCGAGAATCAACAGATATCAATCTATAACAAGGCTATGCATGTCCTTTACTGGCTGCATCTTACATTCTTCATCATGGTGAGCATTACTTGGCCAAACTTGCTGATTGTCAGCCTGATAAGAGGGGTATTTTGTTTGGTACAAACCAGTTGACAAAACTTGGCAATCTGTCATGACAACCTACGATGAGTATCTTGTTTGTTTGCCTGGTTGTCACTTGGTAATGTCTTGGTTGTGCATTATGCATATCAGAGACCCTAAAAGGGAAAGATACTTGTTCTTTCCTCTTCCTATCACAATCATTGCTGGAATTCAAATTACTAAGTACACTTAAAATTGAATCAAATATTTTTGTAAAAGTACCATGTTTCATAAGTGTTGCAGGAAGAACATTTGATTGCATAGGCCAAAGTGCTAAACACGTTCAAACTACCTTTCTATAACTAATAGTTCTGTGCTGTTCAAATGCATATTTTCATCATTCTTTCTTAAAATTTTATAACTGATTCTTTCTATCAGCAGTTTGATTACGGAAGTTATTTTAAACTAATTTACAACTAACAACTTTAATAATAAGACTTTTTATTTCTCCTTAGCAAGAGAATAATGCGATCACTTTAGTAAGAAAACCAAGAAAACTTTATCTGTGTTTTAAATCTTACTTTATGTATTGTAAATGTGCCCTTTTCAGTCACTATAAACTCAGCTGGCAATATATATATAGACAGTATTCTGTAAATCTAGCAACTAAAGGTATGCGAGCGTGTTTTCTTTCATTTATGATAACCCTTAGACATCAATTGTTGTGGTCACCCTGTATTGTGTAGGGAAAGGTGTCTTATTTTCTTTGTGTTAAGAGTAAATTCATTCTACATAGCCAGGAACCAGCCTAGTTAAAGTAGTAAGTAGGGCTCTGCACATGGGACAGAAGGCCCAGGGTTCAATCCTAGGGCCTTTCATACATAAAATACATACATAGGTGTTACAGGAAATACCTTGATATGTGATGTGGATGTGGCTTTAAATCATGTGGTTTGGTTGCAATTAACTGTGAAAGTTTTTTACCAAGACTTTAACAAAATTTATTGATTGGTTATTTTAAAGAAATTAAGCTTGTATGAACTAAAACACCAAAGGGTTATACATTTTCTTATATTAATAATATTTAACACAATATAAATACAGCTATTATATATCGAAAAATGCACATCAGATATAAGCTAAATTATAAAAGCTAAAATTCTTTAATATCTGTGGTAATTCTTATCAGACCTTTTCTTATTCACCTATTCAGTTTACACATCATTTTAAGGGAATGGTGAGGCAGTCATCATAGAGGAGTTTCAAATATTGCTACACGTCTTGCTGAAAAAAGTAGCCTATAGTAGAAGCATTAGACTTTTACACAGTGTGTACAAGTTGTTTGTTAAGTGGCATGTTTCTTGTTGATATAAAAAAAACTGATGCCCTGGGTCATTTCTACCAATGCTGGCTGCTTTGATATACATCCAGCCTTGTCTTGCATCAGCTTTACTAAGCAAGTCAAACGTGAAGTCAGAAAACCATGATGATTAAAATGGTTGTGATGTAGCTCTCTCACTTGCAGACAACTTATGAGGGTAGTTTGGCTTCTGGGAAGCTGAGCTGTTGTCAGGTTAATGTAACTGGATGTTATATCATGTCTGGTGTTGATGGTATGCCACTTAAATAAAGGCAGCACAGCATGCCATTTAAATAAAGGCAGCACAGCATGCCACTTAAGTAAAGGCAGCACAGCATGCCACATTAAAACAGGCAGCACAGAATGCCACTAAAATGATGGCAGCACAGCATGCCACTTAAATAAAAGGCAGCACAGCATGCCACTTAAATAAAGGCAGCACAGCATGCCACATAAATAAAGGCAGCACATCATATCAATTAACTAAAGGCAGCATATCATGCCACTTAAATAAAGGCAGCACAGCCTGTCATTTAAATAAAGGCAGCATGGCATCCCACTTAAATAAAGGCAGCACAGCATGCCACATAAATAAAAACAGCACAGCATGCCACTTTGATAGAGGCAGCAAAATACATCACTTAAATACAGGCAGCACAGCATGCAACATTAATAAAGGCAGCACGGCAAATCACTTAAATAAAGGTAGCACAACATGCCACAAATATAAAGGCAGCACAGCATGCCACTTAAATAAACACAGCACAGCAGGTTACTTAAATAAAGGCAGCACAACATGCCAAATATATAAAGGCAGCAGAGCATGCCACTTAAATAAAGGCAGCACAGTATGCCACATAAATAAAGGCAGCACAGCATGCCACTTAAGTTAAGACAGCACAGCATGCCACATAAATAAGGGCAGCACAAAATGCCATTTAGATAAAGGCAGCACAGCATGCCACTTAATAAATAAAGGCAGCACAACATGCCACTAAATAAATAAAGGCAGCACAGCATGCCACATAAATAAAGGCAGCACAGAATGCCACTTAGATAAAGGCAGCACAGCATGCCACTTAGATAAAGGCAGCACAGCATGCCACATAAATAAAGGCAGCACAGCATGCCACATTAATACAGGCAGCACAGCATGCAACATTAATAAAGGTAGCACAGCATGCCACTTAGATAAAGGTAGCACAGCATGCCACTTAGATAAAGGTAGTACTGCATGCCACTTAGATAAAGGCAGCATGGCATGCCACTTAGATAAAGGCAGCACAGTGTTTAATAGATCATTCTGATCGAAGCTTATTCTAACAACATGCATTACATATACTGTTGACTTGTATGCTTTAACTTACATTTCAAGCTGCTAGAAAGTGGAAACATGTTTTTTTTCCTTTTACATATCAAACTAAACTGGGGCTAAATAGATTTAATGCAAATTGATTTTAAACACCGCAACTAAGTCTCTTTAATCAGAAATGTCTTGAAGGTTAATACTTTTATCACTTATAAATAATTGAATTTGGTTAATATAAAAAAGGTAGATGTTCATTCTCAAAGGGCTATCTGACAGCTTTTCTGAATACTTCAATGAATTTAATAGAAAGCAATATTAATTAAACAGGTTCCTTGACCAAGAAGTCTTAACTTAGCATTCAATTTATATGATAATTTTTCTTTCATCAAACGATGCTCTAATATATAACCTCTAGTTGAATTTTTTTTTTGTGTCTCACAAAATTTATAGTAACATTCTTGTTTTGTTTATTGCATAAATTATACAGTTAGCCTTTTGTAAAATGTCTTTATAAAGGTTTATTTTTGTGGTTAATTTAGTTAAGAGTCTAACTTAATTTCCATAGCTAAAGTGTAATGAATAAAACTTTATTTGTTTATGTTTGATTTAAATGGCTATGTGTTTGAATATTGTTTGTTTGAGGGACAAGAAAGACATAGTTGTATGAAGATAAATATAGAATGGTTTCTTCATTAAATTATATATGAAGATTCTTTTTCTTGTATTTATTTTAGATTGTAAGCTTTATCTCATAACTTGGAGAACAGTTGGTGTTACTTTAAGAATATTGTTTGACTGTAGATGCTGATGTCAAGTTTTACTTATCCACTGGATTTTTAGGCCTACTTAGAATACAATGGTTGATTGGCTATCTAGTATAATCATCTCAATAACACCTAGCAATGCTAAAGCACTAATTGTTCAGGTCAAGGCAAATAGCCAGCTTCTGCCGAATCTTAAGCAATATATTTATTTTAGTACTTTTGCATGTAGACAAGTAGACATCTTTTAAAGATGATGGGCTCTAGTGTGCACAGGGGGCTCTAGCATGCACAGGGGGCTCTAGCATGCACAGGGGGCTCTAGTATGCACAGGGGGCTCTAGCATGCACAGGGTTAATTTTCAATGCAAAGCCGAGTGCAGGGATGAAGTTTAACACCAATGTCTATCAAATATTCATTAATCAGGATTGTCGAGTCCTTGATCTCGGATTATGCAGAACCTCTAAAAACAAAATAAAAAATGTATTTATGCTGCTGGACTTGATTTTTTTAATCCCTTTTTTTAGAAAAAGAGGTTTTCTTTTTTACCCCTGAATTTGGTAAAATTTTCCTTAATTAAATTTATCCATTTTGACCAAAACAGTTAACATTTTTTATGTGAAAATATCCCCCAAAATGCCTATTTGCCCAATTTGCCCATTTCTTAAAGCACTGTCAGTCTTCCCTAAAAGCATGAAGGAAAAGATGGCATGGAGGTCAACCATCTAACGTGTGGTGTAGCAGTAGTTATATCGAGACATGAAAGTCTAGAGTCTTCCTCCAGTAATTAGAAATTATGATCATTATTACATTGGAGTGATGACATTTTTACACTAAAACCATCATATACCATCCTGTTGGTAAACACTTTAGCCTAACGTAGGAAGTTTCAATGAAAATCTACAATCTACAGAAGTATAGGCAAATAAAAAAAGAAAACTTGCTTATTACCATGCCTTTAATACCTAAAAATGAAACTACATGTAGTTGTAATCTTCTCATGGAGCTGCATAGTTTAGTTCAGTATTTCAAACAGAAAACAGTTTAACTTGAGCTCTTCAGATGTCAGTATTTTATCCAATGACAGATTTAAAAGATAAGATCAGGCAATATGATATTACTTTGCAGTTCTTTTGATGTCTTAAAATGAGGCTGCTTTGAGTGTATAAGAGCATTTCTTAGATAACATTTTGATCTGCAGCTCTCTGAATGGGATAAATTTAAACTATTTAATAAAATGTGAAATAAACTACTTCATAAATGTGAAATGAGCCAATCAATAAGGTAGTTTATTAAAATTAAACATTTAAGAATATTAAAGTGAAAGATATATTTACAGTCTTTTTTTTATTGTTTCCAGTCTAGTTAATGTAGCTGGGTGATAGGGAGAGAATGTGTAAGTGGTCCGGTAAGCTCAGTCAGTAGAGCATTCGCCCTGTTAGCGAAGGGTCCCGGGTTCGAGTCCCGGACTGGCTGCACATTTTTCTCCCTATGTTACAATGGCGCCCAACGTGGGGCCGATGAGGGACCCCCCACACTGGCCACCAATGTTACCCTTTTCTTTGGTTCTGCTTTTGGGGCCTGCAGAAGGCACAAAAAGGTCTTAGTCAAGACAAGAACAGAAACAAACACGAGGCTCTCGCCAGGAATGTTTTAATGTAGTGCGCAGGTGCCCCGGTGAAAGGTTATTTCCGACAAAAAGGGTCCAGTATACCTACACCAAAAGTATAAGGGGTTATGCAATATGGTGAGATATACGTATTAATCAATGTACTGTGATATAATGAGGTTTGACCTACGTGTATTTTATATTGGCATAAGTAAAATTTAGTAATAAGAATTCGAAGATAAGATGATCAATAAGATGTTTAATGATAGTTAGAAAGAATAATGACTACTAAATGTTGAAGAAGATGGATGAGGATGAGGAAAGATAAGTAAGATGATTTAGTAACATATTGAGTCTGTTACATTAAGTAGCTGAAAATTAATATATGATTTTGGACCTGTTAAATTGTATAATTGTAAGCTACATTCTCATGTGGATCCAGGCTGAACCAGAATGTTATGTACCTTGGTGATCCTTCTTGAAACAGCAAGCAGCCCAAGTTCTTTTAAAATGTTAACTGGGCTGATTTAGGCTTTTTCCGGGACAATGCCAGCCAGGGGTTTCTGGGGTTAGTCTAGGGCTTGACCCTGTGTATTCTGTGATAGTGGTCAAAGTCCTAGTTAGTATGGACCTTCGGTGGTCCTCAGCCTGTTGTTCCAGTAGAGTTAGAGATAGGCACAGTTCTAGCTATTTTTGATGATGCACTGAAGTGTTGAGTCTACTGTGATCACATTTGCTGATTGCCACTGGAGAGTCATGTGACCAGGATGTTTACCGATAGGATCTAAATGGTAATCAGAAACACAGTTCATCATCAAGCAATAAACTAAAAAAATGTCTTAAAAATCCAATGTCACATCAAAAACTATTGAGATTGTCACAATAAAAAACTGTCGTCAGATAATGATAGTCAAATATGTTTAATTTCGATTATATTCTGTTTATGTACAATTAAACCTTCTTCCTATACATTTATGTTTCTTATTATTTTTGCCATATTTCTCTTACTGGTACAATACACACTTTTGCATCACCTTTGATGTTTTGCATTAATGTTCATCTTGTTTAAGCCTGTGAATGCAGGTACACCTCATGTTAAGGCCAATCAACCCTTGGTTGATTTGGAACATAGGGACCCCATGTCCGAGTGGTCAGAGTCAGAGACTTGTAATTCCTCAGTCCCTTGTTGTGAGAACATTTATGTGGTGAGATTTACCAGCTAACCTGTGGTGAGTCAGATGTTCTAACTGACATAACTCTTTGGACTTCCTCTGCCAAGAATTATATGGATGTCACCTATATGACCGTAATTGTGTCGTTGTGATATAGCAAAACAAAAACTGAAGATTAATAGGTTGATCATGACAGCTGCCGGATGATTCCAGTACAAAACAATAAAAGACAGGTTACCCCTGCCTGCTGTGAAGGGGACCATACATATGTAAGTCACAGATTATGTGTTAAATATTTTGTATTTTTCTTCTAAACATAAAATTATAAAGTATCCTACAGTAAAAGCATTGAGGCGAGCCTAATTGTCATCCAAAAGATGGTATCTGTAGTTCACAGGACACTTTTGTCACTTAACTCAACAAAGTGTTGAAACATTTCTTTTCAGACTTCATCACTGGGTAATAGTTTTAGCTCTCCATTTGAATAGGTGCTCTCTTATTTTGGATTCATGGTTGAGTGGTGGTTGAGTAAGGAGTGTGAAGTTATGAACTCCTCAATGTGTAAATCATCCCTCTCACAATCTTATTACCCAGGCATCCCTGGATAATTGGCTACCTCATATTTGTCTAGCTTAATCCTTATTAGTAGCTTAGTGTAAGTTGAAAAAAAATGGGGGCGAAAAATAATTATAGCCTCAAAAAGGTTATGCTGTGCATTTATGTCATTTGGTATTCAGGGTTTTACTGCTTTGAAAGTGGTACTTGGCATGGGTTATCAAGTTCCTTCTTAGTAAAACAGCTGTCATGATGGACTGTTATGAATACAGTCAACAAGCCATTGAAAAATATTGGTTTAAAAATGAATTGACTTAATCTATTAATTGTTTTCTCTTATTAAAAAACAAAATTAATTTTTACTATCTGTAAACTTGATTTTCAAACAGAAATTTTGTTTGCATTGAGTTTCAAACAAGTAGGTAATACTTAATGCTTATTGTAGTATCAAATGATCAAATATTTGGCTATATATCAACTCATACATTCTGTCTGTTTATTTTGATACAATCATTGTTATAGCTATGAGTTTATTCTCTTAACCTCTCTGATTTTAAGTCAATTGTCTTCACACCCACTGATCATGAGTCATTTGTCTTAACTCCCTCTGATCATGAAACCATTGTCTTAACTCCCTCTGATCCTACAGGCCTAACCACTTTACCATGGACAATTCTGAATATTGTAAAATACATCAACAGACTAGCTCAGTTAGTACACCTTACACCTGTATAGTAAAGGATCTGGGTTTAAGCCCAAGGCTGGCTACCTTATTTTTTTTAAACATAATGTCTTCTCCAAATGTTATGTCATTTTGGGCTAAATCTCATCTACCTAAACCTTGGAATATATATGGTGTCTTTTTCTCAAAAGTAAAAGCACTGTAATGTAGACTTCCCATACACGTGTCAGAAGTATCTTAGAAATTACTGTACTAATACATCAATCAGTGGAAGGGGCGCCCGTGGCGTAGTGGTAGAGTCACCGATTTGTAACTTCTCTGAATGCTTAGCCTCTCGCCAAGTGAGTTCAGGTCCCGGTCGGGGCAAAGGACTTAATATGGGAAGGTCCTTCCAGCTGACTTGCGGTGCGCCAGTGGTTCTACCAAGACATGTGTGTAGTCTTCCTCTACCAAATAGCAGGACGTCGCTACAATGATCATAATTGGTCGCTGTGATGTATTTAAAAAACACAACATAAATCAGTGGTCAGTCGCCTCATTGTTGAACTGTGTTTTAAAACCAGAAATAGACATGATGTTACAAAGATAGTAGGTTATGTAAATAACTAGCAGTGATTATAGACATATCATTTGATTTGTTTAACAGATTAACTGTTTCAGTGTTAACCTTTTTCTGCTTTCATTGTCAATTTTATTTTTGTATCAGTTTTATTTTCTAAAATAATTATATACCTTTATTTCTTCATTTTGCCATAAATAAAAAGACAAAATAGTGAATTTTGTCATATTTAAGTGGACTCTTTTAAAAAAAGTCTTCGGACCATAAATGTATGGTCAGTCCTAGGACAGTTAGCTACGTGTCCTAATTTTATATAAGGTTTTAAGGCTAACTTCAGTCCTATGACAGTACGACATGGGTCCTAATTTTATATAAGGTTTTAAGGCTAACTACAGTCCTAGGACAGTAAGATATGGGTTCTAATTTTATATAAGGTTTTAGGCTAACTTCAGTCCTATGACAGTACGACATGGGTCCTAATTTTATATAAGGTTTTAAGGCTTGGACAGTAAGATATGGGTTCTAATTTTATATAAGGTTTTAAGGCTAACTTCTGTCCTATGACAGTACGACATGGGTCCTAATTTTATATAAGGTTTTAAAGCTAACTACAGTCCAAGGACAGTACGACATGGGTCCTAATTTTATATAGGGTTTGGAGGCTAACTACAGTCCTATGACAGGACGACATGGGTCCTAATTTTATAAAAGGTTTTAAAGCTAACTACAGTCCTAGGACAGTTAGACATGGGTCCTAATTTTATATAGGGTTTGGAGGCTAACTACTGTCCTAAGACAGTTAGACATGGGTCCTAATTTTATATAGGGTTTGGAGGCTAACTACAGTCCTATGACAGGACGATATGGGTCCTAATTTTATATAGGGTTTGGAGGCTTACTACAGTCCTATGACAGGACGATATGGGTCCTAATTTTATATAGGGTTTGGAGGCTAACTACTGTCCTAAGACAGTTAGACATGGGTCCTAATTTTATATAGGGTTTGGAGGCTAACTACAGTCCTATGACAGGACGATATGGGTCCTAATTTTATATAGGGTTTGGAGGCTAACTACAGTCCTATGACAGGACGACATGGGTCCTAATTTTATATAAGGTTTTAAGGCTAACTACAGTCCTAGGACAGTTAGACATGGGTCCTAATTTTATATAGGGTTTGGAGGCTAACTACTGTCCTAAAACAGTTAGACATGGGTCCTAATTTTATATAGGGTTTGGAGGCTAACTACAGTCCTATGACAAGACGATATGGGTCCTAATTTTATATAGGGTTTGGAGGCTTACTACAGTCCTATGACAGGACGATATGGGTCCTAATTTTATATAGGGTTTGGAGGCTAACTACTGTCCTAAGACAGTTAGACATGGGTCCTAATTTTATATAGGGTTTGGAGGCTAACTACAGTCCTAGGACAGTTAGATATGGGTCCTAATTTTATATAGGGTTTGGAGGCTAACTACAGTCCTAGGACAGTTAGACATGGGATTCTAATTTTATATAAGGTTTGGAGGCTAACTACAGTCCTTGCTAGGACAGTTAGACATGGGTCCTAATTTTATATAGGATTTGGGGGCTAACTACAGTCCTAGGGCAGTTAGACATACAGGTGTCCTAATTTTATATAGGGTTTGGAGGCTAACTACAGTCCTAGGACAGTTAGATACGTGTCCTAATTTTATATAAGGTTTGGAGGCTAACTACTGTCCTAGGATAGTTAGACATGGGTCCTAATTGTATATAAGGTTTGGAGGCTAACTACTGTCCTAGGACAGTTAGACATGGGTCCTAATTTTATGTAGGGTATGGAGGCTAACTTTTGTCCTAGGACAGTTAGATATGGGTCCTAATTTTATATAGGGTATGGAGGCTAACTACTGTCCTAGGACAGTTAGACATGGGTCCTAATTTTATATAGAGTTTGGAAGCTAACTACAGTCTTAGGACAGTTAGACATGGACCCATACTAATTTTATATAAGGTTGTAAGGCTAACAGCAGTCCTATGGACAGTTAGACATGGGTCCTACCGGTAATTTTATATAAGGTTTTTAGGCTAACTACAGCCCTAGGACAGTTAGACATAGAATCCTTATTTTATATAGTGTTCGGAGGCTAACTACAGTCCTAGCTAGGACAGTTAGACATGTGTCCTAAGTTTATATATGGTTTGGAGGCAAACTACAGTCCTAGGGCAGTTAGACATACATGTGTAATTTTATATAAGGTTTGGAGGCTTACTACAGTCATAGGACAGTTAGACATGGGTCCTAATTTTATATAGGGTTTGGAGGCTAACTACAGTCCTAGGACAGTTAGACATGGGTCCTAAATTTATATAGGGTGTGGAGGCTAACTACTGTCCTAGGACAATTAGACAAGAGTCCTAATTTTATATAAGGTTTTAAAGCTAACTACAGTCTTATGACAGTTAGACATGGGTCCTAATTTTATATAAGGTTTGGAGGCTAACTACAGTCCTAGGACAGGACGACATGGGTCCTAATTTTATATAGGGTTTGGAGGCTGAATACAGTCCTAGGACAGTTAGACATGGGTCCTAATTTTATATAGGGTTTGGAGGCTGAATACAGTCCTAGGACAGTTAGACATGGGTCCTAAATTTATATAGGGTATGGAGGCTAACTACTGTCCTAGGACAATTAGACAAGAGTTCTAATTTTATATAAGTTTTTAAGGCTAACTACTGTCCTAGGACAGTTTGACATGGGTCCTAATTTTATATAAGGTTTTTAAGCTAACTAAAGCCCTAGGACAGTTAGACATGTGTCCTAGTTTTATTTATGGTTTGGAGGCTAACTACTGTCCTAGGTCAGTTAGACATAGGTCCTAATTTTTTATAAGGTTTGGAGGCTAACTACTGTCCTAAGACAGTTAGACATGGGTCCCAGTTTTATTTATGGTTTGGAGGCTAACTACAGTCCTAGGACAGTTAGACATGGTTCCTAATTTTATATAGGGCTTGGAAGCTAACTACAGTCCTAGGGCAGTCAGACATGTGTCCTAATTTTATATAAGGTTTGGAGGCTAACTACAGTCCTAGCTAGGACAGTTAGACATAGGTCCTAATTTTATATAAGGTTTGGAGGCTAACTACAGTCCTAGGACAGTTAGACATGGGTCCTTATTTTATATAGGGTATGGAGGCTAACTACTGTCCTATGACAGTTAGACATGTGTCCTAGTTTTATATAAGGTTTGGAGGCTAACTACTGTCCTAGGACAGTTAGACATGTGTCCTAGTTTTATATATGGTTTAGAGGCTAACTACAGTCCTAGGACAGTTAGACATGAGTCCTAAGTTTATATATGGTTTTAAGGCTAACTACCGTCCTAGGACTTCTATTGAAATACACTTAAGATAATTTAGTGGCCTTATGACTATTTACAGGGTCTAGAACTTTTGATAAACTGAACTACTTAAATGACCTTAGATTTTCTATCTAACAATTCCATGGGTGTTAAGGTGACACTTGAAAAGCCCTTAATTATATCTAACACCTATATCTAAAAGGACTTGTAGAAAATTAGTATCTCTACTGAATTTGTCTTTTCACACTGACCAATTATGAATAAAGTGACAGTCAGTAATTTACCACTTACTTGGTCCACCATTCTTGAAAGGTTTCATTATAGAACTTTGGTGTCTTAAAACATGACATTAAATTGAAATGTCTGTTAACTTTGCCATTAATTGTGGCATGAATCTAAAATCAATAATGCATACAATGGTAGCTTAAGATCATTAATGCAGAAAATGGCTGAGTGGCAAAATATTTCAAAATCTTCATTAATAACGATAGAATCAGAAATACTGGATAGTGTTTACAATGTTAGCTGTCATCTCCATATAAACATGACAATTTGTCAAGGTCAACAAAATGATTTGGTTGAAATAAAATTCATTGAATCTATAACATTGAACATACAGTTGTTGTGATTTTTTTTTATGAGAGGTCTAATTTGGCAAAGAAATTGTGAAGTATTAGTTTTCAAGTAAGGGAATTTTTATAAAGCAAGAATATGATAAACATTTAGACACTATGGTTTATGTGGAATTCAATTGAAACACACACTTTGTTTTATGTGGTTAATATTACTTTACTAAAACTCAGCTCCCTGCTGCTTATGAAATAACTCAAGTATTACACAGTTGGTAATAGTAGCCTAAATTGAGTTAAATAAATTTGATAAAACATCACATTTATCATTTATTTTGAAAGATAACAACCCCTCTTTGAAATGATACCTTCAGATTTCAAGTGCAGAATTGCTCCATTTGTAGTTTAGTCACGCACTGTAAATATCCGAAATGATCTCAGTACGGATGGTTGTTGAGAAGGCAAGCGGCTTTCAATGGCGTGCTGTAATTAATTATTCTTCCAAGTGTAAAAGCAGGACTGTAACATAGCTAAGTTGACCAGAGGATAAATCCTGTCATTGAAAAAGATCTTCTGTTAGCACCTGTTTGTTTCGTCGCACAAGTTGCCACGCCGAGCATGGTGTGATTCCTCAGTAGTTCTGCTTGTGTCATTAATTTTTATTATTTTGTCAATAGGATATTGGTGGATAAAGTTGCATTTTACAGCTACAATAATATGTCAATATCCATCAGAGTTAATATATATTGAGAGGTTTTATTTAGAAATAATGAAGATTCAGGCACAGCCTTTTTGCAAAAGAATTTTGGATTTTTTTCCTCCACTTTCCCATAAAAAAGTGGGCAATTGTCATTACTATCTGGCCAGTGTTGGTATTGGTTAATCTTTATTTGTTTATCCATTTCTCAGAAACCATCAAAGATATTCATTTTAAACTTGAATTACTTGTTCTCTCTTAAAGGGAGAAGCCCATTTAAAAGGGAGAAGCCCATTTAAAAGGGAGAAGCCCATTTAAAAGGGAGTAGCCCATTTAAAAGAACAATTAACACTAAAATTAATTTTGGCAGAATTATGCCCTTTTTGACCTAAAGAAAGTGGAGCGCCATGTCTGGGGACAGCTCTTGTTTATAATTTTTCATGGTTTTTGTCTGAGTAATAGTTATTGTATGGGGATGTCTATCCGTTGATATGCATTCGTCTCACCATGGTTGTGTTGATGCTAGATAGGAAACATTTAGCTATATATATAAAATGGGAACTACATCATGGTATGAGGAATATTATGTCACTTGACATTATTAAATGCAATCATCAAAAGAAAAAGTTCTTAGATTTGAACACACCAAGTTTTTGAAATCATTTTCATACAAATTTGAAATTGAGAAAACACTAAAATTTACCTATTCGGATACCACAATATTGAGTCCTTAAAAAGACAGATTGCAAATGCAAGGGCATGAAACCTGAACATAATGTACTTGAACGAAAATAATTTATATAATGCTAACTAATATTTATGTAAAGTAGTTTATCTCATTAGCTCAGAAACAAGCAGTGTAGTACATTCTAGTTCATCATTGCAGCTCTTAGTACCATCTAGACATTAGCTAGACAGAAGGTCGGTGTCATTGTCACATAGGACCTGTTGGGTTTCTCTTCTCAGGTTACAATGCTAGAGGCCACACAATATTTAGTATGTATTTTATGTGGGTTAAGGGGCTTTGAATTACAAGTAGCAATTATGGATTGAATATCAAGATGTATAACTCCTACTGTTATAGATATAATATTTTTCATAGTTGTCTCCCTTATCATAATTTGATTTATACAGCATCAGATTAAAAAAATGATCATATTTTCACTTATATTTTGTATAATGACCAATCCCACAATCTACACTTCGTTTTTTATTTTGTCAACACTCACCATCATAATAATCAGCTTTCCAGAAACTGTCTTAGTGTTGTAGTTTCAAGTTATACTGAAGCCATATACTTAAAGCTGTTTGGATAAAGCTATGCTAGAATTTATAATTTATATGAATGCAACTTTGGAATTTTTAACCAGATTTTCAGTGAAAATCCTGGTTATTAGATTGGGGTATTGCGGGCGGCCAGGCAGGCGATCAGGCCTGCGGGCAGTCAGGCCTGCGGGAGGGCGGCATCAAACAGAGGGTTTCCGGTCAATAACTTCAGTTTCGATAAGCCAATCTTGCTGAAACTTTGGATACAGTGAGCTTGCATAAAGATCTAGCTCGGGATTGGATTTGGGGCATGGTGGATCAAGGTCAAGGTCACTGTTACTGAAAATAGAAAAAAGTTTCTGGTCAAAAACTTCAACTGTCATTCCAAAGTTGTTAAAAATGGTAGTGGTATAGCTCCCTTGCTAACGCTCAAACAAATATAAGGGTAGGTTCACGACTGGTTGGCCCAGTGTCAGGATAATATGACTGGGTGTGGTATCATGCCAGGTGTTTACGGCATGCTATACACAGTAAAGGCAGCACTGTATCGTCTTCATTTGAACACCATCTTCAGATAACTGAAATACTGTTGGTGGGACAATAAACCCAACAAACAAACTTCAGTTCAAATGAACTCATCTTGCTGAAACTTTGGATATAGCAAGCTTGCATGAAGACTTAGCTCAGGATTTGGGGCCAGTCAGATCAAGGTCAAGGTAACTCTTACTGAAAAAAGAAAAACAGTTTCCGGTCCATAACTTTAGCTTGAATAAACCAATCCTGCTGAAACTGTGGAATTAATATAAAGCTTGCATGAAGACCTAGCTTTTAACTGGATTTAGGGCCAGTCACTTTACAAAAAATAGAAAAACATTTTCTGCTTAATAGTTAGTGTTAAATTGTTAAATCATTGAAAACCTGGTTTCATGGCATGGCCACATTTCTTGTTTATAAGATATCATTAGACAAGATAATTTATATATTATGTCAGGAGATTTATGCAAGCATAATATTAGTTTTAAACAGAGAAAAAATGAGTAACACAGATTTTCCATATTTTAACATTAATTTAACGCAACACAGATATTAAAAAATAGCCCAAATATGCATTCAGCCTGGCAATACCATTAAGATCAGCTCGAGGCCACCCAAACTAGACATGGAAAGAATGTTTTTCAAAGGATCTGACAGATGCTGGACTTAAGCCACAAGAAGTATGGGACTGACAGAACTGGAAAAACAAAATCATTAGCTTGAATTAGCTCAATTCAAAAAAACAACAACAGGGAAACTGTGGACTGTAAAGAAAGAAAGAATTATTATTATAATTATTATTATTATAATTGGTAGTAATAGTAGTACTATTGCTTCAATTGTATTAAAACTGCATCTTTTCATACAAATTGATTTAAATTATATTTTGTTTACTGTTGATCTTTTTCTATTAAGCAGTTGAAAAGTATGTTAAACTAGACCATTAATAATGATTTTATACAATCACCAACACTCTGTTTGCTGTGTTACAGGTGTCTCCGGACAGTGTAGCTGCTGAACATGGCCGGCTTCAGTCTGGGGACATAATCCTGCAGGTGAACGATATCAGATGTGCCTCCCTAGAGGTGGCCAATCAGCTCATAGACAGTGCCTTCAAGACTCTTGCTCTTCAGATCTGGAGGTATGTTTTCCAACCTTACTAACCACAATCGGAACACCTTGGATAATTCACAAATCACATCTCGGATGAATGTAGGTAGTCGTATCACCTCGGCCATTTATCTAAATGGTACTTCTTTTGAGACAGACATCAAAACAAAGATGGCAGTTCGGGTGACAGCTCACTACAGTTTGATGCCAGTAAAACTTCAATTTGTGGTGGCTTCAAATTTAAATCATCCGATTTTATTTTACCCAGCGCAGCAGGCACGCAGCTGTCAAACGATGGCAGTGTTGATGTTTTGTACGAACTACTTAGGCATATACTTCTTCTGACTTCCGGCCAACAAAACGATCATGTTTTCATTAAGTATTATTGCACCAGATACATCCGAGGGATGATTGTCCCGAGGACGGAATTACCCGAGGAGTTCCGATTGTACCAGACACTAATCTCCAAATATGGAGATACATTGAGCCTCAGAAAGTACTCTTTTCCATCTTCCCTTCTTGTTTTAATATTTTATCCATCACCTTGACTCAGTTTGCTTCTGTTTATTATTGTTTCATTAATGGATCCTTAATTTGAAATGAAACTAATGGGGCCATTGTAATAGCATCACTTTACCAAGAATGTCAATATAATAAGCCTCTACCTTTCTAACTATATTTCATTTTACTACAAGTATGTTGTACAATCTTGTTCTTGGTCTTTTATGAATAATTTTACCAGATATTTTATTATACCAGGCTGCTTGTTGCTGGTTTTTAATTCAAATAAACATTTGATTATATGTTTATTATAAGTTCAGCTGCAGTCTTGCTGTCAGGAAAGGGAGACAACTTTACATGTACAGTCTCAGCGAGTAACACAGAGTTACACCCATTGTCCTGTGTCTCGTGACTTGCATCAAGGAATGCCTAGATTCATGATGTCCCATTATGAAATAGACAAATGTCAAATACTTTTGAAACATTAGGAAAAGGCCTAAAACGTCTTTGTCTTTCAACTTTAAACCTTGTTTCAACACTTAATATACTCTCTGAATAATCTTTAACACTGGAACACCCATGGTGAAGTGGTTAGAGTCACCAATTGTAACACCTCAGCCCTTCTAAATGTGGTCCTGAGCCCCCGTCAGGATGAGAACTTTCTCAACCTGCTGAGCATAGGTAGTTCTACCCAGAGAGTTGTTTGGGATCTTCCTCCACCATAGTTGAAAGTTTGCAAATATGACCATAGTTGTGGCAGTGTAATGTGCCTAAAAACACAACCAAACCATTTACCAAAGTATAATTTGAGCAGTTTTATTTATGAACACTGTTACAGATAGATTTAGAATATTTCATTTGGATTCAAGTTGTGTATGTTATAATAAGGTAGCTAAAACTATTATTATTTGAGGGGCTGTACAATCTATAGTTTGATCATTATTTTTAAGTGGATTCTAACAGTTTTGTGCACTCTGGTCTACATTTTGAACAAAACATTTGTTAAACATAGACACATGATATGTCATGAAATCTTTCTGCTCTGCAAGAACCAACCATCGAACATAACACTGCAGACAAGTAGATGTCACAAAACTCTTGAAATATCTTTCAGCAGATGACAAAGATCAACAAATGGGGATAACTTCACATGGCACGCTCTTCTCCTGTGATTTTTGTGCATGTGTGAATCTCTTATTTGATAGAAACTGTTAAATAGGGCATTCAAAATATTTTTCTCTATAGGTGACAAAATCTATAACAGAAGTGGGTGACAATTTTCACCAAGTTAGCAAGCAATAATGACCATTGGTGGAAGAATACAATCATGTTTTCACATACTCTGTAATTATATATGTTACAGTGTTTATTTAGTGGAGAAAAAATAATTACATTGTTCACAATATGCAGCGATTTTCTGCAATTATTAGACTGTCAGTAGACTGGTGAATACACCGTTAATTTGGCAAGTTTCAATAGAAGGACTATTTACTGTCTACAAATTCTTACATTAGGCTGCTTTAAAAAGACCTTTAAATTGAAATTGACTAGTTAAATATAAAGGATTGATTAAATAAATGGATTTTATCCCTTAAATGAAAGATATAGAAACTTATTTTCATAGTCAGGTTTAGGTTATATATATAATGTAGGCTGTATTTATGAACAAACTCATATTTTTCAAGATTGAAATAGTTACTGCTGGATTTGCTGTGTTGTATGTTGAGGGACAATCAATATTGTGTTGTCATTAAAATACCCGACATTCTTGTATGTCATAAAAGTATGGAACCATTCTGTTGTAAGTTGATAACATGGTTTTCCAATCAAGTGACAGGCTCAGAACTATTTTTAGGGGTATGTTTTTTGGTAAGAAGTTCTATTCAACAACACTGTGTCACCTGAGTATGGTTCTCACCTAAAGACAGTATGCTGCTGCTGGCAGTCTGATGACATATATTGTACTATCAACACTTGACATGATATCAGACCTAGCAACATTCTGCACCACAGACATACATTGTACTATCAACACTTGACATGATATCAGACCTAGCAACATTCTGCACCAGAGACATACATTGTACTATCAACACTTGACATGATATCAGACCTAGCAACATTCTGCACCACAGACATACATTGTACTATCAACACTTGACATGATATCAGACCTAGCAACATTCTGCACCACAGACATACTTTGTACTATCAACACTTGACATGATATCAGACCTAGCAACATTCTGCACCATAGACATACATCGTACTATCAACACTTGACATGATATCAGACCTAGCAACATTCTGCACCACAGACATACATTGTACTATCAACACTTGACATGATATCAGACCTAGCAACATTCTGCACCATAGACATACATTGTACTATCAACACTTGACATGATATCAGACCTAGCAACATTCTGCACCACAGACATACATTGTACTATCAACACTTGACATGAGACCTAGCAACATTCTGCACCATATTGATCAGTCTTTTAAATACCCCTTGAAGGAATAGGTCCCTTGTATGACATTTTATAGTCCCAGCTTAAGTACCACCTATTGTCACATTTAAATAATTGTTGTAGTGATCTCTCATGTCGGCTTGCGGATCGGGAGGTCGTGGGTTCGAACCCCGGCCGGGTCATACCAAAGACTTTAAAGTTGGTAGTAGTGGCTTCCCTCCTAACGCTCGGGGCTACGGGGACAGCATTACGCCTGACTCGTCGGTGTCAGTATAATGGACCGGCCGGGTTCAGTCCCTGGGCACCTCATAAGTGCCCCTGTGCTGTAATGATAGAAATGTCGCTGCGCAGTATCGGCAAAAATGCCGGCTAATCCCAATCCCAATCCCATCTCTCATGTGGGTTTTTTTTTTCCGATGTGCTTAATATATTGATTTTAATGATTAATTTGTTATAGTTTATCATCATAATGCTCATGCAAAAGTACTTAATAGTTATCTTTTTTTTTTTCATTATGATTGGATGTGCATATTGCAGTCTTAAACATTGACATGTCAGTGTAGTGTCCCTTTAAATAAGAATATTTTTTTAAATGAATAAAATAAATAAAAATGATGGAACTATAGTAAAGGCAGCACTTTGTGCATATCTAGTGATTACTGACCTGACCTGCATGACTGAATTATTAGTAAAAGAATATTTTTTCCATTTCTTTTTTCACGAAATTTAATTGTATGTTATTTATATTTTTGGCCTATAAATATTTGGATGGAACATTAAGCACATGCAACCAACTACATATCATTAAGATGAGCTAATTAAGATATGTTTCATTAACTACATATACTTGTGAATGAAAGCAGAGCCATATAAACCCTAGTTGAAACATTGTTTCACCATATCCATAACAGTATAAATGGAATGTGGTTAAAAAACTATACTAAAAATAATTTGTTGACCAAATTCTGGAGCTGTTAATGTAAGAAGGAAGAAAATGAAAAATTAAAAAAATGCTTGGTTTCTGTAAGATTCAAACACACAACCCCTTTTTACAGCATTTCTGTGCTCTGCTTACTCTGTACATGTTATTTTAGGATGCATTGCAACTAGTTCAATGCTCACATTTAAATTTCAACATAACCTGCAAGTATGTTATGCTTTGATGAATTCAACCTGCACCTATCAGTTTATTGTGATTAAATTTGAGACCATTAAGGGGTTACTGATAATGTTTTGGTTAGTCTTCTGAGCAACATACTAAAAGTTTTGTAAGAATTTTTTTTTTTTTTTTCAAGAGATATTATGGCTTTAAGATATGAACAGTAAGCATATGTTATCCAGGTATAGGCACAGGTGGGTTTAATGACCCCTTCAATTTGATTAAAATTGCCTTCATAACACTTGCCTACAGGTGTTAAGTTGAATGGTTAAAGTGGATTAATATACTGTATGATATCCTCATTATAAGATAATCTGGTAGAACTTTGCCCACTATCATAGGCTGAGAAAAATGATTTAATAAGCTCAGGTAGAACTTAATTGGATGTGCTTAAAGGTGTTATAATTTAAATTTTTCATGGATATTAATTCATTGCGTCTGCATTTTTTTTATGCCTAACCTGCTGAGAGGCTTTGTAACCCCGACAAATATGAAGGCAATAAATAGAAAAAGTTATGAAATGAATATTTGTACAGTGAATATTCATCTAGAAATGACAGCGAAGCTTCTACAGATAATTAGCTGCAAAAAGTTTCATTCTTTGAAAATAAAATTAAAAGTAATTTTTTCTGTACACCAATGTTTGAATACGACCAGTTTAGTCAATGATCTTGTGGTGCAAGTGCAAATGTGTATGTATTTTAATTACAGTTGTGGGGAGAGGTTTATAAAATTTAATACATTGTATCATCTATTCTTGACTGTTAAACCCATAGAAACAACATGTAAATAGTTTTTTAGAGGAAATAATACAAACCATGGACTTGGATTAAACAGTTTTGAGAGGTGCTATTGAATCTGTATATTTTCTGTTTTCATGTACTTGTTACTTGAGAGTAAATTAATTCCATGTGAAAATAACAATTAAATTTCAAAATAAACTAAAAAAACAACAAAAATTTGAAACATAATGTCAGAAGACATTATTTAGAAACAACTCTTAAATGTAGAAAAGGTGAAGTCCATGAAAAACAAAGTTAAAAGTTTTGATACAATAATTTGTGACTAACATCTGGCATAGCATATGCTAGTTAAAAAACAACTCAAGCTATGAGTGCTGTTTGAAGAAGCCTTAAGCAATATTCAAACCATATTTAAGCTATATTTAAAGGTATGTGTTTCTATGGTGATTCTCAAATGACCAGTGTGTCATTGTTCGACCCCCTCAATACTGGATGCTTGACCAGTGAATGGGAACCTTGTTTAGACCTTGATCCCCACAACCTTTCTCAACCTATTGACATCGGCATAAACCAGCAAAATGTCCAGTGATTTGAATAAAACAGTAAACTGGGGCCACAGATTTATGGTTTTTCTCTGTACACACAACTTGAAGAAGGTGCTGGCCACTTTTGGCCCTTGTAGAGCACAGCTTAACTGATAATAGTCCTTTTACTTGAAATGACTGAATCGCAGGAATTGTGTGAGCGGGTGAGAGGGGACTGTTGTAGTGTGGCCAGATTTATTCAAATAGGGGGAGATATCATTAAACAAATTCTAGTGGGATTTAGCTTGTCAGACAGCACATTTTGAAGTTGTTCTTTTTGTATTGATATCTTTGGTGGTCTTAGACTAACTGTGTTGTTCATGGTGCTTGGATTTATTTGTCTCATAGCAATCCGGTTTATTTTATAAAGAAGTGGAGTTTTACACTTGTTGTAGTTTTTAAACAATAGACATTTGACAATTAGTTAGCTTGTTAGACTACAATGTGCTTACTTATCCATTCTCACTGTCACATGTTTGCAGTAAGTAATAAACTGAAATCAATTCCTTCAACTTTTCGTACATCACCTGCAGGTCTGAAATAAATGTTTAACATGCAATGTTTTTTAACTTGTGAATTTTATAACTTATTTCCTATAAAGTGATTAGTGGTATATTTATATACACACATATTGAGATGTAAATTACATAAATTCTTTCAAAAGAAGGGTAAAATGTGTGTATAGCTTGTTCAGTTCCCTCCCTCCACCCTGGGAAAAAATGCTGGATGTGCCTATGTAGCTGTAGACTTTCACGATCTGCAGAACGGATTTCCAATCCTATTGATGAGTGCACATAAAGACCTTGTATGTACTGAACTCTTCTCAGTTATACAGAGGATAATTTACCTGGCTAAATTATACAGGTAATTCTCTACCCTGAATATGTTTAAATTACTGTGCTAAAATGGAATGGAATGTTTTCATATTTTGCAAGCTAACTATTTTAACAATAATATTAGTTCATGGATTTTAAAGCTGACTACTCCAGTGACAAAGATAGTACAGTATTAAGGAATCAAGTTGGAATCTTTGACATAATGGGTCCATTTCCTGGAGATGTGTGATTTAGGAATAGAAAGATTTGACTTTTGTTCATAAAAGGATAATGGATTAATGAGACGGAAACAATGTTGGCTAATTGATGGTTTAATATAGAATATAAAGACTTGTGGAGAGTTACCTATGTAGATATGGGTATGAAACAACTTACTTGTGATGATGTGTTTTTATTAAACATCTGGGTGCACTAGATACATATTAAGAAGTGCTTAAAAATAGGTTAAATTCTCACAGGATCTTTTCTTTATTCCTACTTATGTTATAAAGAACATGTGCTTGCATTGAGGAGATAGTGTTCATTAAGTTTTTTGTAAAGATGATTTTGTCGGTTCATTCAGAATATAATTTAAATAAGTGGTTATGATGTTGTTTTTTGTACAGTAGTCTTTTAAAGAGGAACGTGCATTGAGTTGAATTGCAGGTTGTGGATATTTGATTAAAGTTAATTGGTTTGATGGCTTCTACAGATGGTTTGTATTATAACATAGGTCACTGTCTGGCACACTGAACAAGGATGACATGGGAAAAGAAAATTGTACATGAGAGCTTGTTTCTTTATAGTTGATTGGTAAACTAATTATCCGCTCTTATGTTAACAGTTCTCAACAGACAATCCATTTCCTGTGTTGAACCAGTACTCGATAGTATTTACTTAGAGTAACATGCGGAACCAAACCTTGCCTAAGGATTTACATCTAGTGGCAGGACTTGGACCCGGAACTTTTTGCACTCTTTAACCTTAACCACTCACCTGCAGATGCTAACTGCAGTAAATGTTGACGTAGACTCTGGTCAAAATGACAAATACCATTTTTCTTTGTGTCATTCTTAGTCTTGAAGATAAATAAACATAGAAAGAATGTTATCAGGGGCATTTTTCCATTGTCAAGTTATTGACATAAAGTAGACTTGTAAAACTACTTAAGGACAAAATGTCCAGTTAAATACTTTGAGAATATGTGTGCCATTCTGGTGTAAAAAATTCAATATACTTTACATATTTAGTTCTATTTAAAGGACCTAAGGTAGAAATGAACCTTTCAACCAGGGTGGGGATTGAACCCACATCCCTGCTCTGAAGTCATGTCCTCTACCAATGAGGTACTTTGCAGACAGCTTTTAGTGGTATTATATTTAATAATTTTTCTTAAGTTTCTCAACATAGGACATGATGTATATACCCCGTAACTTCTTCTGGTAATTGGACACCATCCCTTTCTTTTGATTGGTTTATTGGATAAGTTGCTGAAACTGGTCCAATGAACCAATATCAATCGTCCATCATCAAATCAATCGATAAATGTCCTAGAAACAGTGTCACAGACATTGAATACCTATTAGCAGTTGGGAAACATTCCCTGTGTTAAACCGGTGGGATGTCTTCCGTCCCCAGACTCGGCATTAATCATGCATCACTGGCATACTTGTAGTTCTCACAGGATTCCCAGGGGTGGGAGGTTTTCTGTTTGTGATCAAGTTGTTTAGCAGGTGGAATGTGATGATAGATTAAACAATCATTTTTCACATTTTTTTCTTCCATGTCATCCTTACCTGGTTCACAAGTGTGCATGTTTTCACAGTTATAATAACAAAGAGTGGTGTGCCATACATGGAAGTACGACAGAATGTTCATTGATAGATGCAGTGGGGACTGATTTTAAATGCCTTAATCTGCCATGAATTTGGTTTATTTTTCCTTGGCTTAGTGAGTATGACAATGGGAGAGGTAGAGTAGATTTATTACTGTCAGTTTTTAAAAGATGTGAAGATGATTACAATAGATAACAACTTCTCCATTGATGATGCATACTTGACAGTGGATATGTGTACATTGTAGACTTTTATTAATCTAGATATAACAGTGTACGTAAGACTTAGAAGAAAAAGAGCTTCATTATTTATAATTGTGTGTAACTAGACTTTAGCATAAAATGACAATAAAATATATATTGAATTAAAAATTTGCAAATTTAGCAAAAAAATGCATGAGATATGTGGACCTAATTTACAAGAATTCTTCTTACCATAAAATGCTGCTACTAAAACAACTATGATGATAAACGTTTTAGTAAAGAAAGTTCAATCAACTGAAAAAGACATTTGGAATATGCAGTTGCATATACAATTCTATTTTTACCTCACTGTGAAATCAAGATGTTGATATATGAAGAGATATTGAGATGCAAAGAGCATTTGCATGTTTGGATTCAAGGCTGTATTGTTTAATGATGCAAAGTGAGTTTGCATGTTTGGATTAGAGGCTATATTCTCACCTACATGTTTCCATGGAGATACGTAGCAGCCGTCTGCGTCGGTCGTCATGGAGCAACAGCTTCAAGCACCTGACAATCCAGACTTACCTGGCACGAGCCCGTGCTAGTTGGTCAGACCTCAGGTAAGATGTCGTATAAATTTAGTTTTGGTGTTAACAAAGGTCAAGGTCAAATTGAAAGTTGTATAATTATGATTCTTGTACTAAAGTCAAGATCATAAAGAAAGTGGGTCTGGATGGCACATTCATGTAAGCTTTGAGTTTCTCACTAGATTAGGTTTTGTTCACTTTTATTAGCTATACAATAAGTGGCTAACTATGTTTAAGGTAAAGACTAACAAAAACCAAGAAGTTCTGAAGTGATTATGCTGTGCAGCATGTGAATTCTGTGCAACAAGCTTCAGTGGTTTTATCCCAGCAAAATGACCTTTGTCCATTTACATTAGTTGAAAGTCATTAACTGATCTAAACAAGTAATATAAACCTCTTCATTAAAAATATGTCTTTGTCCTTTATTCAAAACAGAGAAGATTTCATTAAGTATTTTCTTATGTAAGTTTGAACAAGCCAATGAGGGTTTATTCATAGCAAAGTAAATATTTTTTTTGCAAGGAAAGTATATTTTGCCAAAGGACATCATAAAAACTAAGTTATGTTTAACTCATATGATACTAGTCCACATCGGTTCAATTTTAAACATTCAATAAAAATGAAGACAATTAATTTCTGACCTGATTTAAGTACCCCGGTAGGATTTGCTGCATCTTTTTTCTGTTACATTACACTGACACAGTTATGGCATATTGGCTTATTATTGATAAAAGAAGACCTCATACTTATGTCTGGGTAGAACCACTGGCACACTGCAGGATAGTTAGAACACCTCACCATACCCCAAATGGGATCGAGCCCATGCAGTGTGTGGTCGAGTAGTTACAAGTTGACGTCTCTAACTGCTTTGCCACAGGCACTCCTGTGCACTTTTTAGTGATACATGTATTGTAGAAAATAGCCTCATAGTGATAATGAGCGTGTCTTAGTTTTGTTTGATGTACATCATGGTGTAGATATTTGTGCTTAGCTTTATTTTATAGTAACTCAGTATGTGACTTTAGCAATTATGTTTTGCCAACTGAAATGTTTGTTTTTTATTTGACCCATCAAATGAGATATCGTTCTTTGTAAAGCATACAAGTAAAAGTATTGTTTACGTAGACTATCTTTACAAGACTGTGGTAGCTCTAAGTATTAAACTTAAACTTATGGTATCATTTTTGTGCTCCTTAATTTTTGCATGCCACTTGTATAAAATAATAATGAATATCATTTTCTTATAAATGGGGCAGTGTGTTCTATTATATATGTCTGAAGTTCTGAGGTGTTTTGCAAATGCAGAAACATTCAGATTTGAAGAAAACATTATACATATCTGGTTCAACAACATAGATGTCGGAATGTCCCCCACTCCCCGCAATGAATAAATACAAAATAATAAAGATAGATATCTTGAGTATATTTTGGATCTAGTCATTTTTTTCTTAAATTCTATAAAATATGATATTTATTCGCAGTTTTTTGATAACAATAGTGTACTGTTAATCCATGACTCAAGCTGATTTGTGTTAAAATATTTTTTTCCATTTCAATTACAATAGAATTGTAATTTATTATCATTCTAACCTATGAAATTGGAAGTGCTGTAGAAGTGTTTTTCTAAGTAAGTACAAAGTTTTTATGTTATATTAAACTTGATGTCAGTGTAATATATTACCTTTCAAATTTGCATGCCACCCATGCAGTTTAGACTAAAAGTACATGTCTTTTTTTATACTTTTCCTAGTTCACTCTTGGCTCCATAAAATATATTTACTCATTGCAAAGAGGAAAATGATTGCGGCAGTATTTTTTATAAATTAATTAGGATATCTTAACATATACAATAAAAACAACATTTTAAGATGTTGTTTCCAATGCAGCATTCATATGACAATATATCTCACAACATCATATTAACAAATCCCAGTTTGATGAGAGATAGCCACTTAGGTATTATAATGGCTATTTATTGTAGTCCACACCTAAATTCCAATGAAAACAAACATAAACAGAAACATTCCAACTGAAGCTATACCTGGACAACCTTGTTAATTATCATGACCTGTATACATGCCTTACAAGCAGTAATATTTTCATGGCATTTAAGAAACACAGTTTTGGACTCGCACATTTTGTCTGATAATGTAGCTCTTATCACGGCAAATATTTTGACCCATCCTGTCAATATTTACCCAGTGCTTAAATTATGATGGATGATGGATTTCTATTACATGGCTGTGTGAGTGGTGTTGGGAGGTTGTTGTTACTTTGTGGGGTTAATCATATGGGATTGTTTGCATTTTGTTTGTTTTAATAATCTTTGTAATTCTTTGAGCTAATTAATTGATTTTTCTTGATGGCCCAGAATGCAGTATTCAGTATAATTGCATGTTATAACAGTTAGGGCAGCTATTTGTCTATTAAATTTCACAATGTTTGTGTCTTACAGACAGAATGATAGTGGGACATTTAAACCCAGCAAATTGGCAATAGTCAGGTCACCATACTTGTACTCTTGACCTTATTGTAAGGTGCGACTTCACACATTTATTTGTTTTTGATCTACCAGCAAAGCAAAAGGAAATCATTTGACACCTTTTGCTAATTACCTATCATGACATATCCTATAACAGCTTGAATTTCACTGGTTCAACCTTATCCAGATATGCAAGGTTTCTCTTCTTACAGATCTAGCTGTGGGTACTTTGGCGTGCAATCAGATTGTTGGACTCAGTGAACTGCTGCATGCCAGATATTTGCAATAAAAAAAGATTTCTTTGGAAAAAAATTATAGCATAACCAAACCCTATAAAGTTGGTACTTATTAAAATTGTTACATTTAGCCAACTCTAGTGAGTAAGAGGTATATTTGTTTTCCAGGAGATTTAAAAAAAAAAATTTGAAATATATTCTCCTATATTTATGACAGTCAACCATTGACTGTTGACACTCCACGACTCATTAGATGTCCTGGGTCAGGAAAGCATGCCATAGTTCAGCGTATTGTTGGAAAGATTCAGAGCATTCTTCAGACAGGTTGATCCGTCTCCGAGATAACTATGCCATGAACAAAAGCAAATAGTTCTACTCTTTGACACACACACACTTTCTGCTGGCTCTGAGTTATTTGTTTCCATTTCTTTTCTTTTATTTCGAGGGTTGGCTCGATAGTAAGGAGCGTCTCTTCTGTTATTGACAATGACACCGAGTTTGGTATTTGTTGGTTTACCTGATTACAAATATTATGCTCTGTCAATGAATGTTGACTAGGGCCAAGATTCAATCTTTTACTGAAGTTTTTAAGCTAAGTAGATAATTTTCTTGTAAAATGGTACACTTCAACAATCAATTTTGATAGATCTTGTTTGTTTTTATTAATTATTAAAAAAATATTATGAAGTGTATTTTCATTAAATGATTACAGCCTAAAAGCAAAATTTGAAATTTAAAAATGGTGTTAAACTGCTCGCTTGTTAAATAATGGGCTTTCTTTAAAGTTGAAAACAAACCTTTTTTATCATTTATATTAAAAAGATTTTACTGTCAACATATAATAAATCCTTATTGATTGATGTATCATATATACTATTTAACGTATTCCTTATTCTCTTTGAACCTTCTCTCACTTTTATTGCTCATTATATTTATTGCTGATAAAGACCTTATTAAGAATGCATCATTGCTTGCGACTGTTCAGCAGACATAAAACTTCTGCAAGCCAATAGAATTTATTTCTGTAAGGCCATAACGTTGTCATATACACAAATAAAGGCATTCTAAAACTTTCTGGGGAGCAATTGAACTGGAAGTAATTATTCTGACCAAACATGTTGTTTTATTTCCCAAGAGGAAACAGGCACAGTGGCTCAGACAGTTTATATCCTAGTTTATTGTATATAAAGACATAATAGATGTTCACAGAGGCTTCACAGTGGCTGACTGTAAGAGGATATTTAAACAGATCCTCTAAGCCTAAAACAAGATTACAGTAATCCTATCTGTTCCATCTAGAAGGGCAACTGCCTTGGAGACCCTACTTGTGCTCCCTAACTTATAGTTGAATTTCCTACACTTTTCATTATTGACTGTTGTTTTTTTGTTAATTTTCTGTTGGTTATTTTATATATCAAGATTGACCTCTGATAACATTTTGATGTAAAAAATGCATTCTGTTTAGAAAATACTTCAGCTGCCTGTTTCTTTTAACAAACTGTTTTTATAGTTGTAATATGACTTCTGACCAACTTTGTGTAAAAAGATGGAACACATGCTATTATAAGAAACATTCTATATATTGTGAACTGCACTTCTTGATAAAAAGCTTAACCTTGTAATAAAATATATTTAATCAAAATTTTAATGACCTTGCAGATATACAAACATTTTCAATTTAAATGACTTGAATGCAGGCAATTACTGCTGAATTAAATGTCTTTTGTTTCTTTAACCTAGTTTTTGGAGAGTTTAAATATTTAACATATTATCTTTGTTGTGTGACATAATGCACCGGTCAGTGAAGTGGTCATCTGCCCTAATCTTTATCCTGGGAAGAAAAGTCATTAGAATAACAAAAGCGGTTCAACCCAGGTTTTTAAACCCACCGAAACCTTAAGTGTTTTAATCATGTTTCCTCAATGGAGAAGTGGCCTTGGGCTAAACAACTACAAGTATTTGTACCTTTTAGGAAAAGTGTAAATAACTATTGATGATTATATGAAACTTCCTTATTGAAACCAGTCAGAAAAGGTATATAGTTACAGAAGCTAAATTTAACTGTAGAAAGAATATTATGTTTTTGATGACAAATTGAAAAAAACACATTCGGAATACAAGTAGATTGTGAGCAAGTTTCCGATTCATGTCATTGTTTCCTTAATAGCCTGATATTTTTTCTTTGTTACCATATCATCAAGTATCAATACCTTCAAATGGTATCATGATATGGGATAGTGGTGTAAAAAATTGTAATACAGTGGTTCTTCAATGATATTGCCCCAGCTCTAAAATTGAACCTGATTGTCTGAGTGATTGGAAACTTTGCAATTCACAATTCTGCATTCATTTGGCTCTGTTTAAAACTGTTTCTTACCACCTATGACACTCAGTTAAGCAGTATACAGCCATCTGAGGCCTCTTGTTATGTCTCAAAGTAAATGTATAGGCCTTGAATCTTTTCTTTAACATGTGGGTTCTAGTCCTAGTCAGACTAAACTGTCCAGGGTGATGATTTCCAGCTGACCCACAGTATGCCTGTGGAGCTACCCAGACATGTCTGTGTCCTCCTTCACCAATAACATCTGGATAAAGCCTTTGTGACCATTTCAATGTTGGTGCAATGTATAAAAATAAATAAATAAATAAACCAGAACTCTCAATTCTCGTCTCCTGCAGAGCTTTGGACAGGAGAGATCTTAGCCTCTGAAGCAAGATATCACATAATTCTCAGTTGGAAGCTGTTCTATTGGTACTTGATGAAATTATTTTTTTAGAATGATCCTGTTATACAAAAGCAAAATAAGCGTTTGGAGGAGATATGTCGGTTGAAGTACTAAAACAACTCTAACTATGAAGCAGGACCTTGCTACAGGTGTACCTTAAGTACAGAATTGGCCAGAGAATTAAGTTTTATTTTCAGATCATGACATTTCCATGGAAATGAAGGTGCCATTCTCTCATTATATTTGCTTCATGTACACAGTAAACATTTATTAACACCCTTTCAAAACAACAACACTGTTTGTCCATTTCATCTTCAACTTCTCTGTCTTTTGCAAACATTTACTGAAAACGTAGCAGTCTAAAAATCTCACATCCTGTGTATAAGGTCAACAAAGCATTGGGAACCATTGTGTTTGCAGCATGTAGCCCACCTAATATATTGACTTGTGGATCTGCCATTGTTGACTCTCTGATTATCTACACAGCCTTCAGCTATTTGCATGATTTGAGGTAGCTCCACTTTGAAATGGAAACGTTTTCTGATATTAAGGACCATTCAGGATAGGCTTGTGTGTGCGTAGCTGCAGTCGAGCCATGATTGGACAAAGACCATGCAAGGAAATGATGTTCTTATACATTGCCATTTCACACACATTCAACATTTGACAATATTTTGTGTATTGGTATATATAAGGAGGTATGGGATGGTGGCAAAAGTATAAATTTGTATATATTAGGAGATGTGATGGGATTGTGGCAAAATTATATATTTGTATATATGAGGAGATAAGGAGGGATAGGATTGTGGCAAAATTAAATATTTGTATATATGAGGAGATAAGGAGGGATGGGATGGTGGCAAAATTAAATATTTGTATATGTGAGGAGATAAGGAGGGATGGGATTGTGGCAAAATTATATATTTGTATATATGAGGAGATAAGGAGGGATGAGATCATGGCAAAATTATATATTTGTATATAGAAGGATATAAGGAGGGATGAGATCATGGCAAAATAATATATTTGTATATATGAGGAAATGAGGAAGGATGGGATTGTGGCAAAATTATATATTTGTATATATGAGGAAATGAGGAAGGATGGGATCGTGGCAAAATTATATATTTGTATATATGAGGAGATAAGGAGGGATGGGATCGTGGCAAAATTATATATTTGTATATAATGAAAATGAGGAAGGATGGGATTGTGGCAAAATTATATATTTGTATAAATCAGGAGATAAGGAGGGCTGGAATCATGGCAATATTATATATTTGTATATATGAGGAAATGAGGAAGGATGGGATCGTGGCAAAATTATATATTTGTATATATGAGGAGATAAGGAGGGATGGGATCGTGGCAAAATTATATATTTGTATATAATGAAAATGAGGAAGGATGGGATTGTGGCAATATTATATATTTGTATAAATCAGGAGATAAGGAGGGATGGGATTGTGGCAATATTATATATTTGTATATAGAAGGATATAAGGAGGGATGAGATCATGGCAAAATAATATATTTGTATATATGAGGAAATGAGGAAGGATGGGATTGTGGCAAAATTATATATTTGTATATATGAGGAAATGAGGAAGGATGGGATCGTGGCAAAATTATATATTTGTATATATGAGGAGATAAGGAGGGATGGGATCGTGGCAAAATTATATATTTGTATATAATGAAAATGAGGAAGGATGGGATTGTGGCAAAATTATATATTTGTATAAATCAGGAGATAAGGAGGGCTGGAATCATGGCAATATTATATATTTGTATATATGAGGAAATGAGGAAGGATGGGATCGTGGCAAAATTATATATTTGTATATATGAGGAGATAAGGAGGGATGGGATCGTGGCAAAATTATATATTTGTATATAATGAAAATGAGGAAGGATGGGATTGTGGCAATATTATATATTTGTATATATCAGGAGATAAGGAGGGATGGGATCATAGCATATTATGTTTGTGAGTGAGAATGCCAGTTGCTATGGTTAGTTGTCATCTTCCAGCTGATTGAAATCATTATTTGTGGTGGAAGACACAGATCTTTTGTCCTGAGTAGAACCATGGAGGACACAGATCTTTTGTCCTGAGTAGAACCATGGTGGACACAGATCTTTTGTCCTGAGTAGAACTATGAAGGACACAGATCTTTTGTCCTGAGTAGAACCCTGAAGGACACAGATCTTTTGTCCTGAGTAGAACCATGGAGGATACAGATCTTTTGTCCTGAGTAGAATCATGGAGGACACAGATCTTTTGTCCTGAGTAGAACCCTGAAGGACACAGATCTTTTGTCCTGAGTAGAACCCTGAAGGACACAGATCTTTTGGACACAGATCTTTTGTCCTGAGTAGAACCCTGAAGGATACAGATCTTTTGTCCTGAGTAGAACCATGGAGGACACAGATCTTTTGTCCTGAGTAGAACCCTCAAGGACACAGATCGTTTGTCCTGAGTAGAATCATGGAGGACACAGATTTTTTGTCCTGAGTAGAACCCTGAAGGACACAGATCGTTTGTCCTGAGTAGAATCATGGAGGACACAGATCTTTTGTCCTGAGTAGAACCATGGAAGACACAGATCTTTTGTCCTGAGTAGAACCATGGAAGACACAGATCTTTGTACTGTTTTTTGTCCTGAGTACAACCAGAGATGTACTGCAAGCTAGAAAGTTTCTTTTCTTATATATTGTAAGGTGTTATATTGTAAATGCATGTCCCTTGAAACTGTAAGTAGATCTTTGCTGGAACTTTCATAAAGTAAAATATGTTCATGTTTCTTTTGCCGCAAACAGTGCAAACAGTTCTATCATGTCTACAACAACAACAATAACAACAACAATAATAATAATAAGGCATGTTTTCATTTGTTATATAAATTCATATAAAAATGTTCATCTGTCATTATATTGTGCTTTTTTGTCAACAAGTAAATGGATTGTATTCTGTTTTCTTAGCCTAGTAATGTCTAGAGTAAGTCTTCTCCGGTAATATGCTTTAAACACAGTGAACACTTATCTGATCCACCAGCAGCTATGGCTGATGCAAAATTCAATTATATAAAGGGAAATAACTAGTATTAGCTTAGCATCCTGCTAATTGATGTCACACAGGGTTCTCTGCTCATAGACTGGGCAACACTGAGGTGCGGTTATACTGCAGGCAGTAGGTACATGTTTAATGTATGATGTAATGTTCAAAATTGATGAATTTTAACTAATATACATGAAGATGAGCTATAAATGTTATTAAACATTATTATCATTATGATGCTGCTCATTGTTTTTGTAGTGGAAACTGGTTTCACAAAATACAAAGATGTTTTCATAATTATTACTTGAAAAATATAGAAAGAAAAGATGAATTCTAGCTACCTTGTGTTGTACCAGTGGTTCTACCCCAAACAAACGCTTCACATCTATCTCTGTCAATACTAACTGGAAATTGTCAGGTGTTCTGAGCTTTTCTAGAAAATAGAAAAACCATATTTAATTTTTATTTAAGGTTTTATTTCATTGCCTCTGCAGACAAAGATCGTCAAGTAAAAGATTACAACATTTTGGATTTTTTTATTGTGGGGTATACCTTTTCTTGAAATGGTAGAACAACAACTTTTAGCTGGTGGAATAGTACTGAATATTGGCACTAAAAGGGAGATTGAGAACCCTGATATGTAACCTTTTCCTCCTTCAAATGTTGTTGATAATTACATCACTGTTATGTCATTCATATATAACTGAAACTTTCGGATAGTTAGGGATAACATGGCTAGGACTAAATTAATGTACTAATGATGTCACCATTACACTTACACTTAGAATAATTAGCCAAAAACAAGATAACTGGTATGGAGTTGGCAAATGAGAAGAAACATTAATTTAATCCATGTATTTTAATTAAAAACAAAACAACTAAAAACAAAAACAAAAAAAAACTAAAAAAACTTAAATTTAGCAAATTTTTAAAATTCCTATTCCTATTGTTTAAAATTGCTCGCTGATATGCAGGAAATTTCAGTTTGATTTAACAGTTGTTCTTTTCCATACTACACACCCATTGCATTCACCTCAATAATTAAGTTAGGAACTCAATTTTTTTCTAAATTTTAAGTGATTTCTTATCATATAAATGATGAGACCATTGCCAGGTTGAAACTAAATTAAACATAAACTTTTGTTCTGATGAAATATAAATCATTAGCCATACTCTATTAAAGGTGGTATCCAACAGTTTGCCCATATTAAATACATGTACAAATATCTAACCACTGCTTTGGGGCCTTTGGTCATACTTCTTGCAAAAACCCATACCTTAGATGTTTTAACGATGATTTTGAAGACTTACTGAGTTGTTAGAATGTACTTATTAGAAAAGAGTACTCTATGTTCAGTCTTACCAACTCTATGAAGAGCATGATTGTTGTCTTTGCTAGATATAGATAATGAGGTCAGAGCTGCTTGTCCAGATGTCTATAAAAAAAAGTAAGTAGTTTTCTGAGTTTAAAAATAGCTATCTCTGCAGCGTTGCTTGGATAGGAAACTCCTGTTTGCAATAACATGTGGGTATTTATCCTTGATTGTTCAAACAGATCTTTGGCATCAATGACAGCATTTTGCAAGACCTTTTCAGGTACCAATCAATGACTTATTTGGTTATTTGAGTAAAAATGTTTTAGACTAAACTGTCAGACACAACCTTTAATTAAAATAAAATTGTGTAATTGCTTATTCAAACCTTTGACAGGCATGTGACTTTATTTTAAAGGTCATGTTGTTTTTTCCTTCTTTAAGGTACGGAGAAATAGAAATGTAAGTCAAGTAAATATGTTTACATGCTCTGATTTACAATGACTGATATGCCATTAAAAGGTGGTGCCCAGCAGTTTGTCTGTTTCTTATACATGTAACAACGTCTTACCTCTTGTTCTTGGGAATGTTTGCACTGTTGCTGCATAAGCTTCTACCTTTTGTTTAAGTAAAGGCTATTTATTGCATTACTTAATTGTTAGACAGTACAAATCATTAAAAAAAATATCGCTTAAAATGTTCATTGTTTCCATATCTATGAATAACTATGATGGGTATTTCAGCTAAAAAGAGATATCGATGTCAGAGCTAATTACCCAGAAGTTCATGTAAAATGATCTCAAAAGTAAGTGGTCATGTGATTTTCTTAATTTAAAAATAGCTTACTATGCAACGTGGCTCAGATAGGAAATATCTGTTTGCAATGGGAAGTGAGGATTTATGCTTCGCTGTTCTCACAGATCTAGGGCACCAATAAATAGCATTTTGCAGGACCTTTTCAGGTAACAATGACTTATTTTGTTATTTGAAAATAACAAATGGTCCAAATTGTTGAATACCACCTTGAAGGTGTAAGGTTTATAATATTATTTCACAAATGGCTGTATGTACCTGTACCCTTCTCAAGCCACAAAAAAGACTGGTCAGCTTTAAATGTTATAAACCTATCATTGGCAGTCAGATTGTCCAGTCTGGCCAGAGGCTACACTGGATATACATTAACATTCAATTTGGCATAATTGCCTGTGAACTGTTGTACCTAGGTCACTGTGACTTATTTAATAAAAGTATTGCAATTAACAATCACACCAAGCAAATCAGACAGTCAGTACAGTCGGACAGTCAGTACAGTCGTACATCGACTAAACTGATCCAAGAAATGTTAACATAAATCCTGACATAATCCAGTTAAGCTGGTAGAACCTGTACCTGAATACCACTAACATTTACCCTGATAGGATGAATATGATGAGAGTCATAGGTTTAGCATGGACCATTCTGCAATTTGGACGTAACTCATCTCACTTTTATTATTTGTTCTTCTGTGTAAAGTGAGACAATATTCTTTCATGTGTTAAATAAAGATTAAGATAAAGACATAACTTTGTACTATAATTATGTTTGAAACAATGTTTTCATATTTGAACAGAATGATCATAAATGTTCTTGATGTAGGAGATTAATATTAGGCTAATATTTTTGTTATAAATGTGGACGTGCCTGTGTAGATCTGTTGACCATCGATAATTGATTTTCCAGTTCTGAGTTACAGCAAATATTCAGCAGATATTACGCTATAATGCCTTAGACTAAGTTTTTAGTCAAACTAAGAGATTATATATCTGTCTGTTTATGTCTGTGTTTGTGTGTCCTTTGTCTATCAGGTGATCTTCATAGACCAGTCCAGTAAGCATTACTGATGTTCCATTTAAAGATAGGGTGCCCAAGACATAGTGGTATACTCACCAACTTTTAACTCCTCTGACTGCTTAGCCTATCATCATGCTGGTTCAACCTGTTCAGGGTGACGGACTAAACATGGAAAGGTGTGCAACTGGTTCTACCCAGACTTTTCCCAGGGGTCTTCTCTTGCCAAAATGGCTGAACATCAATATAATGACCATAACTATTCACTGTGGAGTACTTACACAAAAAAAAACCCACTTTTAAGGAACTTTCACAGTGTACAATCATTTTAGTCCTTGATTTGTCAGGTGAAACATTTAAGGCATCTCAAAAAAGCTGGGATATGCAGCACATCTCTTGCTTAGAGGATTTTGCTTACTTTTTATTTGAAAGAAGTGCAAAACAAGAATAAAAAGCATACCAGAGATTTATCATTAATTACCGTATTCACTCATGTAATCGCCGCACTTTTTTACCCGATTTTATCGTTAAGAAGTTGAGGGTGCGGCCATTCTATGGGTGTAAGGCCTTGGGACAGTTTTTCTTAAACGATTCTGCCGATTTTTGGGACGCCATGCGTCTAGATGAGCTCTCTAAGTAGGAGGTTGACGGACGATATGAACGAGATAGCGCCGTTCTATGCTTTTGTCTAACCAATATGAACATATTCCATAATTTATAAATGACTTCCTAGTTTTAGCTCTTGTATCATATTTCTGAATGTTTGCATCATCAAACAATTTCACCCAGCTGTCATGTGCACACTACCATGCAGATCAAAGGATTTCATGGTATAGCCGATAAAACAACACAGCTTTGATACGAGGCGACAATCTCCTTGACGAGGTGAAAACCAGTCATGCTGTCTCAACAAAAGGGTTAATTGGTTAACTGTGGCTGTATTTTTGACACGTTGCGAATGTATCTAGTCTCAGTCGCACTGCTATCCTGTAGCTCGTGGCGGCATGAAATTATTTTTTTTGATCTACGTCACCAAGTCTGGTATGACAGTACACGATATATCGGGGAACAGTGCATGGAGAAATGTAATCGGCAGCTGCTTATAAAAACACATCGTTCACTCCCTCACTGTCAAACTGCTCCGATCGATAACACCTTGACAACAGCTTATCTCAGAGTCAGTCACTTGACCTGTGTAATGAGGCAAGTCTACACAGCTAACGAGTTTATGCGATATGTTTTCGCCCCGCTGTATAAACTGTGCGGCCTTCATATTTTTTCTTCAAATTTTGCGGTCATTTTGGGGGTGCGGCCATTACATTGAATTAGGATTTTTTCTTCAAATTTTGCGGTCATTTTGGGGGTGCGGCCATTACACGGGTGCGACCATTACACGAGTGAATACGGTATATAATTTAATTCATATTATACTTATTGCTGTATGCAGAAAAGGAATACAAAACTTTTTAAAAAAATATAGTTTTTTTTTTCTTTGTAAGGTTTTAAAATCATATTTTAAAGTTACCCGTTTAAGTATTTATATGTTTACAAATTTATCCATATTCTTGTAAAAGCCACTTTTTCATTTTTCATTTCATTATAAAATCAACAAATACTTATACAATATTTAGATGGATAATACATATGTATATCAGCTTTTATGCTAAGGTACAGAATCTTTAAGCTGTTAAAAGTTCAAGCAAATGTTTTTCTTCAAGATAAATGCTAAGAGGGAAAATTTACTGGTTTAGCTTACAGTTTGTTTAAATTTTAAATAAATTAAATTTACAAGATTTTCTTTATCAAGTCAAGATGCAATAAGTCAATGAAAATTATGTTACCATATATAACCCTTGTTTACCTGTTATGTATAGTTGTTTATCATTGGCGTACCCATCAGCCTTTGGTCAAACAGTCTTGACAGGGGCAGTTATTGTTTCGAAATAAGTGAAATACCATTGCTAAGTTCTTATCAAGATAAATATACTCATGAACATAACAGATCTCGCCTTGAACAAGGTAAGTGGATTTAAATGAAGTGGTCTTCAACATGTCTTACACAGGGGTCAAGACTTTTGAAAATAATTACCTTTTGATGACAAATGAAAACTTACCCTGTAACTCTGTAATAAGAAATGTCAAGTAGCTTGATGTTTAGGTGACATGAAGAAATGTATATACCTGTGTATATGTATTTAGGTTCCATACACAAGATTACATATTTATTAATGTATCGTACTATGATTGGAAAGGTATATTATATATTTGGTTTCTTAGTTGTATTTTTTTTTTTTTCATTTTTTAATCAGTTCATGTATGATTAGTAAAATAACTGATTTTGTCACATCATTTCATTTTTTAATATAAATTGTGTGATTTTTTTTTCTCTTTTTGACAGAATTTAGTGTTTTCATTGTATTTTTTTCTCATTATAATCCTTTATTTAAAATAAGAAAGAAGAATATTATTATAATAAAAAAGTAAAAATGCAGCATAGATTTTTTTTCAGATTCATTTCATTGTGTAGGCTTTTATTATATTTGTTGGTGATCATTTTACAACTTCATTTATTGTTGTTTAAATTAATTTATAAAAAACAACTTACCAAGCAGTAACAGATCTTATCACATACACCATAATAAGGTTAGTAAATCTAAACCCATCAGTGAGGGCCCCCATGATAGTGTCACTGACTTGGAACTCGTCTCCCTACTAAGTCTCTGAACTTGTGGGTTAAAGTGCTGTCTGAGATCTTTCTCCAATGAAATAGTTGGACATCACTATTATAATGACAGTTGGTTGTTGTGATGTACTAGTATTTCAAAAACAATAAAACAAACAAACCCTTTATTAATGATGTCAGTTATTTATCATAAAATCTCCTTTGAGTGTCACTTTGTGTAACATATACTTTTTAACACAATGTTTATTTGTACAGTTGGTTCTCATTGTCTCGACCTTTGTCAGACCTAGGTAAAAAGGTCTACATAATAAAAGTTCAATGCTTAAATACAAACCACAATCATCCTGATTTAAAATATATTGTCAACATTGCAATGTTAATGAATAAGATCATTCAAATTCCTTTGATTTTTTTTTCCTGTGATCATTGCCAATAACAAAAATATCCAAAAATTAGGAATTAAAATTTCATTTACATAGCAGATACTTTTTACTCATGTTACTTTTGGAGCATGCACCCAGTCATTTTATGCATCTGTGAAAATCACATGTTGATTATATTTACTAACAAAAGGATTAAGAACAGAACAGAACATATTTTATTACAGACTTGTACAGGGTACATAATCTATACAACATGTAGAAATATTAACATTTCATGTGGTTAATTAAAGTGGTACATAGAATATATCAAAAATTATAAATGTACTGTTGTTTTTAAACAAAAAGTAATATCAAGGTTAATGGAAGTAAAACATAAGAGAATGAACTTATGTGTTCGTTATTAGACTTTGACGTAGTGATAAATACATATATCAATAAATGTGCAGTGTAATGTACTCTTAGTCTTGGTGTATTAAATTACATCAATTAATCAATAGCTCCATTATAATAAGCAATTATCTTAAGCCAGGGCATCTCTCAGTAGATTAATTGGGTCGCTGTCTATCAACAACATTTCACGCCTCAACAGACTGTGAAAGAACTTCAAGACACAAATGTATATTACAGGTTTGACCAACTGGTGATAGAGTAATAGATAGATACAGTTAAAAAGAGTTGACTTTCAAAATGTTGTTATATAAATGCTAAAATTATATAGATAAAGAACAAAAATATGCTGTGAGTTTGTAAAAAGGTCAACACAGTGAGATTCAATGATTTTTTTTTTTTCACAATTTTTATTTTGCCCAATCTGCTAGTATGTCTGATAAAAAGTAAAAAATGAATATCAGCCTATAAAATGATGAAAAACAAATGCAATATATGTGATGGTTTATTTATAGGACTTCTAAAGTACATGCAGCACAAAGCCAGTGTCAAATGAACAAAAGTCAGTCTCCATATAACTGACGTTTTTTGGCATGAAATTTTAACTTAACATAAAAATAACACAAAAACTAATCGTATCAATAGAGAACATAAATGTAAACACCACCTCGTGTGTGGATATTACGTTTCTTTTGAGGAACCTTCTTGAAATCTGTTTAATGTTTTTTTTTTGTTATCACATTAATTCTCTGTTCTGAAACACTGGTTCCAAATACAATCCATTGGTATTAGACTGGTTTTCTATCAAAGTTAGTTTAATTTGGATCTTATCTCAAAATCACAAGATAATCTTAACAGAGATCTCAAGCCTTAACCTGATGTATTGGTTATAGCGATCAGTTCTGATTCTCACTGATTTACTTATAACTGTTTATAGTATGTAGAGGTAACACATTTACATTTCTGGAGACTTAGCAGTAGAAATGGGGATCCTGATCAGAAAGGTCCCTTTGGAAGAGGACTGATCTGAATCCACAATTTTGGTCTAGGACTAATCACTTTGTGCTTTGCATTCCATTGAACCTGTGAAGTGGAGCAGGGTAGATATGCCTACAATTAAATACAAGCGACCCTTCAAAATCAGATGTCAAGAAAATGAACAAAGCCCTTATTTTAGAAAAGATTGTTCTTCTATGTATGGCTTGTTGTTTTGTATGCCAGGGTTTGCAAGCTCCCATCTAGCTTATCCATCAGTAATAGATTTTTAATGATCAAATGATTTGAACATTTCTACATGTATACATAATTTTCAAAAGGTTTCGGGTTGGCACTGGCATTTGTTGGCCCTTTTGAGGACTATGTAGTGAAGATATTTCTGTTTGATTAAAAATGACAGTTATCTTGAATAAAGCAAGATAAAAAACTTTTAAGAAGTAAGCAAACACAGATATTTTAACATTTAAATAGTTTCTTCCTTAAAAGTAGGATATTTGTTGTTGTTTTTTAAATATTATATTTATGATTTTATACTTCCTTATAAAATATTTCTTATTAAAATAATTTCAATACCTCCAATTTAATAAACGAATTTTAAAAAGTGTTGGAAATTGAAAATTTAAGGGCTTAGTACAAAAATTACCAATAAAAAATAGCTAATTATTCTTATTTTTTTATTTCCTTTTTATACATAAATAATATTTGTAAAAAATTGCATATTGATATAGCTCACATTTGTTACTTGTATGTTTCCATGGTGCTGATGAGTATTGGGATGCTGGGAACTGTCCCATATGGCATGCAGGGCACCTCCCACAAGACCTCCAAGTAGAATGCCACCAATTACCTTACATGTGTCCCCCATGGAGCCCTGTTTATGCCCCTTTTATGTCCCTTGTATGCCCTGTTTTGGAGCTAAAACCTTTTGTTGTCTCACAACAGTGTGGGGCTGCGGTTTTCTTGATTAAACATACTCAGATCTTACAAACTGCAAACAGTATGCCCAAAAAAATTTAAACCATTGTAAACAAATAAGACGCTAGAGCAATGGGACATAAAAACTGGGTATTGTGGTAGAGGCAATTTTGTTTTATCATGCCTCCCCACTGTTGTTCTACAGCCATTATCATCTAAGTGCGACATTGTCTTCGTATGGTCATAGTCACTGCTAGGCTGGCCGATTATTTTACATCAGTGAGCAGAATTGAACTCAGTTTGGCAATAGACCAAATATGGCAATATCCAATTTTTTGTTGGAGGTAAAAATTCTGTGCTGAATATTAGCCTGACTGGGGACAACACTACAATGGTGTGTTTGATCATAATAAATGGAGCAAATTTACTGTGACATTGTAACTGGACTCTCATTCATGCTGAACTGAATGTGGTCAGTGTTTGTTGACTTTAATTTGCTTGTGGTCAGTTTGCAATTACCTGACGTCCAGCTGAGTGTGTGGACAGTGGTCAATCAGCCAGAGTTATCAATCAATCTATTTCATTTCTTCTGGAGTTATTGATTATTGACTTGTAACATCTGGGTTAATATTCACCTCATAAAGATGACACTGACACAAAATGTCGGGCCCAGAAGCACTGAATGAATAAAACCTGACAGTTTGAAATATGATACATGTAATGGACGAAATGTGATACCTTTGCAAAATTCGGTATTGGACCACGCTAATTTGATTTATTAGTGTTAATAGTTGCTGGACTTACAAGAAAGTGGACACACGTTACGAGGGAGTTCATCATTGTTGTTTGTTTTTGTGAACATTTTTATTCTTTAATAAAAAGTGAATGTTACAAATGTGGACAGTAGCATTATACACTGAGATCTTTTATTGGCAGTTTGAAACTAATTAAACTTGAAGTGGAAAAGAAATTAGTTTAAGTGAATTACCATTCATTAGGATGCAGTTTTTCCATTGTTTGGGTAATAATAAACATTTTGATTGCCGCATGTTTGTATTATGCATTGTAATTTTACTCATGTGTAAAACAAACAATGTACCTAACTGTGCACAAACAAAAACAAGTAAATCATTCTTTGTGTATGAGCAAATGTTTTAATTTATTTGACATCCAGCAATCAATAAATATTATGGAGCATTATGCACTGGGATTTTTATGGAAGTGCAGATCTACTAGGTAAATATAGGGTTCAATGAGTTCATGCATGCAGGAGAGAATGGATTGTCTTTTTGACATTTGTGTTATTGTGTAGTGATTGCTTACAGCATGATGAGTTTTTGTACTCTTGCTGTGGACAGGTGAGGATGGGGACAACAATCAAATAAGTGACTTGATTAATTATCTACCTGTGTCTCAGGTCAATTTAATTATCTACAGGTAAACAGAGAAGGGGATAAAAGAATGTGACATACTGGGATCTTTGAAAGGTCCAGAGTGCTAACCATTTACTACATGGGACATATGTGTCTGAAAGTAAGGAAGTCCTTGCTGTTATAGCATATGTGTGACTGTAGAAAAAATAGTTGTTGTTATATGTGTAAGACTGAGCTAGTCTGCAAAAAGCAAAATTTAAAGGTCTGAAAGTGTTGTGTGATTATTTAAAAAAAGGATGCTGTGTATACAAAAATAATGCCCCTGTGGATTCAAGAAAGTTGGGATAGTAAATTATAGATATTATGTATGACAGTTTGTGGGATTGCAAATAATATGTGACTCCATGGTATTGCAATTAATATGACAGCTGGTGGAATTTCCTACTTCAGTTATAGAATGCATTGACATTGAAGTATTTCTTAGAGTTATGTGAAAAATGACAAAACTAAATGACAGTTGTAAATTATTAGATATGTTATAACTTGTACAAGTCATTGTACAATACTGTAAAGGATCTCTGCTTCTTAATGAACTGATGTTGTTTTTTAAAGAGTGAGCATATACACAAATCATCTGATTATTGGACAAAGTTTTACAGTTTGCTTACAGGAAGGTAAAAGAGTTTGTGATCACAAAGACAATAAAGTTATGACCTAAATGAGAACTTGCAAATACGTTACAACAGAAATACAGTGAATTAGTGAACAATAAAGACACAATGCACAAAAAGATGTGACCACTGTTACTCTGCCTGAGTGCTCTAGTTGTACCTTGGTAATCTTGTCGCACAGTGCAACATGTGGATCTACTTGACACAGCAACCTCAGAGGTGAAGCTCCTTTTATACTTATACTCCTCCTCATACTTGGTCCACATAACATATTTAACTCTTTCTCAACCTCATCCTCGTGTAATTCATACATTGCCGTAGCACTTTCTTAGGCATCTCTGCCTTATCATAATCTTGTTATAATGTGCAGCAACCCATTAGTTGCTTTCATGTGATCATAGTCTTCCTGCTCTTCCTCCTCCTCCTCTTTCTCTTCCTCCTCCTCCTCTTCATTCTCCTCTTCCTCTTCCTCCTCCTCCTCTTCATTCTCCTCTTCCTCTTCCTCCTCCCCTATTTTCAGGAATTTTCATACTCTTTACTAGGAGAATTATTCATTATCATTGTCAGCACCAATAATAAAAATTTCCACCACTATCATATATTGTATTCAAGCATTATTCTCATTTGCAGTAGTGAGTCATCATCATCAGCAGCAGCAACAGCAGAAGCATTAGTAATTGTCATTATTGACATCATCATCATCTATTTTTTATTCATCAATTGTCATTAGCAGCAACAACAGCAGCAACAACAACAGCAGCAACAATTGTCATTATTGTAATCATTTATCTATTTTCATTCCTGCAACAACATAAGCTGCAGCAACAACAGCAGCTGCAGCAACAACAGCAGTAAATTTCATGTCATCTGTTATATTGATTTCACTCCTGTATGTTTATTTCCCCAATTCTGTCAATTGTGTTGCAATCCCTGAGTAAATATTTCTTCATTCATTGCAACACTCATTGGCTGTTGATTGTCAATATTTTTAATGATTGCTCTTTTATTTATTATGTACACTGTTATGGAAAACTTACAAGTGAATATTAAAATGTGTGTCTTCAATGAGAGAGTCCATACCTACACAAAGCCAAAATGGTCAGAGTTTGTTGCAAAATAATCGTGTCAAATAATTTAAATATAATCAAATAATAAGTCAAATAATAAAAAATACATTTTATTGTTACACACTGCATTGTTACATGAGGAATATATGGTTCTTATGAAAAAGGTCTCACAGAACAGCTGCAATTTCCTGGTATTGTCTGCTACACTTTCATCTCAATAAAAACATGCATTCCATAAGAGCCAATAATCTCTAATTCCTGGGCTGAACTAGTTTCAGGTAATGTGTAGTCTTGCCAAGGTTACTAATCCATGTCATGTCTTGGATTTGACTCTCTGATCCCAAGCCTTATGACGTACCTGCTCTACCACGGCTATGCATGGTAGCATTAATGCCAGTTTTGTGAGACATGTATTTCTTTGCAACAAAATCCTATGGAAGATCGAAAGTGTTACTAAATCTCCTACAGACAACATTTTTCCACTTTTATGGTTCAAGTAGTAATCTAAGGAATTAATTAAAGGTGCAAAATGACCTTCTATTCCTATTTGTAGGCCACAATATAGAATAAAATAAAAAAGGTGATTGTCTTGAAAAATTCCTATGCTGGGAACATTTTTAACAACACCCTTCAGAAAAATTATTAGGAATATAATATTTAACAGAAAAAATAAAATAAATGTGCTGTTTTTCTCTTTTATATATAATGCTAATATTTTTCTGCACTTGCTAAAGAAACAGAAAATTTGCAGACATACTGTTTTACCATACCCTAATGATGTTAAATGATATGAGATTAAAAAAATAATACCTAACTCCAAATTGCAAGAGAAACAAAATTTTAAAAATGCTTAATAACTGTTCAGCTCTCTACTGACTGTACCTTGTTTTTGTTACAAGCATGTTTTAATGACAGAAACTATATTAGTTTTCCTTTGATACATATTTCAGATAAACCTTGTACTGAACTTGTTTGAGTGTGCCTGTTAAGAGTTAAGGGAGACAACCTTCTTTATAATTATTTGGCTTTTATTAAATCCCTTAGTATTTTGTGTGTGTTTGTCTCCCATGAAGTACATCTAGCAAGTTGATTTACGAAATATAATAATAAAACAAAAATATTTTATACATATATTAAAAAATAAGTCAGTTTATCAGATATACTTTTTATTTTTTATCATGATTAGTTTATCAGATAAACTTTTTATTTTTTATCATGATTCAAAGTGTTGGTACGCACATTATTAAAAAGATTGGAAAATGATTACAAGCTGTTGTAGAGTTCTAGATTATCCCATGAAATATATGAATATGATAGAGCATGAATTATTTCATACATGTGTTTTCTAAATGTTATTGAAGAATATAACCTAAGTGACAATGCAATTTTAAGTCACTTTATCTCTTCTCTATAAACTTTGAAATATACTTCCAACAGTTATTTGGTAATTTGTGTGTTTTGTCATAATTACATGTCTTACATTAATTGAGGTATAAAAATTTAAAAAAATAGTCAAAGGTATTTAATATTCTGAAACAATTTTTTATTTGGTTATTCAAATACAAAATACTTCACACAAAGTTCCAAAGAAAGTAAACACTTCAGTGAACTAATGGGAGATTACCTGTCCTTTGGTCACACCTGACTGGCCCAGGTGAGTACACAGATAGTGATGACATCACAGAGAAAGTACACATCAACAGGAGAAATCTTCTAAACACTCATATGAAAACAGACAGCAAGGTCTGTGGGAAAGATAGTATTCCAGATTATACCATCTTGCCACTTGTTGTCAAAGTCTGGATTTAGTTCACCTGACACAGGTAAGCCCTGAACTATCAGGTGTTTAACTATGTCAACTAACATTCCTATTGATTGTGTTGGTCTCAGTTTGCTATGTTTAAGCAGGGAATCTGACACTAGAGCAGATACTTACTGTGTGAGTTAGACTCAAAAGATGTTTTGACAACATGACACATCTTATATAAAATGCCTTTGTGAACACCACCTTTCATTTTGCATATGATATAATTCTTAGGTTATATACAATGTATATCTCTTTGTGTGTGAATTTGAATAAGACATACATGTAATGTTTTAAGTGCAACAGTCTGCATTGTTTCATAAAACCTAAAGACCATTGATAGTTAGAGGGATAGCATTCATTCTTAATGTGGTGCATGGTCGTGTGGATTTATTCTGACTTCTGTATTGCAGTTCAAAAACATAAAATAATTGGGTCATAATCACAGGAGTAGCCTCAGTATGAGGACATCAGTCATGGTTAAAAGGTGGTTTCATGTTCTGGAACTAATGTTATTAACTTATCGGAATCTTCAGCCAAGGATTCTGATAGTGATATAGCTTACTTTGCATAGAGATATTAGGATATGAGACATTTGAACAAATCAATACTTACCTGTCATTGAAACAACAAAGTCCATGAATTAAGTAAATAAGCCATATAAAAAACATAATATATCAAGGAAAACAGATAAAAAGAGAGTTTTGAAAACTGTTATGTCCACTATGATCCTTGGAATATGCATACACGTGAACTTTCCCACTTTGGGAGGGAGACTCCCACTTTAGGAGGGAAACTCCCATATTTAAGGTTCAAAATTACCTGAAAATAAGGGGTGTTTTACATATTTTCAAAAATATCCCTATTTGGAAACAGATAACTTTTCTTTGTTTATATGCAAATAACAAATCTCCCACTTTGCAAGTGAAAATCTCCCATTTTGACCTCTGAAAAAGTTCACATGTATGAATATGGCATGTTGTCACGCAGGAAAAATCTTTCTAATATATTGTAACCACAGACATAAGCCCATTAATTGTTATGCTTTGAAAAGGGGGGTAGATATTTAAAAAAATATATATATTGCACAGTATTTTTTAAGTTAATTAAATCTTTCATATGCTTTGCATCCTATTATCAGTCTGTTAGCCTTAATTATGCAGGGTCATGCAAATAGTGAAGATCAATTTAAGCTATCCCACCATCCCACCTTCCCACCATCCCACCTTCCTACCATCCCACCTTCCTACCATCCCACCATCCCACCATCCTGAGCTGTCTGATCAGGAGCTGCCCTTCTTAGTTAGTGTTTCTTGCTTATGTCGAGCAAATAACAAAACAGCTAAAACTTTAGAATTTTTAAATACAGCAAGAAAAAAAGAGCTATAAATATAGGTAAACAAGCATTTGTAAGCTTCCTGCTACTATGGCCAAGTGTGCTTTGGTGTTGTGTCTTGTCAGCATGGTAACACAGCACAGACAGCACCATGTGTAGTTTAGGTATGAGTATTTGTGTTATCTAGCACCAAACAAACCACCATTAAAACTGCTCATATTGCTTGACAAAAATTGTTAGTTGTCTCCCTTTACAAATAACATAGCATACACTTAAATGTTTATTAATGTTTATTAGATTTTTATTGCTGTATAAACTTAAATGTCAACAGTATATTTAATGTTTTAATTGTATGTTTACAAAAACATTTAAGCTAAATCGGGTAAACATTAAATTCAGTATGGTATGTCAGATGTTAAAAGGCATGTTGTCACAAATAAAGGCAGCATATATTTGCATCATGTATACATAATCTTTGGTTGACTAAAAGATTATTGTTTGGACATTTGAACTTGAAAAAAAATATTATGATAGAAACAAACTTGTAGAACCGGTTATCTGTTTGCTGTTGTTGTCCATACAAAAATGTCTAGAACAGCTAGATAATCATTGAGGTAAATACAAGGTAAATACTTTGGTTCAACCACCCTCCAACCCGAGATATCTTGACTACTGTTATCTAAGCTTCCGTGGACTTTATGTACCTTCCCCCTGAAGAGTTTCGATATCTATCTTGCAGCTTTGTCAATAAGGAAATTTGAGCTTTATCTACTTATTGACAAATAAAGATAGGATTTACGTGGATAAACACAAAGGTGTTCCCACTACCCCTTTAGAAACCTGAGCGCCTCAGTTGAACCATGGCTTAAACTTGATAAATCTTTGAAACAGTACATGTGCCTTTGTTTTAAGTACATGTGCTTTTGTTTTTGGGGTCCATGTCCAAACAAAAGGGACATACTTGTTGAAAATGGTGATAAAATATTGCGATAAAATACAAGTCTGCAATTTCATGATAATATACTTGGTATATTATTTCCATTCTTTGTGCGATAATATTTTGTGGTCTTGATATTGTATTACTATTTATTTAAAGTTTTGTTGATGCAAACAATGTTGTACTGTCAATGGTAGTTGTTTGTGAGCTCTGTTTTGTCTTTATAGAAAATAAAGATAAATATGAACTGGTCTGTTTTGAAATTAGAATTTGAGAGAAATTTTCCGACTCGAATTCCAAATCTGTTGTAAAATACTATCTTTTTTATGTTCCTTCCATTTGAAGGTCTGAACATATTTTATTTATATTTGCTTAATACGTATATGATATGAAAGAGGTTAAGTTTATATTTTTGTCACAACCCACTCAATTTATAAAGTAAGGTCCCTTTCATGTCATATTCAAGTGTCATTTTGTTAAGTTTCCAATCAGTTGCTTTCAAAGGTCTCAATGGATTTCATTTATACCATGTTTTTAAGTCTATTGTATCAAAGTGCAGGTCAGATACGCTTTTCTTCATGTTACACATAATGGAAGCATTATGACCCATTTAAATCATGAAGTGAGATACATCCATTTTCAAAGGAAACATGTTTTTGATTTATGACTTCTGAAAATGAAATAAATTAAAATACTTGTAAGATTTAAGGATGCTTTAGAAAACAAAAAGATAACAGTATCTCTCCTTGGTAAACCTCAAATATGGTACCCAAGTTTGTTTGCAGAGTGATGGCACCTCATGCATCAATCACAGTTAGTGTCAAGCTAGTTCACATATTTCATTTTCTTTCGGAAAGTGGGTCATTGGTGTGGCTAGATCATTCTGTCTGTAATCAAACCCACAGATGTTTGGACTTATTTGGACTGTCCTGCCATACAGCCCTGCCATTTATCAGTTTCCGTATCCAAGCTTGTATTACAGTGCTACAGGTAATCGGAGCAAATCTAACTTTATTTTAGTCATGTGTCCCATTATTCTCAACAAAAACCACATAAAGTAGGTACTCATTCTATTTGTGGCATTGAGACGATTTTAATGCATACCACCAATGTGGGATTTGGTTAGAAATAAGTTAGATTCAGCTTTACACATGTTGTCCAAAATCTCATCCGTTATACACCATTACTAACCAGGTGAAGATGTCTGCTCACCTAAGTCGTACACCATTGAAATGGTATCTTGGGCCTGGAGGCAAGAACATAGTTTGAATGTTTTTACACCAACCCTTCTTAATTACCATCATATGTCACCTCTTAAATGCTTAACACTCATTCATGCATGTGTCAGATTGCTCTCCTTTTGTTTTTTGGCCTCTAATTTGTGTGAATGGATTTTTTCTTTAATTTACTAGATGTCATTGGTATGGCATTTAAAGGGATGGTGGGACGTGTTCTGTTCTAGCTATACAAATGTATTTTTGGACATAAATCTTGGTAAAACATTATAATGGGATGTTTCACTGCATTACTGAATACAGTTTTGATAATAATGTTGTCTTGCAATTTGAATAATATAGATTTGTTGTCCTCCATATCATTTCTCTGAAGATATCTCTTAGAATAAAATGTGTCTGAAATACTTATTTGGCCAGTTATGCCAACTGTTTTCAAGCAAAGTGATTATGATCTTGTTTTACAGCTGCTAGTATAAAAAGTTGTTTCCTATTTTGTATGTTTTTGCAACTGCTTGCTTGACTTTTGGAATTTTTAAGCAACCCTTTAAGTGAGTCATATGGCAAAAACAAAATAGAAAACATTGTAAATTTAAACCTTCTTTTAAATGTTTTTGTCAACAAAAAGACATGCAAACAAAGCTTTAAAAGAAACATTTTATAATGTTGTAATTATCAATAAACACAAGAGAAAAGGCCTGTTTTTGGCAATTGATGTAAGCAATATTATTTAAATCAGTTTTCAGAGATTTGTTCAGTTTTATTATAAGAGAAATAACAGAATCAATAAAATGCATAAAACATTAAATATATTTCATGGTTTATTTGTTTATTTAATTGTCTACTTTAGATTAAGTTTAAGGATTTTAAGTCTGATATTTATAAACTGACACTTTTAGTCCAAGTTCCTTCAGAGTTGATCTAGGATCATTTGAAATTTAAACTTTCAGCCATTAAAAATTTAAACTCGCCTAATTTCATCTGTCATAGAATTTATTTCACCTTTCCAGGGCCTTTACCATGCATGTGCCAAGTGTAGGCCCATACTTACATTTATTTGTGTTGGTCCCCTTTATATAATATGTTCAAACAAGAATACATTGAATCTGCCTTGCCATTGTTTACATTGAAGGGAAGTTGAAAGTATTTTGTATTGCAGAGCAATTTTGCGGCTGGATAATTTTATTATATAATTGCGCAGAGTAGAGTGGTTTACGTGATTATCTCAACTATAGCCTATTCCATGGCACAGACATACTGTATTGAATTTTGAAAATAGAAGAATAACATGTCTCAAGTTGGACCTAATCAAATGTTGGAATAAATTGAGATCTATCCATGTATATTGTCTAGGGTCTCCAAGGTTCTCTCAGTGGTGTACACTTAGCCAAGTTATAGCAGTCATTACCTCTTAGGATCTCCTTGTTTGGGTTCACACCCCATTCTGTGGAAAAAAATTCATTTAAGGTGATCTTTGTTGGCCTGCAGTCCATCATTGGTTCTACTGTAACACATCACACATCCAATAGTGTTTGTTGGCTTATAGTGTTTGTTGGCTTCCTCACCCCACCATTCATCATTCAGCTATCAGGAGACAGTGTCCACTTGAAGCAGTTATATGCCATGAACACCTGATAAAAACAACAACAGAAAATATAATCCTGACACCAGATTGAAACCAATACCAGTCATGGAGGTATCCTTATATTTGCTTCAGCAGTAGTACACTATACCATTTTTTATTGACTATGGTATGTTTCTGTCTATACTGAACCTGCGACCTCCTGGACCTAGAACCAACACTCTACTGGTTGTGCCACCTGGTCTGATTGCATTCATTTTTTCCTGCACAATGACTAAATTTATGTTGCTGCAAGTTATAACATTAAAAAATAGTTCCGTTATTCAAGTACATTGCATTACTCAACATTACTGTTTTCATTGATATGTTAAAAAGATTTTACTGAAAGCCTCTTTACATTGTAACCTACAAAAGCATTCATCTTTGTAGAATTATTAACTTAATATTTGCTGAATATATGTTCAGTAAATTTAGACCTCATTTAGAGTTTATGTTATTTGTTGCTATCTTGCCAATTCAAAATACTATTCTATCTTAAACTTGAAAAAATTTAAGGATAAGAAATTTTATAGAAATATAGTTATGTGTGTGTTTTTAATCAATGATCCTAGACTCCTTTCTGTGAGGAAACTTAATCATTTTCCCCTTTTCTAAATACATTTCAATTTGTAGAAAGACTATAATTGTATATATCAAATAATTGGACTTTATCATAAATGTATTTATTAATTCAAATTGGATTCCTATAGTATATATTGAGACACTTCTACATTCAGATCTGTAATCCTCAATTTGTTATAGGCTTTTTTCAAAAGACTAAGTAATCATACTGTAATTTTCTTTTGTTTAATTTGTAAAATTGCATAACATGCAGACTATACTTTTCTATATGGGGTATATGCAGTTACTGTTATAGTTGCATTGTAGATGTAAATTTGCTTGTTTGAATAAAAATTATCAAGCAACAATTGTATCGGAGTCTCTGACAGATCTGTAATTTTTCATTCTCTTCATAGTTTCTTTGCTCTTTTAAGTCCTGTAATGTTCGAATGAGTTAATCTTTTACTTACTTTGTTGATTTTGAATAGAATGAATTTATGTTTTATGGTTGTTAAGGGTCTTTACCTGTTGTCACAATTATCAAAGCAATTATTGGTATATGGGAATAAACGAAAAATAAATGAACCATTTGAATATAATCATTTTTTTAAAAAATAATTTTCTACTGCAGAAGTACATGGATTGTTAATTTATTCTTTTTTATCTTTGTTTAGTTGTATGAACATGATTCATTGAAACAAATTAAAAAGTTAATGAATTGAAAAAACACACAAGATCTTTATAATTTGAGCAGGTATTGTTTGTATATATAAAACAAATACAGAAACAAATACAGAAAACCTAGATCAAGTGATGCTTTGTTCCATATTTTATGATTCTGTTAAGGAAGTGTCAACTTAAAGCCTTTAACCATATAAATCTCCAAATACCTTTGGAACCTATATTGGAAGCTGCAAACATATAAACATCTATTTCTAAACTCATTATTCACTTGTTTGACTTTGGTTGAAGAATGGTTGTGTTTCATCACTTAAACCCTCCTTATTTATACAAAGGTATTTCCTCTCAGGGGCCCAGTAAGGTTTAAATTAATTTTCAGCAGGTGCACTCTACCCAGACTGTTAACTCCAAATCTGGTGGTGTATCAGAGTCAAACATAGGAGTTAGTGAGGCAGAAACGCTGGGCCATGTTTGTATGTTGGTTTACTCTGGCGGTTAGAATGTTGAAAACACAGAAAAACTTTGAGACTTTGGGACTTACCTTATAGGTGCCTACTGTTAAAGTATTAAGTCAGCAGTCAGCTGTGGTTCACATCATATGTGTGACAGTTTTGTATTTTTGAATGCTTACAATCAGACAGACTGTATAACTGTCCTCCACTCCATCATATCTGTCGAGGTGATTGTTAGACTGGGTTTGACTGAGACCCCATGACAAAAAAAATCATGATCAGCAACAATTGATGGCAGGTCCTTACAATGGTTTGCTATAGCCAGTAATGGACACCTTCAGTTTGGGATAGTTTGCTGGATTTTTTGTTTGTTTGACATTTTGTGAATGTGTACATATACAAGGCTAGAGGCTTGGATCAGAAAGACTACATTTGAATCTTATGAGGAAATGGCTGATGATCTTAACGGACTACATTGATGTGTTTAAAAATTCTTGATATTGTTATTTTTATAGTTATTACTAAAATGTATGTCTTGTGGCTGGATATTTTGTGATTGAACTCTTGGTGTAATCTTGTTTTGGGGCCTGGGATATAATTGTGATGGGAGAGTGACTGATAGTAACAACACTGTGAGAATGCAGTTCTTTTTGGAGTTAGAGAGAAAGACACTGGAACATGAGAGAAACTTACTCAGGTAAGTGCCACCCATCGTTGCTTAATTGATTTGTTTACCTGGTTACAGGGCTACCAGTCTGGCAGGCAGTCTGGCTAACATTGTGTCCAAAGGGGTGTTGTTTGTGTGAAAAGTCCCTCTCTGTCCCCCTTTGTACAATGGATAAGTAAAAAATGAGAATTTGAAATTTAAATTATTTTTTTTATTTATTTTTTTTTAAATATGCATTGGTGTCCTTTTAAACACTATTATTTGTATTGCAGGCTTTTTTAAAGTTAAGCATGAAAAAAGAAATGTAAAAAGAAATGTAAAAAGAAATGTAGACATTAGTTTAGAGAAAGAAAACTGGAAAAAGGAGGCAATATATTATGCACATATCCCAAGATGACCAGCAGTGTGTTGTTGTGCTACCCAGATCTCTTTAATCAGTTGTATTTAGTTGTTGCCATAATCACTATACAGTAGTATACATGTGTTAGCGGGGACTGTGTGTTCAGAATCTACACTGCTTGCCAAAGCATCTTCAGTTCATGCTTCGCTGGTAATTAGTTACTGGAGCATTGTTTTGTTCCGTTAATGATGGCTGAAGTTGCAACTCCCAACAACCACTAGTTTGGTAGCTATGATGTGTTTGTGCTAATGGGTTTTAATTATTGTTGATGTACAGGATGTGTATGTTTTTATAGCTCTACATGAAGTTTACCTGCCCTGGAGGCAAGGTTGACCAGGGAATGGGACAATGATGCAGGAATAACATAGGTCAACCTTGTTGTATGATGGTGTGTTTTTTTTGTTTTGTTCTGTGGTCAGTTTATTTACATGTGTTAACATGTTTTATAGGACCACTGCTGGACAGTTTTGGCAAGTGTGGCAAATTTAAGAAGTCAGCTGTTTTAGTTGTAAAAAATATATTGACATCTTTTATTTAATTTTTTTTTTCTCATGCTATCTAATAGCTTTCATGAAAAACCCAACAGTTTTACATGCAATAGATAAATGTAAGGAAGCCAATATTCATTTGCATTTTGCTGATTGTTTTCTTTGGTCTTTTATGAGAACTGACAAAAATATTTGTTTAATCTCATACCTTCCACAACAAAGTTTTTTGGGTATGCTGGAATCAGGATGTCCGTCTCCTTATCTGGCGACCATGGACACATTTTTGTCCGGTAACTGATCTGACAGTTTTTGCAAAGTTTGATTATATTTTACTATCATCTTTTAGTATCATAGGAGTTCAAAGTAAAGCAAGAAGAAAAATGGGAGTGAGAATGAAGACAGACAGTATAATAATATTAAGAAAGAAGAGTGACAGAGAGAGGTATATGAGTTGGTACGTGAACAGTTCCTATTGCCTCAGGGGCCTGTCATGTGGCCGGTGTATTTCCTCTGCTTAAATCACTTGGTTTCATGTGATTGAGGGACCAGATCTGTCATGATGTGACTGATCAGCCATAATTGATTATTACAAATCTTGAATGGATATCTCGACTCATGACAGAATGCATCATGCATCAACACAGTAAGCTTTGCTTTGTTATAATCACTGTCTTCATGTGTTTTCCTTGAAAATTCAGAGCCATGTGTCATTTTTATCACTTTTGTTGTTTCTTTTAACGAAAAATATAAATACATTTTTTATTTACTTCTTGACAGGTTTTTGCACATTCCATAATTTCAAACTATTATATTAATAAATTAATATATTAATAATTTATATATACTTTCATGTTTTATATAGTAAATGAATATTATAATGATATCATGGGACTGTAGTGCTATATGCATTTAACTGACATTATACCACATAGCTCATATTTTAACTGACCTGCGGTTTGCCGGTGGTTCTACCCAGACATTTGTTTGGGGTCTTTGCCCCCAAAATAGCTTGAGGTTGTTTTAATGATCATAATTGGCCACTGTGATGTATTAAAAAGAATAAAAAACAAAAGAACAAAACATCACATTTTAATAATAAATCATAATTTGACCAGATCGTTAGAGAAATCATACCTAAGTAAATATTTCAAAATCTGTGTAAATTTATTACTTTTAAGCAAGAAAAAGTTAAATTGACAGCACCTCTAAGATTCTGTAAAGATTATGATCCCAGAAGTTTATCTTCAACAACACTTATCTACAGAGATATTGACAATAAGTGCATCCTAGATATGGGAGTGTCTTCAGTGAGATTATCTTCAAATTATCTTGCCACCACACTAACCACTGTTGACTAAAATTGAGTTACTTGCTGGCTACAAATTGAATAAAATTTCATGCTTCCTTAATCTGCCCTCAGTCTCCTCTTACTGTTCTGTTAACATCATTAATGTTTGTCCTTCATAGCTTGGTTAAATAAATTATGCATCCAGGCAATCCCAAATTTCTATATCATTGTCAGTTCATATGTCTGTCCTTAAGAACATTTTGCTATTGTTTTGTTTTTATATGAAAAGTGTTTTTAATGATTTTAATCATTAGAATACACATTGATTTCTTAAATAAACCATTGAGAGTTGGTCTTGTCCAGAACAGGTTGGACTAGTACCATGGCTGAGTGTGATATTGTTAACTTGGCCCCTCACCATATGAGTCCAGATCTGGGCTTGAAGATGAAAGGTCTTCCAGCTGATAGTGTGGGTGTGTCTTCTGGTTACAGTGTGTCTTCCAGCTGACAGTGTGGGTGTGTCTTCCAGGTAGAGGTGTGGGTGTGTCTTCTGGCTTATAGTATGGGTGTGTCTTCTAGCTGACAGTATGGGTGTGTCTTCCAGGTAACTGTATGGGTGTGTCTTCTGGCTAACAGTATGGGTGTGTCTTCCAGGTAACCATATGGGTGTGTCTTCTGGCTAACAGTATGGGTGTGTCTTCCAGCTGACAGTATGGGTGTGTCTTCCAGGTAACCGTATGGGTGTGTTTTCTAGCTAACAGTATGGGTGTGTCTTCCAGCTGACAGTGTGTGTCTCTTCCAGCTTACAATATGGGTGTGTTTTTTAGCTAACAGTTTGTTTGTGTCTTCCAGCTGACAGTATTGGTGTGTCCTTGGTTTTTTCAAGATCTTTGTTATGGGTATTTCTTCACCAATAATAGCTGGACATCATTGTAATGACCTTATTTGTTTAACTGCCATATAGATTTCCAAGAAAATTCAAATGACTGTTGTTAATGACATGTTACTGTAGAGAATGAGCATCATTTATTATTGTGAAAGCCTGTTTATATATTGATCCTTTTGTTCTGTAATTCTTTCCTGGGCATTGTCTCAAAATAAGCCCATTTTTTTTATAAATTGGATAATACATTGTGGGAACAGATTGTTTTATTCATGCTTAATAAACCATGCTTTATTAGTTGTTTTTATCTTAGTTATAATAATTAATGTCAATTTCCTACATTTATAATAATTATAAATCTCAGCCTATTTTCTCCCACATATCTGATTGTCAGTAAGTGCTTGCCTTTCATATAAACTACATTTACCTGTAATTATTAATATATTTTCATTTGAAATAAAGTTTTATCATACAAAACAATCTTTTAAACACATTTATCACATTCACAACATGTCTGCCTTTTCTGTACATGCTTGGAAAGAACTATAAATTAACTGAGGCATTCCATATGACATTAATCCATCTGTATTGTTCGGCACAAAAAATATTTGTTTCTTCTAATATGGCATGATGTTTATTTTGTGACTGTCAGTAAAAAATACTATTTTCAACACACACACACACAAAAACAACATGATGAAATGTATTTCCTTTTTTTTTTAAAGTTAGTTTCAAGTTAAATTAACACCCTTCTCTTATTATTTCATCATATAATCTTTATATTTTCAAAAGACTATTTCATACATGTTACAGAGTGTAAGTTATAATTTGCTTTCAGTGGAGCGATAGAAGATTTGTTGCAGTGACTTGCTTTAGATAAGATATAAAACATTGGATATGTTTTTATCAACTTAAAAAAAATAATTTCACAATGTTTTTTTAGTCTTTTATTTTAGGTGTCGTATTTTGTTTAAACAGAATAGGAGAAATAAATGCGGGGTATGGGTTGTTGGGTAGAAAGTTAATGTTGCAGCATAGCGGGGGAGAATAGGTTTGGAGTGTAATGGGGTGTTGTTTTCAAGTTGTCTGAAATCTGAATCTTTAATCTTACAATGATTTGTAATGGGTGGACTACTAATTGTTTACTTTTATGGTCTAGGTTTGTGATTGGAGATGCTGTGGCGCAATATGTGGAGACAGGTTTCTTCATCAATTCACTAACAAGAGAAAACATGAAGAAACACAACAATTGAGAGGAGTAGTTATTTATGTTTGTTATGTTCTAAACAGGTACAAAACATGCAGACATATTATACTGCTTGATAAACTATGTTTAGGGATATTTACTTCTTTCTAGTGCATGCTAATAATATCATTACCACAAAATATTTTATTTCATTTTAAAAAAGTGTTGATATCACCTGATAACAGAAAGTTTGACATACAATGATCCCAATATACCAAGGTCAGGTATTAAAGCACTAACCTTCAGCACCTGATGTAGATATTCTACTAATGTACCTGATGAGATATATATTTCAGTTCTTGCAAATCTGGCCAATAAAATCTTGTGAATTTTACATTATTTTCAAACTTAAACAATTAAAATGCTTAAACTCAACTTTAAAGTTTTTTAATCATTTAGCCAAGGTTTTGTTCACTTGAAACAATCTGTTAAAGCATGCACATGTTTATGCAATTACCTGTTGCACAGGTAAATGATGATTGGTTAAGCACACCTTGATAACATACATGATTATGTGTTGAAGTATGTACATTTGTTATATTGATTTTCTGCATTGCATTTTCTGCATTTATAATATTGAATGTTGTCTGCATTTAAATAACTATTGATTATTTCCTGAAGAATTGGGGATAATGTACATAGAAAGGTTGGTCAAATGCAGGTGGTTTACACACATTGTATAATTGTGGGTGAATCTAAATTTATTGCCCATTTTTTTATTTAAATTCACAGTTGTTGTGATAAGAAGAAATTAAATAGTTTATAAGAACAATTTATGCCTTTCTTCTTAGGTACTTTTTCTGGTTGTTATCAAGGAAAAAAACAGCATCAATTACTGAAATACTAGGTACAAAATTACTTCATGAAAACCCCTAAATGGAATATAACGATCTAATTCTTTTTTAGTAAGTCTTTCTTCTGTATCTAGTTATAAATAATGTTGAACCCTTCACCTAAGCCTTTAAATCAACATTTGCTATAAAGCAAGAAACTAAAACAGCAGACACACAAAAACTTGGTTTGGAAGTGGAAGTTTTACTCTGTATACTAGATGTTCAAACGATGGATTGGACGACCATGTTAACATAAGGGCATGTGGAAAAGAAAACATTTATATAAGTATTTACACTGGCAAATATCTGACTGTACAACTGGAATTATGGGATACAACTGTTTGTTTTACTTCTTTCAACGAAGGTTATTTATGCTGTTATATGAGTTGTAAAGATTATTGTAAAACATGCTTTAATAAATGATGTAAAGAAAGCATGATGGGACTAAATAGTTCTGTAGGCTTATAGCACTTTCTGAACTTTTCTAACCAATTTGGTTTTATTCTTGCTCAGAGGGTTATACAAATTTGACTTAATATTCTCACTTGACAAAGTGCAGATATCTCCAAGGTTGTCTGGTAGAGACCTCACTTCTGGTTGGGGATTTGTCTCTTGATTAAAACTGACCTGTTCTCTTGCAGGTGTTGTTTGGATACTTTATGAATCACTCCAGCTATAAGTTTAGGATAAGATTAATTGTAATCACAATCAAGGTAGGTCAGACATGGACAGAAGTCATTCTGATCAAATAAACTTTACACAGGATGCTTGGAAAAGTCATTGTGGATTGTATTAACATAAAGTAGGGATAGACCACTGATAAACACAGTGAAGAAGTAACATGGAAATAGGAACTGTTGAATGGATAACCAACAGCATTCACCAGATATATAAAAGAAGAGTAAAATTGGTCAACAGCTAACTTAAAGTGACTAGGTGTGGTGTCATTTCATTTGTTCATTGTATGCATGTACCATAGTAAAGTTTGCATTATTATGTTTAATAAGGTGACATGGTCTCCTAATGATTAAAAGAGTGTTTGGGTCTCTAACCCAGATGGTAAGAGATTGTGGAGTAACAAGACATGATTCAACCATTACACTTGGGTGTTAAAGGTGGAATCCGACAGTTTGCCTATATCAAATACATGTAAGATTACCTTACCACTACTTTGGGGAATAAGAGCATAATTTCCACATAAACTCATACTTAAGAACAAGTAAAGACAGTTTTGAACACTGCCTACATTGTGTTAGACAGTACAAATTGCCATAAAAACACTCTAAAAGTTCAATCATTCCAAATCTATAAATATTTATTTTATTTTATTTGGGTTTTATGGCACACCGACACTTAACAGGTCATACGGCGCCGAACCAAATCTATAAATAAGCATGATAGTGATCACTGCTAAAAATAATAGCAAATTACCCGGATGATGATATAACATAATATCAAAAGTGAGTTGTCGCATGAGTTTTCCTAGATAAAAATAGCTATCTCTGCAGTGTGGCTCAGATAGCAAATATGTGCTTGCAATGAGTATTGGGGTTTAATGTTTCATTGTTCACACTGATCTAGGGCATCAATGAGCAACATTTTGCAAGATCATATAACAATGAATTATTTGGTAATTTGAAAAAATTATTTTGATCCAAACTGTCAGATACCACCTTTAAGATTTACAAAAACAAACTTTAACTTTTGTTGGAGCCACTCCCAAATTTAATTCAAAAACTAATTATAGAAAGATAATTCGATGAGTTCACTGACGAAAAATGGTCCTACTTAAGTGTTGCTTAGATATACAGCCCAATCTCCAGGGCTTGGAGTTAAATAAATGATAAAGAACAAATTAAAGAGGAACTATCTTTGTCAATAACTCCCAACATACATTAAGTTCACCATGACTCAACAACTGCTTTTACAAAGTGTAAAGAAATCAGTCAATCTTGAAAATTAGTGCAGGGTGACCTCGAAAAAAGTTAGCGACTAAAATATTGGTACAAAGGGGCTGTAGAGGAAGAAATGTTTCTGCCCCATTAGTTAAGAGCTTGAACAATATCTTGGGTGACAATCTCTTTTAAGTAATTAGGTAATGTTTTTACCTGTTGAAAGAACCCTTTGTGCAACATTGATATACATGAGTAGACAACCAGCAACTTTTGAAATTATTTTTTACTTGGTATGCTCTAAATAATATTTCAGTTCTCTGTCCATATTTGAGTGTGTGCAGCCAAAGAATGACCTTGATGATATTTCTGTGTTTAAAATGTTTTTTTATTCATATTCAGCCCCTTTTCCTTTCTCTAAAATGTATTTGTCAGTAGATAGGATTTTTGTTATGGTTGTGTATGTTTTGTGTGCTAATTAATATACCACTATCTTACAAAAGCTGAAAAATAAAACAATAACAACATTTGCCATGAATATTTCCTTGGTCCTCCATTAAACAAAAAAAAAGGATAGTTGTCAATTGTCATTTGTGTGTGTACATCCCACCAAAGATATATTGCCTGAGTAAACTGTTTATTGATGTCTCCCTGACAGCCATACACAGATGTATTAGGCTGTTAAAAGATTTTTGCCATTATTTATATGAAGGCCACTTGAAAATACTAGGATTATAAATCAACATTATTCATATAAAGTGTTTTTATATTGGATGAAAAAAGTCATAAACTAGATGAGACCTTGCAAAATGAACCTTGCTTGACATTAGTCAACTACGCATGACATCCCTGGACAAAATTAATAAGGAAAGCGACCAAGTAAAAAAGAAAAAAAACCCACTTTTGATACCAATAACGAAAAAAATATAAAATAAAATTAACTTGGCTTGTACAAATGGCATAGATCCGCATCTGCCATCAATTGTCAAGAACTGTTCTCTCCAGACCTACAATATTTGCAACTGAGTCTAGCAAAATGCAAGGTTTTTTACTGCTTATATTTAAATCACAGGATCAGGATTAAGTTAGGAAATATTGCTCTTCACATTTCCTTGGTGAAACTGGTGGTAAAAATTAGATTTTTAAGTTTCACTTACATTTTAGCCAAAGTCCCCAGTTGTCTTTCCTTTTAATTTATTATGCTTTAATTCTGAAGGCCTTATATCTTGAATAATATGATTATGAGTATTAAATTCTGCTTATCTTGATTCTGAAAGTAGGCTTATCTGTTTATAAAACATCATATGGATATAACATTTAGCAGTTAGTATACACTAAGTATGACATAATTAGTATCATAATCATAATCGTTTTACTGGTTGACTACAGTGAAGCTTAAAATGTTTAATGTTATTGTGACACTAAATGAATATATGGTTACGAACTTAAGTAAGTTTTAGTGAAACCTGCTCCACATCAACTTTTTTTTGGATTCTGAATTAAATTGAAAATTTGTGTTCACACTACTAACATAAGCTTGCTGGTACCTGTAGCAAAGATAAAAATGACAAAGTCCAAAAATGCAAGGTAGTGTATTTAGGTTGCCTCACTGTTTATTCTACCTTAAGGTATCTTTTATCTTTTGCATAACAAAAATGAGATAGAAAGTTGCACATGCTGATCAAAGGCTGAGAGCCTTGCAATTTTCTTATATAGTCAAATGGGATTTACTGTTTTGTTTCTGGGCTATTTATACTTTGCGGAACGGAACGAAACGGAACGGAACAAACATTGAGGCACCACACGGGGCACAGCAATTTTTTACTAATTTGTAAATATATTAAATAAAAATAATGAAATATTGAAACTGCCTAGCGAACAGTCGATCTAGGGCTTTTTCGAACTGAACCATCTGAATACCTACTTCTAAATGGACATTATTTATATAAAATCTTCGGGACTGCAAACAGTTGTTCCGTTTCGTTCCGCAAAGTATAAATATCCCATAGGATAATGATATTTAGCGGAACGGAACGGAACAAGATTTAATAATTGTTATTTATGATGAATTTCCTCCTTTATAATGCTTGTATAAACTTCACTTATAAATAATCATTCATGATGCATAAACGAAATAGCAGGCTACCTATCCTGCTAATGAAGACTCGTCACTTTGTTTATGAAATGACAACATATAAATCAAATACAGAAATGTGGAAACTATCTTATTATTATACACAAATTAAATTTGAGAACATGTATATATATATAATTTTTATATATATATAATTTGTAATTACATGCACTAATAAAGCTGAAATATCACTATTACAGTCAGAGTTGTGTACAAACCTTGTCTTCAACTCTTATTTATTGTGATTCCGTTTCGTTCCGCAAAGTATAAATATCCCCTAGGATAATGATATTTAGCGGAACGGAACGGAACAAGATTTGTAGCTGCCAACTTCCCTACATGAATCAGAGGTGGAGGACTAATGATGTCAGACTAAATGTCTTATCAAATCGGCACGGAGAACATTGCCCGCCCAAGGATCGAACTTAGACACCGACGCTCAAACCTATTGATCTAAGCGGGTGGGTTGGAAAGCTTTATAATTATCGTAAACAAATTCAATTTAAAAACATGTTTGCCATATAATTTAAATGTGCATGCACTAATAAAGCTGAAATATTACTATTACAGTCAGCATTGTGTACAAACCATGTCTTCAACTCTATTTATTGTGATTCCGTTTCGTTCCGCAAAGTATAAATATCCCCTAGGATAATGATATTTAGCGGAACGGAACGGAACAAGATTTGTTATTCAATATCCATTTCCTCCTTTATAATGCTTGTATAAACTTCACATATAAATAATCATTCATGATGCATAAACAAAATCGCAGGCTACCTATCATGCTAATGAAGACTCGTCACTTTTAGAAATTACAACATATAAATAAAATACAGAAATGTGGAAACTATAACACCGTTTTCAACAGTATTTCAGTTATGTAACGATGGGCAGTTAACCTAAACAGTGTTCCTGGATTCTGTACCCGTACTTACCTGTTCTCCACAAGTAATTGCCAACTTCCCCACATGACTCAGAGGTGGAGGACGAATGATGTCACACACAATGAGTTATCAAATCGGCACAGAGAAAATGGCCCGCCCGAGGATCGAACGGCTTGCGACTCTGCAATCCAAAGACCGGCCCTCTTACCTACAGATCTAAGTGTGCGGGTTGGAAACTATATTATTATCGTAAACAAATTAAATTTAACAACATGTTGGAATTATGATGGAGAATAAGTGTGCAACGTTTCAAAGCCATATGTCAATGGACTTATAAAATATTTGAGGTGGTATACAGTCAGCGTTGTGTACGAACCATGTCTTCAATACTATTTATTGTGATTCCGTTTCGTTCCGCAAAGTATAAATATCCCCTAGGATAATGATATTTAGCGGAACGGAACGGAACAAGATTTAATAATTGTTATTTATGATGAATTTCCTCCTTTATAATGCTGGTATAAACTTCACTTATAAATGATCATTCATGATGCATAAACGAAATAGCAGGCTACCTATCCTGCTTATGAAGACTCGTCACTTTGTTTATGAAATGACAACATATAAATCAAATACAGAAATGTGGAAACTATCTTATTATTATACACACATTAAATTTGGGAACATGTATATATATATATATAAACGGAATCACAATAAATAGAGTTGAAGACATGGTTTGTACACAATGCTGACTGTAATAGTAATATTTCAGCTTTATTAGTGCATGCACATTCAAATTATATGGAAAACATGTTTTTAAATTGAATTTGTTTACGATAATTATAAAGCTTTCCAACCCACCCGCTTAAATCAATAGGTTTGAGCGTCGGTGTCTAAGTTCGATCCTTGGGCGGGCAATGTTCTCCGTGCCGATTTGATAAGACATTTAGTCTGACATCATTAGTCCTCCACCTCTGATTCATGTAGGGAAGTTGGCAGCTACAAATCTTGTTCCGTTCCGTTCCGCTAAATATCATTATCCTAGGGGATATTTATACTTTGCGGAACGAAACGGAATCACAATAAATAAGAGTTGAAGACAAGGTTTGTACACAACTCTGACTGTAATAGTGATATTTCAGCTTTATTAGTGCATGTAATTACAAATTATACATATATAAAAATTATATATATATACATGTTCTCAAATTTAATTTGTGTATAATAATAAGATAGTTTCCACATTTCTGTATTTGATTTATATGTTGTCATTTCATAAACAAAGTGACGAGTCTTCATTAGCAGGATAGGTAGCCTGCTATTTCGTTTATGCATCATGAATGATTATTTATAAGTGAAGTTTATACAAGCATTATAAAGGAGGAAATTAATCATAAATAACAATTATTAAATCTTGTTCCGTTCCGTTCCGCTAAATATCATTATCCTAGGGGATATTTATACTTTGCGGAACGAAACGGAACAACTGTTTGCAGTCCCGAAGATTTTATATAAATAATGTCCATTTAGAAGTAGGTATTCAGATGGTTCAGTTCGAAAAAGCCCTAGATCGACTGTTCGCTAGGCAGTTTCAATATTTCAATACAAATTAGTAAAAAATTGCTGTGCCCCGTGTGGTGCCTCAATGTTTGTTCCGTTCCGTTTCGTTCCGTTCCGCAAAGTATAAATAGCCTGTTTCTGGGCCATGATACATACAATTTGTCAAAAGTCACAGGATGCACAGTGTGATTGACCTAACAATAAGCACCATTATCACCCCAATACCATTTCATTTGAAGATGTAGAAATTTTGTTAATTTGAACTCATAAAAATTGGTTAACTTGTTATAGAAGTGTTCAATTTCAGTCAGTATAATATCCATCCTTTTGCTCGAGAATCTACAAAAGGTTAATACATGGTCAAACCTTATAGATTAGTGGTTTGGTTTGCATCTACAAAGACTTTCAATATGACACCTTCTTTTGTACAAGCTGTTGGGGCCTTCACCTTTTGTACCTCCATTCACTGAAGAGCTCCTTAAATATGTGTCAAGTCTTTTGATTGGTTGAAATGTTTGTACAGATGAAATCACCTTTCTCCTTTGATTTCTTTTTAATAAAATACTACACCCAGTACTAATTGAAACATATGATATTTGAAAGTCTGAAAACATCTATTTAAAGATTGAAAATTAAATTAAGGTTAACAATTTTAGTCTGGGTACAACAGCTTATCATCTTGAATGAAAAGATCGGAATTTCTGTTGACTGAGCAAATATTTGAATCTTTAACATACTTGACCAGTGGTTTACTACTGCTTGCAGTGAACTGTGAGTAATTGACCGATAGATATCATTCCTTTGCATTGAAAAGGTCACTTCTTGTTTTGATGGTGGCATTATTTGCCCTGAGAAGAGGTGGTAAAATAACCTTGTTTCATTTTTGTCTTATAAAGGTATGATAAGATAAAGGACAAAAACATAACTTTCTATTAAAGTGACTAGGTTACAGTTGGTTAAATTGAGTTTTTTAAAATCTTTGTTCAAAGTATCAAAACTTTAATGATCCATCATGAAATATTTAATAATTCCTCTGATCACTACACCATATGTTAACATCCTATCCTTCAAAAGATCACATTGTCTTAAGGTTGAAAGAATGAAAAGCATCGCATTGCTTAGCAAATATTTTAATAGCAAGTCTTAACTCCATAATCTACAAAGTTCACATGTGATGCTATATGCCATGAGCTGATGTCAGTCACAACCAATAATCTGATGGGCGTTGTTGTCATGCAGCTATTTTAATAATGAAGGGAGGAATCATGGGATTCTATGTGTCACCTACACAATTTATGTCCAAGAAAAACTAAATGGTGCCTCAGATTTTCTGGCATGATTTAAAGATGCATTCATGTTCAAAATCTACATTTTTAAATGTACATATAGTTAAAATTATCTATAAAGTGCTTAAGAAAATGTTCTTAAATCATGACTTATAATTGCTTGGACTAAAGAACAGTTGGCGTGTAAGGGTGTAAGATTTCAAACTACATATATTTACCTTCTAGAATTGACATCTGGGACTGAAAGATGTGGCCTGATTTGTGTGCTATATATAGATGGCTAGGACATGTCCACCGCATGAAGGATGGTCGCATCCCCAAAGACATGTTCTACGGAGAACTGGTTGCAGGTTCCCGGCCAAAAGGACGTCCCACACTGCGCTACAAAGACGTCTGCAAGCGTGACCTGAAATCGGCTGACATCAGCGTCGACAAGTGGGAAGAGGTTGCAGCAGACCGCGACGCATGGCGAAGCACAGTACGTGCTGGTCTCAACACTGCTGAGGGAAAGAGACTCCAACTGTGGTCGGACAGAAGAGAACGCAGGAAAGCGAAAATTGTGACATACCAGCCGCAGTCATCAGACTTCCAATGCAGGAAGTGTGCTAAAGACTGCCATTCACGGATCGGCCTGCTTAGCCACAGCCGACGCTGTTCATCATCAAATTGACCACAACCGGGCACATCCATTGTCTATCTAGACAGACGGAGCCACTGACACTGATATAGACAGTGTGCTGTTAGACAGTTTTGGTAGAAACTGGCCCAGATCACCCAAAAAGTAACAAGAGATACTGTAGAGATAGATGAGACAGAATCAAGCAATGCTTGACTTACCTGTTAGATAAAAAATCTCCAATGACACCTTGAAAAACTGACTGAAAAAGCAGGGGCAACTATGTGTACGAAAGGTTGTTTTGGCACAGGAAAACAAATGATATTGATCTAGATAATGTTGCTGGTTGGTATTTTCAGCAAAGAAAAAAGGAGTCCAGTCCTTAATTTGGGAGATACTTTAGAGATGTTGTTTGTTTTAATATTCAGTGAGCAGAATATACATTAGAAACTTTCAAATAGTCTTCTTCAGTGCATAGTCATAGGAGTGAGGGAAGTTATGAGACTGGTTTCTGTTTGGACATCATATATTTGACAAGATAGTTAATGGCCAATGTGATTAGAAGAGAAGAAATCATATGGACTGCTGCACCCTTTTTGCTTCAAGTATTTTTGTATGACAGATAGCTACCTATTTTGGTTAAACAATTAAAGAAATGGAAATCTGAATGAGTAATTAGAAAATTGCAAACAAAAAGTAGTAGCAATATCAACAGTAGACGCAGTATAATAAAAAATTATATGAGATTCACTCAGGTGTTAATTTACAATTCATTAAGATGGCTGACAAGATATCCTTTTTACCTTCAAACCTCTGATTTTACTCGGCTGAGCAACCTTATTCTATGTTCTGGCATTCCTGTACGCACCTCACCGCAGGCACGACACACACAAGGAAGCGATTCTTGTAAGTGGATTCGCTATAGATGACTTGAGAAACCTAACATTATGTATTTCATCCTTCAGTGAATCCTTTGTTAAGTGTTCCTGTGAAATTGGACATCAGTTAGGGGTGATTTTGTTTGAAGGGGACACATGGTTTAGAGACATAAGGCTAACCGGATGACACTTATATCGGTCTCCTTGTATGTCTTTGGGCACTCTTTTTGTCGAGTTAGCTTGTCACAAATCTCAAGGGTTATGTTACAGTCATGTCTTTGCAATAGTCCCCAGTTACATTGAATAAGGTAAAACTTTTATTCTTTGTTGGTTAAGGGTTCAATCTCCGGCCACAGTAGAGCCAAGGTGAAAACAGTGGTTCTGGTTGTAAACTTTACTGAATGACAGCTGTGCATGGGCTGGGCCCAGCATATAGATTTGCTTCTGGTAAATTCCATTATGAGCAAGTTAAGTTTCAACATTTGTAAGAACAAAGAGGAACATAATATTTCATGTTGAAAGTAAAATTCCAATTAACTTAAAATTGATTATCAACTCCTATAAAAAATTAAAATTAAACTTTACCCATTCAGACTGTATAATTGTCACTTTTTGTTCATTTTTTACATTTTTTCTCTCAACTACCTCCACGAAAAATAGTTTAATTCTTTATATGACTGTGGTCATTTTAACATAAAATTTTCCAAAATTACGAAAAGTGCAAGACAGTTTTTTTCTTGTTTGCTGTATAGTAATCTGTTAAAGAAACCTAATAACCATGCTTATTGAAAAATATGTTTAAAAGTCAGTGTTGCCTGTTTGCCATATGAATGGTTCCCAGGAATGTGACTCCCCTGACAATACAAATCATAATGGGACCAGGAACCACTACTTCAGCATTTAAAGTCATAATGGGGCCCATGAATGACCTTGGGGTTGACCCTTGACAGAGGTCATGACAGGTGTGGGGGGAAAGGTCCATACATCATCATTGCAGGTGACAGGTCATTCAGTCGCATCAATGGGTCTCATGGAAGACGAAAATCTCCACATCAATACCTGGGATGTTGTGGACAGTTTGTATGTTTCCTTTGGGTACACATACACACTTTTCTCCCTTTCATATTCACAGGGGATAGTGTAAGGGTTCAGAAGTGTGTAGAAAACTGATCCTGTGTTAAAAGTTAGTTGTGTTTAGTCACTAGAACTCAAATATTAGTGGATTTAAAGTAACTTGATACAGTAGGATATATATAAACATGGATGTAATAGACTTTCAACTTCATTGAGTATAACTGTATGTGTTTTTACTGTTTCCTTTACTAGTGGTGTTTCACTATGTGTGGAATCAAGTCACATTATAGTGTTGGATATACAATCCTTTATCAGATACAGAAGTGGACATAATATAAATTATTACTGTGATATAATTATTGTAGCTGTGTTTAAAATGTAACAGTGGTATAATCATTATAAAATACAGTAAGATATTGACAAGTAGTTTTTAAACCTTTAGTAATGTTAGTGTATATACCAGTATATTTACTATAACATGGTCCTGAGGACTGATTTTTCTTTAATTTAATGCTTTAAAGTTGTGATGCCATAGTTACAAGTTACAGTAGTTGTGATGTTGATGACAATATTTCTATCTCTGCAGATAACAGTAACTGTAGTACGGTGGTCCCATGTGCCACACTAAAATCTCTTTCAATTTAACATCAAAGGAAAGCTTGTGAATATTTCAGTTATATATTATTGAAAGAGCATAGATGACTTAACATTTCCTACCTACTTAGCTATTTGCAGAGTTGATGTGAAGTGACTTAGTCATTATTGTATTATTGTATTATTATAGAGTTTGTATATATAGACCCCTTTTACATTCTCATCTACTTTTCTGAAATAACAAAAACTCCTTATAGCAGTGTGTGCAAGTTGTGTAAATATTGAGTTCTCCAATGCAATCTTCTTTGTGGTAAATAAACTTGGAGTCTCTGTTTGCACTCCACATATATCTACAGGTTCCAATAATCTATGTGTATCATAAATAAAATACTTTCCTTCATTGACATCATTGGACGTGCAGATGTACAATGTCATGTACTTCTGCAGCATGGGTTTAAGAGTGTATGATATGAAAGCAAGGATATTATGGATTTCCATGTTATGCGAAGACTGACTATCTTTTAAAGTTATCTTTGATTAAAGATTTTTTGAATGTGTACACATGTTAATTAAGAACTTTTTCCTACAAGTTTATGTTTAAAATGTGTTTTTTAATTGTATAACCTTTTTGTTAGGAAAGAAATTCTCATGGAGTGTCTTTATTGTCAGATATACTTGAAGTTCATTAAAATAGTCAGCTATTATTATTTTTGGGTGTGTGATTTTAATTCAAGCTCTTATTAAATATTTTAGTTTGAGTAGTCTCCCGAGAGAGTTAAATATCATATGAGTGCAGTTATGTTTAATGTGATGTAAGCTTATGTCTAGTTTTCTTTAGTGTTAGCTTCTGCAATGTTTGTACCTTTATATAAGGAGCAATTGTAAAGTTACAAATGAAGAGAGACTTGGATGTTAAATGCTATGATATCTTATGAGATAATCAGCATTTGTGAAGACCTTGATTCAGCATAAAAGATGCAAGTGAAAACTGCCTCTGTTAACTGTCTAGTCTCAGTATAGATCCAGGCCATCTTCAGATGATGTTATGGCTTTGAGATAGTGAAAAATTCACTGGTCGTGCTGTGAATGTCTGTGTCTTATCGGAACTTTAATGACTTTCTGAGATTTCCCATGAATTTATATTCTGTAAAAGCTTCACATGCTACAAAATGTAAAATCTTGATTATGTCTTCTGCAAGATTGGATGTATAAGAAATAAGAGCAAACTTTAAGGGACATTATAGGAAATGTATTCTCCATTATGAAAGTTTGGTAGACTGGTATCCTATAAATCACCCAGGGACTAAGATAAGTGGCACAAAGTCTGGCTGGTTATCTGCTGTGTGGGGAGGGAGACATTGCAGCTGATGTTTGGAAAATATTGTAACAGATGGATACAACTGGATTGTGAGGAACTTCTCTAAGCATTAGCAAATAAATAAGTCTTTCGTACATTTTTTATTTATTTAAGGTTGTCATTGCTGAAAATGTTAAGAGGAGTATTATTTACTATATAAGTTCTCTCTGTCTTTGACATTTGCTTATTCCTTACCTGTTTTAGGAATCAGTGGAATGCAAAAACAATATATTCTCTGGAAAATAACAGTTTGACACCATTTTAACTTTTAAATGGTAATGCAAGAGATTATATATGTTCCAGAATGATTTATGTGCTTAGATTCTATGAAAGAGATCAGTCTCTTTGACAATAAACAGACCTGTCAGCAATTCTATACTATTATTTTTTCGTTCAAAGGATTCTTTCATTGGAAGCTTAAGACTAGACTGGTTTATGTTTAGATAAGCATATTTTGTAGCAAGTGTGCCAAAACTTTATACAACCAGAGTTTTAGAACTTTGATTGGTGCTGGAGATTTGAGCCATGAGGAATTTGTGAATGCAAAACCAAAGTGCAAAGTTTTTAGATCCCATATAAAGATAAATGAATCCGGTACCCAGTTTACTGTAGTCAAATGGATACATACTACAATGTCTGGGGGAACCAGATCTACAGACAATATTGGTAAGTATCAGTTTTATATAATTTGGTATGTTAGATTCAATATTGAGATACATTTGTCTTGTAAATATTTGAAGTTAAATACATACATATGCACTTTATAACACCAGTCTTAGTCTGCAATTTAAATGGCTCAGTTGTAAGCAGGGCTTACAGTGTTGTTATGTTTAGCCTGTTTATTGTTCAATTTTAAGTTTATGATGGACTTTAAACTTGTGTGCTGATTGAAAGTTAGTTCTGGTTTTCCACAATGGATATTTTGTTTTCATTTTATAGAAAGTTAGATAGAAGGAGCTCAAAAAGGTAAGCTTCTGTCAGCCAAATACTTTGGCATCAAATAAATCACAGTTTGTACAGTTTGCATAAATTGAAGAAACTTGGAATATATTTTCAACTGGCTTTTTAAGCAGTCAGTTATTGGCAAATGTTTTATGTCAGACTATTTTATGTAACAGTTTATGGGCTTTTTTGTCAGTTGTCTTTAAAAATGAGACATTTTTATAACAAAAAAGGCTCATAATATTCAAGTAGATCATTTCTAACATCTAAAACACTTTCATCACATAGAATTTTATGAACATGTATGTGTGTCAAAATATTTTATTGAAAATAGTGTACAAGGACTTGAAGAATAAAAAATAATTAGTATGATTTCAAACCTGATGAGGACCGCTATTTTTTAAATTTTTTTACAACAACTTAAAATTCATTACTAAGATACCCTGTTTTAAAGTTAAAAGTGTATTGCATTGTCCATTTAAACAAAAAGGATGAACAATATTCATTAAATAGGACAGCATATTAGATTTCAAGGTCTGACATAAATTTACTAGTTGCGTATGCTTTGATGAGAATAATAATACTCCCAACATGTGCTAGGAAGGTGCTGTAGATATACAGAGTAATTATGTTAATTGTAAAGTTTAAAAATTTAAAATTTAACATAAAAGTTTTGGTGATGGTTCAAACTTACAAGACATTTTTACAAGGACAAGTGGCTAAGCAATGTACCAAATTGTTGTTTATTTTTTGCTTTTATTTCTTAACAGTGAAATTATTTTTTGTTTGACCTTACCTGGTTTACCTGTCCAGTGTTTATTTAGGCAGACCGGTGTTTGTATATAACGGTCAAATTATAGAGTTTTACCTATAGTAGTTATTGCCATAAAAGTAGAAGTAGTAGTATCAGAAGTAAAGTAATATATCAACAGTTTATTGTAGAGAATGCAACATTATATACAGCAATTTCATTCCACTTAAAACAACAACCTATCATTGATAATTGCAACATAAGAGTCTGACAGTGTCTTACTGTTCTGTTATTACAGAAAATTGTTACATCTCTTATAATAATATTGCACAAGATTATAGGTGAGTTAAGGTATGTTGGTCACATGACTTAATCACCCTGGAACTAGGACAGGTGACACAGGTCAAGGCTCACCAGGTCACTAATCCTACTGGATTAGCCCTTAACCTGTCTGTCATGTGCTGGTCAACCTAAGGCAAATACTGCAAGTCTAGATCAACCTGTCTGTCATGTGCTGGTAAAACCAAGGCAAATACTGCAAGTCTAGATCAACCTGTCTATCATGTGCTGGTCAATCCAAGGCAAATAGTGCAAGTCTAGGTCAACCTGTCTATTATGTGCTGTTCAAACCAAATCAAATAGTGCAAGTCTATATCAACCTGTCTATTATGTGCTGTTCAAACCAAATCAAATAGTGCAAGTCTAGATCAACCTGTCTATTATGTGCTGTTCAAACCAAATCAAATAGTGAAGATACAGAACAGCAAAATTCCAACGGAGTTGTATGAACAGAATGTGCACGATTTGCCGAGAGGGGTTTAGGAATGTGTTTACATCATGGTATATATTTTAAGAAATAACTTTGCATGCCTTGGACACCAACATGTTATAAATTATTTTATGAAGCAGGATGAAGCATGAGTATGTCCATTGTTCAGTCCTGCATTGTCTGCAGGTAGTGTAGGGTGATGGTGAGATACTTGTACCTTCTAATGGTCACTACTGATCACTACTTGAGTCTGTTTAATGTTTGACCAATAGGTCCTTGTGTCTGCCTGGTATTGTCCTGGTCATCTATCATCTCTCTATTGTCCAATGGTCACCCTTTAATTATTCACTTCAACCATACAAGATTATTGCCCATTTAAGGGATAGGTTACTGTCACAGTTGCTATGAGGATGATTTTAGAAACCTTTGAAGATATTTCAACACCTTTTCAAGAATTTTCAACAAGTTTTTCAGTATACTTGACAAGTTACCTGTACTGTCTTGCTGGGTTAACCTGACCTAGTTAAAGGTGAAACTGTAACTTGGAAAATGTGTTGTTGCAGGGTGGTAGAATTGTGTTGTTGCAGGGTGGTAGAATTGTGTTGTTGCAGGGTGGTAGAATTGTGTTGTTGCAGGGTGGTAGAATTGTGTTGTTGCAGGGTGGTAGAATTGTGTTGTTGCAGGGTGGTAGAATTGTGTTGTTGCAGGGTGGTAGAATTTTGTTGTTGCAGGGTGGTAGAATTGTGTTGTTGCAGGGTGGTAGAAAGGTGTTGTTGCAGGGTGGTAGAATTGTGTTGTTGCAGGGTGGTAGAATTGTGTTGTTGCAGGGTGGTAGAAAGGTGTTGTTGCAGGGTGGTAGAAAGGTGTTGTTGCAGGGTGGTAGAAAGGTGTTGTTGCAGGGTGGTAGAATTGTGTTGTTGCAGGGTGGTAGAAAGGTGTTGTTGCAGGGTGGTAGAATTGTGTTGTTGCAGGGTGGTAGAAAGGTGTTGTTGCAGAGTGGTAGAATTGTTTTGTTGCAGGGTGGTAGAATTGTGTTGTTGCAGGGTGGTAGAATTGTGTTGTTGCAGGGTGGTAGAAAGGTGTTGTTGCAGGGTGGTAGAATTTTGTTGTTGCAGGGTGGCAGAAAGGTGTTGTTGCAGAGTGGTAGAATTGTGTTGTTGCAGGGTGGTAGAATTGTGTTGTTGCAGGGTGGTAGAAAGGTGTTGTTGCAGAGTGGTAGAATTGTGTTGTTGCAGGGTGGTAGAATTGTGTTGTTGCAGAGTGGTAGAATTGTGTTGTTGCAGAGTGGTAGAATTGTGTTGTTGCAGAGTGGTAGAAAGGTGTTGTTGCAGGGTGGTAGAATTGTGTTGTTGCAGGGTGGTAGAAAGGTGTTTTAAATGGTATGATTTACTGTTTGACAGTTCTGTTTTGAATTTGGTCTATTATGGACACCCATATATGAATTTGCTAGTCCTTTATCACATACAACCAACAATATCTTATCTTTTGAAATATCTTGTTCAAACCAAGAAAAAAAAAAGAATAACATACTTGCAGGCTTCACTATAGTACATATAAGCTATTCAATTAATTGGCTTGTGATTGCTGGTTAAGGCAGGGATTTGGGGGCAGAACCTCCCCTCCCCTGACAGCCCCACCCCCTCCCCTGACAGCCCCTCCCCCTCACCATACCACACACACACATAAAATGATACATGTCTATATCTTAAATATGTTAATTTAAATAAATACCTACTTGTGGAAACAATTATAAATAATTGATTTTTTTAATTACACAAAGTGATATATTGAAAGGAAATTTCACCAGAAAAAGTACCATGACTTTTAACAAGAATATGTAAAGGACTTTGTAACTAGGACTTAACTTGCACTGTTACCTAATGTTATGATAACAAGATTCTTTTAAGGCAAACATACATTGTACAGAGATCAACTCAGTAATGAGATTTCAAATCACACCTGATGTACCATTCTGTTTGTTTTATTACTTTGAACTCAAGTAATTAAAGTTGAATAAGTTCACAGGATTATTTTTGTATAGTCATTCCATGTAAATAAGGCATTTGAAGGTAGACATTTATTTCTTAAGCCTTCAAGTGGTGTCTGACAGTTTGGACCATTTTTTTCTCTCATGCAACCAGATAAATTATTTCTACCTGAAAAAGTCCTGCAATTGCTGTTTCTTGCCCTACATCTATGTGAAAAGTAAAGCTTAATCCCACAACAATGTATATCCAAACCACATTGCATATTTAGCTATTTTTAAACTAAGAAGACCATGTGACATATTATTTTTGAGATCACATTACCTGATCTTTCTGGTAATCAACTCTGACATTGCTGTCTGTATTAAATGGAAATCCTCATTGTGCTTATTTATAGATTTGGAAATATTGACCATTTAAAGCTGTATATTTCACAATTAGTACTGTCTAACGATTGAGGCAATGAAATTAACAGCCTTTAATTATACTAAAGTAGAGTTTATGCAGCAATTGTGTACACATTGTCCAGAACTGGGGTAAGATGTTGCATGTATTAGATATAGGCCAACTGTCAGATACCATCTTTAAGTACTAGCAGTAGTAACTGCCAAAATCAACATATGACATAAACACGTATTTCATAAATCATGATGCGAAGTAAAAACTATACAAGACAAAACTTTTTTGTGGTTCTACCAGAAATAATTTGATCCATTAAAGACAAAATGTGCAAAAAAGTGCCGGATCCCCCCCCCCCCCCCCCCTCTCAAACCAATGCCATATGGTCTCCTTTGAACTATAAATAACACAGCCACTTAAACTTAAAGAAGTAGATGTATACTTTGCACCTCCACATGGGCTAACAGATTACGGCCCTTGATGAGTCCAGTACCTTTAGTGTAATTTGGAGAATTTAAGTTTTATGACTGACTGAACCCCACAACCTATACATGTCTGACCCTTAATGTTTCTTGGTTGGATGACAATCATAATACAGCAGTTTGCTGCATCAGCCTCAGAATAAACAAGCATCTGAATTGTACCCAACATGAACTCTCGGAGCTAAAAACAATTATTATTTAGCCCTTGGCTTTCTAAACATGTTGTTATGCAACTTGGGTAAATAGTATATTTCCAAATTAGCCAGCTTCCTGCTGGATGCTGTCTAATCAGTATCCACACAATTTGTTGCTGCAAAATGTCTAAGCACCTAGCAATATGTCTTTGCACCTAGTAATATGTCTAAGTGCCTAGTAATATGTCTATGTGCCTAGCAATATGTCTTAGTGCCTAGCGATATGTCTAAGAACCTAGCAATATGTCTTAAGCTCTATGCAATATATCTAAGTGCCCTTGCATGTCAATTTAACAAGATGACATAAACAGTCTGGGTTATAAACAAATGAAGCAGACTTAAGGTTTCCTAAATAGGAAATGCCCCAACACTAATCAAATAATTGGGATGTTTTGTTTGCTAGAATGTTGGTGATAAAAATGCAGATTCCTTTTTCCCCAAATTCTGATTATGAATTCATCTAGATATGTTGTTTGCTGGATTCGGCACATGTATAATGCTGGGTTCTAGCATGCCATAATATTATTCCAAGTCCATAAATGTAAGGGCAATTAATTTTCTATCAATAAGAATATTATCAAATGCAGAGACTGCAGTTTACCTTAATTTACAATGTATACATTATTAGTCCCCTACCGGTGTTCACACCGGAGGGGACTAAAGGTTTACCTTCCGTCCGTCAGCCCGTCAGTCTGCTAAAAATCTGGATCCTTTGATAACTTAAAAACTATTAAAGCTAGGCACATGAAACTTGGTATGTTAAGAGGTAGCAATGCGAACAATATGCACACGCAACATTTGGGTCGCTACCTTGAAGGTCAAGGTCACTGCATGACCTTGAAGCGAAATCTAACCGGCCCATAACTTCTTTATTTGAAGTCGGATTTTAAAACTTTTTCACAGAAATGATCACCATATTGAGATGACGTGTCGTGAGCAAGATTTGGGTCACTACCTTGAAGGTCAAGGTCACAGCATGACTTTGCAGCAAAATCATGTCCGCCCCATAACTTTGTTATTTAAAGTCAGATTTTACAGCTTTTTCACAGAAATGATCACCATATTGAGATGGCGTGTCGCGAACAACATTTGGGTCAATACCTTGAAGGTCAAGGTCACAGCATGACCTTGCAGCAAAATCGTGTCCGTTCCATAACTTTGTTATTTGAAGTCGGATTTTACAACTATTTCACAGAAATGATCACCATATTGAGATGACATGTCGCGCACAAATACAGACTTCAACCTCAAATTAATTATAAATGGCAATAAACAGGAGCGTATGATAATTAAAGAACTTTTTGAGGGACCGGTAGGGGACTACTGTATTGCCCGCAATACTATCAAATGCTTGTTGATTACATGATTGCACATTTTAACTAAATATCTGATTTCTGTAACACCAGATGCATTTTTTACATTTCTACAGTCTTTCAGTTTTTATATATATATGAAAACAATTAAAATTACCTTCATAATAGATTTTAAGCCTTAAAACACAAAATGCTCGGATGTATATTACTATATTAAGCAAACTTTGTCACTAGTTTATGTTTCTGCTCCCCTCCACTTACTGCAAGGAAACTGTGTAGAAGATTTAAATGTTGTAAGAGTTTTTCCCCTTTAGTTTAGCTAAATTATACTGTATCACCCTGAAGCCTGTTACAGGTACTTTGCCTGTCACTTGCTAACAACTACATGCTGAGGTAACTAATCATATTATGAGGAACTTTTCAACCAATATTTTATATCCTGGCCTGACATCTCCATGTGTGCCATGCATGATCTGGGTCAGCAATGTTTGCCCTGGACCACTTTATTTTATGCTTTGAAATAAATCAAGGGGATCACTCTTGAGTCTAAAGACAAATGAACAATTTTCAAGTCTAATATATTGTCATTACCTTAAATAGATCAAAGGCAGTCATTTGCCAAGTTGTTCTTTATGAAAAAGAAATGACTTGTGAATCTATTGGTGTCACATTTCAGAATGTGAAAGCTAGAATGTGTTGGACATTAAATGGGAGGGATTTAAGTGCAATCCAATTATGTTTCAATGAAAGACAATACCACATTCTTCAGGTGTTTGTTGCTCTAAATAAACATGTATAGCAACAGTAACAAAAATGTCAATGTCTATTTTTATCAAAGTTAACAACTCATAACCAGATTGAATAAAAATTTATGTTAAATTATGCAAAAATATAATGCCATTAGGAGCATATTGTTTCATTAATGAATTAATTGTCCCCTTGATGAACATGTGACACAATTCATTTGTCCAGATTTAAAATGTTTGGTGAGGACGAGGATGATGAAAATTTTACTAATGAACAATAATGATGGATGCATGGGATGATGATGAGGAGGAAGAGGAGAGTAATTATGATAGTTCAAATAAAGACAAAGATGATGATATGAATGTGATTATTTTACTGCTTTTGTGGTTAAGGATGATGATGATGATAATGATGATGATGATGATAATGATGATGATGACGATGTCTATGATGATGATGATGACGATGATGATGATGACGATGATTGTAAACTCAGTGTGTTGTAGTTGCATAAGCATACACACAAGTACAGCTTTCCTGGATGTAATGTTTGTTTTGCTGTTCGTAGTAATCCCGGTCCACTGAGTAGTAGTGGTAAGGGTCTGTTATAATTTAATAGGATTATAATTCAGCATGGCAAGTTCACTTAGATGTCACTGTGTACTTCATGAACTTCCATGTCTGTTCCAGTTTTGGATTGTTTTTTGTTTTATGCTTATACACCCCCTCCCTGGACACACACTTCTCTTAGATTTGTACTGACTAGCATAGTAGGTAGGACCTCAGCACCATTGTTGACAGGTCTGGGGTTCAGTACCAGGTCACCATGTACCCTACTGTAATTGTTTAAGGACGTTAGTAGTATACTAGATCTTTCACTTATGCTCATGTCCAGTTTGTTTGTTTATTGGGTTTATCATCCCACAAACAGTATTTCAGTTACTTGAAGAAGATAAAGTGCTACCTTTATTGTATATAGCATGCTGTGAACATGTGGCATGATACCAAAACCAGTCACATTATCCTTACACCAGGCCAACCAGTTGTGGAACTACCCTTATATTTGCTTGAGCAAACAAGCTATACCACTACCATTTTTAAAGACTTTGGTATAATGCAACCAGGGATCAAAACCAGGTCCTCCTGAAGCTGGAGACTGTGATTTACCGTCAGCCTCAGTTCCACTACTTGTGAGCCAAGTGTAAGGATAAAGTTTCTGGGTAATGACTATATCAAGTTATCTTATGTACTATCACAGTAAAGTGAACATATAATCTGTACACAACGGCTGCAATAGCTAAGGTGGCAGAGCATCAGCTTGCGGATCGGGAGGTTGCGGGCTCAAACCCTGGCTGGGTCAAACCGAAGAGTTGTAAGTAGTGGCTTCCCTCCTAATGCTCTGAGCTAAGGGTACAGCATTAAGTCTGACTCGTTGGTGTCAGTCTAATGGACCGGCCGGGTTCAGTCCCTGGGCACCTTATAAGTGCCCCTGTGCTTTCATGATAGAAATGTCACTGCACAGTATCGGCAAAAATGCCGACAAATCCCATCCCATAATCTGTACATGCCATCTCCAGACAACAGAAATATTATTGACGGGATGATGATTTCTAAATCAAGCAGTTACATTGGAGTAGTATGCACTTGATGTTTTGTTATGAATTCAAATATTTGGCAAAAATTGTACTTTGTTATGGTACAATATCTCAGTGAAGGCAGCCCTACATGTGCTTTGAAGTATGCTTGAGCTCGGGCGAGGTAAAGAAAACTTGATGAAATGCATCATGCAGACTGGATACTTTTTATTAACAAAATTATGTGTGGTAATGGCTGCCAACAGTTTTACAGCAGCTCTCTTTTTGCTGTAAGTGGACTTTATTTCCTTCCATATGGCAGAAGAATTATTGCTTAGCCGACACACCTAGAAAATAAACAAATAAACAATATCCAAATTTGCCAGGCAAATTATGACATTACTCCTGAACAAAAGGCTTTATTTATGTAAATATAGTGAGAGGCCGGTAATGAATGGGTATACATTGTATATATAGGGACTATTGAACATGAATGATTGACATATTGATAATAACTCTAGTTCTCTGTATGTGAGTGTGAGTGTTTATAGCAGGTATACATGGCATCTATAGCTAGGTGTGATTGATGAAGGAATTTACTAATTGATTCTTTGATTGTTTAATGAGACTAGCAGGTGTTTTTATCCATTCGTGACGACAGTATCTGTAATTACAATGAGTGTGGAAATGAAGCCCCCTATTTGATGGTTAGCTGACATGTCAACCCCTTAGACAGTCATGAATCAAGTAAATCAAGCATGCCTGTACAAAATTTACTTATGTGAGAATCACGTTCTTGATGTCCTACCAAATACTAAAAGTTCAATCACTAAAGACAACTAGAAGCCATCTTGACAGAATATATGTTGGATTATCAGTCTTGTGTTACATTATATATTGGGCTCTTTATAATAAAAAGTATACAGACTAAGCTTAATTAGTTGATACATGCAAAAACAAAATTTGTAATGTCTGCAATTGTTTACTGTTCTCTATAAATTTGGTAAACTCAGCATATTAGGTTTTCTGATATCAGCATTTTACCTTATCAAATGTTTGTAAGTCCAGAATAATTATGTACAATTTACATTACAACATTTAACATACATGGTATATGTTAGCTCTCCCACTTTTGGAAGGAGACTCCCACTGTTAAGGTTCAAAATTATTTGAAATGTGAAGGGTGTTTTACACATTTTCAGAAATCTCCCTACTTGGAAACAGTCATCTTCCTTCTTTGTTTATATGAAAATAGCAAATCTCCCACTTTGCAAGAGAAAATCTCCCACTTAGACCCCAGAAAAAGTTCACATATATGATTCAAGCTTACACTTACAGGCAGTTGCACTTCAGTTCAGTTAAATGCAGTGAGCCTTAAGTAGAGACAGTTAATAACTGCCTTTGCAGGGCTTTTATTTCAATGTATTAAATAATTAGTCTAAGTTTAAATTAAATGTCAATCTTACCAGAACCAATGGAGCAAAGTTGGCATGGGATTGAAATGAGTGCCATAGATAAGTGGTGTTCTTGATTACATCTGTCACATGTCATAATGTATCTCCAGAACATTGTTCTTGTTATTCCATTTATAGCAACATCAATGGTCATAGAGGGTGAGGTATTTGTTTAGCCAGTTTGAATGAACCTGATTCGATTACCAATTGTACCAGAGACAGATACCTGTCTGATTGTGTTTGTATTCTTCCAGATCTATAACATTGTTAGCCACCTCATTACGTATTGATTCTACTCAAGGAATGTAATCTGAATAATGGAACAAAATAATGGATTTCTAAAGAATGATGACTTTGGCTGGATCTGCATTGGCCTATTGAAATATCATGTAGAATCCATATTCATATTTTAATATAAACACAGTTGATTCCAATTAATTGAATATCTGTTATACACACATCCCATTGTATTGAATAAAATATCAAAACCCCAAACCTTTTCTTCTTAATAATTGTAAAGAATTAATGGCTAAATGCATAAGGTGTCTGCCCGATTTCAGTTATAAACATAATCCAACGCTGCTCACCTATCTGCTGAATATCACTTATTAGTTAATTTCTGGGGCAATTTTCACATCTTTTCAAGGGGATTAGCAAACATGGTCACTAACCTGTGTCAACCTGTTAAACTTACACTATCTATTGCCAATGGCATGCTTTCTATCGCATCTTCCAGATGAATTTCAACGGTTTTTCGTGAAGGTTAACAACTGTCAACATTGAATGATGTCATTGATAACTCATATAGTTTTAATAGTGCATTACTCTACCTTGGCAAAATAGAATGAATGATGTCATTGATAACTCATGTAGTTTTAATAGTGCATTACTCTACCTTGGCAAAATAGAATGTAACTAATACATAATTTTTTATAACCTAAGTATGAATTCTTTTTCAATTTGCTTCTGTGGGTTTACCAGATATCTGCTTGGTCAACCTATCAGCAGCTACCAACAACTTTTCACGTTTTCCAGAGTTTCCGGCTCCAGACTGCACTTGGTTTTATTTAATGTAAATATAAACTAAAAATACATATTCTTATTTTTGTCTTCTCCAGGAGTACCTCAGAGACCTCGAGCAGTCCCGTAAGGTCTGCATCCTTCCTGCAGAAGACTCGAGAACTGTCGGAGCGTGCCCGTCAGGCAGCTGTGCAGGATGACAGCTCCCTCTTTACACAGTCCAAGAGTGCATCGTCAACAAAGATGAAACCACGGCAGCGGAGGATAGAAAGCTTCCAGTAAGTCAAGACTTTGTAAATAAATACTTATAATGTCTGTGACTTGTCTTAATTTACCTGTATCTGTATTATATCTGTTTTGAGAAATGCATTAACTTTTAATTATGGTTAGTTGTGTTAATAAAGATACTGAAGTTATTTTATTAGCAAAGTACCTTACCTGTTATGAAATATGCAATGTATTGTATATCAAATGCATTAATTCTGATGCATTGTATGATTGCAAGTCTTCAACATAATATACCTGACAAAACAATACTAAAATTTTAAGTGCTGTAAGAGCGAAAAAACACTAAATGCATATGTTTGATTCGAAATGTCATTTCAGTGATAAGCAACTTGAAACTTAGTTCAGAGAAAGTTTTATTAAAACAAGTTTGAACCTCTATTTTACAAATAAAAATTTGTTATGCAGAGAAGTAACCTATGTATTGGTTTTCCAACATTTTACAATACCCTTTAGTGAATGCATCATTTGTCTGTAATTTAAGGTTGAAAAGAAAAATACTTTAAGAAAATATTAATTGTTGGAGACTATAAAGAAACCACCATACTATGTTCAGACATGACTGGCTATCGGGTATTGCTAGATGATGCAACAATTCAAATGCAAATTTGGTACAATTTAATGTATTTATTAATTAAGTTTGGCAAAAAATATCTGTATTACCTTTAAACTAAAATGCTAATCAGTAGCATGGTGGCATTGATAAGGATGTCTTCTCTCTCATTTATGTTAATAATTACATTATTTATTGCTGAAAAGAAAATACGAACCCTGTCTCTCTAGAGCCAAGAAGAAAATTAGTTGGATAATAAATAAGCTCTTTAAATGAACATATTCATGTGAACATTAGGGATAAGAATGAATTCGAAGTTCCACTTCATTATCACAGCATGATTTCAATTGAATAGTTTAATTTATTGCTGAATCCTATTGGTCGACAGCTTTGTTGTTTTGTAAATTTGAAGTGCAACTGTGCACGTTTTCCTGTTAGATTTTTATCATGGATTTAACATTGATTTATTATGGCTGATTGTGTTGATTTAATGTTAATTATACTTTTAAGTTATGGAACGTTGTGTAGCAAAATTTCCTGTTTGATATTATTCGAGCATTTAACTTAATTAATAATTGCCAATTTGGGCTGACAGTAATTATGGTGTTTGTTGATGATACAGTTTTCTGCAGTGATTTTCAGAAGTGCTCAGTCAGTCAGTTAAAGGTAGTAGCCAACAGTTTGCCTATATCAAATACATGTAACAGTTTTCTTCCACTGCTTTGGGGAATTAATGCATCATTTCTGCATAAAGTAATATTTTAAGCATAGACGACTGTGACAACTGTTTTTGAAGAAAGAACAAATTGTGAAAAAAGTCACATTAAATGTTTATTCTGTCCAAATCTATAAATAACAATGATAGTGAATTCTGCTGAAATAGACACCATCAGAGTGTACTGCCTGGATGACGATAAAATGTGATCTCATAATTACGTAGTCACCTGGTTTTCTTAGTTTAATAATATCTATCTCTACAGCGTAGCTCAGGTAGGAAATACCTGTTTGCAATGGCATAGATGGATTAATATTTCACTTTTCACACAGATCTAGGGCATCAATGAACTGCATTTAGGTAACAATGTTGTGTTATTTGAGAGAGAAAATCTTCAGTCCAAACTGTCAGATACCACCTTTAAAACTATGAACCTTATTTACTGGCTCAAACTATTTTACTTTCGATTATCATGTTGGCGATTTTCCCGACCAAAATTGTCAAAATAGATAAATTATCCTTTAGAATTTTTCATATGATAACAACATAATTTAATTTATTTTGGCTGGTAAAATTGAGATAAACTGATTAATATTTTAATAGATCATTTAGGGTTTTCCTTTGACTTGCTTCCAATATGCCTTTTAATAAAGACCTTCAATCGTATCAACTTTGATCATCCTAATAAATATAATTATGCTCAGTGACATTTTTTCTGTCCAGATATGGACTTACCATAAGCCTGACAGAGTTAACTTTCAGCCTGCTTACTGTGGATTGATGTCACGTTCATCAAATAGTGTAGATTCAGGTCAGGCAGCTCATTCTTATGGTTTGTTAATTAATGCAGAGGGTAAAGGGTTAAATAAGAGTATTGGGGAATGTTTACCTGTGAAACACACTTCTCTGTCGCTAGCTGTGGTGTTGTGGTAGTCAATGCAGTAGTATGTACATGTGATGCACAGTAAATGTATTGATCCCATTGCCTGGCCTCGCTGTGTCTGCTGAAACGTCAGTGAGCATGCTCAGCAGACGACAGGAAGTTGCTCCCTGAAAATAGTGTCCATCATGTTTTTCTTACCTGTATATCATCTGGACCAGGTAGATAACATAATTGCTCAGGTACACAGGGACGAAATGCAGGCTTAAGTAGATGGGCTTAACCACTGATATGTTTTGGGTGTTCACATAGGGAAGCAGTTTCACTCAACAAAGACATTGTGTCATGAGAACTTCCTTTTGGTTTGTCTTCTTTCTGGATTAATTTGTTGAGATATTCTTGGACAGTACCTGGGCTCTTTTTCCCATGTAAGTACGCTGTAGTAATATGTGTAGTGTAAAATTAACTTGTTTGTTTATATTTTTTGTCTTCCTTTTTGTTGATGAGTAAATTATGTCAGTAACTTCTATATGTATATTTTCATAAATGTGCCTTTTATAATTTATTGCTAGCAAAATGTTAATCTTCTTATTAGTAATATTGACAATTAAGTATTGTCATTATAACACAATGTTGTTGTTTAAAACAGCTATGAATTGTAGCCGCAACTATTTATAAAATGAATACAAACATATCTTCATTATTTCTTCTGTTAAGCTTATTGTGAAAACTATCAAAATATGTGCAATTTGCAATTAAATCAAGTTTTGTCACAATGTGTTGGTATAATTGCATGTTGTTCTTCCATTTATAAAACAATTGCACTATGACACATTTGACAATATTGTGACAGGCTTCACTGTTTCCTGCACTGTTATCAAAGTAATTCATTTAATTAAAAGCTGCCTCAGGCTGATAACTGATGTTAGTTGAAATATTTTTTGCAATGTTCTTGTCTGGCCTAAAGCAACAAACTGAGAACACAGGAACAGCAGTGTCCATGGAATTTTAACATTTAGCAATATAAGACAAGGTTTTGGAAACAAGTGTATAACAAACATTACTAAACAACTTATTATTTGTGGCATGGGTAAGGATAACATAAATTAAATGCTGAGGTTATTGAAATCTTCTCCCTAAGAAATGGAAGTGCCTTTTTTGTATGTTGTTTTTGTTTTCGTTACACTGACACAATTGTGATCATATTGGCGACTTCCATTGGCTAATTATTGGTGGAGGAAGAACCAGTGTGGATATTAGTGCAAGTTTGCCATTGAACCTTTGATAATTATGTCCTAGCTTTAGCTTGTATTTTGTAATTAATGGATTTCTAGTTAGCAATATAGTATTGGCATGTAATATTTATCCTTTTTCTACAACATAAAAATATATGATAGTTTAGAAAAATGAATCAACCTTAACAAAAACCCAGAACAATCTTTAGGCCTGGATAGTACATTAACTTTATTGTTTAATAACCTTGTGTTCATTGTATCACTACTGCTGTGGATCCCATTTACCATCCCCCATTGACCCCTGTGCAAGGTCACATGACCACATGACCTGGGCCACAATTAAATGTCACATATTACAGGAAACTCGTATGTAAGATAGACATCATCTCTGCATAAGACATTGAATCAATATATAATCAGGAAACTATTTAAACTCCTTATCTGGTATCTAACCTTGCAATCGGCAAAATAATTAAGGGGACCAGGGATGCATTAGTGGCCCCTTTTGGACCCCAGGCTGTGATGATAGATTGAATATGTTCAATGTCCCCTGGGGTCCCTTGACCATACTGTTTACCTCAATGTTTTACAGGTAAATTACTGTAAATGTCCAGCTATGAAGTCATAGTGATGTAATACCTCCTAATGATTGGACAGCTCTGATGACAGCTATAGGCCACACAACACAAGGTGGTATTAACATTTCAAAATATTTAAAAATAATTACTAAATTGTCATGGCAGCATTGTTGGACTTTGCTTCCATTTTTATATTCTTACGTTTTTATATTTATACATATATTGCCTTTGTTTAAGACAATATTTTAAAGAGGAATTTTTAGTTGGTGTCTCTAATTTGGCTAATGCCATTTGGACATGGTTGGACTATACTTATAACAGAAGGTCAAGGTCATGTTTGAGTCTTGGTGTCTCCAGTTTGTACCATTGCTGATGGTTGGTTGCCTATGTGTCTGGTGTTTATGTTTACATTTCTATTTTTTGTTGAAAACCAAAATATGTGTGTGGTATTGTATACTGCCTGCATGTGGATGCATAAATGGATCATTAACCTTTAAAGGTAATATGTTTGTAATTATGTAATTAAAATAATAAATCTTAACTTAACACCGGGTACCTGTAACAATGATGTCATTATGGGTATTGCATATGGCTTGTTTTTTTGTTATAATTATGTGATCATGTTATACAATAAATGTGATTTACAACTTTTATGTGGCAAAGGCATTGTCATATGTTTCTGGAGATCCCATGTTTGTATTACCTTAACCTACCTATTTACAGCATACTTTTTTGCATGTTTTCATTTTGATTTGCTTGGGACATATACAATATTAAATGTTATTTAAATTTGAACTTTTGTGGTTCAACTTATTAAAAGAAGTATAATTATGAGTTCCAGAGATGACTTAGAGTCTTTGATCTACAGAATAAATTAATAATTTGCCACTTTGACATTGCACTAGAATGAGTTAATGCTGAAACTGCATATAAATAGAACCATTGAACCTTGCTGTATAAACATCATGTCTTATTTATAAGAGTTGTCAAAGGGGAACACACTATTGCACCTTGGCACGTTTAAATAGACTTAATTAGTCCACATGTTCGATAGTGATTCAACTATTATTGACATTGCTGTAGATAATTGTGCTTCAGTTCAAGAAGTCAGAGGGAGAGCATTGCAGACATAATGATGTTTATTCAAATATTTCAAAAGAAACCCTTGGATAATTTTTAAATCTTTAAAAAAAATATAAGACTGTCGCTGAAAAACCTCACACCGCAACAATCCTTTAAAAATGTGACATTTTCTAGATAGTGAAGAAACTGCTTTTTTGAACTGTTAAAATAAGTCATAGAAAGCCTTATTTCTGCCTTTTTGCAATCCATAATTTTTTGGTAAATAAATCCAATGGTGAGACTTGTCATGGGACACTCTTATCAGGAAAGTTCTGGAGTTGAAGGTCAGTCTGTAATAAATCTCAGCTTACTTGAGGCAGCCATTGATTTCAACTGAGATGCAGCCCCACACTACAGTTATATTATACATGCACAGTGAATCACCCAGATACCTTGCACATGTTTACAATATGCTTGGACTATACTATTTTCTTCATAGTTCTATTATTATGCCTTTTATATTAACATGTTGATGCTAGCAATAAAATAAGAATTAGCATAGGTTTATGATGTTGATGGAGCTTAAGGTAAAATCTAGGTTCAATGCAGTTGAAATTAACACGAGTTTTAACACTAATACAGATACAGCTTTTTGTGAGGGGAGCAGGAGGACAAAACCATGCCCGACAAATCACTTCCATGCATCAACTAGCCATAACAGCTCAAGTGGTAGAGCATAGGCTTGTGGATCGCGAGGTCATGGGTTCAAACCCTGTCCGGGTCAGACCAAAACTTTAAAGTTGGTCGTAGTGGCTTCTCCCTAATGCTTGGGGCTAAGGAGACAGCATTATGCCTGACTCGTCAGGTCAGTATAATGGACCAGCCGGGTTCAGTCCCTGGGCACCTCAAAAGTGCCCAGTGCTATAATGATAGAAATGTCACTGTACAGTATCGGCAAATATGCTGGCAAAGTCCCCCGTCCCCTCTTCTATGCATACTTTTCATGTTTGACTTTTTAAAGGACATTAATGTCATGACAATCTAGCAGAGAAAGAAGGGAATATGTTAGGTAAGTAGGGGGTTAAAGGTGAGAAATGTTAGATTCAAGGAGTGGCTCAGTGCACAATAACCGCTGTAAGATGGGTCTGTCAGTAACCACTTGACTGGGGTATCCATTCACAGATGGCACAATAGAGGACATGATTCAGTTAACACCATCAAACAATGGCACAAACAGAACATCAGTCTATAGCATTGTTTGAAGTAGTTTGTTTACCATTTGTGTTGACCAGTTGTTTTTGAAGTTGTTTATATGTCTTCTGTTTGTACATGTAAGTTAACTTGTGTATACAGCTAGGTGCTTAGTCAACATCTTTAGACCCTATAGAGTGCCAGTTGGAGAGTCAGACTTTGTGTCACTCTCTTCAGGGTTTAAATATTTTGATAGATTCAGAAACTTGTGTGACAGTCAGTCAAAGTTTTAGGTTTGGTGAAAGACATTTTTTCTGTGAGGTAAGCTTTTGAACATGCTATGTAAATGTATGCCTCTTTCATGACATGGTTGAATGGTGTTCCTCCACCAGCAGCTAACTTAAAGATGCAATATGATGCTGACTGCAAAACAGTACCTGTCCAAAGACAACTGAGGCCTGTCACAATAACAGTACAGTAGAAAGAAAATTATTGGTTTCACCAAAATTAATGTTTGTTATTTTTTTTGGTAAAATAAGATTTTAAACCGTATACATCTTTTTATGAAGTTTGACTATCTTTTATATAGTCATTTTAAACATTTGTCCACATTTTCTAGTTATTGTTATTTTGAATGCTTACTCATCAGACAAGTTTTTAACAAGATAGCAGTGCGTGTTTATTTTATTACGCAGACTTCCTTTCGTTATTTTTAGATATTTGTCAGTTGTGGTTGCTGTCATTTGTTTTTGTTACTGCTTTGTTTCTTGTTTGTTTGTGCCAAGTCTTATCTGAATTTACATAACATTTTCAGTATATGACAGTGTTCCATTCTATAAGGGGAATGTTTTGTGTTCAGGTGCTTTTTAGCATAATTTATGTTCCATAAAAATGATGCCCTCTCACCTTTTGTTGTTATATTTCTATTGTTGTGTGTTATCAATGTAATTAATTATTTTACTTGCACTTATTTGCTTATGGTGGGGGACAAAATAATGACTTGAAAGCTATGTAATGCAAGAACATGTCCCAAATTGCTTAGGTTTGCGAATGTGTTTTATGATAAATGTTGTCAACTTACAATCCCAAAATAAACATCATGTTACAATTTGTTCTTCCTTGTTAAATGCTCCATAAACAGTTTTCAGTCATGTATTGTCTTTTTAGGATCATCATAATTATTTGCATTTAAAACTTATTCAACACATGAACTTTTTTTTACAATATTCTGTAATGTATCCTCCAAATAAATATGTTATCCTGCAATGTCATGATTGAAATCTGAATCCTTCAGTTTCAACATTGTTTTATTCAATATATGTATGAGGTGATATTCAGTAAAAGTTCAAAGTACAGAACCTCCTCAAAGTTTTGATCTTCAATAGATCAAACAGTGGGTACAAAATCTATTGACTTATGAAAGCTGAGTCCATTTGGGCTATTGAACTGACATCACAATGTAGTAGGATTTAGGGCCTGAAATGGACATTAGCGTAAATGCTTTAGAATATTGTTTTAATGGGAACAACTTCTATAAAGGGCAGTTACATGTTCAATACTTTCACTAAAATGCAATGTCAGCCCCCCTGCTGTGGTCACAGTGATCTGTCATTCATTAAATCATCAATATAGTGCCAAGTTAATCTGACATGCCACTATTTCAAAATCTTCATTCTTTGGTAGAGCTTAATTATTGATTAAGACATTTGGTGATAATTGTTCTTACCTTAATCACTATTTTTTGTTTTCATATTAACAAGTATGATTCCTTTATTATAATAATTTATTAACTATCATCTATCATAAAAGGTCAAGAAATTATATTTTTGCAATTTAATATATCAATTTATAAAGCCTTTATTATGATTAGAGACAATTAGTATTTAAAGTTGATGGTATCCTCTCTAAAAGGCTAAAAGATTACTACTGGTATGTTATTCTTTCAACAAAATATAGATGTCTCAACAAACTTAGTAATGTCTTAACGCCAATTGGGTATAATTATGCTGCATGCATTTATAGCAGTCTGTTTCTGAAAAATTGATTGAGATTTTATCGATCTGGGTTTTATAATTTATCCTTGATCACTATTGATCCAATTTCTTTGCCTCATTGACTCTCAAGAATGCACATGTCATTACAATACAGGTGCAGTCTGAAGTCTCTCCATTGTGTGTTTGTTCTGAGAGCATGATTGTGTGTGCACAAACAGCATGTATTATGAGAGACATACTGAATTACTCTGCTGGTGTCATTGAGATATATTTATCTATAAGAATATACACAATTGCAGTCTATGTTTAGCTATTAGTAATAGAGACAAAGATATACAAAGATATCGAGGATTTTCGTACCTTAAATTCTGGTAGATATCCACCGAATGGTCAAGTTTCTGCAAATATTCATACGAACCATGATATGAGAATCAGTGATCAAGATCTTTAATTGGAACAACTTGGCTGAGGTGGCACTGCAGGTAGACTGCCATTTCAAATGTGTGAGGTCACTGGTTTAATACAAGGCCTTGATTTAACAGACTTTACCATGACACCAGGTACAGACTTACAATCCATGCCCACCTTTAGCTTATGAGAGTTGCTCAGGGATGTGTTAGCCTGATGTCAGAGTAAAATGTCTATTTGGCGTCAGAGTAAAATGTCTTTATTTGGTGTCAGAGTAAAGTGTGTATTTGGTGTCAGAGTAAAGTTTCTAAATTAAGTGTCAGAGTAAAGTCTCTGTATTTGGTGTCAGATTCAAGTGTCTATATTTGGTGTAAGTGTCTATAGTAAGTGTCAGAGTAAAGCATCCATGTTTGATCTCATGTTAGGTGCCCTTGATATACTATCCAAGTGAGGGTAACAAAATAACATCTAATAACTTGTTTTAATGGTACACTGATGGTACTTGTCCTTTTACCTATACATAAATCTGGATCCTTTGTGGATAATTTTTAGACCTTTTTCTCCTAAAACACATCTTGGCTCATATAAATACAAAGCTGAAGTTTCATCCAGCATGCACGTGTGCATTCCAGCATGGATGTAATATCATGCATGACTCAGTATGCTTACAGTGTGACTATCTCTTCCTGGACAACCCCTCACACGCTGCATGTTCTAATCACCCAGACCGTTAGGGAGATATTAGGGTAAAACATACTGCATGTTTAGAGCCCAGACCCATTGGTTGATATTTGTAAACAACTGCTTTCACATGTTTCAAAACATTTTGCTGAGGACTAAATGAAAAAACAGAGCAGTTTCAGATCAGCCAGCACCTGCTATATACAATGTTTATAAGATATGATAGGTTCATTATCGTTGTCATGTTCTTATTGAATGTTTTATTATAGGTTTTATAAGCTTCTCGAATCTCACAGTTGATTCTAATCTCCCACATCTGTGAAATAAGTCAACTCATTCCTTTATTAATTTATTTTCTTGGCTGTTTGCCCTGTATTAACAGTACTAATATTTTATTAATTATCAAGATAATTTCCGTCAGATAGCATTGTGTTTGATCATGCAATATTATCTTGGCTCCTGTCACTTGATATCAAACTGTGATTTCTACTCTGTTCTGACCTAGTTGCTATGGCAATATATTTCCAATATGATACAGCAGGACTTTGTTGACTTTGATATAAGAATCCCAATTCCTTTAAATATAAGTGTTTATTAAACCTGATTGTAACTGGCACAAATGGCAGACATGCAGCCTCTGTATCTGGGCTTCTTTGATTGTACCCCAGACCCAAGTCTTTAACCATCATTATGTTGCATTAGTACCAATCAAATACATTATCTCAAATAATTGTTAACAAATTTCAGCAAATTTAACCAGATATATTGTTAGAGACGACAGAAAATAGTGAAGATCCTGAACAGACTAACCATTCTGATCTGCATCTGTACTGTTTGCTTGATTGTTAGATTTAATTTGTACTTAGCAGGTGAAGAGTTAAAATGCAGTTATAGCTTCCTTTGTTGATGTGATATTCCTGGTATTGTTTCGAATTAAGGTAGGGTGTCCCATTAGGGGTGAAGGACTTAATGTCAGAAGGTCTTCCAGCTGACCTGTGGTGTGACTGTGGTTCTACCCAGACATTTGTGTGGGATCTTCTTCCATCAAAACAGCTTGACGTCAACATAATGATCATAAAGGTCACTGCAATATAAAAACTAAACAAACAAACAAATGTAGGGTACATAGTTTGACCATATGTAGCAATTATGACATGTGCTCTTTACACACACTTAACAGTGATGACAGTAACCAGATCATTGGGTTGCTTAAAATTGTAAGACTGATTGTTGCATCATGACATGATGCATGCTTGTACAGTAAAAGTGGCATATAATCCATAGACTATTTGGCATGAAAAAAGAAAAGAACAACTGGGTGAAATATTATTGGTAGGTAGGATGTGAACCATGCTATAACATTGAAGGCAACACTGTATCATTTTTATAAAAGCGTCTTAAGCCGGACATTATCTCTACAAAAACAATGATTATTTTTTGCAATTGACTGTTATTATTTTAATGTGTTGTTTGAAGGAAGGGTGGTGTCAGTGTTTCCCATGACATTTACCAGGATAAATCCACCAATTACACCTGCTGTATGCAGGAAATAGGCAATTACTGTCAAAAGGTCAGCACGACCTTCGTGGAACAAATGCAGCATTTTTTTACACTTATGCTCAATGAAACTTTTCATTGGTATTTTAATTTTTTGTTTGTTTAGATTTTTAATGTCTTTTGGTAAAGATAGAAGTGTCAAAAATGTCTTATGGTTTATGTCAAGTTTAAATGTTTTTTCTGCCTTTATGTTACTGCTTATTATAGAGATATATGTTTTATATGTAATTTTAAACCCCATGAAATATTTTAGAAATTCATTATTACGCATTCTGCTTTCATGAATGAAACAAGTCTTAGAGTAAAATGGTTCTTGCTGACTTTCAAACTGTTATTGTTAAATGATTTTATGTTAGCAGTGCAGAAAGTGTCGCTGTCAGAATACAGGTATATTACGTTTATCTTAATGCAGCCTTTTATGCTTTCAACGTTCAGCTTTGTTATTTCATTAATGCCACAAAATTTCTTTGTAGCTAATGTCGGTCCTAATTACACAGGAACCTTGGCTATGGTAATAGACCAACGTTCACAGCTTAATTTTTGTTTTTTTCTAAAGAGTCATTTTGTATCAAAGATAACATCTTGACTGTCGTCACTGTTTTCAATTCTTGTCATTTGCTTAAGTCTGTCATTTGTTATCTATAAATGTGTGTTAGTCATTGTTGTTTATGGTCCTCTTTCTTATGTAAAGCTTGTGCCCATTTGTTGTAAGTCCTTCAGTATTCAGGGGCACAACAAGCTGATCCAGTGGCACCATCTTGGTGCTTGCAAAGCACAAGGGGATTAGGTTTATGATTCATTTTGATCCAGATAGTACAGCTCTTGCTGGTAGCTCTCTGATCAGTGTTGATCCAGATAGTACAGCTCTTGCTGGTAGCTCTCTGATCAGTGTTGATCCAGATAGTACAGCTCTTGCTGGTAGCTCTCTGATCAGTGTTGATCCAAATAGTACAGCTCTTGCTGGTGGCCCTATGATCAGTGTTGATTCAGAAAGTATAGCTCTTGCTGGTGGCCATATGATCAGTGTTGATCCAGATAGTACAGCTCTTGCTGGTGGCTCTCTGATCAGTGTTTATCCAGGTAGTACAGCTCTTGCTGGTGGCCCTCTGATCAGTGTTGATCCAGGTAGTACAGCTCTTGCTGGTGGCTCTCTGATCAGTGTTGATCCAGATAGTACAGCTCTTGCTGGTGGCTCTCTGATCAGTGTTGATCCAGATAGTACAGCTCTTGCTGGTGGCCCTATGATCAGTGTTGATCCAGATAGTACAGCTCTTGCTGGTGGCTCTCTGATCAGTGTTGATCCAGATAGTACAGCTCTTGCTGGTGGCTCTCTGATCAGTGTTGATCCAGATAGTACAGCTCTTGCTGGTGGCCCTCTGATCAGTGTTGATCCAGATAGTACAGCTCTTGCTGGTGGCTCTCTGATCAGTGTTGATGCATTTAGTACAGCTCTTGCTGGTGGCTCTCTGATCAGTGTTGATCCAGATAGTACAGCTCTTGCTGGTGGCTCTCTGATCAGTGTTGATCCAGATAGTACAGCTCTTGCTGGTGGCCCTCTGATCAGTGTTGATCCAGATAGTACAGCTCTTGCTGGTGGCCCTATGATCAGTGTTGATCCGGATAGTACAGCTCTTGCTGGTGGCTCTCTGATCAGTGTTGATCCATTTAGTACAGCTCTTGCTGGTGGCTCTCTGATCAGTGTTGATCCAGATAGTACAGCTCTTGCTGGTGGCTCTCTGATCAGTGTTGATCCATTTAGTACAGCTCTTGCTGGTGGCTCTCTGATCAGTGTTGATCCAGATAGTACAGCTCTTGCTGGTGGCCCTATGATCAGTGTTGATCCAGATAGTACAGCTCTTGCTAGTGGCCCTCTGATCAGTGTTGATCCAGATAGTACAGCTCTTGCTGGTGGCTCTCTGATCAGTGTTGATCCAGATAGTACAGCTCTTGCTGGTGGCTCTCTGATCAGTGTTGATCCATTTAGTACAGCTCTTGCTGGTGGCTCTCTGATCAGTGTTGATCCAGATAGTACAGCTCTTGCTGGTGGCTCTCTGATCAGTGTTGATCCATTTAGTACAGCTCTTGCTGGTGGCTCTCTGATCAGTGTTGATCCAGATAGTACAGCTCTTGCTGGTGGCTCTCTGATCAGTGTTGATCCAGATAGTACAGCTCTTGCTGGTGGCCCTCTCATCAGTGTTGATCCAGATAGTACAGCTTTTGCTGGTGGCCCTCTGATCAGTGTTGATCCAGATAGTACAGCTCTTGCTAGTGGCCCTCTGATCAGTGTTGATCTAGATAGTACAGCTCTTGCTGGTGACCCTATGATCAGTGTTGATCCAGATAGTACAGCTCTTGCTGGTGACCCTATGATCAGTGTTGATCCAGATAGTACAGCTCTTGCTGGTGGCTCTATGATCAGTGTTGATCCAGATAGTACAGCTCTTGCAGGTGGCCTTATGATCAGTGTTGATCCAGATAGTACAGCTCTTGCTGGTGGCTCTCTAATCAGTGTTGATCCAGATAGTACAGCTCTTGCTGGTGGCCCTATGATCAGTGTTGATCCAGATAGTACAGCTCTTGCTGGTGGCCCTATGATCAGTGTTGATCCAGATAGTACATCTCTTGCTGGTGGCCCTCTGATCAGTGTTGATCCAGATAGTACAGCTCTTGCTGGTGGCTCTCTGATCAGTGTTTATCCAGATAGTACAGCTCTTGCTGGTGGCTCTCTAATCAGTGTTGATCCAGATAGTTAAGCTCTTGCTGGTGGCTCTCTGATCAGTGTTGATCCAGATAGTACAGCTCTTGCTGGTGGCTCTCTGATCAGTGTTGATCCAGATAATACAGCTCTTGCTGGTGGCTCTCTGATCAGTGTTGATCCAGATAGTACAGCTCTTGCTGGTGGCTCTCTGATCAGTGTTGATCCAGATAGTACAGCTCTTGCTGGTGGCTCTCTGATCAGTGTTGATCCAGATAGTACAGCTCTTGCTGGTGGCTCTCTAATAAGTGTTGATCCAGATAGTACAGCTCTTGCTGGTGGCTCTCTGATCAGTGTTGATCCAGATAGTACAGCTCTTGCTGGTGGCTCTCTGATCAGTGTTGATCCAGATAGTACAGCTCTTGCTGGTGGCTCTCTAATCAGTGTTGATCCAGGTAGTACAGCTCTTGCTGGTGGCTCTCTGATCAGTGTTGATCCAGATAGTACAGCTCTTGCTGGTGGCTCTCTGATCAGTGTTGATCCAGATAGTACAGCTCTTGCTGGTGGCTCTCTAATCAGTGTTGATCCAGGTAGTACAGCTCTTGCTGGTGGCCCTATGATCAGTGTTGATCCAGGTAGTACAGCTCTTGCTGGTGGCTCTCTAATCAGTGTTGATCCAGATAGTACAGCTCTTGCTGGTGGCTCTCTGATCAGTGTTGATCCAGATAGTACAGCTCTTGCTGGTGGCCCTCTGATCAGTGTTGATCCAGATAGTACAGCTCTTGCTGGTGGCCCTATGATCAGTGTTGATCCAGATAGTACAGCTCTTGCTGGTGGCTCTCTGATCAGTGTTGATCCAGATAGTACAGCTCTTGCTGGTGGCTCTCTCATCAGTGTTGATCCAGATAGTACAGCTCTTGCTGGTGGCTCTCTGATCAGTGTTGATCCAGATAGTACAGCTCTTGCTGGTGGCCCTCTGATCAGTGTTGATCCAGATAGTACAGCTCTTGCTGGTGGCCCTATGATCAGTGTTGATCCAGATAGTACAGCTCTTGCTGGTGGCCCTATGATCAGTGTTGATCCAGGTAGTACAGCTCTTGCTGGTAGCTCTCTGATCAGTGTTGATCCAGATAGTACAGCTCTTGCTGGTGGCTCTCTGATCAGTGTTGATCCAGATAGTACAGCTCTTGCTGGTGGCTCTCTGATCAATGTTGATCCAGATAGTACAGCTCTTGCTGGTGGCTCTCTGATCAGTGTTGATCCAGATAGTACAGCTCTTGCTGGTGGCTCTCTAATCAGTGTTGATCCAGGTAGTACAGCTCTTGCTGGTGGCTCTCTGATCAGGTTCTGCTCTATTTCTGGCCATGTTTATCACAGAATGCATGGTTATCTTTGCATGTAGATGTTAGCCAATGACATATATTTAGATTTGTTTGTAAGAAGTTAAAGGATCATGTTTTTGACTATCACCCTACAGTTAAATACTAAATGTATAACAGACAGTCGTTGATGAGGCAATTGGAAATCACACAAATAAAAATGAAAAACACAAAAGTTATTTTTGTTGTTTCATCCTGTTTATCCAGTTTGACCTGTATGGCTTTTTTTACCCATTTCTTTTTTTTAGGAATTATATCATGTAGGATCTATTTGAATTGAATGATGATGTTTAAGATATAAAGGGCAAAAAGCCAGACAGAATACAATAAGGCATTAGAACTGGCTGAATGATTTATTCTCCCCTAACAGAATGGCAATGGTTCTTCCCAATTTGATTATTTCTTCACTTAAATAGCTGGACTGGTCTACAACATTAATAATTACAGTCTACTGCTCTCACTTAATTTACATTTACAGGAAGATTTTAGATAAGCAACTTTTTTTGGTGTGAGTCACACTTGGGGTTTCACCGATACAGTATTTTTGATACCTTGCTGTAAAACTGTAAATATCTGCAGGATGTTTTGTTTAAAATATGCTTTTGTTATCATCAAAAGATAAGCACTACACCCTCCTTTGGCACAACTGCAAATGTTAAGTGTGAATATTAAGATATTATAAGCATAGCCCGTTAGAATAGTGTTCCAGGTTTGATCATTAGGGAAACTATTATTATTAGCTTATAAACAAGACAAAATGTGTGGAGAAACCCATCATTGAGTGGTGTTACAGAATATCTCGGCAGTTTATCAATCTGCTCTAATCTATTTTATCATGGATTCTAAATCTGTTTACCATCATAAAACCCAATAGTTTTCCACATAATCTACAAGTCTAACCTGGTATCTAAGGTATCTAACCTGGGTGAATCTGATCAGTAACAATGAATCAACTTATTTGATGACTTTTGTTTTGATCTCCCATTTTTTTGCCAATTCAAATTCTGCTGATGAAAACAAAAAGTATGTAAACCTGATCTACCTCTTGTTTGGAAGAGTCCATGTTTAGGCACCAGTTGCTGAATATAAACTGATCAATACTAGACGTGCCTATAGGTGAGAAAGGTGTGTGTTTATCTACAGTGTGGTTGTCTGCGTGGTTGTCTGCATTGAGAAGAGCTGTCAGTGTTTACAATAAGGGGGAGTGTTGTATTCAAACCCCACCTTGTCTTTCTTAACAGACATACACCATCTGTCTACGACACTGATTACATCTGCTGTATTTTTCTAATCAAATTGTGACTTTTGAAAGAAGTGCTAGTTTCAAGACTTAGGTTCTCATTCCAAACAACTTTTCTATATCCAGTCAGTTTATAGTGTCCTGGATTCTTATTGGCTGGCAGATTTATGTATTATCCTATCGGTGTGACACATGAGTAAAGATACATAGGTCTGTGGTCTGTGTTGACATGAGATGGAATGTTGGGATCTAACCTAACAGTTTGGCTAAAGGTAAATGCAGACACGTACATCTGATTCCTTTCCTGCTTTCGTTTTCTGCACATTTAATACCCCACCTAAACAAGATGAGATTAACTATGATCATATGATACACCAGCAGTTTGTTTTCTGGATATAAGTGATTGAACACCTAGTTATATGGTAAAGTGGCAAATGGATATTTCACAACTGGTTAAGTTTTCTTAAGGAATAATGTTGTACATAGCTGATGTTTTATATACTTGATGCAATGAGTATAAACTCTAAATCTTGATTGGTGATACTGTACTTGGAGTATAATCAGTTGATTACAGGTGAGTCATTTTTTGTCCAGTTATATGTGTTCTCATATTGAACAACTATTTAATAATATTTTACTATGCTTTAAGGTTTTGTTTGGATTAGAAATGATTTCCATGTATAAAGGAATTTCTGACTTAGGATTTCATAGTAACATATTAAGCAAACAATCAATAAAGTCGTGTGATGTTGTTTTTTTAACTTTCTTGTATAAATAAATCTTAAATATTGTATTTTCATTTTATTTTTGATTTTTTATAAATTTTACTTTAAAACTTGAAAATAATGCTTAACGTTTAATAGTCACCTTTTGTACACATAACAGGGCCATAAATTATCCCCCTCACCCAGTTATGTAGAGGAATTTGGTTTTATCTGAAATATGATACAGGTGTTAGAGTAAATAGAATGTGTATGAATATAGACCATGGTGCTCATTATGTTGTTAAATACTCATGACATTTCTAATCTAATGTCACTTAAACCCAGTTGATATCAAATCTTTGACTTCCAACTTTAATGTCACTTAAAGCCAGTTGATATCAAACCTTTGACTTCCAACCATAATGTCACATAATAACAGTTGATATAAAACCATTGACTTTCAATCGTAATGTCACTTAAAGCCAGTTGATATCAAATCTTTGACTTCCAACCATAATGTCACTTAAAGCCAGTTGATATCAAACCTTTAACTTCCAACCATAATGTCACTTAAAGCCAGTTGATATCAAACCTTTGACTTCCAACCTAGTGTCACTTAACAGCCAATTGATATAAAATTGAGGGGCAAGTGGCATAGTGATAGAGTCATTTACTTATAACTTCTCTGACTGTTTAGCCTCTCACAACATGGTTTCGAGTCCTATTTGGGGTTAAGGACTTTATTGGGGAAGGTCTTCCAGCTGACCTGCTGTCTGTAGATGGTTCTATCCAGACATTTGTCTGGGGTTTCCCTCCACATAAACAGTGTGAGCTTGCTATAATGATCATAATATATGATATCATGTATTGACAACTTTCCTTCATGCATGATGTTTAAAGATTTGGACATAAACTAATAAAATTCTGACGGCGCCGTATGGTCTGTTAAGTGTTGGTGTAATAAAATTCTGAATTAAAAAAAAGAATATTCTGCTTGCCAAAAATAAATTTCATATATTTTATTTTTTTTGTTTCATAAAAGAAGACACATATATCATATTACAACAAGTAAGCTGTATATTTCTCATTTCTTGAGCTTTTTTGGCATTTTATTTTTACAACATTTGGTCTTAGTTTAGTTTAAGCCTATTTATTTATAATTGATTGGAAAACAAGATCTTTCAAATTATATTAGTCTTTCTCTTGCCTGCCGACTTCCTGGATAGAACAAGCACTCAGGTACTGAGTACCTGGAGCAGTGTGCAGTAAATAGTCTTGCTTATAGACTAACATCACATGGTCAGTTTCGGGGTTCAAACAGGGGACCTCCAATCTAGAGTCCAACATCTTAACCACTAGACCACGGACACCCACACTTGGTCTCACTTGTTTAACATATTATCTATATTTTGCAATAAATTATATTTACCTCCATAATATTTACCTTTTAACCTAATCTTATTTGTAAATGATCACTTATAAAGAAAGTGAAAAGCTATGGGCCTAATACATCTTGTCATCACTTAGTTCTATTTTTTCACTATAGTTATTAATTCCCCTCCAAAACTGCTTTGTATAGAAAACCTGGAAACTTCATTTACCTCTGAACTTTACCTGTTGTGGATAAACACTTGTGTTGAAGGGGCAGAATGGGTCTGAGGACCATGTTACACTTAACTCTGTTTCTTTCCACTATAATTATTAATGCACATAACATTTTTGTTAAGAAAATTCTTGAAATATTTACCTTTGAACTTAATCAGATTATAGATAAACACTTATGAAGATTTGTGTATATTATTTCTGTGTACAATATTAGTGTCTATAGGCCAAGTTTCATACAGGGCTCTCTGATCCCATCACCTATTAAGAAAGGTGTACAATATTTCTGTGTACAATATCAATGTCTATAGACCAAGTTTTAGCTAGCACCGTCTGATCCCATCACCTGTGTTTACTCTCTTTTTCATTCTCTCCTCTCTCCTTAATTGTCCTGTTTGCGATTGATGTGGATTAATTTTGAACTATTTACATTTTTTTGCTATGATTTCATATGGATTTGAAAGTATATGTGACAATATTTGAAGACTGGTCAATCTCCTAGGGTTTTTTTCTCCCTGAGGAACTACACTTTCAAAGTCCTAAATAAACAATGGGAGCTGGGAATTGGTTAATGTTTACAAATATATAATTTTGCTAATTTTCTAACAAATATTAAAATATATGTGCTAATTTATTGATTAACCCTTTCTTATGCAACATTCCTTGGAACTAGAACTTATTCTTCAATATAGTTCACAACTTCCTGTGTAAAGCACATGATGTACAGATAAACACTAAGTAGCACATAGTGTAGATCCTGATCAGACACATCTTAGAGGAAGCAGACTGATGCAGATCTGTATATATTATTTCACTTAAATGATCACTTTAAACTCAGCAGGTTAAGAGATAACATTGGATTTATTCACGGAGCACCAGCAATACAGGACTCGCCATCAGACACCCACAACCAATTCATCCCATTATTCTGCATTCATGGCCCATGGGATATTTAGTCCACTTTTCCCAGTTTTTGGTAATGACATTTAATTGGTCGCTTCAATATCCAATGAATATTTCAGTCAATGATAAAGCTTGTTTCTTTCAATTGTGGCACTGGACATAGCCATTGTTATACTTTTAGTCTCCACACTGAAGAGTATGGATTTTGTAAGCATTATTATGATTGGCCAATTCTTGTTCAACTCAGTTCAGTAAGATGACAGAAAATTTACCAATAAACCCACGGTTGACGAATCTAATAAAACAGAATAATCAAGCGTAGGTATCCGACGATGTACAGGATTGCAAGTGAACTAAAGTATTGAGAATGAAGACCTTTCATAATCAGGAGCATATTTAAGACATAGGGCTATAGACAATACCAATAAATTAATTATATTTGGAATGTCTCAGGGACCCTCACTGTGTATGCTTGTCCCCTGGATCTGTTGCTGTGGGGACCTAATTACATGTATTGACTTCCAACTCTCCAACTGATTTTATGAACCTAAAATAATTTAAAAGAACAACAATTAAAAATCATTGGGTAAGGTATAGAATTTACATCACATATCTCAAACCAGGGTAGGTATGGAAGATAAATGTGGATTGAGGTGTAACCATCTAAGATGGCAGCCAGTGTGGTCGCTGATAAGCCCTGATATCTGATTATCTAACCTCACGAACCACTAGGGCCCACCTGTACAGTTTCTATGGGCTGTCTCAGGCTGGGCTGACTCTCGGATTATCTGGGGATTATTGCAAATCTCTGCAGTTACATACAGTCACAAGTGTGGAGCCTTTAGTGGACCCCCACTAAATATTCATAAACTTTGCTCAATTTAACCCAGTTTGTGCTGTTGTATTTTGTGCACATGAAGTTAGTGTATTGTATACATGTATTTGTTGCCTTTTCATAGTAAGATGATTTAGTGTTATTGTCATGAAATTACCCATGTTAATATCACTATGCTGTTATTGCTGATGAACTGCCGATACGACATCTTCTACTGATTCTAAAAAGGCTCACAGTTGGAATGCTGCTAATGATGATGATAATAATGATGATGATGATGAAGATGATAATGATGATATTGAAGATGAGGAAGATGATGAAGATGAGGATGTCAGCATTGACAACAATACAGATGATGATGCACTAAAAATGACAAGAAAGTAAAGTATTGATTATGATCCAAAAAACATCACATCTGTTTAAAACAACAAAAATGCAAGATACGGACAATTTTACCCCAATAAGCTTATAACAAGTACCCTGCATACAGCAAGACTATAGACCATGGGTACTTGATTGTACAGACAATAGGCAGACCACATCTGGTACAATGTTTGACCAGGTATAACCAGAACAGTTTGTTGGCAAGCTCATCATGTCAGCTCTCTCCTCCATTTAGCCCACTTTTCTGTCTGTCAGGGCTGTTAATGAATGAATGAAAATATGAAAGCAATTAACTCCAAGCCTGCTAAACACACACAGATCTGACCTACACAAAAAGTGTAGATTCAGATCAACCAAACCTTGTTGGAAGCTGTCTGCACTGTTTGCTGCAGTCTCATGCAGGTTGTCTGGTGATTGATGCAAAAATTGTTATAGATTAAAAACAGATGTATCAGCTCATAGGTTCATTGTATATGTTTTAAGCCTCCATATTTTGGCAGGTCAAATGACTGGCACTCTTCCTTAGGAAGCAGTCTCGTCAGGCAGTCTGGTCAGGCAGTCTTGTCCAAAGCTACAGATAATGGGAGTACAATGATACCTGATCTGCTGAAGTGATTACAGACTTTCAGAAATATATCCCATAATTCTTAACCAAACATTTTTAGTAGGTCATGGAAAGAATATTCTAATGATGTTTTTATATTCTGTGGGGGAAGATAAAAAAATAATTAAAAAGTCAATAGTGAACTGAAAAGTAATTTATTTACCTTGTATTATAATAATACAATGTTTTCTTGCATTTGTTCTATAGACTTACCTTTCTTTTTTTATTGCAGTTTTTCTGTAGGTAGAATAATTGTGTCTCTGATTTAAGTTAGAATATTGTTCTGTTAACCTGTTGCTGTATCACCATTTAAATTGTCTGACTGGTTAGATTGCTGGTTTGGAGTAGAAATACAGGAGTGAAATATTTCATAAGAACATGACCATCTACTATCTTTTTTCTGATTGCAAAGCACAGGGTTCTTGTTGCCTATTATAATGGTAACTCTTGTAGTTTTGAATTGAACATGTGTGTATGGTATATCTGGTTTTTTAAGGTGTTTTTGTTTCATCTCAAAAGCCCAGGTGGAGAGAAGTATCCTCTGTTCTTTGTCTGTGCAGTCCATCTGTTGAATAGTGTCGGATGGTTAAATAGTATGCAGATTGATGTGTTCTGGGACTCAGAAACAATGTGAAGGAAATATTCTAGTTTTTAATGATATTTTTGTACAATGTTAATCTAATAATTAAAGCAGTTAATAATAATTACATATCAGTATTCTGATATTGTAGAGTAAGGAATAATGTGCTTTTTATTATATTTGTTTTATAACAGTATTTAATGGGTGTTCTTGCTGAAGTCTGATTGAGTGGATTTTTTATATTCTGTTTCAAGCAAAAAGTTGTCTTATAATTGTAGACATTTACTTCCTTATGGTAGGTGTTTTGACTGTTGTATAACATTTGTCCTGCAAAGTAAATGTTGTACCTAAGGAATATTAATTTGAATCTCTTTATTAATTAACTTTTTATGATTCTTTAATGTTTTGCTGAGTCACCATCTGTACACATCTGTACAAAAATACCAATCTTTATACACAGTTTTATTCAAGTGGGAAAATTGATCTAATTGAGCATAAAACAAATAGTTTAATTAACCATTAAACAACAATTAAACATGACAGGCACGCTTTGTGAATTTTCATGCCGATTGATTTACCTCGAAATTGACCTGCATGATTATGATGTTAACATATAAGCCACAGTTTGTTGCATTTGACCTATTGTTTCACACCTGAATGGCCTTTAGCAGGATAATGTAAATTGGTTTTTTATCCTGTGCAAGGCATGCTGTTCACCTGGAGGCAGCACCTTGGTTGGCTGGAACACTCACATATATTTGTGTCATAGTTGAGATGAATATTAAGCAGACAGAGGCTTGTGTGTAGATAGTAACCTACTCCCAGTTGTGGATTAATTACAAAATTGGATTAAGGTTTGGGCAGGATTAATTTGGCTCAGTGATTAGTGAACAATTGAAATTTATCTGTGTGTATTGAAGGGCAGCTTGGCTGATCCCAGGTACATTGGTGGTCAGTTAGAGTTCTCAAGACTTCTAACCTAGGTAGGTAACCTGGCATTATTAACATATCCAGTTATAGCAGTGATAAAAAGTTATGTCTGATAAAAAAACAATTGGCCAATATAAAGGTGATGAAATTGTGGATATAAAAGAGTGGTAGATTTTATTATTTGATGGTGAAAGCTAGATGTTCTGATTATTTAAAAAAGCAGATTGGTTAAGTAGAAATAACGACAGGACTTTCAAGCCTCTAAGTGAAGTGACGTTCTTGGAAGAATGTACTTCAGAACACAGTGACATTTTTAGTGAATGTGGACAAAAGGATTCAGGTGACATACTTGGCAAAATCTACTGGATAATACACAAAAATGTAAAGTTATTGTTTACGGATGTTTATGTTTACTTTTACAAATATATTTAATGAAATCGTTATGATGTAACTTTGTTATGCTGCTTCAGTAGTGAAAGGCTAACAGTGCAAAGACATTTTAAATTAAGATTTTAATGCTTTCTGCATGTGATTCAGTGCAGTGGTAAAAAAACATTGTGGCTGTTTGAGAAAATGATTTAGTTTAAAGAAATTCTCTTTGTTGATTCCATTGAAATGAAATCAGATATGGCAGATAATTCAGCGTCAGAACGGGATCTGTTATTTGATAGATTTTAATGATTAGCGTATTGGATAAAACTACTTTAATCTTAATTGAATTTAAACGTTTCCTGAAGAAAATATGAATAATTAATGTGCTGTTTGTGAATGAGTTTAAATGGTTATGAATAGAACATATTATAATATACCTCATCAGGAAATACAAGATTGTGTAGGTTCTAAACTTACCTCATTTTGGACAAGAGTTTTCATTAGACAGACGTGCAGTGAAACAGCTTGCTTTATGGATCAAGTACAGTTTTATTCATTTTTAACGGGCTATAGAGATGTGTGTTTTTATAATTTAATTTTAATTTTGAACAATAGATAAGATGTTTATCATAACGGTTGAGAGGACATTCAATTACTTGTATTTAGTAGAACAATGTTCAAAAGAAGTGGGTTTCCTTTAACTTGTTTGAAGAATACATGTTTTAATTGTTGCTATGGTTTTTACGTCATGGCTGTGATTATGTTTGAAAGCATGGAGTCTGTTACATAGATACGGTGCCAAGTTTGATAAGAATAATTACAGAGAAATGTTGAATTTACTGGACCAGAAGTTAAAGTTGATGTATGTTGGGACATATATCAGACTGAATGGGTAAGAAGAGATTTTAAGTGTTTATTTGTTGTTGTTTATTTTTTGCTAAAAAGTAATGTGAGTTATATATTTTTAAGTTTTCTGCAGTTAAATCTATCGACATATATGTATTGTCATATTCAGTTATAAGATTTGAATCAACAAAGTCTTTCAGCGGACACACTTTTTAAGTGGGGACATCTTTCAGTTGACATACTGTGTGTTTGTGTGAGACTTTTTAAGTGGGGACATCTTTCAGTTGACATACTGTGTGTTTGTGTGAGACTTTTTAAGTGGGGACATCTTTCAGTTGACATACTGTGTGTTTGTGTGAGACTTTTTAAGTGGGGGCATCTTTCAGTTGACATACTGTGTGTTTGTGTGAGACTTTTTTAGTAGGATGTTTTTTTCAGCTGACATTCTGTGTGATGGTTCAACCAATTAGGTCCCATAAGTCTATGAACATCATTACTCATCATTATGATCATAGTTTCATGGGTGCAATAAACCAAAATAACCAAAATAAACCAATGAAAGGAGTGTTTACAGTAAGCACCCCATTTAACCCCTGATTGTTGTAGCCTTCCATCTATCACTAGTGCAGGTTGTAGATCTATTTCTTCTCTCTTGATGAGAAAAGCATCAGTCTATTTTTTTCTGTTTCTTCATAATGTGTGTATACCTTCTTTTTCTCCAATATATGAAGATTACAAAAACAAACTTGTCTCTCACTCCTAGTTATCTTCAGGCATTGAGTTTTGTCATGGACATTTACATTCAGTGCATTTCTTCACAATCATTTGGAACAGTAAATGGCTTAAACAAATTACCAAATGTTAGTTCATTAAGTATTTGTAGGATTCTGCTTCGATGCACAGGTGAATGGAAAAAACATGTTTACGCATTAAAACCCAAGTGCTGGAGCGGATGATGGTTTATGTAATAAACAAAGTTGTTTTAGATAAATGTTCATTTTGGGTTGTTGAAAATGTATTTATAGGTTGTTTATGGTTTTGTCTTCCTGTTTCATCAATTTTGCATATTTCTGAATTCATTATTTGATTGTAATCATGATTTAACAGGAAACATCATGTTGTTTTAATTTAATGAGTTTAAAAAACAACAACTAAGAATTAAAGCATGAAACATATAGGGATGGGATGGGATGGGATTAGCCGGCATTTTTGCCGATACTGCGCAGCGACATTTCTATCATTATAGCACAGGGGCACTTATGAGGTGCCCAGGGACTGAACCCGGCCGGTCCATTATACTGACACCGACGAGTCAGGCGTAATGCTGTCCCCTTAGCCCCGAGCGTTAGGAGGGAAGCCACTACTATCAACTTTAAAGTCTTTGGTTAGACCTGGCCGGGGTTCGAACCCATGACCTCCCGATCCGCAAGCCGACGCTCTACCACCTGAGCTAAGATACTGAAAACTTATAATATAAAATCTGCATATGGAATGTCCGATGATTTGTCTTTAAATCTAGTGATGTTTATAAAGACCAAGGGCTTGCTATTAAGACCAAGGGCTTGCTATTAAGACCACTTCAGCCCTACCCTAGAGCTCTCATGTTAGTTTTTGTTTTTGGAAGTGGTATGATTTGTAATTGCACATTTTTTTGTACTGCAATTGTATGTTGTGTAATCTGCATATAATCCTCATGTTGGTACAGCTTTAAGCTAAGTGGGTGTTTATTTAAATAAAAACATATAAATACACAGTGCTCAGGTTAAAACAGCTCTGTACCCAGCTGAGTAGACTTAACGCTGTTTCAATGGCACAAACAAGTTTGAACCACTGAGGATAGTGGGAATGATAATCTTATTATGATTGTTAAACTGATTATAATACTGAGTTAATACACCATGTTTTATGCTGAATGATCTGTACTAATAAAAACTTCATTTTTCCCACTATGCTTATGCTGTAAAATAGATTGATTTAACATATCATTTTAAAAAATATCAGATTGTCAATATGCTTGAATATTTTGGGAGGTGACTGCTCTGTATCTACATGTTAAGCCTCAGTGTGGTGAAGTTTAGAAGGTTCAGAGGTAATACAGAGTGGTATTCACATCACACAGTGGCTTGATGCTTCCCCTCACTCTGTTGATAGATCTGGGGTTCCTTAGTGTGTATCTCACAGAGTTACCTGACCTTATGTCTGTGAAATATATAGCATTTCTTCCTTTGTTGACAGAAGAATCACATTAAGGGCCTTAACTCTGTCAAAAGAATACTGTTGCCTTGGAAATTAGTTTCTCACATTGGGTAGAGGTTTCCTGGGGGGTTTATCTGCAGAAATAAACCACCTCTTTATCTCACCTCGATATCAGGATCTCTAATTGCTTTTTAATGAGGTTGTTTATGACTGCATTCAAATTAAGGAAATGCTTATGTGGATAAAATGCTGAATTGTTTTATCTCTAATCTAAAAGAAACTAAAAGGGTATCATAAAAAAAAATTCATAAATAGGTATTTCAAAAGAAATTCCATAAATTGAGGTTTAAAATTTGAAAAAAATGTTGTGTTTCTCCAGATAATGGAATAAAGCACAAAATTGAAAACTTATTTTTCTGAAAAAAATTATGATTTTGTGATTATACAGAGGAGCAAGGTTGAGTTTCCTGTCCTAGCAGAACATATTTGGTTCAATCTTTACTTTAAACCCAGTTTAAGAACCTTGTTCCTTTTGCATACTTCTTGCTCCAAGGTTGTAACAGAAACTTTTGTTGTTTTTCTATATTTGTGTGATATCTAATGTCAGTGTTTCTTGTTACTTAAAATTTAAATTGCTTGTTTGTACTCTTCATCTATTGCAAGTTAAAAGTTTAATATATGTTAAAATTCTCCTTGGACCTTGTCATACTTTCATAATGAGATATGTTTATGTATAAAAATAACTCCAAGGTGTAACCTTTGCATTTCAGTGTGACTTTAGCCTGATTGTGAAACATGCCAATGAAAGAATTACATATTAGAGTATCTTATGAATATCAAAGATTATGACCGCAGATAATTGGATTGGTCCCGAAGTATGTCTGTCTGGCTGTATTGGATAGAGGTCAGATTTTACAGGCCATTAGATGCCTTTAGTCGTTATGACAGAGTAATTCACCCAGAAGAAAGCACATGATTTATGTTCAACTGTATTATTCATTGGGCCAGTACCTGGTCACACATGTGGGAGAGGTGTGGGGACTGTATGGTATACTACAGCAGTGGTATAGGTACAGTACGTAGTTACAGAACACAGTTCAACAATCTGCATCATAGTTTCCTTGAATGAATGTAATTATTTTTGGATCAGAATAATTAATGGGCCATCTATCAAATAGGTAGCTTGATGTATTTTGTTTAGTGACATATAAGATGTTAGGAAATTATATTATATAAAATGGAAATAAAATTTCATGAAAATTGACTTAAAAAATATGCTGGGTAATTTTTAAGGAGATTATGAATCAGAAAATTTGGTGACTCTAATCTGAAATGAGTACAGACAGCCCCCAAACAGTTGTTTTGGTAGCACCACTCAGAAACAGCAATTCATGCCCATGATGGTAGTAATGATAATGATGATGATGATGATGATGAGGAGGGCGCAGTTTTGAGACCTTCTACATACACAGATGTTATCATACATTGACACTGGTGTCTGAGCTTCCTCATCATTATTGTCCAACCAGCTGTTTTGTCAATATATGTATACATCACGGATCCATATTTATGACAGACATCAAATATCACCATTCTGTTCTTTCCTGACTTTTTTTATACTGATCTATATATACAGAGTTATATGTTTTTTTCCCAGCTGACATTTTTAAACTTTCAAGTTGCATTCGTCTTTTCACACCTAATCACTGGCTGCAACAACACAAGAGTGTAAAGGTATAGGTGCTAACTGTACTATAAGTTTGAACCTATTTATTTATATTCGAATGAGAAACAAGTTCTTTCAACTTATATTAATCCCTCTCAACTGCCCACTTCCTGGGTAGAACCAGTACACAGGTACTGAATACCTGGAGCAATGTGCAGTAAATAGTCTTCCACAAGGACTAACATCACGTGGTCAGTTTCACGGTTTGAACCCGGGCCCCTCCGATCCAGAGTCCAACATCTTAACCCCTAGACCACAGTCGCCCACACAATTACTGTACTATTAACATTATGGATCACTTAAGTAAGCAAAATTGTTCATTATTTCTGGTTGAGAGAGATTTCAAAATAGTTGCCTTTGTAATAATCTGACATGCAGCAAGCTATTTGATAATCAAAGAATTCTGAGACCATTGCAGTCTCATACTCCCTTCATTAAGGGACTACAATTGAGAATGTGACCACCAGTTACCCATCCACTTGAGGTCACTGTTTACAAGACATATGTTAGGTCAGGTGGAAAATGTGCAGTCAACCCCAGGGCTCGAACCCTGGGGACCCTTTCCTGTCAAGGTGAGTGCTCTACCGGCTGAGCAAACTAGATGTCCTATACTTTCCTTGCCTATATAACCAATCTAGATGTCTATTTGTTTGGTACAAATAATGTAGCACTGTAATCAAATCTAGTCCTACATTAGTGTGAATACAAATTCCTTTAACCTTTTATGGCCTATAAAACTGCAACATTTGTATTGACCTAAGCTCTCTGTCCAAGTGAGCATTTTGATTGGTTGGACGGGGTTACAAACTGGTTTGTAATAGCTTGGTTTATGACAGGATTTGTACTCTTAAACTTCTAAGTGAAAATTTATGCAAACAAGAAAAATGGTGTAGATCAAGATCAGCCAGGTAACACCGGAAGCTGTCTGATCAGAATCTGAACAGCACGCTTCGAGGTCACTAGTAACATGTCATGTTACCTTTGTATGTAGATGTAAGTGATTAGCAAATAACTAAAACTATCATGGGTTGTTAACTGAAAAGTCAGGAGAAGGTATTTATTGCATGGAATTATTTCAATATGGCCACGTTAAAAACTTAAAAGGCCACCAACAATTGATAACAATTGATCTTGATTGCTTACCATTGTGAGATGGCCACCAGTAATGGTTGTTGGTTTAAATTTAAATCCTTGTTTATGAAGGTCACATTCTCAAATGTGAACCATCAATAACAATTTTGTTTTGCATCATTCCTCTTTAACTTTAAACAATTCCTTTTATTTTTAGAGCAATGATAATAGTACTTTGTTTTATTTAAATAATGGAAAAAAATGAAGTTATTGTCATAACTCTTGTGTCAGCAGAAGCAAAACCTTCAAAGATGTTTACTTTAAACTAAAAATACTTTTTCTCACTGAAAAGTAGAAATTATTTCAAAATGTTAGGTTCCATTAAATTTGACTTTGGGAGAGTTCTGCCCCTTGTTCAAGTGGTGCAAGCTGTCTAAATACAGCTCTTGTGGGAAAGTTCACATGTATGCAGTAGTATCAGGCACTTGACCAGATTGTTCTCAGAGGTCCTTTTAAGTGATTCTTGTTGCCTATCCTTAGCAAGCTATGACTGTGAGAGCTGCATTGTAACATTTAACCCATTGCTACCTGAGGCAACTCACTGATGGTGCTGTATCACTGAATATGTCAGGAGTTTCATGAATGCTACCAAAGGCCTGCCTGTTGCCCACAAGAACTACAAGCCATGTTGCCTCATGTCTGCTGTTTCCATTTCCTTAACATCATGTTGAGATTCCTAAGTCTTGAGCTTTCTTGATCATTCTTGTTGTCATGGTTGTTTACAATGCCTGGTTGGATGTAAATAGGTTTGTTTAGTTTAAAACCAAATTGTGTGGGCTGTACAACATGTTGCTGTAACAGAATCTGGAGATACATTGAGTATTTGACACTCTTCCTATGATGGCTCCAGAATAACTGGCTGTCACTGTACACTCTAGCTGGGCATTTTTAACTTACAAGTTTTTTTTATTGAAGACATGGTCAAAGCTGCTAAAAGGGGAGCTAATCAGATTATATTTGTCAATATTTCATGATCAGTATTTTACATAATTCTCTAAACCTCTTATTACAGGTACTTTAAGAATTCTGACTCTAACATAATAGTAATGGATATCAGCAATATACTGTTGTCACAGGGATTGATTAGTTAGCATGAGAAATACATTGATAAATACATAGCTCTGATATTTGATATTTTGATCATTATCCTTTACAATGTTCATCTGTTGTATACAAAAAGCTATTTCAACAGTTTAATCTTGTAAATTGGCAGGCACAACAAAAGCTCAACATGGTTTCCCCATTATCATAATGTTCTGTCTACAATACTTAGAACAACTTAGCCTGTTTAATTATGTATCTCCTTGATTGACAGATTTGTACTTTCCTCCAACATGTTTTATTCATGTGGAATTTACCTGGGTAAACATTTTCTTTCCAGTTCCATCAAAAATGTCAACAGCCGATTGGAAATGGAATATTTAATTTCAATTTTTAAATGTTCTTATGCATGATTTGTCAGAATCCATATTTGTCTTTGAACTATTCCATTTTGTTGCATGAGATGGTTTCCAGCCTGGTTTTAATGTTTTAAGGGCAGAACATGTAACAAGACATTCTGAAGTTGGAAAAGATATCATTTTTTATGCTGACTGCAAAGTTAAAAATATCTTTATTCTTTAAATAAATCCAGGCCAGCATATATCTGTTGGCACCAGTGGCAAGTCTGACGTTTTGACTTACCATTTCTGTGTCTGCAGACTTACCGTCTCTGATTTCTACAACTGATTCTTCCTAATCATCTCTTTTTTATTCTCCCTGAAGAAGTTATAAATTAGGTCTGGGTATAAAAATAGCTCCATCATTAATATGATAAACCAGACATGTTTTAGGTACAAATAACCAGGCTTCAATGGGATTACCTTTGTACTTTTCCATATAGGTGGTCTTGTATAAATACAAGAAATATGTTTTTCTACCAGCCCTGTTTATTTTTTTCCAGGTGTGATAGATGAAACAAAATTACTGTGGTCAGATTATAAAGTAGTTCTTATGCATATTAATTAGACCACCATGTGAGCTTTATGACTGACATTTCTGCCATGCAATAGGAATAACCACTTCCCTTTTATTTAGCACACATGTAAATGAATGTATTAATTATATTACTGACTAGACCGGCTGTTATGACCCAGAAAGTGGGGCTAACACTTACACTGAATTGTTGAACATGAAAAAATTGCTCTGAATGTGTGTTCTTTCTTACTGTATAAAAAGTTCAATTCTGGTCTCTGCTGAAAATAGATATCGACATCAGAGTGAATTACCTGGATGTCTATAACATGATCGCAAAGTAAGTAGCCATGTGTTTTTTCTAAGTTTAAAAATAGCTATCTCTGCTGCGTGGTTCAGAAAGGAAAAACCTTTTTACAATGACAAGTGGGAATTTAATATGCTTGACTGTTCACATAGATCTATGACCTCAATTAACAGCATTTTGCAGGACGTTTTCAGGAAACAATGACTTATTTGGTTATTTGAGAAAAGAAATTTTGGTCCAAACTGTCGTATGTCACCCTTAAAGCCCAGACCAACAAACATGTCAATAAAGTTTCAATTCTCAGGCTCACATTCTTACCATTTTATCATATTTGGGAACTAGCCAGGGTTTTCATGACATGCAATTGTTTTCTGGATGAATAGCCTAAAAATTAGACCTGGTATGCGGGTATAACACAATAAATTGTCAATTAGTCTACCCTGAAAAAATGTTTACTCCCTAAAGCTTTCTTTGGTCATAACCCATAATGGCTCTTTGTTAAATACCAATATCTGCATTCAAAGGTAAGACAATGTATGGATAAGGACCCAGCAACAAATAACATAGAACCTGATCAGACATTTCTCCCTCTATCTCTGTCTTTAGCAGTTTGTGGCTAATTTGAAGCTGCACTATTGTTAAATGTGGGATCAGTTCTTGCTAAGCAGGCTAAGAGAGCAACCTTAGCTTGTCTGACATGATAAGTGCCCAGGAGCCAATATAGTGACTGATAATATGATGTAAATACTGGCGTGCTTCCAGTGGGGGATTTTCATATGATATTGTATAGGGTGGACAAAGTGTATGAATCAACTTATTGTTATTCCTCTCATTTTAAAGATTAGCTAAGATTTCAAAGCAGTTAGATGAAGGATGGTTAAAGAATTATTTTAAAGGGTGTTTTGTTCCTTGGTACTTGATATGAGAAAAAAATATCATGTTTTTCTTTTTGATGATTGCTTAAACCATTCTTTATTCATCATAGCTCGTAGAATCCACAAACAATATAAATAATGAATATTGCTAAAGTCATTTCAGTGTATAACATATAATGGCTTATTGATTAATAGTTTCATTTTCTGCTATATATTTGTATTGCCTAACCTGTTTTCATAATCTGAAAGAACAGAATTTTCTAAATTTAAATGGTTTAATTTCATAAGCAATTCATAAATCTTCCTTCAATCCATGTGGTAAAAAAGCATCAAGTAGCCAATTCTAATTTAAATTCCTTGACAATTTTACTTGTAAATCTTTATGAATATTTTTTGAACCTCAGCACATAAAAATGTGACACTTTTATTCCTGGAGGTATCACTGACATTCTAGAATCTCCTTGACAACACCTCTACTGCTTATTTGTTTTCCGCATTATTTGATGAAAACAGGGCCACTCCTTCTTGACAAAGGTACATATACTTTAGTCAATAACTTTTTGACCTTAAAACTGTGTGTACAAATTTCATAATCACTGTGCATCCTCAAAAACAAAGGATGTTCGTTGGAGGCAAACAGGAAATTTCATGAGGTCCTTTTAATTTATCAGTGTTTGTACCACTTAGTGAAGACAACAGCTTTTGCTAGAAAGTTAAAAACTGTGAATAAGGCTTGTAAGCAACTTTAGTCTAAATGATTTCTTCATAACTGACATTTAAAGGGGCCTTTGTTAATACTGCTCAGTATTTTTGTGAAATATAATGAAACTTTTCTGTTTACTGTGTCTGTTGGACTACATGTGTGTGAGCTAACTGAACTTTAGCTCTTAGACTGATAAGCACAAGTTGATCAGGCTTTGCAACTTGTATCAGTCCAGATCAGCCAGAGTTCTGTTGATCTACCTGATTTGCTTCTAAGTCTCTATTTATGGATGGTGTTGTATGAAGTTGGCAAATATCTCATGATTTAGTCTAATGTTATTAAGAACTGTATTAGGATACAGGTTGTGTCTTGTGTATATTTTCATGTAAGTACATTGTACAACATAAAATATCCACCTTGGTAGGAAGCCATGAATTGTTTATAAGCTTACCTTAAGAGAATTGCGTGGGGCTTTGTAAAACTCACATGTTGGTGTTGTTTTAACTTCAGTGAGAGTGGATTACTTCAATCAGTATGAACTGTTTGTTGTTGCCATTCTTTTGAAAACACTGTAGACTGTGCATTAATAATGTAGGACCTCAAGAGGCTCCAATGGTCAAATAAGAGTGCTCACATACTTTGATTAGATTTATAAATAAGTAAATAATTGTTTAATAGTGTGCAGAATTTGATGGGTTATGAACTGTATGTAATTTATGCACTGTTTTTCATTTTAATATGTTTTATTTGAATAAAATCACACCAACAATTTGTAAGTTGTTATTTTTGGTTGGTTAAACTGCTGCTGCAATTTTGCTTCCAAAGGAGTTTTTATGTGTGAAGAACATCATCAATGTATGTCTTAAACTGACAGCCATGCGGGAAGCAGGAATTCTCAAAATTCTAGTTAATTAGCTGCTCAGGTGATTCATCTTTCACATTGTGATCACAACAGCCAGGTTCCCTGAAATGCTACCTTACCTCCATGCCATATGGGAGGTGCTGAGGTTTTCTGTTCCCTTTTAACAAATGTACAATGGTTCATAATTACCACTCAGAAAGTCACCTTGCCCAAATATGTTCACGTTCTGATGTGCAGATTTATTTAAGACACATTTGTCAACAGTGTTCTATAGGGTTAGGAAAACATGGTTGAAATCCTTTGTGCAAACCTCCCAGGAAGCTTCATAAAATAAATTTATTTTCTGAGGTGGTTGACATTTAAATAGAGCCAGCCATTGAAATGCTGAGTGGACCACTTTTAAAGAGATTTATTTCTACATTTCAGAATTTAAGGAATGTTTTATTTGATTGGGAGGCAATTTTATGTAAGGAATCAAATGAGCATGGACGTTTAATTATGACATTCCTTTCTATTTCGCAGAGAACTGTTTAAAATCAATTAGAAGAAAAAAATCTATCATCAGCATCATCATAATCATCATCATCATCATCATCATCATCATAATCATCATCATCATAATCAGTTTACTGTGTTTGCTAAGAAAATAAAATTTTAATTTGGTTAGAGAAAACAATAATTATATTTCTTAATAGTTTTTCATTTTTTTCACTGGAATAATGTTGTTTATAGCTGTCTCATGCTTGTCATGGCTCATGCATTGTCTTCTTATTAGCCTAAACATTAACTGATCAGGCTTGGGCATATTGTGCAGGTTCTGTCTGGTCAGAATCTGCTGGGATCTGTCTGGTCAGAATCTGCTGGGAGTTGTCTGGTCAGAATCTGCTGGGATCTGTCTGGTCAGAATCTGCTGGGATCTGTCTGGTCAGAATCTGCTGGGAATTGTCTGATCAGAATCTGCTAGGAGCTGTGTGATCAGAAACTGCAAGGAGCTGTTTGTTTAGAATCTGCTGGGAGCTGTTTGATGAGAATCTGCTAGGAGCTGTGTGATCAGAAACTGCAAGGAGCTGTTTGTTTAGAATCTGCTGGGAGCTGTTTGATGAGAATCTGCTAGGAGCTGTCTGATCAGAATCTGCTGGCAGCTGTCTGATCAGAATCTGCTGGCAGCTGTCTGATCAGAATCTGCTAGGAGCTGTCTGATCAGAAACTGCTAGGAGCTGTCTGATCAGAATGTGCTGGGAGCTGTCTGATCAGAAACTGCTGGGAGCTGTCTGTTTAGAACCTGCTGGGAGCTGTCTGATCAGAATCTGCTGGGAGCTGTCTGATCAGAATCTGCTGGGAGCTGTCTGATCAGAATCTGCTGGGAGCTGTCTGATCAGAAAATGCTTAAGGAGCTGTCTGATTAGAATCTGTACTGTTTGCTGCTGATCTCTGTAGCAATATGTCGAGTTACCCTCGCATGTAGATGTTGGTCTATTAACTTGGATTTTGTAAATGCTATGTGAAATAAAGGTTAAAAGACAGTTTTGAGGAAAATGATTGATTTATTTTAGTAATGACAGCCACAAAAGTCTCGAATATTGATACATTAATGAAGCCTGACAAAACATCAACTATCTAAAGCTTGTGTGAGCTGTTGGTGATTGAAAGTTTATACAAAGAAGTCAAACATGGATCAAAACAGCTTTACTCCATGAAAGGGTTGAGATAAACATCTGCAGAAAAAATATCAACTGTTACTTTCTACATTCATAAATTGCTTCTTACTTTGATTAAAGCAATACTTTTTAACTATGAGCATACTCAGCATTGAAGCAATACTTCTATAAAACATTTTAACTATGAGCATACCAAGCATTGAAGCAATACTTCTATAAAACATTTTAACTATCAGCATACCAAGCATTGAAGCAATACTTCTATAAAACATTTTAACTATGAGCATACCAAGCACTGAAGCAATACTTATATAAAACATTTTAACTACATGTATCAGCATATCAAGCATTGAAGCAATGCATCTATAAAACATTTTAACTATGAGCATACCAAGCATTGAAGCAATACTTCTATAAAACATTTTAACTATCAGCATACCAAGCATTGAAGCAATACTTCTATAAAACATTTTAACTATCAGCATATCAAGCATTGAAGCAATACTTCTATAAAACATTTTAACTATCAGCATACTACCAAGCATTGAAGCAATACTTCTATGAAACATTTTAACTATCAGCATATCAAGCATTGAAGCAATACTTCTATAAAACATTTTAACTATGAGCATACCAAGCATTGAAGCAATACTTCTATAAAACATTTTAACTATGAGCATACCAAGCATTGAAGCAATACTTCTATAAAACATTTTAACTATGAGCATACCAAGCATTGAAGCAATACTTCTATAAAACATTTTAACTATGAGCATACCAAGCATTGAAGCAATACTTCTATAAAACATTTTAACTATGAGCATACCAAGCACAATAGTTCACTTGTAAGCAAATAGTGTAGATCCCTGCTTGGTAGCTATCTAATTGGCATTAACATTATTTGCTGCTGTGTCTATGAACATGTCTGTTAACTTTGTGTTAAGTTACAGGCAAACAATTTAGAATATTTTAATGTAATTAACAACATAACATAGCATGTTTAAGGTTCAGTCATGTAGTTTTATAAACAGATTTACAATTGTAGAGTACATTTGGATTTTTTTTAAAGTTTATTCTTTTTCAATTAAACATTAAAAAAAGAAAGAAAAATAAAAGCAAAATTCATTGGTGTTGAAAGTTGAGACATTCTTAGTTGTGAGTGAAAATATCGTATGAGGCAGTGACTGCTTCACGAGACATTTTCACTCACAACTAAGGTTTTCTCATTAATTATTCAAACAAAATACAACGCTTGATGTCCAGACTAAAGTAGTCCATTTTTTTCACCAACATCTTAAGTACCAAATAGCTTTCAAACCATCTAAGTAACATCATTACAGCTACTTCATGAATATTCATGATGTAGTATTTTTTTTCCATTCTTACTTGTATGTACTGGTTTGTTATTTTGAAAGGAAATAAAAGTGCAGTGAATTTACTGAATAATCACACATTTTAATTTTGTTGTTTTATTACATTGCACCATCACAGTTAAGGTCATATTTGCAATGTTTAGCTGACTATTGGTGCAGGATCGATTGGTGTTTGTGACAAACGTCTGGGTAGAAACACCATCACACTGCACGTAACCAGGGAGATATCCCCACATGAAAGTTCTCGTCCCGACTTGGACTTGAATGCAGGTGGTGAGGAGCTGTGATTTTAAAATAGAGATTTGAACCTGCAACCTTTTATAAAATGGGACAGAGACAAGCTTATGCTATGGTAGTTACTTGCTAACTACCATTACAAGAACATTTTTATTGATAGAAAATTTAGGAACTTTACCAACAATTTATTTGTCATTTTGTGAAGCAGACTATACAGACTATTACTTGTGTGCCATTTTAATGTTGCCATATAATAACTATGACTATGTATTACTTGTACGTTAATTTAGCATGATATTGGTGAAATAAATATTGATATAGTTGCTTAACTCGCTTACAGTAAGGACAGTTATTACTATGTCAGCACAGTATACATGGTATAATGGGACTAGTACTTCACACCTGTGAATCACAGTGAATGCAGCAATATGTCTTGCTTTCTATGGTCACACTCCTTTCTGCATGACTGAAATTGTAAGTTGGAAATAATAAATTATTCAAACAGTCAACAAATCAGATTGTATGACCCTTATCTTGCTGTGTGTTTATATAATCTGCTATCAACAAAATGCATAGATCATGAGACATATTGTTGTGTCTTAACAGCAAGAAGTGAAGATCCTTTTCAAACATCTCCTACAGAGAGCTGGCTGATTTGGATCTACACTATAAGCTGAAGCATGATCAATTATTGTTCAGCAGGCTGTAAGTTAACTGTTATCTGAGATTTCAACATAGATACATTTTGCTGAATTATTCACTTGATGTACCTCTGTTCACCTTATCATGCTGCGATGTCTTTGCTATTTTCGAATACTACAAGCAAATTTATCTTGACCTTTTGGTAGAGGTTCAGAAGCACAAGGTGAAGATTTTGATGAGCTAACTTATTGCACGATCCAGCCGGTCTGGATCTACACATTTTGTCTATGTGTTATCATTCTTAGCAGACTGATAGCTAACACTAGGGAAATATCCATACTTAATTTTTGTGAATATAAAAACAGCTTAATTTATACATGTGTAAATTTTAAAAACAAATGAAGAGTGTATGTGGTGTTTATTATCTTTTTTGCAAGCAGAATTTCAACATCCTGTGTAAAATCAGGCATTCTGTGATTATATACACACTGTATCAGGCCACTGGATTGTTGTGATTAGGGATCGTGTGTGTTTTTCTCCTCCTTGCAAACTTTAAATACAGGTGGCTATTTGTCTGGCGCAATATTTAATACAATCTTTTGTACAAATAAAACATACGGCATGTTTATTCTGATTTTCAAATATTGAATACTTTTCATTTCAAAACATGGCCCTTCTTTCACACTGCTATCGCCATTGTAAAGAAAGGAAGAAAATGTACAGCAAATTGGATAAAAAGCACACATCTTCGAAGTGGTAAATGCAATGGTTGAGTAGATGTTTGCACACATTGCATTCTGTGTCATTAGATGAGGATTTGTCGTGCTTTGACTGTTTACGCAGTCTGTAAATGTAAGCCCTGAGTAAGCAGACAAATAGGGTAATGTCTGACAAGGTTATAACTAGTGAAACATAGCTTGGATCTGGGCTGGACAGTTTGTGTTTAGATGTAAATATATGCGTGTGAGGAAAAAATATATATCAGGTACACATCTCAACATTGGCTGTTCAGGTAAATCCATCTCTTTATTAATTGTCCTGTCTATCTTTCAGTTTGTTTGTCTTCCAATCACTGATTTCTTGTCTATTTGTCTTGCTTTATCCACCTGTTCTTCTTTTTGCCCTTCCATCAAATTGTTTTTTCTGTCTGTCAGTCTTCCCAAATGTTCTCCTGCCCTTCCATCTTCTGTCTCCCTGCCTTTTAAAAGAAGATTTCTGCATGCTTCAGGTTAAACTTTACATTGCATCTCTTATTCTAGTAATTAACACTTTGAAAGATTTGTAAGGGTATTTTTTAAAAAAAGTCCCATTTATTATGGGAGGAGCTGAACTGTGTAAATATCTATTGCATTTTACCTTCAGTTATTGTACTCCTGACAGTGACACCTCCAGAGAAGTGTCTGTGCGGGTGTGATCTCGCTCCTCGTGTCATTGCTGCCATTGTCCCGCGTCAGTCATGCGCTACTGACGAGCAATAAGGTCTTATTGACACTATCACCCCTGTGACTGTTAGAGTTCTCCCCCTTTGTCTCTCTTCCATAAGAAGTGCTCTGCAGTATTGATACTTCTATTATACTTGTATTGTTAGTCTAGACCCCTCTGTTTGAAACTTGAGATCAGACAAATTTCCTGACTATGATCTCAGCAAATGAAATTCCTTCACTGAACAAGTTATGTAGACTCTTGAAAAGTATCACTTCGTCTTATCTTGTTATGGTTAAATGTTGGAATAACTTGTGATTGAATGTATTTCTGTGGTCGATAACATGATTATTTGTGAATGATTTAATGAGATTTTGAAATTCAGTTACCTAATATGATGCGAGGATATACCTGTATTTGCTTGTGTTAGTTGGTGAATCTTAATAGTAATAAAGATATGTACTCTGAATATTTATGGACTTTCGTTCAATTTTGGATTATTTTAATAAGTGAAAATGATAAAGTGGAGGTAGTGGTATATTCTTCAGTTATTTATCATAAAAATAAAAACATTTTTTACAAGTTTGCCTGAAGAGAGTACATTAGAAATCACTATTACATTTTGAAGACAGTTTGGCAAGATTTCTATAAGTTAAAAAAGTATATACCCTTGCATAGCAAAGAAGTGTAGCTTTTAATTGTTAAAAGTGTCTGTAATCTTTAAGATCAATTATTCTAAAAAGAGAAAGGTTCACTACAGAGGACGTTGACTGTAGATTGCAGCTAGAAGTTGATTTTACAATTTTCAAAGTTTGCTTCCTGAAATTTACCATATAAAAATGATGATAACAAATTAATGTACAGTGCAGCATTTGTGTCTCCAATGGATAACAGAACCTCAAACAGGTTACATAAATATATTTTGTGGACCTCATACTAACACCAAGAATGTATATTATATACTACATATGTACTCTAGTTGTCAAAAGGTTGTGCTCTCCACACCATATCTTACCCTGTTTTTACTGTCTGTTTTCAGTGGTGGTAACAGGCGCCATTCTGCCCAGGCAGGAAGTTCATCTGCTGTGTCCACGCCCCGTGACAACACACCTACCACCTCAGAGACTGACACAACAACACCCTCGGATGCTGCTGCCGCCGCCGCTGCTGCTGCTGCTGCTGCCAGGACATCTCTGAAGGGATGGGCAACGGAACATGACCTCTCATCTTCAAGGCAACCTGTTATCATGTCTGGAAAACATGGAACAGTTGCCTCCTCCAGACACATGCCACTGACTCCTGCAAAATCAACATCAAATCTTAACCACCATGACAGAGACAGACAAAAATCCTCTGATGGTTATGGTGCTCGCTCACCTCTGAGCCTATCAACAGCAAAATCCACGACAGACATTGCAGACAATGTTGGCTATGAGAACATAACATCGCCTACAAGTCCCAAAAGCCCATCATGGTACTCGCAAAAGTTTGGCAATCGTGCATCAGTGTTTGATTTCTCATCAGCTCCTCCTCCAAGAAGAACTGCTGGTAGTCCAAGACATTCATATGCTAGTGGTAGTCCAAGAAACTCTTACTCTGGTGGCAGTCCCAGAAATTCCTATGCAAGCGGTAGTCCAAGGAATTCATTTTCTAGCTATTCATCAGGGTACCCTTCTACAACAGTTACAGGATTTTCTCCCATGTCAGTGCCCACAAGTTCTGTGCTGAGTCACAGTTCAAGTATGGAGAACTCCTCACAGAGATCTTCCACAAACTATGTTCCAAATTCTAAATTAACTGGTGCAAATGTGAACAGCTATGATGACACACCAAATAAACCCTTGAACAAGAACTATGATCGAAGGTCTCTGCCTCCTCATATGCCACAGATACCTCATTTTCGACAAGATTCAAACAAGGAGAGTATTCCTAGTGCTGGAAATAAAACAGACACTCATAAAATGTTGACAAGTATGCCTGTGACACGAGAAGAAGAGGAGTTGGATAAAGAACTAAGTGACTTGAGGTTAAAGCCCCCAAATCACCTTGACCTACAACCTATGTGTTCACCACCTGCACCACCAGTCAGGGATATATCTAGCCTTAAGTATGTGACAATGCGTCAGAACCATGAGAAGTTCCCCTCATGGCCAGTGGCAACTGCACAGTCCCCTCAAACCTTGGGTGCTGGAGTCCAGGGGGCACCTGTGTCTGAGAAAAGTGTGGATAAGGGTTCAGACAGTGACAAGAAAGGTTCAGACAGTGATAAAAGTGACAAAACTGAGGTGCAAAAAACTCGAACTGGTAACAAAGCCAGCCCAAATGGTGATAGAAAAAGTTTTGAAGATTCAAAACAAAATCGTAATCAAAGTGATCCAGGGTTTAAACAAAAGCCAAAGAAAACATTTTATACCACCAGGAAAGCCCCTCCTCCTAAGACTGTGCCTGATTATGAGAACATTAAATCAGAGGAGGAGAGGTTTGAGGATTTCTGTAACAAGTCTAAGCCTGGCTACCCTCCTCCCAAGTTTGATCCAGATGGTCATAACTATGGTGATGAAAAATACAGCATTCCTTCCCCACCAGAACGAGACATGCCCAACCTTGACGAGAAAACACTAGTCCAGAAGATTGCTGAGGTTATTTCACCCTCAAATGTATACCAGTCTAGACCCTCATACCATGCAATGGACCAGTCAAGATCACATGGCATGGACACCCATGCTAGTCCCACTGGGATCGCAAAGATTCAAGGGTCTTACTTCCAACAGGCTCTTCAGTCTTCAAGCCATTCACGACTTCCTTTCCCTCAAACTAAGTCTACGATGGATTCTGGAACCAGTCCTCTATCAAGTCCAAGTGAAGAGAAAAACAAACCGAGTTTCAGATCTCTTACCCCAAATACTAAAAGAGAATCAATGTTATCACCTACTGACAAATCAAGAGGATTGATAATTAGACAAATGCCATATTATAACACAAGTACACAAACTGATGACAATTTAGGTATCCAGCCTAAAAGTGATAAGGATGGAATAGAGAATCAGTCTGTTTTGGGGATGATGTCGCAGTCTTCATCATCGTCAGTGTACCATCCATCTGATGTTTCTTCCCAGAGTTCTGGTATTGGCAGCATGAGTCTAGATCAACACAGTGCCCCTATGCTACGGAAGTTATCAGAAGAATTTTATCGTCATGGAAAACTTGCTGGAAGTGTTTCTGGAAGTGAAAAACGCATGTCTTCGTCATCGACGTATGAAGAATTGAAAAGTCCGAGATCTGAATCTTCTCAGTATGGTGGGATGAGAGGAGCAGAATCTTTTAACAGTGTGGTGATTCATGTACATGAAAATGCTGGACCTTTCGGCAGTGATGACTTTGGCTCAAGCCCCAGTCTAAACTCCCATTTGTATGAGAGTGACACTGACCCATACAAATCTCGCCGTAGCATTGACTCTGCCATGCTGCTGAACAAAGTGTCAGTGTCTGGTAGCATGAGCATGCCGCCACGAAATCTGCAGGATGCCCGTTTTACATCAGAGAGCAATCTGTCACCAAGCAGCTATAGTTGGGGTAACCATGGAAACAGCCAGAGTCTGATGCAGCTTAACCGACCAGGTTCCTCAACAGGGGAGTATAACCAGCATGTTTCTGCCATGTTTGCTCACTCTTCCTCAACCTCCTCCTCAAGACCTAGTGGGTCAATGGAAGCTCGCTCATCAGGGTCTGGTAGCAGAATCAGCTCTGACTCTTCTGGACCAGGAACAGCCAAATCTCGAACAGATTCTGACAGTGTGTTCTTTGACAAGTCTTCACCTGGTCCAGGATCAATAGTGCCAAGTGATAACCAGGGGCTGGGTGTAGGGTTAGGCCGAAAGGAGAGTATGAAGTTAGCTTATGGAACATATGATGAACACCATTATGCAACTCCATATGCACATCAGAGAAATAACAGTGAAGTGTTGTCAACTGGTGCACCAGACACAAGCAATGGCCATAGTAGGTCTCAGTCCTTGAATGACTATCTTCCTATGCATTATAATCAGACACCAGTAGATGTGAATGCTCTAGATCAGATAAAGGAAGAAGGGTCAGAAATTCGTTGGCAAGAAGCTGTGAAAAAGTCTCGTTCTTTGTCTCGAGATGGGGGCAATGCTGATTACGCTAACATGATGGTGAGTCAAGGTGAGGTTATATGGAAAGGAAGTGACTCTGATAAGTCTGACACTGAGGTTAAGAAAGTGAAGGAATCAAAGTCAGGAATGCGTAGGACAGTGTCCGAACAAATCCGACCTCAGAAACATAGGAGTCAGCGGGGTAAATTTGATATAAGTGCCAGTGCTAGTACTAAGGACTATAATTCAAGTGGAGAGTCTTCAAAGGGAAATAAATCTGAGAGTGAGACTTCTGTGAAGTCAGTGTCACAGCATTTGTCAGATTCAGATCTGAAACGTGTGCAACAGAAAGCTGTGCTAGACTTTGTTGAGAGAAAGACAAAGGGGTCGGACAGTTCTGATCCGCATAGTCCAAATCTACCCGAGTCCCCACAAGAGTTGGTGCCAGGGGAGACAACTGTGATAAATCCACCAAGCTCACCTCTGGATAGTATTACAAAACGGTATAACTATACAAAAGCACAGAGGGCCGAAAGCCTTCGCAGGACTATGTCTTCAAATTCTTCTAAAGATTCTGCAACAGATTACATGGATATGCGTCGGTCAGAGCAGCGTAATTATCAGACAGAATGGAGTAGGCTTCGTTCCATGGATGGCATGGCACCAAAGCGCCCACTGTCCATAGGGTCAGATATAAGTGGAATAGAGGCATATGGATCAGGACACGGTGATGCAAATGTGAACCATACTCGGAGTGCAAGTGAGACCAGTGTTAAACAGGTATGATATATTCAGATTCCAAACTATTCTGAATTTCAGTTTATGCAAAATTAACTTCTCATTATTTCTCAATAATTTAATTTCTTTGTGAGCAAGTATTTAATAATGAATATAAAGTAGTTAGTTAGAAATCATAATATCAGACCCCTGAGCCGTCTTCAGTACACTGTACTCTACCAGGTTCCGTATCAGATCCTTGAGCCATCTCCAGTACACTGTGCTCTACCAGGTTCCATATCAGACCCTTAAGCCGTCTCCAGTACACTGTACTCTACCAGGTTCCATATCAGATCCATGAGCCATCTCCAGTACACTGTGCTCTACCAGGTTCTATATCAGACCCTTGAGCCATCTCCAGTACACTGTACTCTACCAGGTTCCATATCAGATCCTTGAGCCATCTCCAGTACACTGTGCTCTACAGGATCCATATCAGACCCTAAAGCTGTCTCCAGTATACTGTGCTCTACTAGGTTCCATATCAGACCCATGAGCCATCTCCAGTACACTGTGCTCTACCAGGTTCCATATCAGACCCATGAGCCATCTCCAGTACACTGTGCTCTACTAGGTTCCATATCAGACCCATGAGCCATCTTCAGTACACTGTGCTCTACCAGGTTCCATATCAGACCCATGAGCCATCTCCAGTACACTGTGCTCTACCAGGTTCCATATCAGACCCTTGAGCTGTCTCCTGTACACTGTGCTCTGAAGGTTCCATATCAGATCCTAAAGCTGTCTCCAGTATACTGTGCTCTACTAGGTTCCATATCAGACCCATGAGCCATCTCCAGTACAGTGTGCTCTACCAGGTTCCTTGTCAGACCCATGAGCCATCTCCAGTACACTGTGCTCTACCAGGTTCCATATCAGACCCTTGCGCTGTCTCCTGTACACTGTGCTCTGAAGGTTCCATATCAGATCCTAAAGCTGTCTCCAGTATACTGTGTTCTACTAGGTTCCATATCAGACCCATGAGCCATCTCCAGTACACTGTGCTCTACCAGGTTCCATATCAGACCCTTGAGCTGTCTCCTGTACACTGTGCTCTGAAGGTTCCATATCAGATCCTAAAGCTGTCTCCAGTATACTGTGCTCTACTAGGTTCCATTTCAGACCCTTGAGCCATCTCCAGTACACTGTGCTCTACCAGGTTCTATATCAGACCCTTGAGCCATCTCCAGTACACTGTGCTCTACCAGGTTCCATATCAGACCCTTGAGCTGTCTCCTGTACACTGTGCTCTACCAGGTTCCATATCAGATCCATGAGCCATCTCCAGTACACTGTGCTCTACCAGGTTCCATATCAGACCCTTGAGCTGTCTCCTGTACACTGTGCTCTGAAGGTTCCATATCAGATCCTAAAGCTGTCTCCTGTACACTGTGCTCTACTAGGTTCCATTTCAGACCCTTGAGCCATCTCCAGTACACTGTGCTCTACTAGGTTCCATATCAGACCCATGAGCCATCTCCAGTACACTGTGCTCTACCAGGTTCCATATCAGACCCTTGAGCTGTCTCCTGTACACTGTGCTCTGAAGGTTCCATATCAGATCCTAAAGCTGTCTCCAGTACACTGTGCTCTACTAGGTTCCATATCAGATCCTTGAGCCATCTCCAGTACACTGTGCTCTAACAGGTTCCATATCAGACCCTTGAGCCATCTCCAGTACACTGTACTCTACCAGGTTCCATCTCAGTAACCATTATTTTGCTACTTTTGGTAATTACCATTGCAAAATTTCAATTATTTGTAACAATTTCATAATGTAGGTAACACCATTTATTTAGAAAACATAGCCGCAGATAATGTTTATCCTAATCTCATAGCTCCCTTAGGGAGCTGGCTGATCTAAATCTATTTGCCTAAACCTGTACTATTTGCCTAAACCTGTACAATTTGTGCATAGCTTTGTAAGATTTAATATTATAGTGGTTTATAATATTTTCATTATGCTGATGTTTTAACCATATTTGTGTGCAACTGAAAGAAGTTCCACATGCAGCTGACTCACATTGAACAATGTATCATTCTTGAGTGATATTGGTAATACAGCCATTTTGTGCAAATTAAATATTAACTGATTACATTTTATGAAAATCTGTTCACAGTTCAACAACTACTGCTGCTCAGTAGAGCATATAAAGTGCTAGAGCAAGGGGGTTGATGGGAATTTTGTCCAATTGTTAAACATATAAATTATCTATCTTTATTTGATATACATTTATATTTTGGCTAATAATTGTTCTATTTTTATGTAAAGAGTTTTAAGGAAAAAAAATATAAGGAAGGAAAACTGCATTATACTTGTGTTTATTAGCTTGTGAATGAAAATTAGACTATTTATTTTTTTAAAGTTGAAACAAGTTAAGGGGCTGTTTGTGTAAATTTTGCTGATGTAAGATCCATTGCAAGCTATGTTGATATCTAACCTGTCTTTTGTTCTAAACTTTTCAGCCTATTCCTGTCAGTGACAATGATGCACCACCAGGGTAAGTCAAGTTTCCACATTATTTTTTTATCCTCAAGGGAGCTAACACTAAATGTACCCACAGATTGCTCATACTGAGCTGTGTAAGAGTTGTCTCTCTTGATAATGTGTTGTGTCAACACTTCAAAATGGGCAATCATGATATGGTGAAAGAAAAATCGAGGAGCTTGTTTTTTTTTACCCTAATTATCATAGCCAAATAAGTCTATCCATAATTGGTTTGGTAAAAATATTTCAATCAGCTGTTAATTAAACTGTACATAAGGTCTGAAATGACTTGAATATGTTTGAGATTATTAGGGCTCATGGTTGTTCAGTTCTATCCATAATTTTGATGGTCTGTTGTTGCTGTTTTAACAAAGTTACTTTTCTTACATAATTTTAAAGGTTTTGTTTCTGCACTTACAGCATGACCATTTAGATAGTTCAAGATTGCTGTTCTTATTGTAAAAACGATAAAAAACATATTTCTTTTTCCTTATATCTGTTATCATTAAATACCATTTTGTTTAATGCAAATGTCATTTAATATTTGCACCTGTAATGTTGGTTTTAAGTTTACAAAAGGCTCAAGATCAGTGCATGATTGCTTGGTCTATTTATGTGTTAACATACAAGGTATAGTAGGAGAGGTATCTGTCTAAATTATTGTGTAAGTTACATAGGTCAGTTATAATCCTATATTAGGCATGTTTTGAAGAAGATTTCCTCCTAAATAGGATCTCGCATACAGTTTTCATACTTTTGTCTCTGTTGTGGGTGACAAACATTGAAATACCAAATACCTTCGCCTTCAAAACATGTTTATTTGCTCATCTGTGTCTGCCATTTGTATATTTACTATGACAAAGTTTTGTATAAGATTGATGAAAACATGTTTGTTTGATTAACCCTGTTAAGTACAGAGTATACAAGATTGGACGATTTACTAAAACCATGTTTATTTGCTCAGCGACATTGTGTACTAGTGGTGTATGGGAGAAAAAGGAAGTAAGGCATGTTACACCCTTTACAAGCTCAATGTTTAAATAACTGATAGTCGTAGAAAGTTGCAAAAGATATTTGCTGATTACTAGAGACTTAGCTGCATCAATATCAGATCGTAGTCTGACAGCTTTCATCAGGGGAATACTGATCTGATTCTATGTATGTTGCTAAAAGCAGATCAGCTGGTGCATAGCAGGTTAGCTGATGTCAAGATTTAAGCTTTCTGTTAAACATGGGAATGGTCTGTGTACAAAACATACAGCAAGAAGTGAAATAAACAAAATGGCACAAAATGCACCTTTTTTGATTACTGTTGGGTTTAAGATTTGCACCCCCCCCCCCTCCTCTTTGTGGCTTTCTTCATCATGTTATTTTTATTTTTGTCTACCTGTATTTTGCTCTGATTCAGTCTGTCTTTTTGATTCTCTTTTCATTTTATGTATATATAGTAATTGTCACTTCATTTGCTCTGTTCTAGTGTATATAAATTTGTTGGTATGTGTGACCAAATTATCAAATGTATTGGCAAATCTGCTCAATCACTCTTCAGTTAGTGGCTCCAGTTTATAAGTCATAAATATTGCAGACGACTTCACAATAAAACCTAATATTGGTACAATGACTACCAAGTTACTGTCTTAGTAGGAGCCTATATTTGGGCAACTCAGTATTCAGATATAAATAAGTTGGCACCAAATTGTCAATATATTAAAACTATTTTGAAATGATCTCAAGAGGTTTGAGAACCTGATGGTACAATAAGCAACCAATTAGAGAGAGACTTGTTTTGTTGACTGAGCGGGTCACAGGTCTGTCCGTATGTTGACCTAACATCAATATTTGACCATCCACTCTGTCTCTTCTGTGTCTCAAATCTCCGTCCACTTTCATTTTACAATTTAACATACCCCCAGCAACCAGCTACAACCATTGTGTGGTCAAACTTTGATCTCTCAACAAACATTTACAATGATTGTCCAATTTATGATAAACCTGCATCTTTGTTCATTGTTAAGGCAGGTATGCAGTAATAACTTACGGGCCATTGATTTCCCCTAAAACTAAGACTCTTTTTCACACACAATATGTATTCCCAGACAGAATTCTGATTTGTTTTTTGATCCCTGTAGTCCATATCATGCTGCATTTGTTAATTAACAATACACACTCACATTTTTTTCTAACAACCTTTTGCTAAAGTACAAGACATAATGCTAAAGATTGCAGTGAATAGTGCAGATCCTAATCAGCTATCTCCCAGGATGAGCTGGCTGATCAGGAGCTACACTTTTTACCTTATCCTGGTGAATTTGTGCTAAGCAGCAGGCTATGAGTTTAGTTAAAGCACATTTGCAGTCTACCCATACAATTATACACAGATTCCTACCCACTTCCTGTGGGAATAAAAATATTTTCACTTCATTTAAAATGATTTTAAAACTTTCACAATGGTCAATGTTCATATTTCACACAACATTGCTTTATTACTTAAGTGAAACCAGGAGAGGCTTTTTAATGTTATTATGCCCTTTTATGGTCATAATAAAAGTTCCTTGTACATTTCATCAAAGTTTGTTTATCACAGGATGTGTTTATGCAGGTATGATTGACTAACAAATGGATGGTCATTAGTTCTGCATACACAGTTCAGCTCTTCCAGTTTGTTCCGTCTGTGGCTTTATAGGTCATGAGTCAGCTTTCTACCATACAGTTCACTTTTGTGTCTTTGTGTTCTGGTTTGATTTACTTTGCACAAATAACATATCTGTTTGTATTTTTAGTCTTTTTTAGTCTTCTTTTGGCTGCAAGATCATCTAGGACAGCCATGGACATGCTGTAAGGTCAATGATAATGCCTCACAGCTACAGTCGTTTTACGTATAGTTTATATTACACTGTAATGTCCAATTTTACATCTCTTCATTAAAATATAGATACCACAAAAGAAAAAAAAAGATGTCTACATTTCTGAGGCTGAGTCATGTCAGTAGAAAACACATCTCCAGAGCGATCACATTAATTACATGGGGAAATGTAATTGATGCTGTCACAATATAATTTCGTCTTGAATGAAGTAAAGATATGTAACCTGATCAACTGTCAGATAGACATTGTGTCTTTACTGATAGTGGGTAGTGTGTGTCAGATATATTATTGTCAAAAAAAATGTCATCTGCGGAAAGAGTTTACTGTGCTGAATAACCAACACAATGATACCATGGTCCATGCTGAGATGGTAGGACAGCATCCAACCCTTGAGTCCATGGGTCAGAGGTTTGATCCTTTGTAGAAATGTAATTCTGCTCACTTCAAAGCAACATATGGCAGACTTCTCGTTTTATCACAACATTTCTATTAGAAAAAAATATTTAAGAACCTTTTTCTTGTGTCTTTCCTCTTGCTTTCGACAGATAATCCTATTCTGTAAAGGCGTTGAATTTTTATCTGTAATAATGCCAACTGGCTTAAGGCTGTAACAGTGGGATGGAATTTGGTTAATTTCTCACCTTTTTGTTAGTTCTTTATAGCTTCCTGTCTACAAATATTATTGCATGAATGGCTTAAGTGTAAATATCTAAAGCTATATTTAGCATAAGAAAATTAAGAATTTTGTATGTTGTTTTAAGTTACATGGGGCTGGTATAAGTTGGGTTAATGAAAGAATGTATGCTGTTTGTTTGGTTTTCCATTGCCCAGGTTATTTCATGCCATCATGGCCTCACTTTGTTTGAAATGTCCTATGATTTGAAGTTGTTCTAAGAAAAGATGAGATAATCATATCATCGGTTTGGAGTCAGCATGAACTTGCTTAAACCTAAATACGATAACAAGTAACTTATAACAATAATAACAGAATCACAAATCACATCAGTTATAGGCACACATGTTATAAAATACAAAAAAATCCCAACATAAATAAAGATAACTACAACTTTTAATAAGGAAATTTAAAATTTTAAACAAATGAAAGAAATAATAAGTAAAAAATGAAAATGAAAACAACAACAATGAGCAAGTTAGAATAATGAAACAAGATAACTTATATCTAAGTTAAACTGTACATGGATTATCCTTTTGCTCTTTGTTGTACTTTATTTTAGTTTCTCAGTGTTACATTTACTTCAGAAGTGCCACATTATAGGGACATCCTTAAAACTAGAATGCAAAACATTTATATATCAAAATCTTTCCTTCTGTATTTAAAGTTAACACAATCTTGCCTAAACATAAATTTGTCTAGCAGTCATTTTATACAAACAGTAGAAACATGAGCATCAAAATTTAGTTCAGTCACTTCTATTTTAATGTTTAAGCAGTCAGAAAACAATATTTAAAGGCTTAATTTTGAAACAATATCAGCAACTACAACAACTAAAGTGTCTGTAACATATGGATGATTTTGAATACCTGTCAACAACTGCTTCCAGGGAAATTCCATGACCTTCTGACCTGTTTAGTCTTGGTCACATGACATTGGGTGAATTGTTAAACTGACCTTCTCACTTCTGCTGCAAGGAATATATTAAGTCAGATATTTTTGCCAAGTCATGTCAGATCAATGACCATATTAACATAAATGCAGATTCCTCTCTCCCCACCCACAACTTGATCTTTTAGTGACTCAGATTGTTTATAATCCAATCTCAGAGTATTAGCATAATCCTAAATAGATATAGTAAGGTTAAAGAGCTATGTTGGTTTTAGAATTTGTTCTAGTATTCCCATACTAAACTGGATTCACATCTAATAATGTTTAGCAAGATTTTTAGTAAAACAATTATATTGTTTTTGTTGTTAAGGTATCTACAATTGATGCATGACATTAACTGTGAGACTAAGATACAAAAACAGCAGATCTTTATAATAAATCACAGCCAGGGCCATTGCATCTGGAGTTAGGCTTATTGCATGAAGCAGATATTTAGCAGGGTTAAGAGTTAATGTATAACTGCATGTGAACATTCTTTACTGCAAATGTTTGGGGCGGAAACCAGGAATCCTTCCAATGTTTCATCATCATTATCAGCTATTTGGCTGTTAAAATGACTGATCTGGGTCATTTAGGAGCATTTTCTTGAGAAAGGTAATTGTTGTTGACAGTAACTGAAACCTTCTCAAAGAATTGCTCTTCTGTGTTGGAGATTGAAAATGATGTACGCAGAAACCTTGTGACTAATCTAATCAGTTTGTTCTGCCTGATGAAGGATCATGCCTTAAGAGTATATTTAGATAATCATTAAAATTCAATTATTGGTTAAGAATGGAAAAAGAGCTGTATTTTTATACACAATTACTGGCACATTAAACTTTCCATTTACCATTATTTAAGTTCACTTGATAATTTCTTCAGAAAGTTATTAGTAGATAAATTAGAACTGCAAAATATGTTGTTTTTTTTAATGAAATTATTAATTTATTTTGCTTATTTCTTCAAATTACATTAGTAGAATCCATATTATTTGTAAATTACTGGTTTCTATAATATGCGTACAGCTTTTGGCATGCTATCACATAGACATATACTACCAGTATGTCTACTTCAGGAAAGCATTGGAAATATAAATGTGCTTTATTAACCCCAAAACATTACAATAACCATTATTTTAATTTACAGACATTCACACAAAATATTTAATTATTTAATCAAATTACAAAAGTTTTTTTGTAACTGAAATCTTTTTTGGAGATAATTTAATATAGACTCCATGCTGTTGATTGGCCAGTTTATTGTTTGCAAGAGGCAGCTGTAGGCTGTTGAGATCATCTGGTGCCAGGAGCCTGGTTTCACTCAGATGCATGGTTTGTACCCTTTCTCTGCTGCACCTGGTCATAACCGATTCTAACTTCTAAATTGTTCACAAACAAGTTTATGCATAGGTAACATTACTGTCTTATATTGACTTAATAGCAAATAGTGTAGATTCAGATCAGACAGTTCTCACCTGTTTGCCCAAGTGTGATCAAGTCAGTGTTTAGCAGGTTGAGGATTAAAATTCTCCTTGCATTGTTCGACTGAACTGCTGTCAGTCTGCTTCTGCTGCTATTGTGGGTGAGATCCACTTGGATTAGGATTATAGCTGGATCAACAGGGATTAGCAGCCTCTGAAACAGGATATTGTAACACTGTCAGGTAACTAGCTGATGCTGTGGTTATTCACCCTTCTAATACAGTTAAATAAGTAAATTATCTGCATTTAAAACATATAAATAAAAGTTTATACAGTGGGCTTTTCTTAAACTTAGTGTGTAAGGAACAAGGCTTGGTTACAAAAATTTCTTTTGATCAAAAGTTTGGTTTAATAACCTGTTGTTTTTACTGGTACACAAATTTCTATTTTTAAATGCAAATTCATTTTCTGACAAACATGTATTGGATTGGTACTGTTATAGTTTTGTGATCACTCAAATTTGTATATTTTCTGAGTGGCATTCTTTTCTAGGTCATCATCACCTTTTTAGTCTCAATATTTATGTTTCTGTTGCCATGGCTGATGATTAACAATATAAAGGCATGTTTTATGGGAGAAGGGATCCGGTCTAATATTTTGTGTTAGTGTTTATGTATCTCTGGTTACTTATTGCTGCATCTTTTATGGGTGTCATACAATGTTATAGACTTATGCGGGGTATGATCACTTCACATAGTCAAGTTTATGGTGATTTTATACCTACATGTACCATTACTATACAATATTGGGATAACAGGATCTACACTCCTGAGCAAACACAAAAAAGATAGTAGGAGATTTCCTTTTTCATCAGTCTCTTTTGTTAAAGCACTGTTAATATGGCAATTAAAGTCAAGTGTTTACACCAGGTACATGTATATATGGAAATCACAACAAGACCTTAACTATTGATGCACCTTAAAGAACCCACAAAAAAAAAAAAAAAGTAAAAAAAAACTAAACAAAAAATATACAAGCCTGTCATCAGGTACCAAATGTGTTGATTGGTTCTATTATTGCAGTATTGCTGTGCTGGATTGTTCTACTGGACAATCAGCTATCTGGCCATATGTTGGAATGGATGATGGGTTTAGTGGTCAGATCTGGTATTTCTGAAGGGACTGGCAATATATTTACAGCAGCTATAATTTATTGCTCTCACTTCCTGTCAGGGTTCCACCAACAGTCCAGAAGGCACAACTGTCTGGAAACTCTCAGTCCTTAAAACTTGGCTTGATCAGGCTTAGGTAAATTGTGTAGATCTAGATCAGTTAGCTTCCCCTCATAATATTTTATTTTTTTGTCAATATTTTGTCTGTATAATGAATGTTGTTGTATTTGACACCCAAGGCAGCGAATTGAAATTATACAAATTTTTGTAATAGCATAACAGGGATTGCCGCACTGTATGTATTGTTTTACGCTTTGATGTCCTGACAAACCAACAAACCTAAACTCTGTAACATCTTAGTGATGGGACAATCTGAGTATACACCTGATTCAAATATCTTGCCTGGAATGACAGTTTATGATGAAGTCAGCCCAGTGAAATAGGGCAAGAGGTCATACACTGATATACTGAGGTGTGAAATTAATGTAAATTTCTTAAATCAACAACTGTCCTCTAGCTGGCAGGTATGTAGTTTGTCCTACCTTCCTAAATAAGGATCAGTTTGATTGGTCGAGACCACAAGGAGTATTCATCTTTCAACACCGTTACGAAAAAGCCAAGAAAAAAATCTGTCTCAATTGGGACATCTAGAGTTCACTTAACAGAGGAATTTAATCGGTCGCCACTTTTGCCTTGTTTGGAAAATAGATCAAGCTTGCAGAAGTCTTTATAAAGTTATGGACAAGTGAATTTTGACAAGTGTTGTTGTTGCGCTATGTAAATAACAAGTGACAGGGTGAAAGGTATGAATATAAAAGTTGACAGTAGGATGGAGGAGGGTTTACATGGGACATACAGTGAAGCAGAACTATTTGACGACAAAACACAATATAGAAACAGTCTATGTTTGGATCTTGGAGTTTTCAGTTAGTGGTTGATGGTATTTAGATGGTGCATATGGAATTGATCCAAAGGATTTGTGTGTGTGTGTCTTAATTCATGGCTTTCGAAGCCACATATTCTGTTTGCATTTTGTATGACATTATGTTGTCTTTTGTCACGAAAATGCAAGGTTCTGTAAAAAAGTGCTTGCAAAATGAGAAGTTGACTTTTTATTGGATCGCATGATTGTAGTTTTTGTGTATTTAAGGACAGGATGTGCTCAAGGCAATGTTCTTCAAGTAAAGTTTCTTAACATACTGCATCTTTTGTATAGTTTTATTATTCAAGTATGCTAATGTAAAAAATTCTTTCATCGGTCATTCTCCCCTGGCATATCTTTGTCATTTTTTTGTCAGGCATAAAGGTGTAATTTTCACACACCTGTGATGACACTTGTATGTTTTTTTATAACTGAAAGATGTCAAATTATGACGGCTAGTGAACAGTTGGAGAATGTCTTACACCAGTACCCCTAAGTTCCGGTGATATTTTGCTGTTTGGCTCATTTTAAATAGACACAGTAAAATTTTAAATTATGAAAGTCCTGGAGTGAACAGTAAGTTTTAAAGACATAGCGAGTAAAACATGCTGATTCAATGGGAACCTTTTTTCAGACATGAAATAAACAAAAATTAACAATTTGTTCAAGTGCCCTAAGAAGATAATAGTAAATCAGCGGTTTGAAAAAGAACTGTGTTTATGTAAGGTACATGTAGTGGATGAATAAGACAAACTTTGTGCTAGTTAAGGATTAAGTCTAATTATCATTCAAAACAGTGGATAAAAACAAAATTGTGCCCTTTGACCCCAGTATGGAGTCTGGGTACATTCGGATGGATTACGGGCGGGGCCCACGTAGCCCTACTTACAGCGGAGGGTATGTCATGCCCAACCCACCTGTGCGCAAGTCTCGCAGCTTCTCTGTTGGCAGTTACCATCATCCATACAGGTGAGGTCAAAGAATACTGTAGATCATTACAGGTCACTTTAGGTCACTTGTTGTCATGGAGGGTCACTAGACATTCCTCAAGGTCACTAAGGGTCATTAAGGTCACAAATGGGTTTTCTGGTTACTGTTTCACTGATTAGATGTTTTTTGTATCTAAAAGCTTGCTGTGTGTCACTGTTTCTACCTAGACAATCCTTTGGGCCCATTTAATAAAAGCTAGAAGTTTTTGTATGGCCCTTGCTGTAGCTTTCCCCGTCATATAAATAAACTTTTAATGCATGATATCTGAAACAGTCAATGCTGCGTAAATTAGTGATTTGCCCATCATTATCAGATTTAAAAGAAAAAAATCTCAGAAAGATTTTAACTCAGAAGTTTAAAAAAGAAATTGTCAAGACCACGCAAAACTTGCTTATTGTGCAATAATTGCATTAAATGTGGTCAGGTTATATGACTGAAATGTATGCAATAAAACTTGTTCTGAATGACAGGAGCTATAAATGACTGCAGCTGAATAAATCAGTGACACACAACCATTATGAAGAAGAGGTGTCGAGGAGCAGGTTGAACAATCTTAATATTGACTGTTTTCATAGACAACCTTGATTTCTCAAGGGCTCCTGCAACTAGGGTCTTGTCATGGTATATGAACAAATATAACCACTGTTATTATATGTATAATGGCTTACAGTGTTTGGAATATGCTGAAGTTTCGGTCTACATTAAAGTGAAGAAATGGTCCATGTTTCTCCACAAAATCAGCATATTGCACATACCTCCTGTGGTTGTCAAGGTCAAAATGACATTTATTATGTGCTGTTTTTGTTTGCTTTAAATTTGAAAATATTTTTTGACCAGACTCCTTTAAAATGGTGTACAAAGTAGACATGCATCTTACAGTCTTGACCATCAAGAAGAAAAGTTTGAGAAGATTCTTAATGTACAATATTAGTTTACAACACAGTCAGGTCTTAACTGAAGTCTTAGCAGTTTCATTGACAGAATTCTTGACAATGCCTTGTATGCTTAAACATTAACAAGAAAGGCTTAGTATTCTATGTCTTGCCTATGTCTGTATTTGTTTGTTTCCAGTTCTGAAACTTTTGTCACATTAAAAAATACAATGTTTAATTTTTTGGCAGAACCTGTTGTCTGTAGGTTATGTTGACTATGAAGTATTGGTGTTCTTTTTCTTGCATATGCCTTTTCCTGTTTGTTATAATTCCTTAAGCATGGCTTTGACCATTCTACAATCTCAGTGTCCTTTTCCTGCTGATATCTTACAAATACTGAATGTACTTTGTTTAGGTATTTAAGAATTCTTTACTGTCATACTATGACACTTACTGACAGGAAGTGAGACAGTTACGTCAGGATGTGATCTTCCGTTTGATGGGGCAATAACCAATGCAACCTCATCCAACCTCACACTCACCTCTCTAATGAGACACAATTGTCACATCCCAAGGAGGTGGATTGCCCTTATCAAAGTGTTTCCTGGTTACCAGGTTATTTCACATACTTATACTGAGTACCTTGATTAATTTGACTTTAAATATGTTACATTTACTTATGTTTTAAAAAAAAAAATCTCAAGGATTTTTTTTATTTGACAAGATTATGTTTTGGTACTCATTAAGTAGGCCAAGAGATTTATTTATAAGGTTTGATATTTAATATTGCATATTTAAATATTCTAAACATGATGTTGATTTCTGTTATTTTAAGGTTAAGGACATTCTGTTTTATTTTTAGGAGAATATACTGACACCATACATTACCTGTAATATGACAATATTTATGCCAAGTGTTTGCACACTGTTCATACCTAACTCTGCATAACTTAATCAAACATTGGACAATAATGTCTGACCAGGATCTTCTATTGCAGTTAAGTCCCTTGCAATATATCCAGACACCTTTGCATGTTGATGTGAGGAGATGAAGATTAGTCTAGGTTTTAACAAATTGTTGCCTGATAAGGGTTAACATGCCCATTAGTCCACATCTCCAACACCCAATTTTTGTAAAATGTATTCTGTATATTGTAATGTTAATGTTGTTACTATCGCGAGACAGTAAGAAACATATTAGTAAAGATAATGCTTCTTCAGGGGTTTCAGCAAACTTTGACAGAGTATGTCAAAGGCAGACTTTTTAGTGATACATTTTTATGATTCGATGCCATGTCTACCATTAGGCTTGAGTTATAAGTTGTGAAATATTAAGGAATGCTCAGACATTTCAGTCTTTTTAAGGTTTCAAAGTTTTAGCCAACAGTCATTGGTTTGAGTTGGGAATAAGTAGTTTACAATTTTGTGATGTTTTATATTGTACTAATTTTTTTGGTCAACAGGTTACCCTGGCATATTTTTCAGTGATGCGTTTGGGTCATAAATCATAAAAATGCTTAGAATGGATTCAATGAAATGTTCTTGAAGACACTTAAATAATAAAGATAAAAATTAAAAATTTAGCAACACAATGCTTCTATCTTGTATGTACAGTAAGAAGTCTGCAAACTGGTTCAGATCGTGGTTTCACCTTCCGCGTGTTGGTCTCTGTTTGGTTTGGCAAGAGGTCCAGAAGCCTGGAAACTGTAGAATCTGTTAAAATGTGTACATTAAGATATTTAGGTTTCAATAATCACTGAAAAGCTGCCTGAAGAGCTACTGAGGATTGGGGGTTGGTGGGGTGGTATGAGCATAATTGGGAGCACCTGTCTCCCTTCATCAGCCTAACTGGTGCTAATTGGTTGTGTAAACAGATGACCTGAAACAGGGGCCTCGTGACTCTGATTGAAAGAATCTGTGGCAAGCCGTAACAACATTGAAACATTGTTGCAGCTTTTACAGAATCATAGTTAGCTTAAAATATATATAATCTTGCCTTCAATGTAATAGTATGATAGGAACTTGTTATATATGTTATGTTAAAGCATGTTATGATGCATTCATGGTGGTTGCATGCTACTAACTTGTAACTTAATTCATTCAATGTTGTTGTTTTAAAATAGAGAGTGTGCAATAAATTCGCTCTACACAACAACACTAATCATTGCTTTGTGACACAATGTTTTTATTGTGTTGTTTGTATTCTTTTTTAAAAGAACCCTTCTTTGGGACATTAAAGTTTTGACTGATGAAAAGAAAGGTCCCACGACTAACAGTTAATTCTAACAGTCATGCAAGAAGGATCTACTTTATTTCATTTTTCTTTTTATGAAACTTTCTCATGACATCCATTGTCTTACAATAGACTGCTGGCATTGAGCTCCATTTCCTATACAAACAGACCATCTCTAAAACCTGACTCCCTCATTAAGTGGGTTAAATATGCTGGATTATATATCGCCCTGCACTGTTCATGAGTTGTTTAACCCTGTTTTAATAACTCAGACTAAATTGTCAGCTATTTGCATACATAATACGACATCGTTACAGAGAATTAGGAGGAACTAGTGAAGATCCTGATCAAACAGCTCTTAATGGAATGGTTGATCTCAATCTACACTGTTTGTATAAGCTGATCAATTTGTGCTTAGCAGGCTAAGAGTTGATGATTGACCAAGGTTTCTGCACGGAATGACTAAGCTCAGCTGGACGGTTGTATGTAAATAGGTCAACAAGAGAAGAGTCATGTACAATGTAAACACGGACCATTGAATCAGTGTATCAGGAATGTGCCCTCAGCACCACAACACCCTCCATCCACAGGATAATGTCACCATCACTGACAGCAACAATTAAATCTCGACCCCCCACCCTCCCCGTCCTCCCCTACATGTCTCCTCTGTCATAGCAACTTCAAGGTTCATCTCCGACACAGCTGGTGAATCATGTAAAATACTATAGGATATTCAATGTTTATTTGTTTGTAATGAATATAAAATGTAAAATTATTTGCATAGATATTTGATTTCTGAGCCAAAAAGACAATAATCTTAAACCTAGATTCTGACCACTTTGCAGCGTCTAGATAGGTGTATGGTGAAACAAAGATACCATCATTGTTTTTTGGATGTAAAATATTATTCACATATTGGCTTTATTACATATTTCTTTAATCATGAAGGCAGGACATTATTTGATATTGTAATAGCTTGACAATACATTATGTTTAGCATTTGATACTTTCAATAGAGCAAAACCCAGGCCATTGTGAAACACCTGTATCAATATGTATAATCCTGTCTTCATGATTGAAGAGTCCTTTTCTCTTGCACCATGTATGTATCTTGTATGAGAGACATTTGTTTCATAATACTACAATGTTGAAATACATGTCTACTGCTCTTAACATACTTTTTGACCCACTCAGACAAATGGATTAGGACGTAGTGATCACAAATTTAGGACAAGACCTTATCCAATTTTGTATGGTGGTGTCGCTCATTTGGTACCAATGAGCTAGTTAGTTGAAAGTGAAGGGTTTGGTTGAGAATTATGAGTTATGTATGCATTTCTGAACAAATGTGCTCACATTATCAAAAAAAAATCATAAAATTTACTTATTTTATTGTATCCTCTTGAACTGAAAGATTCACACTTGATTTGGCAACCAGCCCTTTAAATAGAAAACAATAACATAGTACATTTTAATTTTCTGTTGTTATTATTTTTTGTCACATATTATTTTAAAGGTATCCTAAATAATTAAAGTGATTCTTCTTATGTCAGACTTGTCTCTTAATACATCTAGATTATAGATAACTCCTTCATATGAAAGAAGGTCCCTTTAGTCCAAGGTATGCTACTTCAAGTCTCTCTGCTGGACTCCAGGTGGAGCTGCTGTTCTGTATAAGCCGATGAGTTAATCCTTTTATCACCTTCCCGCTATGATAAATCCCAGAAAACCACAATAAGTCAGCAAATCTGTTTTAGTTCACATTCCATGTGTGAGCCTTTTGTTTTAAAAAAATTCCTTATTGTAGAATGTAAGTGCCAACTCTGGTTACTAAAGGCCCAGATGCTGCCCAAGTGGAGACTTGCCAATGTCTTAAATGATATTTTATGTAAAAAGGTTTCACAGCAGTGACAATAACACCATGTATGTGGTAAACAGAAATCTGTCTTGAAAATACCAGAAGGTTGTTAAGCCATAAAAACCAACATTGTTATAGCATGGCAGAACATTTGAGGCAGCACTATATCAGCACTACAATGCTGTCATGCTGTCATGCCCATATGGCTTGGTATTGCAATGATTCCCCTTAGCAGGACCGCAAACCCCACAAAACAAAAGCATGTTTGGACTGATGCCATCTTGATATCTTCTATCTACATGTATTTTGTTACAACAGGTGTGAACATATCTGCTGGATAATCATATGCTCAAAGGAATGTGTGTTTTTTTCCTTTATACTTTGATTAATTCTAATATCTTGCTTTTTATATACTCGGCATTAAAAGCATCCAGGCTTTACTTACACTGAACTACTTTCCTTATGGACTCTTTTAATAGGTTGGAATTTTTGTTTTGTTTGAATTTTGAATTAGCAGTTCTGTCACCCATGCAAATTATATGAAACTTGAGGCTGAATAGGTCTATTGTACCTGAAAGAAGTGACACTCAGGTATTGTGTAAGAGTAAACATTGCCAATTTATCACACTGGTGATTATAATGTTGGACTGTTTAGCTTACCCAATAGGTTGAGAGTGATTGATTTGATTCTCAAATTCATCCCACAATAAATTCAAGGTATTTAATTCTAAAATGGTTACACAGCTTGAGTGGTTTTACATTGTAAATAATTTACAGGTATGTTATACAAGTTTCAACATATGTTAGAATTTGCTACATTTTTGCATTTTTGATCAATGTATCACATGAACGTTGATACCCTGGTTAGGACTGGAACCAATGTGGTAAGGCTGGTAGAAAGTTTACAAGTCAAATATGTCCGCAACTCTTTTTTTTTCAAGGGATAAGACAATGCGGCAGTAAATGGATTAAAAATTCCTGCAAGTTGGGGTGTCACTATCACTGGCCCACAGGTTGGTGGACAGTTGAAGAGCCTTGACTTCCTGTGTGCTATGAGGGGATAAGATGGCATGACAATGTGTGAAGTGGTCTATACAGATAGCCCCTGTCACTGGGATATTTGACCTTCTCTAAAAGTTGATATGCACTTCTTACAGTAATCGGAACTGTGTTCAGCACTGAACCAATCAAAGGTCAAGATGTAACCACATATATGACATTAGCTCAACACCTCAGCCCCTCAAATGTCTTAGTAAAAACAAAATGAGTCTTAATTTTTAAACATTAAGCATAAATTCTAAAAGAGAATAAAATATTATTAATTAAACAATCTAACATCAAAAGTAATATGTTCCATCATTTGTCCCTTTGATAGACAAATTATTTAATTAACTTCAAGCCCTTGTAAATATCATGACTCAGTTAAACTTAGACATTTTAACAAATTTTAAATGTTACATTGTGTATACCCCCTTTAATACATTGAATGGCTTCACTTTAGGTCACATGACTGGTCATATATCAGTCTCAACACTTTGATTAGTCATCCCTCTTGGTCAGGATATTCAAGGACTTTATGAAGAACCCTCAGTTAGAGATTACTAGAGAACAGGTTTAATAAAAAATCTGAGCTTTCATTTCCCAGGTAAACATCACCTAGGGATGTTTATTAAAGCTCTGGCAACTTGAATCCAGAACACACAGAGAGATTCTGGCCATAGCCTATTGATTAATCTCACAAAACAGCAAGTTTTAAGTGCCACAGGAAAATGAGATAGTTAAATGAGAGTAAAGGGATCATAATTTTTTAAGTGTGTTAAATTGGAAGTAAAAGCACCAAAGCATTTGCTTTGATCAAAAACACTTGTTCTGAAATGAAAAAAAAATCTTGTCAGTTGGAAGTAAAAACATTGAAGCATTTACTTTGATAAAAAAAACAGTTGTCCAGAAATATATATATAAAGTAGCATAAAGCAATTGAATATTGAGGCATATATGTTCAAATGTATTCCTTTTATATACCATAGGCCCTTCTTTTCAAAGAATGGTGAAGAGGGATTAAGAGTTATCCATGTTTATATGTGCATACAGGGTAATGGTACAACTTGCAATTACTAAACATATTGAAGAAGCAGACAACAAAGATACCTCAGCCTCTCATCATGGGGGTTCAAGTCCTGGTCAGGGCGAGAACTTTCATGTGGGGAGGTTTTCCAGCTAACCTGCAGTGCGCTGGTGGTTCTAGCAAGACATAAGGCTGGGGTATTTCTCCACCAATAATTTGCTGGATGTCGCCAATATGACCATTACTGTGTCGGGGCGATGTAATTAAAAACAAAACACAAAAACAACAAAAAGCAACAAAGTACAAAAAACACAGTACTAAGACTACTTTAACAAACTAATCTGTTTTAAAAGACAAGAAATAATAACAGACATCCAAATATTATATGATAAAGTTTATGTAACTAGTAGTACTGACAGTGTTAGAGTCTTCCAATCATTTCCTTGCTTTAAGCTTCTTTTCTTTTCTTTACACATCCGTGATCTTTCTTTTTATATTGTTTCTGATCCAGCTTCGACAAGTTTTCCTAATTTTTAACAAGGGAGACAATAATTCTTTCCTTAACAATGGACTGCATTTCTGTTAGAGTGCTGTCCCTTGTGAAGCAGAAGATCAATGGCCCAGGTATGTGAGGAATGCTGCAATCAATACTAACAATTAGAGGGCCCTGTCATTTAGACTCTCAGGTGGTATATCCACGACAGATGCAGCTGGCATGAAGCCCGCAGTCTCAACCACCCCCACTTCACCTGACGCCATGGAAAATGATATTGTATTAAACTTTCATAAAGTGAGATAGTGAGATAAAATGAACAACAACACAGCAGTACACAGTTGACCTGATCCTGAAGGCAGCTGGCTCCACTGTGAGGATTAGGGTCTCTTTTTCTCTTGTTGGTGGCTCATTTTCACTCTTGTGTTGAGTACCGTATATAGCGGGTGTAACTGTGGCATAGATTCTAAAGTGTTGTTTATATCTATAGTTTATTTTTGCATTTCAATTGGACCTTCTTTCTAGTGTAATATTTGATGTTATAACTTATAAGATGAGGTGACAAAAAATTTTGACAGTAAAATGTTCTTTAAAGTGACCATATTGACTATTTGGGGCAGTGTTAATAAATAAGATGTGTAAGATTGTTGTTATTTAAGCTTATTTAAGTTAATAGGATTTTTAAGGAATCAATTTCAGGAGTCCAAGGTAAAATAGATGTTGTGTCTTTCTTACTAAAGCTTTAGTTTATGTCTTCCTTTTTATGTTTAATTGAGGAATAAAGCTCAGTTTAAAGTAAGAGAATGAAAAGACAAAGTATACTCAATATTTCATTGTGAAAAAAAATACATTGAGTATTTATCAATATATTTTAATAATAAATACTTACTTGTGTTTTGCTGGCAATTTTCTATATGAACTTAAATAATCAACTAAAATTGTCAGAAACAAGATCATCATCCATTTTGAGCACACTTCCCCATAATGGTGAAAGCCAAATATTTCCAGAAAACGTCCAAATTCAATCCGAGTTTGCATGGAAAATAAAACTATTTTGACCCAGAAGTCTAAATAAAAATGGGAATTTATATATGAATAGATATGCTTTTCTCAATATTATTTTATGATAATTTCAATTGTAAATGTGTTTATAACTTTAAGTTATATTTAGCAAATTACAGTCAGTTAGCTATTGTCAAACAATTAGTTTTAAATTAGGTATCCTACATAAAGTGATTACCATTGTTTTTATAAAGTAGCCATTCAGCTGATCTTTTTCATTTAAGTTCAAAATTAAAAGTCAACATTGTAACAAAAAATGGCTTAATTGATATTCCCCTATCAAGTTAATTGTTTCAACTGTCATTTTTAATGATATATTGGATATTGATCAGAGAGAAACCAGCCAATTTATCAACTGATAATGTCATAGAACCATATGGTGTTGTCCCAGGAAAGATAAACAGCCTTATCATTGTTACATAAGTACAAGCATATACCTCTTCTGTAGCGAGAACAGTAGTAGCAGCATCATCATTATTACAACCACCACCACTATAACCATAATCATTACCAGCATCTACACAACCCTCACAATCATCACCACCATCATCACCATTCATCAATAATTGTAAAATTGTATCATAAGTTTACAATTCCTTAGGATGACTTCTTAGTGTCAAAGCACTGAAACTACCAAAGTAAATATACATAAATTCATCTTACATCCTGACCATATGTTAAATGTCTGTACCGTCCGAAGGACTCTGTCCTGGGTGGGATGACCGCAATCTCCTGACCAGTGGTCAGTATGATACGTTACAAATGTAGGATTAACTCTTCATTGATGAAGGAACATTTGTCAGACGGGCTGGCATTTGGCATTCAAGGGTGTGACTTAACAGGTGGTCAAAATGAGTCAAAAATGTGCTGTGTTTCCTAGACAATTTAATCATTGTGACAGGAGGAAATGGTGAAATGAATATTTTATATAATGTTGAAATTCCTGATTAGCTGGTAGTCTCTATGAATTAACATTGTATTATAGATAAAAGGCAAGAGGTTTTACGTGGAGTGTCATCAGTGGAATTTTTGGGTCAAAGCTGATATATATCCTCTCATATTCAAAGAGATTTAAAGGAAAGAATAATATATAAGTCTTGTTCCTATTGCTTCTTTTATTAAAATGACATATTTGGCTGATTTATTGTCAAATGAAACAAGTTTGTACCAAAATATTTATATAGTTATTGTTGACAATGGTTTTGCTTTTAAGTTGAATTTGTTATTTTCAATTTGTAATTTTATGCTTGAGATTAACAGTGTCTTTTGTTCATAACAAAGGATGTTTGAGTAAATGTGAATTTTATTGCTGTAGTATTAAAAACTATTAAAATATATTTATTCTCTATGCTATAAGAATTCAAACCCTCTGATATTTTCCTTAACCAACAATTTTAACCATTTTTTTTCTTATTTTCACTTTACTGTCCGTAATCCTTCATTGTTGCTAAGCTGAGAGAGATGGGCTCAAGCATTTTGACCAGTTATTGAACTGACCAGTACTGTATGACCCATGTCTATCATGTCCCACGTATTGACCACCACATTGCTGGGTCACATTCCATCCAACGTTGCCTGGCAATAAAGAATGCCAGGGACACTTTGCTTTTCAAAGCTTCATTTCACATCATCTTGTTTTTTCTTTCATGCTGTTAGTACATGAATAAAAAATCATTTTACAAACACAAAAAATACATTCTTTCCAGTTTTATTGTGCCTGTTTTTCAACTAAAATTTATTTTTAATTTCTAAGTTTTGCACAGAAATACAGCACAGTTCTATTTTTAAATGATGCTAAGCATTTGAATTTGTTAATTTGTTTTTCAAATAACAGTATTTGCAATAGGGGATCTTAATAATGCAACAGTAGTTATATAACTTCTGGTATGTGTGTACCCAAGCTCCGTTTTCATCAAAGCCAACTTCTAACATTGTAACAGAAGTGTTACTTTTTACTGTATTGTTTTTCTGTCTCATTTCTGTTTATTGGGGCAAATATGGTGGGCTTTCAGACAGTCATAATTTAATATAATAATAATTCTTTATGGACATTTTTCATCAAAGCTACATCAGAGAGCAGAAAGCTCTCTTAAATTATAAAGTGGGGATGGAATTTGATTGACTAGGAGTTATAAATGATCATCCCCATCTGTCCAATTTTGTTAAATGGCGTCCATACTTGGGCATCTCCATAGCAACCCTTTATGACCTTTGACCCTGCCTGCACTAGGCTACCCAGCACTAAATGTTGTCAAACCTGTTAATATATTGATCTTTTTATAGTGACTTCTGTCAGCTTCTAATGGTGGCCTTGTGTTCAGGACTCTGGCCCTTCACCTGCTATGTTCATTAATAAACTGTAATTATTCTTAGCTCATTGTATAAAAAATACAAGCAAAGGATACAAGACATACGGCCAGAGACTTGTTGGCAAGTATCTCAGTCCTGATTGGACTTCTGACTGTCTGATCTGAATCAAAACTGTTGGTGGTGACCTGATCAGTTTATGTTAAGCAGGTTTGGCGCTATCTCTCTCTGACTCAAGGGATGTATGGATATTGATGAAGTTCCCAGAATGAAGGTTTCTCATTCAAGATACAAAATCATTAGTGCTTAATAAAGCTGGTGATAAGGGGATTTGTTTCTGTTGGCCTCACAGCTAGATTGGACAGTATAGATGGTCTTAGCTCATGGTCCAGCAACAAGAAGGTAGGCTTTGTTTTAACTCAAGCGTGTTAAACACAACTTAATCAGGCAGAGGCAAATAGTGTAGAACAAGATATGTCAGCTTGGAGCTGCATAATTTGCTGCTGAATCTCCACAATGTGAATAGTTTTGTTTGCTTGAATTTGTTAACCAAAAAATTTATTCAAAGAAGCTTGATATGGGTTAAAAGTTAACTAATTGTTAAAATTGGTGACATGTATGTATTGATGAGGACTGAGGGTACACAATGTTGTAGTATTGCAAATAATCTCTCTTAACTGTTTAATGACAAGAAAATGTTTCTGTGGTGTTTATGGAAGCATGGAAGTGGTTTGCTTTGCATATGATTCTTTGTTAAAGAAAATGCATATTTATTAAGTCTGAGTTATGAATGGCATCAGCTCTCCTAAAGTTTTAGGCATTTTATAGCAAACATTCATGACTAAAATTTGTCGTAAAATAATTAGAGTTTGGGGTGAAGAAGTTTATGTGGGAAGGTCTTCCATCTGACTTGTGGTGTGCTGGTGGTTCTTCCCTGACATTTGTCTGGGTTCTTCTGCCACCAAATAGTTAGACATTGCTTTAATGATCATAATTGATCATGTCGATGTATTTCAAAAACAATGCAAAATAATTAGAAGTGTAAAAGACCAAGTACATAAAATTATTTGACCTGTTTAGGTAACTATTTCTTATAACTGTTGCACATAAACTTTGTTGCCTGTTTTCCTTTTTGTATGGATATATATATTTAAACAACAACAATTGTTCAATCCACTTATTAAACTAGAAGAAAATATATGTACCATTCACTTATATGACAGATGAATTATATGTTGTGTTGAAATTGGAGACATTGGGGTAAAATGTTGCTTCATCATTTAACCATTGATATTCTCTATTTTCTCCTCAAATGTTGATTTTATCTGTTTATCTTTACTCGGGTTAATTACATTCCTTTCAGAGGTGAGCTCCCATCTGCACATTTCAGTAAAAAAATGTACAGTGTAGCCATCTTTTTGTTAACATTGAGCCGGTTATTTCACATTTTATGGTAAAAAATGTGGCAGTCCTTTGTGTGTCTTTAGTCCTTCATTGCACAAGGTGTATCCACTTGGGTTTAAAGAGATCCTATTTCAATACATGGATAAAGACAACAGGCAAATGTAGGTTGTTACATTTAGTTATCGACGCAAGCCTGAAAGTATGGGGAAAATAGTAGAAGAATCACACTGCGTAAAAATTGTAAAAAATTGATTTGCATGTGCAAGTAAAAAGGACAATAAAATGTTAGCAAAAAATAAAAAAGTTATTTTATGAAATTATATACCTAGGTCCATTTTGAAATGGACTAGATTCTTTTGTAAATATTTTCAATGATTAATATATCTTGAGTTTGTTTTGGTTCAAAATGCGAAAAATTTCATGAAAAGTTTTGAAGTCAGTAACACAAGCTTGTATCTTTATACAATAACACTTAGGTGACCATGTTATTGTAAACTTGGCTTCATGCAACAAATACCAGTACAATATCATCATCTCAGTAAATGGTCAAATACACTGAATTGGTCTGTAACTGGCTTTACCTCTAAAATATTATTGATTGAAAGTTTAATAAATTGTAAACCTGTGCAGATAACAACTTGGAAAGAAGGTGTCCTATCTATTAAAAATTTAGGTCATCTTAAAAAGCAATGTCCTAATTGTGTTTGTTTTTCTGGTTTTGTTTGCTTTCCACACCCCACACTACATTATTTTGTATTGACTTACTGCCATCTATAATAATCTTTTGTATTTTTTTAACTATGGCCTTTTTGGTAACCATGACAATAGCTGTTATCTGATGACCTTCAATTTGCATTGTTTACAATGGAAAATGTCAACTTTTTCACAGGATTTCAGTCCACAAAAACTTAACTCTTACCAGCTAAACATGAATTGGCCAGGCACAGGCAAATAGTGGAGATCCAGATTGGATAGCTTGGAGCTGACTGGTCAGGATCTAACTAATTTGCTAAGTCTTTATCATTTTCTAACTGCATCAAGTTGCAAACAGGTAACAAATAAAATGGTACTTTGATATTTTCTGAAACCATTTATAACAACCATGTTTTGCCATTTTAGAACTTGGGCTTGCCTTAAAAAGTAAGTTGCCATTGATTGGGCTCCATTTGTTTTGGTGAGGTCATATGCTGAATGCAACACATCTGCCTTTACTTATACTGAGATTTAACAGTTCAATGTAGTGTGGTGTTTTGTCCCATTGTAATCTTAGGACATATATTTGCAATGTGGTCTGACTGTATGTTTACTGAATGGATTAGGACAACATTGTGCCCTGGGGGGTCTTTATTTCTTGGCCTAAATGTTTACACTATAAGGGACATAGTCTTCTGTGTATCATGGCTTCCCTTTGACACTAAAATGTTCAAATACTGTCTCTGATGTAAGTCAATCAGGGGTAATTAACAAAGGTGTATTTGCTTCTTTGTCCTAGAAGTATTGCAATATCCGTCTCTATTGACCATGTTTTTAAAAACGTCAATGAATGGAAAAGTATTTTTGTTTGTATCTTTAAAACCAAAACCATATTATTTTGTGAAATAGTGAAAAGTGATTATGCTTTATGCTATAGTCTAATAAAATGAACATTTAAAAAGTGAATTGTATCCAAAAAGAGTGATAACCTTGTATTGACACAGTCTGAACTATGAGATTATGATGTAAGGCTATCTAATTCAGCTCAAGGAAAGTGTGTTGTGTCATAACTGAATTATGAATATGCCAGTTTATTCTTAAAATATTTCCAATTATAACAAATAGAATAAAATCTTATGTTAACTGGTAAGTTGTATTTTATGTTTGATTGATGGTAAGTTGTATTATAATTATGTTTAATTGAACATAATCTTACCACAACCATTTGTGTTGTGATAACAAAAAGATAAACAAAGATAATCTTCTCTATTATTGTCATCTATTATATGCTAGATCCTAATTACCATTGTAATCCAATATTAGTTTCCTATCACATTAAATTATCACAAATCATTACACAAATGTTAAGATTCTTCTGATAAGGGGGGTAACACCTACATTGCTTTAGGGTTTCTGGATACTTTTTGCTGGCATATGTTGTTTCAGGTAGGGTCAATAAAAGGTTGGAGTTTGTACAGGACATAATTGCTGGCCACTCGACCACTGGTGTGGCCAAAGGAATGTGACGATCAGGTGTGAAGAAATGATGTGACAATAAGAACAAAGTGGCCTAATATTACATCAGAAGGGGGTGTTCAGTCGTTCCGGGCTACTTCATGTATAATGGTGCTAAAATAGTCAGAAATGATTGTGGGTTGTTGTCGGTTTTAAGTATAATAAAAGCTATTGCAGAATGGTCAAGAGTGATTTTGGACACTTTTAAGTGATTGTTGAAGAGGAGATCTGGACAGACTGTTGACCAACTGGATCAGTTACTACTAGTCTTTAGAGTTTTTTGTAATGTTGTGAGGATCATTTTTTTCTAAATGGTGACTCAATCTTACTTTTGAAGTCTGGGTTTTTGTTTCAATTTATATATATTGTGCTGGGATATATTTTCTGGAAAGACAGTTAATTTTCAGTAATGAACATTCTTCCCAATCACAGGTTCTTCAACTGTAAAACGTTATAGATTTCGTGGATGGATTATTGTGAATAAGACCAGTTACGATTTTAACTGCACAGCAACAAGCGATGTGTTTAATAATTAGTTGGGAGGTCTATTAAGCTTTTTGGCCACTGTGGTAAGAATTTTTTTCATTAAGAGCTTACCTGAGAGCTGTAGACAATAGTTTACACAAGAAAATCATTGATGCAGAACATAAACTGCATCCACTTTATATTTTAAATAATAAAATATGTCATATGAAGCTCAGTGATGAACATCTGATTAGTAATTTGACTTAAAGTGAGCTTATAATATATTCAAACTTGAAACAATTCATTTATTTATGACATTATGTTGTGATTTTTGTATTGTTCATTGTACACTGTCTTTAATTCAGTATCTTAAACATGGCATTGAAAAATGTATTTAAACTTTTATCCAACCCATTTAAAGAATATTGAACAAATAACAATCTTAATATATTATATAATTATATTTACGTTTTTTAAGCTGAAAATCTTTTTTATAATCAATGATAATCATGTGATTTCCATGAAAAATAGCTAGTCAAAAATAAATCTTAGACTAACAAATTTTAAAAGAACAGAAGGCTTTAATTAAGACATACTCAATGTAACTACAAAGCAGTCATTGTTTCATAATATCCTCAAAAGTTTGCTGTATGTTGTAGATTTTTAACTTCCGCTGTTAATAGTACAGCAACAATTTTTACTGCAAAATTGACAAAACCATCATTTGTGTTGTAATATCTTGGAAAGTTAGCTTGTCTTCATTTTAATTGCTGTATTTTTACTACCCCCAAATTAACTGCAGTCTATGCAATAAATAGCAAGTGTTTTTTTGTGTAATTTTTTAAGGAAACTCAGCCATTGATGTTTAATGATCATTTTAGCTTCTTTTCTGCTATGCACAAATGAATAAAAATGGCAAAAATTGCAGATTCAGATCTGCCTAGTTTCTACTGGGAGTCATGTGATCTGGATCTGCACTATTTGGTGCCAGCTCTCCAGCATCACATCCATTTACAGTTGTATTGTTAGCATTTTTTATGAAGTCTTTTATGAGTTATTGTGGAAGGAGGCAGATTGTGGCTTATTCAATCAATGTATGTTGGAGATGATGAGGAATTATCCGGCCATACTTGATCTTTATGTAACATTACCATTGTATGTTTGATATACTTTTGATACATGGAGCGTGACTGTAACTTGAATTGTATGTAACCCACATTTTCAATGGCTGGGTTTCATTTGACACCACAGCAGTGATTTTATCAAGGGCTGTAAATTAAGATGGGCCACATGTAGGTCTGATGTCAGCTTTTACAGATTACTCATAAAGGCATGTTCTATTTTCATCAATTACTGCAGCATTATCACCACACTCTGTCACACCAAGCCATTGGTCTCTTTTGCTCTGAGCCATAACCTGTCCATGCACTGTAATTATTAGACAGAGTTAATATATTAATCATTTAACTGTTTGACGTAAATGGTTCAAAATTAATGTGTGCAAATATTGAAATGCCCATTATCATGTCATCATTTTCTTATTTATAATCTGCCATTTTTGTTTACTTTGGCCACAATCTTTAAGTTCTCGTTCCATTGCAAATCATGACATCGTCATTGGTGTGCCCTTTGAAAATGTTATATAATGAAACTTCATTCTTTGTAATATAACTTTGATAATTCTGTGTAAGATTATATTGTGGACTGCAAAAGAAAATGGTATGTTGAGATGTCATTTCTGAAGTCTTCAAATAGATACAATTTCCAGTGACATTGAGTGTGCATTCAGCAATAAATGTCATAGGTTTGGTTTTCATTTCACAGACCAAAGCAGTGTGTGCACTTTAACTGATGAAAAAAAAACAACTAAATGAACATGTTCAGTCTGGGCTTTTTTTGCTTGAATATAAAATAAAAACATCAATGATAGTAATTTAAAGTAATGTTCTTTAATTATACTAATATCACATATAGTTGAGAGACAACATGTCTTCAAAATGCTATCTTGTAGGTGAGGTTGACTATGTCTTTAAAAGATGTATTCTAGCTGAAACTCTGATGCTGTTGTTTGACATTTTGCATCTATATATAACTAGTAGTTGAAGAAGCATAAACTATCAGAATGGATGATTTTATGATGATATTGTTGTTTTTCTAAAAGAAAGAATAGAACTTTCTTCTTTCATCCATCATAGGTCAGTCCTCGATAATTAAACAACAATAATTTTTATATTATTAAATCACATTCTAAAGAAGAATGATCAGATGAAGAGACGTTTTCTCTCACTCCTTCATTGATCAGGTGATGTGTGAAGACTGACAGACCATTGATCAGCTCCAGGTGCTCATTTGACATGTCATGTGAGAGTGAAAGCTCTCCTGATTGGTTGATTAGTGATTGTTTAATTGGATAATTAATTGAGTACCTGGGAGGTGTGTATTGCCTTCTGAGCTTTGAACAATTTAATGATGTTTTGTTAAATACTAATAAAATCATCCTAATTGTTAAGATTTTGAACAGTATAAAGGTAAATTAAAATGTGAAACGTTATTGAAATTTGAAAAGACATCACCAAGGTCATGTTCAGTTTATCATTATAATTACCACACCCACCACTACATCCATCATTACTGTTGACTTTCAAAAACAATACTTTCATATAAATTGATTAACTAATCCATAAATAGTAGAAATACATCCAACCTCGTACCAGATATGAAAATAATGAAATGCTAAGTTTATTTTCAGTAATGAATGTTATTCTCTTGGGCTAGGATGTTGACATTAAGGAGTGTTCTGTTTCCACCCCTTAGGGTCCAAACCCTGGGGTAAGGTTAGAGGTCATTAAAGTGTGATGTGTATCACTGTGGTTAGTTGAAGTCATGACAAGCACGACCACATCAATTTCATGTGGACCATCATCAACATTACTAATTTAGCACAGTGAAAATGTGTGGTGTCATTGATTATGGATATGTTTGGATATAAATATAGATACACGCAATGATTGGATTTTGGCCTGAATTTGTATGGAGGAAGATATTATGATTGCTGCATTAGGGCAAGTTTGTTGTAAATGTAAAGGTAATCTAACTTTAAATATGTTCAGTCAGATGATACATGTGAAATTGTTAAAATATAAAACTTGTAATTCTACAACAGATATCCATGTAAGATCTTTATAATTATATACCATGTATCCCATAATTTTCAAATGCTCATTATGACATTTTAAATAAGTACAAATAGTTTTTTTTTCATGTAACTTTTAAGCATTGCAGAAATACAATGAGGGTATGCTATGAAATGTTCATGTTAGAAGTTTTGAACATGATGTTAGAGGTGTGTAGTACACAGACACACTCTGTTATATAATGTATCAAACAGGGACTCTAGCATGTAAGATGTTAGGAAGGCCAAACTTTAAGGTTTAAAAATAGCCAGTAGTAATACAGAAGCATAATTAAATAAACAACAGATTTAACACAAATTTATTGGAACAAACTTGCAGTTAGCAGAGGATTCTCTTGCATTCATGAATGTTATACTATTTTTTTTCTAGTAAAAAAACAACATTTACTAAACCTTAAAAAGGAACTATACTTTGTTATATACATATTTTGTATTCAATTTGCTATTATACAATTTTGTTCTTTTAAAAAATGTCCACTTTGATGAATTTAAATATGCCATATATTCTTAATATAGAAATAAAAATTGTGGGGGTTATCCATTATTTTCATTATCACAACCATTTCCTGAAACATGATGTACACTGAAATAATTACAAATTCTGCCATTGTTTATTTGGCCTGTGAACCTCAATAACCTCTTTGACTTAATGCAATGTAGCTCACTCATATGCACATTTTAACTGAATAATTTATCAATGATGTTGAGGTGTTAACCAAACAAATAAAAAAAAAATATAATTAAATACCCACATATGTGAATTTAAAAATGATGCTTACATTGTTTGGTCATAAAACCAGACTGATGTCAGAATTCTGTATGTTTCTTTGTTTTGAATATTCCTAAATGGTCAGTTTAAGGGTCCTATGTATAGATCAATTATAATACAAATACAGGGCACTTACCTGTGTGATAACACCTGTATAGTAGTAATTCACACCTGCACTGAAGGAGCAAAAGGTGCATGTCCTTTAATCTTTGATTGCCTTTGGCCAAACCCTCTCACCTAGAAATAACAACAGAACATGAACATACCTTAGACAACTGTACAGCTATTGTTTTGGGTGTAATCAAGGTAAAAACTGTCACATATTTGTGTTATAGGTGGAAAGGTATGATAAAAAGTAAAAGAAATGTGAAAGTTGTTAACACAATTGTGCCATATCCTGCACCTTTTGGTCCTGAGCCTGCCAAAAATACATGGTTCAATCATGATAGTTATTTTCTCCTAAAATCTAGTGGTAATAAATCTGAAAATTTTCAGATACCATATTTTTATTATCAGTTAGTCATAACTTTTGTAATTGAATATTGTGCACTTCTCATACAGCCATCTGTCTGTCTCTGTTTCTCAGTATGGTACTTTAAAGTGTAGATTAAACTCCAACAAGGGATTGAACTAGCTTCCTGTTGGGAGTTGTTGACGAATGCCATCAAAAGTGATTGTGGTACATTTTTCATGATCCATGACAAACCGAATAACTGATTATAACAAGGGCTAGATGATGTCATGGACAGGTTGATGGTTTTTGTGGTGGATCGGCCATCCATTGTTGTGATCATGTGACCATAATTGTGTCACAGCGTAAATGTTCAAGGTATGTCTGAAGTCAGCAGCGTATGAGCACTGTAGAGTGCAGTATAAGTGAATATTACTCTCTCCAGTTATTATGTGTGTCTGTCATAGATACAGGCTGGATTATCATAGCAGGATTGTAATATTATGCTTTGTTTGGTTATCCTTGCAGAATATCATACTGTAGTATTTGGTGACTTATTATAGCAGGATATAATACAATATAATACACTTTGTGTCTACTTATTATAAAGTTACCGGTATATGAAAATTTATGTATAACCTTCTAGGATCATGTTTTAAATATCTCTCTTGGATGATTTGAAAAATGTTGTTCATTATATTTTATGAGAAGTCAATGTAAGAAAGTGATAACAACATAAGTGTAAGTATAACTAACCTTGCTTTTTGGTTTAAAAGTATGTTTTTAGTATTTAACATTGCAAAATTGTAATGTAAAGTAGTTCTCCATAGTGTGTAAGGCCAGAAACATTGATGGCAGTTATGTTCTGGTTATAGTTCCAGTTATAGTTACAGTTGTACTAGTTATGGTTTGTCATGGTTTTTTTTATTCATTTACACACTACGCATATTTATTTACACACTACGCATATTTATTTACACTCTATGCACAAAGGCCTTTGTGTTACATTTAATCATTCACCTTAAATACACAGGTAATTCAGGGAAGAAAAATCTCTGATGAAGGAAAATTAATCTGGCTGTATTTTCTCACATATTTCTGATGGACATGAGGATAACATGAGGACAAGGGTGTATAAATTTGCTGTCAGGTCTGATTAAATTCTTCCTTATTGAGTAACTGATATCTTGATCCATCTTATCCCCTATTGTAGCAGGGTAGATGATGAGATAATATCAAGATATCTCTGATATCACCCTCCTTCCATCTTGGTGTGATGTCCACCAAGCTAGGATCAGGTTTTGGACCCAACATTCTTCTGTTGCCAAGTACCCCTAGAATGTTGCTTGTCTGTTTTTAGTTCTAATTACACTAATTGTACCAATAATGGGACAATGTCATATACATTCCCAGATAAGGATTTTCTAGAAAAGATGTAGACATGTTGTAATGTAAAATTATTTTTTTATTATGTTTGTCTTTAATGTTATTATTTTCAAACAACAATTAATCAGAAATATAAAATATACTAAGGAATAGATAGTGTTGCCTTCAAAATAATATCATGATTCAACTAACACATGATCTGTGATGTTACACCAAGTAATTCCAAAAATTATTGTTCTGAAACTGGGCTGACCAGTCATTGAACTAACATTTTATGTTGGCTTTGAATAGTCGTTATTAGTATAAAATTTGGGAGAGATTTTTAAAATATTTCTGTCTATTTGTTAAATTCTTGAGTCATGTGATAGGGTTGACCTCCAGCTAATTGAGGTATAAGGTCACTCTAATGAGTATGTGTATGAACACATTTCTGTACCCGGATTACTAATACAAGAGGTATTGGATCAAATTAGGTGTAATTGGCATTTAATTGTCGGAGGTGTAATTTGATGGAAAATCAGGATATTTTATATGTTTAAATGGACCACTTCATCTCAGTAGTTTTTCAGTATACATTTCAGAACATTGTGAAACATGAATCCCAACACACAATGGGTGTTAATCCATGTCTGAAAATAATCAGATCCTTACATTTGTTTGCATTAAATGCACTATCATAAAATGACAGAATATCTTGATGAATAAATTTGCATCTCCTTATCTTAGCTCTTTAGTCTTAACAAGTACTGTATAATGAATCACTAAATCATTAATAGAGGGAAATGGGTTGTGATTACTCGACAGTTATATGTCGGAGGGTTGACCAGCAGATGAACAGGATCTGCCTGGGAGCTTTAAAGGATTAACCCTTGTTAATAGAACCAACTTTCTTCAGCGCTTTGTTGTTTGTCAACAACTACATATAAATAATAAAGGTCATTTTATGTATTTGTCTAGAAGAGGTAATAGCAATCAGTGCAGTGCCTGGTCCTGATCTGTTCTGTTTGTCTAAGCCTGATCTGGTACGTAGCAGGTTAGGCAACTCTGGTTGAATGTTTACCGAGCCTTTGACAGTAAGCTGGGGACTTTTGTTTCAGGCTGGTATTGAATGACCAGATTAGCCCCAGATTGGATTTATGAGGATATTCGAGCTTCCACTAATACCAGTGACTCAGGGATTAGCTAAGTGACACTGAACCATATCCAACAAGATATTAACTACACTAGATCTGTCACTGTTGTTATTTTGTCTTGGTCACAGGGTAAATAAATGCTCCTTTAATGATGGTGTTTCATTAAAAAATGACACTAAGCCTTGTACACCAGGTAATTGTTTAGTGAACTTGACTTGTTGCTTCTTTGTTGTGGTCACAGGATAAATGTGCTATGTAGAATAATCATTTATTCAGTCTTGATTGTAATTTTTGTCTTAAGTACATGGTCATTAAAATAACTGCATATGTATGATCATTCAGTAATGTGTGTTGGATATGAACACAACTATACCTAGTGTTGTGGTAACTGTTCACTAATACGTCTGGATGTTATCCACTAACTATATTTTTGTCAAGTTCTTTTAGTTCCAAATTGGAGTATATTTCTATCATGCGAGTGACTGTCACTCGTATCAAGGGGTACTAGTAAGTTGCTTTTTCAATCCATGCTTGTTACAGTGATATCATTAATTGTTCTGTTTGTTATCTATTGTTATTAGTAGTAGTAGTAGTACTAGCAGAAGTAGTAGTTGTAGTGGTGGTGGTAGTAGCAGTACCAGTAGTTGTAGGAGCAGTAGTAGTAATAGAAATAGTAGAAGTAGTGGTAGTTGTAGTAGTAGGAGCAGTAGTAGTAATAGAAATAGTAGAAGAAGTAGTAGCAGAAGTAGTAGTAGTAGTAGTAGAAGTGGTAGTAGTTATGTAGGCCACACTTTTTTAAAACATAATAAAATCTAACAAAATGAATAGAGATAAAAACTACAAAATATCATTTTGGGTATCAAAATAATAACAATTCTGTTTGCTGGTTGACATGTGTACACTATTACGATTACTTCCTGTTACATAAGGAACTTCTCATACCATAACATATTCAAGACAGTTACAAATCTATGTAACATGTATCGCCTATTTAAAAGAAAACAAATATTTTCCCTCCAGACAGAGTGCCAGAAATTCTTGTAGTGATTAGAGGGAGTCCAATCTCTGTAAGAAGATTATGGTGATAAGCCAGTTTATGACTCGTACAGGTAGTGAAGTCCTCGACAAACTCTAAATATGGGGGAGAGGGGTTGGAAATTAGGTCTCTGAATCATTATTGTGGAATATATTAAGTCCCTGATTAGTCAATGTTCGAACTTTGAAACTCCACCATGTGAAAGTGAAGATTGTGTGGTATATTTTTTAGTCTTAATTTGGACATTTAACCTTAATTTACATGGATAATAATTATTTTTAGGTGAGTATTTGTTTCATTGTTGTGTTTGGTTAGATGTCACACTTTTAACTCTTTAAAACACATCCAGAGGTGTTCAGTGCCAGAAATTATGATCTCTTCAAGCAGAATCTGATATATTTTTGCTTTTATACTGATCACATGACAGCAGGCCATTTTCACCTAACATGACCATACAATGGTCACTTGACAATGACACATATATTTTCTTAAAAAAACACATCTTTTTTTTGGCAAAATGCCTTTTTTCAAAGGTTAACATAAAACAAATGGTGTTCTACATTTTTTCAAATGTGTATGGGCGCCACCATGTTAGAAAACATTGGCTCATATCATTTGATGTAAGGGAGCTATACTATAGCTTGATGATTTTTTAAAGGCTTTAATATGTCTCTCAGCTTGTGTGAGATTTTGGATTGAGCCTGCAACCTCTTTAACATGAGCGGCAGGCACTTGGGTTAATATTTGACTTCTTGATAAGGTTTGTGTGCAAGGAAAGTGAGAGGGGAGAAGACGGAAACTGACTGATATCAGAGGGTGTATTTGACATCTACTGACTCCAGTCTATGGACATATATGGTAGATAACATTTTATACAGAGGACATGTTTACATGTTCCCTGACCTGGTTTTGTCTTGGGAGCCTCAAGTCGTGACGCTTTCTGGACCAGTCAGCTTTTTGAACAGTCTCTCTGGACATGCTTAACTGTAGATTAGTAATGTGTCACTGATGATGATGTTTATGCAGTGATGTTGGAGTATGTTTGTTGCTGATGATAATGGTTTTGTTTGTTTGATATGATTTTGCAGATAGTTTAGTTAAACTTTTTAGTGTTGTTTCTTATATTGCATGTACTACTGGATGTGTATACTACTACAATTGAGGGTTTTGTCTGGTTCATGGCTGTTTCCAATTCTGATGTAACAATATTTTGGCTGTTGTTGTTGCTGCTGCTGCTATTGAAATTAACTATTGAATTGCTGATTTTGTGGATTATATTGACATATAGTTGTGTCATTTTTCCCCAGGATATACTTAAAATTCTTTGAAAGTTTGAAATCTGAGCATTGTGTTAAAAAAGTAACAAGGAAGAAGGTTGCCACAGTCTATATGTCTTTGTATATGATAATACCCTTGTTGACTGCTGTTAATAGGAGTCTACTTAAAATTTGTACTTTTTTAACAGATTCTTTCTTGACGTTTATTCAATTAACACATACTCGATCATGAACTGATTCAAGATTTTGAATTTATCATGTAATAATAATAGTTAGAGGTTATGTTAGAAGTATGGAAAACGTTCATTTTAAAAATGTCAAAGTATACATGTCTGTGACTAATACAGTGATACTTAAAACTGTGCATATGACTAATCTATTGATATTTAACTGGTTTTCTCTAAAAGAGTTGCCATTTCTGAAAGCTGTGTAAACACGCCTACACAACAATCTGCTTATGCTGAAAAGAGTATGGTCTATTTGTCATTTCTTCTTTCTCATACCTTTAAAGTATAACCTGGATTTTAATTATCCTAAGGAAATAGTTCCGTTCAACTGTTTGATGATGTGATGGGTTCATTATAGTACCAGAAAAAACCCACACTGTTTTACATGTTGTATATGATCTATTTCACTGGAAGGAATGCGGTTGATTGATATAGATTGCTTTAAATAACTTGGATCTATTGTATGTTTACAAGTACACTTTATTGTGAAGTGCAGACATTATGTGACATCAACTGGTTTCAGATAGTAGTCTGCCATTTGCAATATATCTGGGGGACTTGGGGAGTTGACATTAATGGTGGTGAAGTGTTCATATTGACATTCCACAACATATCATGAACATTGATTGATCAAATCTGAGTTGGAATGTTTATATACCCTACCTATCTACAAGGACCTATTCAGCTGAGCAATCAACTCTGTTAAGAGGTCTGTGTTGGTTATATGTTGCTCTAGACAGGTGATTGGATAAGGTATTATGGTTCATATCGACAGAATGATGTTATTTGAATTAAGTATTAAATAGGGCAATTTTTATTTTGTTTTTTTTTCAATTTAAGCTTAGTTGACTATGTTTCATATGTGCTTTTTATGACACCTGAAATAAGACCATAAGAATTATCATTGAAACCAGATTGTCATGAAGAAATCCTATCATATATAAAACATGACTTTCTTTTGTTTGACTTAATTTTATGATTTTTTTTCTGGTTCAATCACCTTTTGACTAGAAATTTTTATCTTTTTTTATTCAATTTTCTTTTCGTCTTACGGTACTATGTGACAATGGTTGTACATCAAGATGTACAAGTGGTACATATATAACAGTTTTTTATTGCTAAAACATTTTACTTGGAGCCATTTTCTCTCAAGAGCACACATCTGCAACCCACCAATCTTCGCACTTATACCACTAGAGCCACTACAATACACTCTGGGACCATCCACCTATTGATATAATACCCTCTTGTTGTCATTTTGTATAAGCCACTTTCTGTAGTTTTTGCTACACTGCTGTATGATATAATGAACCATAATGATCATAATCTGTACAGGCTAAGCTCTCCACCCCTCCTCTCCGTCCCATACCACATCCACCCTGTTTCTATTTTGAAACCAGTCATAAAAATTTCCTCTCTATCATAACAATCTGGTATTTGATAGTTCTGGTTTGTTTTGAGTGTTTTGGGGATGTTTAGGACTTGGTGAAGCATCAGATAATATGTATAATTGTTCTTGTAAATGGGAAAAAAATACCACAACTTGCTAGTCCAGTCCTGGGATTGGTCCTCTGGATTGTTGTATTGATGGTTACACTCGGAGGTGAAGTTTGAGATACACACATATTTACTGCTCATTTCCTTTAGTAGCCTTTGCAATTGGTAAATATATATGGGTCTTTGATTGAGTAAGAAAATGCTTATCAGATAAAAAATAAAAGATTGTTTTATATTTATTCACTAAAGTCTTTTTGATCACTTATTATTAAGTTGACCACCATCATCAGTATGAAAGAATTGTGAAATTTAGTCTGAATATATGGGAACTTATAATCAATAGATGATGATTAATTGAAAACATAAAATATTTGGGACCATTAATTTTTTAGAATGGACTATTAAAAAAGGATTTAAAAGAAACATATAGAATTATGCAAACATTAACTGTAACTCTTGAGTTAAGAGTGTTTCACATTTCCAATTTGTTTATATTTATTTTTCTGTTATTTGATCCACAGCCCTCCTGCAGGCAGTAATGACAAGATGGTGACGTCGCCAATCTACCAGAACTATGAGCAAGATTACCCTAGGCGCCCACCACCACCAGTGCCTGGTTCTACTGATGACCAGCCACCGGCACTGCCACCGCGGTCACAGCGATTTATAAGCAGCAAGTCCGAGTCATTCTTGTTCAGTGGATTAAGTGCTAAACAACAGGATGATTTGAAACAGAACTATCTTTCAACTCCAGGTGATAAAAGTGAAAATGGAACTTTACGAAGGGATGCATATGCTGAACAATTACGAATTCAGGCTAGGCGGTTGTCTGAGCAACCAAAAGCTATGCCAATGCAAATTGTTTCAACCAAATCAACTCTTCTTTTCACAATGTCTCAGTCCTATAAACAGGAGCCAGCACCTCCGCTGGAAGCTCTGCCACTACACACATCGGCTGCTACCACCACTGTGTCTACATTAATGTCTGTGATACCCTCAGAGTCAGTGAGCAGCGTACAGAATCACTCACCACCCAACCGAGGTCGCCATACACCAGAGCCTCCACCGCTACCAACTCCACTGAAAAATGGAGAAACAGAGCTGGATGTTGACCTCAATAAGACGGCAGATTTTCCACCACCTCCTTCGGAATTAACTGAAGGAGATCATCCACAGGAGAGTCCTGATAGGTACGTGTCAACTGAATTTCAATCTTTTCTCTAGTCATTTAAAAGCCACAGGATGTGACCAAATAATTTGTCATGTATTGAAAGACTGAATAGATTAAGACATATTCATATAGTAGCTTATTCTATTTCCATTTAATAATATATCCTCTAATCTTTGCCAGTTTCTACCAATGAAAGTAACTTAAGCTTAATCTTAATCTTAGTCTTAGCTGTCAGCTTTAGTCAGAGGACAAAACCCATTAATTTAGACCTATCTCATTTTGCCTGAAGTCATAGAAAGGAATTTGTGGACAAGCATAATAAGATACAGCAGTATTTTTGTGACAAAACTGGCTGGATTTGTTTACATTGTACCTACATTAAGCAGGTGTAGCCCAGCACATCTACTTGGTCATAATCAACATTCCAATGTAGTTTTGCCTTGTAGAGGACTAAATGTATGTATTGTAAAGGGAGACACAGTCTTTTAGATGTAACATACCAAGGGAGCTAACTAGCTTAAATTTCCAGAATGGATGAGCTCCCTTGACTCTACATTTTTTTTTATTTTTTTTTATTGTGAAGTGTAGGACTATAAAACCTCTGGGATGGATTAGAAAAAGAAAAAAACACATTCTTACAGTATATGTTTTATTTAAATTTCATCTAAATCTTACCAATCCGATGCTTGAAAATATTCTCGGTGAAGGTTTGAATCAACTTGGCCTGTGTGAACTTTATTAGTGTGAAAATTAATATATAAAAGTGATGAAAACTATTGCTTAGGATAATTTATGTCACAGTTTATGACAATTTTTTGATACTTTTGTCACACTAACAGTTCATCTATTAAGTCATAAAGTCCCTAATTAAACCTTAATTAGCCATGATCAGAGATGAATAGATTAAATGTAATCTATATAATTTTAGAGTCAGCATGAAAGGAACTCTTTGGTCTTTGCATTTTGCTGTAATACTTTTGAGTTTTTTTACATGATCAACAAAAATGTCACTTTAACCATACATAATTAATTTTTTATTGCCCCCAAAAAGACTAGTGGTTGTCAATTTATACTAACAAAACATTGTTTGATCTCATGATTAGATAAATTAAAGCACTGCTATGTCATGTCATCAGTGACATGGTTATTTCCAATACTATATTCTTTTTCATTTAATCTATGTTTTTTAGTTTCTTTTTGACTAGTAATCATTGATACATTACTGGTAGCTGATGCTGATGTTATTTTCAAAATTATGAATAAAGGACTTGTTAAAAGGTCAACATAATGCATTAACAATTAATCACATTTTATCCTACCATAAAAGTTGTGATCATGTATTCAGGGCTTGTCTATGATGGTTAATGCCAGCTGGGTTATAAAAGTTAGATGTTCAGTTTTATTGAGTCTAAAGGGCATTGACATTGTGGACAAGGCTGACCACCACAATTAACCAGCCATTAAACTGCATCTAATTGATAATTTCCTGACAGGACAGCATGAGGGAAGGAAGATAATTTAGAAATGACTCAATAAATATATTTGTAAAGAACATAATACATTGGTATATATATTCTAGTATCATTATTGCTTTTCATCACAAAAGGCAAGCATTTAAAAATGTTTATGACTGTTCATAATTCTTACTTTATTTTACCTTTACAATTTCAATAATATGTCTAAACTGAGTTCAGAAAGTGTTATCTACAATTAAAATACAACCAAGTTATTTTAATGTTCCTAAAATATGACTAAATAAATATACAGGTAAAAACTATTTAAAGTGTGACAATTTGACAAACCATACCTAATTGTCTATACAATTGTATAGATGTACAGACAAAGATTATTTTAGTGACAAACCATACCTAATTATATATACACTTGATTGAGTTTTGCAATATAAATTTAACAGTTTCATGCCCAGCCTTTTGGTCTTATATGTCACCTTGATACGTGTTCATGGACATATTCAAGTCTATTTCACTTCACATTATAGATACATTAGATAATATAATTGTTACATGGACCATCTTTAAAATAGGATCATTTCTTAGTCATCAGTATAAATACTTAGGTTGTCTGTTGACAATAAGTCACATGTCATGAATGTCACTCACTAATCTGATTAAGTTAATAAGCTCTTCATATTTAGAAATGCTTATGCAATCAAACCCATGATTTGAAAGGGGTCTTTAAATGTCCCTAGCACCATATTAGTGTTATAAATAAACAATGCTATCTGAAAACAAACTTTCTTTAAAATGTAACATATGTTACAATTAGTTCTGACATTTACTAACATTTGTATTTATAATGTGTTAGTTGATCCTTATAATTTGAAAGTTGTTTTCAAGGAATTGTGTGAATTAAAAATGCTAATTGGAATGGTGACACTTTTTAGTACGAATTAAAAAAATCCCTTTTTAGGTAGAGCAAAATTTAATGTTATGCTCCACCTCCAGTTGAAAAGTATCAAAATTAAGGTTTAAATGCTATAAAACTTGCGGCTGAGGATTCGAAACCCGGCATGGGCATGCATGGTCAACTTTTTTCTTTCTACTTTTTCACTTTGACAGTTTTTTCTGCATTGCTTTAGCAAATGAAGAATAAACAAACATGTGTTGGTTTTGATTTTTATTTTGTAAATTAATTTCATCTGAATGATTTATGTCTAAATATGATAACAAATTTATTACCTGATATATTCAAAGGCTAAAATAATCAAAACCATTTGGTGAAATTATTTTATATATTGCAGCATTATCCAAACGACTATATAGAACATTTTTGTCAACTCTGAAATAATTTGTTTGGCTATTTTTTTTTGGTTTGTCTAATGCTCTGTTTCCAAATGATACTCAGTAGCAAAACGCTTAACCTTAAGAGGATATTACATAATATTTGGAGTTTTCTTATTTCTGAAAAGAAGATACCTTAAATTTAAACTTTAGAAGAAAAAATATAATAATTTATGTAAATATGCAGGTTAAGTATCCTAAACATCCGTAAGCATCTCTGATACTCAAGCCATTGTTGAGCATCTCTGATACACAAGCCATTGTTGAATCTGAAGACAGAAAACTTCGGACAATCACAAAGAAAGGTCAATGACTCCTGGAGACTTACATAAAAGCCCCTCACCAACCTATTTGTAGACAATCTGTCTGGCTTGTTATTTTCATAGTAATAATTGATGAAAATTACAAAACATTTTCTCATAGTTTGCCTGAACTGTTTTGCATTATTAGCAGGAGATTTATTGACCATGTAATCTGTTTGAACAAAGGGACATGAGTTGTTTCCATTCAGTTACTAAATCGCATATTTTATCAATCAATACAAGCAATAACTATGACAAATCAATTTTGTCTTAAGATATGGTTCAATGATTTAAAATGTCACAATTTGTCATGCGTCACCTAGTTTATGTTTACTCAAAAGAGAACCAAGAGCCTCATGACTGAAGACCTATTTTCACATTATCTCATACTTTTATTATACAAAAAGGTGAATGGCCTCCTTCAAGCTGCCCACACCTTAATTATCATAGCAACAGAGGCTGAGTCAAGATACTCATCTACCCAGTCTTTCATTAACTTTCAACCAAACCACACATTGTGGACACTTGTTACACTGGTAACTATTTACCATTACTGGAACACATTTTCATTAACCAAGATACTGATAAGATTTATTGGCGGGGCGGTTACAGATAATTTGGGTCATTTATAAATAGCAACCCTGCTGGTAATTGCTTCTGCTACATTTTATTAGTATCTGTTTATATCTACCTTATGGTAAGTGACCATTTCACTAGCAGGATAAATTGAGTGTCAAACAACAACAAAAACAACAACAACAGAAAACAACCAATTTTAAGTGATTTAATCAGTACCCTTCCTACTGTAACATTTACAATAGGAACTGTTATTAGTATGAGCACACAGTTATTTTAACAGGGTTATTGTTATTTCTACAATAAATCATTGACATGCTTAAAAGTTAGTATCTTTGATCAAATTTCACTGTTGGTGAGATAGCAAAGCTGAATAAAAGGATCAAATTTAGTTGTGTAAAGTCAAGGTCATATGTGTGATAGTAGGAAAAAAAAATTGACAATGAACAAACAAGCTTTGTTATAAAGCCTTTTAACCAATTGTATATTAATTAGTGCATGCCAGTAATTATGTTGTAAGTTACTGTGCTCTTTGTTACACTGTTCATCTATAGTGCTATATATGCAGCAAAAATAATACAAAAGATTGATAATCTAGAAAACCATGCCTGTCAATGTGTAGTGTAAAAAAAGGCAGCTGTTACTTCCATTTGTGTTCTGTGGATATCCATAATCTCATGGTCTCATGTTGCATTGTTAGTTTTTTGTTTGCCTTCATAAAGCAGATGGTTCTGTGTTGAACAGATCTTCTTGAGTCTTGAGCTTATGAATGTTGTTTTTTATGATTGCTCAGTGCTATTAGTTCTAAAAAAAACCTTGAAATAGCATGTTTTAAATCATGGTGGACTGTTATACATTCTTAGTCTTGCATAATATTGTGTAGATCATCTTTTTGGGCTCATATTAGGACTTCCCCAGTTAACACTGACAATTTAAAAGCAGTGTATGACTATGTGTTAAGAAAAAATGTTGGTTGTATAAGCTGGTAATCTCACAATATATAAATAATTCTCCAGTTTATGATATCAGTCTGTTATTTTATCTAAGGATAGGTTCATTAATGTCTGAAAGTGAATACTATCCTTCTGCTAACAGCTGACTGTGACAATAAAGCACCGCCCGTTATATCAGCCATGGTAGTTAATGATGTTAAGAAGAAGTGCATAATATATCTCTGGTTGTTGAAAGCATTCCAGCCAGAGTTGTTGTGATTGTAAATCGGGTCATAACATGTCTCCGGTCCGCTGGTTCATGTAATGCCAGCTGGGGTGCCAGGCAAAGTTAGAGTTGAAGTTATCTCACCAAGAGCAATTACTTGTGACATTAGTGTCCTGACTCCCTGCTATATAATTGTACCCATAGCCACACCCATGTCAGTTGTTATGGCAACTGGTAGTGGGTGGAGAGAGGGGATGATAAAGCTTTTTTTTTGGTTAATCTGGGTCAGTATCACTACAAGTTAAATTTAAAATTTCACTATTTTGTTAACAGTATTTCAATTTTATTCTAAGGTTTTAGTGGCCCAACACCTAATTGTCTAAATACATTTATATGAATATTTTAAAAAATGTTAATTTTGATACTGGTGATAAAACTAGTTGATTTTAAGGCTTATTTTTAGGATGCAAAAACAAACAATGCTGGCATGTATAAGTAACACTTAATTGCTTAATCATTGACTAAAGTAAAGGATTGAAAAGAGAACAATGTAGAATGAAGCTGCATTTTATTTACAAAACAAAAAACATTTGACAATTAATCAGATATTTGTAGAACTCAAACTTGACAATTAAAAAACCCAATTCATGACAGATGCTTAACTCAGTGTGTCATCTTGAATTACACTTTGTCCACCTAGAAACTGTAGGCCTCTGTTTCAAACATAATAGCTTTCAAACTGTTGACACTCTCAACAAGCAGCTAGAGTTACATGCTATGTCATGATTACATGGGAATGATTACCTCCCTTGGACAGAGTGTGCATAATAACCTCCCCTAGTATAAGTGGGATAAGTTACCCTACTTACCTGCAAGTTTCTCTCTGGGTAATGAGTTTCTTTAATGCTTACATTTATTCTTCAGTGGCTTATCTTCAGAGCCTTAGCAGCCATGGGGAGGAAATTTAATCACACCTTAATGGAAAGGATTTAGGATCTGGTGGAGATGTTGATGTAAACTGTTTACAATGCTGATGTTGCCCCTAATGTTCTTCTGAGGGATTATGTACAGAAGAAGCCGTGTTCAGCTAGAGTTTACTTATTCGCTGTCTTATTGTCATTTTAAGTTTATGCTTAGACACAACTACAATTAATGGGTATAACTTCTAAAGAAACATCATTTGTTTATTTTTATTCTCTAAACCCTTTAAGTGAATATTTATCAGTATTACAATGCTGACATGTAGTAAAAAGTAACTTTAAATTATTTTTAGTTTTAAAAGTCAGGATCTTACAACTCTAATGTTTTCATTGTTAGTTGTTTTATGGGCTGTTTTTACATGCAACACATGGTTATTGTCCACTGTTCTCATTGCACTACAGCAGCTGTATTAGGTTGTATGGAGGAGAATTTGTTTATCAATGAAGCTGTCTGTCAATATGGCGGGGAAGTACTTGAAGTGCCATGATGCACCTGCCCTCTCATTTGGTGTTTGGTTCTGTACTCCAGGGAGGTATCAACTGAGTGAATATTTGGTTCTTACTATTCTGGAAAATTGTCTTGTGTGTGTGTTGTTATGATTTCTGCTCAGTAGGATTGTGCTTTGTTAATATAAAATTAATCATAAAAAAGCAATAGGTTGATACAAATTATTGTCTATCTGGCATCTGTTTTAAGTGTGGCAGGATGTTTAGCTCTATGTCTTGACATGCTGACATGATGATTTTTTATGAAGTGTTACCATGGTTTTTGTCTTGGTTTTTGTTATGCTTATTTTGAATTGTAAATTGTGAATGAGACTAAAGTAAATTTAATTAACAGCATAAACAAATTGAAGTTTTTTTTTAAATGAAAAGCTTCATCATTGGGAAGGTAAAGATCATTTGCATCTGATCGTGTTTAATATAATCTTAACTTCTAAGATTCATGAATTGCAGTGTTTTCAAAGAATAAAAAAACCCCACCACTATCCAATTTTTCAAAAAAAAGGGTGTTCTTACTGAGCAACAGTATGTGCCATTCATTTCTTATTGTCTCTATCCACCAACAATTACTAATTGTTAAGCCTTATGATAAAAAGCATGTAGAAAAATACAACTTAGAGATTGGGTTGAGTGCCTACAAGGTCAAGGTCATTGGCTTTGGTCGCAGGGAAGGTTCTCATCTACTCTTCAGTGCCACTGGACCATGGTGGATAAAGCCATAAAAACAACACTTGGCCTCTGAAGAGCTGGACACTGTGACACTTTATGGTAGCTTGATGAGCTCCAACTGTTTAATGGCAGCTTTATCAAGGTATCTGCCAGTGAGTTATCCATCCAAAGAGGATAAGAACCTTTGTATAGCTAGCTCTATGAACTGACCATTCCTGGGATGATAGAGGATGTGCTTCTAAGGCTTGACATTTTGTGAACATTTAATTGAATGAAGCATGTTGGTGTTTCAACTAAAACTGGTCAGAGAAATGTAAGATTAAATAACATGGGCAAAATGTTTTGTTGTTGTTTCAAAATGTCCTATTGACAGATGTAGTATATAGTATAAAAACCATTTTATGATTTGAAATGATGTTTTTTATTGTATGACAATCACAAAAAGGACAGTTTCATTGTGTTGGCTTGTATTATTTCTTCTTGGAATGTTGGTTGTTAGCTTGTTGCTGCCTTAAAGTCATACTTTAGTTTACTTTATGAATTACAGCTGGTATTGGCGGAGAAAGACAGAGACATGACAGAGCATCATCATTTATCAATCCAGATGGAATGATGTGCTGTATATGGTGGTATCAAGTCTGAAACAAAACAATCTATTCAGCACACATCATGAGATGTGTTACAATGAGTTTAATGTCATGTGTTTTTAAAAGTTGTGTTGAGACCAGTTGCATATTTATACAAAGTGCATTGTTTATTGTAGGCCTGACATTAACCATTCATCGGGGTGTATTGGATATAGTGTGGGAAACCTGGGGAAGCAATTCATTTTCTGCTACAATAAAATTAGAGTGGAGGAGCGGAAATTGGTGAAGGGGCAACAGAAAATTGGCAGGTTTGGCTTGCAAGGATGGTGGTCAAGTGTGCATTGATGGTTTTAATTATGGAGATTTGATACACAATGACCAATTACTGGGAAGGTGTAATGGTGTTGTGGTTGGGTATTGTAGTGTCTGCTGGACAGTTTGACCTCATGGTCATACTCATTTTGGAGCCTGCCTACTTGCTCCATGGTCTGATGGTGTGGGACTTAGGGATAGGACATGTGATTCTTGATGGACTGTTGTCAGTTTTATTCAAGTTAACTTTGTTAAAAATCCTAAATCTTAGTTATTGCTAGGTAATTCTTGAATCAGTTTTATTGTGTATAATGAGTGTTGTTGTTGTAATGGATAACTGTTTTTATTGTTCAACTATTTTAGGAACTGTCATTCTAGCCTAATGTTTAAATAGAAATTTAATGATTTTGTAATGCAATGGAAGTACATGCTGTTAGTTTGTTGGCTTGAATTACAAATTGTAAAATATGTGGATGGTATATACAGTGGTGGATAGAGAGGAATGTACTTTTTCTGTGTTTTTTGTGTGTGCTATATTCGGTTAGATAAGAAAATGTATCCATTGGATTTAGTAACTCAAGGTTTCAGTTATCTTTATTTTCTTATGTTAATATGTGAATCATTTTTAGTTGCAGATTTTTTAGACTTTTAGTTAAAGGCACAAATTCAGTTATGTTTAAAATTCTCATTTCAAGCTTTTTTGTTGCTTCTTATATTTTCGAGATCTTTGTTAATGCAATGTTACCTTTCCTAAAAATACATGTAAAAAGACTGGCAGGCCAAAGCAGATGCCTGTCATAACATTTAATATCTAATAGTTCTTTATACAGATTTTCAGAAGAGAAAAATGCCAAAGCCGGATGTTTCTAAGGTCTTGCCATTTAATGATGATAACCTGGGTTTTATATTGTTTCTAAAATAGATTTCTACAATTTATAACTCCCAAGATACTTTTCCCTTTGATACAACATGGTTTACTATCTCTAACAATGGCTCTCCTGTCTGTTTATTTTCTCCCAGTCCTGAATCATCCTGGTACTGTAGTAGCCCTTATGTCTTCATTTATAAGTGAATGTAGCCATTCTGTTTTACACTCAGCATTTTTATAACAGTTGTTATCTTGTGAATGTATCTTATCTCACCATCAATTATCCTAGCTGGAAAAAAAGGGATGCTCCCTGGCCTGAAAGGCTTCTAGGGCTGCTAATTCTGCTGGGAGAAGCTTGGTTGATAGGTGAAGATGGTTAGGGTGAATTAGGTGTGGGATCAGACTGCCAGGTTAAAAGGTTTTGGCTAAATCCTTAATTTCTCAAAAATACTGCTTGAAATACAGCATGTAGTAAGTGCGAACAGTGATTTGATGGAATATTATGGGAGATACTGCTGCATGTAACAAGATTTACTACAGTTAATGAGTGGAGCTTCGTCTAAAATAGTTGAAGGGGTCGACTTGGGTCAGAAAACAGACAGGCATTGAGAGTGGGAGGGGGGAGTGATGTTTTGGGTGCTTTAGTGCAATGTAATAGTATTTCAGCATGCACTAAACTGTGTGTAACAACAGCTCGTTATTGTTGTGGTAATAAGGAATGTGGATTTATGAGGAGTCTGTTCTCTTGAGTGGGAATACTCATGCAGCGGATGCATACTCTGTCAGTGTCATGGTGATAATGGTAGCATGTGCTTCCGTTCCAAGTGTGACAATTTTGTTGGGACATAATTAATTGAAAAAGTGCTATTATTATTAAGTGTTTGTGTTTGCATAAACAATTTCCACTATATTACAAATCCTGCTTCTTGATGTCTGAATTATTTTTTTTACTTCAAATGGTATAATAACAGAAATTGGTGAATTGGTTTCATATTGTTGTTGTCCTTGTATTTTTATTGTGGATTTTTTTTTATGTTTTTATGTTTTTTATGTTTATACAACTAAAAAGAGCTTTTGCATATTGAACTGGTTGCTGACAGTCATCATTATTCAGCAGCTGCATTTATTTATCAAAGGATTATTTGGCAAATCAGTTGTAGTTTACATATTTGGTTTATAATCTAGTTTTGTTGAGAATGTGTATGTGAGGAGACTTTAAAATAAGTCTGTGAAAAGAGTATGGTTCTATCTTGGGATAGTGTTTCTAAGTGTAACTTCAGTGTTTTAAGTGTATTCGTTGTGACTTAAGTGTTTCTGAGTGTAACTTCAGTGTATTTAGATGTGACTTCAATGTTTCTGAGTGTCACTTCAGTGTATTTAGATGTTACTCCAGTGTTTCTAAGTGTAACATAAAGTGTTTTAAATGTTACTTTATTTTTTCTTTGAGTAACTTCATGGTTTTTAGATGTAACCTCAATGTTTCTGAATGTAATTTCAGTGTATTTAGATGTAACTTCAGTGTTTCTGAGCATAACTTCAGTGTATTGAGATGTTACTTTAGTGTTTTTGAGTGTAACTTCAGTGTTTTTAGATGTAACTTCAGTGTTTCTATCTTCATAACTTTATGTTCTGAGACTTACTTCAAAAAGTATTTTTTATAGATGCCAATGCAGTTATATGATATTTGTTACTGGGCAACATGAGTGTTTATAAGTCAGGTTGGGCGTGAATTATTCCCATAGATTTGCTAGCTATGAAAACTTCATTAACATAACTACATGTGGTATGTGTTTGTTGGATGGTTATGATCTGTTCTTATTTTTGATAAATTGCCAGTTGTTATATAGTTTGTGTAAGGTGTATCCTTTAATTAACTTCATATGAATGATTATATAATCTCTAGTGATTACTTCTTTGAAAAGTGTTTTATTTTAATGGGATTTTTATCATTTTTATTTATACTTGATTTATACTTCCTACAGCAGAAATGTTTGTCATCAGTTTGGGTTGTAATGTTCATTTCTTTAGTCTCAAATGGCAAATCTAATTAAACTACGGGTCAGCAGCTTTTGAGTATATTTACCTGCATGTTCAGCCTCAACTACCTACCTCACAGTGGTGTTGCGCGTGTTCAGCCTCAACTACCTACCTCAGAGTGGTGTTGCTTAACCTGCTCAGCATGTATTGATCAGGGAGACATCAAAAGTGTAGATCCAGATAAGCCAGTTCTCTCACTGTCGGGACCTGTCTATCGGGACCTGTCTATTGGTATTAATGAGGATCTGCATTATTTACTGCTGTATCTCAAGCCACTCATGTTTCCTACTTCATACATGAAGTTATTTCATACACCATACTAAAAAGTCCTTTTTGATAAAATGAGCACATAAAGTTACAATTGTATGGATAAGTTGGATAGTAACTAAGGTTATGTACATGTTTCAACATGTTACAGCAAGTAAAACTTGACAGAATATGAGTTATGTGCAATTAGCTAAGAACCGAAAATGTTTGTTAATGAACCTAGCAGGTTAAGGGTGTTAATGAGTTTTACAAGGAGACAATTATAAGCACAGGGTGTATTCCAGGCAGTGTTTATAGGAACACCTGTAGCTGTCACAGGACTGGAACCAGATGGTGTCAGGAAACAGGAGAATGGGGAAATTTTGTTTTGTTTCAAGAAAATGTGTTATTGTTACAAACATCTGCCAATAGGAGAAAGTCTGTTGTGCAGATATATCACTCTAATAAAAAGGTATTTTCTAAGTATTACCTGGAATTAGAACTGAAATGAAAGTTTAAAGTTAAGATGGAAGTTTAAATGTAGTTAAATATAATAATATTGTTGTTAAGAACAATTTAGGGTGACAACATTCACTGATATAGGTACATGTATGCAATTTGGTTACATTTCTTATTGAAAAATGCAACTGTTCAGAATAATGAGGATTGTTTAATTCTAACAAATTGTGCTGATTAGGAAAAATTGACATTCCAAACTAGATTACTTATAAATAACAATATCAAAAGAGGTCATTTTAAGCTTTACTGATCTGAAATGGTTTATACTTGCTTAGATTCAATGTTTTGAAATGTTTCTCAAGTTTGCAAAAACCTGAATATTTAACAATGATATCTTAAAGAAGTTGTTTTTTGATGAACAAGCCATGCATACTGTGTGCATAATGAATTTAGAATAAAATAAAATGTAAATTCAATGAGGATTTTAATGATAAATTATTACACATTAGACCGAAAACTTATGTAAATTAGAAAATGACAGATCTGATGTATAAATCTGTTAGCTTGTCTGTTTTCTGTGTTTCTCTTTTGAAAACTTAATCAAATGGATTTATGTTAAATGCAGAAGAGGAATTTTTGTAATGTGTAGTTGTTAGAGGTTTTACTGAAAGGATGGGTGGTTTTCTTCATCTAATTAAAGTGTTATTGGATGGTTTTATGGTCAGTTTGAAGAATTCTATTCTTTTATGTGTTTGGATAGGTGAAGTAGTTCCTTTTTAATGTTTTTTGTGTTCTATTTAAGTTACATTAAAATCATATCAGTTATAGTGAAACTTTAGTCTAATTTTTTTAAGCTGATGTTAATTTCCAATTCATTAAACATAAAGGAAATCTTGTCAGCATATATTTGACACTACTGTCAGTGTTTGTACATGGGAGATTGAGAACCAGAATATGTGACTGTAGTGACAGTAGTATGTGTCAATACAGGTGTCCTGGAATGGGGATATAGATAGCAATGAAAGCAAAAGTTGTGTATGTCTGTTTCCTCTTCTACTCTGCTTTAGAGAGGTTGGTAATGAGTGAAAAGTATTCTGTTACACGTGTATGTTCATATACACCTTTGTACGGACTTGGATTTTTCGTTGTTGAGAATTATCAAAAGTTGTGTCCTGTTGTGTTTGGTGTTTTAGTTCACACGTAGTTCTTCTGACTAATTAACTTATTAGATTATCAATAAAAAAGCAAATGCATTGCTGAAATTATAAAGGTTGTAGTGTATATGAAAAGTTGTGACTTTCATTTTTTTTGCACAGATAAAAAGATGTAATTCTTGAGATGAACTTACCTGAGACAATAGATTGTGCCAAATAAAGTAGTTTGCTATTATAATATCATATGAAGTGTATACAAGATAACAATATGGATATATGTTTTAGAGTAACAATTCAGTAACACAACAGTACTGTGAATTTTAATGTATGGAGATATAGTGCCATAGTTTTAACAGTAATGTGGACTTAATCATTTTGATGTATACTACAACACAGTGGTGTGTGAATATAGTGTATTAAAGTGGTTATGTTATGAGGCATGCGTCACCCCTACGGACATCATCATGATCAATGCTTGTCAACGATGGGGAATCAGGTAACAATTATCTGTCACTGTGTTACTTTCATTAAGAACATATACATCTAACTGATCAGGTCAGTTATGTATCAGTAAGACTTTAATATGTACCATGTCAGTAACTGGTCATGTTATCGAAAAAAAAAATTGTAGTGTTGTAGTGGACTGAATCCACTGTTATCAAGCCTATCAAATAGGAAAAATAAAAAAAACAACGAAAAAATAAAAAAAACTTCAAATAGATCAACCAACTTTATTACTAATTATTTTCCTAAATACATTTAAGTACTTTTGCATACAAACTTGTTATCGTCAGAAAATAATTGCCCTTTTTCTTAAGACTTTTTTACATGTCATTTTACATTGCTTATCAATTTCCTGTTTACAAACAGTTTAAGTTTAAATTTTCAGATTTTCTGTCTATGAAACAGTCATCTAAAGATTTGGCTGCAAGCCTCTTTTGCTTCCTTGTCATGTTTGTTATTTCATTTCCTTGCCTTGAGACAAGAACAGTTTATTTGTTCTATTTATCTGGACACAAGTTTACCATTAACACTTTACTTTAGCTTGTGGCTCCATGCCAATGTTAACTGTATCATTAATGAACAAAAAATAAATGCTTTATGTTTTACACTTTGCCTTTTAAAACATCAGCTGAATAACATCCCACTGGTAAACCCAACTCACCCTAGTGATAATACATTACGTGTCACAATTGATAGAGATTCATGTCAAAGAAAGTCTCAAAAACATGTACTCATATTTTTCATTAAAGTATCTATTAACCTTACATTACTAAGTAAAAACATAGTATACTAGTATTAACTTTTATACTGGGAACTATGGATGTAGGATGACTTGTGTAGAACCAAGCTGAGGACTGACGAGTTATGTATAATTCCTAGACATCATAACTCAAGCCTGTCACAGAGTATCTGTGAGACTTGGCACCATGCCAGGACAGGACTGCTGCTTTCTCACTCTCAGTGAGTAGCAAACAATGAGCAGGAAATATACTAATACATAATACACAACTGTCAGAAAACAAGAAGCATATACTGCAGTTTATAGTCCTATGGTAATCAAAATGTTTTGCTTCTATAGGAAATGTAATAGTTTTCACCAACAATAAGATACCCTAGTTATAACTGTTTAAGCTAAACCAGTCTTGCCCACAAGTTCCTGGGCCCTTTTTTGCAATTATATTGGAATAATATCTTATAATACATGATAATATATAAAACATTTTGACTGTTCAAAGTCCTAAGTTACATTTTTTAATCCAGGCAAAAGTTTTTTGCAATTGTTTTTGTCTTTCTTTTTTAAAGCAATTCAACCCAATATTTTGAAAAATGCCATAAAGGTTAACACAATATATTGAAATGTGCCATAAAGGTTAACACAATATATTGAAATTTGCCATAAAGGTTTACTTATAATTTGGTTAACTATTAAAAGTAACTTTTGGTTTATTTAACTTTATTTTGGTTTATTTCAGATGTGCTGATGACTCATATGGATCATACAGATCCTCTCGAGCGGAACCTCGCGAGGTTGGGAAGTACAAGCGCACTGTGTCTGACAGTCATGTGTTCAAGTCCCAGCATAAGTCCTTTGCTCCTGATTTTGGCAGCAAGGAAAGTGTTGACACACCAAACAAACCTCCACGCAAGAAACTTGAACTCAAGGGTCGTGACTCTCCTGTGCAAAATATGCGGTCATCAAGCCCCAGCGTCATCCCGGAGGTTGACCGTCCATCACAACAGCAGATGGCGCCCCCACAAGTTCCAGCATTCCATTCAGCAGAGACATCGACAGTTCATCATCCACAAAAGGGCATGGCCAAACCTCTGCAATCTCTAACAGTGCAGAATTATCCTGGTCACGGCAGTGGTAATGTGATCAGTACACAAGTACAAAGACCTGCACAAGCTAGTGATGAGCAGTTGCCATCAGTACGAGACCGAGTTAAGAAACTGGAAGTGTATTCCCATTCTCCTTCATCAGGGAAGGTTATTGTTCAGAGAATTGGTGAGAGTAATTCACATCCTGTTGAACATAATAAAGATAACTGTCCACAAGGCTGGGTAGGTACAGATTCCCTGGAGCAGCTGGAGAGTAGAGTAAAAGGCATTGAGCCTGTCAGTGAGAGACTAGGTCCTGTTGTGCGGAAATCCGATCAACCAAACATCCATAAGAACAAGTATGGACATCCTTCAAGTCCTAATGAGCGTCTCCACGGTGATAATGTTGATAAGTCTGATTTGTCTCCACCTCCACAAGTGCCTAGTAGAACATACAGGCAGATGGACACATACAGTGCAGAAAGGCCACCAAGGCCTGGCACCAAGCCGAATGAGCACCGTGAGCCTCCATATCGCAGCAATTCTTTCCAGAAACGCAATCTAATGCATCCTCAACCATATCAGAACAAGGCAGCCCCTGCTGTTCATCCATCTAGCCCTCCTCACCCTGCAGGATCCCCTCATCAGGACACCAAAAGGAGCCCAAGCCAATCAGTGCCAGAGCCTCAGGTGCCTTCGAGGTTGGGTCCACACAGGAAGCCTCATGACCCCTCACTTGGTCACAATCACACTGGTTATCCTGCACATGATCAAGCAGACATTTTTACTAGTCCAGAACAAAAAGTTGTGTATAGTGAGAAGGTTGCTGCTCAGCATAAAGACAATACCCAACATCATCAACAGCATCAGCATTCAAGTGTTCAAACAGGACAAAAACGTAGCTATGAGGTCAGTTCATTCTCGAAACCAAGATCTTATTCGGCCAGTCAGTCCTCCAGCAATCATTCCATCTCAAGTGCTACAAGCCCTGACAGCAATAAAACATACAATTTTAAAAGCAATCATGCTAGTTCTAGGCCTTCTTCAAACTCTTTTAGTCAACCACATGGTCATAGGGAGCCAGTGTCAGACAAGGGAGATCACTCTAATGATCTGGAAAAATCAAGAGTTAAGTCCCCTGTCAATCAAACAATAACATACCACAGTGGAGACTTTAAGAACTGGCGAAAGAATCCATCAGACAACCAGTCTACACCACGAAATAACAATCAGTCTAGTTCTGACCTTAGTGGTTCTTTTATCGAAAGTGAGAACAATAGAAATAAATCGTCAAACAATGCTGAAGCAGACAAAATTTCTGATAGCAAACTAGTCAGTGCGCACATTCATCATGGTCGACAGCCATCTGCTGAGGAGCTTGAGTGTCAGGTAAAAGCTCAGGAGCTGGCTCGTGTTTTGCCAGAGAGTGATCGTCAGTTGTCACAGGTGCTACAGACAGACAGCAACAAGAACCGTATGCAATACATGGACGGTTTGTTCCCAGTTGGAGAAGGACCAGAGGCCGGGGCACAGAAACGATTAAGACAGGTCACAGAGAAGAATGGTAGTGAGAAGGAAGTAGTGGAGGAGGAGAAAAATGAGTAAGTTTATTATTTGTGTTTTAATTTGTTTGAAGTTAATATGTGGTTTATATTTATGGCTGTATTATATAAGGTGTAGCTTAGCTTGAGTTCTGATTATGTAAAAGTAAATGTAAGCATTTAATTTTTGGTGAGAAAACATATTTTTTAAATGTTGGATATTTTTACATATATATCCTTCCTTCAATATTCGAGGGCATGACAGAAACAGTAACTTAACTGATATTTATAGCAGGCATTTAAGAAGCTGTGTTTTTAGCATGTCACTAGGAGGCAGGTCTTGCTATCAATGTCCTGGCTATTTCGTGTTGGTCTGTGGATTGCATGTTGGTTGCTTTGTTGCATGTTGGCTTCCTGGCAATCCCTCCAACTTACCACACACAGCAGTTATTGTGTAACCAAAATGGCAGGCTATATATAGCAGGCAATAACAATGGCTTAGAGGGATTTTTGCCTCTGTATTTTTAACAAAAGTGAATGAAATAAATAGGGGCATTCATAACTTGTTTAATTCATTGGTTGTAAAAGAAGTATAAACCTACATTTTAAAAACCATATTATTTGGCAAGCTGTATGCAGGCTTTGTATTAAGTCATATATACTTATTTTTGTTATCTTGTACAATGTGCCATAGGAATACCTAGTTTTATGTTTAATTTATTGACTCTGATATTCTTCACCGGAGTCAGTAACAAAGTGAAGTATCTTTATATATGTAAACAGAATATAGCCTTTATATCTGAGGTCCTTCAGCTGACCTCTGGTGTATCAGTGGTTCTATCTGAATATTTTTCTTCTGTTTTATTTTTGCCTAAGCTGGGGTGGACATTTTTAGTAATGACATTAATTTGCCAATGCCCTAGATAAGAGGAGTGCAGTTCCATCTTACTCCTATATTCCTCCTCCAAACTCTTCATACCTGAAACTCATAACAATCAGCTCAATATAACAATTTCAAGGAGTGCCAGAAAAATAGGGTTCATTTGAGTATTAAGGGATATATGTATAGTAACACGAGATCAGATTTACTCCTTTTGTCTAAAGCTCTGTAAGTGTGTCAATACATGTATCATAAGCAAAACAATAACCATATATAATACCCATGATATCCACAATCATCATTGTTGACCTTTCACCTTCCATTGCTAATGTCATTAACTTAATTGACCTTTGACCTCCCCATGTCATTATACTTGATCTTTGACCTTTCTCTTTCAGGCCAACCTCTCCTATGCCATCCAACTACTATGTTTCGCCTCCAAAAGCCATGATTGAGCTGGAACTACGCAAATTTGGAGACACAAGCCAGTTATGTCAAGGAATTGGTGATAATGACACTCTGGCACAGAAAAAGGTAAAAACATCAACCAATTATAATAAATTTTACCTTCTATCATTCTTAATTATTTATTTTGCATGTATGTTTATCTAAAGATCATTCATAAACACGGAAGAAAACTTGCAATTTAAGAAAGGTGTCCAGGTATTTATTAAATAATGTACATACTTTTGACGATGATTGAAGAAAATAGCTTCTTGAATGTCAGAATGTTCTTCCTTCCTAAAAATCATCTATACTGAAGTCATCTCTGTGCAACACTTTTGTACGTTGTTTTCAGATGAAGTGATTTATACTGTCACAGATTTCTTTTTAAACCCAGTGACATTTGTTACAAACAATATGACAGTGTGTTTTATTGTTTTGATATGTAAATGCTAGTGTTTTATAACTGTTTGCCATTGCTGGTGTTTTGCTTATAAATCTTTGGTGCAAGCGTATCAGGAAACATGTAGCAATGTGTATTTGTAAAATTTTAAATTTCACTGTTGCAAACCACTTTTCTAAGGAACAAAAACATAACCACCAGTGTGACTCAGGTTTTTTAGGAATGCTTTTGATTATTGTGTTTGGTTAATAACCATTTCTGTGTCACATTTCTATTATTTCCCCTTAGATCATTACTATCTCTGTATCACATTACCATCAGGTATTTTCCCTATAGTCATTACCATATCTATATTACGTTACCATTATTTACCTTGTGGTCCTAGCCATCTGTGTATCAAATTAATATTATTTTCCTTACGTTTATTACCATATGTGTTTTACCTGTTTCAGGAGGAGCTGCTTCAGAGCTTGGAGAAGAAAATGGCCTTGTTAAGGATGGACAAGAAGGAAATTCTCTCGGAGATTGATGAGAATGAAAACCTTGGCAAACAGGTCAGTACTGGAACGACCTTGGCTGCTTGTTCTAACCTTCTTCATGCTACAGTCCTACATTTTGTTAATACAGCTCACAAAATTCTGGTCTCCATCTTCAAGTATAGATGACAATTGGATAACAGTAATATCACTATTTTCATTGGTCTGATCATGTACATAGCGGAGATGGGGAGCTACTGGGAGTTGTGTTATTTGTCAGAAGGTTTCTAGCAATAATTCAAGTAAAATTAGCTTAAAGTTGTTTTACCAATTATTACAAGTTATCAACAAATTATAGTTAGGATTAGGTTTGGGTTAAGATCTTTAGTCTTTTACTAGTATATATGTAACAGAGAACAATTTTGTGCCATTTTATTGTTAAATGAGCAATCATAATCATGAATAATTATAGATCTTCAATAATCCTTTTCATTTTGGTCTGAATATTTTCTGTACATTTTGGACTAGAAAGTCAATTTTCACCATAATTATACAATTACTTGTACCTGTAAGGCATAAATTTATAAACTTGATAGGTGTTTAGTTTGTCTCTTGTTCACATTATATGTGTTGTCACTTAATTGTTTTCATTCAACAGTAAAATATGGAGGATTTCTCCATTTGTTTGACTGATGTATAAAAAAATCAAATAAGCTAACTAAAATATTGTAGTTATAATTATCACAAACTGTGTCCTTACGCTAACAGGTATTGGTAGCGGTTGAATCCAAGTGTCGCAGTCAGCAGGAAAAAGACAAATACAAGACGTACATAGAGGACATTGACAAGATTATCCGTCTTCTTCTCAAGTTGTCTGGCCTCCTGGCACGAGCAGAAAACACCATCCAGGGACTGAATGATAACACTAATGAGAAGATCAAGGTAAGACAAGAGTAGCAGTACTTTATACTGTTTGAATCAAATTTGTGCCATTAATTAGTAGACACTGCTGAATTTGTTTGTTAGTAAAGGTTGGTTCTTGTTATTCTGGTCTTGGGAATCCTTTATAATGAACAGGAATGTTATTAGGCTTTAGTTTTAATATTAGTATTTTTCCTTTTTCATCTTTGTCTACGTACCTATATTTTTTAATTTTTCTTAAAATTAGAAATTAACTATTTTTATGACTTTTAAAAGCACTTTGACAAGTTTAGAAAAAAATTTTTTTTTACCAAATTTGTGCATTACCTTTTTCAGAAAATGACGTATGACAAGCGAGACCGTCTTCACAAACAGCATGAGGATGCTAAGGTGTTAAAAGTGGACATTGATCGCCGACGTGACCAGGTGGAAACCATGCTCCGAGAAAACCTGACTAGTGGCGAGATGGACGACTGCCAATACTACATCAATATGAAGTCCAAGTACACAATCCAACTACAGGAGCTGGAAGACAAGATCACTCTTGGCAATGAGCAGATTGAAGCTCTTAAAAAGAGTATTCCAAATGTGCAGAAGAGTCCAAAGGGGGAGACTACTTCAGAGAGCTGAACTTATTCAATCTTTCGCAGGGAAAATATGAATGTGTTAAAGAATGGATTATAAAAAGAGACTGCTTTTTTACAAGGGTTGATGAGAAAGAAAGAATGAAACAACTGAAGAACAAGGTGAATGATTAAGTGAATGATTAAAAAAAAGTAAGAGAACAAAGTATCACAGACAAAAGTTTGCAATAAGAGAGTATGTCATTGTTACTGTGGCAAGTTGAGAAGTGATAACTATGAGTCAATATTATTTCTTAAAAGACCAAGGTAGTGTTAGTTAATCACAAAAGTCACTGTGCCACTGAAACTGATTGTGTAAGCTATATAATCTGATTGTTCCAGTATTATACAAATTGTTAATGGAACTTGGTGCATGAATGTTCACGCCTGATATGAAGAGTTAAACAAAAGCGCTTGGATTGTTTGATTTCGCACAAGCCCCTTGTTCTACTTAAGACAAGTCTACTATGAAAACTAATAGTAGATTTTGGTGATTTGTAGCAGCTCATACTTGTCCTGGCCACTGAATGGATGCAAGAAATTAAAGGGTGCAAGCTGTACATAGTATGACAAATGGAAACAAACAGATATTGGAGAACTTTAGTTTGATTGTCAAGATGTGAATGTCTAAATGTGAAGGACACAAGGTGCTTATCATATGAACAAAATATGAAATTGCAATTCTAATATTGTAATATGTACAAGCCATAATCAATATTTTTTTTGATATGGAGGAAATGAATTGAGGCTCTATATTTATAGAAGGAATATTGACTGCATATTTTAGGGAGGAATAAAAGCTCTATGTTTTTATAGAACGTTTTCTTACAAGGCATTAAAGGAGTGCCTACTTTTGAAGAATCTGGGCCAAGGATTGAACTCTCCATACATATTTAACGATGGAGGAAGGAAATTGAAAGATTTTTTGTTGATTTGTAAATTAACTCAATCTTTCAGAAGTATTCAGATATGGAGATAAGTTCAGTGCTTACTTGATGAGAAAGAGGTGTGGATTAAAAATTTGCAATTGTGTTTCAAATGTTCTGGTTGCCAAAGTCTTTCGTAACTTGATAGTTCTTGGACCATTTATATAGGTCCTGCTAAACAGAGCGCTGATGATGAAGGAGTTATTATTTTATATTTATATTTATTGGTTCATATTTCGATTGTTAACTGTGAACTAGCTGCTCTGTTGTTTCATTGATTGTGATAGCCAAGTGGTCCTCACATTATTTTTTATGAAACAACCCAACAAAGTAGCAAGTTATCCTTTTCGATAGTTCATCAAGCAGTTGATGTAATATTATTGCAATCAGTACCATGCGTCTCTCTTATAGTTTCTCAATATTTTTATTTATGTTATTGTTTTTGAGGGGATAATATTTGTACTGCCTAGTTGTGAATACATTATTCAATGAAATATCCAGATTTAAATCATTACCATGTACATATTTCATCACATCAGATTAATATTAATTTCTGATTTTTCTTTCATCTTCATCATTTTTATCTTCTGAGTTCCAAGAACTGTTTTAACATGCAAAGTGATAAAATTGGCTAAATTGAATATTTTTATTTGAACATAGGTATTGTTATAAAATATTGCATTATTTTTATTAGCAGTATATATGGTGATGTGCACAGTTTCAATGTAAGCTGAATTGTTTAAGAAGGTGCATCTTCTGTGCACATACATGTGATATTCATCAGTGCTGTCTTAATTGTAAACACTTAATTAAGAACACATTTAATTGCCAATAAGTAATAATATGGGGTAAAGAAAGCAGTAGATGAAGCTATATGTATTAATTAACATAATTAAAAGATATAATATTCATATATTTTTATTCCTGGGCAAATTTTTTAGTTTTTAGAACTAACAACTACTGTTTTAATAAATAGATCAGTTTTGTTAAACAATTCCACGAAATTTGTTATTTAAGATTTAAGCTCAGTTATTTTCTTGGCAATTCTAAAATTGTAGCATTTTACTACAAAATACTTGACTTTTGATATTAGAATGAATCTCTGCATTTTTTGTTTATACATTATATATTTCAAGTAAAGTTACATTGGAGGCATGTATGAGCAATTCTAAGGAAATGTTCATCAGTATTTAAAGAGGGCAAATATTTGGTAATGTATATTGTGTTCTTAAAGTGGTTATTGTATTCCAAGATATGACAATTCTTTATGTGTTATTTTTCTGTTGGGGTTTTACTGACAGACATGTTAAAAGTCAGTAAAGAAATGTAACTGTATGTACAGAGTTTTTCATCCCAACTGATAACAGATTAAAATGTGTGTAACCATAGAAACAGATTTTGTTGTTTGTTTGATACTCCAATTACATTCTATATCATTATAATATTAAAACTTTGAAGTAAAGTAAAAAACTGTTAACTTTACAAATTATTATCAATAAGTAGATAATTGAATTTTACACTGTAAATATATTGCACATTTTATCAAAGACGGTGCATAGTTATTTAAGTAAGCATTTAAAATTCAATTAACAAGGGTATATATGTCAACTTACTTATTCAACCAATTACATGGTCTTAATCAATGTAGCCAACACATTGATTTAGTCAAGTGAAACTTGAATGTTGAATATAAATCTGTCATAAATTAGTCTAAAAAATAGGTTGGGAATGGGTTTAGTATTAAGATCAAAAGAAAATTGGGTCATTTTATAAAGTAAGTGTTAGTAAATTTGAAAAATAAATATGTTGAAATATACATGCATAATGTAGTTTATTGACAATGTAAACATTGCAGTTTACATTAGAAGAAACACGTGTAAACTGTTAATTAAATTTAAAGCCAAATTACATTTCTTCAAAGCACTTCCATGCTGATAATTCTCAGACTATCAGTTTAAAAAAATTAATCTCCATATTGGCACTTGGCAGAGCATACAATGCTACATGGCCATATTTTAGTAAATTATTGCCCAACATTTATTTTAAATATATATATATATACATAGGATATGACGTTGCTTCTCAGAATGCTTTCGTAGGGAATTACGTCTCTAACATCTCACAAATAAAGTCACTGTTTGGCTTCTACATCATTTGGGACAGGAGACTAGTTAATAATAACACTGAAAATCAACATGTCATGGTCAATCTTTCATGTTGATTTTTGGTATTTATTTTAAAGTCCATCATGTTGTCAAATAATTAAGCTTTATGCCAGAATATAAAGAAAATATTAATTTAAGTACACAAGTGTATACAAATAATTTATAACATGATTAAACCATTCCAGTCAATTCATTGTGACATGTCTATTCTTCGAATAATACAATGTTGTTTTAAATATCAGACCAATTTCTTGCCATGTGGGCATTAATCTTAACGCTATAATGATGTTTGATTATCAGACCAATTTCTTGCCATGTGGGCATTAATCAAACACTATAATGATGTTTGATTATCAGATGATTCCAGCCAATATATTGCCACGAAGGTACTAATCCATGTTGTTAAATTATCAGACCATTCTAGACAACAATTCATATTGCCACGAAGGTACTAATCCATGTTGTTAAATTATCAGACCATTCTAGACAACAATTTATATTGCCACGAAGGTACTAATCCATGTTGTTAAATTATCAGACCATTCTAGACAATATATTGCCACGAAGGTACTAATCCATGTTGTTAAATTATCAGACCATTCTAGACAATATATTGCCACGAAGGTACTAATCCATGTTGTTAAATTATCAGACCATTCTAGACAACAATTTATATTGCCACGAAGGTACTAATCCATGTTGTTAAATTATCAGACCATTCTAGACAATATAATGCCACGAAGGTACTAATCCATGTTGTTAAATTATCAGACCATTCTAGACAATATATTGCCACGAAGGTACTAATCCATGTTGTTAAATTATCAGATCATTCCAGCCAATATATTGCTATGAAGGTACTAATCCATGTTGTTAAATTATCAGACCATTCTAGACAATATATTGCCACGAAGGTACTAATCCATGTTGTTAAATTATCAGACCATTCAGTTTATTGCCTAGTGAGTATTCTTAATAAAATCAGGATGTTGTTTCACAATCAGCCATGTAGTCAACTTATTGGCAGTTGACATTTGTCAACTTTTTTTTCTTTTTGCGCAGCATGATGAGAGAGATGGGGGGGGGGGGGGGGGGGGGGGGCGAAAACAGACTGAAAGAGAGGTGGGAGAAGAAATAGTGATCCGTATTGAGCTGTTCCATTTTCTGGTCTAGAAATATGTTTTAACAATCAGAGACTATATGTTTTGCATCGAATATTCTTCAAAATATAAGTCTAATAAGCTAAGGGATAAAGCAGTTTATACCATACTAAGACATTGAAACACCTGTGTAAATGGATTCCTCTTTTTACTTCCTACTCTCCAAATGCAGACAAACAAACACATTCAATCTGGAACCAGCGCTCAGACAACCGGCTGCATCCAAAAAGCCAAATTTGTAACACAAACATATTTTACGATCATGCGTTGAATGCATGTAACATATTATCTAACCCGTGTTCTGGAGAAATGGACATATATGCGAAAATAAGCGAGTGGTCATTACTGCAAAAACTAGATATGGATGTCAGAACGATATGGATGTCAGAGCGATATGGATGTCGATATGGATGTCAGAGCGATATGGATGTCGATATGGATGTCAGAGCGATATGGATGTCGATATGGATGTCAGCGCGATATGGATGTCGATATGGATGTCAGTGCGATATGGATGTCGATATGGATGTCAGAGCGGAATTCCCGGACGTGATTTTCTTACATAAAAACAGTGGAACGAGGCTCTGTTCGGAAATACATGTTTGTAATGACGAGTATATGCTTTATTTCTCACAAAGATATAGGACATCAATAAACATCATTTCGGAAATCTTTTTGGGTAACAACAATTAATTTGGCTATTTGCTAAACCAATGGTCCAAATTATTGGATAGTACCTTATTGCTTTGTGTATAAATGCTGTCAGATATAAGTTATAGTTTTAGGTATGGGTATTGTTGCTTGTGTTGTCTTAGCTGAGCGCCAGACCGACAGCCAGCACCATATGGTAGGAGGAATGCATGATATAAAGCATGGTTACAATATTTTAAATGGCTAACTTAGATCCCATTTGCTTGTATACACTATACTTTTTTCTAATGCAACGCTTTAAATGTGAAATATTTTCTCGGCGTATACGAGGAGCAGTTTTATAATAAGGCCTATCATGTTTGGCACATGCTGGTCACGATAACAGACAGACAGACAGACAGACAGACAGACAACACATTTTAGGACCGCTTGCGACGCACAACAGTCTATTAATGACATATTTTACACTCTTATATTGACCCATCTGGTGCACGTTGCAGCATGCGGTGCATGTAAATATTAAGACTTTATCCCTAACAAACCCCATATATTATACTGAATAGGTAATTCAAAATGTGCCTGTGTATAAAGAAATCAAACCAGGTAGAAATGTCAAGATTAAATATACAAGTGACCCAATGGCTGGGATCATCAGATTATTTCATCTAATATTTTGTTTCTGCATTTATTATTGAAAAACTGTTACATATGTCGTAGTAATAAATGCTAAGCACTTTGATGTAAGCCACACTTGTATAAATTAAACAATATCATCAATATCACTTTAATCAGAAGCTCTGCTTAAATGTGGTAAATGACGAATGGAGCGTTATAGTTCACTTTTCACATAGACGTAGGACTTCAATCAACAGAACTTTTCGGGATTTCTTCGGGCAGCAATGATTTACTTTGTTGTTTGAGAGAAAATAAATGACTCAAACTGCCGGATAGCACCTTTAAGGGACCTATTTATAGCAGTTTGCTTTCATGATAAGAAAGAATCGTGTTCCTAAATAAAATATGTCACATTTACTAAAAAGTTAATTATTACTTTTTTTTTTTTAATTGATAAGTTCCTTTGCAAGCATATTCAAAAATCGAGATTTTTTTTTTACAAACATGGGCGCTAACTCAGTTCGAGATAAATAACGTACGTACTTAGTTGCCTCCCATGAAAAAGCAACATGCATGATGCAATCGATCGCGGTTATTGCAGGTGTCAATGTTTTGTTATAAATTGTTAAAACTGAGTGGATCTATCGCGAAGGCCGGTTAGCTCAACTGGATTAGAGCATCGCCCCTCTAAGGCGAAGGTTGTGGGTTCAAGTCCCTCATCGGCCCTAGTTGATTTTTTTTTCCTTTCCTATTTTATTGTCCAATAGTAGAACCTATAATTTTATTTTGGCTAATCATAACCTTTTTAAAAAAATATGTTAATTTAAACAATATTCCCAAATTAATTTGAACACAGCTTAATCTAATTACAAACCTATCAGTCAAGAAATTGCTTCTAAAGGATGTTCAATAAGCGTCAGATAGCTTGCGCTCGCCTTAAAATTTTTATCAAGACCATGTAGGGTTTTTTTCATCCCGCGGAAATAGAAATCTATTTAACACAGCATGATCTAACACAGCATGATCTAACACAGCATGATCTTACACACCATGATCTTACACACCATGATCTAACACAGCATGATCTTACACACCATGATCTTACATAGTTATGTTTTATTTAGATCAAATTTACCTAGTCAACTTCGATTTTTCTCATAGTTTGGTTTGTGACAAATGAAAGTGATTTCGGACAATTTAATTAGTAGAACTGATAACCTTCTTGGAATATGGTAGACTATAAACAGTTAAACACACAAAAATTGTGACAGTAGAAATGTGGGTATATTAAAACTTGCCTCATAACGACATTCTAAGTTATATCTGATTTCTATGTTCGCGTTTGTTTCTTTAAGAAAACAAATCTCACTCAACCTTAGGATGCATGATCTAACAAAGCATGATCTTACACACCATGATCTAACACAGCATGATCTAACACAGCATGATCTAACACACCATGATCTTACACACCATGATCTAACACAGCATGATCTTACACACCATGATCTTACACACCATGATCTTACACACCATGATCTTACACACCATGATCTAACACAGCATGATCTAACACACCATGATCTTACACACCATGATCTTACACACCATGATCTTACACACCATGATCTAACACAGCATGATCTAACACAGCATGATCTTACACACCATGATCTTACACACCATGATCTTACACACCATGATCTTACACACCATGATCTAACACAGCATGATCTAACACTGAGTGGTTAGACGACTACTGTCGACATATTTAGGTGGTATTCGATAGTTTGGAACAAAATGTTTTTCCTCAAACGACCAAATACAATACTGTCACCTGAACAGATCTCACAAATGTTTGTTTATTGATGCCCTACGTCTATGTGAAAAGTGAAGCACAGCATCACAATCGCCATAAGAAACATGTGTTTCCTATCTGAGCACACTTAGCTATTTTTAAACTAAGAAAACCACGTGACCACTTATATTTGAGCTCACTTTATATCATCAGCCTGTTGATCCGCTCTGACGTCGATGTCTATTTTGGCAGAATTCTCAGCAGTTCTTATTTATAGATTTGGAAAGAATTAACATTCAGGGTGATTTATTTTCCAAACAAGTTGTACTGTCTTACACTCTGTGTAGTTTTCATAATTGTCTTTGTTAAGAATAAAGTGTGCGTTTCTGTAGAAGTAATGCACAAATACCTCAAACAATCGTCAGATATTGTTACATGTATTTGATATAGACAATCTTGGGTCAGATATTGTTACATGTATTTGATATAGACAATCTTGGGTCAGATATTGTTACATGTATTTGATATAGACAATCTTGGGTCAGATATTGTTACATGTATTTGATATAGACAATCTTTCAGATATTATCTTTAAGGTTACGATTTGCATCTGTATCATCCTTGTTCAGTCTCAGTATGGAGCTCTCCATAAGGTACAACAATACTCTGTATCACAGAACAGAGTTGGAAAATGCCATTAAGACATTATCTGATACAAATACAGTTAACAGACAAAATAAGATTCTGTAAAACTTCATTCTTTTCGAAGTGTTGTTAATGACATAACAAATCGACAGATTGTTAGTTATCTGCTGACTATATTCTTTTCGTTTTTTTTACAATTACCTTGGTTCATCTTATGGTGAAGAAACTGGACGAGTTTGGAGAAAGTGCGATTTCGGTTGAAAAATATAATAATTACACGTTGTATTGCTGTTTGACTATTTGAAACGTGCAGCTTCCATATATGTGTCATATCATTATTTGCTTCCTCAACCGTGATGTACTTACGTACAAAGAATAAACAAATATGCCGTATGTAGATAAAGAGCTTTCCCAAGCATTTCACTGAAAAAGCACATTCAATTAAATTTCAACTGTTTTTCTGAAAAAAAGAGTCGTGGTTGATTATACAAATGATCTCATTGAGACGACCGAGAGCCGACCATATATGGCAGGAGGAAGGCATAGCATGCTTAATACCACTCTAATCGGAAGGTTTGTGTAAAATACAGGCTCGCGGGTGGTTGCTTTCGTAATAACTCGAAGTTATCACGCTAATTATTAAAATACACCGTATTTGCTTGAAATTATCAGTATTATCTAAAGCAGTCATAAATAATAGCTTTGGACTCTTCAAACGAAGAACGCTAACTTAGTTCGAAATTAATAGTATATAACTGGTTGTCTCCCGTGAAAAAAAGCAACATGTATGATGCAATCAATCGCGGTTATTGCAGTTGTCGATGTTTTGTTATAAATGGTTAAAAGTGACTCGGAACGTCGCGAAGGCCGGTTAGCTCAACTGGATTAGAGCATCGCCCCTCTAAGGCGAAGGTTGTGGGTTCAAGTCCCTCATCGGCCCATTTTTTTTATTTTTTTAATTGTGTATACATTGGTTTTGCTTTTTGTTATACATCGGAGCGACACATGCAGGGTCAACATATCGACGTCCAGCTAATGTGGTGGAGGAAGACCCCAGACAAATGTCTGAACAGAACCACTAGTGCACAGCAGGTCAGCTGGAAGATGAATGGAGGCAAGCAGTCAAAGGAAGTACAAGTCCCACGAGTCTACAACCTGACCCCCAACGCCTCTACAGTATTCATAATAGTTTAATTTTATTAAATTAATAAAATCGTATATTATATTTAAATATCTGCAAAATATTTGCTGCTATTTCATTGCTTTGTTATTTGCTTTCGTTGATAGTTAACTGTCAGAAATTCAACTGTTACTTAAATCAACTCTTCTAATTTACTACTGAGCAATATGTAATATTTGAACAATTAATATAAATGTCCAACAGATTCGACAACCCGTGGACTGGAATCAATTAATCGGTCTTATGACTACAGACGCTGTGCTCATGTGTTGTATGTCATAACGACTGCAAACAAAGCATCCACCTGGCGGCTGTATCTTATAAATAGACCCGTTTCCAAATGAAGAAATGTTTTTTCAATCAAAAAATCATCCACAGAAAACAATTTGGGTGTTCCATTTTAACAAAATACGAATAAAGATTCGCACGGTGTCAACATTTAAGTATTTATTTAATTAAGTCTCAACCTCTGACAAGGTAAAAACCATTAAACTGTCGTAGACTGGTCCGTGATTTTTAAATTTGAAGGTGCGTAAATTTAAAATGGTTTCAATCCCCGTATTAATATTACCCTATAAAATAATAAATAAAGATAAAATTGCTGTTTAACAGTCCAAATATATATTAACACAACAAACACACGCGCGCACGCACGCACGCATGTGAACACAAGTCTTGGATTAACTACTTTATTTACCCGTCCTTTGTTTATAGGTTCTTGATACTTTCTTGATTTTATAATTCGAAACAACAACAACAGCAAACAAAAACTAGTAATTACACGGAACAGAATATTGGAAGCATTTTCTTTTAACGGAGGGACATGCGACATATCACTCGGTACAGTCTGCTTGCTATATATGTCTTGCCTTTTTTTTCAGAAACTTATTTTATTTTGTCAAAGTTAATAGTTTTAAAGTCGGGTAACTTTATGTGACTGCTGTATATTTCTAAAATGCCCCTCAGTCCTTACATTTATTAAATCAAAACATGCGTTAAAGCGGTGAGTTAATTCATTATATTTTAGTAAAGAATACTAAATTAGTAGTTTTATTGGCGGGGTTAATGCAATTCTCGGTTACGGTCAGTGGCAAGTGAAAACTTGCCCTTCAGTATGTACAAGCAAGTGATTTAAGAATAACATTTCAATTAAAAATCAAGTTTATTAACTCTACTATGCTGTTTTTATTGCAATTCTCTTTTCACTGTGTAAACGGTATCACATTTTTTATAACAATTGTATTACTTTTTAGTTATTGCAAAACTAGTTGTTACTAAGAACAATGTATCTATCAACGACAAAGTATTATATAGTATATATATATATATACCTTTGGAGGTGAGATGTAACTTCTTACAGTCAAACCTAATGCTCTTGTGTAGAGCTATCGTTTTCTTTTATTGTACGTACTTTAGTGTAGTTCGACCTTAGTATACTGAACACTTAGTGGAGTCCAACCTTTTCAATACCGGCAACATGGCTGACGAAGTGGCTCTTTTGACTGCCCGTGCTATTCAAGCGGTAAGAACTTGTGAACAATGTTACAAAATTATAATGCATGAAAAGAAAGATGTTCAGCTAAGCATTATTTACGACTTGTGCTCGTTACAACATGATGTCATCTTAATGTCAAAACAAAAAAATCCAAAACTTTGACAGCGTGTTTCGTCATCCAGTTGTTTATAAATAAAAACGAGCCGTTGGCTTAATAGCTAGCGTATGTGATGAACAAATTGAACAATACCAGACTGAAGTAACATGTATTTGTTTCTAGTATTAATAATCTATAGTCACAAAATGTAAATTACACAACAAATGAAGATTTAACTTGTTTAAATAATTAGTTTCCCTACAACAGTGATGTGAAACTAAAGGGATTATCCACTCATTGTGGCATTTCTACTAGAAGTAGTTGTTGTATTTGTATGGGGTATTTTTATTTTAAGGGATATTTTGTACAAGTTCGTTTACACAAGTTAACAACATGTTTCACTCCATTTCTTCCATTGTTTAACAAAGCCTCATTTACTCTTATTAAGTCATTATGTATTGTTTTTAAAATAAGAACAAGCAAAACAATTTATTATTACTTATTTTCACTTTACCCATGAAAAATGTTATATGTTCAAAAATCTATTATGTTGTTGTGATGTTGTTAAATCTAAAAGAAAATTGTTAAACAAGCTAACAGCCTTAATAAATAGTTGAAGACATATATGACGTTGAGTAAGAAAATGAAAGTACAGTCGTTTGGGGTGTAGCGGATCACTAACGACATTTTCGCTGCATACGCATTAGCGAAAAGTGTTTTCAAAATACAGAATATGCATTTACATTGCAAAAAATGCCCTCTTTCCAAAAATGCTAACCATTTTAATCTCGGACGTATATTTCTTTGCAAACACTTCACTTTTTGATATGTATCAATTTGGGTAGTTGCGGATCACTTTAGGGTATAGCGGATCACGTGATAAACGTCACCTAGGGATCGTCTCAAAGCTCTAGAAACGGCGTATTTGTCACAACAATGCAACTTAAATATGTCAACGATATGTTTGATTTTTTTTTCTCATGAATAATGCTATCAAATTGTTTCAATGAAGCATACTCATATCATATGACTGCTCCCTCAAGTTGAGTCCGCTGTTTCCAGCAGCTGTCTGGTCTACGTCTCTCTCGTTCACTATTTCGGTGCAACATCTGCACAAAGAATGGTAGTTTAAAATACACCTGTATCACCCAAGAAAACAACTATTGCACGCACAGAACACACGCACACACACAAAAAAAGTTAATTGGGATGGGATATAAATACAAGATCAAATAACATTGAGTAATCTTTAATTAAAATCAGTGATTGGAATTAGAAGTTTTAACTTACAATGACTAAATCACATGCATTTTGTACGTTTTGTCAGGTAAAATATTAGTTTTCACAACAATCCTGGATTTTATTAGTATGAATTTACTGGAATTTGAAAGGCGGGTAAGCAAACAAACGTGCATTCAAGCAAACATAACAGATCTTAATAAGAAATTTTCTGACCTGTATTTGCTTTGTTTATTAGTACAGATGTATGTGAAAGATAACAAGTATTTTTAATAACAAATAAGGCCAAATGCTTAAAGGGGTCTAGACAAAGCTGGGTTATTCTGTGATAAACATAATTTAAGTGCCATATATATTATCGATATCATTTACAAATCAATTTGAAACCTTGTCTATTTAAACATACCAGTTACATTCACACATCAGACATGAGTTGGGATATTTCCGCAATTTTAATAATTTTAGGGGCGGTGCAAGACGTTAAGAGTTGTGATTGATACTGCATGTTCATTTCAAATAGTGTGTAACTCATGGGCTAATCACTATTGTTTACCGACGATGCATGCGCATGCGCAGTTTGATGATGCATTAAGATCTTTTAATGGATGGTATATTAATATACTTTTAAGTAATCTGTCATGATATTTCAGTACAGATTGAATGTGGTTCATCAAAGGTTTAGTAAATGAGCAAAAGTTAAAAATGCTAAATAGAAAATCTGTGTCCAGGCCGCTTTAAACATTACTGCAGCATAATCAATATGGAATGAAGTCTACCAAAAAATGTAAAGACAAAGGCAAATCAATAAAAGGAAACCAAAACCTCTCCTCAACAATTTCTTATGAAATGATATAAAATGTACACAAAATGCCACTGACTAGATCATATGTAAACACAATCTAACTACTTAACATTTGTAAATATTGCATAAAAATACAATAATAAGGATTGAACACTAAGAAAGGCCATGTATTTCAACATACAGTAAACATTATAGTACTTTTGAGATCTATTTTTCATACCTAAAAGAGGTTGCATACCTTATGCACTGTTAGTTGTAAACAGTTAACTTCATAAATAATAAATATTTATCACAGCATATATTGGGTGTATGATTTTAATGGATTGAAAATGATAAATAAAGCAGTGAGTCTGTTTGGCATAAAACATGACAGGAACCAAGTCACAAATCTGATTGTCTATGAGCAAACAAAAAGATTATTTATTAAACAGTTATTCCTATTCTCGCAGAGAATCTTTAAATGGAGTTGCCCATTTTTTCTCTTCACCAGCCAAGAACTGCAGGTTTTCCAATAGATACATTGTCTTTCTCTATGAGCAAAATAGCTCTCCGGACACGCACTGTCTTCCCAGGTGAAAGGTATTTCTTCTTGATGGATTTGGCATTTTTCACAGCCAGACTTAATCTCATTTCATGAAGCAGCCTTTTTATTTGGTTGTCTAAGCATTTTGTTCTGAAAAAAAGATGACGATGTTGATGATGATGATATATTAAAAAAAGATGAGGAGGACTATGGATATGCCAGTGTATATTGTTCAAACTCAAACAGACATATCACCTCACCCCCCCCCCCCCCCCCCCCCCCCCCACACACACCCATGTGGAAACAGTAAACGAATCAGAAACAGTTATTTACATCACATCAATTCCATATTTATCATACATAGATACATCATATCATCTGCATGTTAAAGGTTATCCCAGCACTGGTACACCAAATGTAAGGATAATAAGACTGATTGTAGTATCATGTCATATATCCATGGCATGATATTACTAATGAGACTGGTTGTGGTATTATATATATATATATTATAAGATATTTTAAGTTGATACTGTCTCCACATGACTGAAAAATTGTTTGTTGGATGCTTATATAATTTGTTACAATGGTGATATGATGGTGATATGATTAGAATGATAATCATGATTAGCAGCTTATACTGAAGGAGTTGAACACAGCTAACATAATTGCAGAGAACGTAATAATGAGGATGATGAAGTGGAAGAAGAGGTGCACACCGCTAGCAATCAATGAAATAACTTAACAGAATAACATAGAATGGGTTTATAAGTTGGGATGAAACTTTGAGATATGTTTGGCAGATCGTATTCAGGTTCACTAATGAGACGGCCCCCTAAATTTAATGATCCGTAATACCCAAAAATATGTGCGTTCACTTTTCAGCTCACACATCAATAAAAACACGTCCAAAGAACAAACAATTTCGTATGGTGATAAAGAACATATACCCCCATCAATTGATGTCATTGGTTTAATCAATTACCCTTTATTGTTGGAAAGTTCGCTGTTGATTTGCACTTTCGTTTTTGTGTTTTCCGTAGAAATGTCAACTTCCGGTGACTTCGGTTTGGTTACGCCATCATTTTTGGTTATCGAAAATTGCTAGGCTGAAAATTTCACCGTGGAAATCTTAACGGGATATCACTTTTTCTAATGAAATACTTTTTATTTGGTTTAATCAACAAAAGTTGTAAAAATATCAAGCTCAGATTTGGCTGATCCGCAATACCCTAAGATCCGCTACACCCCAAACAACTGTACTGCCTTTGAATTAATTATAGATCAATTCTTATCCCATTACATTTTGATCAAACCAGATGAATACATTAAATACACTTTCTATTACAATCAGGATTTGCAATAAAAACATTCAAAAACATTACCGCAGAAAATTTGCATAGTATTTCACATTAAGGAAGTGGTAAATGCAAAGAAAATCACCATCAAATTCTTTCACAAATCCATTTTGTTTTTTAAAAATAAGCGGAGGTCAGATAATTTTCCCACAAAATTGACACGTGGCAAAATTCAATATTGATATATGTAAATGTGACATATACCAGTTACCTGCCAAGAATTTTTTAATATTGCGCCCTGGGCCCACTACTAATTTTGAAATCATTTGGGCCAAGCATGAATTAAATTGGTTGATATGGAGGCTAATTTGTCTAAGCAGTTATGTAAAAGTGGTTACCATATTTCTGCAGACATAAGTCAACCTCACCAAGGTTTTTTTTTGCACGTTTGATGACCAATATTGGGTTGTGTTCCCACATGCAAAAAGTAAGTTTTTTTTTCTAATTTCAATGAGAAAGTTCCCAGTTTAAAGAACAAAAGAACAATTTAATTCTCGCTTCATAAAAATCTGGTCAAATTACTGACATCATTAGCTGCTTCATTTACATAAGAATTAGATAGTGCTTTGTATATAAGTGAAATGTAAAAATGGCTGACTTAACCAAATATTTGATTTTTTGTTTTATTTTATTTTGATATATAGTACAATTTGAGTTTTTCCCAATCTGTCGAAAATGAAGTGAAATATTCCCAATTGTGGGGATCTGTCGAATTCTACCTCATAAGTGGAGACAATTTTTATGAGTTTAAATGGTTGAATTCTGCCTCGATCCAGTAGTAGGTCGAGAAGGTACTTCAAGTATAAAATTGTGCTCCTGTAAGCGGGTCTTTAATTGCCATGTTATCAGCTGTCACCTGACTTCTGCAGCTAGAGGTTAGCTTGATTGGTCTATGATATCATTAAATGCTTTCTTAGCAGTCACAGACACAGTGTCAACGTTCACTAGCTGTGCTTATGTTAACAGGTGTCCGGGCGTAATAATCACCATAAGCTTGTTTTCATAACACCTCTGTTGATAATAACAATCCACAGCTGCTGATCTGATTGGTCATCACTGTACAGCATCCAGTGAAAATATACGCCAGCGAGATTTCTCGGGTAGTTCCCGCAAGCTATCGAAACCCCGCCTACCCAGATAACTATGCATACATAAGGATTATCTCTAAATGGCTAACAGCGAAAGTTGTGTTCCATGTGTAGACACTACTGAAACTACTGAAATACTTTGCATGTCAATGAGTGTTCAATGCACTAATGGTATTTATCTGTCCCCCATTTTCGACCGTTATGCTCTGACTACTGTTGCTTAAAAGGTTTGCCTGCATGTTTTTATGATCGTTTGTCTGCGTATTAGTAGCACTTTTTAGGTCAAGTTTGTTGTAGTGCACTAGTTATCGTTGACTATATTGGTTATTTAATTTGTCCAGAGAGCATTCAAGTAAATATCGATGCTGAGTTAATATTCATTTCCATATTTTATTGCATAAAACATGATACATGTTCAGAGCAATATATAAATATCTGTCAATCCTCAACATAAGATACATGACAACATAAACAGCTACATAATTTAAATATGGAGTTTAAGAGGAGCATAATACATTCAGTGAACAATTACTAATGCAAACAATAAGATATATTGCATGAAGTTATACAAATACAATCTGTTCTATTGTTAAATTCACAAGTAGGTTAATACTTGAATTAATGTCATAAGGCATATTGTTATACACTTAACCCTAAGTGGTTTGTGAAATAAACAAATTTGCTTAGGTCATTTATTAAACTGACAGAGGTACATAGCAGGAGGTGGTTGAGACATGATTGTATTTACAACACTGAAGAATGAGGAAAAACACTGAAAATCAGGGTTTTTTCCTGACGCACAAATCCAGCGTCATTGTCGCATTTTTTTCTGTTAATGACCCTCAAAATAAAATACGATGCGTCCATGTGGACGCAGGTTAGCGTGGGACAAAAATATTTCATCATTTCAGTTTGCTTTCCGATTTGTTGATTGTCCGAATTTCTATTCGTCTACTTTCATTTTTAACCAGATTGGTTCGCTAATGTTGACAGTTTTTATTCGCTAGTTGGGTTTACATAATCAAACCAGTCACCAGGTAGACGGGTTTACGGTGTATTGATCGTATTTTCGTGTCTTTGTTGCTCAGCGTAAGACACAGTCGAACACGTAGATTGCATCACAGGTTTCTTGGGGGTTTTACCGGAAAACCCGTCAAAAGTAACAACCAGTCTGTTAAAAAAATGTTTCGGCAAAACTGACGCAGTTTCTTTCGTCTGCAAGCTCAAAGCGCAGTGAACCAGGTCCACATACTGCAAATCAGTGTTTGCTTGTTATTTTAAGAATGACCCCCAAAATTTTTAAATGACCCCTAATTATGAATGTTTGGGGGTCCAAATGACCCCCAGTCGGCGAAGCCAAGGGAAAACCCTGGAAAATGTATACAATTTTACTAACTCTGAGGAACATGACCATTGGTCATCTTCATTAAGTAACGATTTATCTATTTTCATTGGCCACCATGAGACAAAAAAAGATGAATTGATGTTGTTTGTCATAAGACCCTTGAATATGTAACAATTTAATTACTGCACCTTATTAATTAACGTATACAATCAATTTTCCTTTAACTGCAATTAATTAACATTACTTGATCTCATGAAAATCTTAAATGTTATTGCTAATTGTCTGCTAATCATCTTCTTCAAAGAAATCACCGCCAAACAAATAGAGACAAAAGAATTAATCAAACGCATCCAATACAATGTATTTTTTGATCTCCCTGATTCTTTTTCAAGGTTGTGGCTTGGTGTTCTTAATCTTGATAAAGCTGTTTTGTTCTTCTGTACTTCTATACTTTAACAAAATTTAAATTTTTTTCAAGATGTAAAGTATGTTTAAACAAGCTATAAGATTTTAATCATGTTAAGTTTATTTCCGTAAACCAAGTCTGTTGATTAGTATAAAAAATTCTTAGTTTTATTGGAAGTAGGTCTATTCTCATTATTAGTTGTTCCTCCCAAATAAACCCTAGTCCTGATTTGTGCAATATTTGTTTAATGTTAGCTGCCCAATTATTTCCATTGTATGACTGATCATTATCTACGTCATTTTTAACATCATATAAGTTTTATGTAATTTAATATTATTGTTTAATTTCAACAATTTAAGCCAGTTCTTAATCATGATTGTGTTTCTGTATACATACATAGGAAGCCTATTCAATTTGCCATTCTTCGCGGTTAGTAGATAATTTAACACTTAAGATCCTTATACAAAACCTAGTATGTCTAGCTTCAACATCTGGGGCTTAGTGAACGTCCCAGGTCTCGGCACTCTAGTTAAGGTTTAATCCAACAAGTGTGTTAAACAATTTTTTATGCCAATGGTATCTTAATATGATTTATTATTGAAAATAGGTTATGTAATTAAAAGGATGCATGTTGTGCTATAAGTTGCTGTGTTTGGTTCCAGTTTCTGTTTTTAAACAAGTGTACTCCAAGGTATTTTACTATTTCAATTTCTACATTCTTTATAAAAAAAGTCGTAGTTTGTATGGTGGCCTTTTTTAAATGTCATTATTTTGGTTTTGTTCACATTTAACGTTAGCTTAATTATATTGCAGTAGTTTTCCATATCATTTAACATTGATTGTAGTGATTTGGGATCTTGTGCAAATATTGCACCATCATCTGCAAATAGTAAAAGAAAAAATTTATATCATCAAGTGTCATGGTGGCTTTAACTGGACCTGGTAGCTCAATCGGTAGAGTGTCGGCTCCAGGTACGGGAGGCCCCGGGTTTGATCCCGGGTCGCGACATACCAAAGTTGTAAAAAATGGTAGTGGTATAGCTCCCTTGCTAACGCTCAAGCAAATATAAGGGTAGTTCCACGCCTGGTTGGCCCGGTGTCAGGATAATGTGACTGGGTGTGGTATGGCTCCAGGTGTTCATGGCATGCTATACACAGTGAAGGCAGCACTATATCTGCTTCAAGTGGACACCGTCTCCAGGTAACTAAAATACTGTTGGTGGGACGATAAACCCAATAAACAAACAAACAAACATGGTGGCTTTAAGATCACTATTTATATTTTGTATTATGTCATTCAGAAAGAATAAACATAGAATGCTGCTTGTAGTGGCCCCCCTGTTTTACACCAATAGGTGAGTCAATAGAATTAAATTTTATGTTTTGATAGCACATTGTCGACCAAACAGACAAATACATCAGCTGTACTGCCTTCACCAAATTTTGAGCTGACTGTTGTGTTTTCGCTGCAATAAAGCACAGTAATTCTATTGTACATTGTTTCCCAGTCAAGATATGCGACATATAATTTTTTATTACTTGCTCAGATTTTTTATATAAGGGCATGTAGCACAAAATGCAATCATTTGTTGATTTTTTCTTTTGAAACCCATATTGGTTATCGATTATTTTTTATTTATTACTGACCATTTTGTAAGTCTGTCTATTAATAATTTCGAATATATCTTCAATAATATGTCTTCAATAATTGATATCGGCCACAATAGCTCAGGTGGTAGAGTGCCGGCTTGCGGATCAGTGCTCATGGGTTCAAACCCCGACCTGGTCAAACCTAAGATTTTAAAGTTGGTAGAAGTGGCTTCCCTTCTAAAGCTCGGCGCTAAGGGAACAGCATTACGCCTAACTCATTGGTGTCAGTATAATGGACAGGTCGGTTTCAGTCCTTGGGCACCTCATAAGTGCCACTGTGCTATAATTATAGAAATGTTGCTGCACAGTATCGGCAAAAATGCCGATAAAACCCATCCCTCTTCAATAACTATTTTTGTTAAGTGTTATTCCTTGAAAATTTTGGCTTTGGGACTCTCTCCTTTAAATATTGATATCAGTAATCCTTCTGACCTTTGGAAATAAATTTGTCACTGTCAGGGCTTTTTTTAATTTTGTGGAGTTTGCAATTTGAGTATTCTGGGAAAACTGAAATCAACCAGCTGGAGATTGTGCATATGATGGAATGGAGAAAAATTCAAATTGCTCATATTGCTCATATATGTATTAGTCTTTGTTTTACTATTTAAGTAATACTTGCTGGTTTTAGTTACTCGAAGTTTCTAATTAGAAGTGTTTATAATTCAATTTAATATATGCTTGTAATGGGAACTGAAATTGATATACTTATTTTCAAGTAGTTCCTTTGTAGAATGCCATAGCATTCACTTCAAGCTTTTGGTGTTTCAATGATGCAAAAGTTTATCATGTCCAAGGTGGATGATGCACCACACCGACCAGCTAAGAAATTAGCTTTAGAGTTAATAGCTCAAACTTTCTGGCCTGTTTGGTTAAATCAGTTCTCATGACTAGAGTGTAATGCTGACACTAAGATGTTCTGTAAAATCAGCAGAGAATCCGACAAGCAAAACTCATTCTCAAAGAAAGGTGCAGGTACATATAACACTTGCACTAACCATAACTATCTAACAATAAACATCTAAACAGAAAGTACTTGTTTAAGCACTGGTAAAAAAATGTTTAATAATGAAAATAAAAAAACAACAAAAACAGTTGTCCCCCCAGAACACAAACAGTTTGGACTCATGAAGAAATTTCCCAGCAGTTTCTGAAATGCAGAAAATGGGGTGTGTGCAGGGAGGATGCCCCCAGACCCCCAGCATAACTAGCACCTTGGTGCTCACTCAAATAGTACCCCTCCCGAAAAAAATCATTGATCTACCCCTGCACACATTTTGATTTTATTTAACATTTTAGATAAATTATATGTCATAAAATGAAATAAAAGAGAGATTTAAAAAAAAAACTTTCTAAGAGTCAGTCTGTGTGAAATGTTTTAAAAAATAGGAGATTGCACAAACATACTGCCTTACATAGACTTGTATCAAGGCTGATACAAAGGTTGTTATTTATGAATGGAAATATCCATCTCAATAAAATTTTCAGCATTTTGAACAAGATACATATTTGCATAACTGGACCTGGTAGGGCAATCGGTACAGCGTCAGCTGCAGGTATGGGAGGCCATGGGTTTGATCCTGGGCCGTGATGTACCTAAGTACTTACAAGTGGTAGTCGTTTATCCCTTCCTAACTCTCAAGCACATATAAGGGTAGTTCCACAACTGGTTGGCCCAGTGTCAGGATAATTTGACTGGGTGTGGTATCATGCCAGGTGTTCACGGCATGCTATACACTGTAAAGGCAGCACTATATTTGCTTCAAGTGGACACTGTCTCCAGAAAACTGAAATACTGTTGGTGGGATGATATACCCAACAAGAAAAATTTTTGCACATTTTATATTTGGATGTTTTATGCATATTTTGATAGGTCTTTTTTGGTTTTAATATGTTACTTCATTGTATGTGCTTAAAACTATTTTTTCAGTTTCTATTTTTCTTTCCCACATTTATAAGGATTCTTATAAATTCCTTTTCAGAAATAAAATTTATATATTTTTAAAGAATAGTTATTTTTCTTTAAAAATATTCAGTTTTATTTAATTGTTGTGAACACTGGTATTGTTGTATGTAATAAAGCACCACCTCCTTCAGTTGAATTCAGCTTATCTGCTGCGTTGGAGCTCCTTTGCAGATAAAGGGTCAGATTGTAATAGGTTAAACATACTACTATAGCATTTCTACTTGGCACAGAACATGCATGCATGAATTGTTTATCTTAATACCACAAGTATTTATATTTTCTTAATTTGTGACAATCTCCATACACAACCAATTGATGAATTAAAAGTACAAATATAAAATTTTAAGACAACATTCAATACATAGCTAGCTCATTAAAATCTGTTTATTTATTAATTGATAGGAAGCTGAGATAGCTGCCCTGGAAGCTGAACTCCAACAGTTACAGGAGCCTCAGAGACTGATAGCCAATGGAATTGTGTCCCCACAACTAGAGGCTTTGCAGACAGAGAATGCTAAACTAAAGTTCCAGATAGGACATCTCCAAAAGGTACACACCCCTCCAGTTGTCAGCCACTGTTACTCTATTGGGTGGTAGAATGATAGCTGATAATTGGGCATAGATTGACTCTCATGATGTAATGCCTTATTTTCAACGACATGCATAAGAAAGAAGCATTTTCATCATCATCATTTTCATCATCAGTCATTTGGCATGTTGTTTCCATGTGTTGGGCATACATTTCCATATAGCAGTCCTCAATGTGTTTCTGTCCAGAGCAAGGGTAGGGTTCAAACAAATCTTCTTCGGGACCTGTCTGATAGATTTTTTGCTCCAGGTCTGTACAGATTTGAGAAAAATTAATATAAACTGAAACAACATGCTTATTATTGGACTTAGTTAAGGAATTGGACTTAGTTAAGGAATAAATCATTGATTTTTGACATTCATCTTGTAGCACTGTTTGAAGTATCTTAGAATTCAAAGGACTTCACGATATGCTTTAAACAACACAACACGTTCATCTGATGAATATTAAAAGTCAATGATTTATCCCTTATGTTAACATTAATTTTACTTTCAATCAGAGTCAAAATTTATTTAAAAGAAAGACAATCCTTGTGACTTCTTGTAGACGTGAGATCAAACGAATTGTTTACTCTCCTGGTGATAAAATCCTTCTTATTTATGCCATGCCCACAAAGTCAAAACGCCAAACAAGAAAGTTCTTCATTTACAGTTATTTGTCATTATTATAGGTTTTTAATAAAGTGTTTGAAACCACAATTATATGTAATGTGTTTGCAAACAAATAAAAAACTAAAACATTTAACAAAGATCACATGCTGTAAAAATGTTTTACAAACACATCTGCTGTATGACCTGATTTTGACATCATGTTGACATTTATTAATACAAACAGTTTGTATTAAAATGAGATCTGCACAACTAGCAATCATGGATGCAAGCACATGTTGTCAACGTAACAATGTAGTTCTTCAAGAAATGAACATAATTTTTTATAATTAAGCATAGATAAGTCTAGATCATTGCAGCAGTAAACAGTGGACATGAAAATATGTATGTTTACACCTGGCCTTTTGCTATACAATAATTGTATACATATTTATTCAAGAACATTGGGAATGAGAAGTCCAAGACACCCTCTCATATGATGAGTATTAGCCAGCTGGTAACAGACGTGTTCGCCCTGGCCATCCGTCAGGCCTTCCCAGATGTTGATGGCATACCTGTGCTCATAGAGAAAGGGAAGTTTGCTGACTACCAGTGTAACAGTGCAATGGGGATATGTCAGGTAGGTTTGGCTAGTGTAACAGTGCAATTGGGATATGACAGGTAGGTTTGGCTAGTGTAACAGTGCAATGGGGATATGTCAGGTAGGTTTGGCTAGTGTAACAGTGCAATGGGGATATGTCAGGTAGGTTTGGCTAGTGTAACAGTGCAATGGGGATATGTCAGGTAGGTTTGGCTAGTGTAACAGTGCAAAGGGGATATGTCAGGTAGGTTTGGCTAGTGTAACAGTACAATAAATGGGGATATGTCAGGTAGGTTTGGCTAGTGTAACAGTGCAATGGGGATATGTCAGGTAGGTTTGGCCAGTGTAACAGTGCAATGGGGATATGTGAGGTAGGTTTGGCTAGTGTAACAGTGCAATGGGGATATGTCAGGTAGGTTTGGCTAGTGTAACAGTACAATGGGGATATGTCAGGTAGGTTTGGCCAGTGTAACAGTACAATGGAAATATGTCAGGTAGGTTTGGCTAGTGTAACAGTACAATGGGGATATGTCAGGTAGGTTTGGCCAGTGTAACAGTACAATGGAAATATGTCAGGTAGGGTTGACTAGTGTAACAGTGCAATGGGGATATGTCAGGTAGGTTTGGCCAGTGTAACAGTGCAATGGGGATATGTCAGGTAGGTTTGGCTAGTGTAACAGTGCAATGGGGAAATGTCAGGTAGGTTTGGCTAGTGTAACAGTGCAATGGGGATATGTCAGGTAGGTTTGGCTAGTGTAACAGTGCAATGGGGATATGTCAGGTAGGTTTGGCTAGTGTAACAGTGCAATGAATGGGGATATGTCAGGTAGGTTTGGCTAGTGTAACAGTGCAATGGGGATATGTCAGGTAGGTTTGGCTAGTGTAAAAGTTTAATGGGGATATGTCAGGTAGGTTTGGCCAGTGTAACAGTGCAATGGGGATATGTCAGGTAGGTTTGGCCAGTGTAACAGTACAATGGGGATATGTCAGGTAGGTTTGGCCAGTGTAACAGTACAATGGGGATATGTCAGGTAGGTTTGGCTAGTGTAACAGTGCAATGGGGATATGTCAGGTAGGTTTGGCTAGTGTAACAGTGCAATGGGGAAATGTCAGGTAGGTTTGGCTAGTGTAACAGTGCAATGGGGATATGTCAGGTAGGTTTGGCTAGTGTAACAGTGCAATGGGGATATGTCAGGTAGGTTTGGCTAGTGTAACAGTGCAATGGGGATATGTCAGGTAGGTTTGGCTAGTGTAACAGTGCAATGGGGATATGTCAGGTAGGTTTGGCTAGTGTAACAGTGCAATGGGGATATGTCAGGTAGGTTTGGCTAGTGTAACAGTGCAATGGGGAAATGTCAGGTAGGTTTGGCTAGTGTAACAGTGCAATGGGGATATGTCAGGTAGGTTTGGCCAGTGTAACAGTGCAATGGGGGATATGTCAGGTAGGTTTGGCTAGTGTAACAGTGCAATGGGGATATGTCAGGTAGGTTTGGCCAGTGTAACAGTGCAATGGGGGATATGTCAGGTAGGTTTGGCTAGTGTAACAGTGCGATGGGGATATGTCAGGTAGGTTTGGCCAGTGTAACAGTGCAATGGGGGATATGTCAGGTAGGTTTGGCTAGTGTAACAGTGCAATGGGGATATGTCAGGTAGGTTTGGCTAGTGTAACAGTGCAATGGGGATATGTCAGGTAGGTTTGGCTAGTGTAACAGTGCAATGGGGGATATGTCAGGTAGGTTTGGCTAGTGTAACAGTGCAATGGGGATATGTCAGGTAGGTTTGGCCAGTGTAACAGTTCAATGGGGATATGTGAGGTAGGTTTGGCTAGTGTAACAGTGCAATGGGGATATGTGAGGTAGGTTTGGCTAGTGTAACAGTGCAATGGGGATATGTCAGGTAGGTTTGGCCAGTGTAACAGTGCAATGGGGGATATGTCAGGTAGGTTTGGCCAGTGTAACAGTGCAATGGGGGATATGTCAGGTAGGTTTGGCCAGTGTAACAGTGCAATGGGGGATATGTCAGGTAGGTTTGGCTAGTGTAACAGTGCAATGGGGAATATGTCAGGTAGGTTTGGCCAGTGTAACAGTGCAATGGGGGATATGTCAGGTAGGTTTGGCTAGTGTAACAGTGCAATGGGGGATATGTCAGGTAGGTTTGGCCAGTGTAACAGTGCAATGGGGATATGTCACGTAGGTTTGGCCAGTGTAACAGTGCAATGGGGGATATGTCACGTAGGTTTGGCCAGTGTAACAGTGCAATGGGGGATATGTCAGGTAGGTTTGGCTAGTGTAACAGTGCAATGGGGATATGTCAGGTAGGTTTGGCCAGTGTAACAGTGCAATGGGGATATGTCAGGTAGGTTTGGCCAGTGTAACAGTGCAATGGGGATATGTCAGGTAGGTTTGGCCAGTGTAACAGTGCAATGGGGATATGTCAGGTAGGTTTGGCTAGTGTAACAGTGCAATGGGGATATGTCAGGTAGGTTTGGCTAGTGTAACAGTACAATGGGGATATGTGAGGTAGGTTTGGCCAGTGTAACAGTGCAATGGGGGATATGTCACGTAGGTTTGGCCAGTGTAACAGTGCAATGGGGGATATGTCAGGTAGGTTTGGCCAGTGTAACAGTGCAATGGGGATATGTCAGGTAGGTTTGGCCAGTGTAACAGTGCAATGGGGATATGTCAGGTAGGTTTGGCTAGTGTAACAGTGCAATGGGGATATGTCAGGTAGGTTTGGCTAGTGTAACAGTACAATGGGGATATGTCAGGTAGGTTTGGCCAGTGTAACATTGCACTGGGGATATGTGAGGTAGGTTTGGCTAGTGTAACAGTGCAATGGGGATATGTGAGGTAGGTTTGGCCAGTGTAACAGTGCAATGGGGGATATGTTAGGTAGGTTTGGCCAGTGTAACAGTGCAATAGGGATATGTCAGGTAGGTTTGGCCAGTGTAACAGTACAATGGGGATATGTGAGGTAGGTTTGGCTAGTGTAACAGTGCAATGGGGATATGTCAGGTAGGTTTGGCCAGTGTAACAGTACAATGGGGATATGTCAGGTAGGCTTGGCTAGTGTAACAGTGCAATGGGGATATGTCAGGTAGGTTTGGCCAGTGTAACAGTGCAATGGGGATATGTCAGGTAGGTTTGGCTAGTGTAACAGTGCAATTGGGATATGACAGGTAGGTTTGGCTAGTGTAACAGTGCAATGGGGATATGTCAGGTAGGTTTGGCTAGTGTAACAGTGCAATGGGGATATGTCAGGTAGGTTTGGCTAGTGTAACAGTGCAATGGGGATATGTCAGGTAGGTTTGGCTAGTGTAACAGTGCAAAGGGGATATGTCAGGTAGGTTTGGCTAGTGTAACAGTACAATAAATGGGGATATGTCAGGTAGGTTTGGCTAGTGTAACAGTGCAATGGGGATATGTCAGGTAGGTTTGGCCAGTGTAACAGTGCAATGGGGATATGTGAGGTAGGTTTGGCTAGTGTAACAGTGCAATGGGGATATGTCAGGTAGGTTTGGCTAGTGTAACAGTACAATGGGGATATGTCAGGTAGGTTTGGCCAGTGTAACAGTACAATGGAAATATGTCAGGTAGGTTTGGCTAGTGTAACAGTACAATGGGGATATGTCAGGTAGGTTTGGCCAGTGTAACAGTACAATGGAAATATGTCAGGTAGGGTTGACTAGTGTAACAGTGCAATGGGGATATGTCAGGTAGGTTTGGCCAGTGTAACAGTGCAATGGGGATATGTCAGGTAGGTTTGGCTAGTGTAACAGTGCAATGGGGAAATGTCAGGTAGGTTTGGCTAGTGTAACAGTGCAATGGGGATATGTCAGGTAGGTTTGGCTAGTGTAACAGTGCAATGGGGATATGTCAGGTAGGTTTGGCTAGTGTAACAGTGCAATGAATGGGGATATGTCAGGTAGGTTTGGCTAGTGTAACAGTGCAATGGGGATATGTCAGGTAGGTTTGGCTAGTGTAAAAGTTTAATGGGGATATGTCAGGTAGGTTTGGCCAGTGTAACAGTGCAATGGGGATATGTCAGGTAGGTTTGGCCAGTGTAACAGTACAATGGGGATATGTCAGGTAGGTTTGGCCAGTGTAACAGTACAATGGGGATATGTCAGGTAGGTTTGGCTAGTGTAACAGTGCAATGGGGATATGTCAGGTAGGTTTGGCTAGTGTAACAGTGCAATGGGGAAATGTCAGGTAGGTTTGGCTAGTGTAACAGTGCAATGGGGATATGTCAGGTAGGTTTGGCTAGTGTAACAGTGCAATGGGGATATGTCAGGTAGGTTTGGCTAGTGTAACAGTGCAATGGGGATATGTCAGGTAGGTTTGGCTAGTGTAACAGTGCAATGGGGATATGTCAGGTAGGTTTGGCTAGTGTAACAGTGCAATGGGGATATGTCAGGTAGGTTTGGCTAGTGTAACAGTGCAATGGGGAAATGTCAGGTAGGTTTGGCTAGTGTAACAGTGCAATGGGGATATGTCAGGTAGGTTTGGCCAGTGTAACAGTGCAATGGGGGATATGTCAGGTAGGTTTGGCTAGTGTAACAGTGCAATGGGGATATGTCAGGTAGGTTTGGCCAGTGTAACAGTGCAATGGGGGATATGTCAGGTAGGTTTGGCTAGTGTAACAGTGCGATGGGGATATGTCAGGTAGGTTTGGCCAGTGTAACAGTGCAATGGGGGATATGTCAGGTAGGTTTGGCTAGGGTAACAGTGCAATGGGGGATATGTCAGGTAGGTTTGGCTAGTGTAACAGTGCAATGGGGATATGTCAGGTAGGTTTGGCTAGTGTAACAGTACAATGGGGATATGTCAGGTAGGTTTGGCCAGTGTAACAGTGCAATGGGGATATGTCAGGTAGGTTTGGCTAGTGTAACAGTGCAATGGGGATATGTCAGGTAGGTTTGGCTAGTGTAACAGTGCAATGGGGGATATGTCAGGTAGGTTTGGCTAGTGTAACAGTGCAATGGGGATATGTCAGGTAGGTTTGGCCAGTGTAACAGTTCAATGGGGATATGTGAGGTAGGTTTGGCTAGTGTAACAGTGCAATGGGGATATGTGAGGTAGGTTTGGCTAGTGTAACAGTGCAATGGGGATATGTCAGGTAGGTTTGGCCAGTGTAACAGTGCAATGGGGGATATGTCAGGTAGGTTTGGCCAGTGTAACAGTGCAATGGGGGATATGTCAGGTAGGTTTGGCCAGTGTAACAGTGCAATGGGGGATATGTCAGGTAGGTTTGGCTAGTGTAACAGTGCAATGGGGAATATGTCAGGTAGGTTTGGCCAGTGTAACAGTGCAATGGGGGATATGTCAGGTAGGTTTGGCTAGTGTAACAGTGCAATGGGGGATATGTCAGGTAGGTTTGGCCAGTGTAACAGTGCAATGGGGATATGTCACGTAGGTTTGGCCAGTGTAACAGTGCAATGGGGGATATGTCACGTAGGTTTGGCCAGTGTAACAGTGCAATGGGGGATATGTCAGGTAGGTTTGGCTAGTGTAACAGTGCAATGGGGATATGTCAGGTAGGTTTGGCCAGTGTAACAGTGCAATGGGGATATGTCAGGTAGGTTTGGCCAGTGTAACAGTGCAATGGGGATATGTCAGGTAGGTTTGGCCAGTGTAACAGTGCAATGGGGATATGTCAGGTAGGTTTGGCTAGTGTAACAGTGCAATGGGGATATGTCAGGTAGGTTTGGCTAGTGTAACAGTACAATGGGGATATGTGAGGTAGGTTTGGCCAGTGTAACAGTGCAATGGGGGATATGTCACGTAGGTTTGGCCAGTGTAACAGTGCAATGGGGGATATGTCAGGTAGGTTTGGCCAGTGTAACAGTGCAATGGGGATATGTCAGGTAGGTTTGGCCAGTGTAACAGTGCAATGGGGATATGTCAGGTAGGTTTGGCTAGTGTAACAGTGCAATGGGGATATGTCAGGTAGGTTTGGCTAGTGTAACAGTACAATGGGGATATGTCAGGTAGGTTTGGCCAGTGTAACATTGCACTGGGGATATGTGAGGTAGGTTTGGCTAGTGTAACAGTGCAATGGGGATATGTGAGGTAGGTTTGGCCAGTGTAACAGTGCAATGGGGGATATGTTAGGTAGGTTTGGCCAGTGTAACAGTGCAATAGGGATATGTCAGGTAGGTTTGGCCAGTGTAACAGTACAATGGGGATATGTGAGGTAGGTTTGGCTAGTGTAACAGTGCAATGGGGATATGTCAGGTAGGTTTGGCCAGTGTAACAGTACAATGGGGATATGTCAGGTAGGCTTGGCTAGTGTAACAGTGCAATGGGGATATGTCAGGTAGGTTTGGCCAGTGTAACAGTGCAATGGGGATATGTCAGGTAGGTTTGGCTAGTGTAACAGTGCAATGGGGGATATTTCAGGTAGGTTTGGCTAGTGTAACAGTGCAATGGGGATATGTCAGGTAGGTTTGGCCAGTGTAACATTGCAATGGGGATATGTGAGGTAGGTTTGGCTAGTGTAACAGTGCAATGGGGATATGTGAGGTAGGTTTGGCTAGTGTAACAGTGCAATGGGGGATATGTTAGGTAGGTTTGGCTAGTGTAACAGTACAATGGGGATATGTGAGGTAGGTTTGGCTAGTGTAACAGTGCAATGGGGATATGTCAGGTAGGTTTGGCCAGTGTAACAGTACAATGGGGATATGTCAGGTAGGCTTGGCTAGTGTAACAGTGCAATGGGGATATGTCAGGTAGGTTTGGCCAGTGTAACAGTGCAATGGGGATATGTCAGGTAGGTTTGGCCAGTGTAACAGTGCAATGGGGGATATGTCAGGTAGGTTTGGCTAGTGTAACAGTGCAATGGAGATATGTCAGGTAGGTTTGGCCAGTGTAACAGTGCAATGGGGATATGTCAGGTAGGTTTGGCCAGTGTAACAGTGCAATGGGGGATATGTCAGGTAGGTTTGGCTAGTGTAACAGTGCAATGGGGATATGTCAGGTAGGTTTGGCCAGTGTAACAGTGCAATGGGGGATATGTCAGGTAGGTTTGGCCAGTTTAACAGTGCAATGGGGGATATGTCAGGTAGGTTTGGCTAGTGTAACAGTGCAATGGGGATATGTCAGGTAGGTTTGGCTAGTGTAACAGTGCAATGGGGGATATGTCAGGTAGGTTTGGCTAGTGTAACAGTGCAATGGGGGATATGTCAGGTAGGTTTGGCCAGTGTAACAGTGCAATGGGGGATATGTCAGGTAGGTTTGGCTAGTGTAACAGTGCAATGGGGGATATGTCAGGTAGGTTTGGCTAGTGTAACAGTGCAATGGGGATATGTCAGGTAGGTTTGGCTAGTGTAACAGTGCAATGGGGGATATGTCAGGTAGGTTTGGCTAGTGTAACAGTGCAATGGGGATATGTCAGGTAGGTTTGGCTAGTGTAACAGTGCAATGGGGGATATGTCAGGTAGGTTTGGCTAGTGTAACAGTGCAATGGGGGATATGTCAGGTAGGTTTGGCCAGTGTAACAGTGCAATGGGGGATATGTCAGGTAGGTTTGGCTAGTGTAACAGTGCAATGGGGATATGTCAGGTAGGTTTGGCCAGTGTAACAGTGCAATGGGGGATATGTCAGGTAGGTTTGGCCAGTGTAACAGTGCAATGTGGGATATGTCAGGTAGGTTTGGCTAGTGTAACAGTGCAATAGGGATATGTAATGTAGGTGTGGCCAGTGTAACAGTGCAATGGGGATGTGTCAGGTAGGTTTGGCCAGTGTAACAGTGCAATGGGGATATGTCAGGTAGGTTTGGCCAGTGTAACAGTGCAATAGGGATATGTCAGGTAGGTTTGGCCAGTGTAACAGTGCAATGGGGATATGTCAGGTAGGTTTGGCCAGTGTAACAGTGCAATGGGGATATGTCAGGTAGGTTTGGCCAGTGTAACAGTGCAATGGGGGATATGTCAGGTAGGTTTGGCTAGTGTAACAGTACAATGGGGATATGTGAGGTAGGTTTGGCAAGTGTAACATTGCAATGGGGATATGTCAGGTAGGTTTGGCTAGTGTAACAGTGCAATGGGGATATGTCAGGTAGGTTTGGCTAGTGTAACAGTTCAATGGGGATATGTGAGGTAGGTTTGGCTAGTGTAACAGTGCAATGGGGACATGTGAGGTAGGTTTGGCTAGTGTAACAGTGCAATGGGGATATGTGAGGTAGGTTTGGCTAGTGTAACAGTGCAATGGGGATATGTGAGGTAGGTTTAGCTAGTGTAACAGTGCAATGGGGATATGTCAGGTAGGTTTGGCTAGTGTAACAGTGCAATGGGGATATGTCAGGTGGGTTTGGCCAGTGTAACAGTGCAATGGGGATATGTCAGGTAGGTTTGGCCAGTGTAACAGTGCAATGGGGATATGTCAGGTAGGTTTGGCTAGTGTAACAGTACAATGGGGATATGTCAGGTAGGTTTGGCTAGTGTAACAGTACAATGGGGATATGTCAGGTAGGTTTGGCAAGTGTAACAGTACAATGGGGATATGTCAGGTAGGTTTGGCTAGTGTAACAGTACAATGGGGATATGTCAGGTAGGGTTGGCGAGTGTAACAGTGCAATGGGGATATGTCAGGTAGGTTTGGCTAGAGTAACAGTGCAATGGGGATATGTGAGGTAGGTTTGGCTAGTGTAACAGTGCAATGGGGGATATGTCAGGTAGGTTTGGCTAGTGTAACAGTGCAATGGGGATATGTGAGGTAGGTTTGGATAACAATAACATAGGAGGTTATAAAAAAATATGAAGAGTTTCTTCTCAACATTTATTGGCAATTTGAACCATAATCTTCAAATTATGATATGAAACATTTTATTTAAAGAACAAAAATATTTTGTTTCATGTTGTTACACCTTTTAAAATACATGCCTTTTCATAGAAATATCTTCAGTTTATTGTTTTGTTCTACCTCTTATTTATGATTAACTTAAGGTAAGAGGGGCCTAATTAGCCAATGCTGTCTGAAACGGCGATGTTTGGCGACATCGAGTTCGTAAATGCCCTCAGCAGTGTCCGACACGTTCTCCGGAACTAATCGCATTTGATCGTAGCAAACATTTTTAATCATTATTTTTTATGTATCTTGCAAATATTGATAATATTTTTTTAAACAAGTAATAATTTCAACAAAAAATATCTTATATTTCTTTAAATAAAAAAATATTTACCAAAAAATTGGGATCCCAAAGCGTTATATTTTCGGAAAATACCAAAATGGCGGACAGAGACAGCAGAGCAATCGTACCTACTCGGCGATCTCCGGCAAGCTTCGGATATATTCGGATTAATTAGAGGACGGAATTACCCGAGGAGTTCCGAGTGACAGCAGAGGTCGATATGTGAAACGGAAAACATTAAAAATCAACAATTTAAGTTCTTTTGTAAACAGATACACATTCAGAAGTCAGTTTTAATCAGATCTGTAAAAGATCTTTGTGAAACATAAAGGTATTGTGCAAAATTGTGACAGAAAATCTTTTTTTACAGGTTTGTTGTTGTTGTTGTTTTGTTAAGAAAAACATGGAATATGACAATTTTAAAGCTAATATTTCAAAAACTAAACGGTGAAAGTCTGTAATTATTTGTTATGTGATTGGTATATGTATATAGCAAATTTTGATATGCATTTTATAAATATACTGGTATAATTAAAATATTTAGAAACTCTGAAAGTTTGTGTATGTTTCTGTGTCAAGGAAATTTTCCGAGGGGGGTATAGATGCCTTTTTCAGTGTAAAATCATCAAATGTTTGTACTTGAACAATATAAATGAGTTCTTTTTAATGTTTAGGGTTATGCTTATAAAGTTACACCATTGATGCTACAATATATTATAGTTTTGAACCCCCAAATAAGACTTTTTAGCAATAACCACTTGTAAAAAATGGTCCTGGGACAAGGCGAGGGGGTCACCCTATTCAAATGTGATTATTTCCAAAACATGACGGTGAAATTCTTTCATATTTCATTTTAATATCTGATATATGATATTTATCGCTATGGACATGCTTAGTTTAGGATTCTTAATAGCTTCTTTTAGGCCCCTCTTACCTTAAGAGACAGAGAGAGAGAAACTTAGCCAAACTACCAAAATGCCCTCTTGGATTCTTGGAATTATGTATCATTATATGCCCATTTGAACCAAAGTGTGCCTTACATACTAAGGTAAGTCAGTGATAATTATATAATTAAGTTGTGTAATTATTTGTATAATTGGATAATTGTTATTATAGTCTTGTGTAACTGAGTTGTGCAGCTGTGTTGTATGAGTATGCCGTACAATTTATTTTCAATATTTATTTTAACAGAAACTCAAGTCCCAGGGAGTCAAGCTGCCACCACAGAAGGTTGGTCAGCAGATCGTAGATCAAATCCCACCATGTGAATTCTTTGACAAGGTAATTTAATTGTTTGGCCACAAAAAATAATTGTCCATCTGTTATTGCATGGGACTTCTATTCTTCTTCTTTTATATCACAAACACATATCACAGCAATTCTTTTGGGTCAAAATCTAATTCTTTAACAATATTTTGCTAATCTTTATATCTTATATGACACTAATTATGATTTGAGCATAAGAAGTTATTGTTTATTTCAGACTTGTACATATTGCATTATCTGGTGTTAATATTTTGGAAATTGTGCCTTTGAAAAACAACAGTTTTAATCAAAATACGTGTAAATAAAAACATGAACCGATACTTATATATATTCATGTACGATACACAGTTACAATTTTGTGTCTGCTTAAAACTATTGTAACAATAACTATACAGTTCTATAGACATACAATACCTGTGTATCCAATATCCACAGCTGGAGGTTGCCGGGCCAGGATTTATTAACATCTACCTCAGCAAGGTGTTTATAGCTCAACAGCTGGCAGATATGTTAATGAATGGAGTCCGACCCCCGCCAATCATGGTGAAGAGACGTGTAGTCATCGATTTCTCCTCACCAAACATCGCCAAGGAGATGCACGTAGGCCATCTCAGGTATCTATTTGTGGTTGCACATGTATGATCAGCTGTGCGTACTTGAAATTGACAGACTAAGTAACAAATTTTTGCAGATTCTGGTCAGACAGCTTTTATCAGGAGCTTTTCTAAATCTGCATTATTTACCTAAATCTACCAGGCTAAGAGTAAGTGAACATTTAAGATGCCACTGGTTTATTAATTGGTTAGATATCCTAGACCCTGAATATGGGGTTGGTCTCCTTTTCAGGTTTTCGGGGACAGAACAATAAATGAATGAATGAATGAATAAATAGATGAGTGAATGAATGAATGAAAAAATGTACCCTTTAAGTGTTGTGCCATTGATATCTTCCTTTAGCAAGGTACATTTGTATTGATGCCAGTTTCAGGAATTATGTTCACTCTGACAGATGCTTTTTAAGTGAATTGATAAATTACTTCTCAGATTACTTGAAGGTTGTGGGTCCTTTTAAGAGGGGAAACTTTCAGATAGGGGAAATGTACTAATGACAAAAGATATTATTAAAAAAAGCCCCACTGTTGCTGAAACATTGCTAGCGTTTCATTTCTTTTTTTTTTTCAAAACGAAAATCAATTTTTGACGGGGGAATCTTGAGATGAAATTTGGGAAAAATATATACTTTTTCATTACGGGAATGGGGTCGAATTTCGGCTGCAAAAACATACAAACAAGGCCTATTGCCACGTGTTTTATGGCTTTAACTTGTATCCACCCATTTAAAGGTGGTATCCGACAGTTGCCTATATCGAATTAATGTAACAAAACCTTACTAATACCTTGGCGAATTAGGGCAGAATTTCTGCATGACTCATACTTAAGTATAAGTAAAGATGGTTTTGAACCCTACCTATATTGTTAGATGGTACAAATTGTGATAAAAACACTCAAAAGGTTCAATCATTCCAACTCTATAACTAAGCATGATAATGATCTCTACTAAAAATAAATATCAATGTCAGCGCAGACTACCTGGATGATGATATAACATTATCTCAATAGTGAGTTGTCACATGGTTTTCTTAGTTTAAAAATAGCTATCTCTGCAGTGTGGCTCAGCTGGGAAAGATCTGTTTGCAATGAAGAATTGGGGATTTATGTTTCCTTGTTCACATTGATCTAGGGCATCAAAGAGCAGCATTTTGCAGGATATTTTCAGATAACAATTACTTGGTTACTTGAGAAAAAAATATTTTGTTCAAACTGTTGAATGGCATCGTTAAATGTATTTTTTAAATGAAAATTAAAGGCCTTTTTTAGTTTAATTAATTCACATATTTTGTAAAAACTTGTGTTAAACACTAAGCCTGCTACATTTGTTAATAACCTGTACATAATTCTTGGCTATTGGCTGAAAACTTCATGACAGGGCTAAAAGCTTTACTGCCGGAGACTTGTCAGCAAGAAGTGTAGATGCAGCTGGTTATTTTTCTAAGCCTTATCAGTACATGTTTAGCTAGCTAAGGGTAAAAACGTATTTGGTGTTATTTCTGTTTCTATCAAATTCCTCAGTAATTAATATCTATTGCAGGTCTACAATTATTGGAGAAAGCATAAGTCGTCTACTTGAGTGGGTGGGTCATGACGTATTACGACTGAACCATCTTGGTGACTGGGGGACCCAGTTTGGCATGCTTATTGCCCATCTCCAGGACAAGTTTCCCAATTATCTGAAAGAGTCACCACCAATTAGTGACCTACAGGCATTCTACAAGGTAGGGTCACATTGTATCCCTACAGGCATTCTACAAGGTAGATCTAGGGGAAATTCAAATGATCTTGTAGCCCACATCTTGAAAATTGTCCAAACAACTTCACACCTTTTCATGAAAGTGCAAACATATTTATTTTGTTTGAATGTCTCAAACAACTTTTACTTATTAGTAAAATTGGTCACAAAGGGGAATTGTCAAAAGATAAATGAGTCATTAAAACAGTTATAAGTAATGTTTTACCGGACCTGGGGTCAGGTTAATGTGACTGGGTGTGGTCTCATGACAGGTGTTCACGACATGTTATACACAGTGAAGGTAGTTGCACTATATCTGCTTTAAGAGACACCATCATCAGATAGCTGAAATACTATTGGTGGGATGATAAACACAATAAACAAACAAAAGAAATTGTGCTTGCCTTTGGTTGATGTGAAAATTCCATTGTATCTTAAGTCAGTATGTTGTAGTATGGGATACTACATGAGAACAATTACGTTTTCAATTTTATTTCTCTATTGCAGGAGTCAAAGTTACGATTTGATGAGGATGCAGATTTTAAGAAACGTGCCTACAACGCTGTTGTCCAGCTACAAAAGTATGATCCAGATCATATGAAGGCATGGAACCTCATCTGTGATGTCTCCAGGAATGGTAATTCATGAACTTCTCTTCTCTTCAATATTTCTTTGGCTGGGATATTTATAGAATAAATTGGAAAATGACAACAGAAGAAAAGGGATTCATAACTAAGTACAATATATTTATCAGAAAATACTTTGTGGAATATTATTTCCAAATGAAAAACGTAATGTTACAAAAGGGGTAATAGTAGGTATTGTTTACCCTCAGAATGATAACTGCAGAACATGCATCTTTCATTTTCTTCTGTAAATTTCATTTTCATTGACCATGCTCTCATCATAATTAAATGTAAATGTATGGGTAAATTCATCAGGAATGACAGTTAAAACATTTTTATAAAGTTTTTTTACATTTGTTGTTGTTGAAAGAGTCTATTATTTTTATCATTTTCTATGATTATTTCTTCTGATTTGTCAGAATTAAAAAAGGTGTATAATTAACTTGGTATTTTATAATTTCACTAGGTGTTTGATTAATTTCTTTACATATTATAGAGTTTCAGAAGGTGTATGATCGGCTGGGTGTTAAGATTGTGGAGAGAGGAGAGTCATTTTATCAGGAAATGATGAAGGATGTTGTAAAGGATCTGGATGACAAAGGTATGGCTTAAACATGGATTGACAGAATTTCCTTATAATTGGTTTATTGCACAAAGTAAATGAAAAGTTATCAAAAGGGACAAAATTTAATTGTTTCTAGAAACTTCTGTCATCAAAACTGGAATATATTAGCCAGAAGTATATGCTGATGGACAGGTCTGTAAAATGGACTTAATATTGTAATGATCTAAAAAAAAACAACTGCAACTGTGAATTAACAGTATATGGACTTAAGAATAGTTTTAGTTGACCATTAATTTTTGCTGCATCGTAGATACGGAGAGCCTGCTTGTCTCTAAGCACTGGTAATAGGTAAACTCATCACCATCTTCATCTGTTAAAGAAATTTAACATTGCGTATCTCTGTTAAAGCTTACTCTTCAGGATTCTGAACAGTGTTCCTCACAGATTTTGTTACATCAGAAATAAATAAAATGGTTGGAGTTGTCTGACTTGGATCTACAGTATTTACTGTCAAGTTATACATCTTGATATTATGTCCTTCATCATGCAGGTTTTACGGAGATGGATGAGGGACGTAAGATAATGTTCCTTGACGGAATCAAGCAGCCGCTAACCCTGGTCAAGTCTGATGGTGGCTACACATATGATACCTCAGACATGGCCGCCATCCGACAGCGATTGCTAACAGAGAATGGAGACTGGCTTATATATGTAGTAGATGCTGGACAGGTAATGGAAAAAAATATTGAATTTTTATAAATATAAACTAACAAAAACTTGAAGCACAGATTGATTAGGCAGAAAGTTTAATAATAGGTAGTCTGAATTTTGTGTGATCATGATATTGAGATGTATCAATGTGTTAACTGTTTTGCTACCTAAAGCAGTTGACTTATTTTCCTTTTAACCTAAGCAATTAACATTGCCATACTCTGATGTCCAAAATAATTAACAAATTGTGGTGCTCTTTTAGAGGATATTAGCATCTTAGATGGACAAATAGTGTATTGTAATGTTTTCACATTGCAGTTTCACAAAAAAATTTGTTCATGTTTGACAACAGGTTTAAATTGTTGGGTTTAGGTTTCTTTTTCCTGCATTTATCTACCAGTGCATGTATATAGCTGAGGAGTCTTTGGTAGTAAGGAGTTAAGGATGAGTTAGTACAAGTTGTTACCTTATAATTGGTTTGTTGAAATCACTTGTTAAATGTTAGCAAGATAAAATCAGAACAGTATGAATTATTTTCTTGACTTCAGGGTCCCCATTTTGACCTGATTTTTGCGGCTGCCCAGAAGGCTGGCTACTACAACCCAAGTGTGGCCAGGGTAGAACATGTCGCCTTTGGAGTGGTGCTCGGAGAAGACAAGTAAGTCACCATTATTATAACTAGAACATGCAGGGAATTGTGGGAGTAAGTTTAATTAAGTGGGCCAAGACACTTCATGAGGAGGGATGCTCCAGGAAAATCTGAACTGTCAAGTAATAATAGATATATGTTTAAAATATGTATAGTACACTATAGTGAAGTTTATGAGGTTATGAAAATAAAAGCAGCCTTTAGTATATTTAGATATATGTGTATGAACTCAATATAGTTCTTCAACTTGGTAAATTTTACAGTCAAAATAATTGTTTGATCTACAGAACAGGCCAAATCTGGATCCACACTCTTGTGTTTCATCTAGAGATATACAAACTTATATAAAAACAATTCATAACCAGTAATACCTTTTAATCAGGTAAAACAGCTGTACAACAACACCTGATTACTTTTGCTGGAGCTTTCAGTTATAAACAAATGGCCAATGATAGCCATGTAACGCAAAATATAGTTCTTGACAGGTCAAGGGAAGGTCAGAAAAAATATTGCCTCTCTGTTCATACAAGTCTTGATTTTGACCTCTATTTAACATGTATTCTTACACATTTTTAAAAATTTTCCATTTTGGACTAACCCCTAATTACTGAAGACACTTGGTAATAACCTCTGTTTATAGAAAAAGCCACAAATGTAAATTAGATAACAACCATCCCATCTCCAATTAAAATTCAAGGAGCCTGTACTGTTATTAAATATCATTCCTTATTATTAAGATTTCAGTATGCTACAAAATGTTCATGTATGTCAATCACAGAAGATAATCCAACTATTGAATTGTGATATATATCTTTTTTACAAGTTGTAAAATGATTTCCAATGTTTGTGTTACAATGATATATTATTACTAGTCCATGAATCATTTGTTATGCAAGTAGAGAGTAATTTCCCAATAAAGTGAATTAATATTTTCACAGTAATGCAGTGGAACATACAATCAATCACTCAGTCAGATCACCCTGTTCACCATTGTTTTTGTCCAAGATTGTTTTTTTTTTTCTGGTCTTTTAAAAAATTGATATACTTGCATGAACAGGTATAATTACACCAGTTTCTGTTCAGTCTTAATAATCCGCAATGTAATATAGCTAAAGCAAACAATGATAACACTATTGCAGTAATCATGCTTTTAAAACTGATCATATTGGTAAATATTTAATTTTATTGCCCCTTTCACTTTCAATGTAGTATTTTATTTTGTAGTATTTTTATTAATAGTACTGGTACTTCAAAAAATAGGTTGACCCACGAAGTAAGTAGGTCAATGCCATATGTGTTATAAGACCATGAAGGTCTCTTCCGTCCTTATCAAGGGGAGTGCTAACCTTCTCTCCTTTTTTATAACACAGTAATTATTTGCCACACAAATGCTTAAGTATCATACTATTTATAGAAATGACCATCAGACAGGTGTACTGTGAACCAGTGTTTTGTTCATAAATATTAATTCAGCAGATTGAAATTATTTTACATGGTTATGAAATATAAAATTCCTACTTGCTCTATTCTTGTAAAATCGACAATAACATCTCTTTTATGTCAAATGACATTTAAAAATTTAAATATTCTTGATTTTTTGAGGATTTCCTACAAGTTTTGAATATGCATGGGGGGTAACTCAAACATTACAACATTCAATTTTTTATTTGGATTGCTTCCCTTGTCTTATTGAAAGTTTGGATATTTTTTGGTGATGGGATATTTTTGGTGATGCACAATAAGAGAATGAACTCTCACAAATAAACTGTTCATCTGTCTTACCTAAGTACATTGTAATCATTTTCTTTGATCATACTGCATAAGACATATTTCCTTAATGTGTTTGTTATAGATTTTATGTATCTGTGCACAATTTGTTGTACACTGTACAGGGCTGGAAAGATTTTCTTTTTCATGACTAGTCCCGGACTAGTAACCAGGACAATGATGACTTGTCCGAAAATGTGCATCATTTTCAATAAATGGACACTAATTTGTCATATATATAACTAACAAACAAGGTATAAACAAGTTTTTGTTTTATTTTTGTCTGTTAAACAGCATAAAATCTAACACAAAAGTAAAGAATAAATAAGTTACAATTGATTAAATAGCTCTTGCAATGTCCTAATTTTATAAAGAAAATACATTACGTGTACATTGTTTTTATAACAATGTCAAATTTTAATCATCCTGACCCTGACACGTAAATGTTGGACCAATACACTTGTACACTTTATGTGACTTAATTTTCGTTGGAGTGTTAGGGCATTCTTCAAGTCGCCGTTTACTTCCGCCAGTTTGTGACTTTGATTGTTGATTTTCATTCAAAGTGTAAGAGTTCGTGTTTCCAAATGTAAATATTTCAAGAGTGACATGGCTGCATATTTTACTACTGCGTTATGCACAGACTTGACGATGGATTAAAATTAAAATCATCTTCAATCTCGTACCAAGATATACCTTATACCCACCTTAATTGGCATCGAGTATTGTTTAATTTGGCTATTATATTCAGATATGACAATGAAAGTAAAGATCATCAAACTGAGACCTACCTGGCTCTAATCCCTTTACTCTTCGCGTGCCGAGTTTAAAAAGTTCGATAATCAATTATCACTTATCACATGTACTTCAATATGCAGTATTAATGCCGTTATTTGTCACGTGCACATTGATTGGCCGATCATGTTAAGCGTTGATGTATCGCGCGTCGTGATTGGCTGTTTTGGCATGCGTTTGAATTGTCTATGCAAAGCCATTACATGGTGTTGATAAAACGCCCAAGGCGATAGCTTGATTGGTTGCATCGCTAATTAGGTACCGCTGTGTATTGTCACTTGTCCGGCCGTCTATTTAATGACTAGCCCGGGACTAATTTAATGACCAATGGTCAGTAGCCCGAAACTACATGTTGACTAGTCCGGGACGTCGGGCTAGCGTATTTTTCCAGCCCTGACTGTATGTAAAATCCAAAGTTGTACCATATTTTATTGGTAGAATTTATAGAATAGACCAGCAATATGAATGATTCTATATAGTTTCATATATTGACAAAAAACAACAGAATAATAGTGTCTGCAATAATTTTGATAACCATGTAATATCGTCTTGTTGCTGCTGTTTTACGCCTCCTAAAACAGTTTGGGTTCTGTGATAAGTTTACAGTTTTATTTTTTGATTATTCTATTAATAATGCCTCATAATTAATTGAATTTTATTTAGAAAATGTCTAAAACAGTAAGAAACTGTTTTCTATATTTCATTGATTACCTGGCTAAAATGGTAAGAAACTGTTTACCTGTCTAAAACAGTTAGAAATTGTTTACCTGTCTAAAACAGTTAGAAACTGTTTTCTATATTTCACCTGTCTCAAACCTTTACCCGTCACCAGTTGTAAGTAATTACATCTAATTTACTTGTTGACTAAATAGAAATATTGTAATCTAAAACAGTTACTTTTCCCTTAATTAATATGTATGGCAGCTATACATCTGCCTCAAGTGGAATCCATCTCCATAATTAGGTCTTAAAGATTGTTTAAAGGAACATTTATGCACATTGAATATTCCACACAGAATTCTGAGCGTTCTCTCTTAAGGCACTGACCAACATTTCACTTTAACACTATCCTGTATCAGCAATACTGTGAGTCAATCATTTTCAGCTCTTTTTCTACATAATTATGTTAGCAGTTTGTCCTGACAGAATGGTCATTTTTGTCGGGCTTAGTACGGTCAATTTATGTGGCTGAAGGTGCTAAAGCAGTCCACAAGGCTGGTCTACTTACCAAGAGAGATACCCTCTTATCAATCCTGGCAACATTATCATTTGGCGAAGACCTTTCTGTATAATTGCATATCTCCTGATCATTTGGTGTAGACCTTCCCAGATAATTGCACATCTTAGATGCTCTTGTAGCAGTGCACCATCATTTGGTGAAGTGATACCTAGATAACTGTCTATTGTTTTGTAGTTCCACCATACTTTTGTGCAAGCGTATCATTAATACTCCCTGTCTGGTGATATCAGATCCCAGTGGGTCTGTCGACTGCATTAGGCAATCTCTTGTATGTACGTATATGGCTGTGAAATTGTATTATGGCATTCTGTGTTTGGTTAGTAAGATCATTTACCCATTTTACCAGAAACTGTATACCTACTGGTATGTGAGTCAAGAAACAAATAGAATATTGCAATTTTAAATAACAAATATAATTTTAACATGGTAAATGTGCAGTAACAAACAACACTGTTATTAAATATATTTTGAAAAATATTTATTTGCTTGTTTTTTTAGTCACAAATGTTTACAGTTAGAAATTGCCATTGCAGACTTGTTAACCAAAGTTCAGCCATCTGTTGAATGTATTAATTGATTCTGATTTTTCATTTTTGATCGTATGTCCATTTTTTTTATACCGGCCGCAATAGCTCAGGTGGTAGAGCATCGGCTTGCGGATCGGGAGGTCGTGGGTTCGAACCCCGGCCGGGTCTTACCAAAGACTTTAAAGTTGGTAGTAGTGGCTTCCCTCCTAACGCTCGGGGCTAAGGGGACAGCATTACGCCTGACTCGTCGGTGTCAGTATAATGGACCGGCCGGGTTCAGTCCCTGGGCACCTCATAAGTGCCCCTGTGCTATAATGATAGAAATGTCGCTGCGCAGTATCGGCAAAAATGCCGGCTAATCCCATCCCATTTTTTATCTTGAAAGCTTTTTAAGATAACTATAAAGCCATGCTTTAATTTTTAGACTTATCTTACCACATCATTTTAATATCACCCATTTAAGCCTCTTGGTTCTTTACAATGTTCTTTTAAGGTCTGCACCAATTCCACTCCATAATGGAACAGCCATTCTTTAAGAAAGAATCTTTAAGAGCCATCCAATTGCATACAGTTGAATGAAACTGGTTAAAATGTAGGTAGATTTACGTCACTGTCTGGGAGGTTTATGCACATCAATCTATAATTGGTGGGCTTTGATGGGCTGAATTGAGCATTACAACACAGACTTTACAGTTTGATATTAAAGGAACATATTGTAAGGGGGCATTCATTTAAGGAATAAATCAGTGATTTTAAACGCTCACAGGCTGCAGAAAAAAATTAGGGTGTTTAAAGTATCATGACGTCAGAAGGGTTGCACAAAGTAAGTCATTTGACTCCATCTGTTGTTCAATCTCTCCTTGCTTAGCCACATAAATGTAGTCCAAGATAAGTTTTTGTTTGTGTCCTTACAACATATTTTGATGAGGGGGTAGTGGTAGAGTCACCAATTTGTAACTCCCCTGACTGCTTAGCCTCTCACTGTATGGGTTCTAGTCCCATTCATGGCTCAGGACTTAATGTGGGAAGGTCTTCCAGCTGGCTTGCGGTGTGCCATGACCTATCCTGACATTTGTCTTTGGTCTTCCTCTTCCAAATAGCTGGTCATTGCTATAATGATCGTAATTGGTGGCTGCTATGTATAACCAGACCTGGTTGTTTGGAGAAATGGAACACATATTAAGGGGGTGTTCATTATACACCAGAACTGGCTGTTAGTAGAAAAGGAACACATGTTAAGGGAGCATTTATTACACCCCAGACCTGGCTATAAGGAGAAAAGGAACACATTTTAAGGTGGCATTTATTACAATTCAGACCTGGCAATGAGGCAAAAGGGAACAAATTTGAAGGGGGCATTTATTAGACTCCAGACCTGGCAATGAGGAGAAAGGGAACACATTTTAGGGGGCATTTATTACACTCCAGACCTAGCAATGAGGAGAGAAGGAATGCATTTGAAGGGGGCATTTATTACACCCCGACCTGGTTGTTAGGAGAAATAGAACACCTTTTAAAGACATGCTTATTACACCCCAGACCTTGGTGTTATAGAAACAGAACACATTTTAAGGGGTGTATTTATTACACCCCAGATGTGGCTGTAAAGAAAAATGAAACACATTTTAGGGGGCGATATTTAACACCCCAGACCTGTTTGTTAAGAGAAAAAGAAACACATTTTAAATCGGGGGTATTTATTACACCCCAGACCTGGTTGTTAAGAGAAAAGGAAAACATTTTAAAGGGGATTATTTATTACACCCCAGACCTGGCTGTTGAGAGAAAAGGAACACTTTTAAAGGGCGGTATTTATTACACCCCAGACCTGGCTGTTGAGAGAAAAGGAACACATTTTAAAGGGCGGTATTTATTACACCCCGGACTTGGCTGTTAAGAGAAAAGGAAAACATTTTAAATGGTCATTTATTACACCCCAGACTTTTGTGTTAGCAGAAAAGAAACATATTTTAAGGCGTCATTTATTACACCGGCTGTTTGGCTGTTTTGAGAAAAAGGACGCATTTTAAGGAGACGTTTATGACATCCAAGACCTGGCTGTCAAGGGGCCCAAGATGTTCATTAAGGTAGCATTCAGAGTTTCTCATTTCACCAGCAAGCCATCATTGTCCTGTCTCCAGGGACCCAGCAGTATGAACTTTATCACCAATATCCTTCCATTGATAGACTTGAAAATGTGAAAATGAATATTCATAAGATTTTGCCACCTCATATATTTAGTTAATTTCCGCTGGTAACACTGTTTAATTTGAAGTCTGAGTTGTCTGTTTGCATTTTGTTGATTAGCAATCATGTACTATTGAATACCAGTTGTAAAAAGTAACCCTATAACATTTGTCTATAAAATTTGATTTCTTATTTCACTTCTGATATTGAAGCAAATGATTTAACTTGTTTTTCTGTTTAATGTAAAAAGATTTCCCAGTTGAACAAACTTCTTACTCTATAGGAAAAACAATTTAAGCCTGAATTTCTAATGCTTTATTTGTTTGAGATGTTTGTACTTCACCATCACCCATTTTATGGCATTTTTCTTGTTTGTTAGATGTTTTCCAATTTTGAAGCATTCCCTAGGGGCACTTTAAGAACAATTAATTTGAAGTAAAAGCATTCTCTAACTGGATATACAGATCATAGTAAATCAGTTCTGAGTATTATTTTAGCGCAGTAGGTCAGAAAATGTATGTAATAAAATATATATACATGTGTTGAATTAACTGTACAAGGTATCACATGATGTGATGCTTTCCAGTAGACTCTGGTCTGTATTATCGGATTTAACTTTGCAGCATTGCAAACAAGGAAACAGCTTTGTGATAGAGTTGTATTGATTTTTTGATTTTCAAATCGCTTTCAATTAAATTTAAATTTAATGCATTAGAGAGATGAATTTGCGTTTAAGAGAATTGAATAGTCATATTATTCTATATACCTTCTTGAATTATAACTCAGTTCTATGGACATTTTTTTTTGTTTTTGTTATATTTTGGTGTATTTAAGATATACATTGATTCACTTCTAATAGTATTATTTCATATTCATAAAAATGAAATTTGTGAGATTTTCATTGACTTATACAGTTTTTTAAAAAACTACATGTACAAGTACAGCTTGCTAATATAAGCTGAGAGTTGATTATTGTCATCAACACCATCATCATTGTTTTAAAGCTAAGAACAGCAACACCATCATTATTGTTGTTAAAGCCAAGAACAGCAACACCACCATCATTGTTGTTTAGGCCAAGAACATTGACACAATCTACATTGTTGTTAAGGCCAAAAACAGCACCTCCATCATCATTGTTGTTGAGGCAAGGACATCAACACCATCATCATTGTTGTTGAGGCAAGGACATCAACACCATCATCATTGTTGTTGAGGCAAGGACATCAACACCATCATCATTGTTGTTGAGGCAAGGACATCAACACCATCATCATTGTTGTTAAAGCCAAGAACATCAACACCATCATTATTGTTGTTAAAGCCAAGAACATCAACACCATCATTATTGTTGTTAAAGCCAAGAACATCAACACCATCATTATTGTTGTTAAAGCCAAGAACATTGACACCATCATCATTGTTGTTAAAGCCAAGAACATTGACACCATCATCATTGTTGTTAAAGCCAAGAACATCAACACCATCATCATTGTTGTTAAAGCCAAGAACAGCAACACCATCATCATTGTTGTTAAAGCCAAGAACATCAACACCATCATCATTGTTGTTAAAGCCAAGAACATCAACACCATCATTATTGTTGTTAAAGCCAAGAACAGCAACACCATCATCATTGTTGTTAAAGCCAAGAACAGCAACACCATCATCATTGTTGTTAAAGCCAAGAACAGCAACACCATCATCATTGTTGTTAAAGCCAAGAACATTGACACCATCATCATTGTTGTTAAAGCCAAGAACATCAACACCATCATCATTGTTGTTAAAGCCAAGAACAGCAACACCATCATCATTGTTGTTAAAGCCAAGAACATCAACACCATCATTATTGTTGTTAAGGCCAAGAACATTGACACCATCATTATTGTTGTTAAAGCCAAGAACAGCAACACCATCATTATTGTTGTTAAAGCCAAGAACATCAACACCATCATTATTGTTGTTAAAGCCAAGAACAGCAACACCATCATCATTGTTGTTTAGGCCAAGAACATTGACACAATCTACATTGTTGTTAAGGCCAAAAACAGCACCTCCATCATCATTGTTGTTGAGGCAAGGACATCAACACCATCATCATTGTTGTTTAGGCCAAGAACATTGACACAATCTACGTTGTTGTTAAGGCCAAAAACAGCACCTCCATCATCATTGTTGTTGAGGCAAGGACATCAACACCATCATCATTGTTGTTGAGGCCAAGACTTTTCATGTAGGGCTTCAAAATCAAGGAAAAGTCTTTGAATTCATTAAATTATATTTCTACAGTTCTCCACAATCTCTTGAAGTTCAATGCAACTCAACCAAAGTAATGCAACAAAAGCCTTATACATGTGTACAGTTACAGAAGTAAAGCTATATTGTATACCTTGAACAAAAAAAGAAACTTTAGTAAATTCCTGTAAGTGTTACCAAAAGGATAACTGAATGATAAAAACAGGTCATTGGCTTGGGTTTCTGGAGCTGAACCTAACATACAGAAGATTTACAAATGACTAGAGAAATGTCAAAAGGGCTTTTTAATTTTAAAAAATTCTGTACCTATTTCTTTTCTTATTTAATTAATTTTTAATGAGATCCTAATAAATATTGATATTGCATTATGATTCAAAATGACAACATTTTCGTATACTAGTACACTGCTAATGCAATGATACAATGGTATGTAGTTCAGTCAGTCTTACTGCTTGGCCCTAAACCTTTTGCGAAAGGTAAATCTACACATTGTGGACATCCAAATTGTATAGCTTTCAGAAGGGAAACTTTCTTCAATGCAAGAATTATGTTTGCATCTTTTCTTCACCGTTTGTTATTGTCTTAAAATGTGACTCATTGTTTGAAGAAGAGAATACCACAGTGCTTGCAGTGCTTAGATTTCTAAACACACAATTGTTTATCATGATCTTTGTGAATACTGTTGCCATATCAAAAAGTTGGTTAACAATTTCGTTGAGAACTAACTTCAAGTGACACCAACTCTAGGACAAGGAAGTTCTATAGCACAAAGCTGAAGAAACATATCTACTTACTGTAAATTTATATAAGACTGAAACCACTGGCTATTTCAATGGAGTATTTCTATGTTGACATTTATGTAAGTTGTTTTATTTCTGTAAAAAAAGACTACAGGGTGTGGTTGACAACAGCAGGAAGTTGTACTTTGCCAATAAGCAAGCATAGTTTATGAGCACATTGCTGCAGTAACTAAGAACAGTGTAGAGAGTCAAGACCCCAGACAAGGGCCTGTGATGAACTATCATCTAAACCTAGACCAGATTGGAGAGTTATTCACATGAAAATGCCAAAGGTTTTAGAAAGCCAAAGTACAAAATAATTGTGTCCTATAACATTCATAATATTTTTTTTATCATTTTATCCTTACTGTGAGTCCAGGAGGTAAAATATTTATCTTAGAACAGGATGATTATATTGTGTGCCTAGAGCAAACAACGAGCAGTGTAATTTTTAATGATAGCATGCAATGTTAAGATTTGTCTCTTTTCCCCATAATGACAGCTTATGTTATGAAAAATCAATGGTAAGATAGCTTAGTGGTCTCCATTTGGCTCTATGCTTTTCAAAATAACTGTTCTGTAAAAGGTAAAAACCATGGACTCGTGTTACCTGTCACAACTTGGCAACAGAAATTATCTGCATGAATACTGACAGAAATTCTAGTTCAGAACAGTGCAAATATTATTATTATTTTCAGAAATTTGTTTCTCTTAAAAGCCACAAAGGATGAGATATTATTTAGACTTAAATGGCCTTTTGGTTTTAGGTTTTACATCTCCCAGCTTGGCAGGCAAAGTGATCTGAATATAAACTACATGCCTTATTGTCTATTTACATTAAAAATACCACTGTTTTTAGGAAAACAACATTTATGTAGTGCCTGTATAGCATACAACTTGCTTCTTGCAACAGCCTTATATTTTGATGTAGTTCAGTGGAAAACACAAATATTTGATATTTCTCTTTAACCTTTAAACTACTACTTTAAAAAAAAATGCTTATTTTTTTGGCCAACAATTATTCATTTAGATAATAAGACCTTGCTAGACACTAAAAACATCAGCCAATAGTGAAGATCCTGATCACACAGATTGATCTGGATCCATACAGTTTGTCTAAGCCCGATCTGCTAAGGCTTTGTGGCCTCAGAGCAACTAAATATAAGCACTTATATCAAGTTTGTTCGATCGTGTTGGACTCCGCTGTCTGACTGCTTAGCCTCTGACCATGTCGGTTCAAGTCCTGTTTGGGGGTCAAGTTCTTTCAGCTGACCAGTGGCGGACTAGTGGTTCCCAGATATTTGTCTGGGGTGTTTCACTCACAAATTATCTGGATGTTGCTATGATGCCCACAGTTGGTCACAATTGGTCTGATGTACTTCAGAAACAAACCAGTATTTTGTGTCTTAAAAGCTAGTGTCAAGACAGACTTCTCCTTGCCAATCTTACGCTGATCGCTTAGCAATGGCTGTTTATGTGACACTGTCACAAGAAATCATTCCACTCCAATTATCCGTTAAACTCAATCCGGCACCAATTAGCATCCATTAGACGCGTAGTTATAGGTCTGTGTAAATTCTTTCTGTCTCTTCAGAATGTTTTACTAGACATGGACTCTTGGTTTCTATTATAAATACAGCAAATGTGTCAAGTTGTCACAAGAAATCATGCCTACCTAATTAGCCAGTAAACCTAACCAGCAGCCAATTAGCATATTATTCATTGGACTCTGACTGGTAACAGGTCACCTTAAAATATGTATCGATTAAAGACTTCTTTCATTCTGTAAAATAGAATAAACATATTAAGATATTTGATGAACAAATTAACTATTCCTTTTTTTATAAATTATATTTCCTCAATTAAGTAACTATTGTGTGGGTATTTCCCTTGGGAGGCAACTAATGTAGCTCTAGATCAACCAGCCCTGGCTGGGAGGCAACTAGTGTAGCTCTAGATCAACCAGCCCTGGCTAGGAGGCAACTAGTGTAGCTCTAGATCAACCACCCCTGGCTGGGAGACAACTAGTGTAGCTCTAGATCAAGCAACCCTTGGCTGGGAGACAACTAGTGTAGCTCTAGATCAACCAACCCTGGCTGGGAGGCAACTAGTGTAGCTCTAGATCAACCAACCCCCGGCTGGGAGCTGTCAAATCTGGTTCTGCAATGTATGCCTTTACAGTTCTAGTAGAGTCTTATAACCTATGCATTTATTTTTTAGAGAATAACAAGGAAGAACTATGGGTGATTACGAACTGCGTCAGGCTTACTGTTTATTTATTCCTAGGGGAAATGGATGAAGCACATCATTGTGACAAATTGCTTCATAACATGCATACATCCCTTCTTCTCCTAAACATACATAGAATCAAATAATAGCCTTCTAGCAAAGTACATCATGCTAGCATTTGTTTTGACTGTTCTAGTATGATAGTTTTGTTGTTTTTATGTATTAATGTGTCCTAAACGGTCTTTACGACTGGAGGCAGCTTAAGTATGTTTTGTGGTAGGAAATGTAGGTCATTCATCAATTGTGGCATTGCTTCCCCTAAATTTTGATTTATTTCAGCAAATTATAGTGCTGTATTGAATCATTTTTATAATGTTGGTGCATTTATGGTATGCTAAGTTTGATGGAGAAGTAGGTGTTTTTAGCTCACCTGAGCATAACTTGCTCAAGGTGAGCTTTTCTGATGCCCCTTTGCCGTGCGTCAGGCATACAGCATCAACAATTTGCTTGTGAACATGCTTGAGGCTACAGTTTATATCCACTTTTTATCAAAGAATGTTTGTCAACAAAAAATCTTAGATGAGTTCATCGGTGATCAGGCTTATGCAAATTGTGCAGGTCCTGATAAACCTACTGGTAAATAAGTCATCTTGTCAGGATCACTGGTAGTTGTCATGCAATATGCCTAGGCACCTTTGCTGGTTCATGTGAGAAAATGTCCTAGAATTTTTATAGATTATTGCTATATAACATTAGTAAAGCAATAAGTAGCTAGCTCTCTTATTTCTATTGTTTCCATAAAGATGATTTCGAATAACAGTGGCATGAAAATGTTTTATATCAGGGATGGCACATGTACAGCAGGTAATCTATCAACTACATAATGTCAGATTAATTGTGATTCATTACAACAAATATTTTCTTGGAAAATCTTCTGATGTCGGTTAATTTCTTCGTATTTTCATTGTACAATTCATATTTTTATGGGTGCCAACATTTAAACTTGTTTTTAATAGAAATGTCACATACAAGTTTGTCTGGTCAATAACCATAGAAATTCAACATAGTAGGTTAAAATTAATAAACAAAATTATTTATTATTTTATTGTATAAACCCTCAAAGTTACTTTTGTGTTATCTCTCACAGTTCCTTTCATTGTGTTACCTCTCATATTTTCTTTATTGTGTTATCTCTCATAGTTTCTTTATTGTGTTATCTCTCATAGTTTCTTTATTGTGTTATCTATCATAGATTGTTTATTATGTTATCTGTCATAGTTCCTTTTATTGTGTTATCTCTCATAGTTTCTTTATTGTGTTATCTCTCATAGTTTCTTTTATTGTGTTATCTCTCACAGTTTCTTTTATTGTGTTATCTCTCACAGTTTCTTTTATTGTGTTATCTCTCACAGTTTCTTTTATTGTGTTATCTCTCACAGTTTCTTTTATTGTGTTATCTCTCATAGTTTCCTTATTATGTTATCTATCATAGTTTCTTTTATTGTGTTATCTCTCATAGTTTCTTTTATATTTAAATAAGGGTAACTGTATTGGATCAGATTGAAGATAAGGCAGGAGAAATAGAGTCAAACCATGTGGGATATATATTGTAGATGAGGGTTAGGGAGATGAAATAAGTGTCGAGTCAGTTTTCTTTGTAATGCTGTTTGTCTCTGAGCTCCAACAAATAACAATATAAGACGTTTTTGTACACAATTTTTATATCAGCTTGAAGGTTGGTGAGTTTAAGATTGCCTGTGACATGCCTAATTTAGTTCTTTAAAAATTGAAACAAATTGAATATTGATGTTGGTCTCCGTCTTGTACAGGGTGTCTTTTAAAACAACCAAGTGGTTCTTTAGAGTTAAAAGCAACAAACTTAGTAACATCCTAATAAATAACGGTCCAAATGTCTGTTTATCTTAATGGTATATTTCGTACCTGCCTCTAAGTATGAGTGTATGTTTGATGTATGCTTTTTGTTCTTTTTCACTGTTTTATGCCTTCACCATATTGTATCATGTATATCCTTGCTCTAGCTCCCATGGTGGAGGAAAATAAAGATTAATAATTAGCTCCAAAATGAAAACTGAAGATTACACAACACACAAATCAAAAACAATAATAAAGATTACTTACCCACAACTCCATAATGAATAATGAAGATGATACAATACATAACTCAAAACAATAATAAAGATTACTTAACACACAATTCCATAATAAATAATGAAGATGACACAACTCAAAGTCCATCTCTTACAAAAGTTATCTTCATAATAATTAAAACTAGAGGTTAAACAGCCCTAAATAATTAAGTTCTGAACAAATTGAGGTTATTATTCATAAATAATGTAATTGTTAAATAACATGTACAGATGATCACAGTGCTGAATACTTATGGTTTTACGATACTTCTTAAATAATGTTTTTTGTTAAAACTGAAAGTGTCAGAACAATTACAAATATACTGCAATACTAAAAAGAATAAAATCAATGAACATGTACAGTTTACAAAACTAAATTCATAAACAATTTTATGTAATCCATGTTCATATCAGCCATATGCTGATGGAGAACATGTTTACACTGACAATGCAACGTGTCCTAATGCTGTAACCAACAAAACTTTAAATACAGCAATTATTCTTAGTTGCTAAATGTTGTTCTGTCTTTAGGACAAGAAAAGTATATGCATGTAGCACTGCCTTTGCTGTTTATGTTGTTATAACAAGATAAACTATAAGATAAAACATTTTATTGTTATTTATCCTTGATATTTGTCATATCAGTTGTGTACTTTCTGATTTTTTCCATAATAAAAACCATGAATAAAATATTCTTTTATTTGCAACATGTCTTCTGAGATCTCCCAGCTGTTCTTCTTCCTTTGTCTTAAGATACAATATTTCTATTTTAGGTATTTTTATGTAGCATTTAGAAGGAAAAAGATTTTGTTTCTAAATATGTTAGTGTACCGACAGTATTATGCTGTGGCCAATGCCTCTGCCCTAAACACATTAGGAATAAATGTTCCATTTTTCTGCAGATATTGTAATGAGGGGTTGTTTCGCTGTTATTTATGACATTTTCCCTGTTATATGGAAATATCCAAAGAGAATTTCTATTGATTTATCTTTATGATTGTTATTTTTGGAGTAAATTATCAAACATTTCGTCTATCTGTTTTGAATGCAAACATCATTGTTTTCCTTAATTGGTATTTGATTTGTTTGTTTCCCTCAGCAATTAATCAACAGGTTTTTATTGGTTTCTCTTGTGATCCATTAATGTCTTAAATAGACTTGGCAGATTTAAATATCAAGCAGAATTCTCCGCCATCATGTTGCTTTACAAGTTCCATCCTTCTTGTGCTTGAAAACAATTTTCTATGTTATCGAAAAAGCTCACCTTGTTTCATTGTTGTTGTTTTTTTGTTACTTTAAATGTATATGTGTTTTCAATACACTGGTTTTCAAGCATATAAGAAGATGGAAACAGTTGTCTACTACAATGCAGATATTTTTTTGATCCTGTAGCTTTTTATCTAAGAGGTCCACTTAGTATAAAAAAAATCAGGTTTAGTTCAAATTGTAGATCTGGATCAGCATCTTTGTTGCTAAGTTTCTTCCAATATGTCTAATGTTACCTAGGCTTGAAGTTGTTTGCAGAACAATTAAGAATAGTGTAGAATGTAGCAGGTGAAATTTAATAAAAATAATAACAATGTTCTAAATTTTCTGAAGTTTTCTAGTATCCAAGTTAATCCTCAAGTCTTTTTTATCTGGGTGCCAATTATTGTTCTCCAGCATTCAGCTCGATCCTAGAAACCCTATCTGTAGGATCTTGTAACTGTAGGCTTACAGTAAAGAGTTTTGCCTCAGACAATAAAGTTCTTTTTTTTTAATGACAACAACTGTTCCCATCTATTCAATAAAAAAATGAATGAAACAATAACTTAGTTATAATATTTTGTAGGAAACAATACTATTTTTCACCCTGTTTTATATGGCAATGTGTTGTTATGACAGAATGTTCTTGCAGCTCATACTGGCAATTAGTATTGTGATTACTAAGACGCAGATCAGCTTCCCCCCCCAACCCCGCCTCTCCTCCATTTCCTGAGTCACATGATCTGTCTCCGGCCTAATTAGCCTTCTTCTTTCTGAGACACACGGTGACCACGTGTGATGGAAAAGAAATGAGACCAGCAGGCCTCTAAGGACAATGTACCATAAGAGGCAGATTGTCTGACAACCCGCTGTTTTAAATGAAACAAACGTATAAGTAAGCTCCTTTGCGTGTAGTTATTGTCATATACTTCAGAAATATTCTAAAATATTGACATTAAGAATTTAATTGCTTTGAATGGTGATGCTTTAAAGCACTTTAAGTTATTCTGGTATTCTATAATACACACACACACACACACACACACACACACATATATATATATATATATATAACTGTTTTTATAGGATATATAAATCAAAGATAGATCTTTATTAATATATCGTGCCAGAAGCCCATGGATACACAAACATGTATCAGCCATGTTATTTTAATAATTTGTTTAATGGAATGCCTTCACCTATGCCCAGCTTTCTCATTGACTAGAATTAGCCAATTACAGGCCTAATGGTCCATCACAGCTTGATGAAATTGGATTGAATGAAACACAAGTCCTCTGATTTTGTCGTGGGATGGCTGGTATCAAAATGTTGCTCGTTTTATGACTGATCAATTTTAATTTCTCTTGCAGTGTATGCACACTGCAGTTTATATTCATTTTCAAAACTTTTTTATTTCTATTTTACTGAAAGAATTACTGACATTTAATAAAATTATAATATAGTTGTACATTGTGTTTATGTGGCATATAAGAATGCATATTTAGTAAGTTGGGATTCCATAGACTGAAAATGCAAGGTTGAACCTGCAAATATCTATCATTGTCAGTACAACAATGGTTTCATGTGGCTGTTAAAAAGTGTTCAGATGTAGCAGCATTTTGTCACTAAAAAAACAGCAGTATATGAACTGTCTGATATTTTCTGTCATTTACACCCTAATTTATTGTTACATTATGCAAACTTTTGGTGAGTTTCCAGAAATTTCAAGATCTAAGCAAAAATAGTCATTTGAAAGTGAGCCTTTGAAAGGAATTGTACTGACATTGGTTTCTGGTCAGCAGATTTCTTGATTTCTGTGACAAATATAAAAAAACACCTTTTATTTGTTGAAATTAGATTATTACAGATCTAGCAATGAATGGAAGGTTACAGACCAGGACTTTTTTCATATGATGGGTGAAAGTACTGTGTTGTTTTCAAACTCTGACAATACATGTATGACCCATAATTAAGCACAATGCGAGGCTCATTCTATAATCTCTGAAACAATAGACCATGATATACAGAGAGTACATGCAGTAAAATAGGTATATGCTCATCAAATATTGTATCTTTCCAATTAACCTGATTAAAAACAATAATCATTTTGTTTTCTCTTTGAAGAGGATGTTGTAGGCCGTTTTTAATAACTAGTCAATTTTGAAACATGATATTTTTTTTAAGTTTATGCATATGCATTTATGATCAACGTTGACTCCAGGCGTCTAACTTAAATGCTCACAGTTTGGGGTTTGGTACAGATCTAGAAGTAGGAGACAATGCATTTTATCATTAAATTGGCTGTTAATTAAAGTTGCAAGTTGCTTCAACTTAAATTTAACACATTTAGCCAATGCAAGGCAGTAATTCTATTAAATTAAAAGAATCTTCACAAAACTTGTTCCAATTATTTGTCAGCATTAGATTTTGGATGAGTTTGTAACACAGTCACATATAGTCAAAAAGTAGGTCACTATGCCTAATCATTAAACAAACTTTGAACACCCTACAAGAGATTTTTATTTACCTGATCTGAAAAAAAACGCTAGTAAAACGTGGCCTTTAAAATGAATATTTGTAGTGAAATTGATACCTGACCGAGTACACATAGTCAATTGGAAAATTTACCAATAAAATACATGAGTACTGATTTTAGTACTCTTTGACCTCTATAGTTATAACCCAGAGTCAAGTGTTAAAATCTTTCTAACAACTTATTGCAATGGTCAGAGGTCAAACTTTTGTAGACTGAGCTGCAAATAGTGCAGATCTAGATGAAGTCTGTTAAATTGTTGAAACCTGTTAAATTCAGGCTTTGTAAGCAAGAGCTACATGTTTCAACTCAATTATAGGGCTGAATCTGTTTTGGTTTGACACTATAGCCAATAACTTTTAAAATTTAAAAGTTTTGTTAATCTTCTTTTTTGTTATAACATCCAACTTTATAAATTAATGTTTTTATATAAATAAGCCAAGCCTGTACAGTGATTTGTCATTCCTAGTGTTACATCAAGACAGTTCCAATCAGTTCTTAGATTAATTGTGTCTCAGCATACATGATAAAATATTGAGCTAAGGATTGTTATTAAACTTAATCATTTTAATGGACCTCTGATTAAAATGTTTGCAATGAAATCAGAAGTTGAACTTGCATTAAACTCTGTTGTTATTTGAGGAAATTAGACTGTAGTGAGCTACTTTATCCAACTGAACCCCTGGTGTAACGGGTTGTTTATGGAAAAAGATCTGTCAGTTTTCAGTTTCAGTTCCTGTTGTACCACTAGAACTATTAAATCAAAAGTGGTATTACAACACATTGCCTTTATGACAGAGTGCTATTTTCTGCAGATCAAGCTGTTTCAGAAAAGCTAAAGCTGAAATAATTTTTCTTTCTTATTTTTTTTTTTTAGTTTAATGCATTTAATCATTTTGAATGATGTGAAAAATGGTTGAAGAGCAATATAAACTTGTTTTATTGTTAGCTGTGCTAAAATAATATTCTGTTTTAGAATTAAATGTATTTAATCTATTTTATATCTAACTTTAAGTCATTCTATTTTAACTGTGTTGACAATTATGTTTTTAATGACAAAAATCTCAGTTGAATGTATCTCTTATACATAAATTGTTTCTTAAATTCTAAAAACTACTTTCAAAAATTAATTTTAAAAATGTTTTATGGGCTTCAAAGTCATTAGACTGTCTGAAGTCATCTCTTACATAATACCTAGCCTGCTGTTAACAGGATGTTGAGGCTTAGACAGAAAGTGGCGACCCAGATCATCAATGTCAAGGTTGGAGATATAACTGTCCAATCAGAAGTTCCTCGGTTTGCAGTCTATATCATTTTGGAACATTAATATGGTACCTATAGCTACATTTGCATGAAGTTATTGGCATAAAGTAAAAGTATTAAATTTGCTGATAATTACATAGACTAAGGCTTAAAATCCCTCAGCGTGTTAAAATCTCAGCTATGTCTAGCAATTGACTTGATGAATAATGTCCTCTATCCTTACCTTAGCCTGCTTGGTAGCATCGTATATAAGGTTTAGGCAAAAGGTTTAGATCCAGGTTTCTTCTGTGAGCTGGCTAACCAGGGTCAGTTCTATTTGCTACCAAGTCTCTGGCAGTATGTCTAGTTTTGTTTAGTTGTAAACCATACTGTAAGAGTTCAATAAAAGTTCCTAGCAAATGCAGCGAGGTAAGGGTTAAGATGACATCCATTTCTGACAATTTCCTGATGTTGTGCTTGTTACCTGCATCATCTGTAGAGATTGAAATCCAATAAGCTGCCTTGAGATGAAGACTAGGGCTTCTGGTCTGGAAGCTAATCTTGCAGCTAAAGTGGGGGGACATGATTCCAGGGGCTTGCTGTAAACTCCCGGAAATGATGTAATGAATCCCACCAGGACCAATCTCCTTTCTGCTTGCTGGAAGAGTAAAATCAATAAGACAGGCAGAGTAATTTTCCCTCCTTTTGTTGTGCCAGACTGTGTGCCAGACCAAAGTTTTGTTGACATGTTAAGATTGAAAAAAAATAAAGTTAAGTCAGAAGAGATTGTGAATGTTAATGGTTTGTTTAAACTTTGTGTGCAGGGTCAGCATTGACTGTCAAATAAGCATCAAGGTAATGTCTATCAATTAGTTTGGTTGTCTTTCTGATGCCCGACATATGTTCTATGTTCTCCCTTGTTGACTTGTCTTAAATAGTGCATAGCTAACTTCACTTGATTCACCTCAAACTTGGAATATTGGTAGTTTCAAATGGGACAAATTTCAGAGCAGGAGAATAATAATTATTGGTTCTGTTTGAAGCATTTATATCTCACCTGACCATTTTCTATGGTCAACTATTGTGATTGTTCGTCGCCAGAGCTCAAGCATCACGTGCTACATTAAAACATTAAAGACATCTCACATGAAATGGCTTGCACAAATTTAACCAGACTTTCTCAGAAACTTCAGCTAGCAGCAGGAAAAAAAAGTTGTTCAAAGACTTTTGATCCATAAAAAACATGGCCACTGGGGACAAGGCCATTGTCATATATGGCCATATAGGAAAACTTTGAAAATCTTCTTGTCTGAAACTATAAGAGGTAAAACCTTGATAATTGTTAAGATAAATAAAAAGAATTTGATCAGTCAAAAAAAACAACAAAAACACGACTGCCAGGGGCATGGGCATTTTCTCACTATAGCTCTACAGGAAATCTTTAATTATCTTCTTGTCTGAAACTACAAGAGCTAGAACCGTGATAATTGATATTTTTTCCTTAAGTGGTTTTGTATTAAGATTAATAAAAAAAATTTGATTAGTCAGAAATACAAACATGGCTGCCAGGGGCATTGGCGTGTTCTCTCTATGGCTATACCGACAATCTTTGAATATCTTCTTGTCTGGAACTGCAAGAGCTAGAGCCTTGATATTTGGTATACATGTGCCTTGAGTGGCCCTGTATCAATATTCAAAGAATTTGAATCCGAAAAAAAAAAAAGCCCATCACCATCAGGGTGTGGCCAATTTCCATAAATGGCTATATAGGAAATTTTCAAAAAACAAAAACTAAATGAGCTGGAGCCTTGTTATTTGGTACATATGTTTCTTGGTCAGCTTTCCATCAAGACTGTTCAAAGCTTTTTCATCTTTTAAAAACATGGATGGCAGCCATAAGGCCATTTTCAATATATGGCTATGAAGTACAAGTGTACAAGTATTATTGCCCAAATATTCAGTCTTGAGTTTGCCCTTAATGTAAACTGAAGTATGTATCCTACTTTAGATTGGCAATAAAGCCCCTCTTAAAGATGGGAAAGTAAAAGTAAAACAAATTAATCCAGTGACCTAGTCAGAGGAAATGTGGCTTTTAATTTGATCCCTTATTCTGGCCAGTGTCTGCCTGTTTATGGTAAATGTCATTAGTTAGATCTAGAAACGTATTAGTTATGCATTTATGTTCAGTGTCCACGCAAGGCACATTTGCAGAGTAGGTAGATTGTAAGAATAATTTCTATTTCTGACTTGTGGAATATGGCTCGACACAAAAGAAACTGTATTACATTGCTCCAAACAAATACAGCCAAAGCCATCTTGAGGTGGTAACAGCACTTTATACAGGAATGTTTTTGCATTAATCTATGAACACATTACTCCATTAGTAACAGGAATGTTATTGCATTAAAACTATGAACACATTGCTCCGAAAGTAATATCTTTCTTTTGATGATTTGTACTGCAACAAAATAATTTTGTAATGGTTAATTGGACAGGACTATAAAAGAATGGTAAAAGTTGTGATAGTGATGATTCAGTGTATTTAATGTATTAATATCATCACTGTTTTAACCATTCATTTAAGGTTGTGTTTTCTCTCTCTCTCTCTCTCTCTCTCTCTCTCTCTCCCACCCCCCCTCCCTCCCTCCCTCTATATATATATATATCTAGAGAGAGAGAGAGAGAGAAGAGAGAGATTTCAGTTCATTGTTCCACAGAATCCAGAATAGACAAAAACAATTCTCCAGGGTCTCTATTTTCCAGCATTCCATGCTTTAACAAACACACTGATCCATAATCTCCTACATTTGTCAGCATCCTTCACTAACTATTACTTATTTGTTGACAGCTAAGTGCATTTTGCTGACTAGAAATATTGCATTAGAATTTATCGCAAATAGTGGAGATCCTGGTCAGCTAGCTGATTTGATACCCTTTCAGCAATGCATGGGGTTGAGATCTGATACCCTTTCAGCAATGCATGAGGGTTGAGATCTGTTATCCTTTTTCAGCAATGCATGAGGGTTGAGATCTGTTTCCCTTTTTCAGCAATGCATGAGGGTTGAGATCTGTTTCCCTTTTTCAGCAATGCATGAGGGTTGAGATCTGTTTCCCTTTTTCAGCAATGCATGAGGGTTGAGATCTGATACCCTTTCAGCAATGCATGAGGGTTGAGATCTGTTTCCCTTTTTCAGCAATGCATGAGGGTTGAGATCTGTTTCCCTTTTTCAGCAATGCATGAGGGTTGAGATCTGATACCCTTTCAGGAATGCATGAGGGTTGAGATCTGTTTCCCTTTTTCAGCAATGCATGAGGGTTGAGATCTGTTTCCCTTTTTCAGCAATGCATGAGGGTTGAGATCTGATACCCTTTCAGCAATGCATGAGGGTTGAGATCTGTTTCCCTTTTTCAGCAATGCATGAGGGTTGAGATCTGTTTCCCTTTTTCAGCAATGCATGAGGGTTGAGATCTGTTTCCCTTTTTCAGCAATGCATGAGGGTTGAGATCTGTTTCCCTTTTTCAGCAATGCATGAGGGTTGAGATCTGTTTCCCTTTTTCAGCAATGCATGAGGGTTGAGAACTGTTTCCCTTTTTCAGCAATGCATGAGGGTTGAGATCTGATACCCTTTCAACAAGACATGAGGGTTGAGAACTGTTACCCTTTCAACAAGGCACCCACACAAGGTGTTATAATTCAATAATGCCAATGTATTGTCTATTTTCTGGACAAAAATGCACTTAGTCTGCATGGTGATAAATTGCAATTTTTGTACGTGTTCAGCAGACATATACTAAGATACAAAAAATGAGACAAATTGTTAAACAAACATTATAATTATATGTGGTGGTTTAAAAGGGTTTTAAAAACTGTGATACAGTTATTTTTGCTCTTGGATTAATTTTTAGAAAAATAATTTAATTTAATTTAAAAATCTATGTTCCTGGCTCCTTTATTTTTGGCAACAATGTCTGATTGAGAAGCAATTATGTTGATTCATATGCTGGTTTTTGGCCTTTCTTGAATATTACATGAATAAGTATATTATGCTTGTATAAAAAAACATCCATTATCACAAGGTTCACTTGCTTGTTCTGAAAACATCCATTAGCAAGACTTCTCAGGATTGCACTTTAGAAACGATCTGTATATTATGTATATAGGCTGGTTGTATATTTTGCTGTAGCTTGGAAACAATTGGATTTTAAAGTAGAATTATTCAAATGGCATGGAAATGTTGAACTCTTTGCACCAGTTTCCTCTTAACTCTCCTTGGGGAATGCATAATATAAATAATCTGTTAAGTATGCATTCATGTTTGTTTCCTAATAATATATCTTGTCTGAGTTTGATGATCTATATCACAAACACAACTGTGATGGTTTTATGGTCACATGTCCCCGGACATGGTCCTGACTAGAGCCACTGTCGCATACCAGGTTAGCTGGAAGATTGATTGATAGTTTTATGGTCACATGTCCCCAAACATGATCCTGGCTAGAGTCAGTGTGGCATATCAGGTCAGCTGGAAGATTATGGTTTTATGGTCACATGTCCCCAGACATGGTCCTGACTAGAGCACTGTTGCATATCAGGTCAGCTGGAAGATTATGGGTTTATGGTCACATGTTCCCAGACATGGTTCTGGCTAGAGCCAGTGTTGCATATCAGGTCAGCTGGAAGATTGATAGTTTTATGGTCACATGTTCCAAGACATGGTCCTGGCTAGAGCCAGTGTTGCATATCAGGTCAGCTGGAAGATTGATAGTTTTATGGTTACATGTCTCCAGACATGGTCCTGGCTAGAGCCAGTGTTGCATATCAGGTCAGCTGGAAGATTGATAGTTTTATGGTCACATGTCCCCAGACATGGTCCTGGCTAGAGCCAGTGTTGCATATCAGGTCAGCTGGAAGATTGATAGTTTTATGGTCACATGTTCCCAGACATGGTCCTGGCTAGAGCCAGTGTTGCATATCAGGTCAGCTGGAAGATTGTGCATGAAGGTTTTCTCTCTGCCTTGGACTTGAATCTTTTTCATATTTGACACAACATTTTATAACATGTTGACACTTACCACTTTGGCACAGGCACACATATTGTTAGTGAAAACAGAAAGATATTCAATGTTTGGTTACAAGTACTCATAGTCATTTCAAACTATGTCATGACAGAACCAGGCATTGTGCATTAATGTCTATTGTTTCTATGTGTTTGGCTTATTGAAACGTCACACAGACTCAATTATATGTCACTGGGGATGTCCAGCTACAATTAGTCAAAGATAATGCTAGACATTGAATAAAATCACCATTGTATGATCAGTGAGCAGAGACAACCCCAAACTGGAAGTTCTCACCCAGATGAGGACTCCTGTTTCAATACATATGTGGAAGTGTTCATCTGCTTTTGAGGACACAGCTTTGAGAAGCCTTTTGTTTGGTGGTAGTCAGGTTTGCGTGGCATAAGTGTGCCTGTTAAGTGGTGATGCCATGGAGCGTGATGCCTACCGGTATGTATGGAATGCTTATGAAATTATTACATTGGGAAAGTCTGTTTAGCGGACTGACGAAATACAATCAATTAAAATATAATAAATACACCAAATTAATGAAGATTTAAATAACTCAAAAGCTGTAAAACACTGTTTTATTAAAATACAATATTAAAAACGAAATTTTCCATTTTACTACTGGAAATCTAATAAGATTTTTTCCTGCGCCTGTAAAATAACAAAACCTAGTTAGGATGGTCTTCCATTGACCCATTGATTTGTTGTTTTGTTAATACATCAATAGACGACAAACCTAAACACAGTACATAATTGAATAACAATTGAGATATTCCCCGACTATGATCTTGGAGAGCCACAGGTCCAGTGGAGGTCAACTAAACGACATTCCAATATTAAGTGTTCTCTCTGTGTTGGTGATGGCCAGAGGAGGCAAAAGTTGGCCAGCTCCAGTTACATAGTTAAGAAATGGGCATTTAATACACTAAAACAGAACCTGAACCAATTAGGTATTGCTGTTTGTCTCATTTAGGGTCAATACTTTCATGTGAGATGGTCTTCCAGTTGAGTTTCTCTCAACTGCTGGTATTACCCAGATATTTGTCTGAGGAAATCCTCCACCAGTTATAGCCGAATGTCACTGAAATGACCCTAATTGTGCCACTGGATTTTCACTGAAAACAACACAAACTATAAGGTCATGGGTCCCAAAAACAGTTATTCCCTTAAAAGATAAAATATTGTCCCAATGAAATGCATCACAGTACCATGTTTTATTTTATGCTTTATAGCTAGCTACATGTAACCTCAAATGTGGAAAAACTTCATTCCCTTTCATTTGTCAAATAAAGTTTTTGGTGAAATCAATAAAAACAAATAATATAAGAAAAATGTTGGCCTGGCTGATAATATAATACAGAATTTAAAAAAATAACAACCTAGAAAGGACATTCAAGCATCTAGGATCAAAAGCAATTAATTATAGTTTTCTGCATGGAAATGAGCTCTATTGTAATGAAAATGAATTTCCAAATGGTTCTACCTTGTAAAGGATATCAAGACATTCATACACTATTCAAGGCTGGAGACTACTGTATAATGAGGATTTTTAATTGGTTTGGAAGCCACAATCTCCATAAATAAAACCTAAACGAAATTGACTTGCAGATTATTGTTTGGGCATCCAGTCTCTGGAGTTTCTGTCTGGAAGTATTTTTAAATCAATATATCCTCTGTCAGTAACTGCATTCTCAACCTTGACTTGTACTAACTCATTTAATGGCTTCTAAATTAAATAAAAGAAATGGCCATTACACTACCATAGTTCTTGTTTTTTTACCACTAACTATAAGGCAAGTTTAATCGATTAAATGTTACATGGAACAATATTATGTCCGAATTGGAAAGTTCAGTAACTTTTCTCTTTATACCGCTAATTTTAATCCTATCATCCTGGGTGCTCTGCATTATAACAATAATCATCATTATAACTACAACAATCACTAAAACTGAAAAATTATAACTTTAACAATCATTATAACTTAATAATTATAACTATAACAATCATTATAACTTGATAATTATAGTCATCTTTATAATTAAAGTAATGTTCAGTTAGGATTATGTTACCTGGCATCAAAGTTTAAGGTATTGTTTTATTACTGTAAAGTGTTAAAGATGCTTAATGTAAATATTAGGTCATTACAGGTGGTACTAAACACTTTGGACCAAAACACTTTTCTTCAAACAACCATAAAACCATTGTTACCTGAACAGATCCTGCAAAATAGTGTTTATTGACATATAAATGTAAATGAGAGTTTCCTGTCTGAGCCACGATGCAGTTAATTTTAGACCAAGAAGACGATGTGACCACTTACATTTCAAGTTCATGTTAAATCGTTATCTGGATAATTGCGTTGACATCAATGTCTAATTTTAGCAGATATCCTAATTGTGCTTATTTATGGCTTTGGAATGAGTGAACATTTAGAGTGATTTTTAACATGTTTGTGCTGTCTTATAATAAAGGTAGTGCTGAAAATTGTCCTTGTTTAGACTTAAAGATGAGTTTCTGCAGCAGTAATGCGCAAATACCCCAAATAGAGATCAGATATTGTATCATGTTTTTGATATAGGCAAACTGTTGGATGCCACCTTTAAACATTTAAGCATACTCACAACTGAACAAGAATTCTACAAGTGGGGCTAGTCACACTTACTGTTGGAATCCTTATCAGAGCTCTCCCATCAAGAGTAAATGTGATTTCTCAGGTGACAATAGATCCCATTATTTGCAACCAAACCCTAATTTATTGGTGCTTGTGAAAATAGATACATAAGTTTCATAGAATTGTAGGAAGAAATGATGAATTTGGCATGAGAAATATCCCCAGTCAATGGAAGATTTGGTGGGAATCCTTATATACATAAGAGAAATTTTAATTGCACACTGACTGTTTGCTTTGAAGCCATAATCTCTTGTTAGGCTGTCAGCTTAGAGCCATATAGGTGCTTGGAATCTCTAATTTTTTGACTAATCAGTGGTTGCCTGTTATTGTCTGAGCACGGAGCATGTAACAGGCAAACAATCAAACATGTAACAGATAAAACATTCAAGCATGTAACAGATAAACATTCAAGCATTTAACTGATAAGTATTTAAGCAGGAAACATAAACATTCAAGTGCTTAGCAGATAAACATCCAAACATGTAACAGATACACATTCAAGCATGTAACAGATAATCATTCAAGCATATAACTGCTAAACATTCAAGCATGCAATAGATAAACATTCAAAGATATAACAGATAAACATTCAAGCATATAACAGATAAACATTCAAGCATGTAACAGATAAACATGCAAGCATGTAACAGATAAGCATTCAAGCATGAAACAGATAAACATGCAAAAATGTAAATGATGAGTATTCAAGCAGGAAACATAAACATTCAAGCACTAAGCAGATAAACATTCAAGCGCTTAGCAGGGTTAGCATCCAAGCATGTAACAGATACACATTCAAGCATGTAACAGATACACATTAAAACATGTAACAGATAACAATTGAAGCATGCAACCAATAAACATTCAATCATATAACTGCTAAACATTCAAGCATGCAATAGATAAACATTCAAAGATATAACAGATAAAAATTCAAGCATGTACCAGATAAACATTCAAGCAGGTAGCAGATAAACATTCCAGCACTCACCAAGGACATACACAGATTTTTCCCATTAAAATGTTTCTTATATATAAAGACTATTAGTCGATTTAAAAAATGAAACAACAGTCTGTTTTCAAAAGTGAATGTTTTTATACTCAACACTCAAAATGTTTGGACATTTCAAGTAAATATTAAAAAACAATAACTATTTATTAATAAATCTTGTTTATAATTATGTTATAATTGTTTTATTCCCAATTGGTACGGTTATGTAAGGTGACACAATTAAGCCACAGCAAGATGACCAGATAATGTGACATGATATATGTGTAATACATGATAAAGTGAAGGTAGCACTTTCTTTTTCTTTCCTGTTAACAGTTGTTTACTTACTGTAGCTGTACTTTATTTGTGATGTGTATTTACTTTTACATTTGTTTTATAACAGAGTTAGTAAACATTTACTTTAAGTTTGTGTTTTATTACAGTCCTTTGAAAATGTTTTATTTGGTGTAAATTCAGTTGCTTAAGCATCATGTTTTCCACCTTTATACAGTAACAAAGAAAAGTGGACTCGACACTAGACATACAATGTTAGTATAACATAGCTTTTGACTTCCCATAACCAGTGAAGCATTATAACATGATATCAGAGTAACTCACCTTACATGTCTCCTAAAGCAACGTGATTATTCTCTGGTCATCTCATAAATGTAGGAAGAAATCTGATTTCATTGTATGTTTTATAGAGGGTGATCATGTTTACTACTATTATAAACTTTATCTCTAAATATGTTATCTTTGATATATAATGTTGAACTGAGATGTTATAACCAGGTTCAAACCAGGTACTCTTGCCTCTTGCTTTTGGTGAAAATGTCTTCCCTTTGATGAAAACTTGCATCTTGTTAAGTCATTGTTTTTTAGCATAGCTGAATTTCTTTACTTTTCCTATTAATGGTAACATATGATTTTGTCGTTGATGAAAGCATCTCCATTTGCTTTTGGTGAAAAATTCTACTTTTGCAATTGTCAAACTTCTATTTTCATTTCGCCATTGTTGAAATATTCTCTTTTGCCATTTGTTTAAACTTTTACTTTTGCCATTGGTGATATTCATCATTGGTTAAAACTGGTGCAAAATGGATACTGTATGCAATATATGTTTAGTTAAAAAGTTATACATGGTTTTAATTGGTTCTCATTAATCAAGCTCAGATAAGAAATAACCACACAAAAAAATCTTTAGACTTTTTTTATTGAACAGTCAAATATAGAATAAAGTAAAAGCACAGATGATAAATGGAAATCAGGGAAATAAATTACAATAGTATGATATAGAAACAAAGTCCTTCCTCTCTTGATAAAGTTAACAAACTGTGAATCAGAAATTTAAAATCGTTGCAATTTCTGAAATGCTTGTTGATTTGGGTTATAACAATCTTTGAATTTTTTAAGAGAATATTTTTTAGACTAGTTGAATAAAATCATAGTTTTTTGAAAAAAGGACAAATATTTAGAAATATTGTGTAAGTACTTGGAGATTAATATAAAGAATAATTACAAAAAATGAAAAAAATACATATGAAAGAAATGAAAATACCTGCCTGCAAGGGAAATAACTGACATGTTTATTTAAATTTGATTTTTCTTTTTTAAAGAATTGCAAGGGGAAGTCACTGAATTAGATCTTGATACTGCCATGATAACCAGGGTCTGTGTATGCTTGGTATTGGCTGTATGAATTTGTTAAGTTAGAATTGATAACTTTCAGGAATATGTAAGACAATTTAACAAAATTTAATAGTATTTAATAATAGGAAGAATAATTGATGAATATCGCTTTAACAAATAACTGAGACCTAACTATATGACATGACCCCAAAACTATTGAATTCCAGCTTCATTAGACATATTGATGCAATATGTTCTCTAGCTATTAATGTCGGTTGAAATATAGTTTTATAACGACAGGTCACTCAAAGAAGCAAGTTCTTTGATCGAATAGGATGTGAGGCAAGTCACAGCCTTGTACTATCCTTTTTACATGCAATTATGTTGTTTTGTTTAGTTCCTTAAATTATTTCACAAATTGAATGTACCCAGGATAAAGAAAAGCAATAATGATTGTAAAATGCACCTTCCTTTACCAACAGTACATTGTCCTTACTAATGTTTGGCAGCCTAGATTTTTTAAATTACAATATAATTCCTGAGAAACAATCTCTCCAGTACTCAAAGCTCTTTGATTCCCCATCTGTCTCTAATTGGGAAGCCTCTAGACCCAGAGTTCAGCATTAATTGGAAAAGGATATGGTGTCTTATATCCTGCTGTTGCTAGGAAACATTTTTTTCTCTTTGTGATAACTGTCTGTCTTATTTCGCAATATTGCCATATGCTCAAAGAAAAGAAGTGTTCTTATAACAACATGTTTATATCAGCTGTCTGGCTTGTTCTTGTAAAGATGCTTCTCAGCTGTCCCCGCTTAATTGCGTATAGTTATCTCAATTAACTATTGAAATAATCTATACACAACATTTGAAAGGAACCAGTTTAGCAACAAGTCTTAATGGGATAATACTCTGTATGCTTCTTCACCAGTATGTCATTATATACAGCATTTCTTTGCCATAATGTTGTCTTGGGATAAGTGTATTTAGGACAAATGGATCTCCATGTCTCTTCTTCTGAAATCAATAAGCCTCCATTACCTAATCACAGCATGCTATATGCTCAGAACACAAGCTGTTTGATGTCTTGTGCCTGGACTGTATTCCTCAGGACTTTAATCCTTGCAGGAATGTTGGTTTTTCTTTCAAGTCTAATGCTTCATCAGCAGGTTTTATAGTTCTCTGTTGGCTTTTTCTCTTGAAGTCATGTTATTGTTTCTTTCTGATACAGATAGAATAACTAAATATTGTTTTAATAATTGTGATAAAATCCATGTATTTTACGTTTCTTACCCTAGGTTTGATATTCATCTCTCCTTCAATATTTCCAAGACTTGGAAAATTCTTTTTTTATTGTCAAAAAATAACAAACAATGCAGTCTGTATTTAATGGTTCTGCAATGCATAAAGCTATCCTTTCCAATTTTTATTTTCCCAAACTCTTCTTAAGAGTAAAATGAAGGTGGATGCAATTTAATGCAGACTGATTTATATTCATGGAATACAAAGACTGTATAACAACATTAATTGTAGTAATAGTAATGATAATGATAATTGTGATAATAATTATGTAGATTAAAGTAATACTGATGATGATAATGATGATTATGATGATAATATTAATAAAAATTATAATGTAATAATAATAGTAATGTACTGGTTACATCAATAATAACATAAAAAACACTAAATCAATAATTGCTATAAACATGTAACATGCATAATCAATTGTATGAAAAGAATCATAACAAAAAAATCACCTTTTTTTATAACACTGAGTGCTAAAGAAAGTAAAAACAAACAGACAGGGGTTTCAGCTGCGGAAGAGGTGAGAAGATCTAATTTGGTGCCATACTGTTTGTCATTGTCAACAATCTGTTTTTGTGTCCGTACACATATCTTCACTAACAGTACTGTTAGGTGAATTTAGATGAGTCCCAGTAATATAGTTTGTAGGACAGAAAGGATATTTGTCATTTCAATTAGTGTGACAGAGATCAAGGATATTAATCATGACAATTTGTGGTAGAGATAAAGAATATTTGACATGGCAAGTAGTGTGTCTGAGATATAATATTTGTCATGACAAATAGTGTGTGTAAGATTAAGAATATTTGTTATGACGAATAGTGTGTCTGAGATAAAGAATATTCGTTATTACAATGAATGTGTTAGAGATTAAAGGTATAACATGTCATGAGAATTGGTGTGTTAGAGATAAAGGGTATAACATGTCATGAGAATTGGTGTGTTAGAGATGAAGGGTATAACATGTCATGAGAATTGGTGTGTTAGAGATAAAGGGTATAACATGTCATGAGAATTGGTGTGTTAGAGATAAAGGGTATAACATGTCATGAGAATTGGTGTGTTAGAGATAAAGGGTATAACATGTCATGAGAATTGGTGTGTTAGAGATAATGGGTATAACATGTCATGAGAATTGGTGTGTTAGAGATAAAGGGTATAACATGTCATGAGAATTGGTGTGTTAGAGATAAAGGGTATAACATGTCATGAGAATTGGTGTGTTAGAGATAAAGGGTATAACATGTCATGATAATTGGTGTGTTAGAGATAAAGGGTATAACATGTCATGATAATTGGTGTGTAAGAGATAAAGGGTATAACATTTCATGATAATTAGTGTTAGAGATAAAGGGTATAACATGTCATGAGAATTGGTGTGTTAGAGATAAAGGATATAACATGTCATGAGAATTGGTGTGTTAGAGATAATGGGTATAACATGTCATGAGAATTAGTGTTAGAGATAAAGGGTATAACATTTCATGAGAATTGGTGTGTTAGAGATAAAGGGTATAACATGTCATGAGAATTGGTGTGTTAGAGATAAAGGATATAACATGTCATGAGAATTGGTGTGTTAGAGATAAAGGGTATAACATGTCATGAGAATTGGTGTGTTAGAGATAAAGGGTATAACATGTCATGAGAATTGGTGTGTTAGAGATAAAGGGTATAACATGTCATGAGAATTAGTGTGTTAGAGATAATGGTTATAACATGTCATGAGAATTGGTGTGTTAGAGATAAATATTTGACAATGACAATTAGTGTGTTAGAGATAAAGAATGCTTGAAATGAGAATTGGTGTGTTAGATATAAAGGATATTTGTCTCACAATAAGTGTGTTAGAGATAAAGAATATTTGTCATGACAATGAATGTGTTAGAGATAAAGGGTATAACATGTCATGATAATTAATGTGTCCGAGATAAAGAATATTTGTCATGACAATTAAGGTGTCTAAGATAAACATGTCATGATAATTAGTGTTAGAGATAAAGGATATTTATCATGATAGGGTGTCAGAGATAAAGGATATTTATCATAACAATAAGCCTGTCAGAGATATAGAATATTTGTCACGACAGTTACTTTGTCCAAGATAAATAATATTTCTCATGACAATTAATTTGTTAGAGATAAGAGAAGGGTATAACATGTCATGATGATTAATGTGTCCGAGATAAAGAATATTAATCATGACAATAAAGGTGTCTGAGATAAACATGTCATGATAATTAGTGTCAGAGATAAAGGATATTTGTCGTGACAATCAGCGTGTCAGAGATAAAGGATATGTGTCATGACATTAAGCGTGTCAGAGATAAAGGATATGTGTCATGACATTAAGCGTGTCAGAGATAAAGGATATTTGTCATGACAATCAGCGTGTCAGAGATAAAGGATATGTGTCATGACATTAAGCGTGTCAGAGATAAAGGATTTTTATCATAGCAATTCCATTGTAACAGATAAAGGATATAAATTATGACAATAATGTGCCAGAGATAATGGATATTTATTATGACATTTGATGATACAAAAGAAAACAAAACTTGACCATTTGAATGAATTTACCATTTGAATGAATTATTGACCACTGTCAATTGTGTGATGCTTAGGACTATAATGATAATAATCATTTGTAATATAATCAAGTATGTTGGAAATCAGACATGAAAATACAAAGGATGATAAAAAAATATGTAAACTGAAGTGTCAGATTTGTATGTCATGCAACTAAGTTTCTTCTATAATTATATTCTGAACACATCAAACAAATAAGTACAAACAATGGAGTCGTCAAAAACAAAATGCCATTAGACATGATGTAGAGCTATAACAAGAGAAATAATTACTTTTTATTTATTTGTTGGTGTTACAGAATATCTTAAGGAGTAACCGTCTTAATGGCTGCACTTTCTTGTTGTTCTGAAAACCCTGTTTTATATTCATTCTTAAGAGCATACAATATTCTTGGCATTCAAGTTGTTTAAGCATTATTATTTCTGCCATATATGACTATAAAGCATTAACATTATGTCATTAACTAACAAAATTTCACTGATCTTTACAGACTGCAAATGCGTTGTAATGTAAATAAAACATTATAATCCCTTCTATGTAGAAAGGTTCAGTTGCTCAGGGTTACAAATTTGCACACAGTTTTAAGATGCATAAAATCATAACTACTAAGAGATTCAACTACATAATTTTTTCTTCGTTTGCTATTAAAATAAGTGTACTTACATTTATGTTACATTTCAAAGTACTATGTTGTCAAATTCTACAAATTTTTTTATCACCCCTCGTATAATTAACTACCACATATTCTAGTAGCAAAATACATAAGAACACAAAATGGATCAATTATATACAAAATAAAATGGAAATTTGGAATATATTCTTATGTGTAAAACCAAACACTTTCCCATTCAAGGAACAAGAATACACCAATTGCATTTCTACAACAAAGTGCCAGAGCAACTGTTTTCTGCACAGAGTCATCTTTGGTGGAGTCTGGATTCACAGCCTCAAAACCACACACTATTTTGTTTATATGAAGATGAACACCTGTATTTTCTCCATTGCTTCATCCAGTTTCTTGCTTACATTTAATCTTCACCTGTTTCTTGCCTGATGGTAACAAAATCTGTCGGTTGTTACTTAATGACAACACTCCAGTCCACTTCAGATAGTTCTTGTATACATTCATTCTCAGCCTGGAGTCGACTGGAGTAGCCTGCCTTCTATCCCTATAGCAGGGATCCTATAAACAATTCTGTGTACAAATGCTATCATATCAACATTTTTTCTTGTAAATGTTTAGCAGATTATCTCATCCCAGATGCTTCATTGTTAGGTTAGACTTAACAATTGTAAATCAGCAACTTTTGCATGAGAATTTGGCCATTATCCTATTAATTGCCATATAAATAACTAGATAATTATTTTTTATAATATAACATACTTTCTATGTTACTTAAAATTTCAAAACATGATCATTTCATAATATGAAAAAGGTTTCTTTTACGTGAGAATGCATTTCTCCTATTAAAAATGGAAGAGAGCCACTTAAACTGACTATTATAAAAAAATCCACAAAATATGAAATATATGAATATATAAAATACAATATTCCATGTTGCTTTTTTCTTCTTAGAAAACAGGGAGACTATAAAGTTAAGTTATAATGGCAATTTAAATTTAAAAATTATATTTTGTTAATTTAAATGAAAGAGTTCAATAAAATCACTTAATTGTGCGAAAGCAAATTGAACAAATGTTTCAGAACTTATATTTTCACTGCACAACTCATGTTAACATGTGATTAATATAAGTAAAACATACTTAAAATGCCTTGGTCCTTTTTATGACATGATTATAATATTAAATTTATTAAACAGCTAAAATAGGTACACTATATGTAGAAAATGCATTTTGTAACAGATGTCCTATGTAGTCAAGATCTTCCAAATCCTGCACTGTTTATGCTTCCTGTTGGTGCATCCTTCTAGCCTGTGGCTGGTATCCCATCCATGTCATTATTTCCCCAGTTCCAAGCTGTCACAGGATGGTCCCATTACTATAATGATTGACTGGCGCCATACCTCTGTACACACTGTAGGCAATCATGATCAATCACTCTGGCCCCAATAACAACAAATACTTGTTCTACATAAAGGGGAGTAAATTGGATTTGATGTTCTTAATTAGCATATCATCTATTAAAAGCAAGGAGGTGTTATCAGCATATAAATTTCAGTAGATGATTTATTCTTTATCTGTCAAACGAGCACTAATTGTGAGTTTCACTAAACACTGTCACCATCAGAAGGTTCCAATAAATTCTTACAATTTAAAGTTATTAGAAGACATAATTAATTCAGAGTAGGTTAATTAAATAATTTCCTCCAATTGATCAAGGGCTAAGCTTGAAATTATAATAGAATAAATCCATGTGCACACCCACTGGAATTCAGCACACTTGTCAATCAAATGCTAAATTGTTTGCAGTTGATTGGGCAGCAAGGACAAATGTGAGTCACACTTCGGTATCTGACACGTCTTCATTTGTCGGCACCTCCTCTTGCTGATGAAAGAAATGCATCATCCATCGCCGCACAGCCACAAACGACTGGTGTACAGCTTTGTTAATGCGAGCATCAACGCAGAATATAATCTGCGGGTAAATCATCGTCTGCACTATAGAGATGGCTGTCATGCAAGTGATGATATTCACGTACGAGTTAGGTGTCAAACAACTGTCTCTGAACAGCTCAGTCACAAACATAGGAAGGATGCTGATGACAAATGTTATAACAAGTAGACAAGAAAGCTTGCATGGTTTGTGCACTCGTTTTTTCGATGGCATAGAATTGTAGGAGTTTCTCTGTCTGCTGTCCTCAGAATTGGGATCCAGTGGTTTTTGTTCCCCATCACTCTGTGTTAGACTGATCAGGGGTGGAGTGGGGCAGATAGAGTCACGGGCTGACCGTGTAGACTGCATGCTTGGGCATTGAGAGTTCACTGATGTGCAATCTGTTGACTCACCAGCCTGCCCTGATGCTGTATTCTTGTTGGTAGCATCAGGCTCCTTGTCCATCAGCTCTCTCTCCAACTCAGGCTCCTCTGCAATGTTCTGACTCTTCAGTGTCTCCTCTCTACTGGGGCGTCTACTGCTGCTCTTGTGGCAACTTAGAGCTTCAAGACGATTCTCCGATCCATTCTTGCCTGTTGTTTTAATATCCTGTTGAGAGTGGAATGGAAAGCTTTCATGAATTTTGGGATTTTCCAACTGAGCTTGTAGTGCCGATATATCAACAGAGAATTTCCTTACATAGTTGTATGACTTAGCCTTGTTAAGAAGGTCAAGGTGAGGCTCATTGATTTGAGCAATTGTGTGACGTCGCCTGCCAAGAATGGCTGCCATGTTGACGCCAAGATGATTTTGTACCTTGAGTTTCTCACCAAAGTTTGAAGAGGAATGCTCTTTAGTTGGACTTGAGTCTGCAGCAAATAGGACTTTCTGGGATGATGGGGATCCACTCCGTTTCTTGAGAGCGCTCTTGGAACTTCTGGAAACAGGAGAGTCACCAGTGGAGTTCTCCTTCTGAGCATCAGGGGAAGGAAGTGGGGTGGAATCATCTTCCTCTAGATCTTCAACACTCTTGATGATCAATGACGGAACAGTGAAATTCTCATTGGAATGAAGGTCAGAAGTGTCATGCAGAATGTCTGACTTAAGCACACGTGTCTGAACTTGGGCGAATATCATCAAACCTAATGGCAGTAACAGTAAAAATATCCACATGGCCTGTACTCCAATTTTAAAGTAGAACGATGTCCGGTTAATGCTATGATACACACGTTCATCCTCATCACCAAGTGACACAATAATATAAGTAATAGTGAGACTTACACTGCACAAAAGCCACACAAGAATAACAATAATGCCAAATTTTATCTTTGGAATGCCGTCGTATTTCCTGACTAGTTTCAGCAGCGTTTGAACACACACCAGAATAATAATGGCTGCCAGAGCCGAGAGTAACAAAATATACAAACTGCTTCCAATTAATTTCAAGTCTTGAATCACTTCCTCTTCGACAATATTCCCATTTGTATTATGATGGTGAAGGATGAGACGGGATATCTCTATTGGACACCAGACAAAATCAAACAAGCAGCAAACGAAAAGCAGTATGGCTAGGAGAACATAGCGTAGTTTGCGCATGAGTTTGTGGACGCACATGGCGATAAGGACGGTGACACAGCCTCCGCCTCCAAACAGGATGCCAAGAAACAACATGGTGGCTGACAGCACAATGGAATAGAGCTCCATAGTGTGGGAGGGTGTGGTCACCCCCGGGCCTGGGTCAAGGTAGCCATCAAGGTCACTGTCATTCATGGTTATGGGTTCTGAAAATAGAAATAACAAATTTTAAGGTTGACTTATAATAGAGAAAAATAAAATGGGCATAAGGGTCTTATATTGTAGAAATAGTCGTGGGATTACTGATCTTAGAACAGACAGGAGTAGGGATAAATAGAACTGACATAGTGTAAATGCCGGCAAATCCCAATCCCTAAAGACAGCGTGAACAATGATTAGACCAACATGATGTGCTGTTATTATTGTGATGTCCCAGCCTCTGTCCCTAAAGACAGTGTGAACAATGATTAGACTAACATGATGTGCTGTTATTATTGTGATGTCCCAGCCTCTGTCCCTAAAGACAGTGTGAACAATGATGAGACTAACATGATGTGCTGTTATTATTGTGATGTCCCAGCCTCTGTCCCTAAAGACAGTGTGAACAATGATTAGACTAACATGATGTGCTGTTATTATTGTGATGTCCCAGCCTCTGTCCCTAAAGACAGTGTGAACAATGATTAGACCAACATGATGTGCTGTTATTATTGTGATGTCCCAGCCTCTGTCCCTAAAGACAGTGTGAACAATGATTAGACTAACATGATGTGCTGTTATTATTGTGATGTCCCAGCCTCTGTCCCTAAAGACAGTGTGAACAATGATTAGACCAACATGATGTGCTGTTATTATTGTGATGTCCCAGCCTCTGTCCCTAAAGACAGTGTGAACAATGATGAGACTAACATGATGTGCTGTTATTATTGTGATGTTCCAGCCTCTGTCCCTAAAGACAGTGTGAACAATGATGAGACTAACATGATGTGCTGTTATTATTGTGATGTCCCAGCCTCTGTCCCTAAAGACAGTGTGAACAATGATTAGACCAACATGATGTGCTGTTATTATTGTGATGTCCCAGCCTCTGTCCCTAAAGACAGTGTGAACAATGATGAGACTAACATGATGTGCTGTTATTATTGTGATGTCCCAGCCTCTGTCCCTAAAGACAGTGTGAACAATGATGAGACTAACATGATGTGCTGTTATTATTGTGATGTCCCAGCCTCTGTCAGACCACAGATGAATAACCCAAAAACATGTCAATTGGGTTGCACTTAATTTCAGTAGCAGTTAATTAAGTCTCAAAATAAATTGATGAAATTTTACACCAGTTATTGCTGTTAACAGAGGTTAAATACCTGAAGACAAATTTAATTAAAGATTGTTATTCCCTTTTTGCACTTCTATAAAACTAGCAATTTTATTTTTAAATGAAAAATAAAAAAACAAAACCTAACATGTTGTTCAAAAAAAGCTTCACAAAACTCAAGTCTTAGTCTTATTGTGTTCTTGTATTAAGATTTTCCCCCTTGAAAAATTCTTATAAGTGTCTGCTGCGGCAGGGATTTCTGTCGTAACCTATAGCTTGCTACATTTTCTTAAAAACTCGTTCTAAATTCTCACAATATTTTGCTTTAATATTATATGTTACATGTCATTATAAACAGACTGAGCAGCAAATAGTGTAGATCCTGATCAGACAGCTCCCAGCAGGGATATATATAAGTTACATGTCAGGGTTGGTATACATATAGAGACTGAGCAGCAAATAGTGTATATCCTGATCAGACAGCTCCCAGCAGGGATATATATGTTACATGTCAGGGTTGGTATACTTATAAACAGAGACGGAGCAGCAAATAGTGTAGATCCAGATCAGACACCTCCCAGCAGAGAGCTGGCTGATCTGAATCTACACTATTTGCCGTATAAAAACATGAATAGCAGATTTAGAACTGTTGTGTACTCAATGACTTATCAGCATTAAATGGTGTCTATTCTCTATTACTTGAGTTATAATGACATCCTTTTCAATTTATCTGTTTTAATCATCCCTGTTTTGCCTTCAGCTATTTTTTTCATTCCACATGGCATGTTGACATTATAGAATACCGTGTTAGTAAGACCTGATTAAAGATCAATAAGTTGGTAGCTTGGGTGTTTTCTCTTCTATAAGTTAAACTTCCATCTTATCATACATTGATTTTTGTAACTTATAGTCTTCAAAGCAGCAGTTTATCAAACCTAGCCAGACAATGCTAGTCCGGATCAGCCCGCGCCTGCTGTAATATTTGATGATTAAAAGGTACAGCATTTTGTACATGACCATAATTACAATAAGATGATACAAGCTACAAAAGTAATCCAATCTTTTTGATTACTTATATAATTTTTCATCAGGTGTTCTTTCACTAATAATTTGTTATAATAAAATGCAATCCTAAACATCCATTGTACAACTTGATTCTTTATTATTAATCTGGTCTCAGCTGTTGGAACTTCCATATGATAATAAACTTGACATAAAATAAACATGAAAAATGTACATAATGGCAAAAAATATGAGTTGTAAACAATCTCTGAGATACAAAAACATAATTTACAAGAAGAATGAGTGTGAATTGATTCCTTTGAATGAATTTTTTTTTAACAATTTGCTGTATAGATTTCTGCTATAATTGTCTATTTACCTTGCTTTGTAATTCAGTTGTGTGATGTTTATCAGTGCCAGATTTCGATAATCCCAGTAAAAAAATAATCCACTTTAAGCATGCTTTTGAAATATGTAAAGTCTAAGTGTACTTAAATTGCAAATGATTTTTCGTATGCATTTTGTTTCTTGTTTCTTGGCACTGACACAAATATGTCATATTAACCACATCCAGTTGATTATCTTTGGAGGAAGATCCCAGATATATGTCTAGGTAGAACCACCTGCTCACTGCATGGAGTCAATATTGATCCCAGATATATGTCTGGGTAGAACCACCTGCTTACTGCAGGGAGTAAATATTGATCCCAGATATATGTCTGGGTAGAACCACCTGCTTACTGCAGGGATTCAATATTGATCTCAGACATAGGTCTGGGTAGAACCACCTGCTTACTGCAGGGATTCAATATTGATCTCAGACATAGGTCTGGGTAGAACCACCTGCTTACTGCAGGGAGTAAATATTGATCCCAGATATAATATTGATCCCAGATATATGTCTGGGTAGAACCACCTGCTTACTGCAGGGAGTAAATATTGATCCCAGATATAATATTGATCCCAGACATATGTCTGGGTAGAACCACCTGCTCACTGAAGGGACTCAATATTGATCCCAGACATATGTCTGGGTAGAACCACCTGCTCACTGCAGGGACTCAATATTGATCCCAGATATATGTCTGGGTAGAACCACCTGCTCACTGCATGGAGTCAATATTGATCCCAGACATATGTCTGGATAGAACCACCTGCTCACTGCAGGGACTCAATATTGATCCCAGATATAATATTGATCCCAGATATATGTCTGGTTAGAACCACCAGCTCACTGCAGGGACTCAATATTGATCCCAGACATATGTCTGGGTAGAACCATCTGCCAACTGCAGGGACTCAATATTGATCCTAGATATATGTCTGGGTAGAACCACCTGCTCCCTGCAGGGACTCAATATTGATCCCAGATATAATATTGATCCCAGATATATGTCTGGGTAGAACCACCTGCTAACTGCAGGTTGTCCATATTAATCCCAGACACACGTCTGGGTAGAACCATCTGCTTCTTGCAGGGAGTCCATATTGATCCCAGATATACATCTGGGTAGAACCACCTGCTCACTTCAGGTATTCTTAGTAAGTTATAAATTTTTAAACTGTTTATTTATCAATCGTCATACTTTTTAACCCGTTTTATGTGTTGACCTGTTTTCAATTATTATTATTTTTATTTTTTTACCTGACAGTTTTGATATTTTTCTATATTTTACATGTGTAGTTTTGTTTTAACCTGATTACGCTTTATTCACATTTAACTTTGTATTCGGCGCCGTATGACCTATTAAGTGTCGGTGTGCCGTAAAACCTAAATAAATAAATAAACTTCAGGGATTCAATATTGATCCCAGACATATGTCTAGGTAGAACCACCTGCTCACTGCAGGCACTCAGTAAAACGGATATAGTGAAGGACTGAGGAGTTACAAGTCAGCAACTGCTTGGCCAGAATAACAAGACTAGATTCTCTTGCTGGGAGTTTTCTTATCAGAATTTACAAATCTGCCACTGAGTCTGTTTTTTTTTTAACACAACTTATTAACAAATCTATTTGAACACTTTTATTTCAAAACGTTTTAGCCATTGGCCTTTTTCTGTTGATAATGTCACAACATGTCTACATTTTCTTTATTTCATATTACACATTATAATCATTTATCATTAAATTTATTAAGAATCTTAATAATTATTTCCTGTATGTGTAATGTGAAATTAAGAAAATGTATATTTGTTGTGACATTATCAACTGAAGAAGGCCAATGGCCGAAACATTTTTAAATAAAAAAGTTTAAATAGATTTGTTATATTCACTATCCCTAAATGGATACAATAAATGTTAACGACTTATTATGAAAATATTTTAGTTATAAGCAAAATGACTAAGAATATAATATCAATGAAGAGTAGCTGAAGCATGGTCATGATAAATATTATGCTGAAATGTTCTTTTCTACTCCATAATTAGGGGCCACATAAGCTGGGACATAACTCCTGCTTATTCCATTATTGTCACTCAACATCAGACACATCACTGCTCCTTATTGAATAATGTCTTTATTCGGCATTGATATGAGTGGCTTAAATTAGAGTTACAGAAAATTGTTAGTAAGTCAGAGTTACTGCCCTTATGTGGAGCACTGGTGAAGCTCAACACTTGATGTCTTCATATTTATAGAGGGATACTTTATAATTATGCTGTATTGACCCTTTGTATGCTACTTTATATATAACAGCCACTGCACTCCAAGTTAATTGAGCCTAACAACATGCACGGGTTTCTCAGGAAATCAATATAAAATAAGAGAGCTGGCTGAACTGGATCAACACTATTTTGTCAAGTTCTGGTAGATTTGAAATAGTTTCGTAATAAGTAGGTAAAGTGTTCACCTCTAACCCCTACAGCTATAATTGATTTTATGGATGTTCTATTTACATAGTAATTAATTAATTCCAGAGCTCTATAATAACATTATGCCCCAGTCTCTAGAGATATTTTACTGAAAGAGGTATAGAATCTGTCTGAGAACCAAACAAAAGGAGTATAATGTGTTAGGCATTATTCCCTTAAACACTGTTTAAAAGCACCATTTCAAAAGAGACTCTAAATGAACAGAATCCACTGATAATAACTTTTTGTAAGATACAAATTTTGTTTTCTTTCAGCATATTGAACTGTAATGTAATTTGCAGACAATTGACCTAGATATTTTCATTGTAAAGTATTCACAGTTTCTCCCAACTGTTGCTTAAAGGTGTGGTTCATTGTGTCAGTATTATTGACATAACAATAAATTGTTTATGAAAACATGTTTGATATTACTTGTATTACATTGTGTTGTAGATTAAGAAGAAAGTTCGAGAAACAATCAATTTTATTAAACCAATATTTATTCAAACTTTTGTCTTTAAACCCATGATTCTAGTGTTAAATATTAACTAATTAATTTTGTATTTGTAACAAAACTTGTTACCTTTTAGAACTCATTCATTATCAACCAATCTTAGTGTTATTATGTTCACGCAAATTGTGTGTTATCAAGTGTGTTTAATTTTTTTAAAATACAGGTTAGAGTAAAACACTTGTTTCCTTTTGTGCCTTAATCATGACTTTGAGTAACATAACAATTACAAGGCTAGATCAGAACCAGCAGATATTGTTGTTTTTTTCTTAATCTAAGAAAACCTTGAAATATTTCTCTCGACTGGACCTGGTAGTGCAATTGGTAGAGTGTGGGCTCCAGGTATGGGAGGCCCCGGGTTGAGTCCCAGGCCGCGACATACCAAAGTCGTTAAAAATGGTAGTGGTATAGCTCCCTTGTTAACTCTCAAGCAAATATAAGCATAGATCCACGACTGGTTGGCCCGGTGTCAGAATAATGTGACTGGATGTGGTATCGTGCCAGGTGTTCACAGCATGCTATACACAGTGAAGACAGCACTATATCTTCTTCCAGTAGACACAGTCCCCAGAAAACTAAAATCCTGTTAGTGGGATGATAAACCCAATAACATAAATATTTCCCTTAATATAAGAAAATTTCCTTAGCTTTGGTTCATAACACCAGTGAATATGGGTAATTCCTTAGGATTTTTATCTTCGTTTAGTTTAAGGAAATTTTTAAGTTTAAAGGAGAAAAACTGAATAAGAATCTTTAATGCAACTCCTGGTATACTTGAATGAAGATTTTTCTCAATAATGTCTTTTATTGTAAGATGGCTTCCTTTAAGATATAGAAGTTGTAATGTGGAATATTTTGACATTAATCACCATTACAAGTCTAAAATTAAATCTATGTGCCTGATAATTTTGCTTAAGGAAAGATTTAATATATTTACCTTTGTGTAAAATCCCATTTTATTCAACATGCATTTAAGAAACAAGGAGAAATATCCTCATAATGGTGTGTGTATTATCAAAATTCAAAAGGTAAATCCCAATATGTCATTAAAAAATTTCAGTTGTCATTCTCTGAGCTGTTGACAATTTTTTTATAAATATCTTTTATTGTTTGTGTAAAACTCAAATTTACCTTATTTTGAGTGAAGTTTATGATAGTTTCTGCCATTCATTATGATGTATAGAACTATGTACCAAGGCTGTTGTTTTAGACATTGTACCGTATAAGTTCCTTCATTATAAAACACTTGGCTATTGGTTTTATCTTTTATGTCTTTTTTGTTATTTTATTTTGTTTGTCTATATAATAAATCAATATCATATCCAATCTTATCCAAGAATCTATGGTTGTTGTTTTTTCCCTTTTTTGAAGACCACTATTTGGTGATGTCTCCAAGAACAAACAATATGTTGTTTTTACCATTTTCCAAGAAGAAATTTTTTTCACCCTTGGTAAAATAAATGACATAATTGACTACTTCAGTCACTTGAGAAATATAAATTGTTCTTTGTAAATGAGTGAAATATAACAAGTGTTGAATTGACCAAACATCTGATTTTTTGTGTGTTTTATTAGATATGTATTTAATATGGTTTGACTTTTTCCCAGTTTTGTCTGAAACGATGCAAAGAATTCTGAGTGTTGGGTCATGTTCACAAAATGGTGAGAAAAAACCCTCAACAAGCAATCAATAACTTATCCAAGAACTTGAGCAATCAATATCTAAGAATCAATATCTAAGCAATCAATATCTAAGCAATCAATATCTAAGAATCAATATCTAAGAATCAGTATCTAAGAATCAATATCTAAGCAATCATTTTATTAGCAATCAATATCTAAGAATCAATTTCTAAGCAATCATTATCTAAGCAATCAATATCTAAGCAATCAATATCTTAGAATCAATATCTAAGCAATCAATATCTAAGCAATCAATATCTAAGCAATCAATATCTAAGCAATCAATATCTAACACAAGGACTGTTGGGTCGTCATCAAGGACTACATGTAAATGCATGTTAGTTGTCTAGATTAAACACTGGGCCCTTTGTTCCTGGGGTCAATGACTTTATCCACATATGCCATAATTATGTGTGAGAACAATAAGAGACATGATAACAATTAGAGATCATAAAGAGAGGAGCAATGGATTGCAGTTTGAATGGCTGCCTGCCATGTGTGCTCTGGGTATTGGTCAATGCTGCCACCACAGGTTTTCTCCATGAACCTTCCATCTTGACACCCAATGTCACCTTGGATGTGAAGCTGTTTGTATTCGCCCACCATATTGTTGCATGATCCTCGCCATTTCCATGATTTCCTGATTTCCATGTCTAGCTGATAAGACTGCAGAGAACCTTTCTCTCTACTGATAGCCCGTTTTGTGTTTTGTTACATAAAACAGTCTGTGTCTGTCTCACTTTATCTCCATGCTAAGTAAATAAACACATGTTTATTAATTAGTGTGGACATAAAGCTGTCTATTTTAATGTTACCTGCAAGGGTTTTATATTCTTGTTATATCTTAATTGCTAGGGTGAGAACACCAGAGACTAGGTGTGAGATACAGAATGTCTGTAAGGGATAAGCAAGCATGGCTCTCTGGGGGAATCTTTATAAAATAGTGTGGGCTTCAGGCCTGACAGCAAACCTACACATATTGACATATATTGCATCCTTTGTTCCACATGGGATAACAGGCTGCTACAGGTTGTATTCTGTATCTTCTGTCTACTGGTCTTGTTATAACACCTACATTATATACTACATGTACTGCATGTTAAAATCTTGCATGCTTATGTTTCTGCTACCACCAACACTTCTACTACCATAACAACCATCCACTACTACTTCTGCTGCTTAACAACCACAAATATTATTTCTTCATGTATTTATTATTTTCTTTTTATTTTCTTCAGTCATTGAAACTCCTACTACTACTAATCTCCTCCTCCTCCTCCTACTTCTACTACATTCGGGGTCTTATGACCTGTCAAGTGTTGGTGTGCCATAAAACCCAAAATACAACAACTACTCCTATTACTACTACTACTATTTCTACTACTACTACTACTGCTACTATTTAAACACTACGTGTTTGCATAATTGCTTTTATATTTCAAATTATGTCAATCCAGGCCAAATCTAAGTTTTTTTAGTAAGAATTGAACAAACTCCCCAGTTTCATTTTGTAATTTCATTTACAAGCATCTCCAAGGTTGAACAACACTACAAGCGATATGCAATTTGTGTAAACAGCATAATTGCGGTTTGATCTGAATGCGTTCTGAAAAAAAAAATCAATTTAAAACTGTCATCACATTTTATTTTTGCCTTAAACGAAGGAACAATAACCAGCAAGGAATCTTAAAAATATGATTGCTATGGAGAGCTAAGAATAAGGATGAAGAGGTAGTTTGTCTATGGATGGGTGAGGTAGTTTGTCTATGGATGGTGAGGTAGTTTGTCTATGGATGGGTTGACTTATTTGTTTATGGATGGTGAGGTAGTTTGTCTATGGATGGTGAGGTTATTTGTCTATGGATGGGTGAGGTTATGTGTCTATAGATGGTGAGGTTATTTGTCTATGGATGGGTGAGGTTATTTGTCTATGGATGGGTGAGGTTATGTGTCTATGGATGGCAAGGTTATGTGTCTATGGATGGGTGAGGTTATTTGTCTATGGATGGGTGAGGTTATTTGTCTATGGATGGTAAGGTAGTTTGTCTATGGATGGTGAGGTTATTTGTCTATGGATGGTGAGGTAATTTGTCTATGGATGGTGAGGTTATTTGTCTATGGATGGTGAGGTTATTTGTCTATGGATGGTGAGGTAGTTTGTCTATGGATGGTGAGGTTATTTGTCTATGGATGGTGAGGTTATTTGTCTATGGATGGTGAGGTAGTTTGTCTATGGATGTTGAGGTAATTTGTCTATGGATGGTGAGGTTATTTGTCTATGGATGGTGAGGTTATTTGTGTATGGATGGATCTCAGGATAATGACTGGAATGAAGCCTTCTGTTGAAGGTCCTCTCCTAACCTTATGCTTTATTTACTTGAGGCGCCCCTGGGCCGAGAGCGGTTAAGAGTTGTCAACTTGTAACTCCTCAGCTCATCACTGCATGTGATAGGGTCCTGATTAGGGTGATATCCTTCCTGCAGAGAGGTCTTTAAGCAGTGTGGCAAGTAGATCTACCAACATATTTGTATGGGGTCTTCCTATAGAAGGATGTAGCAAGTCTAACCATAATTGTGTCACTGTGATGTGATAAAAAAACACACATATTATTAAAAACAAACTTTACTTACAAGTAACTTTACTACAAGTTGACTTAAAGGATAACAAGACACTTAGAACCTTGGTAACAAAAATTGCAGTTTCTGATCTCACAGTTCTCAGCTGTCGCAGGCTGTTCTGGGTCCACACAATTTGCCTCATCCTGAATAATTGTTGCCTGACAGAATTAAAGTAAAAATGACAATTATTGAACCTAGCAATGCTTTATCCTAAACCCAATTATCCAGCCATTCCTTCCCTAGCTTGTTATGATGACTCCCCTAATTTGTTTACAAATTGACATTTAGAAATGAACATTATTTGACTTAATTGACAATAATTGATGACGTACATATTGAGTAAATATTGAGAAAAGATTTTTAAATTGTTGGATGTCCCCATTGAATGGGAGAACTATAAGTTTATGGTATCCTAGAAATGATAAAAATGATATTCAGTCCATAAGGTATGAAAATATTGACTTAAAATTTCATTGCAACACTGCAAATGCTGTATCCAATAAATTTCATTCAATTAGTTTTTCATTAAATATACCATGTACAAAAAGCCCCATATTCACAGCCACTGGACACAATATATCAGTCATTGACATGTTATAAGTATGGCTCTCCTGCTTACACCCAATCATTGATCACTGTAGATTATCACAGTAAAGGCAGAACTATATCTACTTCAGGTAAACACTGTATCCATATAGTGAAAAGAGTGTGGGTTGGATATCAAACATGCCAGTCAATAAATAGGAATAATGTTTGCTTTTGAGAATTAGCATTTATGTGTTTTGCCAACCATGAATAGTGTTTTCTTACATTATTTTCTTGTTTATTTCACATAAAAATATGTTTTTTGAATTTTCAAACATAATTTTCAGAATCAATGTGTGGTTTCTTTTAATAAATATTACATATCTCTTTAATGTATAAATGTTTATTGCAATGAGAGGTTTTCTATTGAAATTGTTAAGTGTTAATACAGATCCTAATTGTAATTACTCCTCTTGTCTTTCCAATACACATTTGCTGGTTTGCTTTAAATGTGTTCACTGCACTGTCCTGGTTTGCAAGGTTTTGTATCTAGGAAAATTTCAGCTCATTCTACCATAAAATGGTAATGGTTACACGGAACATAAGTCAATATTCTATGTATTACAATAGTAAATAACTGTTAAAATATTGTGTTTTCTGAACATTGCTTGCTCTGTGCATACAAGTATTGACAAATTACCCACAATCAGATGATGTTATTTACCACTGTGTTTTCAGCATCATATTTTATCAGCTGGTTCTTTGCTGTTTTGGTGTAAAATGCTTTAATATATCATTAACTGGTTCTTTCCAATGCATATTTGTACAAGTTTAATAACGCAACATATGGTGAAAACTGACTGTTCCTAGCTCAGTGTGATGAATTGTACTCAACATGAGAAGCTATCAAGATAACGTCCAACCTGCCATACTGGAATTGAACAGATTTAGGCAGATAGTATAGATCCAGATCAGCCTGCAGGGAGGTGTAAAGTCAGGATCTGAATGATTTGCTACTAAAGTCTTGTAAAAAAGTATACCTATATTTGAATATAGTTTGTGAATAACTGACAATTTAATATGGTATAATAAGGATTGAAGCAGGGCCAGGAGAGCTTGGTATAAGGTGTAGTCGTTTAATCAGATAATTTGCCACCCAACAGCTGTTCAGGTAAGTCTGCAGCAGGGATGCCATGGAGTCAAGTGAACCTCCAGCCTACTCCACTTATGAGTCAATGATCATTTTTAGTTAATTGAAAGGAATTTCATGTCCTTGTTACAATACATCTTGTTGTATGAAACTATAATCAACAAACAGTTCAGATCATGAGCAGACAACTCTCAACAGGAGCCGTCTCGTCTAGATCTTTACTATTGGCTTAGGCCTGATACATTTTTCTTATCAGCATACAGGTAGATAGTTAATTTAGAAACAGTTTTAACTGAAATATGCAAAAATAAAGATGAGTTTTTTTTTAAATATTTGATGATGTAAACTTTTCTCTTTCCTTTAGAATGCCATGTTTGATAAAACAATTTGGTTTAATCTTGAATAAATTAGTTGAGTTGCAATACTCATGCTTCATGTCTCCAGGTGAATACTTAATTGCTGCTCAAAACACAAAGACATTTCTTTGCAAACAAACGATAAATTGAGTTTAAAACGTTTTTCTTTTTTTTCATATTTTGTTTTAAACCTGTAATATTTGCAAAGAATCCATAATTTTAATCACTTTTATCTGAGTCATGAAAACTCATGTGATGTGAGACGTCTCAGGCGCCACAGAGAGCATGAACTTTAAACAAGAAGATGGCTATATTGGGAACTAAACACTCTTAGACTGTTGATTCATTAAATTAATAATATTTCAAAGTAAAGAACCATAACTCTAATGGGAACTAGACCATCTGCTACTTTACTGTCTTCCTTGTTGTCGACATCTGCAATTACAAGCTGCATTGTTAGCATCGGCATACTCAGTTTCTGTGTTGAACAAGACCTCTCGACACAGCTGTGATTATCTTTTAATGCCTCTTTTTTTTATAATTGCAAGCTACTTTTTATTAAAAAAATGTAATTCTTCATTTCTTTCTCTGACAAGGGACTGTGACTTTCTGTTATTGACTGCAACTTTATCGTCCGAATAATTTTTTTTTATAAGAAGCATCACTCTGCAGAGCAGTGCCAACAAGAAGCATATGGCACAGGAGACAGGCCAATACAATAGCGATTAACCCCACATAGGGCTGACTTTTGTCCAGATAAACTGATAAATGCAGGTTGAAACTCTTCAAAATTTAAACATAGATTATATTGAATGTTTGAATGTAAATATTGTTCTGGTCACAATGTGCCATGAAACAACATCTAACAAGCAGGTATCGAGTCTTTCAGTGGGGCAGTATTTAGAGGTCTGGGTTTGTATCCTACAATAACCAAGAATTGTTTATCTTTAGTTTTAGTATAATTTTGTCTTTTTCTTCTTTTTTTTTATATTTATAGTGCCTGATATTATCGACAAATTAGTTTCATGTCGATATTTCAAACCACAGACAATTTAAAACCATTAATAGAGGGTAAAACTTCTTACCAGTGCCAGTGATGGTGTTTAGTTTCACAAAGTTCAAATTGTGTCTATAACACAACAGTGCCAGTGATGGTGTTTAGTTTCACAAAGTTCAAATTGTGTCTATAACACAACAGTGCCAGTGATGGTGTTTAGTTTCACAAAGTTCAAATTGTGTCTTTAACACAAACATAAACCTAGAGAATAAACCCACAATGTGTATTATTAATGAAGAGAAAAGACAAATGAAAACAGCTGACAATGTAAATCACAGAAATTGCTCAATTTAACTGAAATTATGTAATGTTTCACATTATAATTGCTTTGGCAAAATTAATTACAGGGGTGAAATTGAAATGAGTTTAGGATGTTATCTTTTAAGATTCAATTATCAGTGGTATAACATGGTGAATATAAATTGTAATTAGTACAGAAAATAATGTATTTTATGTATTATTCTGCTCAGTAAGAAGTTATCAAGCAAAGAATGTCAGATCAGACTCTACACCATTTGGTGATGCATCTTTATCAACATTCAGTATATCTTGTTAAATCTGCATGTACTCGTTAGTGAATCCATAGTTATTTAGAATAGGTAATTAACAAAGTAGCAAACAAAGGGTTAATTGTTGTCAGGGCAAATCGATATGTCTTCCCAGGAATAATTTGTCTCTCACAAGATATAGAAATATCAACAGATCAGTCCATATGGAGGAAACGGAAGAAGAAAATGCTTTCTGTTGTTAAATATAACCCAGTATTATATAGACACTGAGTAGGCGGTCTTGATTTGTGGAATAAAAAATATGTGTGCAAACAAATTCTTTTCCTTACTTAAACAATACTGGCTCTGACTCAATGGGGATCTTGAATTTGCAAGTGAGGTGAATTTAACACTTTTTGATCATTGCTTAAAATAAAATTTTAAATATAATTCAAAAATTCAAATTTCAAGGGACTGTTGCAAAGACATGCATGCAGGTCAAGTATCAAAAATGGATGATAATTAATATAGCTCAAATTGTCCTATGGGATTTAACTTAGGCTCATTATTTTATATACTGCTTTGTAAATATTTAGGCAAATTTCATAAGATAGGCTAATGTTTTGCTAAATTTCATGGATAAAGAAAACTAGATGAGGGTAAAAGTTATTCTAATATTCATATTAGGGGAGTTTCCCAAGTGATTGGATTGATTGCTCTAATTGTAATAATTAAGTTGAGATGTTAAAAAAAGTGAGACCATGTCCATTTTCAATTTTAATTATTTATTATTTGAATGGTATAAACACAACTTTGCTTGTAATAACAAACTAATTTATTTATAATAATGAAGCTTTCTTACTATATTTTTGTTTATTTTTATTTTTTACTCTTTTGTATCAATTCAATAACTACCAAAAAGTAGAATCCAACCTGCAATCTTTTGCTTTGGAGACAAGATTTGATGCCGCTCTCCCAACCAAGCAGTTGAATGATTTTCTGAATTACAGTGAAACATAGAGATCCTGATTCATTCAACTTTCACTCGAGTCTAAATGCCTTGGTGAGGATAAATGGAACATGAGTTTCAATTTATTAATTCCAATCAGTCACCACTAGGAAACCTGTGGACAGCTCAAAGGTCATTGGTCTGTAGTATCTTGACCATAAATTGTTAAGGAGCCAAGCAAACAAGCAATCAAGGGAACAAGCCGCATAGTAGCTTTCCAACAATTGTTACAGTAACTTTAACTGTTACCATGTCTGATAGTAATCAGGATACTCAGTGCTTTGATTTTATCTTCCTGAAGAGCTGGAAGTGGAGCTGCTATAATTCCGAATTGGTATACACCCCTAAGGAAAGTAACTCCTACAGCATATTGTAGAGGTATGCTTTCTGGGAAAGATTTTCAAATATTCACCCCAACAATAAAACCTTCACTTCTTAAGGTCTTGCTGTTTTATTATTTTTTTATATTAGAAAAAATAAATATGCATTATCACCAGTTTTTATGCACATATTACAATCAAGAATTTGGTTTATATAATTATCTGTTATCTAAGTTTCTTGGTCAATACGTTTGAAAATTTTCGATTTCAAAGATTGACAATAATTTTGCTGCATCATGTTGTGAACCAGACTTCATAAGCATAAGCTTAAGAGTATTTATCATAAAGAAATAAAGATGTACCAAACCTTTTTTTGCTTTCATGGGAGAATTTATTGAAATTAAACTTTTCAATTTAATCCTGCTCCTAATTATTTTTGTAAAGAAGATAGATTCTCTAATTAGATAGGCTCTAATTATTTGTTTTTGTTTAACTTCTGCAATGAATTTTTACAAATTAGCTTCATAATGACCTAAAATTGTTTACAAACCTTTAGGACAATAACTTGATACTTGTTTTTTTTTTCTCAGATCACCTTATGTCTGTTACCATGGCAACATTTTTGCTTGAAACCTCAATTTTGTTAATTCTCCCCTATTTTTAGATGCACCGCAGCTTGATTATAATCAGCTTAGTCTATTAATAGTTCTCTCACGTATCCAGGTGAGTTAATCGGTAGTTAAGAAGTGTTAGCATGCATGAGGGGGTGTTTATTTTCATGTTGTGATCTTCTAGATTTACCAATGATAACTAGGTAGCAGACTATTATCTCTGACCCTGCCTTTAATTTCGTTTCATCCATTTTCATGGCAGTTCTGTTGCACATTGCTTTCAGGTGTTACCTTAAGGCCTGTTTATAACACAATTCTGTCAGCCCTAAAGGCAAAAATTGTGGATCCAGAGAATCCCGTTCTCATTGTGAGCAGCCTGATCAGCATCACATTTGAAGCATAGTCTCCTGAAAACTGCTTTGTTTATGTAGCAGTGGAATTGCTGAGAATTAGTTTGAAGAAGGTGTAGGATCAGTTATATGGTGCTATGTGTTGGCTAGTATAATATTAATGGTAAATCTGAATAAATGCTCAATAGGAAATGTATTTAGCCCAACAGAATTATTGTTACATAGGACCTCAAGCAATTTTCAAGTAAAATACTGATACACTCTATAGCTGAGAGCATCAATTATGAAAAAGAAATTCTGCCTATTTGGACCATAAACTTGCACTGATGTGCAACTGTTGTACTAAACAGATACTGATATTTTCCTCTTGCTATTTGTTAGTCATTCAATTGTTGGTTTTTTTCTCGGACCAGACCTTTGGATCTTGGTATTATCAGTATAATGGTAAATTTTTTCTGGTTTTTAACCAGATTTGCAAAATCATCTACAAACAAAATAGGCCGTTTAATATTGACTCCTTTTTTTCATTTTCTTTCATGGAAATTATAACAAGAAATATTGCTTCAATAATCTGCTGGTCCATTTCAGATGAAAGCCAAGCTGTTTTAATCTGGGTTTTATCTCTGGTGCTATTGTGGGAATATTTATCAAGCAGGGACTCAGCTTCAGTGTCTGTTGATGGAACCCTCATCAGAGTGGGAGATTACTGGCCTGGAAATAGATGCCTCCCTGACAATGATGTCAGCCAGAGAAAGCCTGAAACACTTGTCTATGGCTGTCTATCTAGAAAGCCCCCTGTCTTTACTGTGTCACTCTTACAAAGCCTTATCCCAGCATTTACACATAGACAGTGAAAGGCAGATACTCAGACAACTCCAGGGACTTATGTTTGTACGTTGGTCAATATACAATTTAAAGCCTACTTGTAATAAACCTAGTCAGCTGGATACAATATGCTATAGTGCACAAGTTTAAACATATGTCCTGTTGTGTTCTGTTTTGGTTTTATTGAATTGCCTTATGCTGTCTGTATAATGACAGTACTGTTAAAACTTCATGGCTTAGCGCTTAGTTACAACCATTACACCATTACACAGCTGTCCTGCTGCTTCTGCTACTGCCACTGATACTAGTGTTGCTACTGTTGATTTTTCATACAAATTCTGTACAAAAATTTCCCTATTGTTTCATATTGTAAAATTCCAAATGTCAGCCTTCTTCTTCAGTGTTAATGTTTTCATTTAATTGAATTGTTTTTCATGGCATGTAATGTCTCTAGAGAATTGTACATTTGCTCTTTTCACATTACAGTCCTTTTTTTTTTCGAAATTTTTTTATTAACATGCAAAACTGTCTCATAATACCACCATGAAATTGCTTTTCCTCTTTTGGTATTTATATGGGTTGAATCAGTCTGTTGAAATACACAATGTCTGTACAGCAAAGTTTCATGTGGGCGATGGTTTTATGAGCTATATTAACCAGTCAAATGGTTTTGCAGATAATCACATGCTTGTATGATGCAGCATTGTAATGTTTAACACTACATTTCTGCTGCCTTGAAATGAGAGAATTTATATGCTGTACTATATTCCATTAAAAGTCTTCTATTAGTTTGACAATATTTCTGTTCTTAATATTCCATTAAACAGTATTTCTGTTCTTAATATTCCATTATACAGTATTTCTATCCTTGATATTCCATTTAACGGTATTTCTGTTCTAAATATTCCATTTAACAGTATTTCTGTTCTAAATATTCCATTAAAGGTTTCTTTGGAGTGACATGTATGTAGATTTCTGTTTCTAACATTCCATCTTCAGATGAGAAATATGCCCAACCAGATTGCTATTATAACCATATTAAGATATCTACATAGTAGCAATGGAAATGTTATGGCTATTTTATGCATATATGCATTCATATTTGCATGTTGAGCTGTCCATATTTTCATTATAATGCTCATTTTACAGCCATCCGCCTTGTGTATCTGAGAGTAAATTTCAGGCACACATCCTGTTTGTAGAAACCACTCCTAAAGGCAGACAGCAAATTGTGTATAACCCCTTATGTGGGAATATTCTAGAACCAGTCTGGTGTTTGGTGAGGTTATTATGCAAAAATGCTAAGATGTCTGAGTGGAACCAGTCAATTAAACGGTATCGATCAAACCCATTTAATAGTGATGTTATATTTTGGGGATGTTATATTTATTTTGTAGAAAAAAAAGGTTTACTGTCATTATAAAATAAGCAATACAGTGAACATGTGTAATATTTACTAACTTTCTCTTTTATATGTTATTAATTTGGAAGGCAAAATATTAATTTGTTTTTTTAAATAAAAAATCTGTAACTATATAGCAGACAAGTAAATGATTGGTTGTGGCACATTAAGATTCTCCTTTTTTTGCTTTTGTATGTTACACCTTGCAGAATACTGTCATTATGTGTAAATGTTACATGGTCATTTAATATTGTAGTCTGAAAAATGACTTTGTAAGAGATTAATATGGCTTTAATGATGACTTTGTAAGAGATTAATATGGCTTTAATATTGTTCTAGCATAATTACGCTATGATTAATTTTTTTTTAGTATGATAATCACCAAATAGCTTCGCTCCACCATCACCTTCACTATCATGTACATTTCTTCAGTTAACTACAACACACCAAACATTATTTAAAACAGACTGAAATAGAACCCAATTCCCAAATGGGTCATAGTAGATATTTCCATCATTGGAGCACTATGCGTAGACTTCTCTAAACACTTAGCTTGCTACATTTGTTAATAACCCCAAATAATTCTAAAGTCATCTTCTTACATTGACATGTAGAGTTGCGTAGAGACATATTACTAGAGATTCAGCAGCAAACAGTGTAGATCCTGATCAGACAGCTCCCAGCACTGGGAAATGGCAGATCTGGATCTACACTATTTGCCTAAGCCGTAGCAGACTCAGGGTAAACTGTTTACCTCTTAACCTTCTAAGCAGTAAATGTTCAGAAAAAGGTTATTTGTGTAGACCTAGTTCTGTAGGCTTCCAATTTGAGTGGCTTCTTCGGGTGATGCACTATAATATATTTGCTGTAAGGTCCAAAAACCAGCTTAAAAGGACCCAATGTTACCTTTGTGAGTCTAGTTTCAGTGAGTTGTTATCAAATAAAAATAGTTAGTAAGGTAACAGTATAAATATATACTGCAGGGGAAGGGCTAATGAGTTTGATACCAGCTAATGGTCAGTTTGGATTCTCAGGTGAGATAAGGAGATGCTGACTCACAACAGGTGATGCAGACCAGATGTCACTTGACTAGGATGGTCATGATGAGTTGTCTATCACTGGGAGTTTTAAAGATTAATATGGATTTATAACAAATATTGACTTATTCTTCCCTTGGATTGGTCAAACATCTGGAACATTATTAGAGATACAAGAATGTAGTATTTACTATTAAAGGTGGAATCTGACCGTTTACCTATATCTGCAACAAGTAATAACATTTTACACCTGTTCTGGGGGAATTGTGCATAATTGCTGCATAAGCTTGTACTTACTCATAAGTTAAAGTAAGACTGTTTATAACATTTCCTAAATTGTCAGACACTGCAACCATGAAATATCATGAAATATATCACATTAAATGTCCACCACATTAAATGTTCACTATTTCCAATTCTATTTATTCTATAAATAACTATGATTGGCATTCCCGTTAAAAATCGATGTCAAAGTAAGAGCTCATTATGCAGATGATCATGTAATGAGAGCTCAAAAGTAAGTCGTAACATTTTTTTTCTTAATTTGGAAATAGCTAACTGTGTAGCATAGCTCAGATGGAAGATATATATTTAAAATGACAATTGGGTGTTTTGCTATACTTTTCACATGGATATAGGACACCAATAAACAATATTTTGCGAGATCTTTTCTGGTAACAATAATTTATTTAGTTGCATAAGTGAAAACAAAGAAGTCCAAACTGTCCCTATGAACAGTGTAACGAAGGGTTTTCTGATCACAATAAAAATGCCCCCATATTCCTTTGCAGTGTTCTGCTGAACTTTAAAAAATAAGGGGAAATTTGTCTCATCACCTTTGAAAATCAGGCAACATTTTCCAAAAACTTCCAGTCATGACATTTTTGCAATAAATATCTTCAGGGTTGTCACTAGAAATATTTTGAGCAGGCACAATTAACTTTTGAGGAGGCTTGGCTAAGCGAGCGCCAAAGGCATGAAGCGCTGCTAGGAGGGGGGTCCAGGGGCATGCTCTTGACCGATTTTCATTTTTTTCTTCAAATTTGAGGCGGCCTGATTTTCATTTGAGGCGGTCAAATCGGCCGCCAGCCGCCTCCTAATGACAACCCTGATCTTGATGAAATATTACCTTTAATTGTCTTGGTATCATCAAATCCTTTGACTTAATCCATATGAATGATCCATTGAGCAAGGTAACTGTCTTTGACATGTGTACATAAAAGATATGAACTTTTACTTCAAACTGTTACCTTAAAACATTAGACCGGAGCACTATTAACATCGTATACTGTCACTTTACAGCAAGAGTTTCCTGTCCTTCTACCCCATTCACAACTCAAGAGCCCTAATGAAGTCAAAAATCTTCATGTCTCCACCCATCAATTTCACTATCATGATTTTATTTGAACTTTTTATTTAACCAAGTCTTTAAGCCAACTATTTTGAAACGTGTCGTGTGCACGTTCCGATGGTTTTATATTCCCCATTGGTGTAATTAGAGGAGAAGTAGGGTCAGGGGGATTGAATATGTACTGGGGCTTTATTGTTATTTAAAGTATTGTTACCATTGTCTGTTTCAGCGCCTGAGCCTGAATTACTAACAAAATTAAGAATCGGTTTTAGTTTCTTTCTTGGAATGGCTGATGATATCTTTTCACCACACAAGGTTATGACCACTCTTGTTTTGCTGAAAAAAAGCACAGTTGCCCCGATAAGTTTGAACTCTATCCATTCAAAATAAATAAAACAAAGCTGTTTAGCACAGTTTAATGGCAGTCTTTATTTATGTTCTCATTAGTAAGACTACATGTTTCTGGATGTTTCCTATGTGACATATGTCGCACTATCATCCATTTTCAATTTGACTTTTTTAATTTTTTAGCAAAGTCTTGGCCTTCTCAGAACACTGCCTTTGGCATACCACCCATTATCACAGCAATGAGGTTAGGCTGCAATGGCATGTCCTGTCACTAGAATTGATAACAAGCAGGAATGCTGTCGACCTTGTTGTCTGTGGCTGATATAATGTCTCAAATCAATTAAACAATACTTAACACATTTACATCAACATAACTGTTGACATAACAACAACGTAACTCTTACTGGTTACTTGAATGAAACAACAAATCAGTCATTGTCATAAACAAAGTGAGAACAGGAAAACTAAACAGGAAACACTTTAAAAATACTTAGAAAATAGAAAACACAACAAGCTGAAGTGGATAGACTCATTAAGGCTATTAACCTTTAGCATGCTAAGCATCTATGGATCAGACTCTGGCAAATTGTGTAGATCCAGATCACCCGGAGATCTGCACCACTTGCTTCTGAGTCTGTAGCAATGTTTCTTAATGTGGAGAATAAGTATGGATTGTGAACAAAATGTAGCAAGGTAATTGTATGGAGAAAGGCAATCCAATACATAACTGACAGTATAGCAATCAGTGAGCCTGACTGTATCTAATACAGGTGTATCCTAGATACAACCACCTGTGGGTCTGCTTCAGGTGGGTCTTAATTGGATAATTAGGGACTTGTTAATGACTATTAGCTCTACTACTTACACAGGATGTAGAAATTAGGCTGTTCTCTGCAGCATGTACTAAAACAGTAGGTCAGTCATGCTTCTAGGTTATTAATTAACATCATAGTTTGGTATTGATATTATTATGAACAACACCAACAGAAATGCAATTAGAAATATTAATTATTTCATTTATCATCACCATCCACAGTCACAATCATTATTTCCAACACCTACACCAGCGATAAAGTTTAGTATGGTGAGAAAAATACTGGGCATTAAAATGAATAATCCATGCTACAAAATAATAATTATTTTTTGTGCCCTCCGGCCCCCTATTCAAAAAAGAGTTTGGCTTCGCAAAACAGGCATGTTGCTTTGCAGATGTTGTTCGGTTTGTTAGAATAATGTTTAGTTGGTAGATCAATGTTCGGTTGGTTGACTAATGTTCGGTTTGTAGACTTATGTTCGGTTGGTAGACCAATTCAATTATCTATGGCAAGTAGTTAACCCATATTAGTTGTGAGGTCAATTGGCCAAAGGTCAGTGTCAAAGTAACCTGATTTGAAGGTTCCATTGATCTTCAATATGCTTTGCATTTTCAATCAATAATTTGAGATTGCCTGAATCCATAGTCTGGAACCTTAAACATTTCACCAAACATCTCTTGTTCTTTACTTAAACTTTATGTTTAAGATCATTCAAACCCCCACAAATCACTGTAAATAAACATGAAATACAGAAGATAAATAAAAAACAACATAAGTTTGATTTACAAAAACCTCATCCTTTATTATAATGAATGTACAGACAACCTCTCCCCCGCACATATAATATAAACAATAGGGAACTCCTCCATATGGACTGTTGTGAGACAGTCCTCAATATGGACTGTTGTGAGACAGTCAGAAAACATCAAGGATGTAATAAAAATAGATAATACAGGGTGGTTCATAAATAGATAGTTTGTAGGCTATGGTGTATTCAGAGAAGATGTTGCTTAATGTATGTGCATGTCCCAGTCTGGTTTCATAGGCTAGGAGCCTGTCATAATTAATGTTCTTTGTTCTATCTAATGTCTTTATCATAGATTGTCAGTGATGACAGTCATCTGTTTGTTCAGATATATGAATAAAGCCACCACATATACTATATAGTGTATTTGTTTTGACTGGATTAGAAGCATATAGCTGCCATTTAATCACAATTTCACATCTTCACCATGTGGTCACAATTTCTTAGGCCATCTCTCAATGGGGTTGCTTAGTAACAACATACAGGTTTATCTGCATGCTGGACACAGTATGAAGTCATTTTCTCCAGAATTAAAATGTTTGTACCTACGGTCTACTTTGGATAAATCAAATAATATGTACAGTGCATTGGAACTCAAATACTTTGTTTAACATGTATACCTTGGATGATGAAGGTCACATTTAGAGTTTCTTTGTAACAACTGAGAGCACTTTTTAGGGCCAAATGAATTGTTGCTTTCTGATTGGTTAAAATCCACAGCATTGGAATGATCTGTCATCAGCTATAATTACATAAATACATGTAAATTGTAGACGTGTAAATGCATGTATATGGCCCAACAAATGCTTGGCAATTCAGTCATGTTAGCAAATTTTTTATTCAAGCTGAAAAAGTTTTTTAAATTTGTGCATTTTCAATTACCTTTAGGGCTCCAGGATTATAAAACCCTTTACTCAAGTGAGAAATTATTTAAAAGCATCAGACTGGTCAGATTTTAGTACAAAATCAAACTGAACCAATCGTATGTGTAGAAATCGCCTCAGACTCCAGCTCTTATTTCCCTTATGTCAAGCTTCTAAGATACAATGGAAGGATGATAGCTGCTGTTGATGGGATTACTTTAGGATTTCGGGTTTCAGGTGGTACATGTCCCAGACAAACTACAGGACATCCCCATGGGAGCTGGTCTCTCCAGACTATTGATATTTATTCCACTAAGTTTTTATCACAAATCATTGCTTGGCAGTACCATTCATCATCCTAGCTTGCTTCCCTAGGTCTGTGGATATTTGTTGTTGAGAAAGTAGTCCCCAAGTGAGATGGAGCTGAAAACATGTCTGTGGGTTTGTCATTGGGTTGATTTGTTTATGTTGTACTGTTATTCAAATAGAAAGGTATGATTGTTCTAAGATCTGAGAGGTAATTAATTTTTCAAATCTCATTGTGTTTGGTTCTTTCCTAGGACATAATGTAGAAAGAAGTTCATTGTTTTTTTTTTGTGTGTGTTTATTTTTCAAGTCTTGGTCACCATGTGCCAAAAAGGTGAAAAATGAAGGTAAATAAAACCATCCAGTCAGGAATTTTTGTCAGATTTTAATGGACAAAAAAGAAATGGCATAACTGTGCATGAACCTTTCTATTTCTAAAAGTCTTAAAGTGTTTTTAATGTAATGGGCAAACAATGAACAAAATATGACTATTGGTGTAGTGTTTCTACCACCTCAGAACATTTTAATCAGAAGAAATAACCCAGTTATAGTTTGTATAATTTATCTACCACTAGTTTTAGGATTTTCTTTGCCAGAAAAACTGCTGAGAGTTTGTTTTCCTGCTTCAGTTATGCAGATAAAATGAAATGCATCTCCCCTCCTCTCACTCTTTGTCATACCTATACTGCATACCATAATTTGGGGATTGTTTTCAGTGTTACAGTCCCATCAGTTTAATTGCCTACTTAATAAAGCCTTTCTAGCAGCTATCAAAAATAACTGATGACTCTACTATCTTGAACAGACAATGTTCCAACTGAACCATTAGCCTGCTACATGTGTTAATGATGCAGGCTTAATTTCCACTTATCGGCTAATGACTTAATGCATATGTGACAAGACATATTAAAATAAAATGGCAAATACTGTGTATCCCATTCCACCAACTCATAACAGAGATGGTTTGGAGGGATATCTGAAAGTTGAAAGTTTTTTCAAGGAGGATTGGGCCAATTTTCTACCTGATTTTCTTGACATTTCTAAACAATAATAGTAGTAGTAATAATAATAATGATAATAATTATAATAGAAATAATAATTAAACAATAATTATAGCAAAAATGAAAATAATTGAAATAATTGTAATTTATTGTTAATTAAGGCAAAATTTTTAATATGTATCTTATACAATAAATGCATATTTGGAAAGTGCTGGAGCCAGAATTGTCAGTCTGTTACTTAGCATTTATTTCTGTTTTCATTACATATTTTTCCAAAGATATTTTCAGAAACAGATCAAATAGGGCCTTGTCGTGAATTGAGCTCTTAATGTCACAGCCTGGTATATAACAATAGAATTGATGTCCTACACTAACTCTTTGTGGAATTCTTGTAACATTATTAGTTGTGAATTTGTTTGGGAGTTTAAAGGAGATGAAAATGGAAATTGAAACCTTTGGTCCATTACAATGTTGAAGTTATAAAACAGACAGAAAAGTCTAGCAGCATTTGTTTGTTTCTAATTTTGCTTTGTTTAGCTTAATTTTAACTGTCTAAGCTTCTATGATTAGTCTGTGCTGTTGTGTTGGCTTTTACAAATATTTGTTTGTTGTTTTCTTTAGTTAATAGAAACAAATAAATGGAAGAAACATTATTTCTGTCAATAAATCAAAACTTAATAGACCATAGACTTTTTTTTAAACAGTTAAAATAATAGATTGGAATATAAAGGTTCATAATGTCATAATATAGACAAACTGGTGGATACTGTGAAAAGAGGTTAAGTTTTTTACTCACCCCTTTAGAAGCCATAATATATACATAATATAACTATACATAACTGTACATAAAGTCATAAATCATTTAGCCTCCAATCTCCCGACTTCTGATGATAAAGTTCCACACCATTGATCTCTATCCAGAGTATTGGCTTCGCTGTCAGAAACACTTTAAATCATTATTAAAAAATGGCCTTTTTGACAGAAAAAATATCATGGGAATAAAAATCTTGAAGACATTCTTTTGAAAACAGGCACATACATGAGTACAATGTATGTCACAGACTTTCAAGCTACCAGTATTTACTTCTAATTTGACATTAGATTCAGGTTTGTCCATTTAATTCCGGCAACAAACAATAATAATGACTATAGACAGTAAATTTGCACTTTTTTTATAAAGGCAAATAGAATCCCAAAATACAAGAATATACTTTAAAATAAAAATAGAAAAATGTCAGCATTTCAGGTGATCATTAATTGTTCTTTTCACACTAAGATAAACCAACAGCTGAAAGTTGTTATAAAAACACTCAAGCAATCTTGGACAGACCTATATATGTATTAACAAAACATTTAGGTGCTCTTGAGTCATATAAATACTGCCTACTATCAGTATCGCAAATATAAGAGACACATTCATCATTTACATATAACTGCTTTTGTTCAAGCAGTTGTATTGTACAATGCAATACGGCTGTATTTAAGAGTCAATAATACAGTATCAATACATTGATGCGTGACTCATTAGTATGTCTTACACAGCATTAATTTAGATCAACGTATAAAAATGATAATTTAATTCATGCATCGTGTATAGACCATTTAAGGCATTATCATCTGCACAGCATTGTTGGTGCATTCGATGTATGATAAATAATGTACAATATACTGTGGGTACATATGACAAAATCTGTGAAGTTCAATGCACATACAATGCACAACTTGTGTACTGTCTATTGTGATCTTTGTCCAATACTTCAAGGGTTTGGTCTTGTTTTAATATATGTATGTAACTTAGAGCCACACAATCCACCCTCCTGATCTTTTTAAAATTAAAATATGTGTACTATTTATAACTGATATAAATATGTAACATACATTCTTGCATGCCCATGTCGTAAATATCCTAGATGAATTAGCTTGATGTATTAGAAGAATTAAAATGGTTGATATTGAGGGAACAGCTTGCATATCCAAATTTTCAAAAGTTCATCTGCTTTGTTGCTGCTTATCAGCGAGGAGGCATTGGTTTTTGATGTATTTAGTTTAGCCAAAGATGTGCTGGTAAACAATATCTCTAAGTGAAAAAAAAGCTTCCTTCCATGCTGTATTGGGATACAAACCTTTAAGTTACTTTATCAACCACTCTATCTGAAGGCAATGGTCACACACAACATAACTTCAATAGGTTCTTCTGTAGACTTTACTATCCAATAGTTTTATCTGAATGTGTACATAAACTACCTTTTAGTGCTTGATATGGCCATGTTTAGTGCTGTTTTTATTGGCTACTGTTCTCTCTTTAAGAAGATATCACAAACTTGAAATCTACTTGATGTAAACACACTTTAAGTGTCCATTCTTCTATTCACTAACATTCAATTATTCCTTTCTATTTCCAGATTCTTGACCAACTACATTCTTAATTATTTATTTTTTTAATCAAGAATTTCTTCTTTTGTTTGAATCTTGACCATTATACATTATTTAATATAAAGTCGCCTTTAATCCTTCCACTGTTTGTCTATGGATGTTACAATGAAACTGGTTAACTACGGACCTTCTAAAAAGTCAGCCTATAGCAAATGATATAGATTCAGATCTGTCGCTTCCAACTATGACCTGTCTGATTAGGATCAACAATTTGTGCATGTAACTCTTCTACAAAATCTCATTCCATGCAAAGAATTGTTAGCAAGTCACCAGAATGTGACCTGAGTTATTATCAATCGAAGTCGAATGTGTTAAAAGTTAAATCAAGCTTTTGACCTGCACCCCTGCAGCAGGGTTGTTGATTTTATTCTTTGAAGGCTCATTTCAAATGACAATATGCTCTTTGTTTGCACTCTGTGCAGTCTGCCCTGTGATCACATTGTATTCCCAAGCAATCAATGTCTTTCTGTTATCTCTTTTTTGCAAACTGTCAGGCCTTAAAAGCTTTTACTGTTTTTTGCTTTCATTTCCCCACTTTACACTGATTTGTGAGATAGAACACAACTCTTTTGTTGTTAAATATCATTATTATGTTTGTAGTCTATTGTCTCTTCAGGCTTTAAATGATAAATGGAAAAAAAAAAATTAAAGTTGAGTTAAAATTCTTATGAACATTTTTAGAAAATGAAACAAAAATCATATGAATTGAAAGTAGTTTGAAGTGAAATTGGTTTTAGCTAATTATTATCACAACCATTTTTTAAAATAAATAAAAAAATTGCCTTCCCTGTGTGCTAGTTTAAGTAGCTGATGTATACTTACTCTGATTGTAAAATCCACTAAGTTAGAGAAAACCTCTAATTAGCTCCACATTCATAAAGTTTCCCTGTTAGATCAAACTTAATACAGAGTTTCCAATCTTTCTTTTGTCCATATTCCAAATTGTATCTGATTTTATACAGTATTCACAGTTTCTCTACGTCCCTTCTCACAATCTTGACAAATTTCTTAACAATTGTTCACAGTTGACTGTTGATAAACTACATTTATTCTAAAATCCAAGCCCTCCACAAGCTATGATGACCGACTGGTTATTAATGACTGTGATCAGAGTTGGGCTGGAGCTTTCTGACTCTGGAATCATCAGGTGTTCAGTCCGGCTTCATAAATATCAGTGATAGACACAACACAGATAAGTGATCATCACATCCAGCCAGCCTCCAGTTATCCACAGTGCTGAGTGAGTGACAGCCACACATGGCTGTCAGCCTATACCAGACCAGCACTAGAAGCAGGAATGGCAGCACTAGCACACATTCCATAGGGGACAATGGCAGTAGAGGGATAGTAGTAGTAGCAGAGATAGCAGGAATATTAGTAGTAGCACACATTCCTTAGGGGACAATGGCAGCACTAGCACACATTCCATAGGGGACAATGGCAGTAGAGGGATAGTAGTAGTAGCAGAGATAGCAGGAAAATCAGCAGTAGCACACATTCCATAGGGGACAATGGCAGTAGAGGGATAGTAGTAGTAGCAGAGATAGCAGGAATATTAGCACTAGCACACATTCCATAGGGGACAATGGCAGTAGATGAATAGTAGTAGTAGCAGAGATAGCAGGAATGTCAGAACTAGCACACATTCCATAGGGAACAATGGCAGTAGAGGGATAGTAGCAGTAGTTGCAGGAATGGCAGCACTAACACATATTCCATAGGGGACAATGGCAGCACAGGGAATGTAGTAGCTGTCATTGCAGGAATGTCAGCACTAGCACACATTCTATGGGGAACAATGGCAGTACAGGGAATGTAGTATTAGCATTAGTGGAAACAAAAGTATTAATAGAAGAGGAGTATAATCAGCTATTCTGGCACACATTTCATATGGGACAGTGGCAATAGTGAGACAGTGATATTAGCATTTGCAGGAATATTAGCACTAGCACACATTCTGTATTGGACAAAACAGTTGTGGGACACTGTTGTAGTAGCTGGAGATGTAGCAGTAGTAGTAATAGAAGCAAGAGTATCAGCACTGCTTGCTAGCACATATTGCATATTGGACAAAGGCAGCTATTGGACAGTGGTGGTAGCAGTATTAGCAGGAATATGAGCAATACCAGACCTTATTCCTGATAGAAAAGTCTGGTTACAGTGGAAGAATCAGTTATATAGAGATAATATGTAAAATTACTTTAAATACATTTACAAAGTGGTTGCAGTAGCTTTGATTGTAGCAGTAGTAGTCACTTCAAACCATACTAGCAGTAGCAGCCAATAAATGCTAAGTCAGAGACAACCATAGAGAGTAGATAGTGGTGGTTGTAGTTAATATAGTAGTAGCATTGGTTGTCAGGGAAGGTATTGCTATAACGTTTGTCAGGAGCAGCTGATAGTGGAAGTGAGATTGGTGGTAGTGGAAGGCACTCTATGGGAAGCAACATTACTGCTGTCAGCTTCATTGTTGCTGGATTTCTTTTCTGCAGTGGCAACAATAGGGTGGTAGAAGGGGTACCAGAATTGTATCAGTAGCATATTATAGCAGTTGTAAATTATTATAGTGTATATTATAGCATTTGCACAGTAACAACACAGACAGAAGCAAAGCATCAAAATAGTTACAATACCATGTTAATGGGAGTAGCAGTAGCAACATCATGGAACATAGCACTAGTAACAACATGGACAGTAGTAGCATTGACAAAGAAGGTGGAAGCACTAGAAAAACAAAAGTGGTAGCAAGATCAACATTACATGAAGAAGCAGTAGTCACAACATGTGCAGTGGGAGCACCAGCAAGGGTGGAGGCAGTAATTAACAAGGGTGGTAGCAATATCAACATCCTGAGAGGTATCAGTAGCAAAACATGGGCAGTGGAGTAAAACAAAGGTGGAAGCAGTTAGAAACAAGGTTGGTAGCAAGAGCAACATCATGAAAAGTATCAGTAGTGACAATATGGCAGCAGTAGTACCAATGTTGGTGGTAGTCATGGTATAGAACTGTTTAGTATAAGAGTAATACGGCCTACAGAATAACGATGTGATTGATAAGTCTGCCAGATTTGTTTTCTTATAAAAAAGCCATGGCGACCTCTCACTTCTTGAGTTTCGTGCTGCAGCTTTGTGAAGTCTGTCTGCGAGAAGATTGTCACTGCTGGAAAAATAATCTTGGCTGCTTCAATAGAATTGATACTTGATGCTGGGCCATGCTCTGATGAGATATTGATTAAACTTTCAAGGGAGACACACAACTCTGTTAGCCCTAGTTTGTTTCCTTGTGTACAGAGCCTGCAACAAGCCTCGGCTGGATTAAGTGGGGTGACACAGAATTAAATGGAAAGGCTTTGTACATTTTGTATATATTGTTTAGTGATAATGATTTGAGTCAAAATTTCATAAACCGTTCCTCAGTTATAAGAAAGACTGTGGTTGCTTCAGACAATGCCTTGGCAGAAAGCTAACATGAATTCTTTAAATTGTAAACTTAACCAGTCCTATTTTCAATGAAGTAAAAGGATTCACAAAAGAGTTTCAATATGTTAATGATGTTGGTTGCTTCAGTTAGTGCAAGTAAGACATAATATTTTATATTTTTGTTTTAAAATTGAGGAATTATGTCAAACTGACAACCCAATCCCCAACTTACATCATTGGTATGTATGGGATGCTAAAGCAATGAACAGCATATTTTGTGTTATAGTTAATAAAAACACTTCTGTGGTAGGTTATTTTTTCGCAATAGTATCTGTTGATTAAAATGTATTGAATTGTAAACAATAATATATTCAACCCTGGTACACTTAGTAATGGGATGATGGTAAATGAACCTGCATATTTATCAAACAGCTCTGGCCAGTTTGTGTAAAATGGGTTTTTCATTTAAGTATTACACTTATTATACAGTGTCAGTTAGCAGCCCACCCTTCCATTTCTGTTATTGTTCATGCTTAAACACTAATTTTTTTCAAGTCAAAAATCGTCAAAATGTTCATTTGAACCTGTTTTCTACCATCACATCAATGTATGTCATAAACTTTCAACATTAAACCAGAAACAACTATTGGTGATTTAACATAGACAAGAGATTACTATATATTTTAAAGCCATAATAACATGTAAAATACAGTTTTGAGTTGACAATAATTCAAACAACAAGAAGTGTGATGGAAAACTAACAGAATGGCAAATATCCCATAATTAGGCCTGTTTTCAAGTACTTTAATATTTTAACAGAAAATAATATATTGTGTTATATGGTAATATACCAGAGATTATTTAAATATGCAATCAAAAAGCAATTTGTCTTTGTGAATGTTATTAGGTCTTTATGGCAAGGTTCAAATCAATAGATACACACTGTATGTAGAAAAATACCTATAAGCTCAAACTGAATATGGAGGGAAATGGCCCTGAAGTCATCATTACTGAAGACAGACAGAAAGGATGAAAAAGGAAATTCTGATTTGCCTTCAGTCTTACAAATATTAACTGAAAGTCACCCATTTGTCTTGTACTGTCTACATCTGTTATAGATGATAAATGTTTTTTGAGTCAATATAATGTTTTAAAAGGGAAAACTAGTTTTGAATACATTGAGAGGTCCTGTTTTGAGATTCTGATAGATGCCCTAGATTTCTGTAAAAGTTGAGATGTAACTATAAGTTACTTTTACAGTAGGGGACTTTTATCTATGTCTACTCAACACAGATAGCTATATTTATGATTAATCAACAGAGGATTGGTACCACTTCAAGCTTATGCTGGTATAAAGTATTTTTTTGTCTGTTTCTTTTTTCCACCAGAAACTGTAATGCAATACAATGAATCAAACACTAAAACCAAACAGATGAAAAGATTATACAAGGTATGCAAGGTCATATTAATTAATTAATTTATAATTTAGGCTCCTTTAAAGGTGTTGTCCAACAGTTTGCTCATATAAAATGCATGTAACAATATTTTCCCAATGTTTGGAGGAATTTAGGCATAATTTCTGCATTAACTCTTACTAGTCTTGGTAAAGACGATTTTAAATACTTCCTATATATTAATATTGTTAGACAGTACAAATTTTGAAAGAATCACTCTAAATATTCTTTATTTCCAAATCTATTAATACGCACAATAATGATCTCTGCTAAAAATAGATATCGACGTCTAGCAGACTACCCGGATGACGATATAACATGATCTCAAAAGAAAGTTGTCACATGGTTTTCTCAGTTTAAAAATAGCTATCTCTGCAGCATGGCTCAGATAGGAAATACCTGTTAGCAATGATGAGTGGTGATTTATGCTTGACTGTTCACACAGATCTAGGACATCAATGAACAGCATTTTGCAGGAACTTGTCAGTCAACTATGACTTATTTGGTTAGTTGAGAAAAAAATCATTAGTCCAAATGTCGGATACCACCTTTAACATAAAAAAAGTAATAAAAGTCACCATCAATGCAAAAAAAATAGCAAGTCAGATCCTTGCATATAATATAGGAAGTCAGGTCCATGCATATAATATAGGAAGTCAGGTCCATGCATATAATATAGGAAGTCAGGTCCATGCATATAATATAGGAAGTCAGGTCCATGCATATAATATAGGAAGTCAGGTCCATGCATATAATACAGTAAGTCAGGTCCATGCATATAATATGAGAAGTCAGGTCCATGAATATAATATAGGAAGTCAGGTCCTTGCATATAATATAGGAAGTCAGGTCTTGCATATAATATAGGAAGTCAGGTCCTTGCATATAATATAGGAAGTCAGGTCCATGCATATAATACAAGAAGTCAGGTCCATGCATATAAAATAGGAAGTCAGGTCCATGCATATAATATAGGAAGTTAGGTCCATGCATATAAAATTGGAAGTCAGGTCCATGCATAAAATACAAGAAGTCAGGTCCATGCATATAATGCAAGAAGTCAGTTCCATGCATATAATATAGGAAGTCAGTCCCATGCATATAATGCAAGAAGTCAGGTCCATGCATATAATATAGGAAGTCAGGTCCATGCATATAATATTGGAAGTCAGGTCCCTGCATATAAAATAAGAAGTCAGGTCCATGCATATAATTTAGGAAGTTAGGTCCATGCATATAATGCGAGAAGTCTAGTACCAGTTAATTGCATCATGCATGTTAGACTATCAACAGTTATCTGTATAATTGACCTTGACCTTATCACCCTATGCTTACCTGACTAAGAGTATGTGGCTCAATTAAGTTGTTAATAAGAAAATGAAGTGAATATATTTCATTGTAGAACCAATGACTTTTTTTCCCTGTTAATCATTGGCTTCTGTTGATTCACTTGCCATTCCAATGTATGGTGTTCCCAGCTTCCCAGATTAGTATGATTAAAGGGCAGTTTGGTGTAAGATAAGAGAATAATATCCTAAATCCAGCCTATTTATCAGATGGTATCTGTAACAGAGCTAATGTGTATCAGATGAAATGTGAAGTGATTATACCCAGATAGAATACAGTTTCTAAACATAATTTGGGAAAAGGTTGGTACAGTTGCTGGGAAATTCCTGCTGATTATAGCTCCAGGGTATTGAAGTTGGCAGCTTAGTTTTACTGTGTTCAGGACCTGTTGTTCACCTACAAATACTACTTGTCAGACTGTAAGTGACATTCTGTTGCAATATTAAATATTAATTTATTAAAGTGGTTGTTGAAAAATATAAGTTTTGTCATTACTTATAAATTCAAATCAGCTCGTTATTTTCTTCTGTGAGATACCAATTAAATAACCTTTCAATGTCAAATAGATAAACTCAGGGTAAAGAAGCTCTTTATACTTATTTACAATGTACATACAACTAAAACAACATGTTTTCTACAAGAAACTGTATTGTTATATGAGTAAGCTACTGAAGCCAGAAAATCACCATGCTAAATTAGAAACTGCACTGATAGGGCCAAATCTTACAGCTCTTATTACACTAGAAACAACAGCTGCATCACTATAAATGCAGACATTCCATAAAAGACCAGCTAAAATTTTCTTTTTTTCTGTTGCTGCCTTTGCCAGCTTAAACCAAAATAATAAATCTTTGCTAACAGTCTGTCATAAAGTGTCTTCACTTGTCTACCTGCAGTCACTGTGGAAACAGATGACATCCGTGCATGTAATGCTTATTATTTGCAGTAATAGACTGCATGTTTTTAGAATTTGAGAGGAAACAATAAAGCACCAATATCTCCAGTATTTTGTCTTGAAGAGTAGGAATCTTGCATGTCAAGGTAAACAAATTACACTCAAATATCACTGATTGTCTTTTAAATTGCAGATTTTGCATGCATGAAGATTAAATGATAGCTACCAAAGTAATTTGTGAAAAATACAGGAAATTATAAAATTATATGATCATAGAGCAGTGATTGATCATAGAGCAGTCATTTATTGTAGAGCAGTCATTGATTAGAGTGCAGTCATTGATCATAGTGATCATAGAGCAGTCATTGATCAGAGAGCAGACATTGATAATAGTGATCATAGAGCAGTTGTTGATTAGAGTGCAGTCATTGATCATAGTGATCATAGAGCAGTCATTGATCAGAGAGCAGACATTGATCATAATGATCAGAGAGCAGTTATTGATCAGAAAGCAGACATTGATCATAATGATTTTAGAGCAGTCATTGATTAAAGAGCAATCATTGATCATATACTGCATGTATTGAAATAAATAATGTTGTGTATTGTCTGTAAAGAAGAAGATCCTAGGACAACAGTCTCTTGTTCCTGCTGTATCTTGCAAAGTCCAAGAGAAGGCATCTGTACAACCTGTCTTTGAGCAGTCTTAATGTATTTTCATTTGTAGGCTTTACTTACAACATATCTTAGAAAGTCTTGTTTTCTTATTTACTTATATCTTGTCTTAGAACTTCCAGTCTTTAAGTGTCTTCACTTGTCTGCCTTAACCTACAGCTTGTCGTAGAACATTCTGTCTCAAGTTATCTTTACTTGTCTGCCTTTACCTACAGCTTGTGGTAGAACAGCCTGTCTCAAGTTATCTTTCCTTTCAGCCTTTACCTACAGCTTGTCATAGAACAGCCTGTCTTAAGTTATCTTTACTTGTCTGCCTTTACCTGCAGCTTGTCGTAGAACAGCCTGTTTTAAGTTATCTTTACTTGTCTGCCTTTACCTACAGCTTGTCGTAGAACAGCCTGTCTTAAGTTATCTTTACTTGTCTGCCTTAATTTACAGCCTTTCTTAGATCAGCCTGCATGCCTTAAGCAGTCTTTACTTGTCTGCCTTTTCTTATAACCTGTTATAGAACAGTCTTGAAGTATCTTCACTTGTCTGTCTTAACTTACAGTCTGTCTTAGAAAGCTTGTCTTAAGTTTTTTCACTTGTCTACCTTAACTTACAGTCTGTCTTAGAACAACCTGTCTGAATGTGTCTTCATTTGTCTGTCTTTACTTACAGCCCATCTTAGAACAGCCTGTCTTAAGGTGTCTTCACTTGTCTGCCTTAACTTACGACCTGTCTTTAAATAGCCTGTCTTGTTAAAGAGTCTTTACTAGTCAGCCTTTACTTACAGCCTGTAGTTATTGTAAAATCCATGCATATGATACTTATTATCTGAATATAGAGGCTGCAGAGTGTTGAGATGATTTGATAAAACACAAATTGATCATTTATATTTGAGAGTACTAGCATGTGTGAAGATGAAAAGATAGCAACATAAATGATTTGTGTAGAGGGAATTCTCAAGTCATAAAGCAGTCATCAGTCAGAGCCACGTGCTTTACATTGACACAAAGCAAATATTATCATTTGTCTTGAAGAAAATACTTTGGGAATCAATGAGGGATCTGAAGCTAATTGATTGCTCAATACAAAGAGAAACAAATCCATCAACAGATTGGGGACTGGCTCAGGAAGCAACTAATCTGTTACAGGTACAGACAGTTCAAACAAAGGTCATGATATACCCATGCAGAAGTTGTAAAATTACCTCCCATGTTTGAATATTCATTTTTAATTGTATTTTGATGATACAAAAGCATCCAAGTATCTTCATGTACCTATAGAACAAAATATCTGATCATTGGTCAGTAAAAAGTTAACAAATTCTACAATTCAAAGAAAACAAATACTTACGAATATTAATGGAATATATATATTTTGTAAAACCATGAAGAAAGTTTAATAGGTTTTGTTAAATGTACTGCTCGATAAAATAAACAAAGTGATTTTACTTCAACATTATCATTTGTTAAATATATTGTGAAGTGAATAATAACCTTATCAAAAAAGGCATTTACATGAGGTGTTTTCTGAATATTTACATGAGGTGTTTTATGAATATTTATATTTACATGAGGTGTTTTATGAATATTTACATTTACATGAGGTGTTTTATGAATATTTACATGAGGTGTTTTATGAATATTGACATTTATATGAGGTGTTTTATGAATATTGACATTTACATGAGGTGTTTTATGAATATTGACATTTACATGAGGTGTTTTATGAATATTGACATTTATAAGTTATTTTTTTCTGAATATTTACATTTACATGAGGTGTTTTCTGATTATTGACATTTATAACAGTCATTTTTTTCTGAATATTGACATTTACATGAGATGTTTTATGAATATTGACATTTATAACAGTCATTTTTTTCTGAATATTGATATTTACATGAGGTGTTTTCTGATTATTGACATTTATAACAGTCATTTTTTTCTGAATATTGATATTTACATGAGGTGTTTTCTGATTATTGACATTTATAAGAGATATTTTCTGAATATTGACATTTACAAGGAGCACTTTCTGAATATGTATATTGACAAGAGGTGTTTGCTTAAAATTGACATTTTACAAGAGGTGTTTTCTGAATATTGACATTTTACAAGAGGTGTTTTCTGAATATTGACATTTACAAGAGGTGTTTGCTGAATATTGATATTGACATTTACAAGAGGTGTTTGCTGAATATTGATATTGACATTTACAAGAGGTGTTTGCTGAATATTGATATTGACATTTACAAGAGGTGTTTGCTGAATATTGATATTGACATTTACAAGAGGTGTTTGCTGAATGTTGATATTGGCATTTACAAGAGGTGTTTGCTGAATATTGATATTGACATTTACAAGATGTGTTTGCTGAATATTGATATTGACATTTACAAGAGATGTTTTTGCTGAATATTGATATTGACATTTATAAGAGGTGTTTGCTGAATATTGATTTTTACAAGAGGTGTTTTCTGAATATTGAATACTTTTTTCTCCAGCTTACTGCTATTCCTTTTATAAATGGCTATTTTATAGACCAGGGTTGTTGTGTTTTGAAAGTTGTACAAGGACAATAATTTACACTTCCATCACAAGTCGTTGACTTGAACAGTTTACTAAGACTCAGATAAATAACTTAAACTCTATACTCTGATTCAATAGTGTGTACTTATATAATATTTTTGCAAATAAAATTGACCATATAATTATAGTGCAGTAACATTTACTGTGATAAATAAGGCTCCAATAAGGAACATTAGATGGTTCATGACAAGTGACATTGCAGCTTATTATATGGTCATATTTTAGTAATAATCTATGTTTGTGTGTAATTATGTTATATTAACATTGTCAACCATGGCATTTGCTGTGATCATTGTTCTGCCAAATTAGCAGCTCTGGCAATTGCTTAATATCAGATCATAAAAATGTTGTTGCAGCCTTGTTTTATAATTTCTTGCCTTGTAAATGTCACCAATACCTTGTTTGTTTGTATGTTTCTATTCTACTACATCTTGCCAGCAATTGTGTTACTATTATTGCATTATCATAAACTGTTTGTACAGAGCTCAATCCTTGCAATTCCTGAGTTTTTTTTTAAATGCAACCTGTTAAAAGAAAACATACTTTTAAAACAAAACTGTCAAATTGATGACATATTTTCAGACCAAAGTTATGATGTCATTAATAAGACACATTGATATAAAATATTTAATTGGAAAAAAAATGTTAAGCAATATTTTTATATTGTGATAAAATAAAAGCACTGCCTACAAATTGACTTCATCACTGTTTCAGAAAGAAATTTAAGACTCGATCTGGAGCCACAGTGAGACTCGTAGAGCTTCTAGATGAGGGACTGGTGCGCTCAGCACAGAAACTGGAAGAAAAAGGCAGAGACAAGGTAAGAGCGAGAGAAAGCTGATAGACAAACAAGTAAAATACAGATTTGGTGAATATAATGCAAAAAAAGAAATGTCAAGTTAAGTCATGGAAAAGAGGCACCTCAGTTAACTGTATGAATTATAATTTGGTTCTGCTTAAACTTTGTCAAAATATTTAGTATCCTGTGCATGTAGCTATTAGCCAGAAAACATGGAATTTTACACAATTATATTTACATCTAAAAGCATGTAAAGGTTTAAAAGCAGGCTCAAGATCAGATGAATGATAATGGTTACAAAATGTATAGGTTAAAGGATCAAAAGGTTACTTGAAATGAACAGAAAACAAGTAATGATAATTATGAGGAGGAATAAAATTTGGTTTCGATTTAGAATTGGGATGCTTAGCAAAGTGGTATTTAAATAATTGAGAATGGATGCATTTCTATAATGTTTGTATTGAAATTGGTTGAGAAGATGTATTAGGCTTTATAGTGTTAGGGGGAACGCAGTGAATATAGTAAAATTAGGTAAAGGAGAGTAGTTTAAAATATCAGCAATTTGTCATTATAATGTGTAAATAAAATGGGACCGTTTTGCAAGCGTTAGAGGTGCTAGATGAAATGATTTTTGGACAAGGGAGTTTTTAAGTGAACACAGGTGCTTGAGAAAGGCTGAAACAATGGAATGGTATGATTGCAAAGGGTAAAGGAGTGGTGCAAAGTATAGTTTGGAAATGGAGTTTACATGATGGGAATATATGGGATGAGGATATGGAGATAGGATACTAGTAGTTGACCTGGCCTGGATGAAGGGGTGGTATGTGAGGTTTCTACCCACAGCATCAAGGTCATTGGGAATGTAATGCTATGATAAAACTTGGAGATCGACCACAGAAATCACAATACAGATAGGAGGATTGGAAAATTGTGGATGTTATGTCTGCATATGCTGGTTAAATTGAATGAGGATAATTGGAAAAAGTTATGAAAAGGGAAGAAACAGAGTGAAATAGGAGATCAGGAGGAAGATAAATATGTCTTCTTGGTTTAGGGACTGGGTAAGCAGGACCTGTAGGAGAATCAGGGACATGACAAAGTTAGAGAGATTAAAAGGTTAGGCAAGGTACAGTCATGTTACAAAGTATCAGGGTCATGACAAGGTAAGGGAGATTAAAAGGTTGGTCATTGTACAGTTATGGTACAAAATATCAGGGACATGACAAGGTAAGGGAGATGAAAAGGTTGGGCAGGGTATAGTCGTGGTACAGAGTATCAGGGACATGACAAGGTATGGGAGATTAAAAGGTTGGGCAGGGTATAGTCGTGGTACAGAGTATCAGGGACATGACAAGGTATGGAAGATTAAAAGGTTGGGCAGGGTATAGTCATGGTACAGAGTATCAGGGACATGACAAGGTATGGAAGATTAAAAGGTTGGGCGGGGTACTGTCATGGTACAGAGTATCAGGTTCATGACAAGGTAAGGGAGATGAAAAGGTTGGGCAAGGTACTGTCATGGTACAGAGTATCAGGGGCATGACAAGGTAAGGGAGATGAAAAGGTTGGGCAGGGTATAGTCATGGTACAGAGTATCAGGGACATGACAAGTTATGGGAGATGAAAAGGTTGGGCAGGGTACTGTCATGGTACAGAGTATCAGGGACATGACAAGGTAAGGGAGATGAAAAGGTTGTGCAGGGTACAGTCGTGGTACAGAGTATCAGGGACATCACAAGGTAAGGGAGATGAAAAGGTTGGGAAGGGTACAGTCATGGTACAGAGTATCAGGGACATGACAAGGTATGGGAGATAAAAAGGTTGGGCAGGGTACAGTCGTGGTACAGAGTATCAGGGACATGACAAGGTATGGGAGATTAAAAGGTTGGGCAGGGTACAGTCGTGATACAGAGTATCAGGGACATGACAAGGTAAGGGAGATAAAAAGGTTGGGCAGGGTACAGTCATGGTACAGAGTATTAGGGACATGACAAGGTATGGAAGATTAAAAGGTTGGGAAGGGTACAGTCATGGTACAGAGTATCAGGGTCATGACAAGGTAAGGAAGATTAAAAGGTTGGGAAGGGTACAGTCATGGTACAGAGTATCAGGGACATGACAAGGTATGGAAGATTAAAAGGTTGGGCAAGGTACAGTCATGCTACAAAGTATCAGGGTCATGACAAGGTAAGGGAGATTAAAAGGTTGGTCATTGTACAGTTATGGTACAAAATATCAGGGACATGACAAGGTAAGGGAGATGAAAAGGTTGGGCAGGGTATAGTCGTGGTACATAGTATCAGGGACATGACAAGGTATGGGAGATTAAAAGGTTGGGCAGGGTATAGTCGTGGTACAGAGTATCAGGGACATGACAAGGTATGGAAGATTAAAAGGTTGGGCGGGGTACTGTCATGGTACAGAGTATCAGGTTCATGACAAGGTAAGGGAGATGAAAAGGTTGGGCAAGGTACTGTCATGGTACAGAGTATCAGGGGCATGACAAGGTAAGGGAGATAAAAAGGTTGGGCAGGGTATAGTCATGGTACAGAGTATCAGGGACATGACAAGTTATGGGAGATGAAAAGGTTGGGCAGGGTACTGTCATGGTACAGAGTATCAGGGACATGACAAGGTAAGGGAGATGAAAAGGTTGGGCAGGGTACAGTCGTGATACAGAGTATCAGGGACATGACAAGGTAAGGGAGATAAAAAGGTTGGGCAGGGTACAGTCATGGTACAGAGTATTAGGGACATGACAAGGTATGGAAGATTAAAAGGTTGGGCAGGGTACAGTCATGGTACAGAGTATCAGGGTCATGACAAGGTAAGGAAGATTAAAAGGTTGGGAAGGGTACAGTCATGGTACAGAGTATCAGGGACATGACAAGGTATGGAAGATTAAAAGGTTGGGCAGGGTACATTTATGGTACCGAGTATCAGGGACATGACAAGGTAAGGGAGATGAAAAGGTTGGGCAGGGTACAGTCATGGTACAGAGTATCAGGGACATGACAAGGTAAGGAAGATTAAAAGGTTGGGCAGGGTACAGTCATGGTACGGAGTATCAGGGTCATGACAAGGTAAGGAAGATTAAAAGGTTGGGCAGGGTACAGTCATGGTACAGAGTATCAGGGACATGACAAGGTATGGAAGATTAAAAGGTTGGGCAGGGTACAGTCATGATACAGAGTATCAGGGACATGACAAGGTATGGAAGATTAAAAGGTTGGGCAGGGTACAGTAGTGGTACAGAGTATCAGGGTCATGACAAGGTAAGGGAGATGAAAAGGTTGGGCAAGGTACAGTCATGGTACAGAGTATCAGGGTCATGACAAGGTAAGGAAGATTAAAAGGTTGGGCAGGGTACAGTCATGGTACAGAGTATCAGGGACATGACAAGGTAAGGAAGATTAAAAGGTTGGGAAGGGTACAGTCATGGTACAGAGTATCAGGGACATGACAAGGTATGGAAGATTAAAAGGTTGGGCAGGGTACAGTCATGGTACCGAGTATCAGGGACATGACAAGGTATGGAAGATTAAAAGGTTGGGAAGGGTACAGTCATGGTACAGAGTATCAGGGACATGACAAGGTATGGAAGATTAAAAGGTTGGGCTGGGTACAGTCATGATACAGAGTATCAGGGACATGAAAAGGTAAGGAAGATGAAAAGGTTAAGAAGGGTACAGTCATGGTACAGAGTATCAGGGACATGACAAGGTATGGAAGATTAAAAGGTTGGGCAGGATACAGTCATGGTACAGAGTATCAGGGACATGACAAGGTATGGAAGATTAAAAGGTTGGGCAGGGTACAGTCATGGTACCGAGTATCAGGGACATGACAAGGTAAGGGAGATTAAAAGGTTGGGAAGGGTACAGTCATGGTACAGAGTATCAGGGACATGACAAGGTAAGGAAGATTAAAAGGTTGGGAAGGGTACAGTCATGGTACAGAGTATCAGGGACATGACAAGGTATGGAAGATTAAAAGGTTGGGCAGGGTATAGTCATGGTACAGAGTATCAGGGACATGACAAGGTATGGAAGATTAAAAGGTTGGGCAGGATACAGTCATGGTACAGAATATCAGGGACATGACAAGGTATGGAAGATTAAAAGGTTGGGCAGGGTACAGTCGTGGTACAGAGTATCAGGGACATGTCAAGGTATGGGAGATGAAAAGGTTGGGCAGGGTACAGTCTAGGTACAAAGTATGGGTTTTTGAAGATAATTGACTTATTAGTTAGGAAACATCAATTAACCTTAGAATCTAAATAGAATGACAGATAAAGAAAAAATATCAAGTGTAACATAGCAATATATGTATATTGGAAGGTTGACATAAATATTAGGAAAAAAGAGGGGAAAGAGAATGCTTTAGAGAGGCGAACTAGAAACCTGTTATAAAAGACTGAGACAATGTTAAATGATGAAAGTTTTGGGGAGGTACTTGGGTTAAACTAGGAACTAGACTAGGGTGACATTATGGGGAATTAGACAGGTTAAGTAAGGGAGATCGCTGAAAACAAATAATACTGCATAATAAAAATGATAAATACACAAGTTGAAGTTGATGGAAGATTTAACTTGTAAAATGACTAAAAGTACTGTATTGCCATATGTGTAGTGCAAAAAAAATGCCTGCTCCAGAAAATTTGGCGTGAATTCTCTTTTTCAATAATATTTTTAGCTTACTAACATTTTAATGGTTATACTAAAACATTCACCTCCAGTGCTTGTTCTTTTATATCTTTGACATACATCTCAGTTTGTAGATTTAAGATTATATTAAACACTTTTCCTTGTTGTTTTATTTGATTATTTTTAAATGTTTGCATCCAATCTTGGCTATTTCTGTTTCCACCCATCAGGAGTTGACACCAGCAGAACTCACTGCAGCACAAGAAGCCGTTGCCTATGGCTGTATCAAATATGCTGACCTCTCACACAACCGTTGCCATGATTATGTGTTCTCCTTTGATAAGGTTTGTTTTCGTTTCGTTCTTTGTTACATCGCACCAACACACTTATTGTCATATTGGCATTGTCCAGATAATTATTGATGAAGGAAGACCCCTGACTAGTCTGAAAAGAACCGCTAGATCACCGCAGTTTAGCAGGAAAACCTCCCTACATGAAAGGTCTTACTCCAGCCAGGATTCAAACCCACTTGGTGAGGGACTGAGAATTTGCAAGTCTGCGACTCTAACCACTTGACCAAGGGTGCCCTCTTTAGTTTAGTTGGTCTTGGGTTAAGAAAAGAGTTTTCTTCTACAAAGCGTTATTGCAGATTTTTTATTGTTATAAAGTTTATTTGTACACTTCTATTCACATTATTGGCTAAATTCACTGTTTCAAAATATTTTAATAATTTCTTAAATGGCTTTAGAGAAAAACATAGAAAAGCTACTTGTCAGAAACTACAAGAGCTAGACCCTTGGTATTTGTTATAAATGTTTCTTGGGTGACTCTGACATAAGATTGTTCAAAGAATTTTGATCACCAGCAGCGTAGCTGTTTTGGATATATGGCTACACATGAAGTTTGAAAATGTTCTTGTTATAAGCTACAAGAACTAGTAACTCCATATATGGTATACATGTTCCTTGGAAAGCCCTGTATCAAGATTGTTAAAAAAATTGATCTGTCAAAAAAACATGGCTGCCAGGAGTATGGCCATTTTTTCATGTATGGCTGGCTATATAGAAAACTTTGAAAAGCGTCTTGCCAGAAACTACAAAAGCTAGAGCATTATTATTTGGTGTACTTTTTACTTGGGGTGGCTCCGCATCAAGAGTTTTCCAAAGAAAAAATATGAAACTTATTTTCCAAATGCTGGTTGTGTATAGTCCTTACAATTTTTCTTGTCTGTATAAACATTGCTGATAATTCTTGCTAATTTTGTCTTAATGTCTATGGTGCTCTAGTGAGTAATATATGGCCATCATGGCCCTCTTGTTTGTTTTTAATGAGGAGAACAATTTAAAGGAATAACAACAGTTGAAGTTGGCTAGGTATGAAAAGTGTCTTGACCAGATCCAAATTTAATTATTTTTGTTTCTACGAAATAAGATCGTAGCCATTCCTGAGCTTTGTCTTGACAATGATTATATCTAATGTTTGATGTATTATTTTTCTTTAAACTTCTTAGGAAGCTTTTAATTAAAACATTGAAAAACAACTTGTGTTGCATTTCTGTATGAGGGCATGACATGTATTTTGTCTATAATATTAGGTAAGGTTTGTTTCAATTTAAAGTTTGTTGTTTGTTTGTGATTTTGTCCTGCATGTACCTGCATATTGTTCTGTTCAGATGCTGGATGACCGAGGTAACACTGCTGCATACCTCCTCTATGCGTACACAAGAATCCGCTCCATTGCTCGCAATGCTGGCATTACACCAGACCAGATTAGGGCGGGACTTGAAAAAGAAGGTGTTGTTTTGGAGGACGAGAAGGAGTGGAAACTGGCAAAGTGCATCCTGCGATTTCCCGAGGTGATCCTGAAATGTCTCGATGATCTCCTCCTCCACAGTCTCTGTGACTTCATGTATGAACTGTCAACAACATTCACTGAGTTCTATGACAAGTGCTACTGCATAGAGAAGGACCGTACCACAGGTGAGGGACTAGTCTAGGGAAGATTTGAATTATAATAGTACAATGAATATAGCACGGCAGAGCAAGATTGTGATTGCTGGGTAATTCTGATTCTGGACAAAGGCTTTGAAGACAATGATGGATAAATGCATAAGCTATAGTTGTAGAATGGGTGCCTATGCATTGTCTTACTTATTGAACATTTATGGTGTTCTTGCTTCCATTCAGTCATAAAAACTTTTATTCAACATGAAATAATTTGTTTTCAAAATGAAGCATACGCATATTTGGCATAAATATTACTAAATTATGTGCTTAATACAAATAGCACGCACTGTATATTAATATACCAGTTTAGAGTTCATTTTAATCTTTGTGAATGTATAATGGAAAACTGACATGTATAGAATGTTTTTATTTTCCTATAGTCCACATTGTACCATAGAAAGTCTTTTATATTCAAGGTTGTCTTTTCTTTGCATCCTTACAATTAAAATCTGTCCCTCACTGCGTAGATTCCAGTCCCGGTCTGGGTAAATTTTCCAAGTGGGGACATTTTCCAGATGACCTGGATTGGGCCAGCTGTGTTACCCAGACATGTCTAGGAACTACTTTCACTTGTAATAGCTGGATGTCACTATATTGACCATAATCATGTCACTATGATATACAAAAAATCTGAACAAAAACAAAAAAATTCTTTATATTTTATGTAAACAACCAGTTTTCAGCTGTGCCTATCACTTCATTTTATTTTGTCATTGTTCTCTTAGTGCTTTTATTTACCTGCATTCCATTTTAGCATATGTTTTACATTGTTGGATAAAGTATATATCTAGATTCTGTGTTCCAGGTGCAATTTTGAAGGTGAACATGAGCCGTCTTCTGTTGTGTGAGGCCACAGCAAACGTGATCAATGCTGGTTTCCACATTCTGGCCATCACACCAGTAGAGAAGATGTAGGAGCACACAGTGACACTTACTGGTCCGGCATACCAGCATGATCATCAATGAACTTTTAATGTGTACATGTATTTCTCTATCCATGTAAAATGAGACCAAAAGCTTCTGATTAAAAAGAGATCATCTTCAGGAGATAAACATGATGTGTCAACTGTCATTAAATTGGACATGTGCACTAATACTAATAGTAATACTACCTTAATTAATGAATACTTAAAGTTGTGTCAAATCTGACTTCTTAGAAAAATGTGCATTCATATATGCACACTTCATTTATTGCTTTTTGAATCACATCTAAAAAACTTTGCCAGCTTGGAAGTTCTTCATTGTCAAGTGTATCAATTTCCTGTCAAATCTTTTAAGCTAAGATGCATTGCTGCCAATGGAATTAAGTTGACAGTGTTTAACAAAGGTTTATACTTCAAAAAAGGTTACATGATAGAGTATTATATTCTTAATTTAGTAATTTATTACAGAATGAATGGAACCTGTGATTAAGTTACAAGAAAACATTAAGTGAATAAAATTAATGTATCCATCAAAGATTGGTTTTGTGTTTTTCTTTCTAATAGTAAAGATCAGCAGGTTTTTAGTAGCATTCATAAATATGCCAAATTATAATCTGTTAAATCTACTTATTAAATGTTTCAATTTTCTTATGTTTGCTACTGATATTTGTCAGTAGTTGGAAAACATATTCCTATGTATGTGTTAGAGAACGTTACCAAATATCAACTCCTAAACAATTCTGATAAAGTAAAGCAGTGCTCACATTGTCTGTGGCTAGCATGTCTGGAACAATTCTGATAAGTTAAAGCAGTGCTCACATTGTCTGTGGCTAGCATGTCTGGAACAATTCTGATAAGTTACAGTAGTGCTCAGATTGTCTGTGGCCAGCATGTCCGGAACAATTCTGATAAGTTACAGTAGTGCTCAGATTGTCTGTGGCCAGCATGTCCGGAACAATTCTGATAAGTTACAGCAGTGCTCAGATTGTCTGTGCCCAGCATGTCCGGAACAATTCTGATAAGTTACAGTAGTGCTCAGATTGACTGTGGCCAGCATGTCCGGAACAATTCTGATAAGTTACAGCAGTGCTCAGATTGTCTGTGGCCAGCATGTCCGGAACAATTCTGATAAGTAACAGTAATGCTCATACTGTCTGTGGCCACCATGTCCAGAACAATTCTGATAAGTTACAGTAGTGCTCAGACTGTCTGTGGCCAGCACGTCCGGAACAATTCTGATAAGTTACAGCAGTGCTCAGAATGTCTGTGGCCAGCACGTCCGGAACAATTCTGATAAGTTACAGTTGTGCTCAGACTGTCTGCGACCAGCATGTCTGGAACAATTCTGATAAGTTACAGTAGTGCTCAGACTGTCTGTGGCCACAATGTCCGGAACAATTCTGATAAGTTACAGTTGTGCTCAGACTGTGGCCGGTGTGTCTGGAACAGTTCTGATAAGTTACAGCAGTGCTCAGATTGTTTGTGGCTAGCATGTTCGGAACAATTCTGATAAGTTACAGTAGTGCTCAGACTGTCTGTGACCAGCATGTCCGTAACAATTCTGATAAGTTACATCAGTACTCAGACTGTCTGTGACCAGCATGTCCGGAACAATTCTGATAAGTAACATCAGTGCTCAGACTGTCTGTGACCAGCATGTCTGGAACGATTCTGATAAGTTACATCAGTGCTCAGATTGTCTGTGGCCAGCATGTCAGGAACAATTCTGATAAGTTACAGTAGTGCTCAGATTGTCTGTGGCCAGCATGTCCGGAACAATTCTGATAAGTTACAGCAGTGCTCAGATTGACTGGCGGCAAGTCCGGAACAATTCTAGCACTGGACCAGGCCGCTCATACCCTACAATTTGTTTCGATTGGATATAAACATCACACCATCCAACTTGGCTGAGCTGAGAGAATCCCCGGGCCTTCTATGCCTTCTTGTGCTTCTCTGATCATTTACCTTTACTTGCCTGGGAGAGGATATATATATATATATATCAGATTTGCCTAACCATTGTTTAAATACACTGTAATAATTTTCGTTACTTGTCACGGCTCCGGGAATAGTCGTACCACTACAATCTCGTACCGTTACAATTTCGTACCGAATTGGGAATAGTCGTACCACATATAAGATATATGCGTAAATGTTTAGTATGGAGATTGTATGTAACAACTTAAAGGATTTTATCTGCACTTAATTTTTTAAACATGTATTGATGTAAAGTGATACTTTTTTTCTGTAATATTGTAGTTGTTTAGATCGACGCTGTTGATTTTTTTGTTCATTTTTTCATTTTACGCACTCAATATTGTAAACATGTGATATTTTTGTGTGTGAGTATTAAAAATGATATTTAATTTGATGACAATTTGTTCGATTTTACTGTCCACTCAGTTTTGGTATCTGACGATTATCCCTAAATGAATTATGATGAGTTGTAGTCAATTAGATTTAATCCATTAATGAGGATTTTGCCATGTAATTATATCAAAAACCTTAATAAATGTAATCATTTATTCATTCAATGCTGTATTTTTTCGTTTTTTATTTTGTTTAAACTAATCAGATGTGATTTACAATTCGTTCATATATCTTTCACGAAAAAAATTAACAAATTAAATATTCTGATGAATTTCAAGTGAGAAGTGACACCTATCTAATCAAATGTTAATTATCAAATATTTCACAGGAATGCATGAGAGATAAATGTTTGTCATGCAACTATCTAATGAATAGACCATTGTTAATACCTCCACTACTAAGCCTAATTATCACCTCTAATTAACCCATTACCCCATTCCCTGTACAAAATATATATGGTACGACCTTTCCCAAAATGGTACGAGTATTCCCGGTACGAGATCGTAATGGTACGACTATTCCTGTACCCCTTGTCACCCCTGACATGCACTCGTCAAACATGCTTTATTATCAATTAAAAAGGGCAGCGTTAACGTGCAAACTGGTTCCCGTTACTTCACTGGTCATGGATATTGTACTCCACGGCAAGTCACAGGAACCTGTGGTCTATCCTAGAGTGCGAGTAAACAAAACATTTTCTTTATCCTTACATAAGGCTGCATCTTACAAGAATCATCTTGAGCATATCGCTGATCTCTTGGAAGATTAGTTCACCAGTTGCACCCTTCTTAAAGAGGACTGTCGTTCACCTAGTGAGACGGATACTTCTACCCACAAGAAGAAGCACCGCAGTAGGCTTCTCTGCTACTCAACAACTCTTTTTCTCCTTTTTGTTCAAGGCGGCCCACGAGGTAACAGAGATCGCTAATCTAGAAGAAGGCTTTACTCATCAAGATGTCATTTAGTTATAAAGCGCTGATTATAAATAAAAGAGGAGGAAACGCTCTAATTTTAGATCTTTTATGGTTCAGAGGCCACATATTAATCTGCTGGCTTACCTCCAGGTCTTTCCTCCAAGCCTCCTTTGTGTTTCTCAAGGGACATTGAGCATCGCTTTCGATTGGTCTCTACAGTGCAATGTGAAAATTACAAAGGCTACTTATGAGTCGAACTTGTCTGAGGCCATACCACCATCTAAGGAAACTACTGCCACTGTACCTTGTCCTCGTTAACCATCTCCCCTTCCCCACCCCCTTGCGGCGTTAGTGATAAGAGAGGAGTAGGAAGTTGTGTTGGCTGACAGGTCCGATCCCTTGTTCTGTGAGGACCAGTTCTATTGAAACGGAGCAGCATTTCAATCAGACTGAACCTGGTCCCGTGGATCTGAATGGACGCAGGGCGACCTCCATAAATACACGTCAAAAGCTGTCTTTTAATAAGCTTGTGAGGATTCCTGCTGAGATGTGGTGGCCTACGGACTGTCACCTTCCGAATAAATCTTAGAATGTTGTTTTGCCAATTTTGAGTTGAGCCGATCACTTTCCATTTTCCACGACGCGGCTAGGTACTCAGGACCGCACCCACTGGGCTGATTGACGACCATCGACTTTCATTGTATAGACCTTGGGAATTCATTTTTCGTTCATCTTCCTAGAGTGCAAGTTCGTTATCTAGACGGCCATATCCCCTGGATCAATAAATCTTTCTTTTTCGTACTTCCCTTGTTTTACTCGGAAAGTGACAGCTACACATGACGATTTAGGTAGGTCAGACTTATAATGTCAACATGTCGCTACGATATTACTAGCCGAGTGAGGCATTCGGAGGCCTTCGCTCCCCGCTATGAAAAGGCTTACAAAATGTGTAGGTAGAAGTGCCAGACTGGGCTTTTTTAATCGCTACACGTACGTAGTGTCAGCCTTAATAAACGTCTCCAATTTTGCTGTACAATTCTAAGAAGACCGAGGTCGGTCCACATTATAACAGCCCGTCTTTTTCGTAGCGGTTAATGAAAAGTGGGTCTATGCAGGAGAGAGACGAATAAATCGATATTTTCGCGCACTAAAAGGAAGGTACCGTTAAGGAAAGCAGTTGCTCCCCAAACTCTATGAAGCGTAGAAGTCCTACTAGAGTTCTGCTCCCTGACCCGCCTGCACCTCTAAAAGTGTAGTCTCATGGACTACATTTTAACCACTCAGGTCGTGGATGTAAACAGAGGTTTTGAGGTTCCGGGTGGTTACCCAGTGGTTGAGACCTAGGACGCTGCCCTTTCTACATCCTCGCTATCTCCAATCGTATCTTCCTGTGGAAGCCAGATAGCCATTTCTACTGCCAGCATGGTCTCTGTTTACACAAGACCTCTTTGTTACTTCGATTATTCAACGGTGATATCGTATTCTTCCTGCGTCTCCCCCGTCTTTGTCCTGAATATCCGTTATTATATCGTCAATTAAACTGGTTCTTCAGTCAGACTATAGGGGAGTGTCAGTTGTTCTGGCAGATGCGTACTTTTCCGCTTTGGTATGAGAGATTCTCGCTTCCAGTTCAAAGCTCGTCCACTTGATCAAAATGTTCCAGAGCGTTCTGCTACCTGTCTCCGTATTTTTGAAACGGACACAGTGTTAAGAGATCACTTCTATCGATGCTTAGAGTCCTAAACTATTTGACTTGTGAAAGTCTATGAAACCATAAACCGTTCGTTTTTACATGGATTTCTTCTACTCTCCGGCTGGCCTATCGGATTAAAACCTTCCGTTTCCAAATGGATTTCCTCCACTCTCCGTCTGGCCTGTCGGATCAGGATCTTTCGTTTCTGCAGATCCGTGGTCATAAGCTCAGGACACTAACGTTCGTGGGACTTCGTTTATCACTCCTCCTATTAGGAGCTTTGACGCAGCTTTTGGTAAGAAGGCTTCTACTCTTTCTTCCTTTTATCGCTGCTAATCTGCTCTGGATCGGACCATAGTTACTGCTTAATAATGTAACATGCAAGTCACGTTTGACGGTGACAATCCTGCGTGCATACTGAATGATCAGTGAACTACATTCACTTCTTTCCTATAAAGTCTTAATATTTCATGGCAAGTAAGGTATTTTGTTACTTAATATGTTTTAAAAAGCTTACTTGATATGAAAGGGATTTCCTCTTTCCACCCGGCTATTTTTCTCTCCCCTTATTATGGAAATAAGCAACGAGCCTGCGCTGCTGTCATAACACCGGCTACATTTCGCTGTGTTATACAGTAACCACTGCCGTCTTGAAAAGCTCGTGACCATCGCTATCAACATAAAAATGTTCTATACGATTTATATGTAATAAAATCAAAACCATTTTTTTTAAATGTGAATTCTTTTAGAATGTATTGTGAGAATAAAACAATACTGGTATACTGTATAAAAAATCAAAATATAATCTGGTTCGTCAAGCCAAATGACGATTTATATTGTTGGCAAATGTTACTGCGTTCTGAATGGCACGTGACCTCAGAGGTGGTGAGATGTATCACCAAATGATTTCATTTTATAAAATGTGGTTAAAAAACTTAAACAAGAAAAACCTTTTTAAGAAAAGGAGTTGGCAAAACATCTTTATTGAAGGGCAAGGTAAACTTTTAGATGTTCCGTACATACTGCGTTACATAGATATTTACCTGAAGGATCTTTATTTTCATGACTATAGGCACTATTACTGCTTCAAGTGGTCAACTATAAACTACCGAGAAAAATGTTAGTGAAAAGAGAAAAAAACACAAAAACATTTGTATGATTTCCTATTGTCAATTAGGCGTGCCTATTCGTAAGGTACATTAAAATATTTTGATACTTTCTACCGCACGTTGAAAAAACAAACTAAATAATTTTTAACTAGAATTCAACACATGTATATTCAAATTTTGAAACAACTTGAGAGTAGACATTGTATTCTGAACATTTAAAACAATGTCTAGGCAAGTCGATCAACTTCGACAGATATATTACTGCAGATATAATATTACTAGTACTACAAACTTTGGCCATCCTTACTACTGAGCAGAGTGGAAGACCTGTAATTACAAAAACAAGCGACTTAAAGTACGTTATATTTTATATGGCAAGGTCTAGATTGGCAGCACATGCCTTATTGGCTATATCAGAGGATGTAATCTGTCGTCCCTATGACAGGTTTGGATTGTTTTCAGCCATTGTGCGTCATTTCTCGACTGATAAATGTTGTCTATACCATCTACACATCTTAATTATAAGATTTCTTTATGTAACAGGTGGTTATTGCCCTTAGTCTAGATTAAAAAGAATAATTCTTTCTTTTCACCATCTGTGACATGTAAGATCATCTTTATTTAAATATGTTTATAAATATCCAGTTTATTTAAGTGTATTCATATAAAACAAAGCAATGAGAAGTAAAGAAACGTTTTCATCAAAACTTCAAAGATCTGTTTTGGGCTGTAATTAGGAATTTTCTTATCTTGCACAAATGGAAGGTACAGAATATACATAAAATACAAACGGAAGCAGACACAATAATAAAAATGGGTACCACTAGTTCATTTAACATTAATAAATAAAAAAAACACATCAAATTTTGTTAAATAATTGTAGAGAAGGATGTGTACTCGGGCGACTTATAAATAATCAAAAACTTGTCAATTTAAGTGAAGGGTATATAAGACCCGGGGACAGTTACCTTGCGCCTGACATCTATTACAATTGACCCGGGGACAGTTACCTCGCGCCTGACATCTATAACAATTGACCCGGGGACAGTTATCTCGCGCCTGACATCTATTACAATTGACCCGGGGACTGTTACCTCGCGCCTGACATCTATTACAATTGACCCGGGGACAGTTACCTCGCGCCTGACATCTATAACAATTGACCCGGGGACAGTTACCTCGCGCCTGACATCTATAACAATTGACTCGGGGACAGTTACCTCGCGCCTGACATCTATAACAATTGACCCGGGGACAGTTACCTCGCGCCTGACTTCTATAACAATTGACCCGGGGACAGTTACCTCGCGCCTGACATCTATTACAATTGACCCGGGGACAGTTACCTCGCGCCTGACATCTATTACAATTGACCCGGGGACAGTTACCTCGCGCCTGACATCTATTACAATTGACCCGGGGACAGTTACCTCGCGCCTGACATCTATTACAATTGACCCGGGGACAGTTACCTCGCGCCTGACATCTATTACAATTGACTCGGGGACAGTTACCTAACGCCTGACATCTATTACACTTGACCCGCGGACAGTAACCTCACGCCTGACATCTATTACACTTGACCCGCGGACAGTAACCTCACGCCTGACATCTATAACAATTGACACGGGGACAGTTACCTCGCGCCTGACATCTATTACAATTGACCCGGGGACAGTTACCTTGCTCCTGACATCTATTACAATTGACCCGGGGACAGTTACCTCGCGCCTGACATCTATTACAATTGACCCGGGGACAGTTACCTCGCGCCTGACATCTATTACAATTGACCCGGGGGCAGTTACCTCGCGCCTGACATCTATTACAATTGACCCGGGGACAATTACCTCGCGCCTGACATCTATTACAATTGACCCGGGGACAGTTACCTCGCGCCTGACATCTATTACAATTGACCGTGGGACAATTACCTCGCGCCTGACATCTATAACAATTGACCCGGGGACAATTACCTCGCGCCTGACATCTATTACAATTGACCCGGGGACAGTTACCTCACGCCTGACATCTATTACAATTGACCGGGGGACAATTACCTCGCGCCTGACATCTATTACAATTGACCCGGGGACAGTTACCTCGCGCCTGACATCTATTACAATTGACCCGGGGACAGTTACCTCGCGCCTGACATCTATTACAATTGACCCGGGGACAGTTACCTCGCGCCTGACATGTATTACAATTGACCGGGGGACAATAACCTGACGCCTGACATGTATTACAATTGACCCGGGACAGTTACCTCGCGCCTGACATATATTACAATTGACCCGGGGACAGTTACCTCGCGCCTGACATCTATAACAATTGACCCGGGGACAGTTACCTCACGCCTGACATGTATTACAATTGACCCGGGGACAGTTACCTCGCTCCTGACATCTATTACAATTGACCCGGGGACTGTTACCTCACGCCTTACATCTATTACAATTGACCGGGGGACAATAACCTCACGCCTGACATCTATTACAATTGACACGGGGACAGTTACCTCGCGCCTGACATCTATTACAATTGACCCGGGGACAGTTACCTCGCGCCTGACATCTATTACAATTGACCCGGGGACAGTTACCTCGCGCCTGACTTCTATAACAATTGACCCGGGGACAGTTACCTCGCTCCTGACATCTATTACAATTGACCCGGGGACAGTTATCTCACGCCTGACATCTATTACAATTGACCGGGGGACAATAACCTCACGCCTGACATCTATTAACATGGAGAAACAAAAGCAACAGAGTGACTTAAAGGTGGTATCCAGTAGTTTGGACCAAAATATTTTCATTCACCATATTGATTAACCATTGTTATCTGAACAGATCTCTCAAAATGTTGTTTATTGATGTCCTACACCTGCATGAAAAGTGAACCATCACACCACAATCATCATTACAAACATGTATTTCCTATCTGAGCCACGCTACACAGTTAGTAAAACTATTAAAACCACGTGACCACTTATGGCTACGCTCATTCACGTCATCTGTGTGAATTCAATGTCTATTTTAAGCAGGAATCCCAATTGTTCTTATTTTAGATTGGAAAAGACTGAACATTTTAAGTTTTGATTAACGAGTTTTACTGCCATAAAATTGAGATACTGTTGAAAATCGTCAAAGTTTAGACTAAAGTATGACATTTTTCTGCAGAGATTATTCACAAATACCCCCAAACAGAGGTCAGATATTATTACATATATTTAATATAGACACACTTTTGGATACCACCTTTGATATACTTTACACAACAGTAATCGCCACAAAGGTTCTTCTAGACGAAAACATAAATGACCTTCGGTTCGAAACTGTAACACATTTACCTTTTTTGTCAATTTCCACTTTTTCCACTTTTGTAAATGTATTTTTTTTCCAAATCACCAGTAGACTTATGCCATTTTACTCTTGTATAAATGTTTTCATCAAGGCTATCAATTCTGTTGGTCATAATTATACAATATTGCACATCCAATTACTCTCCCATGTTGTTGGTGGTATTTGGGTTCGATTTCTTATAGCTGTTTCCTACACTACAATTGCACGTAAATGCATTGAAGTGGTAGCAACTGTAATTAATTTGTCATTGGCCGATGGTCAACAAAATAAGATGCTGGTATACTTGGCCATCTAAGTCTGCCGTCATTGATTTACAACAACATAAAAGTGGAGACAGAACGCATTGTCTGGAGACTGGCGTTTGTATCCTCCTGCTTAACAGAAGTGTTAAAGGTTTCTCTATATTGACTTAAGGCGGGACTGTGCAGGCATGGTCAGACATACCTTGAAACATTGTTCCAGCCTATACATTGTTCCAGCCTATACATTGTTCAAGCCTATACATTGTTCCAGCCTATACATTGTTCTTTGTCTAGCGAATATTTAATAGAATATCATTTTTCATGCTATTAGAGTGGTTAAAATTCTGGTGGTTGACTAAGACAGGGGTATGGCCCAATCCGGAACAAGCACAACTTAGCAAGGTCTGCTTTGAGGAAGTTATTGTTACAGTGTTGTATTTCACATTGTTCATTCTGTGTTTCTTCCGTAAAGCGTTCATTCCAGGTAATATACAGACATGCACTGTAAAGGTCCATTACTAATAGCTACAAATAGATTTATGCATATTGGAAATTCCAAGAATATGGCCATATGTTCGATAATTTATTTAGTTTTAATTCTTTGTTATGGGGAAACTTCTACTTTAAGAGATGTTCGATGGACTTAAAACTTTTATTCACCCCTTGTTTCCTTTCCGGACGCTGCTCAAAATAAATGCTATTGCACATTAGCTTACATATAGCTGTGGTCATAAACTTGTAATGCCTCAACGTCATTTACACATTGCAATGACTGGAAGACAAATGATAGTAAAAGGACAATATAAGTCTAAGGTTATTTCAGTTCCTTGATCAAATTACAAAGCAGATACCGAGATCTTACTTAATATCAGGGGCGTGCGTAGGCGACCTTTGAGTATACGCACTATTCCTGGGTGGGGGTGGGGGTTCAGGGGCATTCTTCCCCGCCCCCGGATTTTTTTTTTCTTAGAACGCCGTAAATGCATTCTGGGGAGAAACTCTGTCACAGTACAACGAGCAGGAAGGGACAGAAATACGTCAGATAGGATTGCAGAAGTATTTGTAGAATTTGGAAAAGGGTTAAAGAACTCTAATTTTGAAAATGAAACAGCTAACAATAAGTGTGAAAAACAGGTTAATATGTACGATTTTTATTTGCTTTTTGACGTTTTTATTTTTTCAATTTTTAGAAGCAACTGTACGCACGTGCGTAAGTGCGTAAGCCCAGGCACGCCCCTGAATATTTACTCTCTCTTTTCGATGGCACAATTACATTTTCTGTTTCTGTCTCCTCAATCTCCAATTTGACCTCGAATTACAGTTTTGTAAACCTTCAGCTATAGGTTCCAAATATTTTACCATTACTCACAACATTGTGACACATTTTGCTATATGTTGTTATATTTAATTGCATTTATTGATTTCTCTGGTAAAAATGGTTTTAATATTGGCTTAAGAGACAACTAGTTTTGGGTTTGTTTGATTGTTTGTTTATTGGGTTTATCGTCCCACCAACAGTATTTCAGTTATCTGGAGACGGTGTCCACTTGAAGCAGATCTAGTGCTGCATTCACTGTGTAAAGCATGCCGTAAACACCTGGCATGATACCTTTTGGATTCCTTTTAAGCATGACACATTGTTTAATTGTAATCAGACAATAATGGGCAAAAACCTTTACCTCTAACTTTGCCGCACTAAGCATAAGATCGATAAATTAATTAATTTTATTTATGAAACCCTATAAATACAACTAATATATGATGACACGTATGAAAAGATAATTATTTCTGCACAAAAAGAACAAAGGATCCATTAAGTGAACTCCCACACAATGGCTTTATATCTTGTCAAGTATAACCATACCCTTATCATTGACCACATCGCTCTATCTTGTACCGAGCAGTCATCATATGGTGAATTCATAATCACTATAATGTAAGCCATTCTGTGTGACGATCGCAAACATCTTTACTGCATATTGTCAGTTAATTCATTACACCAGGATTGTTACATGTATTTATCCTTGTACGTACATTAAACTTGGGCAATTTAATTCCATCTTCACATGAACCAGTCAGTTACAAAAATTCACTTCTTCTCTCGTGATGTTATTCTCAGATGCAAATGCATTTATATAATTTCTTTGATATTTCAGAATTTTATTGAGACATTTTGATAAAAAGTAACATTTTTTCCCTCCGCCAAAAATAATGTGAACATTTTTTTTTTTCATAAAGTCAACTCTTTTTTAGGGACATCATTACTAAGATCTAGGTCCCGTGTTCGATCCCGGACCGCAACATACCAATGTCGTTAAAATGGTAGTAGTATAGTTCATTTGCTAACGCTAAAGCAAATGTAAGAGTAGTCCCACGACTGCTTAGTCCGGTGTCAGGATAATGTGACTGGGTGTGGTATCATGCCAAGTGTTCACGCCATGCAATACACAGTGAAGGCAGGACTATACATGCTTTAAGTGGACACCGTCTCTAGATAACTGAAATACTGTAGGTGGGACAATAAACCCAATAACTTAATTGTTAAAATGTCTTTTTCACTGCTTGTATTGAGGAAGTGTAGGGTGAGAACTCTATAAACCGGTTTAAGCAACCCAAATCGCCCCTTTTGTCGACTGACTAGTCAAACGCTGTTACTGTTGGGTTTGCTCTATTTAAGTAATGTCTCAGATTTTGTAACTTTTGCAATAGACTGATATAAGAATACATAGTATATACATATTATATGTATAGTCTTATCATTTTTGTCAAAATTTAATGAATGCGTCTAAATTATAATGCCAGTGTAATATTTTCGTATTATACACAATAAATAAAATATTTGGTAAACTGTCATTTATAATTAACTGAAATCACGAAGTCGGGGAGTATAATGTGCTATTATTCCAAAATAGACAAGTGATGATGGCGGAATTTGACATTTTGAAGATGCTATTATTTCCTAATAAACATACAAATGACAGGGTTCCATTGGCAATTTTTCTGCTGTGCTGAAAGGATCAATGTTGTAGAGTATATTAATGTGAGATGCGCGTATTCAGCCATTTTATAAGCGCATATTTTTATTCTCCAGCAACGCAAAATCCACATTTTCTTATCAATTCATTGGAGGCCAGTAATTCCATATTCTGTTGCCTGCCCAAGAGCAATCACTTGTTGGCTCAGATTTGCTTCCAACAAAAGCACATTAAAATTATTCCAAAACCATTTTTTTACATTTCTCGAAAACCCTGTTCTAGCAATCTACTTATAAAAAAGCCACGGGGCCTGATTATTGGAGTTCTTGATAATCTTTTTTGAAGAGAACATTCTGATGATAAACTTAAACAACAGTGGTCCGAGTGTTTGTTAAAGTGTACGTCTCATTCTCTTATTAGAGGACCATATGACTCTATAGAAAGACCATTCTAAGCCGTGTTCTCTCCTTCAGCGACTTATCCCAAATACCCTTTGACATTAGATGTTGTTAAGAATAAATTTTCTAGCCACCTTTTGGGTTTTTAGGTAAAAAGTCCGAAATTAATTACCTTCCTGTCTGGACAGGTTAGAACACACTTGCACCAACGACTCTGTGTCTTCAATCCTCCTTTCTAACTGCCGGATGATTTATGCACACAACGTGGGTTTTTCATCATCAACATCTGGTTGTTTATAATGTCTGCACACATACGGATCGGCGTAATGGTTTGTGCCATTGTCACTGAATATGGTTATGATTATCTGTTGAACAGCTTTATGGCTCCAGTAATGACCTGACCATGACAGCTTGTGACATACTGTTTATCCTAATCATTTGTCTTTACAACCAGGTCCAAGTTTCGTTTTGGTAACTGTGGATAAGTTATTCACTACATACAATTAGTTTGACTTAGCTTGGGAGCCGTTTGTAAAAAATAGTTTGTTCTGAAAGTTAATATAACAAGGAAGGCCTCTTGAGATTACAACACATTTTAAAATATAAACTAGCAGTAGACATTGGTATAATCAAGCAAGTTTATAGAAAATACAAAAAACAACAACAATGAGACGTTAAATTACAAAACTAGAGAAAATAAATAAGGATAGCTAAACGACATCTCCTCTAACGGCACATTATAAATGTTCCTGCCTTCTGGATTTTTGTCCAAATATTTTCTATATATCCTTTATTTCTATTTTTTAATTTCTAATTTTTTAACACACCGTTTGAAGGTTATGTCCATTTTATAATCTATAAATTGTCAACTCAATAAGTTTGTCACAGGTTGTAAAGAACTGAGGTGTTCTATCAACACTATTATTTGTGGATGGGTATCTTCCAAACAAAATAACATACTTATCTTTATACCATTTGCAGCGTCATTGATGAGTGTAAAATACAGTAATTGGCTGTGTCGCGATCACTAATATTGAACCCTTGGAAGCAAGAAAAGGCCTATACTCAGCGATTTTAAGTTCTTCGGAGCCATAATGACAAAATATCATAGATATAGGTATAAACAGTGTTGTAAAAATAGGAAAGAGATTTCAGATATATAAGCCAATCAGATGAATGGCTTATATCCACAAATCTTGACAAATGGAGGACAACTGGAGTATGGGACAATAATAATTATATAGGACATAATATGTCAGATATGGCAGATGGAGGTATGTAATGTCATATAGGACATGATACCTTCCTACTAAGATATGACAGATGGAGGTATGTAATGTCATATATGACATGAATCCTTCCTACCAAGATATGGCAGATGGAGGTATGTAATGTCATATAGGACATGAATCCTTTCTACTAAGATATAACAGATGGAGGTATGTAATATTATATAGGACATGAATCCTTCCTTACGAGATATGACAGATGGAGGTATGTAATGTTATATAGGACATGAATCCTTCATACCGAGATATGACAGATGGAGGTATGTAATGTCATATAGGACATAAATCCTTCCTACCGAGATATGACAGATGGAGGTATGTAATGTCATATAGGACATAAATCCTTCCTACCGAGATTTGACAGATGGAGGTATGTAATGTTATATAGGACATGAATCCTTCCTACCGAGATAAGACAGATGGAGGTATGTAATGTTATATAGGACATGAATACTTCCTACCGAGATATGACAGATGGAGGTATGTAATGTCATATAGGACATAAATCCTTCCTACTAAGATATGGCAGATGGAGGTATGTAATGTTATATAGGACATGAATACCTACTAAGATATGGCAGATGGAGGTATGTAATGTCATATAGGACATGATACCTTCCTACTAAGATATGGCAGATGGAGGTATGTAATGTCATATAGGACATGATACCTTCCTACTAAGATATGACAGATGGAGGTATGTAATGTTATATAGGACATGATACCTTCCTACTAAGATATGGCAGATGGAGGTATGTAATGTCATATATGACATGAATCCTTCCTACCAAGATATGGCAGATGGAGGTATGTAATGTCATATAGGACATGATACCTTCCTACTAAGATATGACAGATGGAGGTATGTAATGTCATATATGACATGAATCCTTCCTACCAAGATATGGCAGATGGAGGTATGTAATGTCATATAGGACATAAATCCTTCCGACTAAGATATGGCAGATGGAGGTATGTAATGTCATATAGGACATAAATCCTTCCTACTAAGATATGGCAGATGGAGGTATGTAATGTCATATAGGACATGAATCCTTCATACCGAGATATGACAGATGGAGGTATGTAATGTCATATATGACATGAATCCTTCCTACCAAGATATGGCAGATGGAGGTATGTAATGTCATATAGGACATAAATCCTTCCGACTAAGATATGGCAGATGGAGGTATGTAATGTCATATAGGACATAAATCCTTCCTCCCGAGATATGGCAGATGGAGGTATGTAATGTCATATAGGACATAAATCCTTCCTACTAAGATATGGCAGATGGAGGTATGTAATGTTATATAGGACATGAATCCTTCCTACTAAGATATGACAGATGGAGGTATGTAATGTCATATAGGACATGAATCCTTCCTACTAAGATATGACAGATGGAGGTATGTAATGTCATATAGGACATGAATCCTTCCTACCGAGATATGACAGATGGCGGTATGTAATATTATATAGGACATGAATCCTTCCTACCGAGATATGACAGATGGAGGTATGTAATGTTATATAGGACATGAATCCTTCTTCCCGAGATAAGACAGATGGAGGTATTTAATGATATATAGGACATGAATACTTCCTACCGAGATATGACAGATGGAGGTATGTAATGTTATATAGGACATGAATACTTCCTACCGAGATATGACAGATGGAGGTATGTAATGTTATATAGGACATAAATCCTTCCTACCGAGATATGACAGATGGCGGTATGTAATATTATATAGGACATGAATCCTTCCTACCGAGATATGACAGATGGAGGTATGTAATGTTATATAGGACATGGATACTTCCTACCGAGATATGGCAGATGGAGGTATGTAATGTCATATAGGACATAAATCCTTCCTACTAAGATATGGCAGATGGAGGTATGTAATGTCATATATGACATGAATCCTTCCTACCAAGATATGGCAGATGGAGGTATGTAATGTTATATAGGACATGAATCCTTTCTACCGAGATATGACAGATGGAGGTATGTAATGTCATATAGGACATGAATCCTTCCTACCGAGATATGACAGATGGAGGTATGTAATATTATATAGGACATGAATCCTTCCTTACGAGATATGACAGATGGAGGTATGTAATGTTATATAGGACATGAATACTTCCTACCGAGATATGGCAGATGGAGGTATGTAATGTCATATAGGACATAAATCCTTCCTACTAAGATATGGCAGATGGAGGTATGTAATGTTATATAGGACATGAATACCTACTAAGATATGGCAGATGGAGGTATGTAATGTCATATAGGACATGATACCTTCCTACTAAGATATGACAGATGGAGGTATGTAATGTCATATATGACATGAATCCTTCCTACCAAGATATGGCAGATGGAGGTATGTAATGTCATATAGGACATGAATCCTTTCTACTAAGATATAACAGATGGAGGTATGTAATATTATATAGGACATGAATCCTTCCTACCGAGATATGACAGATGGAGGTATGTAATGTTATATAGGACTTGAATCCTTCATACCGAGATATGACAGATGGGGGTATGTAATGTCATATAGGACATAAATCCTTCCTACTAAGGTATGGCAGATGGAGGTATGTAATGTTATATAGGACATGAATACCTACTAAGATATGGCAGATGGAGGTATGTAATGTCATATAGGACATGATACCTTCCTACTAAGATATGACAGATGGAGGTATGTAATGTCATATAGGACATGAATCCTTCCTACCAAGATATGGCAGATGGAGGTATGTAATGTCATATAGGACATGAATCCTTTCTACTAAGATATAACAGATGGAGGTATGTAATGTTATATAGGACATGAATCCTTCATACCGAGATATGACAGATGGAGGTATGTAATGTCATATAGGACCTAAATCCTTCCTACTAAGATATGGCAGATGGAGGTATGTAATGTTATATAGGACATGAATACCTACTAAGATATTAAGATATGACAGATGGAGTTATGTAATGTTATATAGGACATTAATCCTTCGTACCGAGATATGGCAGATGGAGGTACGTAATGTTATATAGGACATGAATACCTACTAAGATATTAAAATATGACAGATGGAGTTATGTAATGTTATATAGGACATTAATCCTTCCTACCGAGATATGGCAGATGGAGGTACGTAATGTTATATAGGACATGAATACCTACTAAGATATTAAAATATGACAGATGGAGGTATGTAATGTTATATAGGACATTAATCCTTCCTACTAAGATATGGCAGATGGAGGTATGTAATGTTATATAGGACATGAATCATTCCTACCGAGATATGACAGGTGGAGGTATGTAATGTTATATAGGACATGTATCTTTCCTACCAAGGTATGACAGGTGGAGGTATGTAATGTTATATAGGACATGTATCCTTCCTACCGAGGTATGACAGATGGCGGTATGTAATGTTATATAGGACATGTATCCTTCCTACCGAGGTATGACAGATGGCGGTATGTAATGTTATATAGGACATGAATCCTTTCTACCGAGGTATGACAGATGGAGGTATGTAATGTCATATAGGACATGAATCCTTCCTGCCGAGGTATGACAGGTGGAGATATGTAATGTTATATAGGACATGAATCCTTCCTACCGAGATATGACAGATGGAGGTATGTAATATTATATAGGACATGAATCCTTCCTACCGAGGTATGACAGATGGAGGTATGTAATGTTATATAGGACATGAATTCTTCATACCGAGATATGAAAGATTTAGATATTTAAAATTGACAAATGGGGTATGGGACATGAATGTTTCCTACCAACTTATATAGATTTAGAGATTATTTAAAGAGGACAAATGGGGTGTAGGGCATGAATCCTCCAAAACGAGAAGTAACTAAACGTTATAATTTGTTAAATGTAAACGTAATAATACAAGCGAAATTTTAATAGAAGTGAAAATGGTTTGAAACGAATACAAGAGTTAATCATATTTCTCTTCCTAATAGGACAAACCGTCTATTGATCTGTCTCTATACAGACGGCGTTACATGTAAACTAACCATAATGGAAACTGCAATTAAAGCCAGAATCAAAATAAGGCTTCAGACTTTCAGTACAAGATAATTTCAAGAGATTAATAGATGCTCCGTAATGGCACTTAATATATTAGCAAATCAGATTATTAGTACTTTGTGGTATTGGTTTAGACTAAGATGATTATAGTTAAGGTCACAACTCGTGCTGTATAAATAAGGTGGAAAACGTTGTTTTTTTCTTCCATTTTCTTGTACGCATAACTCTGTTATTTTGAGTAAGGCTGGTATTCCATCTATACGTGAACGTGTAATGTGAACGTGAAGCGCAAACGCGAAAAATCAAACAAACGATTTTCTATTGCATGTATTCCTTATCGGCGTGAGCGCGACGTGAGCGTGAAACGCGAATTTATGACATGTGACCGTATAACGCGAGCGTGAAACCGATCGCTACATGTAGTGATTTTTCATGTTCACGCACGGCATTCGCGGGCGAGGAACAACCATGAAGGACCTCTGTCTAAGCCAGAAGCAAAAAAAAAACTAATTGAATCAATTAGAAAATAAATGCCCTATACTGTTCGACCAGTCCCTAAAGGAGTACAGGGACACAGACATCAAAGACCGTGTGTTGCAGAATATAGCTGACTCCTCAACATTCCTGGCTTGAAAGCTAATGTTAATTTTAGTGAGTGTATTTTTTGCAATTATTCTTATGACAATTCTATTGTAATTACAAAATTCAACTATTAAATTATTATGCCATTACGGATGACTTGACACATTATTGTTTTCACGCTAACCGGATAAATGGAATAGTGTGAACGTGAATACTCACGCCTCACGTTCAAGTTTCACGCTCACGCTAAACGTTCACGTCGCGCTCCCGTATGAATGGAATACCGGCCTAAGACAAGGCTATTCAGAACCAATCACTAATCACTATTGATTTTTATAGACAGGTATCTGTAAAAACATAAGCATTATGTTACTTAAAAAGCTTGGTTGGAATCTTAAGAAATTTCCAGTTTTAAATGGATATAATGTCTTTTTCCTCCTTGTTTTTTTTTCGGTCAACACCAAGGTTAGCAAAGAAAACTTGTTACATCAGACCCACTTAGGTAAAATGACCTGATGAACTATAACTTTGTAGACATATGGCTGCTCCGGGGGAGCACATGTACATAGGTTAAATTACATGCAATAAAATGGATGTGTGGGGTGTCTTGAGAGACAGTTAGTGATGCCTTTGTATGTACTATCTCTCTGATGTCAATACAAGTGTAGCATTTGGTTGGTCATTTCTAAATGTTTAAACTGTAGCCGTACGGTATTCAGCTAGAACGTGTACAAACTGACCATGTCTTCCTAAAGTACCATTGTCAGGGATATAGCTTTGGTGATATGAGATATAATTATAGATGTAATTGAAGCGTTTTAAGTCACACCTACAACTTTTTTTAAATTTTTTTATTTATTGCATGTATTTTTATTAAGAAAATTTAAAACACTTCTCAGTTAAATACGAAATACTTACAGTGTAAGCTGATATAAATTAAAGTATTTATTGACTTCGTATGTGCACGAACCCACTTGAGAAACATTATGTTATCTATAATTCAAGTCTTTGTTGTTTGTTAGGAATTACTTGTATGTTTGACATTTTTGATTGTACAAACACCATTGACGACAATTAAAGACGTTAGCACGTGCTTTATTCCTGGTAAAATAAAGCAGTAAGATAAACAATAATGTCTGGTATTGTTTAAAGGCGTTTATAATTCAAGCGCGTGTACGATGAAGCCCCTCCCCAACCAGAAACAATACTTTGATCAACCTGTATAAGGTACTTGAGGAGCAGAATGGTCCAGTGGTATAGAAGACACGCCTCAGGATCACGGGGTCTGCGGTTCGATCCTCGGTCGGTTCGCCGCTTATTTCCTTGAGCAAGAAGTTAAATTGTTCTACTCCATCCAGGTGTATAAATGGATACCTGTTATGCAATTGACTTCCTAGCACCATGTGTCTCGTTTGCTCATACGGGATCTTTTATATTTACGAATATACGCAATGACCAGGGGGTAAAACTGTCCTATATATGTCTTGTACCGGCTCACATTCGTAGAGAATGCTCTCACAGAACATAGAAACAAACTTTGCGTTGACTTAATGCACAGACAAATACATCGATAATTTTTGTAAATATCCGTTAAGTAACTTCGTAAAAGAAAGTACAACTGCTTTCCAGCAATTAAGCCTATCAGTTTGAACTTTTACGATACTATCCGTTTGCAATGAAGCGTGTCTGTACGTGCTCATAAATATAAAAGCGTACATAGCTAGTTTATTTAATTACGGGATGTAATATCCTTAAAACAGAAACACAGATATTAAAATAAATGCCAGCTTCTTAAATATTGCTCAACAATGACAAGTTTGGATGATCACAGCAAAATATATTTAACTTATACGGCTGGTGCCATCTGGCATATATGAACAATTGATTGCATTCCGTTGTATATATTGTTATTTCTTTGTCAACAACCTACACACTACAACAAACAAACAACAACACCCATCGTCGCAATAAAGTACTCCCTCTGTCACTGTAATGAACAAAACAAACCCTAATTTTCAATTTACACCTTACACACAAATTGCGTCGCCAATGACAAGCTTTAGCAATTGCATTCCGAGATGGCAAAAATGGAATAGTTGTCACTTTTTGAAAGTATCTTTTTATTGTTTATTGTTTATAGTAAGAGAAAACAAAGTGTTTATCCCTGTATTCAATATAAATGTAAATAGTTTATCATGGTGTGTTGATTAACATTCTTGTTTTTGTCTGAAGACATGGCTGCAGAGAAACGGATTGATGTTATATGACATGAAATTGGCCAGGTTTTAAAAAAAACCCCACACGCTGCCGTTATTTATAAAGAACAATGTCTAAAAGATTTTTATATAGTAATGGTCTTTTTTCGTTTTGAAGTTAACGAACTTCTAACAATTATGTTGGGTTCAGGGAACTATAATAACCTAGATTAAAACTAAAACAACCGAAATGTATATTTTATACGAGCCAGGGTCGTAGCTAGACATGATGAAGATATTATGTGTATGCATGACATAGCGTGGGGATAGGGGGATGGGGGGGGGGGGGGGGGGAGGGGAATAGCTTGCTCGCCCGGAAATATTTGTATTTTAACATCATAAGTGGCGGTTTCTGGAGGTGTCGGCATCAAGATATATGCAGATTTTAAGTAAAAGGTTATGTTACAGACCCTCATATATGAAAACAACAATTGTATTTAATCTTTAATAATGACATATTTAATTTCCAATAGAAAAGTTACCCAACCATAACACACATTTTCTGGTTATGACCATTTATGTAAAATTGGATCCTCGCTGTTTATAGATGAAATACAATACTTGCTTTATGCAGACGTATTTTTATCACCGTGTCTTCCAGCAAAATGTAATGATCGAAAGAAAACGAAGATTGCATCTGTTGAGAAATCGCAAATGACAAATGGGTCAAGTGGAAAAAGTCGAATTGGTAGAAAGCAATAAGAAAACCAAGTATAATTTAGTCTTGATTGTTTTAGGTGGCTTCTGGGGAGATTTTGATATAACTAGTTTTTTAGTAAAATTTTATGTTACGGTCTTTTAATATTTAATTTTAAAACAATAACTATAATTAATATTGGCAGACATATTTATTTCCAATGAGGAGCTACACAATCACAATCCAAACTTCTTGTTATGACCATTTATGTTAATTAGACCCACTCTAATTAAGAAATATATCATTTGTTTGATGCAGACGTACTGTTTATTACGGTGACTTCAAGCAAAACGTAATGATATGGAGAAAACGAAACTTGCATTTATGGCTTAATGAGAAATCATAACAGACAAATGGTTCAAGTGGAATACGTCGAATTGATATAAAGCAATAGACAAATCAAAGATTTTAAGTCACCAAGTGTCTCTCGGATTTATGTCAGTAAGGTGTGTTACTGAACAAATATAAATATTAAATATAAATACCTTAAATATGACTTAGCGAACAGTACACCGTCCTAACAGCAAAGTCAAATGTTACGTCTGTCTATTAAATGCAGTAACAATTGTATAACTAACGAATCATATAAAGTAAAGTAATCATCGACGAACAAAACGTAGCAATTATGTACACATCCCTTCACCACATACTACCATGGTATGATCATCCAAAACCTGTCTCATACCAAGAGCTGAAGAAAAGTTACTAAATCGATTAAGCAATTATTTAAGGTACAATTAGGTGTACTAGAAACTCGCGATAAATATACACCTTAGCCCTAGTATGATAAGATTTTTATTGCAGATTTTATCTTTTATGTTCCATTTTTTGGTGGCAATTTGTACGCAGAACTTCTGCCTTTAGACAGCTACGTGTCTGATAGCTGTGGACATGCTACATTACCCTGTTTGCTGGAATACCTGCACCATTATCAAGGTTGCAGTTTAGGAAGGATTGTTAATTTTATATAAAGTGCTGCAACAGTTTGATAAAATTACGGGTAACACGACATTCAGTCACTAGTGTCTTGTTAACCGATATATAAAGCCAAGAAGATACATTTATTGATGACATGAGTCTGGCAGCCCGGGATTGAACCCTAGACCGATGTTCGAGCGACAGCATCCCCAGGACCAGACTTATGTACAATGAAAGTTAAAATACCGTTGTGCTTTGTGTCAAGAATCAGTACAAGACATGCTTACAGCATAGACAGACCATTAAGTACATGTATACGAACTAGAAAATCGCTACAAACAATGGATTTAGGATTTCACTAAAGCCACTGAAAGTGATGTTTCTTAAATACTTCAGCATGGTTTTATTAAGGATTTGTGAAAATGACTTTGTGTCAAAATAATGTGATATTTTACTTTGCAAAGAACCATCTATATAAGTAATGGAGACTCAATCTCCTAAACGGAAGTATATTTTGGCTGTAAAAAATGTCCTTTTACTTACGAGACATAAAAATGTTCAGTACATTATAACCGGGATGCCTGTCAACTGAACTAATCAAACAATTATAGCTCATATCCATTGCCCTATTTTGTGTTTCGCCAATTATGATGAAGCTCATGAAGGAATTACTTACATGAACAGCCAGAGCTTGTTCATTGTTACGTTCTCATGAAAACGATTAATGGATGAACGCAGTCAGTTCATGTACCTAATGCAACCAGTTTTACAATGTCCGTAGACTTGACAATGACCTTTATGGCTTGTGTCAATAAACGTTTTAACTTGTCTTTGACTTTGATGAAACCAGTTTGGCCAGTGATGTTTGATGTTGCCATTCAGATGAGTAACACCGCCACCAGTTAGGTCAACAAGCACATTGGCTAAGAATTCCTTATGTTAAAAAGGCTTTCAATATAACATCATGCTATCTTGATGACATTCTTCCTATAGATAATATTTTCTTCGCTCTTTTGATTCATAGGATTCATTATCCAGAACCTGGCCTACAAAAAGGCAAATAATTGACATTATTAAAAAGCGGCTTTTCTGGACTTTGAGATCACCATTGCCTATGGCCAAGTCCATACTTAAATTTATTTCAAAAGAGACGATTTCAACGTTATAGTACTTTTACACGAGTTTGTAGTAAATTCGAAGAACCAATTTTAACATTATAGTATTGTTAAAACAAGACTTTAGACTTCACAAATTGAGGAAGGTGATTCTAAAATTATTTCTTTGCAATCATTTTATTGTGTCTAAGTATATTGTGCCAGATCGAATAAATTGCATTAAGTTTTAATGGTTTTGATGGGTTTCTTAAGTTCAATAATCACCTTGGTGTGAGAAAATTGTTTTATTGTTTATATCTGAAGTCACCACAACGTTATCTTATTATACCCAATCGCTTAGAATGCTTTATTTCAAACAATTGTTTTTATTTTGATTCATCACTGTTATAAATAAATTACAGTTATTTTGTTTGTAAACTGTTTCCTTGTTCAGGTGTGAACTGTCTCGCTTTGATGGAATATTTGTGTTTACACTTTTTATATTTGGGAAAGATCTTCAGGAAGTGCGAGGATGGAATGCTCCGCAAACCAGGTTTGCATATCAGTCGGTCTTTTCGCCGAGTGTTTGTTCCTGTTTGCGTCCCTTTTGTTTTAAAGGTGGCATCCGACAGTTTTTCGATATCAAATACAATGTCTTGTTTGGGGACAACAGAGCATAATTTATGCAGAAGCTCAAATTTAAGAAAGGACTTTTAACATTTCTCAGTTGTACGATAAAACATATAGTGAAATAAATCGCTCCAAATGGGCATTGTGATCGCATCAGTATATAAGGACTTTGGGGATTTCTATTTAAAATAGGCGTCGACGTCAAAGCGGACAGCGCGTATGATTGTATAACGTGATCTCAACCGTAAGTGGTCACGTGTTTTTGTATTTAAACAACAACAACAACAACAAACAAACAGAAACAAACAGTGCAGCGTTCCTCAGATAGGAAATATGAGATTGACATTTGCGTTTTTGCAAAAGACAACATGGTAAATGTACTAAAATATCAATATTAGGATTTTAATAAACATTTCTAAGACCTGTCGAAAAATGCGTCTGCAGTTGTTATTTAAGTTTAGTAATACGGCGAATCTGCCCTAAAACCCGTTGCCATAGAAGCTAAATTATCAAAACATTTTTATGGTTGTATATTCAAGTATTTGATAAGGATGCTGATAAATAAGGAAGCGATTATAAAGAAAGAATCATAATTTGAAAGTGATGGATCTTGTACTCTAACTCTAATCTGCAGCGTCCTTCCAGTTTGCCCGATGTAAACTAATGTTTACAGTTTAGATGACTTCATGTTATAACATTCAAAAGAAAACATACATTTAATTAAATTTGTCAGCGAATTTGCGTGAGAATGGCATTTCACAGGTTAGTTGTATGAACTGGATTTCCCAACTAACAGACCTGATAAGTACACGCAGTTACAAAAGACACTAGATTCAAGCCCAGGTCGCATTTCGACAAGGCGTAAAATATTTAAGCTTCCTTCTTTGTTTATTCTGATGCACCAGTAAAGGAAGTATCAATATAAATCGGCTGGTGTCAGCATTATGTGACTGGGTGTGGTGTCATATCGATATTCTAACATTTATGTATTCTTTCACAGTGGCCTTCTGTTCCCACATCTAACACGTTTCTTTGCACCTGCGTAATATGTGGCCTTTAGTGATATCTTCAACTAATTTCAGTTGAACTTTATAGATTTCACGGCCGCCATTTTAAGTTCTAACTCAAGAAGCAATAAACTTACATGGATGCCTTGTTATGGTACTTAGGATTCATTTATCTAAAAGGACTGAGTAAAAATGTCAGTGTTTCAAACACGACTCTCGAATTCACAAATATAATTTTTATCAACATATGTATATGTCAGGAACCTTACTCGTCCGTTCTTTTTTCAGTCTGTACTTCTAAGTGACAAAACTACGTCTAGGACACCGACAGGCAATAATCACGGAGATAACTACACGCACGAACTAATGAGACGGCATTAAAACTAATGTTTTAGTCAATCACACCATAGTCTAGACAGCCTGATGTCATCTTATACTCCTTTCTGTGATAATACAATACAAGTTCAGCCCTACATATCAACCTATACATAAAGATGCTAAAACAACATATAAATACTGTATCTTAAACTAAATCTAGACCAACCAATATAACTAATCTACAGACAATTATAATACTCTTTAAAATTAATACGAATATATAAGGATGGCATATTAATAACCTGGGTAAATAATTTAACCCTCAGCTTTATAAAAGTAAAATGTTTATAAATAAAGATGTCTTAAACTGGACTGAAAAAAATACGTAGAATATCGTTGTATGTCACTTATTATAGCTGTAGATGGTGTATTTTGTCTGAAATTTGTTTCATATTTATTTCAATATAAAAATTGTTATCAGATTTTCATTGTAAGTTTTCTCTATTGGAATTTTTTAAATACATTTATTAATCCATCAATACTAAGTATTCTTTAAACATTTTTATTTTGAAGGCCAAAACCATTTATTGTTATGACCTCTTTCTCTACTATTGCACCCTCCGTAAGGTTGACCGTTTCACTTGCTATTCTAGGAACTAATTTATCAAAATATTAATTTGCCCTTGGAAAATATGTTTCTTTTGTTCATTGTAGAAAGATTCGTTCAATAAAACTTTACCATCATGTATGTAAAAATATTAAATCTTCATTTAGTATGCAGGGAATAAATTGCTCAAGTTCAGTTAATGATCCATTTGATGTTCTTGTTAATATTTTGATGCATTTTCAAAACATACACTTGTCGTGGTATGTTATTTAAAATAAAAGAAAACATTAAGCGACATCTAATCAGTCCCTTTAAGTTACTTCAATGGAATGTAATACTACTACAACATTATAATGTCATTATAGAAAATGAACAAAATAATATCTACTTGTGGTCAAAGGGCAGAATTGCGGAATAATACCTGCTTCGATGTCCATGCTTCTTAACCTATGGGTTCAAGTCCCGGTCGGAGTGACGAGGTAATGGACCTAGAGAATATTAAAACTGCCATGCGGTGCGCCGATGATTCTACCCTAGTCTTTTGTCAGTTATTTTTCTCAACTACGACAACTGGGTGTTGCGGAAATATCCATAATATTGTGTTATTTAAAAACCAATACAAACCTATAAAGGTAAAATACATGTTTAGCCGGGGTTTCCTTCACAAATTATTGCTGACGGATGCTATGCTGATCATAGTATCTTAGCTGTAATACTGCAGATTAAACCTGGTTTGTAGATTGCTCCATCCTGCGTTTCCTGATTTTTTTCTTTCCAAACAAACACTGTAAATAAAATCACATCAAAGGGAGACAACTAGTAGCAGCACCAGTACCTGGAGCTAAAAACAATGATTTAAAAAAAATCACACATTAAAATAAACTAGCAAGATATACTGCACACCCTGTATAGAGGTAAAAGGTTCGTTAACTTAACAGTTCTAAACGAGAGAGTAGTTTAAAATAAACCCACACTCCACCACTGTCTACGTCACATGGCATCACACTCCACCACTGCCTTAGTCTCATGGCACCACACTCCACCACTGTCTACGTCACGTGGCACCACACTCCACCACTGTCTTCGTCACGTGGCACCACACTCCACCACTGTCTACGTCACATGGCACCACACTCCACCACTGTCTACATCACATGGCACCACACTCCACCACTGCCTTCGTCACATGACACCACACTCCACCACTGTCTACGTCACATGGCACCACACTACACCACTGCCTTCGTCACGTGGCACCACACTCCACCACTGTCTACGTCATGTAGCACCACACTCCACCACTGTTTACGTCACATGGCACCACACTCCACCACTGTCTACTTCACATGGCACCACACTCCACCACTGCCTTCGTCACGTGGCACCACACTCCACCACTGTCTACGTCACATGGCACCACACTCTACTACTGTCTACGTCACATGGCACCACACTCCACCACTGTCTCCTAGCTGATTCAGCAGTAATTGCATTGAACAGGAAGCAGGTGTGATTGATTTGTCATTGTGTTGCTTCTTATATTTAATGCAGGGTGCTGGTATACCAAGGCATCAGAATCTGTTTTATTGATTTTGTCGACATCAAAGTGAAAACACAGTATAAAAGCGAGAGCCAGGAGTCTGCACCCTCCTGTTTTTAAAAGTTCTCCAGGATCTCAATATTGACTGAAGATATCTTTGAAGAAGCATTCATGGTGAGCTATTCTTTATTTTCAAGCATTTACTTTGAAGATAACTGTCTTGGTAGCGTTTGAGTAGGGAGACACATGTGTTAGTTAAGAGTACAGTAAATCTTTGACTATTTAATTATCCGTTTTGATCGGCACTCATTGAAGTTCAAAAGGGCTGTGGTATTGACTAATAATTCTAAGGAGAAATGCTCGAATCTAGTACACGTGTCATGTAATTAAACTGACAGATTGAAGATAAAGGCATTTCATGTGCTTCATAAAATCCATATAATACCTTTCTCGTAAATGTTGACAGTATGGATGTTGAGAGAAGACTGTATGAAAATCTAGTACGTGATGTGAAAGTTAGCACACACCGCTGATTTGGTTTATACGACCGCACAACTTGGTAAACCGCCTGGAAAAGCAGTAGTATTTCAAGTTAAATGATAAATGAGTATGGTTATCTGTCATGGAGAACAGATATTTATAATGATAAGCATGGTTGTGTACAATCCAAAAACATTTTGTAACAAAGTATGGCATTAATAAGATATTTATAATGATTAGCATGGTTGTGTACAATCCAAAACATTTTGTAACAAAGTATGGCATTAATATTTTATACATGTTTTACCATGTTTGTTCCGACGCGTTACTTTTTTATGTGTAATGTAAGTGCAACTCATAACTCACACTGTTTACAAAATGATTTTATAAATGACACATTTTAGGGCTTTAGTTATACCGGTGTGTATTCGGTGAATAATAAAGTTAAAACATGAACAGGATCATAAATAAGGAATAGTTTATCCTTGTCGGCGTACTGTATTGCACAGAGAGATTCTAAGCGTTCATAAAGAAACAATGATCCATGCTGACGTGTGTTTTATTTAATATTCCGAGCATTTATCTAATTTTATCAATGTTTAAATATAGAGCAGTGACATTTGCCGAGGCTAATTAGGCCACAAGGCAACACTTCTGGTAATTATTATCAGTAAGACCATGTGTTGTTGTCAGTTGGGTTGTTGTTTTGTGTGCATTTTAAATGTGTAGATCTGATTGGTAGTTTATTGTCTTGGCAACAATTGTTTAACGCATATAGAAACATCGTTGAGCCGATGTTAATGTTAGGCTTTTAAATGCTAGTATTGCTTTATTTCTTAATATGTTTTTTCTGTTATAATGATCAGCCTCTTGGTTTCATACGTTATGTTTCCCCGTTAACATTTAGTGCATCAGGGGTTCTGACATTAAACATGTGTTCGATTCTTACCTTCACCAATTATAGATGGTGGCCTCCATAATGACTAAATTTCTTTGATACTATTCTTACTCAAAAACAAAATACCAGTCCGCGAACACAGGGCACGATATCACAGAAATACACCACTATCTCTAGATGTCTGGTTTAGGCCGACTAATTTATTACAGCAATCTAAACCACCCAATGAAATGGAAACCATTGCTTCCCTTTGGGCGAACTTGGAGGAAGTGGTGCTTTGACTGTGGACTCTGTAAACGTGAGTAAGACCTGACACCTCTCCCATGCACACCTTTCTTCTACTAAAATGCTTTTCTTTGCACAATCTTTTAATTAACGCTTATATTTTGGTTATATATACAAACATAACATAAATACACAAAAGACGATGATGTAACTCGGTTATAACAGCACAGTTTCTGTGAATTTCTCTCATTATAATCATTACATTATGTGCATAATACAATCAAAAAACCAATTACATTGTAGCAGCCCACGGGGCATGAAGGTGCGAAGTTGACTGTTTTCGCAGATTATTATTTGGGAAGAATGGACGGCGTTGATAAAAGTATCCTCAGCAATTACTTCGACAAGTTTTCTCCAATAATTACTTCATTACCATGTAGAACGAGATACTTTACATTTTGACCATATGGTTAGATGAAGAAAAATTAGCTACAAATCATTTACATACATATGAACTTCTGTGTGTTATTAGAATAGCTATAGGTTTGATAAATCAATTGTCAAAAGGAGGAAAATCGATTTAAGTATTGAATTACAACTGTGTTTAAGAAATGCTACTTGAAATATAGAAATGTTTGTCACTAATTAAAAGCCATTGAGGCAACTGCAGCTTTAGATTAACCCCTTTAAAACCACTCGAAAGAATGACGGTTAACAAGTTATCTGGATAATGATTCACTAGGTTTCCACCGTACTGACTTTTCTCGATAGATGATATCTTCTACATTAGTTCTCAGTATTACACAGAGGGTTGTGAATACCTTTGTTCTGTGCCAAAGTTTGTTGTATATGGTAGTGCTTATTGAAAATACCTTATTTAAGGTTACAACAATGGTACCTGTGCAATGTAGCGGTCGCGAAACATCTCCCCGTGCATGTAATCTATGTTGTCATTTAATTCATCTATAAGGGTTGTTTCGTGTATTTTCCTTTGACGGTCATTAGACTTCGGTTCCTCATTTCCATCTACACATGGACATGATGCTACAACCCTTTACACTTCTTATCTGGTAATTATTTCTGATTCAAATTTAATTTACTATCTACAATTTCGTATAGTTCTTCTAATGGAAATGATATTTTCTTCTTTTCTAAAATATCATATGGACATTATTTTTCAATTTGTTCAATAACGACGTCATAACATATCTTAAGAAAACGTCAGCACTTGCACATTTTTATTCAAATAGATCGATTTTCTTTTCATGGCTTGCAATGGGGAAAAACCTCCAGGAAGTGCGAGGTTAAAACCCCAGTCGATTCCTTTAGCCGACTTAACGTTCCAAGGCGATAACTGTTGGGTTCGCTCTTTTTGTTAAATGACTATTTAAACATTTGTCCTTACTTTAATGTTTGGCATGCATGTGAAAACTTTGTCCTGTGCCTTTTCGAAATTCGATATATGTTGCAATGCTCATAATAGTTAATTTTGCTACTAAATGTTATAATAATAATGCAAATGAAATAAAAACCCTTAGGACTTGTTCAACGCCATTTGCATTTAGATGATTCAATTAAGGGCCTATTACATCAGACAGGCTCAGAGTTTAATATAAAGATTGATCATTGTCTCATACGCTTATGCATTTAACAGTTGTAATTACTTTGCTTAAACGGCTATTTAAATGTTAAATCAAATTTTCTACTTTCGACCTTGCATGGGCAGTGAAAATATGTTGTCGCATGTTTAACCCAAATGATTTTACTTTGATTTTTAATGCAAATACATAATTAAGAAAGTTTAGATATATTACATATCAGGCGTAAACTAAACAATTGTTCTTCTACTTCCCATCAGGAAGTGCGAGGTTAGAGCTCTGTAAGAACCCCATTCGGCCCTTATTGCCGACTGACCGTTCCAAGGCGGTAAATGTCTGGTTTGCTCTTTTCGTTAAACGACTCATCACAAATTTGTTCTTAATTTTCACTTGGCTTGCATGTGAAATACCATGGTCCTGTGCCTTTTCAGAGTTTGGTATATGTTGCAATGAAGAAACACATTCATATTTATTCTTTGTTACTTCCCATTGGGAACATTATGCGGCTCATTAGAAGAAAAGCAATGTTTTGTAGATGTCGGCCGGTATGTTGGTCAAAATGTAAGTCGGTCAAAGGTAAAATTGCTAAAAATTGGTAGGGGCAATTGTAATGCTGGAAAGACACATCGGTTAAGATCACAATGACCTTGAAATTTATTTTGGTTTCAAACAGATATCATGAGAACAAATAAGCTCAACAGCCTTAAGCTCTATACGAACAAGTACTATTTTGCTGCACACTATGATGTCGAATGGGACATAACAAAGTGCCAAATGATGTGATATGTAACTTGGAAAGGTAAAGTGAGCTTAAGTAATAACCCGTATACAAGGACAAATCTAATGAAACACAAGGTATATTTCAGCCATTTTCAAATTTCGTTGTTGATGCCATCTTGAATGAATGGTTATGGCCAGTGGCAAAATATCTATGAACATTCCCTTTTTTGCATCTTGATCAGCACTAGATTTTAAGTGGTAAAAAACGATGGAACGTGATGTGTGTGTTATGTAATAAAAGAAACTAATACTGTTAATATATCGAGCAGTTTGTTGGGATATGATCTGTCCAAAACCTCCCACACAAGAAATAAAGTAAGCATATGTCGTGAAGCTTAAGATAATATATTTTGGTGAATAAAAACATTCTCATACATTCTGAAACAACGCAGAAATAGTGCTGTTTTCCTTATGTGGCAACATACCTCTCGACGATATTCTTACTATAGATAACATGTCATTCGCTGAAAAGTTCTGTTTTATTCCCCCCTACAGAACGAATCTTATGTAACATTAATACATGTGTTTATAAATATTATTACCTTAAAAAGACATTATGAAATGTGCCTAGAACTTATCTTATGCAAACGAAATTTGGGAGAGAGGATCTAAACACAACAAGTACTCCATGCAAAGAATAGGCTTGATATAGTGCTTCACCACAGAAATGAAACAAGACATTTTGTAGTGTGTCTTAATAGCAAACAATACGTTTCTGTGTGCGTGCATTTATAGTCATTTTTATGTTATTTGTCATAAAAATGGTTGTTAGAGAACAGTACAGGAAATAAATTAATTTTATTTTTAATATTTTGGTCACAGGCCCATAAGTCTAATAAGTATTCATCATACCAAATTTTATATCCCTTACAATTATTAAAAACAGTAAAACAATTATACATGCACACCGTGTCATTATACTGAACGAACTCAAACACCAATTAAGGTACCCTTGGTTCCGTTATATTTGATATATATTATAATATACAGAATGAGTCTTGTTTAATGTGATCTTAATTTCGGACTTCGTTACATTAATTTCAATCTCCAGTTATATTAAATCTGCTAAAATATCAATTCAAAATAGAACTTTCTTGTACATGACTATATTTAGAACAAATAAACAACTCACGATTCTACCACACTGTCTAGTTTAATATTTTTATATTGTCGAGATAATACATTGTCAATGACTGAATACAGTAAAAAACTTATCTGTTTAATCTACTTTTAATTGTTCTAGAAAAGGAATTTGTACATCATATTTATTAAAGACATCCCTCAGTAGTTGGGTGGATCCTGATTTATGCAAAGGTAAATGCGTAAAACATGTATATAGTATTGATCTATAACTGAAATGAATTAATCCGGCACAGAACCTGTAAATCATGTAAAATTCATGGAAAAACTCCGGTATGGCGTCAGTGTTACTTAAGTATTAAATAAGGTAAGTGATTATGCTGTATTCTTACAGCAATTGTTGACAAACCTCTTTCTACAAAAAGGTTCCGAAGATTCGCAGTAAGGTGGCCTGAAAGTATTACACCCAAGGGCTTTGTCAATAGCGAGAGCTGCCTTTAAAATGCTGGTGCTGCATTTGAGTACTTCGAAAACCACATTGAAGAAGAACAACCTATAAGATAAACCAGAGATAAACAAGACTGCATGCACAACTTTGAAGAAAACGACAGTAAAACAAAACATTCCCCGCCAAAGTGTCGAAGTGAAAATAAAATACCATCAATCACTTCAAGAAGATCTACTATGACCAATGTGTTTGGTTGTAGAAATGCATTTGACATTTAAATCCCACTACGTTTGAATGATGAACATTTGTATGCGGCAGCTCCAGGACCTGGTGTGGCAATTTCAAAGACCGGTCGATCTAATCCGGTCACAAGGTGATGGCTGCTTTGGCCAAATGCAGAAGATGAACAGCAATACCGGCCCTAGGTGTTTGAGGGATAACCAACAACCATTATGACTAGATACAACTTAGCTGAATAGGCAACGAAGACCAAGGCATTCACATATAAACGTGGCAAACTCTAAATCCGATAGTTCAGATAAAGAATCTGAAAACTAATGTGTTTGCAAGTTGTATCAACCAAAAGAGCTTCAAAATTGCATCCCCTTGGTATTATCAAAGTGGACCCAGTGTGATGAGCCAGACTGTGGTCTTTGGACACATCTGAGGTTTTGCTGTAAGCAAACTGTCGTTAGACGTCACACTATATTCATATTTCCGCGCCGCCACACCTGCCTGGATACTGACTAATAAATGAAATCATTAAACAGTTAACAGTTCGTGAGATAAGTTAAGTAATGGTTGCTATAAGTCTTGACAAGATGGAATGCCATTTGCAAAGACTCTTTGCTGAAAAATGTTGTGTTCGAATTTGAATAATTTGTTTTAAGCCGCCAATATTTCGCAACAAATTGCGTGTATTAAGCGTGAAAATACAAAACATTATTATCTTTTATGTTTTATATTTGTAAAATTGACATGATGAATTTTGCTTGCTAGGAGCTCCGGAAACTGTTTAGACCCCCATACCTTCATATGCTATATGTACAGTCATTTCTGTACGGTCCGCAAAAATCACATGGTTAAACCTTAATCAAAAAGGTAAGGGTCCTGTTTTGCTATTACCTTCAGGTCCCTTCAGACTTCTTTGCATATACTTGAAGGCAAAATCAACAACGGAGGTGATAAAACTTTACAACTTTTTATATGCAATGACAAATTACTACTCAAAGTTTAATTACTAGAAGATCAATTTAATGGCTTTTACGTAAGATCATCTGATTGCCGTTCTGGAAAACTGTTAAATGTGGTTCACAGATTTTTTTATAAGATCAAATATTCACCCACTATTTCTATGCTTTAATTAACCTTTTAGAGACGGCCAAGGCGCATAAATAGTTTAACGAGCTGCAAGAACAAAATGGCTGTTCAGTTATATAAGTAAATACTCTTTTCACACAAATGTAATAGCAGCATAGATCCGTCTACTATAATTGTCTAATATTGGTATGTTTCCAGGGATTTATGACATTAAGTGACCCTATTTATAATGATAATGTTTTATTAAGTTAATAGACGTACAAATAAAACTCATGTTTGCATAAACTTGTTTTAAAATTTGTTTTCATCGTTTGGCACGATTTTAATGCTTCGCATCAGTGGTTTCCTTATTGCAAATGTAGAGCTGATCACTTAAATTTCCCCGTCAATGTCTAACATAAAGATTATCCCTCGACAAGTTCAAAATAGAATATTTGTGACTTTTCTGAAAACAATTTTCTTCTGTTAATTAAGAATGCATTGAATGTGCTTGAATCAATATTTAATATAAATGCAAATAGTTGTACATTGTGTATTGATAAACTAGATTGCTTTTGTGCAAGTAGACCGAGCTACTTATACTTAGAATCGGACTATTTTATTCCGTCGGATTTATTATGTATGTGCCAGTTCTCATTGCCTTTATTTATAGAAACCATTTCTAAAAGTATTTTTTTCAGTCTTGTCTGCTTTAGTTTGGAGTAAAAGCTCTAATCAATTGGTGTCAGGATAATGCGACTGGTATGATATTATGTCAGATGTTCGATGCATACTATTACAGTGAAAACAACACTATTTCTTACTATACGTCACCGCTTGGTTTTTTTTATTTCAAACTATTCTCTCATTTGGAATTTTAAGTTTTGGGTTGCCGAGGCTTTTATCTACTATACACATTGTATATATATATATATTGATAGTTTATATTATTACTAGTTATTTTGTCTGTATACTAATTCATTTTATCTGTTATGGCGGTGCTGTTTGACCGTTCCAAGGCGGTAACTGCCGGTTTTTCTTTTTCTGTGTTATGTCTCGTCTCTATATTTTTGTCAAATTTACATTTACCCTGTTTGCCTTTGTCTAGTGATAGTTTACATTTGAACATCAATGGTAATTTTGATAGAACATTTCTTATTTACCTATGCAAGAAAATGCTGTCCACAGCTTCAAAACGTCATCTGTGAACAGACCCATCATTAACGTCATCTGTGAACAGACTTTTCATAAACGTCATCTGTGAACAGACTTTTCATAAACGTCATCTGTGAAAAGACTTTTCATGAACGCTATCTGTGAACAGACCCATCATTGACGTCATCTGTGAAAAGACTTTTCATGAACGCTATCTGTGAACAGACCCATCATTGACGTCATCTGTGAACAGACTTTTCATAAACGTCATCTGTGAACAGACTTTTCATAAACGTCATCTGTGAACAGACTTTTCATAAACGTCATCTGTGAACAGACTTTTCATAAACGTCATCTGTGAACAGACCTTTCATGAACGCTATCTGTGAACAGACCCAGCATTGACGTCATCTGTGAACAGACCTTTCATTAACGTCATCTGTGAACAGACTTTTCATAAACGTCATCTGTGAAAAGACCTTTCATGAACGCTATCTGTGAACAGACCCAGCATTGACGTCATCTGTGAACAGACCCATCATTGACGTCATCTGTGAACAGAACTTTCACGAACACCATCTGTGAACAAACCTTTCATGAACGTTATCTGTGAACAAACCCAGCATTGACGTCATCTGTGAACAGACCCAGCATTGACGTCATCTGTGAACAGACCCAGCATTGACGTCATCTGTGAACATACCCTTCATTAACGTCATCTGTGAACAGACTCAGCATTGACGTCATCTGTGAACAGAACTTTCACGATCACCATCTGTGAACAAACCTTTCATGAACGTTATCTGTGAACAGACCCAGCATTGACGTCATCTGTGAACAGACCCAGCATTGACGTCATCTGTGAACAGACCCAGCATTGACGTCATCTGTGAACATACCCTTCATTAACGCTATCTGTGAACAGACCCAGCATTGACGTCATCTGTGAACATACCCAGCATTGACGTCATCTGTGAACATACCCAGCATTGACGTAATCTGTGAACATACCCTTCATTAACGTCATCTGTGAACAGACCCAACATTGACGTCATCTGTGAACATACCCAGCATTGACGTCATCTGTGAACATACCCTTCATTAACGTCATCTGTGAACAGACCCAGCATTGACGTCATCTGTGAACATACCCTTCATTAACGTCATATGTAAACAGACCTTTCACGAACACCATTTGTGAATAGATCCTTCATTTACTTCATCTGTAACAAGCTCTTCGTAAATGTCAGCTATGAACAGATGTTTCATTATTGCCATTTGTGAACAGACCCGATATTAACGTCGTTCGTCAGTGTCAGGATCCTTTCTCACCAGTTCTTCAATTACTTTGTACTCATCAGTGATAATGCTACATTAAGGACACCGTCAGGCAATAACCAATTACCAACTTACATCACCGAGAGACTAATAATAATAGGATTTTAGCCAATTACACGACAGTAGAGACCCGCTGGTGTCATTTAGTATGTTTCTGTGACAAAAGGATGCAATATAACCTCATTCCTTATATATCATTATATACATAAACAAAGATGCTTACATAAAAACAAACCTATGCCTGGTAATATTTTTTAACCTTTTCATTGGATCCTCATGTGAAAACACTGTGTCTTGTGCATAAAAAAGTGCAAATCTTATCTCACCTGACCTTTGTATATTTTGTATTAAACGGAAAGGAAATTATTCGCAAATAGAGTCGTGTAAATAGATGTCTGAGACCAAATCAGCTTATTTAAACTTTAGTTTTTCTAAGGCATACCTGATTGAAAGTAGCTGTGTCTCTAATTAAAGCGAGAGTCTGGTTGTCGTACTATTCTTTTCTGAGTATATTCATTAAAATGTTGTTTTAATTTATATCAGATCTTAACTGTGTCTTTTTTATCTTAATCATTACATGATATGCATAAGTCAATAACTTCGAAGTATTACAATACATTTTTACATAAAAATAGCTTACGTCTTTATCTTTTTTCTCTACTAATGCGCCCTATCTCTTAGGATGCCCGTTTCATATGCACTCCTGTTGCATCAGTCATCCGTTGGAGGTTTATGGTTTAGCAATTAAACCCAACTTTTGACCTACTTACAAATGCTGACATGTGATCAGTCATAGATGAATATCATAGTGACTCGCACTTGTTGAAATTTTCAATTTCACCACACACTTAGCGAAACAAGAAACGCATCGCTTTACCTTCGCCATTTACACACACAGTGTGCAATGGTCGCCTTATTGTCAGATAATACCAGTTCACAAGTAGACAAGTGTTAATTGAGTCGAATTTGTTACTTGGTGCCACCACTGCGCCAATAGTCTGAAAACTTAAAAAATGCTTCCTAACTTTATAAGAATCTAACCTTGTACGGTTATAACAACCAGGAAAATAATGAAATGACAATTGAAATTCTCCCAAGAGAATTACCACACATATTTAAATATGAACTGCCACTAGAAAAAAGCCATATAAAGTAAATATAAAAGCTACAAAACACGTACGTGTTACATCACTTACAAAAGGAAATTTACCGCATTGGAGCGATAAGTCGGCACAAGGACCGACTGAGGTGCTTCAGCCTTGTTTGTGGAGCGCTCCAACCTCGAACTTCCTGAAGGTTTTCCTCACAAACAAACAGTGTAAATAGAAATATCCCGTCAAAGTGTGACAACTTACAACAAGGACGGGCACCGGGATTTATAAATGGTCAAATAATACTATATACAAAACAAAATATATAACGAATTGTCAACAGGTATATTAGCCAACATTTTTTGATTGGAGAAATTCTTTCATGTCATTTTTTTATTTAAAAGATAATAATTATTACATTGACGAGTAAGTAAAGCATATGAAGGTCTTCTGTAAATAACTCTCTAGTAATGGTTTGAGGTGAGTTTAACTAGGAAATAACATGCTTTTGTTGTAAATAATGTGCAGTTGCAATAAGCTTAACAAGTATTATCAGAATACTTTGTCATATTTCCTTATTCATGATTACAACAATGTTACCTGTTCAGTGTGGCGATCTCCACGTACATGTAATCTATAGTGCCATTTAATTCATCTTATAAGGGTTGTTACGTGTATTTTCCTTTGTTGGGCATTCGACTTTGGTTCCTCAATTCCATAAACACATGAGCAGAATGATACAACTATTTACACTTCCCTGGCCATTTTTTCTTTGATTCAATGTGATTCAACATTATTATTAATTTACTTCACAAAGGACGTCAAACTGTTGTTTGCTTTTTTGTTTAATAACACATCTTTGATCTTACTATTATTACCTTTGGCTTACATGTGTCCTGTGCCTTATTCAGATTTTGGCATATGTTGCAATGCTCACAGGACTTATTTCCTTATTTAGAATAAATTGACCTTTTTACCGAAGCAATTAACTTAATATTATATTAATTATAATAATATTAATGAATAGTATTGACAATGAAAGAAAAATAATATTTATTTTTTACATGTGTCATAGTACATGATTTTTTTCTTAATATATTCGATCAATATATTTGCCTCACTATCACCGACATTTTATATTATATTCCTTGTTTCTCTTGAATATTGTAAACGAATGTGTCAGACAGGAAGGTTACCCCCCCCCCCCCCCCCCCCCCCACTATATTCTCTTCAATTCATTATTGGCCCTGGTCAGACCTTACTCTGTGTTTTTTTTCTCAACCAATTTAGCTTAACCTCGCTGTAATGCTCATCATTGTATCCAGCGAGGTATTTTAAAATGATAACACATCATCTACGCATCGCTCGTGGTTTCAAATCCTAACCACTACATAATTACTTAACATTGGTATAAAAAGGACCAAAGTTACAAGAAATTTGTTAAGCGTTACATTTTTATATAGGATGTATTTTTACAACTGTTACATATTTGGTCATTTCTTTAATTTAGATGTATACAAATCACATAACTTTTGCAGAAATTAAAGATTGGTGGAAATTGACGCGCCTTAAGTATTATTCCAGTGCACAGTTTAACAATATCCACATTCACCCTGATAGCTCTCTGTTATCTTTTAAATAGCACATTAAGATACTTCCCTCTTTTGTAGATTGTAAACGATTCAGTAAATTGGATTGCGTAATCAAGCTGATTTTCCTGGAAATGCATTTGAATGAAAAAGATATAAAAAAGTGAAAATTAGATAATAAATCATTTAACTCTGCCTTTTATTTAGGTCAACATTAAAGTTGAGAAAACTTGCAGAAATACGGATATTTCACTCTTATTTAACATCTGTCAAAGGACTTAGACATGTATTGATATATTTTACCACCAGGCTTTGCCCTGTTATTAGACAAATAGATACATACTAGAACGTTTACTCCGCTTTATATCGTCTCTGTTAAGAGAGGATTTACACCTGTTTCTTAACTAAACAATGACAAAAGTATGACCCAATCCAGGATATGTTCAACTTGGAAGTGCGAGGTTGGAGCGCTCCACAAAACCAGTTGGCCCTTTTGCCGACTGACCGTTCCAAGGCGGTAACTGATGGTTTTTCTTTTTGTGTGTTATGTCTCGTTTCTGTGTTTTTGTCACATTTACATTTACCTTGTTTGCCTTTATCTTCAGGTAGATAAAATTTTAATATCTGTGGAAATTTTGATAGGACCTTTTCTTATGTACCTATTAGAAGAGGTTGCAAAGTTCGTGTAAAGAGTAAGTATTTAACGCCAAACCTATTATTGTGAATCATCCTTCTAATAAAGTAAAAATGGCTCACTTTATTTATTTCTCCAAAGTATTTCGAAATAGATATGCGTACATGCAAATGTATATAAAATGAAAACAACAACAACAGTCCAAGTGTAATGTATATCTAGGACTAAGTAATGTCATTATTAAATAACGAAAATGTAGGGACGTCATCGAAAACAAAATGGTCCACTATTTCAATGATTGCTGTAGTATGTTGTTTGAAAGCTAACGCGAAATAAAGATTGTTGAAAAAATAATTTACTTAGATAAGATTAAAACAAAAAGACGAGGATCGTGTATCGTGTTGATAGCATGTTCAGTATATAATATAATTAAAATGGCAATGTCCATCATGGGCAAACGAAATAAAGTCATTCCTGAACCTATATTATAAAAGCAAGATCACAAGTCCTTACTGAAGTATAAGTATTAGTCCATTAGTATTAGACTGTCCATTTCGATAAACTAAATTAAGCATAATACATCTCCATACTTTCAGACATTCGACTTTTTGGATTCTATCACCAACCACATGTCATCAAATGAACCTTAAATTAGTTTTGAACAAACAGTTCTAATGTATTTAGTTCTACTTTTGGATGCATTACAGACATAATAGAATCAGAAAACCTATCACAACACAGTTACCCTTGGGGCATTAATATGCCAAAGTTGGAATTTCCTCACATGGATTTCAATTCTGAAGCTTCAAAATGGTTAATAACCCTACCTCTAACAATTATCTGGAGACTTTTCGTCGAAAATTACACCATTACCGATAATGACAGAGTCGAATGAGCTTCCTTACATCAGGTGGTTTATGATATCAGTTTTGAAAAATAGAGACGAAGGTAATTGTCACGATGTTACATCTACTAAGTACTTATGGTAATAGTTGTAATTTTACATGTGTCTGGACAAATTAAGCTAACTGCAGAAGGGCCTTTTTAAAAGACAGTTCGAATAAAATATGTATGACAATAGAAATAGTAGGTTTAGATATTCTCATAAAAACTATGTTTTGAATAACAGTTGTTTAGCTATTAAATGTTATTGCATATGAAAAGACTATAGAATTTCTCTAGTTTAAAGTTTTACTTCAAGGGATAATTGTTTCTGAAAGACGATGCTGTCGTTACACATATAATTTACCCCTCTTCGTTCAGTGATCTTCCAGCGGATCAATGAAAAATCATTGACTACAATTATGTACCAGTGGCTGGATTCAAGACTGAACTTGTCCATATGCCATGCGATCTTTACATGCTTTAATTTTAAGGATAGTGCATTATGTGCTTTTAAGCAACACCTGCCTCCTAATCGCAGCAACAGCGGTTGGATCAACCGTTCTAATGAATTTATTTGAGAATTCCTTCTGTTTTGTATGTGTTTCTGTAAGTTTATATGTGCCGTGTTTATGTTTAAACGAGGAATGAGTGTTTAATGCGGACATAGATGTCAACGAATATATCAGCGCCGCCCTGATCATGTATGTGCCAACAAGGACAGAACTGTCACATGTGTGTAATGATGACTTTGAAACTGTTGTAGCAAAAAGAATAAAGATCTGTATTGATCGGATGATATTCGGGAAAACCAAGCATTTTTTTCAATGTAAAAACAGTTTAAGTCGTTAATAACAATTATATTAAACGATGTAAAATGGCGTGTTATATGCAATTAGAGAAATAATGAGGTCTAATCAACTTGAACAAAGAACTCATAAATAGTTCTTTTACACGACGGAATTACAAAAGAACTTGACGTAGTCCAGGCGAAAATCACGTAATCAATTTTTCAAACGTACAAAGCATAAAATATGTATTTTCTAAGCTGTCGTTGGAATTAAATTAGTTTTATGAAATAGAGAAGATCGTCGTTTGTAAGTTATGTTGTAGCATTGTTTTAATTTGCCTGTTTTGAAACGCCATTGTTTTCCGAGTAACATAGACGTTACAAAATTATTTGATTTAAGGCAAGAAATATATAATCTTGTCTACATGGCGAGCCATTATAATGTACAGAAACAAAGCTGTAAACTTTGTTTAGATGTACAGATTGTGGCCAATTTCTTATCAGATGTTGAGGTTCTGACCAATAATGTCATACTAATGAAGTTCATTCACTAGCTCTAATGCTTCATTCCATGATTTTGACATGGTTGCATGCATGCTTCACATTAAAGCGCTACTTGTGACCAAAAGGCTATATGATATTGACCTTTATTGTTTTTGACCAATAATGGTATGCCATGTCATTCATTCACATCTTATTTGGTGCAGCCTTTCCTTGATTTGTAACAAGGTTGTGGGCATGCTTAACGCTAAAAGCAGTTCCGTTCACGTTTTAGACATAGATGCTTCTTTATGGTCTTGCAGATTTAAAGCTTTCATGCCAGTAATCAGAAAACTTAAACAGTTTGTGACGTGCAGAACACTTTTATAAGTTAGCTCAATAAAATAGATACTGTGTGTATTAACCCCTTTCTCTTGTTCGCAATGACAGTTTGCCCCATGAATTTAACCTGTCTTTGCTTTATTGATTTTATAAGTTTCCAAAGTACTTTTGCTTTTGCAATTTTCTGTCATATATTAGTATTTATTTTGGTAATTTATTATGACTTTATTTACACGTAAACTTTTTTCATATAGTAATATTTGCAATATGTTTGTACATTCCAAATGCCATGGCATTCCTGTTTATGAAATTTGATGAAGCTAGGACAATTTAAACATATAGGAATTATTTAAGGAAGTACACAATAATGCACTGAAGCCCAGATAGACGCATAAACTCCCTGATTGACGCCAAGCTAAGTGTTATGTCGCAAATGTTTGGATCTGGCAGTTTAGGTAAAATGGCTTGCTGAGTTGCCAAGTACGAAGTATGCACAAGCCAGAACCATAACAGTCACATTTTCGATTTTTCCTGTGTTTGAAATGTAGGGAATGTGTCTATGTAGTGACAGGTCTGATCAAGTAATCTTGTCGACCCCGTTATATTTTATCTATCCATGCACAATGGCGGTTAATCAGTCTAAATAACTTAATAAAATTTGTTTGTATGTACATGTATAATCAAAAAGGTTCCTAATATTTTTTTATATATCTATTCTATTGTCATATGCTGTGTTTGTCTGTGTGTGACCGGGTGTGCGGATGCTTGTCTTTGCGCCTGTGTGCATGCGTATGTTGGGCTACTTTAATAAGGCTCAGCACATTGTGGTTCCGCCATTTTGCCCATGTCTTAAAATTTCGTATGCCAAAGTGTGCCTGAAGTGAGCCCTTAACAGGTCCCTAATTTTGTGTACCTTCTATGAATATAAAGATAGGCTAAAATTAATTTCCTTTATTCTTTGCATTAAAATAAGGCGAACATTCTTGAATTCCGTTGCCCACACTTTGGTTCACCTTTTTCTTTAAGATTGGACCATTATATACCTTGATAACATTGTTTGATGTTGTTCTTTTGTCTTTTGATACTAACTAGATTGATTTTTAAAGCTTCCATGTTCCAAGTTAAAGTGCCTAAAACAAGTTTAAATCTTGTTTATAGTTCTTTGGGAAAAAGTTTTTATTTAGATTCTTCTCGACTGCCTACTTCCTGGGTAGAACCAGTACTCGGGTACTGAGGATCTTCATCAATTTGCAGCAAATTGTTTTGCTCACGGACTAACATCGCTAGGTCGTTCCGGGATTAGAGCTGGAGACCCAATATTCAATGTCTGAACTACTAGACCACGGACAACCACAAATAAACAAAAACAAATAGTTATTTTATTGTAAGGGTTGTGGTTTTAATTTTGGCTTTAAAAGATTGATACTACTGTATTGTACTTTTATCTCTTGTTTGTATACTCTCTCGTACTTATTTATGTTCACCATTAATGCATCTCATTTATATATTTTGTTCCTGTCTCTGCATCCCACACTCTACAATAAACCTGACAATCATCACAAATATAGCATTTTATATAAACCAAAACAACCAAGTCTTTTAGTAAATACAACTAGGTTTAAACCTTGCTTAACTAACACCAGACACGACACTACATTATGTCACACAGCCAACCCTGTATTAGTCTATCATTACTATGCCATACAAGCGTCATATCGTCCTGGAGTAGACCCATTTCTAGGGACTGATATGATTTCTATAACTATAACAAGACGTCTATATTGTTCGAGTAATCATCTGTTGTTATATTTAGATAAAATGAGATTAGAGTTCATAAACGAGTTTATATGACAACGTAGCTTTATTAAAAGTTCTAAACAGATATTTACGAATACGAATTTGCTGTGTTTAAATGTCGAAAACCGTTGCAATCATATCTATTCATCAAAGGTTGTAACATCCAAAAAGCCACAACAATGTGAAACATACAGTAAAGCATCCCATAATCAATGTCTTTCAAACAATATGCAATTTTGTAATTACCCGGATGATAATAATTCCATTGGTGGCATGTTGAGCAAAGATATTGACTGAATAAATGCAACATTGTTAGACGGCATGAAGAAATTAAAACAACGTGTTTGGAAGATTTTGTCCAACATTTTAGCTGAAGTTAATGAAACAATACTGCTGCGAAATTAGGATACATTTCCAAGGTACTAGTATTGGTATGTACACACGTGCTTTCAAAGCGATCTAGTTTTATAATATCCTTTCATATAACTACACAAAGAATATTGTGTTCTGAAGACTTTCAAAGGATCCAACTAGCAAATCCTCTACTCGTGTCAATGTTATTTTAGGATTAGCTTATTTAATGACACACGACTAGAGCTTAAAATGTGCAGCGTAGCAGTTTTTTTTTGTTTATTCTAGAAGTACATGTACAAGCTAGACAATTATGCTAATATATGCGACGCCTAGGTTTATTGATGTAGGTAGGTAGGTCCAAAACAACTTTTTGGCAGAAACCATTGTTGCAAAGCAGGTGAGCCGAAACTTTTCACCACATAAAGGTTTTCCGCCTCACCTAGACTGGACCATGGAGGCGGACGATATACAAACCTAAGAGCGGCCAGCTAGATAATTGTACGCTTAGGCATGCATTTTGACTTAAAACATTGACACAACTAAAACACATTATAACAAACATAAACAATATTGATATGAATACAATATACTGGTATAAATTAAATTAATAAGAACATGTCGGCCCGAAAAGCGAAGAAAAGAAAAAGAAAACACCCCACCTAAATCACATAATAAATGTGAAAAACTTGACACTCCACAGCTTCCCTTGAGCATTAAGGTGAATTATTATAAAATGTTTTACAAGATATTAAGGTGCTTCTAATCCTATTTTCAACAGTAGCCGTGTGATTATTGACCAACGGTTCATTAAAAATATAAAAGTATACACCATGAAAAGGACCGTTCATATTCATAGTATGAGGACATTTGTTCTGAGGATGGTATACAAGTAACTACTAAGTAGGACTTGTACACGACCTGCCAAAAGGACTTCAGTATCTGATGTCAATTAGAATCCCGTAATTGTCAATCGCATGTAAAATGTAAGATTTAATGATACTTTATGACAGAGAAAGCAGCTTATATAACTGCTGATTAGTTTGATTAAAGCAAACATAAGAGATATGCGTGGATTAGTAAGAGATTGGTAAGTTTAAGATGAGGGCCGAATTTAATTGGTAGAGACATTGGAAGAGCTCCGTAAAACCGTTATAAGTACCCCAGTCGGTCTATTTTGCCGACTCACCGTTCCAAGGCGGTAACTGTTTGGTTTGCTCTTTTTGTCCCGACTGTTTAAATTAAAAAAAATAATTAAAATAACCTTACACGTGTTTCGAAACTGTTTCTAAACGTTCATTTTACCATCGGAAAGTTGATCACAATACCTTTGATGAATCCTGATTGGCTATGATTTCACTACACATTGGCTATCTCCTGATACCGACGACATAAAATCCATAACAGCGTTTGAGAAAATAAATTTATTTTATAATTATGTAATATGTTGCTTATTAATGTCGAAACATTAATTTTCGACCCCTATTAACCGGGTGCTTGTGATTATGAAAATATTATGATTATGATTATATATTAAATTTTCACGTTATTGCTGTTTTAGTTTTGTTGACGAATTTATAATATGAAAAGAGACAATATTTAGGTTGATATGACTAAATTACAATATTATACAGTGTGTGTGTTACCGATCACTTTGCGGTGAGAGGACAATGACTTTAGTGATGTTTATAACTTTCATTAATCCTTCATTTAAAATTAATTTATTTTATTTGCGAGAATTATATGGAACATTTTGAAATTTAAAATAATGCAAAGCAACAGACACAAGAATTTTCTAGAGAAGTAAAGAATGTTCCAGAAATAAATATAGATTTTTAAGTCAATCAGATCACTGACACCCCCAGTCCCGATTATGACACACTGCGAACAATAATGTTGACAAATATGACATGTGGCAAGGACCCACCCACCTTAGACAGCATTTTTATTGATTTACTAAGTGAATTACAAAGACCTTGACTATTTTAAGCGAGACCATTTCATGTCATCCTATGACTGTAAGGTATGTTATTGTCATTTCTTGTAGCCAAAAGTAGAAAAAGTCTGCTTCTTCTGCCAGGAAGAACCAAGGTTTTGCCTTTTTAAGAAGCAAGGGCTGTGGCGGCCTCAATAGATTGTACAATCTGTTTTTATGTCATAGTTTCTAAACTGAAAATAAATAAATAAAAAAACAAACCAACTTAAGAAATGTAAGGAAAGAAGGGACCTAAAACATAGAAAGCAATTTTCCTGCTATGCTTTTTTGTAAAAGGGTGGATTTAGTCTCGATAAATTAGATAGGCGGAACTTACCTGTTTCATTTTAAAACTGTACCTTTAAATTGATTTTTATGTCTAAAAGCGCAACTTTAGATCTTACGTAAAAGATTTTACCTTTATTTGCTTGCTTGTTAACTATTTTACGAGTCTATATCTTTTCGTAAAGTTGATACCTACAAATACGAAAATTGTCTTGTGTAAATATTGTCCCATAGCATAGGTTGATCAACTAGTGGACACAGATATGTTTGTTGAGATATAACGTTTTTAAAAGAAATAAGACCCGAATATTTATAATCAGGAAAGTCCTGCTGCATCCTTTACCCTTGCATACTTCACCGACAATGAAAAATGTTCGTCAAGTTGTGACCTGCATGAACAAGCAGAAACTCAATTGCCACGTCTCCATGGTTACGATAGATGGAAACAAACGCCGCTAGGCCATGTGTGTGTCCTTAACTGAGGAAACAGGATCCGGGCATTGATGTTGCAGGTAATGATGTTAGAAGGTCTATCTGACAAAGGCTTAGCATGCTGTTTAAAAGCAGCACTGCCAGAAAGATCCAAATTGCCTCAGCCTTCATTAACACTGATTCTCATTTACATTCGACCGTAGTTGATCCTATTACAATCACTGTTCTTTTCAAGTAAATGAGTCACGAGTGAAATATCAAGGAATTAACTAAGTACATATGTGATGTGGCATGTGATCTAGTGACCTTGTATGACGGTTGGGAATAAAAACAGCATTATGTCTCTGTTTAACAGAGACTTAAAATGGCCTCATTGTCATCGAAACAATGCGATTGCAGCCAGTTAATGTCAGGTATGTCTTAATCTGTTGAAACCCGGTCACTGAGCTGCTTGTACACGTATGCTGTTAAAACGTATGAGAACATTTACCATATAAGTAACAATAGCACCAGGAGAAAGGTCCACAAATCTCGTTGAGCAACAGGACAATCCTGCATTTAACCTGATCCTACCAGTGTCGGGTTTCTCACTAATCACGCGTTTTAAATGTTTTGTTTGTGATAAAAGCCAGTGCATATGTACAGAACTAAGACTCATACGACATATGTTGCTATTGTCTATTTTTGGTGTGTTGTTTATACGAAAAGATACTCCGATTTGTTGTCAACTATTATTTACAGTTATAAAATGGAATAAACACATCATTGTACATATTTTAATTTTTTACAAAATTATTTTTTTTTTGCATACACATATACAAATCCTGTTCTATAGTATTATGTTGGATTTCTTGCATAAACATTTTCAGTAATCATATTATTTAATCGCGTTTATTCCGACACAATGAAGACTACAGTTAACTAGCGATGTACTTTAAATGAAACACAATATATGAACGTTTAATTTCAGCCTAAAAATAGATCAATACGTTAATTTGTTACATTTCCCACCGTACGAATTGTTTTCAATGCGTGCTTCCATGAGATTACTTGGTATCACACGTTTAGGGATTTTCCTATGTCAATGATCAAAGCAATAGTTCTGCAATTTCTCCTCAGATAATGATTTGAATGAAAATAAATGCTTTTAGGTAAACCTTGTGCAAAGATACAGTGAACAACAGACAACCAACCATTTTGAAAATGGCATACTATCTATATAATAAAGTAATAAACGGCTTTGTTTTTACAGTTTTAACACAAAGGTTCCACTCTATTTTATGAAAACATTTTAATTGACATCCTGAAGAAGATCAAAGAGACATATCGACCACCTTTCAATTATCTTTTATAGCATTTTATTGCATTCCGAATAGCTTTGTACGTTTATAAAGAAACACTTATAACAAAAATTAAACATCACTATTGGCAATATTTACAGAGCAAAAACCGGCCCTGAAAGGTCATCATAAGAATGATGGGACCAGCAAAGGAAAAATCTAGTGTGTTGCAAAGTAGTTAAATTACACGGGCTCGTGTCCTTGATAAACCCATAACAGTTTCTAGACTTCTAGACATTGTGTTTAGTCCATTAAATTGCATTAACCGCTGTGTCTGTGGCGCGACTCATGACAGCTTGGCCTTTAATGGAATGGTTTCATGATTTACTTTCGCAAAAGTTCGGCAGTAATTTAATGTGTAATTTAATGGGTTACTTTTCTGACGCCCCTAAGGTCTGAGTTGTTTGCATTGATAGGTTGTATTTACAGGTTGAACGAAACGAACGGTATCACTTTCATACGTATGAAATGTCAATAAAATGCTGGGGAATTTGCATCCCAATACGCGCAAATACAGAACTAAGGTATACGTTTGTTTAGGTAAAATATTTGATTAATATGTCAAACAATGTCGTTTATTTAAATAGATGGGTTTTCCTTTTATTGCTTGCATTTGAGAAACCCATTAGGAAGTGCGAGGTTAGAGCTCCGTAAAACCGGTTTAAGCACCCCAGTCGGTTCATATTGCCGACTGACCGTTCCAAGGCTGTAACTGTCGGGTTTGCTCTTTTTGTTAAATGACTCACCACCGATGTGTTCTCACTTTTGCATTTGGCGTGCATGTGAATACTTTGGTCCAGCGACTTTTCAAATTTTTGTATATGTTGCAATGCTCATAGGACGTTGTTATGTATATTCTTATTAACAACATTTAAAGTACAAAGTCTCTTGTATGTAATTTTTATAATTAATGACGTTCTCATGATGACGTGGCTTCATCAGCCATTTTTGTTGAACCAGGACTAGGAAATAGTTAATAACGTTTCCACACATTTCTTTAATGCTGTTCTTCACTTGTGTCCACCGGCTTCGGTTTGTAAACAGTAGCCCCAGAAACGGTAATTACACGGGTCCAAATCAATGTCCACAATCCCTCACTTCTGAGAATCGTCAGAAAATCCCTTTATCACAAAAGCTACCGCACTGAACTTCATGAACTAGATATATTTCATATTTGCTGTTCGTTTTCAACTCACTTTAACAAACTTGTTTTAACGACAGGTACCGTAGTAGATTCACAGTGTCCTCGAACACATATGGGCCGATCACTCCGTGCGACAATATAGTACACCCAACCGTTAATGTATAAGCAAATAGTATGTTCATGAACCCAGAATCACAAGTTTTGTTTGCAAACATGATCAGACAATTGGAAGATGATTCGTCTTTGAATCAAACATCATAGAATGCGTAATTGTCGGCAACTGCGAATGTCCAGCGACAAAAATCAATTCGTTGAACCCGATCTGTGTTGTTTAAACTCTGCATAAACTGATTTTCAGACAGCAAAGTTGTATGTCCTAATTATGTCATGAACGCAAGTTTTAGGAATTCCGATCAATGAGGAAAAACGTCTCACTATTTGATGGGCCTTTCAAGAGCATTTCCTGAAGCGTACTCACGTTTTCATCGCCCTGACCTTACCTCGACCTGCTTTTGGAGCATCCGCTTCGGTCTCATGCCCCTCGACATTATGTTCTTTCTCTTAAACATGTTTTCTGCTTACAGCGATTTTCTTAGAAAAATATATAAACTTTCGTTTCGCCTGTTACTTATTTGTCAGTTTAGGCATCTAAAAATAAAGTCAATTTTGAATGACGTCATCGCGTCGGAGTGTCATTCAATAGGGCGCGTCATGTAAACAGGTAGTAAAAACTTTCATTTAAGCTGAACTGGTCCTTTTTGGGGGGCACCTTGTATAGTCATTCGCAATTTCCAACCCTGAAAACTAAAAGGTAGGACGTGGTCTCCATATCCACCAAGGAACAGGGTTCAAAACAAGGTAATGACAAACAAGTAATACACATACTAGATGGATCGCTTTATTGCTTCCAACCAAGTAGTTTATGGTGCACTAGTGGTCGACTGGTGTAAGGTTGATGTGACTGAGAGTGAAATAATGCATGCTTTATAAACATACTTTCACAATGTAAGTATCCCTATAACTGCTAGAAACCTTTTTTCACGCTGTAAGTCAGTACAGTACAGGATATAAGGATATTATACATATATTTAAATTAAACTTGCACTGACGAAATGCGCACACACAATGTATATGTAGAGTGTTTGATCTTTGGCGTCTTTGTTTACTTTTAGCAGTAACCATGTATGACTCGATGTTATATGCCAATTTGTGTATACAAAGTTGCCTTGGCAGAGGTACTTATGTTTACTATATAACCTTTTCCTCAATAGTGGTGTTTCATAAATATGTTTTTCAATTTTATGACAAAAAAGAAATATAAATCTTTAAGGGCAAATACAATATAAAAACTAGTATTTCTGCGGAAACATGACATATTTTAAAGCATTTAGTGGCGAGATTGTTACTCCTTTGCGTCCTGACTAAACGTGTTACCGGACAAGATATTGTTACGCCTAAGCGGCCATTCTCAACATAAGACTTAAAGACGACCGGATGGGAGACTGTTGCGCCGTAGCGGCCTTAGTCACCTTACGCCTGAATGACGACCGGATGAGAGACTGTTGCGCCGTAGCGGCCTTACTCACCATACGCCTGAATGACGACCGGATGGGAGACTGTTGCGCCGTAGCGGCCTTAGTCACCTTACAACTGGACGACGACCGGATGAGAGACTGTTATACCCTAGCGGCCTTAGTCACCTTACAACTGGACGAGGACTGGATGAGAAAGTGTTATGCCTTAGCGACCTTAGTCACCTTACAACTGGACGAGAACTGAATGGGAGATTGTTATGCCCTAGCGGCCTTAGTCACCTTACGACTGGACGAGCACTGAATGGGAGATTGTTATGCCTTAGCGGCCTTAGTCACCTTACAACTGGACGACGACCGGATGAGAGATTGTTATGCCTTAGCGGCCTTAGTCACCATACGTCTGGACGACGATCGGATGAGTGATTGTTATGCCTTAGCGGCCTTAGTCACCTTACGACTGGACGAGGACTGGATGAGAGATTGTTATGCCTTAGCGGCCTTAGTCACCTTACAACTGGACGACGACCGGATGAGAGATTGTTATGCCTTAGCGGCCTTAGTCACCTTACAACTGGACGACGACCGGATGAGAGATTGTTATGCTTTAGCAGCCTTAGTCACCTTACAACTGGACGACGACCGGATGAGAGATTGTTATGCCTTAGCGGCCTTAGTCACCATACGTCTGGACGACGATCGGATGAGTGATTGTTATGCCTTAGCGGCCTTAGTCACCTTACAACTGGACGAGGACTGGATGAGAGATTGTTATGCCTTAGCGACCTTAGTCACCTTACGACTGGACGAGGACTGGATGAGAGATTGTTATGCCTTAGCGACTGTAGTCACTGTACGACTGGACGAGGACTGGATGAGAGATTGTTATGCCTTAGCGGCCTTGGTCACCATATGACTAGTCGACGACCAGATCAGAGAATGTTATGCCTAAGCAGCCATAATAACCATAGGACTGGACTACGACAGGATGAGAGATTGTAACGCCTAAGTGGCCTTACTCACCATACAACTGGACGATGACTGGGTGAGAGATTGTTAGGCCTAAGTGGCCTTACTCACCATACAACTGGACGATGACTAGGTGAGAGATTGTAACGCCTAAGTGGCCTTACTTACCATACAACTGGACGATGACTGGGTGAGAGATTGTTAGGCCTAAGCGACCTTACTCACCATACAACTTGACGAGGACTGGATGAGAGAGTGTTACGCCTAAGCGACCTTACTCACCATACAACTGGACGATGGCCGGATGAGAGAGTGTTACGCCTTAGCGGCCATAGTCACCATATGACAAGTCGACGAAAAGATGAGAGATTGTTATACCCTAGCGGCCTTAGTCACCTTACAACTGGACGAGGACTGGATGAGAGATTGTTATGCCTTAGCGGCCTTAGTCACCTTACAACTGGACGACGACCGGATGAGAGATTGTTATGCCTTAGCGACCTTAGTCACTGTACGACTGGACGAGGACTGGATGAGAGATTGTTATGCCTTAGCGGCCTTAGTCACCTTACGACTGGACGAGGACTGGATGAGAGATTGTTATGCCTTAGCGACCTTAGTCACTGTACGACTGGACGAGGACTGGATGAGAGATTGTTATGCCTTAGCGGCCTTGGTCACCATATGACTAGTCGACGACCAGATCAGAGAATGTTATGCCTAAGCGGCCTTAGTCACCTTACAACTGGACGACGACCGGATGAGAGATTGTTATGCCTTAGCGGCCTTAGTCACCTTACAACTGGACGACGACCGGATGAGAGATTGTTATGCCTTAGCGGCCTTAGTCTCCTTACATCTGGACGAGGACTGGATGAGATATTGTTATGCCTTAGCGGCCTTACTCACCATACGTCTGGACGACGATCGGATGAGTGATTGTTATGCCTTAGCGGCCTTAGTCACCTTACGACTGGACGAAGACTGGATGAGAGATTGTTATGCCTTAGCGACTGTAGTCACTGTACGACTGGACGAGGACTGGATGAGAGATTGTTATGCCTTAGCGGCCTTGGTCACCATATGACTAGTCGACGACCAGATCAGAGAATGTTATGCCTAAGCGGCCTTAATAACCATAGGACTGGACTACGACAGGATGAGAGATTGTAACGCCTAAGTGGCCTTACTCACCATACAACTGGACAATGACTGGGTGAGAGATTGTTAGGCCTAAGTGGCCTTACTCACCATACAACTGGACGATGAATGGGTGAGAGATTGTAACGCCTAAGTGGCCTTACTCACCATACAACTGAACGATGACTGGGTGAGAGATTGTTTTGACCTAAGCGACCTTACTCACCATACAACTGGACGATGACTGGATGAGAGATTGTTAGGCCTAAGCGACCTTACTCACCATACAACTGGACGATGACTGGATGAGAGATTGTAACGCCTAAGTGGCCTTACTCACCATACAACTGGACGAGGACTGGATGAGAGAGTGTTACGTCTAAGCGACCTTACTCACCATACAACTGGACGAGGACTGGATGAGAGAGTGTTACGCCTAAGCGACCTTACTCAGTATACAACTGGACGATGGCCGGATGAGAGAGTGTTACGCCTTAGCGGCCATAGTCACCATATGACAAGTCGACGAAAAGATGAGAGATTGTTATACCCTAGCGGCCTTAGTCACCTTACAACTGGACGAGGACTGGATGAGAGATTGTTATGCCTTAGCGACCTTACTAACCATACAACTGGACGATGACCGGATGAGAGAGTGTTACGCCTTAGCGGCCATAGTCACCATATGACAAGTCGACGAAAAGATGAGAGATTGTTATACCCTAGCGACCTTACTCACCATACAATTGGACGATGACTGGATGAGAGATTGTAACGCCTAAGCGACCTTACTAACCATACAACTGGACGATGACCGGATGAGAGAGTGTTATGCCTTAGCGGCCATAGTCACCATATGACTAGTCGACGAAAAGATGAGAGATCGTTATGCCTAAGCGGCCTTAATCAACATACCACGAGATGAGATATTGAATTATGTAAGTTCCATTAACCAAACGCAATTGGTAAAGCTTCGACTCCAGGTACGGTATGTCCCGGGTTCGATCCCGGGCTGCAACAAACTTATGCTCGACTGAAAAAAGGATTTAGTTCGTAATCTTTTATTTCCAATTCATACATGCAGGACAAGCTAGATAATAAAATTACATCGATTTCTGACTTTGCTATTGTCGCCTGAAAAAAAATCCGTTAAGTTAATGTAAAGTCGTTGTCGTGTTTTTTTTTTTTTTTATCTCAGATACATGTTGTCACTAAGACGCCTGTTTATGCCTAAAAGCAACCTAATCTGTCGGAGTAACAATGTCTCACGTTTGTCTTCAATCATAAGTGTCGAGATTGCCTCTTTCATTTTTAAGATAATGCTGTTAAGTGAACATTATATTATACCTAATTTGGATGCATTCTTTGTATTTATCATAGAGATCTATTTGTTGTTTCGTAAATGCGATTGTTCATCTTTGGTCCTTCTAGCTGCTTTCTGCTTGACAACATAAGTGCCTTAATGAGTCCAGCACCAACTTTTTTGTTTCTAGATTACTGTAGATGTCAACAACTGGTTATATACAGCCAGTTGCTTCCTTGTGGAATGTGGTTTATTTAGCTTACGATTGTAATTTACGTGCTACGGTGACTCTGTATATTCCCAAAAGGTTTTTGATGTTTTTGACTTGTCAACCATCTTACTTGAATCAGGTAATGTTTTGCTCTGACTGTTGTTTCTTTGCCATCTATATGGATGGCATATGGCGAAAATCAAAATAGTTTTTGTTAGTATTCGTGACGGAAAGGTAATTATATTAAAGCATCTGTTATACCAAGTAGCAGAAATATTTTGACGTTTAAAATGTATTATTTTCCTATCCACCGTGTTATCAGATTTGACATTTTATGACATTGGTATTTGCATCATGATTTGATCTCAAATTCCAATTGCATAAATAGAAACACTGAATCATTTGTGAAGTATGTGCTTTGTTAATATAATTACTTAGTTGTTTAGAGCAGTGACATTTGCTAAAATCATTCCCATGCCAAATAAGGCATCTCTTATGAAAACCAATTGAAGCTGATCTAGTGGCTGCTTTAATTTTCCAAAGGTCATGAGTTGCTTTTCTTTATGTCGCATCTCTTTTTAAACGCAATGTAAATAAAATCTTAAGGTGAACAGAGACAATGTTCACGCCTTTGTTAAAGTGGCATGTTAGTAAATTACTGTGTGGGTAATACAAGCATTATTTGTTATTCATTTTTCATTTAAGGCTAGTGACGTATAGCACAGACTTTGGGATCAGGTTTCTGCAGACAGGATTGTTAGCGTTCATGTGTGGTAAGGTCCGTTAAACATCCTTTGTGCATTGCTGGATTTGGCATTGAGCTTGATGGACACAGCTAGGATGAAATAAAAGCCCACCAAATGTATGATATTCAGCGATCTGTAATCAATGATGAGTTATGACCTTTCGCTTTAAGGTATAGGAGGAGGTCAACTTGTCAATCCCTATCGCCATACAAAACACACGTTAAACCTCTTTGTGAAATAAAACCGTGTCTTATTTCAAGCTTAAAGGAGCAGAAATAAATTTATGACAAATAATGTTGATGTTATCACCAAAGGTCTCTTCCTAAACTCGTTGAACCAGGTTTGATTAATATCTAAACATAACATGATTTCATATTTTCTTGGCAAGCTATCACAGTAAAGGTGGTGTAGTTATCGATTCCTATGTTAACACCACCTTTGATTTATACACTGTGCGTGTATGTATATCATCGTCAGATAATTAAAGGTTAATCATTCCCTCTTAGAGATACACTTTATATAATTAATAGACTGTCAGAAAACCCCCCAAATGAAATTGTGATTTCTAAGCTGATAAAGCAGAAATACGAAGGAATATAAAATTGATCGGTTAACGATGAAAACTTCTAAGTTTACTTTCCAGGCACGAATTGTTGAACATTTCTCTTTTCGTGTCCACTTATTTTAAACACGCCAACACATCTAATCGCATCACCATCATAGTCAACATTATAACAAAACATATTTAATCAAAACCAAATATTTTGAAATAAGATGTTTTCCTTTTGTTTGCTCGCGAGAGAAAGCCATAATCTCTTAATATCCATAAAAAAGAGATAATGAGTTTTGTCATATATTCTTATTCATGATCACAACAATGTTACTTGTGCAGTGTGGCGGTCGTAAAAAATATCCCCGTGCATGTAATGTATGTTGTCATTTAATTCATCCTACCTATAAGGATTGTTACGTGTATTTCCTTTAATGGACATTGGACTTTGGTTCTTCAATTCCATCTTCACATGAACAGGATGCTATAACCATTTATTCGTCTCTTGTCATGTTTGTTCATGATTCAGAAAGTTATTTATAATCAACCGTTTTTGTGCAGTTGTTCAAATCTAAATAATACCATATTCTTTTCTAAACACTATGTGGACATTATTTTTCAATGATGTCACTACTTTCGTCATAACTTATAGAAAATATCAGCGCTTGGACATTGTATATTCAAATAGATCGTTTTTCTTGTAATTGCTTGCATTTGAGAAACTCGTCAGGAAGTGCGAGGTTAGAGCTCTGTAAAACCGGTTTAAGCACCCCAGTCGGTCCATATTGCCGACTGACCGTTCCAAGGCGGCAAATGTCGGGTTTGCTCTTTTCGTTAAATGACTCATCACAAATTTGTTCTTACTTTTCACTTAGCTTGCATGTGATATACCTTTGTTCTGCGCCTTTTCGGAGTTTGGTTTATGTTGCAATGCTCATAGGACTTTGTCATATATTCTTATTTATAGGACTTTGTCATATATTCTTATTAGTAAGTTGATCGGGATCACAAAATCAAGTTGAATTTTGATTTTTTATTAATTGTCAGAAGATTGCTTCGGTAAATGATAATGTATCATGGTGGAGTTCTATATTTCATTGGGATCGGCCCTTGTTTACTTATTATTATAAACAAGACATTTTCCTTTGAAGGGATTACCATATCTGGGCTAGATTTATATTGCAATTTCTGTCTACTATATGTGATTATTTGTTATGGATGCTTACTTATGACATTCTGAATTGGACACACAGATATAATCTAGACATTAACGTCGATAACTTTCATTCAGCTGTCATACATGTTTGTTATAGGCGTTTGGAAAAGGGGGTATGCATCCTGTAAAGCGTTTTTTCTAGACATATTTCTAAAAAAGTACAGTTCGAAACTTTCTTTCGATTTTGACGGTGTCGCTTGCGATATCGTCCAGTGTCATGAGAAAGCTGAAGTTCAGAAGCGCACAGGATTGGCCCTGCATGACCTTGACTACTCGCGGTCAGTTATTCATGCCTGGGAAAAAGCAGTGTGTTCCGATCAAATATCTATGTCTAAGAATAATAGACGCGTCAATTGAGTCCAAGCATGCTTAAAATGTTGACATGTTTTATCATCTTACCATCTCAGTCCAAGGCTACCGCACGCGTTCGGAGAAGGCTGTCGCACTTGGGATGTTTAGATTCAGATTACAGGAATGTAATGGGTAGTAGTATATGTCAAACTCAGTTTATTAAAACCAAACCCGGCAGCATATATGGCCAAATTTAGACTTGAGTTAAAATTCAAAATCATATAGAAAATTATTGACTGTATCAATAATAGTTTATTTTGTCGGATGTTAGTGAGTCTGATTATGTTTTTGTCATAATGACTAATCTGTATCTTAGAATAAGTGTTTATTTAAAAAACGGTGTACATTTGTTTACTACGGAATCGCTTTGATTAATGTTAGAAAGCTATCGAGGTTTAGGATTCAACCCCAATTGTGTCATTTCAAATTCAATATTTAAGTTAAAATAGCCTTTAGCTGTAGCTCTTTCTGAGAATCTATGCTGAGAAGGGTGCTATGCAGGTGCCATGACTTATGCCAAGGTAAAAATGTTTATATCCTTACTAGCAGAATCAGAAGTTTTACATAAAACAAAACTATTTTAAATTAACTAAGTTAATGCAAACTGTGTCCTAAAAATCGATGTATATTCTTGTCTCAACATTTAATCATCATAAATCCAAAGTGTATACTAAATTTGAATAAATACGTTATAACGTTTTTCATTTCTTACAGAATCACAAATATATTTTGTAGAGTTAATTAACCTCATCATCATATGTACTTACCTCCTCACTACTTTTTCTTTCTAGATTTTGGATGCTTTCCTTAACCAGATAGATGCCAATGTAATGCCATTAGGTCGCACTGTATTAAAAATGATTATACATCATCTACGCATCTCGTGGTGGTTCAAATCCCTTATAAGAGACAATTGCATATACGGATTACTTTCAACCAATTTATTTTGCGCCCATGTAATATCTGGCTTTTCACCCTTAGGAAATGCTGACTGGCGTCCTTATAGTTAAATATGAGTTGGTGTAGTGTATTTAAAACTAGGCAAATATTCTATTTCACAGGTACACACACTTATTATACAACACGCTTGCGTGCAGAAACACTTAACCATACATCCACCTGTATTTCAAAACTGCTGGAATGTGTTGAAGACAGCATTAGACTGTATAAATATGATTTATTGTCATGTAACATTTATTCAGGATAGTTATAAACATTTCATAACATAAGTATAGGAAAGACAAAAAGTCAGTTGTAAAAAATGTGTGCTTGAACGTTACATTTGTTACATTTGTATATATGGGATCTATTTATTAAAATCTATATTCTTGGTCATTTCTTTAGTTAAGATATCTACAGAAATACATATTTATTGCGGATAAATAGAAGTAGGGAAATATAGCCACGCCTTAGATAATATCCCCTTTAACCCCGATAGCTATGTGTTATGTTTATAATTCCACTTCCAGTAACTTTCTCACTTTGTGGATTGTAATCCATTAAATAAATTGGATTTCATTTTCAATATTATTTTCCTAAATGAATATCCATATAAATGCATTTTATGGAAGAAGATGCGATGTTTTCTCATAAGGCGATGTTCTTAAAGTAGATTAGGTAATAAGTCATCAAACTCTGCCTTTATTGATTTCGGGCAACATTGAGAAAATTTGTCTAGACCTAAAATCAGATTCTACACCCTACTAGAAGAAATTAGAGATGTCTACAAAGAAGTCGATACTGGCTTAAATTTAAGGAGGAATTTAAACTTAGACCTGCATAGTAATTTAACTTGTGATTTAACAAGTATATGCCCGGTTTATATAGTAGTAGATACTGACTAGAACTTCTATTTTCATTGTTAATAGTGATGAAAGGCATGTTTAATCACTATGCAAAGACAAAGTATGGTCCAACTTGGTGAGGCTTGCAAAGTCCTTGTAAAAAGTATTTCACACGCCACACTCCGTATTTTTCCCCTAGTTTTTAACGGTTCGTTACGTTTAAAATACTTTCAACTAGCATCATTTTTATGCCACCATTCTTAAGTAAAAATGGCTCAGATTCTCAATGTCAGCTAAGGACTTCAAGAAACATGACTAAAATTGTGCATATCAGATTAGCTTTACTACTTTGAGGTAAAATTCATTGTAAAGTAATTACAGGAAATAACGATTGTGCTTACACGCAAATGAATTAAATAGATTGACAGTTTAAGTGATGAGTACATCTAGGACTAAGTAATGGATTTATAAAAATAGCGACATTGTTCAAAACGATAATGTCTATTTTGTATTTAATTGAATAAAATAGTATTTATGTAATAAGAAAAGATAAACGAAATACTGGATTGTCGAAGAAATAAATTACTTTGATTTGAATAAATCACCAGATGAGGAATGTAATGTTTTGTAGCAGCCTGTTCATAGCGTTGAGCACTAATGTCCAATGTGATATCATAAACTAGAAGTCCAGACAACGAAATAAAATGACATTGCAGAGCTTATGTTTTACGAGCAATCGTTTAGAATGTTTTTTTAAAAAAAAACAACAACAAACAAACAATCTCCATGCTTTCAATAATATTATTTTTAGGTTATGTCAAAAGTTCTAATATATTTTGTCTTGCTGTTATGGATGCAGTAAATAGTAAGAACGATTGTAAATGACAAGAGGTTTCAAGAATTAAGTAACATGTTTATGTTTTTCTTGAGTGATTTTGCATGTGGTTAAATATGGATGGTCAAACAAAGTTTACTGCAGGATGGCTTTACTTTTAAGACGGTTAAAATAGGAGCATGGCCATAGGAATAGCTTTTGTTCGTATTAGAATTGAATATATGAATAGTTTTTTTCTATGTAAAGACTTTAAAGCCTTATATATATATATAGTTTGAGGATTAAATTCAAGGCATACATGTTTCTGAAGATGCTGTTGTCGTTACTTATAGAAGTCATGTTCATGCCCTTCTTACAGTTTCTGGTACTTCGAAACATCGTTGATAAAACATCTGATGTTGTGGTTGGATTCGATAATAAGCAATTACCTGCGTCATTTGGACTTTGCATTCTTTAACCTTAAGGATAATGTACCGTTTGCTTTAAGCTACAACTGTCTCTCAATAGTTGCAGCAAAGTTCGTATGTACTATTATTATATGTTTAAGCATTACTGTTAGGGTAATGCATAGAATTTCTGAATGAGTGATGACATAGTTTGTAAACACCAAGTAACGACGCTGTCGGTGCCGTCTTTAGCATGTATTAGACAATAATGACCGAAGTACCAACATGTGCGTAACGATAACTTCTATTCTGTTGGATGAACAATAAACATATGTATTAATCGGCTGCAAGGTGCGAAAACTAAGTTAAATTTCTATGCAGGAAGAGTGTAAGTAGTTAATAGTAATTATTTCAAAAGATAAAAAATCATAATAAGAAAAATCGAATTAATCAACTTAAAGAAAAGACCCATAAAGTGTTCTAACACAAGATGAATAAACACCAACGATCATTGTAGTGCTAGAAAAGCATTATGCTATCAAGTTTAATTTCACGAAACCTCCATTATTTTCATAGAGCTTTGGAAAGAACCGTCTAGAGAATATGAATTTGATAAGCTGTCCTTACAACTATCAGGTTTTGACAGATAATATTACACAATGGAATTCATTCAACAATATTGCAGTTTTTCCACGAATGTTAAAACCTTAGAAAAAGCTAGGTGCAAGTATTAGACATAGGTGCTTCACTTTGATCTGGTAGCCCTATTTGTGAGAAAGATAAAATATGTCAAGTCAGTATCATACATAAGAATATATGACAAAGTCCTATGAGCATTGCAACATATATCAAACTCTGAAAAGGCACAGGACAAAGGTATTTCACATGCAATCCAATGAAAAGTAAGAACATTTTTATGAGTCATTTAACTAACAGAGCAAACCCGCAAGTTACCGCCTTGGATCGGTCAGTCGGCAATATAGGCCGACTGGGGTGCTTAAACCGCTTTTTACAGAGCTCTAACCTCGCATTTCCTGATGGGTTTCTCAAATGCAAGCAATGAAAAGAAAACTGTTATATTTGAATACAAAAATGTCCACGCGCTGATGTTTTCTTTAATAAGTTATGACAATAAGTAGTGACGTCATTGAAAAATAATATCACAGTGTTTAGAAAAGAAAGGGATATTATTTTGAAAGGGAAATTATTGTGATTAGAAAAACTAAACAAAAATGGTTGATTATAAGAATATATGACAAAGTCCTATGAGTATTGCAACATATACCAAACTCCGAAAAGGCACAGAACAAAGGTATTTCACATGCAAGCCAAGCGAAAAGTAAGAACAAATTTGTGATGAGTCATTTAAGGAAAAGAGCAAACCCGACAGTTAGCGCCTTGGAACGGTCAGTCGGCAATATGGACCAACTGGGGTGCTTAAACCGATTTTACAGAGCTCTAACCTCGCACTTTCTGACGAGTTTCTCAAATGCAAGCAACGAAAAGAATAAATGAAATTAACTTTCTGAATCAAGAAAAAACATTAACACATTTTTGTGACATACGAAACACCTTAATAACCTGGCTTTTTAAAAATCGTTTTGTGTAGAGATCCCTGTCTTCTTCTCACAACCGGCCGCAATAGCTCAAAAGGTAGAGCGTCGGCGGGTTCAGACCCTGGCCCGGTCAAATCAAAGTCTTTAAAGTTGGTAGAAGTGGCTTCCCTCCTAACGCTCGGGGCTAAGGGGACAGCATTACACATGACTCGTCGGTGTTAGTATAATAGAATGGCCGGGTTCAGTCCCTGGGCACCTCATAAGTGCCCCTGTGCTATAATGATAAAAATGTCGCTGCACAGTATCGGCAAAAATGCCGGAAAATCCCATTCCTCTTCTGCTCACAATGACAGTTTACCCAAGGATTTTTTAACTTTTTTATTTTTCAGATTTCTTTTGCACACATTCATTGGACTGTGCTCTTACCTTTTTCCAGATTGGAGGTTTAATATTACCCTTTTTATAAATAGAAATTTATCATTATTTATTATTTTTCGTAAAGTAGTCTTAGCAATGTAATTTGATTTATAATTTGAAGCAACCAGGACCCTCGCCTACCTAAGGGTTCTCTGCCACATTCTTTATATAAACTTGCAAGTGAGACAGATCGTGTTACGCCTGTAACTATACAAGATGCTTCAAATTGTTATTGCCCAATATACTCAGCTGACTGTATGCTACACCCATCACATACAATACTAGAATATTCAAGAATTGGACAAACTTAGGAAATTTACATTTGGTTGAGTGAGTTTCTTTTCTATAGTATATCTTAGCTTTCTCATAATTCCAATAACCTTTGATGTAAACTTCACTAGAGAAATATGTTTTTTCCACTTTGCATCTTTGGACGTAAGTTATAAGTGGTAATATCAAAGTTCATTCCCGACAGCGAGTCAGAAAGACTGGGTGAAACCAAACTGCTTTTATTTTTGTGGATTGAATTTTACTAACTGCAATTTTGCCGTATCGTTTATCTCAAGGAGATCACGGTTAATGGCATCTTCAACTTTTGTCATTGTGTTTGCTGAATAGAATAATGAATTATTCTCTGCATTTAATCTTGTTAAACTTTACAGAGGATCTGCAATATCGTTAACATCTCTTATCCATCAGTTGCTAATTTCATCATTTTTATTTATATTTTCACAATAAATTCTTCTCAGTTATATATTTTGTTTCTGTCTCTGCATCCCACACTCTACAATAAACATGACAATAATCACACATATAACACATGTGTAATTTAGCAAAACAAACAAGGAATTTTTTAAATGAAGCAGCTGAACACACAAAGTACATTTGTCAATGTCAAATTATTGTCAGTCACATTGAGACAAGATAAATTGTTGAACATTGTTAAGATCTTTAACACGATTATTCCATTTTTTATTTAAAACAAATGAAAGTTATTAGAAATGACACTTGATATAGATGCAAATGAACCTGGATTCATGTTTAATTGATGAAGTTGTATGATGTGTTTGAACGATGTCAGAGTACACAGAACCCGGAGTTTGCTCAAGTTCTTACTAACTAATTAAAACAGTACTGAACACATTAAGCTTACGAATTGCAAAGAGTATATTATTTGCTTAAAATTCTGTCATCCGAAGGTCATGTACATAAATTCCTTCATGGAATCTTGTGTGGACTTCCCTTTTCTAGTTGCTAAGGGTCGTTCCACCTTAGGTTCTTATCCAATATAAACCACGAGATGTTAATCTTTGGGGTAGGCTATTTTATACACATATTGCTTTGGGTACTTCCCTCGTTTTAGAAAGCTGGTTCTAGTGTATCATTTTAACCAACTGAGATAGAACAAGTGACGCACTGCAGGTCATGTGAATTGTGTATTTACGTTACAATATCTTCTTCCAGAATTCAATGGCACAAATAGAGTCTGAGGGGGGTGGGGGAGTGGGTGGTGGGGGTGGGGAGGAGGGCTCTTCTAGTTTTTGACATCACAGTAAACGCAGCGTAATATTTAGTCACAATTTAACGATTGAAATACGTAAAGCTGAACATGCGTTAGTAAGTACATGTTTAACGTATTCTGAAAGTGTGTAACATTTCCTTTTTCAAGAAGTACCAAAACACAGCCTTGGCCTAAAAGTTTGATGCAGTGCGGTACGAAAATATGACAAGGTCCTGTGATAAATGAAATATTTGTTAAAATTTTAGAAAGGCACAAGTCAAAGGTATTTCGATGCCAGTTAAATGTGAAAGTTAAAAATGCGTCGGCAATTATGGATAGATCCAAGGAATATTATAGGAAATTTTAAAATTAAATTAAAAGTACTGCTAAACGAAGACACATAAAAGTTAATGTAAAAGTGACAAAAATACAAAGAGGAAACATAAAGATGAACAAACCCAAGAGTAACCGTCTAGCAATGATCAGACCGCGGTAGAGCTGACTATAGTACTTAACTCGGTTAAAGGCACAGAGTTTTTTCCGCGACGAACTTAAGAAATAAGTTAACATATGACATCTGCTGTTGTGGTGGATAAATCCACATATGTAAAATAAAATCCTTTAAAAAAGGAACTGTTCCCATTTTTAAAGAGAGTTATTTTTCTTCTTTGCAAATTTAAAACTATTGGGCCTTTACATCATTTTCCGTAAGGATTTCATTATTCATCGTCAATAAGGACCCCTCAATTGTCAATCGCATGAAAGAAGCTGTCATCACCGACTTGAGGATGTAATGACAGAGAAACAAACTTTTGTGATGCTGATTGGAAAGCCCTTACATAAAAAATAAGACGATTTTTGTGGATTAGAGATTGGTTAGCTCAAAATGAGGAACATTGGAGCTCAATTTCTTTAATTTCAGCATTTTTCCTAATTTTCAAGTACACTAATATATCGTTACAATCTTTGCAAAACGTGTTTACATAATATCTACATGACAAATCTAATGCGATAAATCGGCGATGGAAGTATATTTTAAATTCTAAAAGTAAATGGCCAATTTGATTTCAATTCACTACGAACTAAATTGGGTGAAATTCAAAATGCAAAAACCACTGGCATCCATGTGATTTCAAAATTACTTTCTATCATTGATATAAGAGCTTTTAATTATATAATGCAAAACAAACTTATGTTCGAAGGTGAAAAGATAGCTATAGGCGGTTTGTTACTTAAAAAAACAAAAGCAATAACACAACAACGGTAATGCTGGTAACTATGTTGTCATTTAATTCATCCTATAAGGATTGTTACGTGTATTTCCATTGATGGACTTCGGTTCCCAAATTTCATCTTCACACGAACAGGATGCTACAACTATTTACTCTTCTCTGGTAAGTTTTTTCGTGATTCAAAAAGTTAATTTTATTTACAATTAACATTTTATGTAGTTGTTCTAGTCGAAATAATACCTGTATCTCTTCTAAACATTATGTGGACAATACTTTTCAATGATATCACTACTTTCGTCATATCGTATTAAAGAAAAAGTCAGCGCTTCACATTATATTTAGATAGATCTGTTTTGTTTTCATTGCTTGCATTTAAAAACCCACCAGGAATTGCGAGGTTAGAGCTCATTAAAACCGGTTTAAGCAGTTGAGTCGGACCATTCCTAGGCGGTAACTGTCGGCTTTGCTATTTTGTTAAATGACTCATCACACATTTGTTCTTACTTTTATATTTGGCTTGTATGTGAATACCTTTGTTCTGTGCCTTTTCAAATTTTGGTATATGTTGCAATTCCCGTAGGACTTTTTTTTTGAAAATCAGATAGCTTGTGTTGTCCGCACACCACTGCTTTAACTTGCCTTTCTAACCTATAAAACCTTTTCCTTTTATAAGTAGAAAAATTGTATTTTGCGATTTCACGAAAAAGTGTTATTTACTTTAATTTCTATGCCTATGTTCAGCAAAGTTATATTTATGCTATTTCTTAGTAAAAAAGATAAACAGTTCGGTATTATAACAGACCAATCTAATATTATATGCACACATCTGAATATAAATTATACTTGTAAAACAAAGAAGTTTCGACATCTGTTTTCCAACTTCCCTTAGTTCTGATTACATTATATTAAAAAATAAAGTGGATAAACCATAGACATAATTGCTTCTTATTTGACTTAATCATATACAAAGACCTTGACCATTATTAGCGAGATCATTTCATGCCATCAAGATTGCAAGACCTGGTTTGTCATGTCATGTTGACCAACGTAATATTTCCTATACTGAACAAAAAGACAAGTAATATTACTATTATTAAAGATTTAAGGCCCAAGATTCGGAATTTCTCGTATGTTTCTTTAAGAAAAAGTAGATTTCTAAGAAAAAGAAGAAGTCAGTAAATTAGTTAATAAGCAGACGTTTCGTACGTGGTTCATTTTAAGTGTATAATTTGTTAAATAGTTTAATATGATTTTAAAATAAAATACAAGTAGATTACTACAGACGTTGAGTCAAAGTTCTTTTTTACGTTTATTTGTGATTTATCAGGCGTATATTTTCTTTCCTGAAAAAAATACAAACTTGAAAAACGTTTTCTAGAATTGTCTAATTTGTTATTTTCCCATTTTGTTTAAAAACTTTTCTCTAGTAGAGTCATTAAAACAGTATCTTATTGACAGATACTTTCTTGTTGGTTAAATAATAGCATTGTTTAAGGAAGCAATATTAATAACCAGTTTTGCTGCATTCATTCTGCCTGACTCGTGTGTTTAACCGACCATCAAAATTGTTGGTAAAGATGTAACATGCATGAGCACGCAGTGCTTCTTAATTGCCATGTTGCCAGTTTTATGATATATGGCACTAATAGCTAGGTCATGTTTGTGTCACATAATATGATGAAACCGGATCTTGGCATTGATAACGAAGGTATTGATGTGAGAAGACCGTTTTATGAAGGCTTAGATCCAAATTTCTATACGGCCAAGATTCTCAGTCTTCATTAACACTGATTCTCATTTACATGTGACAGTAGTTGATCCTATTACAATCACGGTTCGTTTTAGTAATTGTGTCACGATTGAAATATCAAGGAAATAAACTAAGTACGATGTGATGAGGCCTTTCATCCAGTGACTCGTATCACTGAGACAGAAATTTCATGGATGCCACTTACTAGCAAGTAAACGAAAAGCAAACATGTATTCTATCTGTTTTCTTAAGAAAACTACCAATGTCTTCTTACAAGACTGACAGGATACACGAGACCATCTTGTTGTTTCCTCTCTTCTTCGACCTTTGAATTCACCGGTGTTATAGAAACCATTGTAAAAGAATTGTGTCCGGAATGATCAGCAACGACTTACTTACCATTGATATTATGGGATTGATTGCAGCAGTTTATCTCGTGTCTCATGGACTAAGGCTGTTTGAAAGGAAAACTTTTCATGCTAGTAGCACTAGCAACAGAACGATCCACGAATCACCATTCTTATTTTTAAATTATCCGTGATATTTTATATACATTTGATTCTAACACAATTAAGGCTCTCATTATTCACACGCTGAACACGTTTTTTCTGTGATACGAATCTATGCACATTCATAGAACTAAATTCTTATTATATGTGGCAGGTGTTTCAATTACTTTTTAGTAATGGGTTGTATATTCGAATAAATACTTCGAATAAGTTCTACTTTTCAAAGTTTTGTTATGAAAAAAACATTTCAGTGTTTTAATTGTTTTGAGGAAATACATTTTCAGCAATTAATGTCCATAAATTATTGGGGTAAATACATTTACAAATGTTGTATTTGTGATATAGTAAGTGTTTCGTAGTTAGAAACTTCTAGTATTAACAATATTTAATCGCCTTAAATAATCAGACATATATTTAATCAGACACAATGAGAGCAACAGTACTCTAGCACTCGTTTTCAATTGAAACACGGTATATCAAGTTTAAATGCTTTTATAAATAGCTTTAAAATACATTTGTTATCTCTCACCCCCACCCGAACGCACACTTGAACTGTTTTCTTCGTGTATTCTTCTTTGGCGACTTTGTTAAGCACTTCAAAACTGTGTGAAGGGGCGAAAATCAAAGAACAAATAATTGGTTCTACAAATTCAAACCCAGATAACGATGTAAATGCAAATAAATGCCTTTCGTTAACCCATAAGCGGATATTAAAGTATGCACAACACAGATAAACAACACGTTTCTAAAATGGTAAACTATTTTGATAATTATTAAGGTAAAGACTCTCTACATTATGGACACGTTCTTGGCATTCTCGAGCAGAGCAGAGCAGAGAAACTACTACCTGTCATTTCTATTTACAGGCAGTTTACAGTCTTCAAGCTAGTTTGAAGCGTCTATGAAAATACATAATAATATAACAACAATTAAACAGCACAATTGTCAATATTTGCTGACCACAAACCGACTTTGAAAGGTTTTACCGGACAAAAGAGATGGAACCAGCAATGGTAGAACAGTGTGTTACAAAATAGTGGAATTGTTGGTGACACGTGTCCTTGTTAATCCCTTGACAGGTTCTGATTTAGAGCTCTTCAGTCCATTAAGGTGCACTAATCTAATGGCTTACTCAAAGAATACATGTCTAAGTATGGATAACATCTATTGTCATTCGCAACTTTCAAACCTTGTAGCGAAATAGGCAAACCGCTGCCAACAGGCACACATGACATTTGGTTTCAAATCAGGTCTTGCTACTAAAGCTATTGCTTATCGTCTCGTCTTCGGATCAAATAGTTTTTGGTTTACAAGTAGCCGGCTGTGTAAAGATTATTTGCCTGGGTGTGGTATAATACCAGCATGCATCTACAATAGAAGTAGCACTATTAATGCGAGACAACATTTTTAGTATTTCACATGTTGTAGCTAATTAAAAATTGGAGGATATTATCACTATATTAAAATTAAATTTGCACAGGACAAAAGCACACACACACAATAAAATGTAGAGTGTTTTATCTTTGGCATCTGGCTTCAATTTATCTGTTAACCTACACCAGCTGCAATGTTTTTATTGACGTTGTGATCAGCGTTTTACAACAAGTTCTGTAACGAGATACAATTAAAAAAGCTGCAGTTCAGACGTACAATTGTATATGACCTATATATAACAACAGTTGTGTATCATTAAAATTGTTTTGTCATTTAAAGTAAAACGTTTATGAAAATACGAGAAGGAGAAGGTACTATACGAATTACCACAGATATATATATATATTATATATTATAGGCGTTTTATATTTCTCGTGTGTTTGGTCTTGAAAATAAATAATTATTTTGACTTATATGGCCATCAATTTCTGACTAGTATGCTAAGTGCAATTTTATGCATAAGTCTGTTATATCTGTGCATATGTCACATGAGTGGCTTCAGTCTTTGGAAATGTCTTTGTTTGACTCTTTTATTTGTAAGATAATGTGGCACTGTTAATATTGAATTAGAAATAAAGTGCATTCTTTGTTCATATCGTCATGAGTCATCTGTTTCCAAGATCCAATTGATGATCCATGCTAAATTCTGCTTGGCAACATTAATGTCTTATTGTTTGTTTCCAGATTATTGTAGATGTCAACAGCTTGTTATATACAGTCAGTGGCTTTATGTGGAATGTGGCTTTGGACTGTTAATTAAATCTACAATAGTAATTTACTTGCCACGGTGACTCTGTATATTCCACAGAGCGCTATTGTTATTCACACTTTTTGTTATTCACTTGCTACATTAATCGACTTACTGGAAGACAACGTGAACAGTTTTATCAAACAGAAACGCAACATTTCAGAAAACGTAATTTAGGTGTCCTAAACTCTAAATTGATTCGACAAACTATACTTTAAATTAAAAATGCGTGGTAAACTTCTATCCTACACTAGTATCCCGCTCTCTGGTCGGTACGCTGTCAAACCTATATGTGTAGGTGAAGGAGTAACGGTGGATCTGAAAATGGTCAGCTGTTACGGCAATTATCTACATGGGACACTTTATTGAACCTGTGAACTGATATGTTGTTTGAGATAAACAATGATAAATGAAAGTGTCCGTTTTAAGAAACTCGTGTGATTAAAGGAGGAATGTTTACACAGGCCTGGGAATATACACACATCGTCCTTTTAAATATGCCTTGAGATACGCAACTAGAATGTGAAAATAATTTAAAGTAGTTCACGTGTTGGAGAAACTGAGATGTGATGAAGAGAGACATAGAAGGACAGAGCAAGAGAAGACAAAGAGAGGCACTGAAAGGAGAGAGAGAACGCGAGACAGAGATAGGGAGATAGAGGCCCTGTGCAGGAGTGAGTAAAGATATGGGAATGAATAAGTGATGACCTTTGTGATACAGATCTGTTGGTCAATAACCACACAATGCCCTTAAATCTGACATTGTGAATAAATATTGCTAGGGATTCATAAACGTTCAAAGTTTATTAATTTTATTACATTTCATTATTTTAAAAAGTCGGTTGTACCATGAAGCAGTAATATCCTGGCTGTTTAAAATATGCGGTGGTATTTTCTCATCTATAATACGGTTTTAACAAACGTGACATTTAATGACATTTTATGGGCATTTGCATTTCCACCTGGTTTGGCTTCAACATACAATTGCATAAAATTGCATAAATGGTTCACGTGTGTGTATTATGTACTTTGCTATTTCAATTGCTTAGTTAAACAGAGCAGTGACATTTACTGAGAGCATTCCAATGCCAAATAGTTTCTTGAAAATTGGCAGCAAGGATATGGTGTAGCCTATCTAGCGATTGCTTTTTATTTCCAAATAGCCACGAGTTGCTTTTTTTCTTCATGGCGTTTCTTTTGAACGTCATGTAAATAAATGCTTATTGTGTACAGAAACAATATTCACGCCTTAGTAAAAGTAGTCTTTTTTAAGAAATGTTTGTAAAGCACTCATTTTAGGATCAGGTTCCTGCAGACAGATATGTTAACGTTCATGTGTGGTAAAGTCCTTTGACCGTCCATTGTGCATTCCTGCATTTGTCATTAAGCTTGAGGCACAGTGTCAAAACACAGTTCCAAGGCGGTAACTGTTTTTTGCTTTTTTTTGTATAACGACGCATAACAGATTTGGTATTACTTTTACATTAAGCTTTCGTGCGAATACCTTTGTCCTGTACCTTTTCAAATGTTGGTATATATTGCAATGCTCATGGCTTTGTCATATATTCTTAATTGTAAAATAATAAAGTCTATTTTGTCACATTTTCATTTACCTTGTTTGCCTTTGTCTACTGGAAGATAAAATTTAAATATATCTGTGAAAATTTTGATAGGACCTTTTCTTATTTACCTATTCATTTAAAACAATAATGTCCACTTTTTATCCAAATGAATGATATTGTATTTATGTAATTAGAAAGGATAATACTAGATTATTAGAATGACAACATTAAGTTCAGAAAATTACAGAGCTTATGTTTTACGAGCAAGAACGCAAATTTGTAGTAAATATCGTTTAGGATGTTCATTTGAAAAAACATAAACATAAAAACATAAAAACATAACATATCTTCATGATTTCAAGAATTTTAGACTATGCCACAACGTTGTACTATACTTTGTTTTGCTGTTATTGATGTTGTAAATAGTAAGGAAATTTTTAAAATGTTATGAGGTTACATGAAGTAAGTAACATGGTAATATTTTCTTCATTTTATCTTTGCATGCTTTAACCTGAAAGACAATGTATCATTTATTTTAGCTACAACTGTCTGTCAGTAACACCTGTTTGGATATACACTTGTTATGCATGTGAGTATTAATGTTAGGTTTGTTAAAGCTTCGAATTTCTGAATGAGTGTTAGATGTTGACATACATGTCATTTAAATGTAGCGAAGATGCAATCCACCCCCTCCCCCACCCTAAGCATGTATATGGCAATAATGACAAACGTGGCAACGTGTGTGTAACGATGACTTCTACGTTCTTGGACCAGGAAGAATAAACATCTGTATCGATCGGCTGCAAGTTGGGAAAACCAAAATAAATTTCCATACTGGAAGAGTGTAAGTCGTTAATAATAATTATTTCAAGGGATGAGAAATGATCTTTTATATGCATTATTAGAAAAACCTAATGAATCAACTTGAAGAAGAAACCCATAAATTGGTCTTCACAAGTTGAATAAACACAAACGCTCAATTTAGTGCCAGAAAAGCTCTAGATGATTTCAATTTCATGAAGCATCCACTGTTTTCTTAGAATCCTGGAAAGAACTGTCCAGAGAATATGGATTTGATAAGCTGTTGTTTAAATTACGTACGTGGGGTTAACTTTCTAATGAGATGATCGTCTCTGTCTTGGACGACATATCAGTAGTTTATTGTTTTCTAAATAACATGGGCGTTGCTGTGTTCTGCGGAAAAGAACTACAATACATAATCTAGTATATACAGCTTGTCATTATATTTTACTGAATGAAGGCTTTAGACTATTGTGCGATGTTAAGATTGTGACCAGTTTATATAAGAGGATGGTCTATATTCCCTTACATCTGCCAGGTTCAGAGAGATAATATCATGCCAATGGAGTTCATTCAACCCTTATTTTATTGCAGCCTTTCCATGAATGTTTAACAATATTGCTTGCATGGCCACCTTTTAGAATCTAGGTGCCAGCTGTCTATTCTTATCCAGGCTCAGGCAGCCCTGCGGGTGAGGAAGTTAGTAAAAGATGACTTTGAAAGTTTGTGGAATGCGGAACACCTCAGTAACCTTGCTTGTTACAAGACATCGTTGTGTGTAGAGATCCCTTTCTTTTGCTCACAGTCAGAATTTACACCATGATTTTAAATTGTCTTTCCTTATAGTTTTTGTTTTGCATATTTCTTTTGCACATCAGAATTGGTCAGTTGTGCATGTATTTTACCTGGTTGGTAATTTGTAATTCCTTTATTTGGATATTTATAATTTCTAATATTGTAAAGCTTTCATGTACCAAATTAAAGTGATAAAGAATTTTTTAAATCTTATTTCCATTATTGGTCAGGAAACAAGCGCGTAATCATATTTTGGTTTCTCTAGAGTGACCTGTATAAAACCAGTACTCGGATGCTGAGTACCTGCAGTTAATAGTTTTGCGTTCGTTTTGGCGATCGAAGCCGGTCCCTCCGACCTGAAGTTTAGCTGTTATAAACGAATCTAACGAATCTGTAATCAAATTAAAATAACGATAAAGTGTTTAAAATATATAAGCGTTCTGGTACTTCTCATGTTTGGCAATATAGATTATGTAGAAGAGTAAAGAGATACATAAACTTAAGAGAGTATGCCACAGGCTTCATTATATTTATTAATGTAATTACTAAAAAGCATATTGATATTAAATTTCTACAATTATTTCTTACTCTTTAGAGCGTGGCTCAGATAGCAAATACCTATTTGCAATAAGAAATGGGAATTTTAAGTTTCACTGTTCATACAGATCTAAGGCATCAATGACCAGCATTGTTCAGAAACTTTTTGAGGATACAATAACCTTTGTCGGATACCACCTTTAAATGTTTGATTGAAATTATTTGTAACGAATAAAATGACAAAAGAACTCTTATGAACAGTAATATTATAAAGCCCCAGGATTAGGTGTACTTAAACAAATGTCGTTTTCTTTCATAAATGTTAATTTTTACTCACCTATGAAAGTACACATAAAGTTTAACAGCTGATGATTAGCATAAGCACAAGGATAAAGACTGATGCTCTTGTAAATTAGACAGAACAACCAATACTATACATGTGATTTTGCTACATTTTTACCCAATCAAATAAGAAAAATGTTCCTTGTGTGAATTCAAAATGATTCCATAAAATACTTGAGGGACTACATGAAATTTGAAATAGTTTTATTCTACATTAAGGATATGCTATAACGTTTTGATTTCTAAATGAATAATATGATCTTTATTAGCGGAAACAAATCTAAATTATTGTCTGGTACTAAATACTATTTACTTTATACATGAAGCATATTTTTGTTTTTCACTTCGCTAACTAAAGGGTTCCAAGCTCCATTCTTTATATTAATTTGCAAGTGAGACAGATAATGTTAGGGTAGTAACTAAGCGAGCTGCTTCAATTGCTCAATAGACTCAGCTAAATGTATAGTACTCTCATTCTTCACAATATTATAATATTCAAGAACTGGACGAACATACGGAATATACGTTTGGTTGAGTGTTTTTCATCCTATAGTATATCTTAGCTTTCTCATCATTCCAATAGCCTTGGATGTGGACTTAAAAATGCTAGAGAAATATGTGTATTACACTTAACATCTTTGGACATAAGTCCTTCTATTTTTTGTGGACTGACTTTTACTCGCAATTTTGCCCAATCGTTTATTCTAAGGAGATCACGATAATGACATCTTCATCTTCTGTCATTGTAGTGAACACTCCTCTGCTTATAATTTAATTAAACATACTAGAGGATCTGCAATATATCTAATCCCTCAGTTGTCAGTTTCCTCATTCATATTCACAATTAATACGTATCGGTTATATATTTTGTTTCTGACTCCTCATCCCATACTTTACAATAAACCTGACAATCATCACACACATAACACATGTGTTATTTAACAAAACAAACAAGTCATTTATTAAATGAAGCAGCTGTACACACAAAGTAAATTTGTCAATGTCAAACTGATGGCAGTCTCATTAAGAGAAGATAAATGTAAAACATTGTTAAGATTTTTAATACAATTATTCTATTGTTAATTAAAACAGGTGAAGGTTTTTTAGAATCGATATTTGAAATAGATATAAATATACGTGAATACAGGTTTTATTGACGAATTGTATTATGTGTTTGATGGAAGGCAGGGTACATAGAAGCCGAGTATTTCACGAAATTAAGTTCCTATTAACAAACATTGACGTTGTTATAAGTTAACCAGCATTAAATCCTCTGATCTTAAGACTTGCAAAAGGTATTCTTCTTTTCTTAAAATTCTGTCATCCGAAGGTCGTGTACAAATATTCCTTTTACTATAATAGCATGCAATCTTGTGTGGGCATATCTTCTCTTTTTGTTAAGGATCGTTCCACTACAGGTTCCAATAAACCGCGAGATATTAGTCTTTTGGCTAGATATTACTCCGTGTAAGAACTACCCGCATTTTGGAGTGTTGTTTCTAGTATCATGTTGTGGAAGTACCCAAGAACTTGCTTCCAAATCGACTCAATTGAAAAAGGTTTAAGCTACACTAAAAAAAATAACATAACACTACAAAATTCACATTTATCAGAAAGTTAACTGTGTCTTTATGATAGGTGCCCCTTTTAAACAAATAATAAACAACTTTTGACACATTTTTTGCAGTATTATGTCAACCTGAAATATTTGTCATTTTTTATGATAGCTCTTGTCCATTTACACAGGGTGAACATAGTTTCCATAGTGTATTAAGGTGTTGTCATCACTTATTGTGTTAAATGACTAATTTATTAGACATTTTACACATATAAAGAATAAGTTTTAAATGACTTTAAGTAAGTGTATGAAATAAATACCTATGTCTTGATAACTGTCTTAATCTAAACTTAATTGCCTTTGTAGAGAGCCTTGAAAAATATACAAAATTGGGGTTAAAACTGTTTCTCCTTTTAAAAGAGTTAGCTATAAACGGAAATAATAAATAACCGAAATGCTATATTAAACGTTGTGCACTTTTACGCTAATGATGCTATTGTTGTGTTGATACAGTCAGTATTCTGAAGTCGAGACAATATTTATGGCGACATTATTCAATTACAACATCTTTACAGTCGGTGTTACAACATTCCAATATACAACAAACTCCGAAACAAATTTGTGATGAGCCATTTGACGAAAAGGGCAAAGCCGACAGTTACCGCCCTGGAACGGTCAGTCAGTAATATCTGTGTGCACATTTTATTTGTTTTTAGAAAATTAATTTTAAGAAAATATATGTCCATAAACCTTAGAGGTGATTAGAATTATTTTAATGGTATAGTACGAGGTTTCATACTTAACAACTTTGAGTATTATCAAAAAATAATCGCGTTAATTTACTCAAGCACAAATCTGTTATTTCTGTCTCTTTTGTTCGACCGAAAGAAAACAGAGAAATAACAATTTAGCTCATATTTGAGAACAGCTCTCTAATTGAAGATAAAAAAACATTTCTCTTATTAAATATCCAAGTACATTAATCTCACTTAATATTAAAAACATTACTCTTATTTAAATTTGAGAACGTTACACTAACTGAAGATTAGAAATCACAATTCTTATTTAAATTTGAGAACGTTACACTTATTAAAGATTAAAGAACATTATTCTCCTTTTAAGTAGAGAACATTATTCTTATTAAAGATAGAGAACGTTACCCTTATTAAAGATTAAAGAACATAACTCTTCTTTAAATTAGAGAACGTTACTCTTATTAAAGATCAGAGAACATTACTCTAATTTGAATTAGAGAACGTTACTCTTGTTAAAGATTAGAGAACATGACTCTTTTTATGTAAACTTCTTTTTTTATTGAATTGAATTGTGCAAGTTCCACATTCGGAGTTTAATGTGTTTCAAGCAGTAAATGTAAGGGAGCTAAATCATGTTTAAACCAATAATCGATTAAACTACATCGTTTTAATTTTGGACAATGCACGTTAAACAGGAATGTTTTTTTTGTAAATAAAAATTGATAAGGAGTCGTTTTTATTTTAACATTGTATAAATTTAAATAAAAATGTGTGGAATTAATAAATAAAAGGATGAGAAATAAAGAAACTTTTACTCGCTATTGATCGTTTCAATGTTTGATTTTTTAGCAAAATAAGTTTCTTCATTTGTTACAAACGCAGGTAATGACAATCTCTAGGTAATTCTGGAATGATTGCAAGTATAAACAGAAACTGTGTTAAAACAGACTGTAGTCTACTAACTTGCAGGCATGAAGAATTCTTTAATATTTTTGAGTTATGTTTGGACTTCAACCTGGTGTAAATGAAAGCTTGTTAATCTGCCTCCTCTGCGATTAAATGTATATTAGAATTCTTCAGAACTTTATAAATACTGACCTGATAATTATCGCATGTGTTGAATAAGCTGAAATGGAAAATGTTTAGCTAAAGTTTATATTTGGCGACTTTAGAAAGGTGCATTCATTTACGTTTTGACTGATCGCTTCAAGTTGGTTACTCTATTTTTTACCGGTTTTAGCACCTCAATCGGCCCTTTAGCCGCATGTCCGACCCAAGTAACATTTGAATTTCTCTATTATATGTTCTGTTTCTTCAAAATTTTGTTGTATCTTTTACTTTTGATTACATATAGATCCCGTTGACTTGTTTTCTCGCAATTTTGTGTATGTTGCAATACTTCTATGACCTTGTCATCCTTTCTTAGTGGTGTGAGAAATTAATGAAATTATGCAAAACTACTATGTTTCAAGGTAAATCGATACAAAGTTTTCCGACACAATCTAGGTCATTCATTTTAAACTGGATAAATATAAAATAGCTTATTCTGGTTTTGTCTTTTTTTTTGCTTACGGACCTTTCTCTAGCGGGAAATATATATACTAGCACTTTACTGTCTTACACTTATTACAACTATACCTTTGAATGTATAAAACCACAACTTAAAAGTTATTTATCATTAGAAGTATGCTTGAATATTTACCATATACACAAAGTCTACAGCCCATGGCGTCAAGGTCTTTTTTCCAGAATGTGCTTTTAAAACATCAGACACATTTAATTGCATGATAGTTACAGTACATTTTGAATAATGGTGACTCCCACACGCCTCCCTCCACCTACACGTGACAAAGAGTCTAACACAAATTAACCATGCAGGTTACTATTCGAAAATAAAATGGTGTTAAATGAATGACAATTATATTTCAGATTTCAGGTGTGTTTTGTCTTGGGAATATATTTTTCTTTTGACAAATAGAGCCCCTAATTTTTAAATGTACTACATTTTCTTGCAAAAGGTGTAGAAAGTAAGACTTTCTGGAAGTTTGATTGTCTTTTTAATCTCATAACATTTTGTCATATAAAAAGATGCTTGACAAATGCAGTTTATGTAATACAATTCACGAATCGGTTGTGTGTTGGAAACATAACGTCATACTTTTGACTTCAATCTATAGAAATGTCTGTATTTTCTTCTGGCATTAGTCAGAAATGCGGCGCCATTAAAACCAAAAGGTGATTGATGCTCTTTTGATTCTTGCTTAGCAACATTAGTGTCGCAATAAGACCACCAATAACTTGTTTGTTTCTGCATAATTGCTTCATGTGGAACATAGCTTTGAAATTAAATTTACAAGTCTTTGTTACGATGAGGGATAAGTATTGCATATATTTTAAAAACAGACTCAATATTTGATATTTTAGCATAAAGTTTATTCTTTTTGTATTATCACATAAGATTACTTTTGACTAGCTATTTTTGTGTGTTAAAATATTTCCTATAAAATTAATCATAAGGCGGACAATTTCGTAATGTGTATTTATTTGGTCCGATTGTATTGTTGTTCTTCCCACTCTGTTGATCGCATATATCAAAATAGACTTTAATTAATATTTTCACAGGAAAGATAATATCCTATTATATTATGAAATCAGTTACACCAACTACCAGTACTTTGTGACGTTTCATTTGTACTCTTCTATTTTTAGTCAACCGCTTCATCAAATGTGACATTTTATGACATTTCCATGGGCATTTGCATTTCCACATATGGTATGGTCTCTAATTCCAAGAGCATAAATAAAAAAACTCTAATTTATGTGTGTGTGTGTGTGTTACGAGATTTTTTCTATCACAACGCCTAGTTATATAGAGCAGTGACATTTGCTGATAGTATTTCCATGCCCAATAAAGCGTCTTTTCTGAATACGAAACCAAATGGTGTAGTCCAGCTTGTTTATTCCTCTTGTAATAAAAGGTCACAAGTTGTTTGTCTTTATTGCGTTGTCTTATTGAAAAGTCATGTAAATAGATGTGAAAGGTTTACTGCGGCATTGTTTACGCGTTTGTAACAAGATTTTATAGTTTACATTGTAGCAAAGCGTCTTTAAAATTCCTGTAATACCCTTCAGTGATACATGCAACGTTTGCATACTATTGTATTGTAAAATTGTTAAGTAAAAGCTGGTTATGTTATGGGCTCAGTTTAAGTTTAGATTTCTGCAGACGGGCATGTTGACCATAATATGTGAAAAGATCTTCCAAGTGACCTCGGTGCATCATTTGATTTGGCATTGGGCTGAGTATTATGTCCACTATAGAAAGAACATTGACCGCACTCGTTTTCATCTACCCAGCGAAATAAATATCATTTTATAAATACAAGATAAATACACATATCTTACAAAACGTGAAATGATGACAATCACACTAATTCAGTATCAGGAGGTTGCAAGCAAATAAAATAAGTGGCTTTTCTGTTATATCTATCCAGCTTTTATGAATGCATTATTTACATAAGACAATAAAAACAATCTTACCACAGCAACTCTGAGGTACAAGATATCAATTTTTCTTACATGGATGGCTTTTTCTGAAGCCTGGTCCTGAACCAAGTCATTGTTATAATGAACCGATCCATCACCATACATTTTAATTTCTAGACTTATGAAGCAGAACTAACAAGGTGCGTTAGTATTGATCGGCTTACAATGAGGAAAAAACAAGTTTAATATCGTTTAGCACGTATTGTAAAACAATATCCAATCGTCATCTTTCACTTCTGTCACTTTCGATTTTTAATAATTTTATTAAACAAACTCATCAACTCATGAAAAGGCATTCTCTTCATGGTAAAACAGTATTATAAAACAAACTTATGCAAAGCCAAAAGGAATGTGACTTGATATTTTGCTCGCAAAAGAAACAGTGTTTTTTCCCCATAAATACTTGCAGCCGTGATATGAACGGCTCCGTTATATACATAAACAGAAATAATAAGTTCTTGACAAGTGTTTGGAATAACGAAATGAACGTGAAGTTTGTTGTTAAATCCTTTTGAGAGGGTAATTAATGCTATATCTTGGTAGGATTATATATTTGCAGCAACATCGTTTCATGATAAATGTAACCCATACGAGGTGTATCTATTAGACTAAGTCAAAGATAGGAGTACCCCCCCCCCCCAAATTAATGCAAGAGCACTTCCAGTGGTGTCCACTAGGGTAGCTTTTGACCTCTCTGTGGCTTAGTTATTAAGATGTAACGTCTGATAAGTGAATAGTTAATAATCGAGTTATCAAAGCTGGGACTGAATACAAAAACAAGTCCGGAATAAATTATTTCCAAATCAGGAGTTGGAACACTTCTTGGAATACAAATTCATCCATGACTGTGTACCATCCTTACCAAACTCTTACTCTTACGTAAAGTTCCCTATTGTTATGTGACAAGGTATGGTTTCGGCTCTTGTAAAAGATACTAACTCCAGTGTTGGACTGGTAATGACATATAGAGACACGTGGGCCATCTAATTAGTTTTCTCAAGACGCGGGTCTTGCGTAAATACAATTAGATTAAAGTTGTCATTGTCCCCCAGTATAAAGACAGCTGCATAAAAGAATTTGTCTTAGAATTAGGTTAAGTATTTACAAGTGTTTTAGGGTTAAGAATGTATTCGTAAACTTGAAAACAAGTTGTTTAGTTCTAAATTGATTTATCTGTTAATATATTACAAAGTACTCCTTTGTACAATTAAAGTTGGTTATCTGAGAATGAATAATTTTTAAGCAGAGAGTACGTGAGTGAAAGAGAGTGAGAAAAAGAAAGTCAGAAAACTAGAGAGAGAAAGGAGAAATTACGAGAGAGAGAGAGACAGAGAGAAAGGAAGAGAGAGAGAGAGAGAAATGATTTAAATAAATGTCTGGTAAAACACAAGTTCACAATCATTCCTACAGAAGCAGAAATAAAGAACATGATAAAACAAAAAGTAATTGATTTTAGATAGATGGCTTTAACGATACAAGTATGAAATAGCATTATACTAAAAAAGATTGTTTAACACCTTTAACACCTTCAGTTGTAGCAGGCACAAAAGTCGACCGTTTACTCGAGGATAAAACATAGATTTAAACAGCCGACATTCTGCATTTACCTTAAATGCTAATCAACATCATGAAAGGTCTGTTGTTGCGTGTTTTCACTTCGTAAAATAGATTAAGGATTATCGAGACGAAAATGACAAGATAGAGTCGCCTTATCTCAGTTATAAAATCGATTACTCTCAATGTGTACAATGATAAAGGCTCTCATAACAATCGACCCTTAAACGGTTATTTTACAGATAAGCTTTTTAGCCCATCATATAGTTAATATCAACCAATCAGAATTTGCTCCGTGTGTTCGTGATGGGAAGCCAAAAGTTATACACGTTAGACAACAGATATCTGTAATTCTGATTGGACACATGCAAACAAATTAAAACCCATCACATTATGTACATAACTTGCATACGTCCCAATATATATGCATCCATTTGGCCATGGTTTGTCTATCCTAGTTATAATTGGGAACGGCTTATACCGTAAGCGTATATTACTTTTTATATTATAAAGTCGGTGAATGTATTGCAAAATGACAATAACAATGCATTTTATCATTTGTTAACCTTTTTTAATCTCATCTAAATATCGTTTTAATCTCATGAAGGGATGTTTACACACTATCGTTAAATGTGATTGTTAGAATTAAAACAAATGAAATATTCAGTTTGATTCCTCATGCCCTCATATTCAAAGACATACCCGCATATTTGATTGTTTTAAAAGTACAATTAATTAGGAGAAACAGCTATTTAGCGATGGATTGCATATCAAGTTGTAAAAGGTACTTACATTGTATAATGTTGATGCCATGCCTTTTATATGAACAATTAAGTCTACTTAACTATATAGTGGTTTTATGTCTAACTCATCGTCAGAGATGTCTATAAAACGATGCACGATCACAACTGTCTCTCTGTTATTTGTACAGACCACATATTTCAGAAATATATTTCAAAAAGGTTTCACAATTTGTAATATTTATTTCGCAAACTGAGAACTTTTTTTGCTACCAGAATTTGTTAATATTTGTTGTACTGCTAACAATGTGGCAGCAGCCTGTTTCGTTTATGCAGTGTGTAGAACAGAATGCACAATTCCACATCCAGTCCATAAATATTTAGGGTTAACAAACAGAACGCAATGGAGATGGTATCCAAGAAAGTATTTATCATTATGTCTAGGCTTGGGATAGAAACTTTGTACGACTCTACTAAAACTGAAGTAATCTACTTCAGGAGTAGATAGAGATGAACTGTACTGTGATTGTTCGAATATAGGTTTTCTATCTGCATGCAATTTGTAAAAGACAAAGTTGTTTACTTCTTTTCATACTTCTTCCCGATACATTTAATTGCTTTATCTTATTTTTTCACATACATAACATCACCACAAAAACATATACCAATAGCAAAAGGTAACAGGTTTAAATTCTGAGAAATTCGTTAAACGTATTTTCTATTGCTGCATTAAAGCATTTCATGGTTGTATGAAAACCAGCCTTTTAACGAGATCAGGAGATATATCAATGCCTTTGAAACAGTCTCTGATGAACGGAGATATACGTTTGGCTTATACGACGTTAAGTTGTGAAATGAAAAGTAAAATGATCAATTTACTGAATTTACTGATGATCAGCGAAGCTTTAAATGCCAGTACTTTCACATGACTATAGGCTGGGATCTGTGCCAACCTAGAATGGCAGTATCCGAACAAATCGGAATATGTGCTTTTTTAGTGATACGCGTAGAATGGAAATTCTATCATCAACCGTTCGCATACGGTCTCCGTTAATATATGCGATTGCTGTTCAGTATTGCGTTCTCGAAAATAGTCCTCTTTTTTAGCGGGGAGGATGAGCGTCGTCCTGATATTTGTCGGGAGCATAACTTGAACACTATCAAAGCTATTGACTTCAAACGTCAGATCTCATTGAAGCGGAGTGCAGTGCACAATAACCATCAATCTGCATTTCAAGATGTTCGAGGTATTTTCCTTTATTTAATTTTCTTGTCCTGAGCATAACTTCTACATTATCAAAGCTATTGAATTGAATCTTCATACATAGATAGGTCTTATGAAGTGCACAGGACAAGTAACTCTGTAACACATGATTTTGGAATTATGCCCCATTGTTTAATGTTCTTGTCCGGAACATAACACCTGCGTTATCAAAGTTATTGACTCGAAACTTCCGAGGCGGATAGATCTCACTGATCCAGAGTGTTATGAATAAGAGCCACCACTCTGCACTTCATGATGCTGGAGTATTTCACTTTGTTAAATTTTCTTTTTTGGAGCATAACTCCTATATTATCAATGCTATTCACTTGAAACTTGATACAAAAGTCTTACTGAGACGAAGTGCAGTGCATACTAACCGTAACTCTGAACTTCATGATTTTGTAGTTATGGCCCTTTGCTGAATTTTCTTGTCCGGAGCATAACTCGTACGTTATGAAAGCTCTTGACTTCAAACTTAGATATATTTCATTAAGATCGAACGCAGAGGACAACAACCGTCACTATACACGTCCTGATTTTAGAGTTATTTCCCTTTGTTCAATTTTCGTGTGATGTTTGTCGGAACCATACTCCTACATTATCAAAGCTCCCGACATGGCATTTCATAGATATTGAAACAGAATGTAATGCACAAGAACTGTCACTCTGCTCTTCTTAATTTTAAATAACACCCCTTTCTACACAAATTTCATTACTCTTATGTAATTTTTGTATACTTGAAGTTATTCCCTTTTTGACTTTCTTATTACCCTGATTGCAGTCCACAATGATGCCACCGTGCATTGCACAACAGTGCACAGCAGTTTTGCAGTTTGGCAGGTTAAAGATTTTTGATGTTATTCCACTTAAATTTCAGTTACCTTGCAATAACCCAGAGTGCAGTCCAAAACTTTTCCATACTGCCTTGCACAAGAGGGCACAGCTGTTTGTTTCATATTGCTCAATTGACAGGCGTATTTTGCTCTGCCTTGCGGTGCTCTTGGTATTAAATGGAACAGACGGACTAAAAGTGTTGCAATATTTCATTAAAAGGATCAAACAATCCTCTTAAATTGTTTATTTGAAGCACTATAGTTACTAACGATATTTTAATATACGCTAACCCCTATTTCTGTTTGTTAGATTGGTATATGACAAGTCTCATCAGAAAATGCTTTCCAAAAGATTCTGGATGTTTTCAATAATTGAAGAAACGGTAGAAGATTTCCGAGTATACTCTTTGATTTCGTGGAAACCCCTCCTAGTCCAAATCATTATGTGTAGCTGTACAGCGATATGAGTGTATTCTCTCCCAATAGTATATAATGTGCGAATCTATACGCTGACATAGAAATAGTTAACGAAATTGCACTCAACCACGCCAATTTCCATCGGAGCACACGCGGCGATTAAACTAGGTAAAATATTCAACATAATATTTAAAAATCGTGTGCCTACATTAGTATTTTTGTCATCATTTGCTCCTGGTCTTGCAAGTTTCATTTATAGAACATGCTACTTAGAATTGGGAGGCCCATGTTATTTGAACCGATTTTTAAAAAAAAAAAACCTTTTACAAGGCTTAATAAAGTTAAAGTTTTGGGACAAGAAATTGCATACGAAAGTCAAATATAAATAAAAAGTGCGTAAAGTTGATCATACAGCATATCGATTCGAACGTAATTATTTACGAATATTTTGTTTTAAAAAGTGCCGGATGTAAGTAAGTGGATTCATAGAAAATGTCTCGTTATGTATTCAAAGAGTGCTTCCGAAAACTAATGACTGAAATCAGATACTGATTAATGCGATCACGGATCATTTCAAATGCTGCAAAAAATGAGGCCAGCATTGTCACATAGCCATAGTAACGAGTAGTAATGATAGAAGTAATGCTTCCCCGTAATGTGTTTGTCCTTATCTAATGAATTCAAATCAGGCCGAGGTTGTCGGTCAATATCAGCATTAGAGGACTACGTTGATTACTAACAGAATGAACAGACACATAAAAAGCTCATTTTTTATAATCCTTTCCGAAAATCAGTGCATAATGTATAAACAAGACATGTACTCTTCTGATAATATGTGATATATAATATTGTAATTTCTATATCTGTTTTTGTTGGTTTATTGAAACGAATCATAATTCCAATTTGATCAAAATTATTTTTCACAGTATTTTTCACCTAGGGGTACATTTTTAATTAGTGCGTTAGTAAATATATCACCTTAAAGACTAAAGGAATATCTTGCTTGTGGTAAAAATATAAATTACAACGTAGCCCTCATGTTAATTAATAAGGATATTTCCATGTCTGATCCGTGCAAGAATATATGACGGGTGTGAGGCGCTCAGAGTATGCAATAACAGTGAGACTCTCCTTTGACTGCTTTAAGTGATTGGTCATGGACATCGGCTTCATTTGTAGGTTTGTTTTTATTTCTTTAAATAAACCGGGTGCGGTGTCTTCATGTCATGACCTTCCGTTTTGGATCCGTTCTATAATGAGAAACCATAAGAACCAGTTTAAAAGTCTCCCATCGTATCTTAAGAGCAGTGGGTTATAAATGTGTGTTTAACTCTACATCAGCACATCAACAACAGAACTAAGCAAAGCCAATAAAAATATTTTACACTTATTATCAAGTGGTTTAAAAATCCCTGTAAAAGTAATGTCAAATTATCATACCAAGTACAAATTACATCTTCAAAAATCTTATGCTAAATAATATTTAATTTATAGCAAATATAGCAAAAAAATTCATCAATCTTACATTTCCCTGTAGCTAAGCGTCTTGGCTGGTCAATAGTACCTTGAGAATGCCAATGCCATTGAACTCAAATAGCAGCTTACAGGTTAGCAATAAACTGTTTCAAGAAAATGATACAATTTTATAGAACAGATTAATCAGCATAGATATCTAGAAGAGTTTGTGATCTTCATTACATTGACGCCAGATGTATATATTATTAGTCGTTGTCCTAAGTGTTTCATTCGCTCTATAGTCATCCGAGATAATGAACCTTACCATACAGTTATCGATGAGAACATGACCTCAACGAATGAGATAGAATAAAATATAAGACTTTATCGAACTGAACGACAGTACAACTGATGTCATCACAATGGCGGAATAATACCATGCCATATATAAACATAATTTGCGCCCATCTATTTCTATGCGTGTTTTTAAAGCACATGCATTATTATTAAACGATGTCACGCTGAGGATGGGGATTTACAGCTGGTCGACGAATACTTTATAAAAGCGATTGGAAAGAGGGTCAATAGACGTCCTCAATTTTTTGATTTGGTCTCCCAAGCAAAAAGTGATCACAAATATTTGGTTTAGAAACAAACGTTGTGCTGACACTTGTGTCTTAAAATGCTTTGCCACAGACCATTTTTTCACCACCGTTTAAATTGCAAAGGTTGATCACCACATACTGTGATTAACTGGTTGTTAAGAGGTCAAAGGAAATTTCTTTTTAAAATAAAAGTACAATAGATCGAGCATTAAGCTTGCGTTTATGAGCATAATCTTTTAACACTGCATTTTTTGTGTTAGCATTGTAATCACGCACTCACGATTTTTTTTGATTGATTGTCTAAATAAATATTTTTTAAATTATGTGCTGACGATATCTACATATTTTAAAAAGACGTATACATACTAGTTTTATTTGCTGTAGCTTACATATAATTAGATGAAATATATACCTCTAAATTAAAGACAAATTTGCTTCGTAAATATTTTGAACGAAATTTTCCATGTTTGTACAAAACAATAAGTCGCATATCTTATCTTTGATTTTGTTCTTTGCATATATTTATGGTATGTGGCATTTGCTGTTATTTTAATCTAAATAATAAATTTTACTCATTTCTCTACTCCCGATGCGAGACCATATTCATTACTATTCTATATTGTTACCGTTAACCACGAAGTTACGTAATCACTTCGTATGCGATTTCCTAGTTATGTGATGGCCGCTAATTTTACGATATCACACATTGCTGTCGCAAATACAAGCAGATTCGATGCAAATACAATTAAAATCAATCAAAAGAATGTAAAATGTATGTAATTATGAGTTTTATTTTTTAAGCATACTTGCATTCATGGGTTTGTAGTCTCGATATTTTCTTCGGCATTTTCCCTAAAGGTTTCCGCAAGTGTACATAAAAGTTTGAAATTTCTGGCTGTATCACGTTGATTTACCGGCATTGGCTACTGTATCAAATGTCAACAAAGATAGCTAAATACGCCGTTTTAATTGAAAATTTCAAAGGTTTTTGGTAGCAACAAATAGGCCTTTTTACATGAGTTGCTATTATCATAGAACCATACTTTCGTATTTTGTGCGATTTACAATGATGTGCAATTTACAAAGTTCTGTTTCAGACCGGCTTTCTATGAACAATTCTTTTATCCGATGGTCGGTGTCAGTGTAGAGCTATCAAGATTAATTCTGAATGAACACTGCAGAGATTAAATAGAAGTGTCAAGTGAGTCGTTTTTGTTCTACCTCTACTATCATTTTCAAGTGTTGGTGTTGTGAAAAATATTACGCTTTCAAGATTATATCCCTCTGTCAAGTGCCGTATTGTTATGGAACGTCAAACGTGTCTTCGTACTACTATTATTTAGTATGATCGTTCCAGGTTATCTTGCATGAGAAATGTTTCTCTGGTTTGAATTTGAAATAGTTAATGCATGTATGTGCTAAATTGTGTTTCGCTGCAAGTGCTATAAAGGTTAAATCACACTACTAAGGCTTGAAAGGGTCGAGCCAGTATTCTTGTAAAAACTTCTGTTGTATTTTACCAGTACCATATGTAATAGCTGATAGCAAGATCAAGACATAATCGAATATTTGTTGTAATTGTGGTTTAGAATTCCTGCTGGACATGAACTATAATACTTAAGTGTGATACGGCCTTCTTGCTGGTCTTATGAATTACTGGCTAAGACACTTATCTTGTTTCTTAACCAGTGCTAAATAGTCGTAATTACCATAATTATACTGATACAATTATACAACCGAATGTTTATACATTCATTAAAAATGTTGCTTTAGTTCATATCTGAACATGCACCTTGTCAATCATAATGTTGATGTACAATGTTAAAACAAACACACTTATGCGGAAAAAGCATGTGATTCAGTAGACAGCTGAATGACATTTCCCTTTTCTCTGCAAGCACAGTCTTATATAATAATGCAATCAGAGAACCTATCACACCGAAGCTTTCCTTAAGACCCGATGATACAATATATCAACTTTTCTATAGAAGGATGATATTTTCTGAAGCTTCAAAGGTAAATAGCCATATATCTTCAATAATTATCTTAAACACTTTGTACCGATAATTACTCCATGACCAATACTTACCAAGGAAAATGATCTATAAGACATCAGATTAAAAAAAAGTATCATAAGTGCCCTGCATGTTTCAGTACGTTGCCCAAATATAAAAGAAAATTGCGAGTATGCATTCGTCAAGTTAGTGATTGAATTTATACTTGTCGCTTAAGTGTTCCTGAGAGATTGTATTCACGAGTCCCCATATTTAATAAAGCACGCCATTTTGAAAAAGATGTCAATCGTATGTTACTAAGCTGTCAGAGCGTCTCGAAATTAAATGACTATACTGAGAGAACTGACAACTGCAAGGGCTGTGAATATTGCTGCGGAAGCAGAAATTATAAGCTACTGTTTATTGAGCGGATACAACGAGGGACAACCAAGTCCAATTTCCAGACCAAAATTGTATTGTAAGACAGCTCTTCCTTATTTGCATAAATGTTTCAAGAGGCGGAGTCTTAATCTTGCAACTGGCTTATTAACAAAAGTTATTGAAGCAAATTCATAAGGGACAATTCGTTATGCGACATCAACAAACATGCGAATTTTCTTAACCGTACTGTTTCCTTTATATTTTAACAATCGGTAGCTTGTTTAGATGCATTATAGGTCACAAGACTGACCGAATTGTTAGGTTTGCTCTTTTTATATAATATCTCGTCTCAGTTTTGTAGATATTTTACTTTGAACTGGCATATATATATTTGTGTCTGTATCATTTCAAACTTGTCACTTTAATATAAGTTCAATTTAATAAATATTATTATAATGATTTCTAGGCAACACTACGACAAAAAGTATAAAGGAAGTTTTAAATTGGAACCAACAAAATGTATTGTTAATTATCAAATGCATTATTTATAGTTTAATTATAGAACTTTTGATTATTTGAAAACCAGCACATGTTAAGCATCCAAGGCACCAGGTTTCAACACTAGATGTTGTTTGAACAAACCGGTTGTAAGCTTCTAATCTGCACCTCTAACCACTGCAATGACAAAACTGAAAGGGAATGCATTATGTTTTCATCCAGTGCTTGCCTTTGCACATATACAGGGATCCATGTGCTTACACAGAAAAGCTAATTGGCTAATTGAGGAATTTAAACATACAACTGTTTCCTATTTTTGGGGTTTGTGAAAGGATTAAAGGTCAGCATTCGTATCAGTGAATGACCCCACTATTGGAAAGGTCTTGCACCATACGGCCCATCCACATGGATTGGTCTCACAACACATTGAAACAACAACAAAATACCAAACGTTATGTTAAATCGATATAAATGTATGAAGTGTGCAAACACTTTAAACTTACTCATTTACTGCTTTTAATAAAACATATGTTTAGTATGTAATGCGTTCATATAGCCAACTGAAAATAACTGACTTACATTTTGTTTAGTTTGTGCGGGTTTCAAGAAGTCATATTTTCGAAAACATTTTACTGAAAATGATCCATGTTGTTTAACTTTTAAAAGTAGTTTTTTATGGTTAACAAAACAATTAAAATGTATTTTTCCTTCAATACGTTTTATTAGTAATTGTAAATATATAAAAACTATTAAAATGTCTGTATTTTTCTGATTTTTGTAAAAGGTGAGAAATGGGATGATTTTACAGCTATGCCAATTTCAATTAAGGGTGCTAATCTCATGAATATGTTTTGGACACAAAATAAACTTTCTCTAAGAAAGAGAAATCGTTGAATCTTAAATCGACTTTCATTATTCTAACACCAGTACCAGTCGGTTCTTATCGTTCTCGTTAAACAATTCCAGTAGTTTTATCACAAGATCATTCAGTGAAATTACCATAAAAGACCTCAATATTACCTATCAGAATTGACTTTTGTCCCGTGAATGTCAAAATTGTCAGGGAATTATCTCTGACCTCGTCCGATTTGCGAAAATTAAGATGAATCAGTGATTTGTGATTTTTCAGTTAAATTCCTTAATCTTAAATAACGTTTACATTACTGCACATTCATACAAATACAAATGCACATACATAGCAAAAGACTACAACTAAAGACGTTTTCAAAGTCTTACTCTCCGATATGACGTACTGCGCATTGGTTGGCAAATCCAAATTGTAATGGTAGGCGTATTTGTAGTCTGGCGCGATCAAAATGTAATCAGAAAAGGATTTTTAAGACAAAAGCAATAGAAGTAAGGATTCGTTGGTTCAAAAAAAATATCAATAATAAGAATATATGACAAAGTCCTATGAGTATTGCAACATATACCAAACTCCGAAAAGGCGCAGAACAAAGGTATTTCACATGCAAGCCAAGCGAAAAGTAATAACAAATTTGTGATGAGTCATTTAAGGAAAAGAGCAAACCCGACAGTTACCGCCTTGGAACGGTCAGTCGGCAATATGGACCGACTGGGGTGCTTAAACCGGTTTTACAGAGCTCTAACCTCGCACTTCCTGACGAGTTTCTCAAATGCAAGCAACGAAAAGAAAACGATCTATTTGCAAACAAATTGTCCATGCGCTGATATTTTCTATACGTTATGACGAAAGTAGTGACGTCATCGAAAATAATGTCCACATAGTGTTCAGAAAGGGAATATGGTATTATTTCGATTTGAAAAACAACACAAAAATGGTTGACCACAAATAAAATTAAATTTCTGAATCATGAACAAACATGACCATAGACGAATAAATGGTTGTAGCATCCTGTTCATGTGAAGATGGAATTGAAGAACCAAAGTTCAATGTCCATCAAAGGAAATACACGTAACAATCCTTATAGGATGAATTAAATGACAACATAGATTACATGCACGGGGAGATTTTTTACGACCGCCACACTGCACAAGTAACATTGTTGTGATCATGAATAAGAATATATGACAAAGTCCTATGAGTATTGCAACATATACCAAACTCCGAAAAGGCGCAGAACAAAGGTATTTCACATGCAAGCCAAGCGAAAAGTAATAACAAATTTGTGATGAGTCATTTAAGGAAAAGAGCAAACCCGACAGTTACCGCCTTGGAACGGTCAGTCGGCAATATGGACCGACTGGGGTGCTTAAACCGGTTTTACAGAGCTCTAACCTCGCACTTCCTGACGAGTTTCTCAAATGCAAGCAACGAAAAGAAAACGATCTATTTGCAAACAAATTGTCCATGCGCTGATATTTTCTATACGTTATGACGAAAGTAGTGACGTCATCGAAAATAATGTCCACATAGTGTTCAGAAAGGGAATATGGTATTATTTCGATTTGAAAAACAACACAAAAATGGTTGACCACAAATAAAATTAAATTTCTGAATCATGAACAAACATGACCATAGACGAATAAATGGTTGTAGCATCCTGTTCATGTGAAGATGGAATTGAAGAACCAAAGTTCAATGTCCATCAAAGGAAATACACGTAACAATCCTTATAGGATGAATTAAATGACAACATAGATTACATGCACGGGGAGATTTTTTACGACCGCCACACTGCACAAGTAACATTGTTGTGATCATGAATAAGAATATATGACAAAGTCCTATGAGTATTGCAACATATACCAAACTCCGAAAAGGCGCAGAACAAAGGTATTTCACATGCAAGCCAAGCGAAAAGTAATAACAAATTTGTGATGAGTCATTTAAGGAAAAGAGCAAACCCGACAGTTACCGCCTTGGAACGGTCAGTCGGCAATATGGACCGACTGGGGTGCTTAAACCGGTTTTACAGAGCTCTAACCTCGCACTTCCTGACGAGTTTCTCAAATGCAAGCAACGAAAAGAAAACGAAGGAAAAAAAGATATTCAAAATAATTATTAAATATAACAACATAGTTAAAGGGACCCCCCTGGTGTAATAGTATTTTCGCCGATTCGTAACTCGCTTAGCCTCTCATCGCGTGGGTTCGAGTCCCATTCGGGGTAAAGGACTTAATGTGAGAAGCTCTTTCAGCTGACCTTCGGTGCACCGGTGGTACTACTTAGACATTTGTTTGCGGTCTTCCTCCACCAAAATAGCTGGACGTCGATATGATGATCATATTTAGTCTCTGCGATGTAATTCATAAACAAAACATAATAAAGGTCATATAATAAGCAGAAGAGTAACTAAATATTTCCTTAAAACCAAACATTATCTGCATACGAAGTTACGATAGAGATGAAATGATTTACACCAGAGCATACAAAAAGTACAAAAGGCACATTAAGAAATTTATTTCACGTCAAAACCCTTCACACAAATATTTCACATTTGATAATTAAAGAAATGATCTTTTGGAAAGAAATTCCTTATTCACTGATCACTGAGCAGAATTAATATTCTCAAAACATTAAAATATATTTTAGAATAATGGTTTATTAAAATCATTATACACATATTGAAGGCATTGCAACAAGAAATAAATTTAGAATAAATAATAAAAATACCTAAGATATAATAAGAACTTTTCAAATTACATATATATCTTATTGAAACGATACTTTTATAAATGTTATATTTTCTTGATAGAAAGTGAATAAGACATGAAAACATTCCCCATATTCTTAAAAGTTTACCATTATACATCTAGTTAACTTATGAAATACATAACTCTAAGTTGCTCCTGTTACATATACTTATATTTGAAGACAATGAACATTTTTTACACTGACAAATACAGTCCCAAAACGAAACTTTAAACTTAAAACTCTTTTAATCCTACACACACAAAGAACGATATGCCAAACACATAAACAAGAGTCATCTGTACAATAGTGTCAGCAGAAAACATTTAAAACAAAGACAGAACAAACAAAGCACAAGCCTTTGAAAAAAAATATAATCATATTAAAATACAATATATTATCAATCCAGGAATCAGTTAGAGCACTACAGCTGTCAATGGCATCAATAATTAAAAAGAAATCACCAAGATGACGATAAAGTCCCATACGTTTCCACATCAAATCCAAAAGTACTTAAAAGATCTTAGAGATCTCTCAATTAAAAACACCATAAACCAGCCAAAGTTCTACAAAGGCAACCTCACAACCTAATCTTAAAACCCATTTTAACATCAGGACAATACATCGACTGCAAAACATCTAAATTCACTGTCACAATTCACTGTCACAATTCACTATCACAAAAGTCATTAGGAAAATGGATTTCAGTCCATGTCAGTTTGAAAAACAACATCCTCAAGTTAATTAGTTGAAAAATATTCTCATTTCAGAAAGGAAAGAGTTGAAATGACTTAGAAAGTGATGACATATAAGGATAATAAAGAATAACCAAGGCCAAACTTGCATTAAACGAATAAATTCTATGTTCAGCTAATTAAAGACTTTTTAAAAAAATGTCATTTTTAATAAACACTTTGACATTTAAAGCAGTAAAATTCCTTTCACACATTTTAATAAACTTTAGTTTAACAAAATGACATTTTGTTTGTAAATTGTTTAAAGTCCAAACTGAACGCTTATGTAAGCGAGTATTCCTGTATTTAAATTAATACTATTGTCAAAACATTCTGGTGTAACATTTATTCGTCTTGCCAAAGACAATTAAAGGTCGTCGTCATCACCATAACAACCTTCTATTCGCACTTATACTAGCACTTAAGAAGTAAACATGTTTGCTTTAATGTACATTAAAACACATTTAGACATATACTGCCAAAGTTTATTATATTTGACATACAAGGGGGCGTCAAGCAACTTAAACATTATTGACAGGTCTTTTTATATAGATATTTGATATATTTCCTAAACATTGTTCTCATAGTGCTAGTTGCAAGGAACATTGAAGCCAGCTATCAGTGAATTAAGAATTTTGTTGCAGTTGATTTAAAGCTATATCCACCATAGAAAAGCTGAAAGACAATTGCGGTATTTGTTGAGACGTTGAATTTACTGATTTTATACGAGTAGAAACGTTTCTGTCCTTAGTAACCCAGTTATTATTTTGACATTGTGAAAATAACTTTAAAGCAAAATGCAATTAAACAAGTCTTAAGTTGACACACACGTTGGAATTTCAACATTTAAAGTCCACGCCAAAGTATAGATAAATAGAGATTGCAAATAGGAGCCATCTTGGAGGACATTAACTCCAAAGCCTCGGTTTCTAATAATTAATTATCTAGTTATTCAAACTAGTACGGAATACAAATGTTAGTCTGGGAATAATCATGAACAAATTTGGACTTGTTAACAATGACTCTATAAGCGTCAAAGATCTATGTGCTGGATTAATGCATAGAGTGGCTTCATTCATTATCTATATCGCAATGACTGGTTACTGAATGCATACACGAGTAAGCACGATGTTTACTTGGTCAAGGTTCAGCTATCTTTACAAGCTAATGACTTCAGTATCAAACTGAATATGACAACTTGCTTTTGAAAAAGTCATCAGAAAGTGCGAAGTCAGAGGTCTGTAAAACCGGTCTAAGCACCTCAGTTGGTCCCTTTTGCCGACTGACCGTTCCAAGGCGGTAACCTTTGGGTTTGCTCTCATCACAGATTTGGTCTTACTTTTACATATGATTTGAATGTGAATACCTTTGTATTACGCTTGTTTGGTAATTTTCTTTTCTTGATTCAAAAAGTTTATTTGTCAAAATGTCATTAAATTTATGTTTAAATTTTGAAATGGCAAAGCATACCCAAACCTCAAATTATCTTTACACATTTTACACAAACACAAATAGAAATTCGCATGGGCAATGGCAGACAGAGAGCGCATTTGGCAAAATAGTTAGAGTCACCGATCTTTACCTCTCCAGTCCCTCTTCGTGTGGGTCCGCGACAACGACCTTCGTGTTGGTGGTCTGCCAGATGACTTGCTATGCACAGGTAGTCCTACACAGGCATAAGTCTTGGACTGTCTTTTACCAACATATAGCTGCACTTTGGAAATATGGCTAGAACTGACTCCAAACAGCGGTGTTTAAACAAGTATTGTTTTGACCTTTCTGTATGAATTTGCCAATATCAATTGACAGATAAACATGGTTCATATTTCAAGAAAAGCCGAAACAACCCCTCAGAAACAAATTACATAAGTATTGACAGCAACATCATGCAAAAGTTGATTTGCCTTAAACTTAACCCACAGCATAGCAAATATCCTGAATCAATTTAATATTAACAAGCAGTAACTCACTTGCTTTCTTGACGACTTGATTATTATTCTACAGCTTACACATCAACATGTTAAATTTGTTGTCGTAACTTAAAGGATAAAACCTTGAGAACATATCAGTCACACACAAATATGTCTTTTTAGGCCTATCACGCTTGTGCTCCTTTTGTATGTTGGGTTGTTTTTAAACTTTTTTTGAATGTTGGCTTCAGGCAAATGCCTAACCAGTGATATACAAAACATCAGCTGGAAAACGTCCTTACCAATGTACATGTAAATTAAGTTTCTGCATAAACCTGAATCTCTGAATGAGTAGAGAACTTCACCAGCCTCAAGTGAGAAATGTCTTGATATTGCATGTCATATTATAAACGACAGTGGTATTTGAAATGGTTTGACCAATAACTGACTATAAAGACTATTTAAGCACCGCATAAATAAAATAACTACAAACTAGAACAACTGATTCCAAGACTTCTTAAACTTTTGCTATTTATAAAGGTTTCAAGACATTTGGTCTCATTTCCATCTATTTCCTGAAGTTCCGCCTCATTTGGCAGTAAAATGGTATTTATTTTCTTTAATATCCTTGCTCTTTAAAAGGTGAAAAGTACCTAATACAAACACATGAATTGGTTTCATTTAGGCACTTACGATTTGAGACCACTAATGACCACGGGAGCGTCTGTAATGTCACTGTTGATTATAGATTTTGTTCTAGAACAACACAGCAACAGAAAAAGAAAAGTGGTTTTAGGTCCAACAGATGTCATTATGTTAAGTTAAATTTCACTAAAATCCATCTTCGTCTGTATCGTGTACTGCAAAACAACAGACAGAATTGTGCGATAAATTATAATAGATTTACCGTAAAGCCAGTTGTATTTTGATTACATTTGTTTTAGGAAACATTTAAAAATCAGACAGTCATACTAAGTCACATTTAATCTTAAAAGGTATAAAAATGGACTTATAAAAATGTAATATTTACATTTTTAATTTTAAATATTGAATATTTTGCAAATTCTTGTCATAATGACTTTGTTAAGGCAGTTGGTTGATATTCGCGTCAAGCAATAATATTAATCTATTCCTGACATCAATTCCAAAACCTTACACAACTATTTAGCCAAAGGTATCCGTCATTGTTTTATTATTATGTATTTATTTCTGTTACTAAATTCTCTCTTTCCTAAAATCGCATTGCCCTAGGTATAGTTCCGATAATATCTTGACCTATTTACAACGGAACTTTTCTCTCTTAAGAATGCTGCAGTTATGTTTATTATTGTTTGCATAAAAGTACAAATTCAAATTAAACATCACAGTTTCCATAATGTTTCTTTGTAATATGATTGATCGAGACCTCAGGACCAAATATTGCGTGTTTCATAATGTTGTTTTTAATGTATTGAAACAAATCTAGTCTTCAATACCAACTATTGCATGTTCCACAATGTGCTTCATAAAACTTCCGAAGTCAAATAATTTTCGTGATAGCAATGGCTTATTGTACATTGGCCCTCACATTAAGAAAATGTATAATGTAAAATGAAGGACAACTAACGGTTGTAAATACCATATGATTAATGGACGTTTTCATTTTAAAAACTAAATATTATTACTTTAACACAACTCGGCGCATTCTAAACGTTTATTTTTCTCTGAACAAAGTTTCATTTTAGGTCAAACAGGTAAAATGCGGCGCAATGTTTTATACATACAAGGTATAATATAATTTCTATAGACCTAATATCCTAATGCTTATTTAAGTTCTAATGGGCGTCAGCTTGTCTGTACTTCTGCGTGCTCAGCTGAAATTATGAACACCTGTCTGACATTCAAGTCGTTAGTGATTACACCCTGATAGAATGCAAGAAGTAGTATTAACCCGAATGAAAACACTGAATGCAGAACTTAGTTATGGCGCAATAATTTGTACATTTGACGTTAATGAAGTGGCTGTCTCAAGTTCTTCTGAATTATAGGATGTCTGCATAGTTGTAGAGAAAAAATATTAATGTGTTGGGGATTTCATAAGGTATTAAGCTGCACAAACAACTAGGGGCCTTGGCAAATTTTAACTTTTATTGCCACTAAGGCGCCAAGGATAAAGAATAATATAAGATAAAACTGGGCTTCATGTGGTTGTATAATACATAATTTACGTGTGAGATGGCATCCATTCTGGTCATAAAACGGTTCATAAAATAATGATTTATGACGTCCAGAGATAAAACAGATTAGAAGGTCCAAACAAGTATTCGATGTAAACTGTGGCGAACAAGTGGCAATTTTCTTTCTTTGACAGTATTCGCAGCGTCCTTTTGCTTAAATCTAATAAAGATCTTTTTTTTTTACTTTTGCCTAGTGCAGTCTGATATTATTACAAGTAATAACACTTATAGAATTTTGGCATGTTTGAGGTAATTCACTTAAAGTTTTGCATTCGCTTTAATTGCATGCATAATCGTTAAAGACCTGACATGATACTGCAAAATATGACGACATGCGATTAATATATAATATAATTGCTTTGAAGTTAACAAATATTCTATGCCTCTTCCCTTTTATGATGTGTATATTGTGTTCTGTTCCGGGTTTGATCATCGTGCATTTTTACTCCAGGGACAACGCCCTAAATACTAAATGCATACACACTTCCTAACATTAGATTATTATGTTAAAGCCTCCCAAGGTGACAATATTACTTTTGTTTTTGCAAATGTATTTGCAAGGGTTTGTTTTGATCCCCTTGTTTATTGTTTTGATACATTTACAACATGCTCTGGAAGATTCTACAGCATCCTGACATTAAGATCAAGTTTCTTAACACCCTACGCCAAACGCATGGGCTCGAGGTCCCTTTGGTGCGAGGGACTTAATGTGAGAAGGTCTTTTAGCTGACTTGCGGTGCGCCGGTAGTTCTACCCAGACATTTGTCTTGGGTATTCCTCCACAAAAAGCTGGAAGTCCTTATAATGGTCATAATTGGTCGCTGCGATGTATTTCAGAGACAAAACAAAGTAAGATCAAGTCTCCAATTAATCATTTCCTAATAGCATCAGAATTCTGATGGTATGTTTAACACTTAATTACCGTCTATTAAAAACTGAAATACAGTTGGGGGGAGGATAGACCCCCAAAACAAAAATGCCAAAACAACAAAATATAACCCTTTCTAACATCTCTATGCCCAAGGTCAGCTCATAGATTCGTTATCACAAAGTAAGAAGAGGCATCAGGAATAATTGAGAACGGTGATTACCTTCCTTCAAAATATTGTTTTGGGATTGTTTGGGAGACAAAGTGTGGCTAGAGTTCACACATATTTTAGCTGTTTTAGCTAGACCATTTATTCTGTACTCATCAAGACTTAAACGCCAGTAGCACTGTCGCATTTAATTAGTACGCGAGACAACAGTATGTTCCTGTGGTATAATGTATTTTGTTATTTGCATGTAATCAAATAGGTTGCAGTTCGCTGAATACAACAGTTTTCTCTGGTTATGTGTTTTTTAAAAGAAATAATATTTTTTATTTACAATCTACAATTTTATGTAGTTCTTCAATAGAAATAATGATTGTCTCTCACTTCAAAATACCATGTAGACATTTTCGTCACAATTTTATTATTATAACTTATCTAAGAAAATGTCAGAGCTTGAACATTTAATTTTCCAATATCTGTTTTGTGTTTATTGGCTGCATTTGACTCCCCCCCCCCCCCCCCCCCTCAGGAAGTGCGCGGTAAGAGCTCTGTAAAACCGGTTAATGCCCCCCCCAGTCGGTCCCTTTTGCCGACTGACTTTTTCCAAGGCGGTCACTGTTGGGTTTGCTCTTTTGTGTAAAGACAAAAAATGTGTTCTTACTTTTACATTTGTCTTTTACACTTTTGATATATGTTGCAATATTTATTGGACTTTGTCATATTTTCCTTTTCAGATAAGGGCAGCATTCGTATTGGTGCAACAACGTTAACAAATGGACAATACAATGTAGCAACATTGTTGTCACGATTTTGTTAATATTTTTTTCGATTGTTTGAGTAAACTGGAAAGTTATTTATACCTATAAATATGCCTTCTATCTGTTTGACGCTGCCAAATGTGCGTTGTGTGCAGTGGTATCTCTGAGTGAGGAATGTTTTATTCATTATGACTAAAGAAGTCCATGTCTATTATGGCAATAGATGGTCTCTGTGGATTCGATATGAAAAAGAAATAAAGGTTCTTACAATAATAAACATATTACAAGCTCGTTAATTTGCTGATAAACATTTTGTACCTTGTCTATGGTATGGGTAGCAATAAAAGACAAGGAAATCTGGGGGTTTGCTAATATAATCAGATCAGCACAGGTAGTCACTATTACAAATATTGGTGTTGGTAGAACTGGAAGGTTGGAAAAAACAAATGTTGAATATGCTCAACGTCAAAAAAACATTCAGCTTCCTTACACTGTCGTTGGCAATAACCTGACGGCCGGGCAACATTGTCGATTCATAACGACCAGCTGTCACAAGGCTCCAGTCTGTAAATTAATGAAACCACAAGATTCCATAATAATAATCTAAAGGTTGGTTATTATTTCATTTACTTTACATAAACTTGTATAAAATAAATTAACACAACTTAACAGCAATTCAATGATTTGAAAAAAATGATACAATAACTGTTGCAGACTTGTGCTCAGACCAACTCAACAAATCAAAAGTTTTACTTTAATAGTTATCCTGAAAACAAAGCCACTTTTACTTTGCAGGGTAAGTCACTTGTGCTATAGAATTAAACAAAATATTATACTACTGATAGGATGAAGTTAAGAATAACCAGTGATCCCTATGCTACATACAGTAATAAAAATACATGTTATCTTACCAATTAGTGGAATTCCACAAATGGTAGGTAATTTATGATTAAAACACTCTCAAACATGACAAGATGTTGCATAGCATCAATATACTTTTCAATTCTAAAATTCATATTAATATTTGCACAAGTCAACTGACTTGAAGTGCTACATTGCAGAAATAACAAACTTAAGTTTAACTTGTTAACATGTCAATCTTACCTATCTGCATTTATATGGGTTTTATGGCATTTACGACCAGTGTTAATCCAGATGAACCCGCATACAAATGCCATCTGATCAGGATCTACACTGTTTGCCCATTTGATTCCATTGTTATGACTAGAAACCACTGAAATCTTTGATGTCAAAAAGCAACTAATTTAAAAAAAAAATCATTTAAAATGTATTGCAGACCAAATCTTTTTTTCAGAAAGAATAAATTTAACAAGAAGAAAATATAGCAATACCGGTGGCATTTCTTCATCATCAGAAGCTGTGTCAGTATCTGAATCATCTTTGGTTAGAATGCAGGCATCGGGACACACTCTTATTAGATAAGCTTCTGCATATTCAAACTCTCTTCGCACTGAAGGAGGTTCAAGCAATGCTTTTCGTTTTCATTACACTTTACCACGTTCTTTGCCGGCTAAAGCTTATTTCATTGAGGGGCTATGCTGTAACCTGGAAGATCATGAACAATAACCAAATGCAATGTTTAATCATGCTGGATCACAATTTTATCTGGCAACAGCATAAGGCTCAGACGAGCAAATAGCAAATGTGCTCCAGTTTCAAGCATTGTCTTCAATTATTTGATTTTTCAATTTAATATTATTTAAAAATGATATGAAATTCCAATGCAATTGGTGTTATTCTTTGAAAGAATTTCTAGCTTTTATTTTGTTAAATATACAAATAAAATAATGTTTGAACTTTTATTTTACCTTTTTCCGATAGCACTTGTTCCATTGACTTGCTAAACTGGTCTTTGCTGGATTGTTAAGACCAAACTTGATAGCAGCATCAACCTTAAACAGCACTGCTGAAATGTGACTACATGCCTTATCAGCTCTGAAAACAGAAAGAGATCAAGAATTGTATGTGTGTTGTCAACGACAGTAACTGTTGCTTATTTTTAAATATAGGCCACTATGATGAATATAGGACATACATATCTAAACCATGTCAAGATATTACTACAGTGTAGGGCCACTGCATATATCTATAGTACTATCACCCAATATAATTGGACGCATGAATGTCAAGATATTACTACAGTGTAGGGCCACTGCATATATCTATAGTACTATCACCCAATATAATTGGACGCATGAATGTCAAGATATTACTACAGTGTAGGGCCACAGCATATATCTATAGTACTATCACCCAATATAATTGGACGCACGGATGCCACATCAGAGTTTACTTCATGATATGAAGCGCCTTTACCAAAAAATTACCATGGGTGTCGCAATAACAAGTGATAATTGGTTTAGAGTACTGGATCAACTATGGAAATAACAACATCAGCAACATTATAACCACCGTTTTTGTTGACCATCAGCCATGGATGATGCCACTGTTTCTTGTCAGACACTATCAGAGATGGGATAACTTTTCGCCCTGACCGGAACCCACTGTGACAAAGTTATAAAAGTATTAAAACTAAGTGACAGTATTGTGTTGTTCTTATATTTAAGTCAAGAATTCATTACATTGCAAAAAGAGTACAGCTTGTAACTAGTCCATTGTCAGGGAAAACAGCAAAGTAGGATATAATCTTGTTACTATTCTCCTAGCAGAGTCATAGTTCGTTCCACTCACACAACTAGGTAATGAGCCGAGAATGTCATAGAGTACATAGTGTTTAAGATATCTTTGTTTTGTAATTTTGTTTACAGCACCTGGTCTGTGTGGCACCCTAGATGTCGCATATACGTGATCTTCTTATATGCCTTTAGCATAATCTAATACCTTTGGAAAGTACTCCACAGACCTTAATCCATTAATCTAAAATAACACGAAAATAGCAACAACAAATAATCCATTTAGATTTAATTAAATCACGAGTAAGAGAAGTGTAAAGCGCAGATAAATCGTAAGTTTTAACTCTAGTGCAGTAAAAAATTCAGGTACGAAACTTGTAAAAGACTTCTGAAGGAGATTTCTTAACCAAAATCTGTAAATTCCTGAATTTTCATACACTTTTAACTATATTTAACAACGTTGTTACGAATGGCATAAGGCATGGAGTAAGTAGATTTAGATATTTGAGTGGTGGGGCTGGCATAAGCTATGAATCGCGAGATGAATGCTGTTTTTTAGAGCTTAGGAATCCAGTACACTTAGGGAGGTTTCTGTGATTCCTTGAAACCCCTCCTAGTCCACATCATAATTTGTAAAATAGCGAAGTGATTGTATTTATTCTCACCCAATGGTTTACAAAGTTTACAAGTAACTTATTGAACAAAGTACATGCTTTAATTAAAGCTTTATGAAATTAAATTTGCATTGTAAAGACATATAATGGCAAGAATGTAAACTATATACAGCTTTTCGGGTAAATTATGAATTACAACGTAGCACTCCTGTGGAGCTCAATTTTAAGGATCCGCTAGGCGCAGCGAACTGTGCCCAGGCATAATACCCTTTGACCGCTTCCTTCAAGTAAACACCGTCTCCAATTGACCACAGTTTCATCTATGACTGATGAATTGTAGACATCGGGTTCATCTGTGGGCTTGGTTTACCTCTACATAAACCAGTTACGTTTCATTCATCCGTTTATGATCAGTACTATAGCGAGAAACCATAAATAGAATTAAAATCTTCTATGTTACCTATATCTATAGATCGGTGAGTTTTAAATGTATGTTTAAACTTTACATCCAAAAAGCGTGAACTGAGATTAATGGTTTAAACATCCCTACTGGAATAGAAATAATACTTCTCTGTCAAATTATCACTTAATGTTAAATGAAATTATACATTACATCTTCGAACAGTAAAAATCGACATTCTAGATTTATATTCATTTTATAGCAAAATAACTCTATATTTAACATTTTACCTTAGCTAATTGTCTTACTTGGCCAGCAATAACTGGAAGATGTCAATGTCATTAAGCTCAAAGCGCAACGTACAAGTAAACACTACATTGTTTAAAGAAAATGATATTTTTTATACAACAAGTCATGCACCACGGACAAATACACGCTCGAGAGAGAGAGAGAGAGAGAGAGAGAGAGAGAGAGAGAGAGAGAGAGAGAGAGAGAAAGAGAGAGGGGAGAGAGAAGCAAACATACATACACTAGGTGCTTTAACAGGTTCTGATTCTGAAGGTTTTTCTTACAAACATACAATGTAAATAAAAATACCACATCAAAGTGAGACAAGTAACAGCAATCACCAGCATCAGTTGTTAAAACAGATAAAAGAATATACAAATTATATACAAACCAAATAACTTTAATATTGAACTATCAACTTATTTGTATGTTCGTGAGATAGACGCCTCGGCAACCCAAAAGTTTAAATGAGAGAGTAGTCTGAAATAAAACAACCCATGTGATGATGTTTAATTTGAACAATATTATGATGACATTCAGTAAAATGTAGTTGCGTATTATGTCAGAATTAAAATGTGATGTTTAAAACTATCGAAGTTTATAGTTCAATCCAAAATCAACCAACACACTCTAATTGCGAAGACTTCTTTTATGATGAATGATATTAACAGTTAAGCTGATTTTGATCTGTTTTGCTTACAACATTTTTACAGCTATATATTATTTATATATTTTAGGGCGCTTATCATAGAAGTCGTTGAATTTCAATTCCTCTATAAACGTTTATAATATTCCCAACACCAGATCGACTCGATTCTTATCGCTCACGTCAAACAATTCCAGAAATTTAATCTCGAGATATTCATTGAAATTAACAACATATATCTCACAATTTTGAATCAGTATTGGCATTTGTTCCGTGATTGGTTATATTGTGGGGATTTTTGTCTGACCTCGGCCGATGTTTTAAAATGTGATGAATTTGTCATTTTCTTTGTTTTCTTTTTTAATTTTAATTTCTTAAATACAAAAACCCGCGTATATTTTTGCAAATTTTCAAAACAAAGCTTTTTATCGTACTAAAAAAGCAACAACAACAAAAAATATTCTCTCAGACTTGCGTACTGTGCATTGGTTGGTGAATCTCAATTGCAAGGACATGCCAAATCCTAGTCAGGCATAATTTGAATGTTAAGACAAAAACTTTATATTGACTCGTTGTTTCAAAATAAAATTACGAACCACCCAAAGGCAGAAATAAGTCTTAAAGTTAATAAAAACAGAACAAGCCACGAAAACATGAAAGGTCAATTAAAATGGACCATTTTAAAAAATAAAAACATGTACGTAAAATGATATTGACTTTAGACAAATAGCAGCAGAACCACATTTAGAAACCCATAAATATAGTTAACTGTATATATTCAAGTGAAAACAAATATTTTTTTAATTATGAAGTTACACAAAAATTAAAATGATTTCTTCCTGAAAATACAACAAGTCCAAAAGATACATTATTAAATTCATTTGACGTCAAAAGCCTTTACAAAATCACATTATCTACAAACATAGAGCAACTGACTTTTGGAAAAGTAAGAATCAGGAATTATATTTAAACATTCTCGATTCTGGTTGGAATCAATTAAAGCACCACAACTGGCAATGACAGCAATGTTTCGAGTAAAGAGAAAAAAAATTAAGATGAAGATGATATTCAATACCTTTCCATTTTTAATTCAAAAGTCTTAAATGTTATACACTCAGACACTCTCAATGAAAAGCACCATTAACAAGTCAAAGTTCTTTTAATGCAAACGACAACTAACACAACTTAGTCCTAAAAAATCTAATAACATCAGAACAATACGTTGAATGTGACACATCTAGGTTCACTGTCACACTTCACTGTCAAAACAAAAAAAAAAAAAAAAAAAGAAAAAAAAAAAAGGAAAAAATATCAGTATGGAAAGTAACAGTCACACGATTATGTTGATCGGAAAATATGCTCAGCTGAGGAATAAAAAAATGTTTATGTCGAAAGTGTTTTAAATGATGACATATAACGGTTGTAAACAATAATCAAGGCCAAACTTGCAATAAACAAAGAGAGAGAAAAACATCTTTGTTAAGAAAATTGAAAACCTTCCAAACAATATCGTATGTAGCAAATACTTTGACCTTCGAAGCAAAAAGAATCCTTTCATACTTTTTTCCACATTTTAATAACGTTAAGATTGAAAAGAGTACATCACGATACATTTAACATCATTTTAAATAAATTAATTTAATCAATATTATTGTTTACACGTCGACATCATCAACAAAAGCACATAAGAGAAAAACATGTTTGCTTTTGTGTAAAGGAAAACGCAGTAAGACATATAGTGTCATAATTTATTTTTGCTTGATTATGACTGACATATATGACTAACCTGTGAGGGGACAGCAACTAATTAAAAATATAGAACTCATATACATCGTTATGGCAATAAACATTTTAGCCAGCTATCGGTAAATAAAGAATTTTGCTGCAATTGGTTTTAAGCTACAACCACTATCAAAAGATAAAGACCTTGAAATGCAGCATTTTACATGAGAAGATAAGTTTCTATTCTCAGTAACCTAATGCTTTTAATGAGGACATATTGTAGTTGAACTTTAAAGCCAAATACATTCAAAAACTGTTGTTAGTTCAAAAGCAAGTTAAATGTCTCCTATCAAAAGCATACGCCAATGTATGGATAAGACAGAGATTGTCAATAGGAGCCTCCTAGGATGCCATTAACTCCAAAGCTTTCGTTTCTAAGATGCGATCTGACAAGAATTAATTATCTAGTCATTCAAGCTGGTGCGGAATACAAATATAAGTCTGGGAATAATTATCAACACATCTGGACTTGTTTGGAATACAAAGTTATCAATGGCTCAATATGTGTCGAGTATCTCAGTGCTGGATTAATGCACAGAGTGGCTTCGACCATTATCAATATCGCAATGATTGGTTATTGTATGCATACAAGAGTAGGTGCGGTTCCCTGTGGGCCTGTGACAGGGTTCTCGGGTCAGCTGCTTTACCAAACTAATAGCTTCAGTATCTTACTGAATATGACAGCTTCGTAACGAGGTTTTAACATGTAGGAGTGAGACTGTAAAAGTGCATTCTTCATACATTATTTTATAAATTGCGAAAGACATTTTGTTGTCAATATTGAGCTTGAAAGTTAGTTAGAAAAAATACACCAACAAACACTGAACTAGTGTATGATTTTCAAACATACTGTAACAAACTCAACATCAAGAAAAATCGTCATAACGTCATTGATGGTGTTGTAGTAATAATTTCTCCATGCTAAATATCTGATAACTATGGTTTAGAGAAAGACAAGTGATCAAACGTGATTACTTACAATTAAGATATTGACCTTTGTATCTTTGAAAAAATGTTAAAAACTCGATACCTATTTTTTCTCTTTTATCATTAGTTTGCAAACTGGTGAGCAAACAAGATTCTTCCGTAGTAAATCAAATATACAAGTATTGGAAATAAAAAAGCAGGCAAGTCGTCAGATGCATATAATCACCTGTTCTTGCATTGGTACAAATGTTACATCAGGGTCCCTTACATCCGATAATAGAAACCATTTTATTAAATACTCAATGCTTTCTATATGAATGCATGCGGTTACTTTAGACTCAGATGTCAAGATGATACGAACGACCTATGTCATAACATTCCAAATAGTCCTTGCGCGGGATATCGCAAACATCTCGGCCTAGTATATGGTGCATAGTCAGTGGAACACTCGTTCAAATAGTAGTTCTGCATATCATGTATATCTGAATTACACCATAAAATGAACTTCCAGTTTAAACAGATAACAATTTTTACATTAACATTTGAAGCATGCATGGACATGGACACATTTGACGTGTCTAGGATCCTTAAACATACATGTTTGTTTTGTACACGCTCTACTTCATTCATGGCATGAGTAACTGACCGCGACTAGTCAAGGACATGCAGGGTCAAGTGACCGCCTTAGAAGGGTCAGTCGGCAAAGGGTCGGCTGGGTTGCTTTATTTGTTTACGGAGATCTAACCTTGCACTTCCTGACTGATTTCTTAAATAAAAACAGTAAAAAAGACATCAATTTAAAACAAAAAGGACGACTTTTAATTAGAACTATAAACAACGTCATTAACTAAAATGTAGCGGTGTCATTAAAAATATAATGTCCCCTTAATATTTGGTTAAAAGGAAAAGTATGTTTTTCTTAGAACAGCTAAACACAATGCTTGATTGTCGAAGATATATAATCAAGAATAAAAGACAAGAGAAAAGTTATGACTGTAGTATTCTTATCATGTGCAACATTTATTAAGCACAAGACAAACTTATTTACATGCCATATTTAAAAGCTATAAATAAAATACCGAACTAGGCAAAACAAAGCAATCGTGTTCAAATTAGCCTATACCACATTCAATTTCGATATGACCCAAGCCACATATAATTTATTCATGTACACATAACATGCATACACAAATACAAATTCACAGGAGCACACGCACACAATGACAGGCAGGGAGTGTTTTTGGCCGAATGATTAGAGTCAACGACTTGTTACTCTTCTGCTCCCTTACCACGTGGCTTCGCGACGAGAACCTTAGTGTTGGCGGTCTGCCAAATGACCTAAGCAGGTGGTTATACACTGACATAGGTATTGGGCTTTCGTTTTCTGCCAAATAGGTTTACTAAGGAACTATTTCCAGAACTGTGTAGGTGCAGAAAAGGCAAACACCACTTTAAGAGAAGAAGACAGCTGTGATTTATCAAGCAAATATTATTCTGGCCTTTTTGTATCAACATATCAATATCACTTGACAAATGAACATAATCAGTCAAATTATGTTGCCACCAGATCAGGTTTATGTTTCAAGGAGAGGCAAAACAAGCTCTAAGTAACCAATTATATAAGTTTTCCAGCAGTTTCTCGCAAAATTTGGTTTGCATTAAATTTTACCCTCAGCCTCGAAACTTTTTGCAGCTTTCACATCAAAACTGAAAATAACTATTTATATTGTTGTATTTCTAAGGGGTGTCTTAAATGTAAAACTCCTTCTACATTGGTTGGCGATAGATGTTTGTTTTCGTATGTAGACCTCAAAAATCGTAAAAGAAAAACAGATTTTCACACTGGTTAGATCTGTTTTAATTAAAAAAAAATGTGAATGTCAATTTAAAAGATGTTTACTGAAAATGTGTTTTCAATATGAAAGAAATAACAATTACAAATAATTGACTACTTTTACTGAATGAATACAAAAAGATCTTTAACTGATTTATAGCTAAAGACGGAGAGTATCAGCTCCTACTAGTGGACAGATACACCAACTAAAGAAGTAAGTAAACCCATCTTCACATCGTAGGTTAGCTAGACGCCATTCTCAAAACACAACATTGACCCCTTAAGAACTTAAACACTCGCTGAGGCTATTAACTCGCATCAATAAAAGATTAAATAGTTTTAAGGAAGGACAAATGTCACCTTATGAACATTTTATTTGAAAGAAACAAACTAAAGTGTCTGTTACTTTAAATTGCGTGCTTTTCTCCTTCTCATTAAGAAATACCGTGACTTTAGAAGCGGCAAAAGTTCAACCACCATAACATATTATGAAAACTCATTTTAAAGAATATCATTGACGACTACTTACAGCTGTAATCTACTATATATATAATGCACGTTTTTTATTTTTTTTATTTTGACAACATAAATAATTGTACTTAAAAACGACACTGTGCATTGTCCATGTGTATTTGTCTGAATACAGTTTAGGGCACATAGGTAAAAATGTGGAGTAGTATTTCATACATACAAAGTATATAAAATAATTTATATAGACCAAATATCTTAATACTTATTTAAGTTCTAAAGGGCGTCAGCTTGTCTATACTGCTGCGTGCTCAACTGATATTACGAATACACCCCCTCCCCCTTTACATTCAAGTCGTTATTCCGGTGATTAAACCCTGATAAAATGCTAGAAGTAGTATTAACACTAATGAAAACACACTGAATGCAACACTCAGTTAGGGGCTACTGATTTGTACTTATGGCGTTAATGATGAGACTGTCTCTAGTTCTTCAAAATGTCTGGGTGACTGTATATTTGATATAGTTGATCAGAAAAAAGTATTCATGTGATCTTGATTTTATACTTGATTAAATTGCGCAAACAACGCAGTGCACTTGATAATTTTCAACTTTTATTGACACTAAGGCGCCAATGCTAAAGTATAAAGCGAGATAAAACTTATCTCACACACAATATATCTGGGCAATATGTAGTTGTAAGAAAGATAATTGATGTTGTGTTTTTAATGCATCCATGTTGGTCATAAAACTGGGTATAAACTGATGAACGCCAAATTGATGTGTGTGAAAAAAATAAACTTATAAGTTAATGAAGGCCACAAAAAATACAGGTCTAAACAACATTCAATTCTTAAAGTGGATTAAAACTTATGAAATATTGGAAAATATTTATCAAATACTACTGCTCGTTTTGGTGGAATATGTCACAAATATACCTATGCGTTAGTGCTTGGACTGTTTTCTTGTCAGATTGTCCTGTTTTGTTTTGGCTCGACTAAACGACTTAGAGTTCTTTGAGGGCACTTTGTTGTTTGTATATTTACTTTCTAGTGCTTGACTCGAGCACCTTGTTTATTTTTTGTCAAATGCCCAGGAATATATACAGCATGTTCTGGAATATTCTATTTTGATTGAACTGTTTCGTTCTTTATCATGATAAAATGAGTTGATTTGTCATTTGTGATAAGACTGTAAATACCAATAAGAATCTGATCGTAAATCATACAAGTACCAATGCTTTTTAACAAACAATTGTATGATTTTATCATTGAATTACCGTTTGTGAGTTCAATTTAGGATTGAATAATGTCACCATGTATGGACCACAGAAATAACAGTGGATGTATAAAGAGGTCTTGCACTTTAATCATGTAAGTGGATTTTTTATTTTACAGATTCGGATCAGGTTTAAATGATTTGGGACAGCTTTAACTTTCAAGAACATATTGTGTTCTGTTTGTTAAATAGATACAGTGTTGAAACTATTTTTAACAAAATATATTTTGTGGTAAAACTTATTGCTGGCTTTTCGTTCTGTTGCGCCTATGGTATTGCATAAGAATTAATATACCGCAGAAACACAGCCAAAATATAAAATAAGAGTCGCACAGTCCAGTTTTAAGCCACATTAAATAAGCACGGAGCCCTGATACTCAAACACATCCTAAATATTTGATAAAACAATAGGCACACATCCGTAACATAAACTAACACGCCAGAAACTCAGCATAAATGTTTAATTACTAAGAGACACATAACCTTACAACACTTAATGCACAACGTAGGCAGACATGTTAAAGTAATGCATGGGCTGTGGGTGGTTTTTACATTCCCAGGGGATTAGGAGAGAGACTAAACAACAGTATTGTCATTAGTTAGCTCTGTGTCTGTCAAACCATCCTTCATTGTAATGATTAAAGTGACAGTGGTATGACATTGTAGTAGGCGACAGAGAAATCGTATATCGCAGGTTGTTTGTGCTTTTCAAACAAACTATTAAAGCGTTTAACATGGACTGTAGTAGTACAGCCAGTATCATAATGAAGAACACTGGTTAAAGAGAAACTAAGCCGATAACATTTTTAGTCAGAATATATGAACTTTTGAGGAAAGACGGTAGTTCAATGATGTTTTGTGGTGTTTGCAATCGCGCTAATAATCTTACAAAATGTTTAATTAACTCTACGACTTCAATTAAAGGTGTGACATCCATCACATATTTCTTAACAACACAGAGATAAGTTAAAATGACATTAAAACAAGTCTTCCAATGATCAGATAACCAAAGTCGTTCAAACACATTTAATGAGATGCTTCAATCAGCAACTTGATGTGTTATAAAGTTTATCCCTGATTACAGAAGAAGCAAAAACGTCACTAAAAATGTATAATTGCAGACACAGTTACAGTGATGTTGTTCATTAAAATGATATTTATTTCAGGACAACAATTTAATTACATTATGTATTAATATTGAGAGTTTATATAAAAGAATCGACTAGCATCACACCAATCGAGGAGTAGTGTTTAGTAGCGGGAACGCTACAAACACACTAACGCAACAAACAAACAAGCCAAAAAATAAAATCTAACCCTTTCTGACATTTTTGTCTAACAATATATTCACAAAGAAACCTGGTTTCAAAGGATTAAGAGACTCATATGCACTGGCTGCATTTGCTTCCAATGATTTCATTACAATATGTCAATTGAAAGCTCTGGCTGTCCACACAGGTCATGATTCTATCAGCAGCATATTTATCATTCTAGAGAGGGGTTTAGGGGATATTGAAAGAATCAAGAATGGGTGATAAAGTCAATTAATAACATCACTATAAAGGTTATTTAAATTTTATTTTAAAGCGACCCATTTCAATAATGAATTTAAATACATTTGATCACTATCCTTCAAAATATTGTGTTAGGGTTATAAAACTCATATCTAAACCGTTTGAACAAGAACATACGTTCTGGGTTCATTCCAGGCTTCCAGTATTCATCGAGAGTTCAACGCAAGTAGCACTGTGGCATTTAATCAGTACACGAGACAACAGGATGTCCCTGTGGAATATGTTTTTAATATTTGCATGTGTTCAAATAGAGTACAGCTCGCTGCATAAAAAGTCTTCATCAGATAACGGCAGCATTCATATTGGTGCAATAAAGTCAACAAACAAATAGACTACACAGTGTAGAAAAATGTTGTCACGATTTTGTAAATATTTATTTCGAGATTATGAGTAATGTGGAACGTTATTATAGTAAATAATTCCTACAAAATTGTTGGATTGTGGGTGATATGAAATTTCCCAAAAAGAAAACACACAAATAGTTACTACAATTCATTAATTGTTTTAAGACCTGCTTTTATTAAGGTGCTTTGAGTTTTCTAATAATTGATCAATAATATCTAACAAAATTATCCGATTCTCTGGAGCTCTGTTTGCAAACTAAAACAGGGACGTCTCACTAAACACAATGTTCAACTATTTGCATTTATATTAAGTACTGTTTCAGACAACTCCCAGTTGTTTTCTTTAATGCCATAATCTTTTCAGAACGCTGATAATCATTCCGCTTGATTTGACTCTTAATATGCCTGCTATTTGTTTGATGTTGTCAAATGCGCGCGTGTATAGCTGTATTATTGAGTGAGAAACCTTTTTCTGTACAATTAAAGAGTGCTATTTTATTATGGGGACACATGGTTTCTCTGTAAAAAACATGGAACATGGAAGGTACCCACATAAAACACGTACATAATACAAGCTTTTGTGCATGCAAGTGCTGCAATATTTCACTGATAATCATTTGAATCTTAAAATGCGATGTGAACAAGTTTAACAATATTAAAATTAAATGACAGCATTGCATTTCTTTATATTTGAGTTCAAGTATACGCTCCTTTGCGAAATGTATACAACTTATGGCCATTGTCAGTGAAAGGAGTCAAGTAGCTTAGTTTCCACCCTATTAGCATAGGTATCGTTCGTTTCTCTTATTGGCGCCGCTCTGAGTGTTGCCTCATATCTAATACATTATCTATGGGAGCGCTAGTATAGCAATAACAAATTTGTTCTACGAAGCCCATTACGGAGAAAAAAACCGAGTGGTCCAATTTTTAACAGTGTAGCTTGCAACAATAAAGTGTAGTTTGCAAATATAAAAATGTAGCAGACATTAATAAGAATTCGCAGAAGTTTGGCGAGGTCTTGTTAAGCAAAAGAAACCGAGTAAGCCAATGTTAACAATGAAGCTATTATGTACAGATGTGGCAACAAGGAGGCAACGTAACAGAGAGTCTAGTTTTCATCAGTTACGGTTCCTTACTCTAAAATATGTATGTAATATATCGGCAGTTTAAATTGAGTGTTTTGTCCCAAGGATATTCATCACCGTGTTTACAGCGCGTGCACTCTACGGCGCCTTGTCCGTGATCTTCTTGTATATTATTAATATAACCTGGTACCTTTGGAAAATGCCCCACAAATCTTAATTCATTTGTCTAATACGAAGATAGCAGCAACAAAAAAACTTTGCAAACCGTTTTCGTATTCTCTTAAACGCTTCGTCTATATTTATCTCCATCAAAATCGTGATCATAGGGCCGCAAGTAATGGTGTTGCTTTAAACTTCTTAACACTTCATCAATAGCAATTGTCGTATTCCTTATTTTAATGCAGTTACAGTTTTTATCATGAACATTTAGCAGTATGGGCATTATATCATCATCCTTAACTGAGTAATAGCTTGTTAGTCTCACATACCGCCCTGCAACAGTTACATGAATAGGAATGTAAAAATTCATGACGCTTAAAAGATACCGAGGTTTATATTACACTTTTTGAGGTTGGTGTATATTGTACACTTAGAGTTTACATATTTTGTTGTAGTCTGACAACTTCAGGTTACTTGAATAATTGAGCAATTACTATGTAATTTAACAATGGATATGTAAAAACATACACGTAGATACAAAGACTTAAAGAATTTCTTAAGGATATTGTAAAAGATGGTCATACTATGTCCAAAAATGGCAAAAGGTGTCTTTCAATCATGTTTGCATCGATATTTCGTCCTTTTAGTTTGTCTCTACGACTATCCGTGTTAGGTAAAATACATCCTGAAAGACTTTTACAAACGAACAACGAAATAACAGACAGTCGACTTTCCAAGTCAGTATTTGTCATTTATACACAATTAGTTTCATAATCAGGACTTAGAGGACAAAATACATCCCGTAGGGTTTAAAACGAAGAATGTTCCTAATCTAATCCACAGAACGTGTTCCGGACCTGTTTTGTCATGACACGAGCGTAGTATGGGTTTGTCGTATATACAAACAATAATTATCAAATAAAAACATTGTTATGATGTTCACATGTCAAATGATGATGAAATTCATACACTAAATGAATATACTATATTTGTAAAATGATTTGATACATGTTTCCTTCCATGTCGTTTTGAACCCAATAAAAATTTTCAAGTGGCACAAAGCATTATTTAAACTATAAGAATTTCAAAGGTGACATATTTATTAAATATTATGATTAAAACACATATTTCATTTCGTCAATGCAACCCTGTGAAATGTCAAAATTCCTAAGTTGAAATAAGAGAATATATGCGATTTTCACTCTATAAACGCACAAATAGTTAGTTACAGACATCTGCCAACTTTCAATCGTGGCTTTGTAAAAAAGGCAAATGCTGTTAAATCATCATCGTACGCATCGAAGCCTTGGAAAAGGTAAATAAGAAAATGTCATATAAAAATTACAGATATTTATATCTAAAGTACTTCTAGACAAAGGCAAACAGGGTAAATGTAAATGTGACAAAAACACAGATACGACATATGTACAATATGTAAAGTAGATACGGCAACCTATAAGTTCCAAATAAGAGAGTAGTTTGAAATAAAACGGCCATACAGTGAACTATTGGCAAATAAGCAAAATACGCATCGCACACCACGTATTTGTCTGTATCAATGTCTTTTTTTTCAGCAGATTCAAGGAAATACCTGCATGTTCAGGTTTATCGAGAAATAAATGCAGCTGCCAATAAAATGTCGCACCCAATTATTGATTCAACACAAGGACTCATCATCTAACAATCCATTTGCACAGGGATTGCAACCGACTTTCGACAAGAGTTTGGCATTTATTTGCCGTCAGGCGCACTAAGTCGTATTGGGGATGCAAGCCTATCCCCATGCGGTCTTAATGGCTATGGCCCCCATCATTCACACGGGTTTAAAACAATCGCACCTGGTATGTGACAAGTATAAAACGAAATCGGATCGATAATTGGTCGCTGTTAAAAATCAACTTACCTTCGACTCGGTCACACAAGAGTCGCAAGTGACTTGCTATAAGGTTGCATTAATAGTTACATAGATTACCCGGATTGGCATGTTCTTTCTAAAAGTGTTCATTAAGTATAAAAATATTGATTTTACAGTTGTAAAGTTGTATGATCCGATAAGCAGGGCTTTAATTTAGCCTTTCGCCATTTCACAAAATCCAGCATCAAACTAAAAAACTGTCTTTTGCGTCTTCTCCTTCAATGAATTTCTCGAGATATGTGCGATCGCAGCTTCCTGTTAGTTTGCGACTTCATCAGTAGCAAATCCGCCAGTGCTACAAATTAAATTATAAGTTACCACCTTATTCAATATAGATAACTGGTATAATTTGCAGTGGTCACCTTCTTCCATTATATACTTTGATATGATGGTCGCCTTAGCCGCATTTACTTATGTGCATGTATAAAGTCTTAAACATTTTGTTAAAGGTTGCAATGCCCTCTCAAGTAGGCTTACTCTAATCGTAATAAGTTTGGAAGACAATCACATACACTTTTAACGACCCCCAAAGCAGTAGCAAGTCGATTTCGAATGGTTGCAGATCATCTCAGCAAGATCGCTTTGTTATCGCTAATAGAGATGTGTGTATAATTATGCTCTCAAAATATACGCGAGTCCATGATGTCTCGACTGAGGCCAATGAGACCACTGAGAGCGGTTGTAAAAAGTGTTGTACAATAAGTTCACTCGCACGTGATGCTTAGTATTAACACAATCTAACGATTAATTTGGAAAACTAACTCGATATTTGCAAGGGATAGAAATACAATGGGATGGCAAATCGGTGTAAACGGGGCTTATGTAGGAGGAATTAAATATACCGTTCTTTCTCCATTTCGATATTCCAATGAATATAAAATGGCGCCCTATTTATAGATACTTATTAATTATTAATTTGTTAGACATTGGCAATGCATGATTAATCTTCATTTTTTTCTCATTATCCTGAGAATACAAAGGTCACAGTAGCATTAACAATCCATCCTTATTAAGATGGCAGCTTAGAACAACATATCAGCTTATGCTTTCTGTCAATGGGAATTTATGATACTTTTTTCTCATCTAACTGACAGATCGGGTAAATAAATAAATAAAGCAATAATGAAAGGAACGTTATTTTATCAACTTATATACAATGTCTTATTTTATGTCATTTTAACATAAGATGCATTTTATCGGATGTAAATCCTTCAACATAAGATCGTTCACAAAATTTATTTTACGTTTATATGACCAACTGTGCTCAATCATGTTTTGCAAAATTTGCTCGCAATTACGAACAACATAAAAAACAACTTAAAAGAAAACATAAAAAAAGAAAACACATCAAGAGACATCACATTGTTCAAGTGTGTTTTCTGTGGGAATTGCTATCAAAGTTTTACCTAGTATTCCCTTGAATTGTGTGGATCACAGCATGAAATGCATGCTAAAAACTCATAAAGTAATGAGAAAGCGATTGTGCGAATAGAAAAAAATGCTAGGACTGAAAAGTTGATAAAATATCGTATTGAAAACTTAGCAATAATCGATTTGCAACAAAAGATATTTTGCCTTTAGAAATGTTCAAATCATAAAAATAAACAACATTAAGTGGCTTGGGCGTGGAGCTGCCAGTCAGCTTTACTGTATTTAATATGAAACTGCGTTAGTAGATTTGAAATATTCTTTCTCAAGTAATAAAAAATAGTGTACGTCAACAGACAACTATATTTATGCAGTTTTTTAAGGTTTGTATAAGGTTTGCACATTTGAAAGTAGTTTACAAGTCGACAATCGCACACAAAGCCAGTAACACCCACACATACATACACAGACACGCACAAACATCCCCACACCTATGGGAACAAATACACACACTTCAGAAAGCGCAGATATAATAATTAAACTTCAGAACATTACTAAGCCTCTTTTTCTGTGTGATTGTTCGATATATCTTTAGCTAGTGTTAGTGAACCACTTTGATTTAAAGGTGATATCCGACAGTTTTCTCAAGTTAAATACACGTATCAATATCTAAAATGGGTAACTTGGTCATACTTTTTGCATAAAACCACACTTAAGTCGTTATTCAGACGATTTTGAACACTAACGTTATTGTTAGACTGTACAAATCGCGAAAGAAAATCTCTAAATGTTCAGAATTTCCAACTGTATAAAATCTATACTCTATAGGTAGTGGTCTCTCCTGAAAATAGATATCGACGTCAGAGCGGATTAACCGGGTGACTATATAAAAGTAAGTGGTCACGTGGTTTTCTAAGTTTAAAATAGCTATCTCTGCAGCGTGATTCGGATAGGAAACACCTGTTTGCAATGACGAGGGGACTTTTCCTGACTGTTCACACAGATCTATGACGAATAGCATTTAGCAAGACGTTTTCAGGTACCAAAGACAAATTTGGTTATTTGAGAAACAGATTTTGGACTAAACTGTTGGATACCATCTTTAACATTACTGTATTAACGTTTTTTATTTTACATAATGGAACTTGTATGGAAAGTATAAACTATCTTAAAAATAAAAATAGCGACTCATGTCTTCCTTACAAAATTCGAAATGATTTATGGGAGAGGGAGGAAACCGCATTGAATTACATTATATAACTCGTTCTAGATATCATGTAACATGACGTATGTTTTTTCTCCATCTTAGACGTACGGTTCTGAATTATATCTTTTGTAAGTACACTGTATTTAGCTGTGATTGCCGTCTACGGTACAACAAATGGTGGATTATTTCAGAAAATACACAGACCTTTGCAGGAAACAGTAGGAGCATTTTCATTTTATAATGTTAAAATAACAAAGTGTTTTCTGGTGAAGCTATCTAACCTCGCTCACAAATGCAAATGCAAGATTAATTCGGGTTATTTTTACGGCGACTCATTTTGGCAGAAATGAAAGAAAACCATATACAGTATAGTGTCTATAAACCACCCGAGAGTCAAACTATTTTTTCGAAAGTTGGGAGCGATTAACTGATTACATTCGATTTGCGCCGGATAATTATAATAAATACACTTACCATTAAAGTCTTTATTTTACAGCCAGTGCGCAGTACGCTATTTCCGATAGTACTGTGCAACTTCTTCGTCGACACCGCTATCTTTTGTTATCTCCTGGTAATTTAATTAGTCGGGTTTTGGACATGCGCAGAAAATTTGCCTAGTGACTCAAAATAAGGAGGTGAAACAAACAGAAAGAAACATAAATCAAAACCCAAGAATTCTTCCCTACAGTATTGATAATAACGCGACAAAAATCTATAGTTTCACTGAATAATTTAGATAAAAGTATAGGATTGTTACGAAAGCGTTTAGAGCCGCTTCGATCTGGAGTTGGGAAAATAAAGTTAAAATGAAATAGTATATGGCCTATCTGGTAAATAAGGACAGTCTTCAGATATTCGGGTTACGTTTGTAGAGTCAGAATGTTATAGGTTAATAAAGTAAAACCAATTTTAAAATAAATTCCCGACACTATTCCTTTATAATGCATAAAACAACATTTCACGCTATGTAACTTCATCTTTTCCCGCAAGTACAGAAAATATAAGCATAAGGAAACCCTAAGGCGATGACTGCGCCACTGACATTTGCAACCGGTGTCTCAGGAAATTGGTGTATAGCCTGAATACTTATGATATTCCTTACTGCATCCGGTTTGATATGCATTTAAAGTCATTGATTAGTTATATGTAGCATAATTTGAAGTAAACCCTTACACGTATCTGTTTGCAAAGAAATGACAATATTGCATTGTATGTGCTCTAAAAATTGACTTACTAGTGCGATGCTAGGTTTTAAAATGCTTTTTAATTGTCTATTAAAAAGCAGCAAAATCAGTCTTGTCAAAACAATTGTGTGTTTTATAAAACATCTGCTGTATAATCTACAAAAATGCATTTACCGTTTTACCAATGTGAGTTACAAATGATCTGAGACTCATTGGCATTTAATAAAACATTTATTAAATAACTATGTATTATTAGCCCTGTAAATTGTTTGCTGCCTGGCATAATAATGCAGTGGCATTTCAAATAAGGGGGCCAATATATATATCACTTTCCGGCCTGGGGCCGAAAAGTCGTATAAATATAAAGCCCGCATTTCGGGCAATTTGAATGGCTGCTAGAGCAAGGCCAAATAGTCATATAGATTTTAGCTGAAATGGCGGCCATCTTGTATTTTGGTCGATTGAAGATACTTTTGCTGGAAATGTTTCAAACCTTAAACCAGTTCGAGACCATTTGACAACATGAAATAATTTTTAACAATATGGCGGTATGTAACCTTCAACCTTACGTGCCGATAGCCACAGATTTGGGATTTTCCTGACAGTGAAATTTACATGCACACAAAAAACGACAGCAGACGATAGCACTCAAACTATAAACGCAATCGGAACACCTCGAATAATTCTCGAATCATCTCTCGGATGTTTGTAGGTAGTCGGATTAACTCGGCCATTTCCCTAAATGGGACTTCTTTTGTGACAGACGTCAAAACAAAGATGGCAGCTCGAAGGACAGCTCACTGTAGTACGATACCTGTAAAACTTCACTTTATGGCTGCTTCAAATTTAATTAATCCAAGTTAAATTTACCCGGCGCAGCAAAGACACAGCTGTCAAACGACGCCGTTGTTTATGTTTTGTGCGAACTAAATTTTAAGCATACTTTTCCGACTTCCGGCGAACAATACGATCGTGATTTCTGTACGTATCATTGCACCAGATACAATCGATGGATGATTGTCCCGAGAACGGAATTAACCGAGGAGTTCCGATTGACGATAAACGCTGTTAAAGAAGTACATCGCAACAAATAAATTTATAATATTTGAAGATATGTCGGGAGGAGAACATATGTTGGAGTTGTTGGCTAACGACATTTTAGAATAAGAACTATTGAGTGAATGTCAGGCAGATCAAATCATTGCCAAACTGGAAGAAATCCAACATTTAGACTCTGCACCCCACCCACCATTATTTTGCATTGTCCAGTAATTTATTTATCCTGTTTGTTTAAAACATTTAAAATGAAACTAAATTAGATTAAAAATAGTTATTTAATAAAATAGTCAATAAATAAGTGATTTGATATAGGCCCTGTTATTTGTCCTCGGCCTTGGGTCAATACGAGTCCCCTCGGACAAAGAACAGGGCCTATATAGCAGTAAACGAGTTCAGGAAAAATAATAGTTAGCGAGCCAAAGGCGGGTTTGCTATCAATTTTCCTGGACGAGTTTTATTCTGTATTAAATGACAATGAGTGTCAGAGTCATCCTATCACATGATTTTAGTCGGCAATATACGATTTTACGATATTGAAACAACGCTACTATGTGAAATAGTGATATGAGACGATCTGCATTATGATGACATTTATGACGTCATCAGCCAAAAATCTGTATGCCACAAATGTTATATTATACAAATTATGACTTGTGTTGAGGTCAATATATAGTTTAAAGGACCTGAATAATGTGGTATTTACAAAGGACGCAGTGCGAGTTCAATATCACATTAGCCAGGTCCGCAAACTATATATTGACCGAAACATCGGTCTTCACTTGTTATATTCCATAACTTAATATTTCCATTTCCATTGTTTACCGCTGCAATGAACTATACATAAAATTACGTTCATTTTTTCCACGAAGCACAGCGTGACGTAGACATTCCTGATTGCTGCTTGGTTAGATGGGCGGAGCTTAATATACTAAGTACTGTTTTCACGAATGAACGTAAACATGACGTCACTATACACAGTAGACGTGTTTCTAAAACATGTTCAAAGTATGTGTTCCTTCTTAAACGTTTTATCTTCTTATTTGTTTGCAAACACATTACATGTATCTGTGATTTCAACCACTTTATTGTTTTTAAAATCTGTTGTGCCATTTATATAACTATAAATGAGGAACTATTTTCAAGTTGTTTTAATTCTTGACTTTGTGGGCGTGGCTTAAATACGAAGAATTTCATCCTGGCAGCGTAAGATACATGTTTGATTTAACTTGTAAAAGAAGTCGCATAGGTACTTCAAACAGCGTAACATGGTTGAACCGAAGATTATCAAAAATCAACGATTCATTGCTTAATTAAGTAACGTTGTCACTATTGTCAAAAAAAAAACAAACTCTTAAATATGTTGATCGAATTCGCCAGCGTTCATTTCCTCAGTCTGTTCTCATATTTCTTTCGAAAGATTATCACGAAAATCAATACTTGCTACCGATGTTACACTTTTTCGTCTTTTCTATCTTACAATTTCCCTTTATGATACCAAATCAACATCAGGCACACTGATAACTGTCGATTACCTTTATCAGACGCAATGTTGCAGCAATAGTACGCGTAAAAAGAACACGACATAACATGCAAATTATGAAACTTATCAGAAGCGATGTATTGTACATGTAAAAGCAGCCCTGCAGATAGACATACTTATTACACATTAATGCATTTTGTTTTGTAGAACTATGACAAAACCGCAATAACAAAAGGCCATTGTATTCAGATGCAAGCCAAATGTAAAGGTATTTACATTATCGGATCCTCTCGTAATTTGTTTAGTCTTTATGAAATATAATTCTAAAAATACAACTTATTACATAGGTAACTGTGCCATCAATTAGTAGAAAATCAATATTAGTATAATGAACAAATTGACAGACGATGCTGCAGCAATATTTAAATCGTGTGTGTTGGTTATTTTTCGCGTATGAGGTAAGACTTATTTATATGCTTCAGTTATTAAATAAATTGGTATGGATCTATACAAATATCACACTGCGACCTAGCTCGCTTATCTGACAATTTCGATATTTTGTGTCTTACCACACAAGCCACCAAAATAACATTTTAAAGCGAGCCGCACAGGAACAAAGTGACAAGAAAAAATGAACACAGGAGTTGTATTCTAAAGCATCCCTGCAGTCTATTTGGTTTTATATCACAAGCTCGCTTTACTTCAACAACACATATACATAAAAGAAAGAGCACGAAGACATCAAAGATGCCCCAGAGACACGAAGAAAAATATCATGGGAACTAAACACTTGCTTAGACTGTCGATACATTAAATAAATATTTGAAAGTAACTTACCCTTACTCTAATGGGAACATGACTGCCAGCTACCCTTTTCATTTTGTCTCCTACATCTGTAATTACAAGCTGCATGGTCAATATCTGCATGCTCAGTTTCTTTTGCTAAACAAGACCTCGCCAAGCTCGCTTTATTGTAGCAAGCCACACTGTTTAAAGTGGAATGCACGGTTCTTTTCTCTAAAGAAATCTCAAAAACAGCCTGTAATTGTCTGCTACACAATCTTCCTCATAATAATGCATTCCGTATAAGCCGCCAAAGATATCTTGATATGCTACGACGCTACCACTGAAATGGCCATGAACAGTCATGTATGAATTTTATAAATACTCAAGTTTAGAAGTATTTGAAATCAATATTCGAAATTGTTCCTGTAGATTTTGTTGTAAGTTAGTTCATTTTTCCATTCCATACGTACCCCCCCCCCCCCCCCCCCCCCTCCCGTGTATCTTTATATCCTTAAAATAGTGCTGGATTATCTGTAAGAAAAAAACTACTTACAGAGTGTCAGTAGTCCATAATTTATAACAAGCTTGTTAAAGCCAGAATAGAAAAGTACAGAAGAGTAAAAGATAAAAGAGACATAAAACTTCATTTCCATCATTTAACAATACCATGTCTTAAACTGATTTCATTAAAATAACCTATCTTACCATTATTCGATATTTCACATCTCATGCGATTATTAACACAAGCCCTTGGGATGTAGGAGTGAGAGCATCGATTTTGCGTTCAAACAAAGGCTGCGAATTCCAAAATGGAAACTGTTAGCTCCCTTGCTTATAATCAGTTAACCATTCTGATGAGACTTAATGTGATATTATTGTTAATACCATAAAGATGTTGCCACATAAAAAGAATAATAGTTCTCTATTTACCTAAGTATTTATTTTGTTGCAATTACTCCTTCAACCAAATAAGTGCACAGACAAACCGACAGCTGTTGTTTTCTTCTATTTTCATAACACTCCGCTTCAAAAAGTTTGCCACTTTGACATTTAACTTGCATATTTGTACTTTTGCTAGTTTAAAATTTCATAAATGTTGATATTATTAATGGAAACTTGAACAATGACTATTTAATGTTTTCCTTTTTAACACACAATGTACAGGCATTTGCATTTATATCAAATGGTGATTTGAACAATTTATTCCACTTCGACCTTTTCAGAAAATGATTGTTATCAGTTTGACAATGACATATGCACTTTTTGTGTACATTTGCATCATTGCATGAGGAACTTTTAATTCTGTACAATTACGTAGTTGTTATTTTGCTGTAATGATGGATGGCTAAATTTTAAAGTGTGGGATGCAGAGAAAGATAGTATGACCCTAAACAGCTGAGGGGAATCAATTGTTCATGTATTGTAGCAGTATTTGATAAACGTAGTGCATCTACATTGAAATCGTACAATCGCTGTGATCATTGTTTTAGTTCTTGAATAATATGTGGGCTGGTGTGGGCGACATTTCGGAAAAAAGCGAATTCGTCACGTCTAGTAACATTTTAAAAGGCTGAAAGCTATACTATAGACCATAGTTAAGAGCAACGTTCGCGAAACTAAAGGTATTTTGTCTTAAGACAAATGATCACTGTTTTAAGTCTGACATTGACATAGGTACATATTTTATTCTATTATTTATTAAATTATTTTAATTTATACAGACCTTTCAAAAAAATTCTGGGTGATTTTATAGTAGTGGATGGGAGAGTGAGAAAATATTCTCCTATGTGGGGCGAAATCAATTGTGCCCACTAACCTTTGATGCTAGCCTTTCGACGCCGTACGTAACTTGCGTTTCAGGTTTGGGTTTAGGTATCGAACGCCATAGGCGACTTGCGACGACAAACGGTAGATTTATTGAATGATGTTTCTTGTCATTCTTATATTATCATAACTATTATCATTATTATAATTATTATTATTATTATTATTATTATTATTATTATTATTATTATTATTATTGTATAATTGTTGTTGTTGTTGTTATTTAAAACATTAAAAATGTAATCGTCTTTGAACATCATTTTTTCGTTTTTGACAATGAATAGGCATAATTACAACTAAAGCACAACTACATAAACTTGTACCATAAACTGTTAAAATGAACTTAAAAGAATTCATCTATTAAAAACACATCTTTAGTGCCAATAATAATACACTTGACATCTATAAAATTATATTTATTTAATATTATAAAGTCTTTAAACATTGTATAGATACTAATTTGCGTATAGTTATGTAATTCTTCTTCCAAGTATTTTAATTTAGGCATTGTTTTCTTAAATAACTGTCCTTTTGAAATTACAAGAATACCGAATAGGTAAATAAGAAAAGGTCCGATCAAAATTTTCACAGATATTTAAATTTTATCTACCAGTAGACAAAGGTAAATGCAAATGTGACAAAACACAGAGACGAGACATAACATACATAAAGAAAAACCATCAGTTACCGCCTTGGAACGGTCAATCGGCAAAAGGGCCAACTGGGGTACTTAAACTTGGTTTGTGGAGCACTCCAACCTCGCACTTCCTGAAGGTTTTTCTAGCAAACAAACAGTGTAAATAACAACATCCCGTCAAAGTGAAAGGTAATGGTTCTATGAGAATAGCAGCATGTGTAACATTTGAAAAGGCAAAATAAAGAGGTTTGAACATTCAAGGTAAATTTCAAAATGACATTTCACTAAAAAGAGACATAAGACAAATAGAAAACAATGCAGGATTGGAACGGTCAGTCAACTTACGGCAGTTGTTTTCCCGGTAATGGAAAACCTACGCAGAAAGTAGATTGACGAAGTGATTATTAACATAAATTCAGACACCTGAAAAGCGGTGTAAATCAGTAGATTAAGTGTATTCATAGACGCCTTTCTCAGGCGAATGTACAATAAACACGACAGAGTGAACAAATAGTTTGGTGTGAAGTGACGTTTTTATGGCTGGGTGAAATAAAAAGAATAATGTCTAGTCTATATAAATGAAAAATACACGTAATACTTTCATCAGCTAAGCCTCAATATACAGGACCTTATGGAGAACATTTCAAAATTCTAACATTACGCTGTCTTGTAGAATGACTTAGATATGTAGTTTGACAAACAATAATTCAGTGGAATTATTGACTTATGGTATTCTTTACCACATTGCCTACCACATCCCCTGGAAACGGACATTTGTTGCCAAAACTTGGAAAAAATATCAATAAATATTTAAAGATTTATTTATATGCAACATTTTATAAATATTACACCGATCTTTTTTTTGTCGGCGAAAACCTAAAGACTTGTACACTTGATTTACTTAAAAAAACGATTATATATCTACACAATACTCGACATTAGACTCCTATTATTTTTAAAGAGCGTTAAGTAATAAAATATATGTTGTGTCCTTGTTATAGTGTGACCCGACAACTCAGGAGACAAACTAAATATACTGGTCTGTTGGTAAATGAAGTTAGAGTTAGCTTGCGTACCTGTGCAGGCAGACAGGCACAAGTTTATTGCATTAAGAGTATTTTATAGTAAAATCTTACTAAAGGTTATGTGGCTACTCTTAGTTATAAAGACGTTGATTTTTCTATTGAAAATATATATTGTTATATTACCTACGTATTTATATTTCGTTCACCACTTACTATGTTCACACAAAAGCGACATTTCCCTACGGCAAAGAACATCACCTGGTACTTATCCCACATATACAATTTCGTGAAGAATGTAGCTATGGTATAATGGATTTTTGAAAATGTCAAAACAAACTATTGCAACCCTTATGTACATATCATCTAACTTAAATTTAGACCCACGGGACTCTTTTTTATAACTTTAGTTAAAAAAGGAGCGCAGAAAAAGAGTGTTTTAATTTTACTAAAATAATTTTGAAGTCATTAAATGTCTTCATTTTATCTTCAGAAATAGTATGAACGTGCACGGTATGTATACATTTTTGATTTTCATTATATAGTTAGGGGGTAAGGCAGTTAACATAAAAAATCAGATACATGTATCTTTTGTAGCACACTTTTTCGGTACATATTAGCTAGCATAATCGTGATTGTACATGTATGCATTTCACGAAAAACTACAATTTCCTTAATACGTTATAAAAGATATACTACACAAATTTAATTTGTCTATTTCGGGTAGGAAGAGGTTTTGGTTAATAAGTCAGACTGTTTCTAACTTTGAATAGTGTTTAGTGTTTGTCACATTTAATAGCACTGTCAGACCTTGCAACAGTGTGCAAACTTTTTTCTCAAAACTCATATTCTCTATTTAATGTTAAGAAAATGATTACAATAGAATCTGTTGCACAAGTCAAATATTCTTATATTCCTCTTTTAATTTTCATAAAACATTGTTTTTTGTCTTTCAATATGCATGAAGAGAAGAAACACTTTTGTTTTTATATGTACAAGTTGAAAATTTGCTCTTAAATTTCCCATTGAAACAGATCTAAGCAGACATATCTCTACCATTGTCTAATGCAAATGACAAATCCACATCTTGAAGTTAGATATGCTTTAAATGTTTAGTTTAGATAACAATGGTGTCTTGTGTATGCCTGTCGATATGATTTTAAAATTATTTTTATAATTCTAAACCAATACGCACTCACATGTTTTTACTTTGTTTGAATACACTATGCTCAAGTTTAAATTTATTCAAATATAAATAATCATTTACGTTGCTATTAAACAGTTATTATCAAAAATAACAAAATCAACTATGTATAGTATGTTTCCTTCTTTCATGCATGTTAAGCCATGCAATATAGCTGACTTAAATTAGTGTGTACACAAGTCAGATAGAAATGTCACAATAACTAAGAGAGGCATAATTTATAACAGAATAAAAAACAATATCTTAAAGCAACCATAATCAAAAGTCAACATTCCAGACCCTTAGACATGTCTTCAAGAAAAAATGATCACTTGTAAGCAATTATGTTATAATTTCAATTTGTTCAATGTTTCACAATATGGAACGAAGATCCTAGTTATCATGTGTCGTACAGAGCTTAAAGACACCTTGTAAGGCTCAAATAATCACTGTTTGTCCTGCTGTTTGTCGATCAAAGTTTTTGTCCTGAGTATATTTTAAAAGCCTTTCGACAGAATGACGTCAGACATAGAAGGTTAAATAGATCTTGGTGAGTAAATATGCAGTGCGTAAGTTAGTTCTTAAGTTTTCTCTTTTAGTTTTTAATTTTTCCATCCGCATTGTCCGTAGGAATTCTCCGCTTAGTATTTTGGAAAGTACTTGATGAATCACTTTAACTTGCCTTGATACTTACCTCTAAACTGGTATGTACAAAGGCGCTGAAGTGCAGAAAGGCGCTATGCATAACAACCACGATTCTGTGTATGTTATTTTATATTTCCAGTCTAGCCGGTCAAGAGAGTAACGTTTTGTGCATTGCTTAAAGACTATAACTCTACATGCGTTAATTTAGTATTTATATACAGTACGCAAAGTACAGCTTCTATGTAAGAACATATAATCACAATAGAAATGATTTAATGACTCTGCGCCTGGTTTTTGTTTCATATTCTTTTCATTCTTATCAAACAAATTTATTATTTACATATGTATTCAAGTTTAGTTTATTCCTATATTATAAACCTGTGTCCAACAATACGTATTACACAGTTGTACCAGTTCATTGTTTAGAAAGATATAGAGTGCCCTTCTGCTCTTTGTTGTGAGTACCTCTACTAATAAGTTAGTGTTGACGTAGCCAAAAAAAACAACAATTAAAAACAAAATACCTTATCAAAAGTATAGAATCATTTTTGAAGCAATAGAAATCAATCTGTATAATCATTGATAAATGAGAACCCATGAAAAAGAAAACACAGAACTACTCATGCAATATTTTGAACAAAGGTAGACATAAAACATAAATATTGAAACGTTTTCTAACACACTGTGATGGGTGCTTTTACCGTGGACTGCCGTGGACATAAAGCAGTATTTACGTTAAGACTGAGTGCATATAATGTCAGACCTATTTATTTCTATTTGATGATTCTCATCTATTAAACATGCAGAGAACATTTCGACAACACAATGACGGCTGTAATGGTTTTTGCTAAAGTTTGCTCTATATGCCATGTTTGATGCACTGTAAAACTGTATGATATTGTGCATGCATCACAAAAACAGACATAAAGGTGTCATCTAAAGGCAATGCCAAGACTTAACACTTCCTTTTCCATTTTCGGCTTTGTCTACAGATATAAACCTTAAATAAAAGATCATTTATTGTAAAGAATAATGACCGTATATACAACTGCCAGATAAAAAGATCGAAACGTAATGATAAATATTCATTCAATCTATCTAAGGCAAGATTTCCTAAGAAACCCATTTACTTTTCACACAAGGTTACGAGAGGGAACTGTATTAATAATATTTTTTTTTCCAAAAACGCTCACACTCACATTTTCGGCAAATTGCCTTTCTCAACACAAACACTTGCTTTCTTTTCATATAAATATATATATATATATATATATATATATATATATATATATATATATATATATATATATATATATATATATATATATATATATATATATATATTCACAAACTATGTGATTTAATTCATAAATCTTTAGTTTGCTTAGAGCGTATTTTGGATTTGTTGTTGTTTCTAACGTTGCAATAACCAAGCTAACTGTTTGTGAGATGTTCTTGCCTTCAGGTTTAGGCCTTAACACATTCCTTTTGACGCAAGCTTCTAAACTTTAAAGCGTGGTCTAGAGTTATCAATGATTTTGTCATGTTTTAAACCAACTTTCTACTGATAATGTTGAATTAAAAACAGACTGTGACACGTTTAAGGTCAGTTTCTTCACAAGAAAACCTGCTGACATCATCATCATCATCATCATCATCATCATCATCATCATCATCATCATCATCATCATCATAATCAACAACAACAACAACAAAACAACAACGGCAACAACAACAATTAATATTAGTCAACTATTATGAATAGTGTGGGCAATGGGCAGATGCATGGAAATGAACGACCCAGTAAGTTTCCTGCTGCTTTGCATGTTGGTCTTGGCTAGTCAAAAGCTATAGGAGTAAACCCAGATAGAAAATCTGGTACGGAGACCCGAAGCCAGTTGGTTGGGATTTGCGATGCCTTCTGGCACTTCCTGCTGTTGCTCTGGCTCCGGCCGTATCGGTTTGCCTTTCCGCCGGACTATCACCCGCCAAGGCCGGCACCTAGGGGGGTCACTCCAGCTTCGCTGTCTCAGCGTAGACTCAACACGGGGTGCAGCAGACACCAGTGATAAGCCCAGTCTCGTTTGGCGTAGAGCTCGGGGTTACTCTTGACGGAGTCCTCTGACCCTCTGACTCCATATGGGAAATACCGCCCGCCTCAAAGCGGGCAGCCCCCGAGCATTAAGGTACAACCTCGCCCCAACTTGCTTGCTTCATCGAGTGCGTGACGCTTAGACAAAATCAACAGGCTTGTTGTTAAGTTATGCACCAGGCAAACACCGAAAGAAAAAGGACAACAAACCACTAGTCCTGCTGCTGGAAACCTGGAACGTCAGAACAATGGCCTCTCTGACGACCTCCAGCAAGTAGATGACGCCTTCATCATCGACCGCGAGCTGGCTAAGCGAAACACTGACATCGCCGCCCTCCAGGAGACACGCCTCGCTTCCAGTGACAGTCTTAGGAGAAGAATTACACGTTTTTCTGTAAAGGTCTTGAGTCAGAGGAGCGCCGTTTTTATGGGATTGGCTTCCAGGTTCGCAACACCACCATCATAGGGAACCGAGCGCATTTTCTCCCTCCGCATCACTACCTCCCAAGGACCTACACACATCTTTAGAGTCTACAGCTCCCCCAAACTCTGTTTCACAGCCAAGGCTAAAGAAACATTCTATAAGGAGCTCGAGACAAGGATTAGAGAGATCCCAGCGAAGGAAAACATGTTCCTTCTCGTAGACTTCAACACCTGGGTAGGCGCGGCCCACACCTCCTGGCCACGTTGCATCGGACACTTTGTCTTTGGCAAGTTCAATCAAAACGGAAAAAGGCTACTTGAGATCTGCGCATTCCGTGCCTTCGCCATCGTAAACGACTTATACTCCACCAAACCCAACCCGACATCCCAGGTCAAAACACTGGCACAAACTGGACCTGGTCATCACTAGAATACCCATGCTGAGCCACGTGCTCCTCACGCGCAGTTACCATAGTGCCGACTACGAGACCGATCACTCCTGGTCTGCATCACGGTGCGTCTCTAATTTAGACGGATCCACTGCTCCAAGCAAAAGAGCCGGTCTCGCATTGACACAGCCAGACTATCAAAGCCTGAGCTGCGTGAATAATTCGCCGAGGGTATCAACAAGAACCTGAAAGACTTCCCCCACAGACAGCGCCAGAGCACGCTGGGACTTTATCCGGGATGTCATATACCAGGCCACCAAAGACACTTTCCGGAAAATAGGCCAGGAAGAACGAGGACTGGTTCGAGGCTGTGATCGAAGTGATGGAGGCTGCTTAAGCTGCCAAGAGTGCTGCGCTTCCAGAGTACAAGAGAAAGACCTGCGAGAAAACACTGGCCGCTACAGAGAAGCCCACAACAACGCAAAGGTGTCGCCCGTAGGTTCGCCAACGACTACCGACTTTGCAGTGGCATCCAGACCTCTGCAGACTGCGAAAATACCCGTGCCATAAATCAAATGATGAAGAAAGCTTTTAGACCAAATCGCACCCCTCAAGCCCACCTCCGGCGACATCGTCAAGAACATTGGCTAGCAGATGGAGAGATAGGTTGAGCACCACGTGGAGCTGATAGAGAATGTCGTTACCGACACAGCCATAGAGAACACCAACCCACTACCCACAATGGAAGAACTCGACTCATCACCCACCATCGAAGAGCTCAGAAAGGCCATTGACTCGCTGTCTTGCGGGAAAGTACCAGGCAGTGACAGAATCCCACCCATCCTTCGACATCTCCATGAGCTTTTGCTACAGTGCTAGGAAGAGGGAACGATACCCCAAGACATGCGGGATGCGAAGATCGTCACACTTAATAAGAACAATAGGGTGTTTCCTGGCTCTGATACTTTTATTCATTTTAATGCATATTCTTCTCGCTACGCCTGCGCTAATCCGAAAATGGCGTCTTCCTCCACACACGGAGCGACAGGAACATATCAAACTTTGCCCGCCTCAGAGCGAAGACCAAGGTGCGCAAGGTCCTCATCCGGGAGATGCTCTTTGCCGATGACGCTGCCCTCACTGCTCACACGGAAACCACCCTTCAGCAAATTAATACAATTTCGCAGAGGCATGCACAAATTTTAGATTCACAATCAGTTTCAAGAACACCAAAGTCAAGGGTCAGTATGTCAGCAACTCTCCCACAATTATCATCGGCAAACACACTCTGGAGGTGTTGGACAAGTTCGCATACCTCGGCTCCACAGTCTCCAGTAACCTATCCCTGCTATGCCGAGCTCAACACGAGGATATGCAAAGCAGCAACCGCCATGGCCCGCCTCGCAAAACGTGTGTATGGAACAGCCTTATGCTGCCCTACAACACCAACTCGGCATCACCTGGCAGGATCGCGTCTCCAACACAGATGTTTTGGCCCAAGCAGGCATGCCAAGCATGTTTGCCACCGTCTCCCAGAGGCGCCTGCGCCTGCGCTGGCTCGGACACGTATGCAGGATGGACGATGGCTGCTCCCAAATGTCGAGCTCGCCATCCGAACTTGGCCATCCGGACGACGCGCCCTGCGCTACACGGATGTCTAAAGGAGGGATCAAAATTGATGCAACATCATCCCAGCAGATCACTAAACAGCAACCTCCAACTGCTCTTGCTGGCTTGCAAATGCCATAACCAAGCAGGCTTATGAGAAGAGAGAGAAAGAGAGAGAAAGAGAGATCCAGCGCGAGGAAAGGAAGAGCCGAAACAGCAGAGAACCCAGCCTGCCACTGCTCCCCATTAGTACCCACCACGGACCCCACTTGCAGCAAGTTGCGACTGGAGCTGCGGCTCCCACATAAGCTTATTCTGTCGCAGCCGGCGTTGCTGCCCAACAACTAAGTAAATACTCAGGTGCAGACTCCATTGTCTCGAGAGACAGAATGATGCCAACAACAACAACAACAACAATATAGACAAAAGTGATATTGATCAATAATTTTGTGGACATGTTTTATTATTTTGTTATCAAATACACAACAAAGGCCAATTTCTTATTGTTTGTAAAGTTAATTACTAATTGAAGATAATAAGAAAGGGTTTGACAAGCGTTTTTAATTATCTTCAAAATCGAATGGGGTATGTCATCGTGACTTACTGCTTTATTAATAGCTGGCACACGTTTATCTTGCCTTTCATGTTTTTTAATACACGATTCTTAATCTTAATTGTTTGGTTGAAAGGAAAGTTAGTAACCATCGAGATTTAATATTTACCTACATTAATAATTAAACGCACTGAAATTTACAGTAATATTGTAAAATAGTATCGTCTATCGTGTATCTGACAAACATTCGAAAACACACCTTTTTACCTCAATACTTGTTCCATTTAATTGTTAAAGACTCGAACTAAATCCTCAGCCACTGTCTGGGCAAGGGTTACCTGACGTTTTTGGATAGCAGATTAATAGATGCATTGGAACATATTGCCAGTTGGCAGCATTGCACAGAACTTTAAAAAAAGAGAACTTCGCCTTAAATTAAACTAAGCAAGTACGCTTTGTATTTATATAGAGTTTCAAACTAATCTAAGACGAAAACTAAACATTTTACACAGCGGCGTGTTGTACACAGGAATACGGATGGATTACACGTCACAGCATATTTAGCCATTTGGTAATATGAACAGACATAACTATGGCTCTATAATTATTTCTTGACTAATCAGTGTTCACATTTTAGATGCTAAAGTCTGTGGCTGCAAAAGACACTCGGATGAATTCTGTCTATAAACTGACTGGGGCTTTTTAAAGTGTAGTCAAACATACTTTAGTAATGGCACTTGTTATTAACCTTTATTGAAGACGGTTTCAGCGCTTTGGAATAAATAACCGAATAAAATTGCTTACGTATAAGAGGAGATAGATACTGCCCAGTCATATCAATCATGCACTGTGTACACACTTTTATTCTAAGAATTATAAACTTTATAAATTCAGCATTTTGCATTTTTCTACTACTGAAAATGCAAAGAAACTAGAAAGTAACGTCTATCACAAAGAAACCACCAAAGCGGGCAAACTTGTCCTCCCCTGTGAACGAAAGACTGACTGTAGTCACCATCAAAAAACAATTCTGTGTCAGCAAGATATGCGTTAATTTTGGGGCTCCATTTGCTCATTGGAGTAGTCTTTAAAGAGGAAGTCTAGTGTGTGTGGAATCATGAGTGGGAGGTGGATATGCTATGTAAACCCGGACAATATAGTTGCCATCAATTTGTGAACGATATGAATCTAGAGATAAACTCAGTAATTACTTTTCAGAGGATACATAATATGCTAGTCGGGGTACACGACAAGAATATCATAACTGTTTTGTTGTGTCTGAGAATAAATATAGAGAAGCTACTCGTAATCTTATTGTGTAGAAAGCTTCCGTACCTTAGTAGTTCGAAAGTGGACTATCATCCATTGACATGCAAAACTAATGAATATTTCGTATTGAAAGACTTGGTTCCTATAAGTTGTACATCCGACCTAGTGCCAGTCAATCAGATGATTATCTGGACAGTTAAATTGAAGTTCTTCGTTCAGGCGTTCACATATTTGGTCAAGGATGAGGAAAGCAGCTCTAGCAGGCCCCGAGATGATGACTTGGAGATAACTGTGCTGGACACAATCTGCAGTCTGAATATTTCGTTGTGCAACGTTGGGACAATTTTCACGAGAAATGTTTAAACAAGTAGTAAGCAACAGTTAGATGGGAAATCGAAGGCATGACATGTTCGCCCATCTGGGTTCCTTAACGGATGTGGTCAACAGGAACTTAGATTGGTTTGACAAGGAGCCGGTGATTGAGAACTTTCCTGCTAGGTCACACTTTTCGGGGAGATTGATTCCGAGTTTGAAGACTAGGCTGTGCTTCAAATAAAAGTAATTTTCTTACGAAAAGCAAGATAATTTTAGATGATTTTGGATTTTGCTACAGACAAAGTCGTTTTCGTTGCTTGCATTTGAGAAACTCGTCAGGAAGTGCGAGGTTAGAGCTCTGTATCACTGGTTTAACCACCCCAGTCGGTCCATATTGCCGACTGACCGTTCCAAGGCGGTAACTGTCGGGTTTGCTCTTTTTCTTAAATGACTCATCACAGATTTGTTCTTACTTTTCGCTTGGCTTGCATGTGAAATACCTTTGTTCTGTGCCTTTTCGGAGTTTGGTATATGTTGCAATACTCATAGGACTTTGTCATATATTCTTATTCATGATCACAACAATGTTACTTGTGCAGTGTGGCGATCGTAAAAAATCTCCCCGTGCATGTAATCTATGTTGTCATTCAATTCATCCTATTAGGATTGTTACGTGTATTTCCTTTGATGGGCATTGAACTTTGGTTCTTCAATTCCATCTTCACATGAACAGGCTGCTACAACCATTTATTCGTCTCTGGTCATGTTTGTTCATGATTCAGAAAGTTAATTTTATTTGTGGTCAACCATTTTTGTGTTGTTTTTCAAATCGAAATAATACCATATTCCTTTTCTGAACACTATGTGGACATTATTTTTCGATGACGTCACTACTTTCGTCATAACGTATAGAAAATATCAGCGCATGGACATTTTGTTTTCAAATAGGTCGTTTTCTTTTCGTTGCTTGCATTTGAGAAACTCGTCAGGAAGTGCGAGGTTAGAGCTCTGTAAAACCGGTTTAAGCACCCCAGTCGGTCCATATTGCCAAGGCGGTAACTGTCGGGTTTGCTCTTTTCCCTAAATGACTCATCACAGATTTGTTCTTACTTTTCGCTTGGCTTGCATGTGAAATACCTTTGTTCTGTGCCTTTTCGGAGTTTGGTATATGTTGCAATACTCATAGGACTTTGTCATATATTCTTATTCGTGACTGTCTTCTGAAATAGTAATAGTTCAATATGGTTTGCTTGAAAATGTGGCACAGCGTTTGAATTGTAGGCATTGTTTCTCATATGCTTTCTTTTATTCTATGGCCGTTTACTGAAAGTTTCTTATAGATCGAATCTGGATATTTCTATTAAAAGCACCAAACTAAGCATAATTTTTTCTCGGGTAATAATGACGGTAAAACGACTGAGACTGTGACGAAATGTGCAAATGCCACTATGACGGCCATTTTACAGTGGTGGATCTGTATTGTATAAAAAGTACACATGTGTAATCCATTAGTGTAAATTTGATGGTTTTAATATTCTCCAGCCGAAAGCAATAAAATTCAAAAGCAGGATATAATCACATACATAATATATGCAGTGTTGAATATACATGTCATTCTTGCATTTTTATGAATCATTTGAAGATAAGAAGATTTGAAGACACTTGGATGATAATTAGGAAGATAATATTTTATTGTCACCAACGGTGCTAAAGCAAAACGTTTATAACTAAAAAAAAGTAATCACAAATGTTCTACGCACATGTAAATGTTTATATTTCCATTACAATATGTACCAGTTAGATGGAAATGTGGGATTCATTTAAATAGCTTAATCAATTATAAACTTACCAAGATGATACTTTTTAGAAGTTTTAAAAGACGCACAACGTTCCGACCTCTTTTAATGATTTGAACACTTGGCAAAAAAACAACAACAGAAAAAATGAAATTATACAAAAAACAAACAAAACAAAAACAAACAAAAAGCAAACGACGAAGGTTCTATCGTTTCTTGCTTAAGCGGATATTGTTCACGACATAAATGTTTAACATTTCCACCAGTTACCATTTAAGAGGCGTTACCTTGTGGTTGTCATGTAATGGCGTCAGAAAAGTAATACCGTTACCTTATTGGCATTTTTTTTTCTTTTATTTACGAACAATTAACTTTATCCACTAGGCTGGTGTTCAATCTTGGAAATTCCATAAAGCTATTCATAGCAGCCGGTAACGTGACATAGCAACTGGTTACCCGCTTGCATACTGTATTACCCAGTTAGCGAGTAATATCATGGAACCAATCTGTTTAAAGTGAAGTTCTATGAATTTATAATTTGATCACTTTGTGCCGGTTTATATGTCATAAATACTGCTATTAGTAAAGTCCAATACTGGCAGTATTGAAGTTATAACTCCTAAACTAGGAGCAAGATGGGGACAGCAGGGATGAGAGGAGGAAGGATTTTCTTTCACACGTGTGGCTTGATAGTAGATCATGCAGGTAGATGAGGGAAGAAATGGGGTGTTTTAATTTGGGGGCATGCTAGCTGTTTCCTTGACATAGTTATCTCTTTCCCAGTAGCAGTCTCCGTGGGCGACACACACACCTACTGACCCACCTCATGTGATAATTAAATAATAAACACCACTGGTCACTGTTGTCTACTAACATGTATAGGAGACATAACAACTGCGGCATGGAATGAAACCATAGTCACAGAGTGTCACTAAAGCATTGCTCAAAAGTACGATTGGGCACACATTGGCCCGATTTTATGTGCTAAATATAAAAAAAGCAGATATCCCATGCCGTTCACATGTGTCGCAATCATGCCTGCAGCTGTTACTTCCGATGTATGGATGCACTCTCACCGTTCAGTTGGATGACAGAAAGAGTGTTGAATGCAAGCTTTGCACCATTACACTATCCTACTCTTGTGCAACGAGAAGCTTAAGAGACCACTGTTACAAAACCCATATTCTTTCCCTATTTTTGTTTTAATTCTGAACGCAATTACTCAGTAATGCAAACTGCGATCGCGACGCTCACCATCTTCGCGTCTGTAATCATCAAGAATGTCCGATTTTAGCCTCTCTTTTGTGTCAACTTCTTTCTCTTGAGCTTCGGGTGTAGTCAGGACAGGATCAAGCTCATTGCTGACACCTTCCACTAAATCGTTCAGTCGTTCTGTCGGCCTTTGCCTTTTTAGCTCTCATGCTTTGTCGACCAGTTCCACCCCGAACAAACGCGTCGATGCCAGGAGATGCCGTCGGGCTTGTGGCACTATCGAGACTTATTTTCTTGACTTTCTGTACAGAGAAATTGGTCTCTCCATTTTTCTTAAAACCAATGCCGACATCTGCCAGTAACATCTCGACAATTGAACCTTTGCAGTCACCAGGTTCTTCTGTAGCCAGCTAAAAGAGAAAATAGATATAAAATAGATATAAAAGATAATGTGTTTGGTTAATGAAATTAATGTAAATATGATAAACGTTGGGAAGAAGAAATAATAGCTATTATAATTATATCTTAAATTACAAGTATGATTAACATAGCATATTCTCAATTTAAAAGCTATTTTTCTTTTATGTGCAAATATTTCCACTTTAACGGCGGATTTTAGTACACATTCAATGCCAAACGTATGTTTTTAGATACTGAGAATGAAATTTACCTGAGTTTCGCCTTTGTTCTGCCCCTCTCTGTTGACGTCAGGCGTCCATGTTGGCCTCGTGTTCTCGGCGCTGAGCGTTCTCATGTGAGCCAAAACAACCAAAATTAAAAGGACCCAGACATTCGAATACTTCATTGAGTGAATTATGCCATCCCTAATTTTTACTATTCGCAAATATTACAAAAATGCATGGCGATTGGTTGGTTAAAAGATAAAAAAGTGCCTTTGAGACGGTTAATATATTAAACTTTCAGCACGTTCTTAAATTCAATTCTTTCACAGAAAATAACATGCGTTCTGCTCATGAGTGTCCAAACTTTTACCATATCTGAAGTACAATTACTTTCATTTTTCTTAACAAAGTTATTATTTGTATATATTTGTTCCCATGTTTAAAAGGTTTGTAGTAATTGCCACCTTCATTTTATATGTCCTTGACGTTCTTGGTATTCACGGTTCTGAGTATTAAAATTTTGCTAGATTGTGCAACTTTCAAGCTTTTTCCATAAAGACAAAGACTTTAAAGTTTATTAGACTCAGCTCAGTCTAGTCTTCATAACTGATACATGCTGACAAAAGTGAAGAAATGTATGTTTACAAAACAAGAGTGTAGCGTTTGAATGTTCATTGACACTCATACAAGACCAATATGGTTTTCATTTTTATCTTGTATCCTAAACATATTTGTCAGACACAAAACTGTCGGACTAATGCAATTTATGTAATAAAATGTGATAAGTTGTCTGTCTGGGTCCATTTTATTTCCTTATCTTTCATTCAATCAACAGAACCGTCTGCTTTTACGTCTTACTTTCTGAGGTAAACAGCGAGTATATATTGCACAATGCTCGATTATAAAGATTGTAAATGGAGCTGGAAGACACAGATGGCGTTCCTTCAATTGTTTGATTGTGTAGTGACATTTGCTTCTCCTACAGCTTTCGTGAAAATTATCAGTGCTTTTTCGTAACAATCTTCTGGCCCTTGTTTCTCTTTCGATTATATATTATGATATATCAAATGACATTATTTGCTTTTGGGTGGACAACATTCACAAACTGTCCTTTTAAAGATGTTATTATTGTTGACCATTATAGATATTTATGGCATAATTGAGGATTTTATTTCGTGCATACATGTATAAATTAGTTTTTGTCTATCGCAGTAGTTGTTGTAAGGGTGTAGGAAGTATAATAAGTTTAGCATATGTTTGTTTATTGGGTTTATCGTCCCACCAACAGTATTTCAGTTATCTGGAGACGGTGTTTAGCATATGTATCAAGATACAGCATACAGTCAAGATACGGCATACAGTCAAGATACAGCATATAGTCAAGATACAGCATACAGCCAAGACACAGTATACAGTCAAGATACAGCATACAGTCAAGATACAACATACAGTCAAGATACAGCATACAGTCAAGATACAGCATACAGTCAAGATACAACATACAGTCAAGATACAGCATACAGTCAAGATACAGCATACAGTGAAGATACAACATACAGTCAAGATACAGCATACAGTCAAGATACAGCATATAGTCAAGATACAGCATATAGTAAAGATACATCATACATCCAAGATACAGTATACAGTCGAGATACATCATACAGTCAAGATACAGCATACAGTCAAGATACAACATACTGTCACGATACAGCATACAGTCAAAATACAGTATACAGTCAAGATACAGCATACAGTCAAGATACAGCATACAGTCAAGATACAGCATACAGTCAAGATACAGTATACAGTCAAATACAGCATACAGTCAAGATACAGCATACAGTCAAGATACAGGATACAGTCAAGATACAGCATACAGTCAAGATACAGCATACAGTCACGATACAGCATACAGTCAAGATACAGCATACAGTCACGATACAGCATATAGTCAAAATACAGCATACAGTCAAGATACAGCGTACAGTCAAGATACAACATACAGTCAAGATACAGCATACAGTCACGATACAGCATACAGTCAAAATACAGTATACAGTCAAGATACAGCATACAGTCAAGATACAGCATACAGTCAAGATACAGCATACAGTCAAGATACAACATACAGCCAAGATACAGCATACAATCAAGATACAGCATACAGACAAGATACAGCATACAGTCAATTTAGAAAAAAGGCACAATACATGTTTATCAATCGTATTAATGTCAATGTTAATATATCCTAAATGTATTAAGAAATGAAGAAACAAATAAACTATTGACTTAAATTTATAAATTCATTAAAACATTATATTGAACGTGTTTGACAAAACGTTATTGTTATGAAACTGTTTTGACATAATATTGCAACAATTAAATGCTTCATTACAAGAGTAAGTATTTAGACAATAATTCGGTTACAGCACCTCAAATTCGAATCTGCTAGTCATTTTCAGTGATAAAGCAAATATTTAATATATAATTTACAACCTAGCCCGAAACTGTTATTTGCTTTGTCAAAATTTGGTCATGTCAGCTGAAATGCCCTAGATCTGTGTGAAAAGTGAAGCATTACACCCGAATCGTCACTAAAAACAGCTATTTTCTATATTAGCCACGCTGAGTAGATAGCTATTTTAAACTTAGAAAACCACTTGACAACTTCCTTTTGAAATCATGCTATATCGACATCTCTGTACTCCGCGCTGACGTCGGTATCTGTTTAAGCAAAGTTCACTTTCGTGCTAATTTATAGACTTGGAAAGAATGATCATTTGCAGTTATTATTTCTCGGTCTGTACTGTCTCGGATATAGGTAGTGATCAAAATCATCATTACTCAGACGAAATTATAAGCTTATGTACATCCCGGGACTGGTTTATTTATAAATCAAGAATTGACTTTGTTATTTCAGCGCTACTTTCATATGTAGATGAATTTACCCATATTCATGTTTGGTCATTCACATTCGGTTTATAGCCTGAAATCGCTATAACTACTTTACTAGTGTAAGTGCTGATCTAAGCAAATGTACCTTGTAAAGTAAATGGAATCAATAATAAAAGAGAATTGTTAAAGGGAATCTCAGTGTTTAATATAGATGACGTGTGTATTGTATCAAACACAATGTCTCTGCGATATACCTTTGAATTTTTGCAACATGTTCTTGAGTTTTGGGGTGATTGAATTTTTCGGTATATGTGATCCAGCCCTGTTAGTGTGGTATATGCAATGGAAACAGACTGTTAAGCAACATACACAGATAGAGTTAGATTTTTTTATAATAAAATGACTAATCGTTTGTATTATTATGTAATATTTTTAATTAAACATTTCACGAAAACTGTAATTGATGTTTATTGCATAAATGGTACACGAACTTAATACATCAGCGACTGAACAATTAGGAAAATTAGGCAAATAAGAATATTCATTTATATTTTCTATATAATTTCTGGCAGCATAGAGGTAAATTTAGATCAAAGGGGGGATATAATTGATAATACTTGATGTTTGTTCATGACAATTTTGTACAGATCATGCAAATTCTTTATTAAAACACATGTCTACCAAATTAAGATGAACATGACACACGTGGAAACGAATTCCAAAAATCTTACAGTATATTCTGAATGGTGTCTTCGTATAAGAGTATAGCAACAAGGGCTAAAGAACGACTTAGTTCTGAAAAATCTGTTATGTTTGTAACTTCCTTACCATAGCGGATCGGCCATATACACTTAAGAGAGAACTTAAAAGTACAAATGTTATAAAAGAGATTAATGAGTGAAAACTAAACAAAATACTATAGCAGGAATAAATCAGGAAGTGCGATGTTAGAACCCTGTAAAACATCAGGAAGTGCGATGTTAGAACCCTGTAAAACATCAGGAAGTGCGATGTTAGAACCCTGTAAAACATCAGGAAGTGCGATGTTAGAACCCTGTAAAACATCAGGAAGTGCGATGTTAGAACCCTGTAAAACATCAGGAAGTGCGATGTTAGAACCCTGTAAAACCGGTTTAATCACCCCAGTCGATCCATATTGCCGACTGACCGTTCCAAGGCGGTACCTGTCGGGTTGCTCTTTTTGTTAAATGACTCATCACAAATTTGTTCTTACTTTTCACTTGACTTGCATGTGAAATACCTTTATCCTGTGCCTTTAAGGAGTTTGGTATGTGTTGCAATGCTCAAATGTTTATATAAAAGTACTTAGTTCATCTTAAAAAATCAGTCTTAGGCAACGTCGTTTTACCACACACACTTTATTATTTTTAAAATTTATAATTTTATCATCTTGAAGAGTAAGAGATTGTATTTGTAATTCATCCTAAAATGGCTGTTAATTTATGACTGACACAAGTGATGATATTGTGTGAGTGTGTTTGCACGACATGATATTGATATTTCTTACTTACACCAATAAATTAGAAACACTACTGAAGCTATTTAGTATTTAAAATTACATAATTCGTATAAGAATCTAGTAACTTTACCGAATGCAAACGTTATATTATTTTGTTTAAAGTCTCTAAAATTAAAAGTAAAAAATAAGATGTATTTAAGGTTAAGATTTTATTTTTTTTTTGTAGATTGTGGGTCTTGTCTATTCAAATTAACAATATTAATATATACCATAATTTGAGAAAAACATTTCACCGTCAAATTTAAAATAATAAATAAGTAACTTTCAATAGAAATTGAGAAAAGTTTTGTCCACTTTGTCAACTCAAATGATAATTTTGTATATTTTCTTAAAATTCGTCTTTTGTTGTTCTATTTAAGTAAGTCTAAACTGAAAGGGTTGTTTAAAATTCACACAACTGACCGAAATAAGCAAACGAATTACAAAAAAGAACCTTATAAGATGATTATTCTCAAGAGATTAATACAATTTATCTAGACTATGTACAATAAAAGTATGCTAGAGAGATATTGTATAAATATATATATTGTTGTAATATTAAGATGACCTTATATTTAAAATATTTATTAAAGTGTATCAAGACGTTTTATATATATATATATTACTTCTGCAAAACGTCTTGATACACTTTAATAAATATTTTACTGATATATATATATATCAGTCACTGTTACAAAGCTGACTCTTCGTCTCTCCATGCGTGCCCTGTATACATGTATATAAAAGTGAGCAAACTACATACCATCTATGTGAGATTGCATAGTAGTGTGTATATAGGCAGGATTTCGTTAGTCTTTATTATTTAGCATTCCAATGGCAGACAAATCCTTGGCCTATTATGATATTACCTTTGGATTTCATTACGTATAATCGCTTCCTAATTGTACATTTCGTTGTCTTAGATTGTTTCCTAAAATCGATAAGTTTCTTCGTGTAAGAAAATTGTACATTTCAATTTTGACATAATAGGCCACTGCAATTTATCGTATGATGTCATTAACAAGTTCTGATTTACGTCATCGCTTGAGCTGTTTTTATTTCCAACTGTTCCCTTTTTATGAACTGTGTAGTTTCTGAGATTTTTATCTTATGTACATATTATACATATATTGATACTTCGTAACGATTTATGTAATTTTATTTGTAAATGTTTGTAAATGGTATGATTTTATTAGTTTTTCTCTCCCAATGTATGTATCTTTGTCTAGTGGTAGTTACAATTTTAATATTTGTTGTAATTCTCCTAAGAACTTTTCATTGTTTCAGTATGTAAACACCTACTTTCGGCAACTCTAAATATTATTCCTGGTTACCTTTTTCCAATGTACAATAAAATATTTGTTAAAAGGGTGTTTCATCTTTAATTTTTAACGTCTAGCAAATTTCAGCAGCGCAAAGTTTATGTATGTGCAGACGACAATTTCTAAGGCATCTTTGAGACACGCAGTGCTCAGACTTTTAAACAACCCCGAAAGTAATTAAATTTTAAAAAAGAAACAACATACAATATTACAGGCATGCCGAGACATTGCTTTTATAAGAAGCTACACGAAAACTGATCTGCATGTCTCATTGGTTTCGTGTCGTTAGATCGACAGACTGCTATACAAGCAATTAATGACAATTAAATGGTCATTAGCTAGTGTAATTGATACCATTGAAGTTATCCCGAAGTTGCGTGCGTGTTTTAAGGATGAGACATGCATCGCCTTTAAAATGCTTAATTGACTCCCACCTTATGAGCGTGCTATTCTCACTCAAGCTTTGTTCATGTTCAAAGATTGTAAAACAAAATGCCGTTAAATAACGAGCAACCCATTGTAATGCACGATTTGTTGACTGCAATAACATATTTGGTAATGGCTATTGCTCAATTGAAACTGTCAATGTTGAGATGTGTGCCCTTTAATTAATGAGCTATCGCACTTTTTGTTATATCGCTTCTGAAGAATAGCTTTACGCTCTTGGAAAGGCCCGTCGAAACTATAAATCGCTAGCGCACTTTATACAATTACTTTCACGCCGATCTGCATTTATAACACATTGACATTTGCATCGCATTTTCTTGTTAGTTTTAATTGAAATCGAAATGTCATTTAAAAACATGGAAAAGTTAAAGATTGCTTAAATCTAAATGCAAATGTGTATAGAGATTCGTATAGCCATTTAATGACAAATGTCAGACTTATATCAAGGTTAGAGTTTGTTAATATATTTTCTCACCCAGGTGCATGCGCTGCCGTGTATTTCCAATGGCCACACAAATGGTAATTCGCATATACCTGTGTGATATTAGCTATGTTTTCGGCCATAGTCTTACATGGGTTTAAATGAATGGAAATTTTAATTTGACTTTATATTAATAAGATCCTAATGTGATCAGACGTTCGTTAATTAGGTAGTAATTTGAATTAGACGTTCGTTTTATTTGAGGTATTTACTCGTTTTTACGATAGTTTTTTTTTTTTTCTTGTTTTTTTTTCTCATTTTTTGTTTGTTTTGTTTTTATTACAGAGTTAGGTGGGAGTTACGTTGTAAATCAATGACAAACAAGCGTCAATAACGCAATATTTATATTTTGATAAAGATGTCCTACATATTGTTGAAAATATAATACCACCTTAATGGAACAATTTGTAAATTGACATTTTTATATAGTCTTTCGATATTATTTAGGTTCATATGCATTCTATTACAGAAATTTAAAGATGTTTTACGATTTCAATTACATGAACGAACTTCAAATGCTTAGGACCAAACACAGATCATAAATAATGTTTGGACATGTTGTTTACAAAAGTTAACAAATTTATTTCAAATTTTCTGTAAACTGTCACTAAAACACATTGTGTATTCCTAATATGTCTGGAGGCTCGCATAAATACAAGAATAACGTGGGACAAATGTCTCGGTTATCTCATTTGTTTGTTATAACATGGTTCTTCCTAGGTGGAGTTCATATACTGCAAGCCGTTTTGGTAGGCAATATTACAGAATATTACGATAATTTGTTTAGCAATATGCTCACTTTAAGGTTAATTCGTTCTTACTTACATAATCGATAAAAAAAATCGTTGAAATAATACAAATGCAATATTTTTCCTTTATTATGTAAACGTTGTCCTACATCAAATATAATTATGTTATGATCCGAAAAATCGACATAATTCTGTAGTTTACTTCCGAAAGTTAGTTATACTTCTACGTTTGGAAAATATCATATATACATTACGGCATGTCAACGGAAGACATTTATTACTAAACTCAGAGACAAACGATGGTTTGTACAAACAATTGCAATATAAATACATATATTTACAGCAATTAAAAACATAATTGACTCGTAATAAGAAATGCAGAAGTACATTGTTATGTTAAAGTGCAACGTCAAAAAAGGATTTTTTTTATTTCAGTACCAAAAAATAATAACTTATTTTACCTTCTCCTTTTTAATGTCAACAACCTAGTAAGAATAATCTCCTTTTGATCCATCGAATAGTAGTGGTAAAATATTTGAAAAATATCTAGAAAAAAAACAACAATGAAAACGAATAATACAATAACTAATTTCTAGCTCTGCTGTGAGTAATCGGACTTCAATTATAGTGACAAATGTAGCTTAATAAACAATTGTCTTGGTTTCATGAAAACTCGTTATGAGGGAAAATGATATTTCAGAATTGATTGTTTTAATCGATAATTAGCTGTAGCGTATTGGACGATTGATGCTTAGATGAACATTATAAGGATTCTGCTTTTATTTAGTATTTTAATTTTGTTTGCTGACCGTTACATTTAAAATATTTATTTGACGAAGATTTTTATGTTTTCAACACAAGTAATACAGAGTCGCAACCGGACCTGCTAGCGCAACTGTAGAGCGTCGGCTCCAGATAAGGGGCTCCCGGGTTCGATCCCGGGCAACAACATACCAGTCGTTAAAATGGAAGTAGTATAGCTCCCTTGCTAGTTCCACGACTGGTTGGTCCGTTGTCAGGATAACTAGGTGTTCACGGCATGCCACACACATTGAAAGCATCACTATATCTATCTCCAGATAACTAAAATACTGTTGGTGGGATGATACACCACAGAAACAAACACTTAATTGCTGACTTTTCAAGAATAATAGTACAGAACACCCTACTGATAAAGACTATTTTAGTTCCTTCAGAAAACTAAATTATTCAAATAGACATTTCGTGAAAACACGATTTACATTTTGAAGCATTCGTCACCAGACAGAACCACTATTATCAAAATTGCTGCTAACGCAGCCTATATTCCCATCAATTCCAAAGTCACGCTTGATTGTCTGATGTAAGAATGTTATCGCAATTATCGGGCGGTTGAGATCACACAACTCAAAATGGTGATGTTTAGACCACACTGAAGGACGTCCCTCCATTAGGACCTAATTATGTTTCCCAAAGTATAAAGGTCGCGTGTAGATGTGAACTATCAACAATATGTATCACTGCCTTAAACGTAGGTTATATGGAGACTGGAGAAAAAAAACGAGCTTTGAATTAATAATGCTTAGAAATAAGTCACACTTTTAAATATCCTTATATATTGCACGTTGTAGTATGCACATCAGTACATGGTTTTCTCTAATTGTGTAATGTCTTGTCTCCGTTTTTTTCACCTTTACAGTTAAATTCATTATGATTATTCTTATTTGCGAATTCTAGATTTCTTGTACAAAGCGGCGATCGTAAAAGCCTACCCAAGCATAAAATTTGTTTTGTCAGTTGATTCACCCAATCAGGATTGTTACGAATGTCTGCTACAGTTCACCTATACAAGTTTATTTTTAAATTGCATTTTGATATTGGTATTTTATCTATAATTAAAGTTTTTTCTTCGTCAGTTAAATATTCAGTATAGGTTTTCTTTTAACAGTAATACTACCACAATCAACCGCATAATACACGTAATGGACGTATTTGCTTATGATGAGGCCCCTGTTTGATCAAATTACGTCATTTTTTGTGGTTTGTTCTGGCTTTTAGTATCCGTAATCGCTCGGACTATTTTCTGTCATGTTTTCTTTACCAGGAATCTCTTTAGTATCATCAATCAAATGCGAAATAACCTAAGGAAAATGAATTGGTTTGTTATGTGTGCAAAACATCTAATGACTGTTTAGTTCAGTGCAATCTGTTGCAGAACTTATTCTTATTTTGTTCTCATCAAAATACTTGTTCCTGTTTAAATCATTTACATTCTAGCAATTTACTGCGTGAGATTTGAATGCTTTTGTTCCTTAAGTGTCCGAAAATAGCCTGTCGGATGAAATTTATTGTAACATTTGTTGTTAGGAAAGAACAACGCACCAAACAGAATATCCCTAATATTTTATGTTTTTTCGTGTTTACTCTACTAGTTTCGTTAGTACCAGCGTTGACATTTGTGCAGAAATTCCATATCAAGCTAGAAGCGAAAGAACGATAACTTATTTTACTAAATTCTATTCCATACATTTACGAATTATAGTACATCTCGGCTCAACAAAGTTTCTGTTTTGAAGCCGGTAAAAGAAAAACAAAAAATGCTAAGTTGACAATTGTGGCCAATTGTTAAGCTGGTTGTCTATTTGTTAGTAAAATGATAGTAGAGTAGAATTACGCGACAATCACCAGTGTCTAGAAAAACTATTTTTGACGCATGTCTTCCATTAAATAGTAATGGAAAATCTACTATTAGTTATTTTACTATAAAAAAGGAAAACACAGAAATCTGAGGCAATTATTTGTGGATTTAGTATGAAACCATTTATTTTATTCGAAAAGATTCTGCACTATTTCTGGGCGAGCAGTGTTTTTCGACGTAAATCTATATCCGAAACGCAATTACTTAAAGAAAATAAACAAAGCTAGAAGCATTTGTCTCTAAATTTCCTTAGAAATCCCTGTATACAGCATTTAAACATGTTAAATAAGCGTGTCATCCGCTGGTTTAAAGTATTTAATTATCCTATCGCATGTCAAAAATAATTTTTAAGCTTAATTTGATAATGTATTTAAATATTAACATCGTTTGAAGATCCTATTATTATCATTTAGTATCTTATGTCTATACATAAATCCAAATGGCATGGAAATAATTAAGGGGAATTTGTAGTCAATTTCCTTGACATCAAAGAAAACAATTTAAGCATGACCAAACATTTAAAGATCTAAGGAGATGCTAAGTATAAGAACCTTAGCAGTTATAACTAAAATTATTTGTTTTATTTGTTGTTGTTGTTGTTTTCTTTTTGTTATATAGCATCGACACTATTGTAGTCATATTGGCCACAATCATGTTCAGCTAATTATTGATGGAGGAAGACCCCAAACTTATGTCTGGGTAGAACTACCGGTGCCCTGCAGGTTAGCTGTTAAAGCTTCCCACATGAAGTTCTCGCCCCGACCGGGCATTAACACTAAACCGTTCAGTTTATACATACATTTAATCGACTTTGCTTGTAGTACAGTAATCTGTCGAGACAATGTCTATATAATTAAAATCTGATTTTCTGTCTGTAAGAAGAGAAATAGATTGGAGTGTGTCGGATTAGTAAGAGCATTTATATCATGGGAATTGTATAATATCAGGTATTTCAGGAACGGGAATGCTTCTGAGTCAGGGGATTTTATGATATAATAACTTTTAGTTATCAAAATGCATCATGATATGACGTTCATTTCAATTGTCGTTTGAGCATTCATCGACAAAAAATATACAATGCTTACGTCATTAAATAAAGAGACAGTCCAACGTCATGGTTGGAAAGTTCGAAGAAAATACATAATATGCCCGTGTAGTAATTATGCATTTAACATATTACCAAAAACATAATTAAGATTTCTGAATATAAAATCTGACTAGTTCTCTGAAAGCCGTTGTCAACTAAAGGCCGTTGACCATATGTTGACTTCTATTAAGAACATTAGATCATGCCAAAGTGCATAAAAGACGACGAGGAAAACATGTTAACTTACATAGTCTGTCAAGAACTTTTAAATTACGCGATGACCAGAGAGGTCGTTTGCACTACATAAATACGGGTGAAATAAATCCTTAACTTGAACAGTCACTGTTGAAATTCTTTCTTTTCATCTTGTCATGCCCTATATAAGTAAGACAACGTCAACAGTCTTCGAGCCCTTAATGTGTGCTATGATCAGCTGCACAACAGAAAGTAAAAAAAAACACAATATATTTTATTAAATAAATAATTGATTATGGCAATACATATATGCAGCAAAGAGAACTATATATATTCAAGTAAGTGAACAATTTAATTTTATCTTATTTAGGACTTGAATCAGCTTAGAATTCAAAAATATATATGAATATTCGACAAGGTACCACTAATCTCACCCAACGGAAACTTTCCGGAATTTACTAGAGTGTCTACCAACCAATATAACGTGACAAAGAACATTCCATCACTGAGCGACGCATCAGTGACGTAAGCAGCGTCCTGAGAACGAGACCTGCACCGTGACCTTCACAAAGGTCAAAATATGTGATGGGAGATTCCTATGTAACACGTGCGATTTCAAAAGAAGGTATAAATCCAGGATATTGTTTGCCTTTATTAAAAATACGAAGATTGAATATGAAAATCCTCGGCATATTATAACAACACACTTGCAGTTCACTATCTGTTATATGTTTTCTTTGCTACAATATATTTGTTGGATTTGTTTAGATAGTTTTGTAAGACACGATTGTTGCCTTCGTCTTGCTGTTTTTTAATTTGATCATTTTAATTTTAACATATGACGTCACTGCAACTGATTTTATTACGTCCTTAACATGTGGCTGTTTGGTTTCACACTACTCTCTTTTGTCTGGAACTTTTAGGTTGCCGAGGCTTTTATCTCATGTACATAATGTACATATGTTGATTATTCGTTATAACAATAGTTATTTTGTTTATATGTATTATTCTCTTATCAACTCTCGACGGAGTTTTTTGCGGTAAGTTGTCTCACTTTGATGGGATATTTTATCTACAATGTTTGTTTGTGGGTGAAAACTTGCAGGAAATGCAGTGTTGGAAGGCTCCGCAAACCAGGTATAAGAACCCTAGTTGGTCCTGTTGTCGACTGACCGTTTCTAGGCGGTTACTGATGGCGTTTTGTTTAATATTTGTACTATCTATTTTAATTACTTTTTTATTTTAACATTACGTAATATTGTGCTTCTAGATTGTACCATATGTGCTAACTGTTAGTTGTTTCACTTTTACGGGAAATTTTATTTACACTGTTTGTTTGATTGAAAAACCTTCAGGAAGTGCGAGATTAGAGCGCTCCACAAACCAAACCTTTTGCCGAATGACTGTTCTAAGGGGGTAACTGATGGTTTTTCTTTTTGTCTCGTCTCTGTGTTTTTGTCACATTTATTTTAGACTGTTTGCCGTTGTCTAGAGGTAGATAAATTTAAATATTTGTGGAAATTTTGATAGGACCTTTCTTATTTACCTAATAAAATATTATGTCTTTGAACCGCTTGAATTTACAGACCGGAAATAACGGTAAACATTTAAAAGATATGCATTGTTGCTAATCATTTCAGGTTATCACTGTAAAACCTGTCAAAGTTTAGTTAGTATAAAAGGAAATAAAGTTAGGACGAATACCAAAATATGTATAGAAAATACCTTTTTGGAGATAAAACTGGGTTAAAATGATTAGAAATTAACAACAACAAAGTGAATTATGGATTAAAACTTTAAATTAAGAGTCGATTTATTTATCTTAAATGATACAGGGACGATTTTATATATGCTTATTACAGCAATTCATTTGTTCATCAAATTCTTGGATTAAGAGAAAATGGCTTAAAATTGTCGTTCATTTACAAGTGTCCTTCAACAAAAATCGAACATTGACGAAAATAGTAAGTCGTTCAAGGCTTAGTTTGCCGCTAATGTTTATCCAAGTGGATATTCAGTGGACTAATTGACATAAATAGATTCTGCATAAGGCATTGACTTCAATTAAGTAATACCAAACCGTAACGATATTGTTAACAATTGTATCATTAAAATTATCCCCTTTCATGACATTACGGTGATTATTTCTGGATGCAATAATTCAATTGTCAAAATCTTTAACATCACTCAGTTTGAAGTATCAAGCATTGTATTCATGATTTTATAGAAAACAAATTAAACATCCCAGTGTGCCTTAAAATATTATCTATTTTTTTTTAGATTTTCAGCATACTTCCCACGCAAATTCATAATTAAGTTATGTTTGTCAGCTTACCGGATTGAATACTCAGACATGAGTTCAATGTCTTTTTAGTTGATAAAACTACTATACAATGACGATGCTTTAGTATATATAATGCGCATTGCCGACACACCGTTCTCGTGTTTGCTCTTTTTGTTAAATCACACATAACAGATTTGTTCTTACTTTTACATTTGGCGTGTATGTGAATACCTTTGTCCTGTGCCTTTTAAAATTTTTGTATATGTTGGAATGCTCATTAGACGGTGTCATATATCCTTATTAAGAAACTTCTTGACCTAGATAAATATTTAGCTTAGTGACTACATTTGTATGTCAATATCAGACTCTAAGAATTACCTCTAAGTTGTCGAAAAACACTGAAGACATTTTGAAGATGTTTCAAAACAGATTATTTTAAATTGTCTGAACCAGATTACATGCGACATGTTGCTATTGACAGTATCCAACGTTACAGCCACCTAAGTCAACAATAAATCTTACTTGTGGCACATATGGAAAGTCAAGAATTTGCTTATATGATTGCAAAGTATACACTTTATATAATACGATTTTAATATGTGAAAGATTAATATTATGTGAATGGCAAGCACATAGCCTTAACAGACACCTTTACAAAAAGTGAAGCCTTTGCCATTTCACAAACATCATTTTTTGTGTTTTGGGTACCTCGTTCTAAATAACACTAAAATATTAGGGCATTTGTCTACTAGTGCATTATATTAAAGGTCTATTGGAAGATATAAACATGATGGTTAATCCTTTATTATTAATATCTTAAATCCTCGATCTACTAATTACGACAATTTTAGATGTACAGAGATACTTGCCACTATCAACAATCACCTTTCCTTTCATCAAACATTACCCTTTTCAACGTTCATGTTGCTGCTATGTGTAAGATAGTTAACAGAAAAAAAGTTATCGAAACTATAAAATTCAAATTGTCTTAAGAATAGGAAATAATTTACACGACTACAAAGCAAACGTGTATTATAGGAGTCGATTTTACAATGCATGTCAAAACATCAATGTTCTTCCCTTAATGGTCTGCACGCGAGCAGCAGCAGAATAATAATTTATTGCTAAATTATTGTGTTCAAAGCAATATCACGGGATCAATGCGACAACGAAGAACAACTTTTGTGCTGCCTAAAATAAAGCAAATGTTCTGCTAGTTTCGTTTAATAAACATATATAAATTATATATTTATATTGTGTTATAAATATTTGTCTAAATCGATACATATAGCTGAGAATGGTTGTTTAGCATTCTATGGAATGTCTTTCTTATTTTAGTCATTATTAATCGTGGAAATAACGAGGATTTACGCAAATCAAGTATAAGTGGGTTGTTACTTTAAATTCCATGTTTTATTTGTTAATTCTAACACGACGATAACATGTTTAACATACAGAAAAAAATGTTCTCGATGCATTAAATCAAAAGCGATCGCGTATTCCGGAAATGTTTACAAGAAATTTCTGTAAATGTCAGTTATCCGAACAAAATAATATCCTCTGGTTCTTTCAGGCAACAAGCCTCTATCTAGCCATATTTGGGTCTAAAATTCAAACGTTCCAACCATTGTCAATTTAGACATCATTTAATATAGTCGAGAAGGCAGGTTAAACACCAGTAAAATAATTGTGGCGTCAAAAACAGTTTTGCTCTAATCAAATAACAAACTATGATTGATTTCTTCCTCTGTGATAGAAGAGTGCTGTTTAAAACAAACAACATAAATTTGCCGGTGTATCTGCACTGACAAAGGATCACGTTTAATGTCCTCACTATAGCATTTGTTGTAGCCTTAAAGGTTTTATAATAAATCAAATTTTGTCATAGTAAAAACTTTAAAGTCGAACCAATTGCTAAGGTTTAATATCCTGAAATGTATTTTATAGACCAACTTAAATGTACAATACCGCTACAGCACGCGGATATGTTTCTATATGCAGAATTTTAATTGTGCGGACATATATCGAGTAATCGTGTGAAAATGGCGACTTTCGTGGTCAAATTTTCCCTCCTCTCACAAACGTGGTAAATTTGTCATTAACCCACGGTTGAGCGAATTTCATAATTGTATTACCGGTTGATGATAAGTGTTCTTGTAATTCTTATATTATCATTAAACCTGGTTTGTGGAGCTTTCCAAACTGGCACTTCTTGAAAGTTTTTCTATCAGACAGTTTAAGTAAAAATATACTAGCAAAGTGGGACAACTAACATCGAGCACCTGCATCGGGAGTTAAAACTGATAAAATGAACTAATATACAGACAAAGTAACAAATAATATAATAAACTATCAACATATGTACAATATGTACAGCAGATAAAAGCCTCGGCAATCTGAAAGTTCCAAATGAGAGAGTAGTTTGAAATAAAACAGCCCAACTGATGACGTGTAATAAGAAAAAATTAATGACGTCATTCAAATAATACAATGACGTCATATGCAATAAATGTCAAAATGTGAAATTAAAAAGTAAGCACGAAAGAAATCATCGAATTTTAGAAAACAACCCAAACTAACAACACAAAATGTAGTATTTGTGAGGAGTTAATAGGTTATGTGATTAAAAAAAACCCAGAGGATCTGATATGAGTGGTCATTAGGTACTGAAAATATTAAACGAGTTGAATGAAACGATACGAAACGAGTTTAATATTTTCTGTACCTAATGACCACGAATATTAGATTTTATTTATCACATAACCAAAACATCAGCTGTCTTTTGTTTACAATGCATCATCTTTTTATAGTATGAACAATCGGCCTTGACATGTGTAATTCGGTTTGAAAGAATCCACACAAAAATAGTTTCGCACTTTACACGACCAATTTTCATAAGAAAGGAACAAATTTGTTTATAACATGGCTAAAATGTTATTTGTTATTAAATAAAATTGAAATTTTCAAATAAAATGCATAAAAGCTACAACAAGATGTTCAGGGAATGGCATATACACTACACATACTTAATGACGTTACGATACCTCACGTGAAAAACTAGGACAAACGTGTAGATCTAAGTAGTGTCTAGAGCGCCATTATTGGAATTATTGTGAGTCGCTATCACTTTCAATTATTCGAAGTCGTTTTTGTGGTGTATGTGTTGCACTTGATTGGTGAATGGTGACATTAAATGTTCCGCCGTGGATTGGTGCAGCAAAAATATTGCTGAAACCACCAGAAACCTGTAAACTTGACAAGGATGCTGTGTGTAAAGGAGCATTGAACTGGGACATATGTCCTTGTGGTGCAACTGCAAGTTGTGAAGAGTCAGGTGATAGGAGGATTGACGAAATTTCTTTGTGTTGATTCTGGTTAATGTGGCTGTAATAATTGATTGACGCTATGTTTTTGTGTCCGGATATTTGCACCCCAGTCGGTCCATATTACCAAGGCGGTAACTGTCGGGTTTGCTCTTTTCGTTAAATGACTCATCACACATTTTTTCTTACTTTTTGCTTGGCTTGCATGTGAAATACCTTTGTTCTGTGCCTTTTTCGGAGTTTGGTATATGTTGCAATGCTTATAGGACTTTGTCATATATTCTTATTGATTTGCTGGAATGTTGTGATCGTTTAACTTTTGGATTAAATATTTCCTTGAGCTGTGATTAGAAAGACGTTTAGAAGTGTCAAGTTGAGCACCTTTTTTACCATTCGTTTCATCATTGACGACAGCTTGTTGACTCCCACAGGATTCCGTTTGAGCCATGTTTCGCCATGACAAGGTAGGTGAACAGTTGTTGATTCGATGTAAAATGGGCTGTCCGGTGTAGAATAACCAGAAGGGCCTCGACGGGCATATTCCTTATAAATATTAACAGGACAACGATCCGGATTTTGCAGATTAGCCCATAATTTTGGTTTTACTGCCCGGCCATCTCTTGGATTTTCGCCTGTTCGAGTTTTTGTCTGCCTCTCTCGATACAAAAGATATTCTTGGCCATGTTCATCATGTTTTAACTCAATGTCTCCCCAGCACATATCACGGTATTCTTGAACACCCCTAAGACCAAAGTGGACTGTGTTGAAAAAAACATAAGCTTTGTAGAATACTATCGGGTGTTGACACGCCTAGCTGGCGCTTCTGCCAAAATTGTTCTACCTCATTATCCGTAAGGGCCTCACTTTTGTTGGGTATATTCCCCTTCCCACTACCTTTAAGTTGTTTTTGTTTCATGTTTAGTGTTTCCCGGAGTTTTGCAAAAGTTACTCAGATACAAGGCTTTCCCCGTAATTATGTCGTCGAAGTTAACAATCAAAACTAGCTAACATACCCCTTAGGCAACTAGGTTCATAGTCACTACCACCTTGCTTTTTAACGCTTAGGATAAAGCGACACAGAAGTGTTGACAGCTCAGCAGGTGGAATTATGTGAATTTCTCGTGGCTCATTTATTTCGGAGAAAAATTCCTTTAACAATTTCAAAACATTGTAAGTCTTGCTCAGTGTATCTTTATTAGTTTGCATATGATCAAATTCGTCTACTTCATGTTCACTTACTAAATTGAATCTTGAGTTTGAGGCAGAAGTTTGGTCGTCTGCAACGGGCTGGACGCTTGGGTCATATTTGTAGAGTTCTTAATTATCTGTAGCCTTTCTGGTGGAAATTCAAAGTGACAGTCAGTGCCACATAAACTTACAATATATAAATGTTCATTTTCTCTTGTAGTAAGTTCTCTAACAACAGCTGTAGCTTTTCCGTCAATGCTAACAAATCACCGATTGAAAATAAGCCGGCGTCCATTGTTATTTTTTTTGACAGCGCGTATGAATACATCGAATGGTAATTCGGTTACGATAACTAACTAGTGGGTCACCCAAAATACCGCATGAGTGTTACTGCACACTCGTGCGGTAGGTTATGTGATAATATGTTATACAAAGCCGAGGATTTATCCGTAGTTGGCATATTTTATAAAAAGGTTAAAAAAGATCCCCAGTTTATACCTACTGTGCAATCAAAAGTAATGGCAAGGACGCTGCCCAAGTTGTCTCACTTAAATAGGTCACGACTGGAGAGATAAAGAGACAGAAATCAAACATTGACTGTCCAATAATGGCTTGAAGTCACTGTTTTCATTTGTCTCAATAATCAGTCCGGCCATAATGCAATTTAAAAGCAATGCAAGTTCTTAACTGTAAAAGGGTCTATTAGAAGCAATGCAGTACACCGTAGGATTCCCGGGTTGTAACTGTCAGCAATATTTTTTTATTTTTTTTAAAAAAAATGTCAGAAATGTTATTTAGACACTTGATTTTCTTTAACTTGTATAAAACATTTCCATAAATGCTGCATAAGTGTTTCCAGCTATTTATCAAGTTCTGATTAAAAGCTACCGGTAATTATACAAAAATTCTGATGAAACACTAATTGTTCCATTACATTTCCAATGAAATATACCTTAAAGGTATACAATAAGAAAGAAGGCTAAAATCAAAACTTTAACCTGTTAAACGACGTTTTGATTTGTAGTGAATCTTTTTCAGGTTTATTTTAATGTTTTTTTGACTTCATGACAGCTTTGTTATTAATGTCTCTAGTAGGTGAATCCAGAAACCTTCAATTAATAGACGACGCATATCATTAGTGAAATAAACTAATGACATAAGACATCTTTAAGTGAATGATTGTGTTCATTTAAGTGAATTGCAACATTAGTTTGCAAATGCAACATCAATAAAGTTCCAATCTCTGCGACTGTTAATAGGTTTCGAAATAATTTGACTGGTCTGACCGAAATATTGAATATTGCAGCCTTTACAAATTACGAGATATATAACTATATTGCCGACTGACCGTTCCAAGGCGGTAACTGTCGGGTTTGCTCTTTTCCTTAAATGACTCATCACAAATTTGTTCTGACTTTTCGCTTGGCTTGCATGTGAAATACCTTTGTTCTGTGCCTTTTCGGAGTTCGGTATATGTTGCAATACTCATAGGACTTTGTCATATATTCTTATTTAGAGCTATTGCAACTAGTTTTAATCTTTAACCTATATATCCGACCATTTTGTGAATTTGAGAAGCACTTACTTCAAACAATTCTAGAACAATGTAAACATCTTGGCATGTAACATTTGGATAAAGTATTATGTTTGTTTGTACCTATTTTAAAATCAGATCTTATCATAGCATCACCTATATTAAAGGGACGTCTGACAGCAACACAAGAGTTGAATGATAGAAATATTTGAGCAGATGGGTTTTGATAGATAGATAAGATCCAATTATTAATAAGAATATATGACAACGTCCTGTGAGCATTGCAACATATACCAAACTTCGAAAAAGCACATACCAAAGGTATTTCACATGCAAGCCAAGCGAAAAGTAAGAACAAATTTATGATGAGTCATTTAACGAAAAGAGCAAACCACATATACCAAACTTCGAAAAGGCACAGAACAAAGGTATTTCACATGCAAGCCAAGCGAAAAGTAAGAACAAATTTGTGATGAGTCATTTAACGAAAAGAGCAAACCCGACAGTTACCGCCTTGGAACGATCAGTCGGCAATATGATCTGTTAAACTCAACAACACCTTTCTATTTCTGCAAGCTAACGAAGGTTCTAAAGCTTTTGTTTACCATTTCAAGTGCTTTATCAGTGACAAATAAAATAAGAAAAAACAAATATGAAAAAGTACAGAAAAAGAAAGAGACAAACATATTCACACGTCGGTCAAATGTATAAGTTACAACAAAAATGTGACGAGATGTTATACAAAAAGAGAGCAAACCCAACAGTTACCGCCTTGGAACGAACGGTCAGTTGGCCAAATATTAAACTGACGTAGCATTTAACCTCTGTTAAGTAATTTTATTTAAACAGAATACATCCGAAATGAAAAAATTAAAAAAAAATCAAATTACTTTTAAAGATGGCATCGGTTAAGCTGTTACCTGTAGTCCGTTAACCTCTACTTACGAATTACAAAATGTGTTGGACATTTTAAATGGTTGTCTGTCGAAATTGATAAATGAAGTGACGTGTCAATCCCTTCTCACATTTTCTCATATAATAAGCGCAGCATGTCAGGTTGTAGATTCAGTGTGTAATAATACTTGAAAGCACAGTCGACATTCGCGTCACAGACACTACTTTTCTTTCAGCCAAATCTACTAACCCGACCCCGTAGGTCCTATTCGGTGTCCTAGTGTGCATTAGTGAACACAACAATGTATGGGACTGTTCTGACGTGAAGTCATATTCATGCATGCTCAAGACAAACAAAGATTGCAAATAGACAAAGTCTATATTCATTTGTTTTATCTTTTTCTATGTCAAAGAAATGTCATAACTGTAGACTTCCGTTATTGTACTACATGTATAACTTCACCTTTTGTAATAAACGTCGGATTGCACAAAGCTTTGTGGTGATAGCGCTTGAAGATTTGTATTAGTAAACGACAAGTGCAATAACGAAATTACATAAACGAAGTAATTGCCATTCTTCAGGTTAATTGGTTAACCGGTTAAATGATCATTTGTTAAACATTACTGATTTTGTTGCAGTTGACATTCATTTCTTCTGTTATTCTCACCTTTCTTTAGCTTGTCGAAAACGACCAGTCAAATATGAGGTTGCTGGTGGTTAAAATGTTACGTGATAAGACCCTATTGGATAAAAATGTGATGTCTTGTCAAGGTGATAGACAATTCATAGTGTTACATGTGTTTTAACTAGGGAATGTTTTGTCCATCACGTTATCCCTTATTCAGAAAAATAAGTATTATTAAATCCAAATAATAATCTTAATTTGCAAAAGTTTGTTTGGCGGTTTAATATTTGTTTTGTGCGTGAATACACGTGTTTTCAAATGTTAGTATTTATCGCAATTCTCATAGGGCATAGTCGTTTATCTATATTAATTTGTTCAATCCTAATTAGGTGCAGGATATACATTATCGCTGTGATAAATTGATTGATTAAAAAAGAATTAAATTATATTTTCAACAAAGTGTTCATTGTAAATAATTGTTTATAAAGCTCTTATATTTTTAATCGCTCTGACAGAAAATATTACAAGTAAATTAACAATCATGTTTTTGTTTAGCCGAATGTGAAATATGGAAACCATTATTCAACACCACCAATAGGACTGGTGGTGCATTAAGCATCTCACACAATACTTAGTATCAAACATATACCGGGGATTGTATGTCTGAAAGCTTTTATAATCGTAAAGCTAATGACCGAATGTGACATCTTTTAAGTGCAGACAAACATATTTTGGTTCACGTTTCGCTGATGACAATGTTGCACTGTCAAATGAAATTTGCTCTCTGGTGTTCTGTAAAAGTGCACTCCGAAAACACATGAAACAGTCTTAAGACACTGCGGTAAAGTTATACAGCATGTTTTAATTGCACGATCCTATAAGTAAAATGCTGATTTGTGATACAACTTTAACATTTACCATTATAAATGGTAACAAGCAAAGGTAAAGCAACCTTCTTTTAAAGAATTATTATTTAGAAATAGTTCTCATTACATTAACCATAGCAATTATAAACATTCAGTTTGTTGGCGAACATGTGTTTCGATATCGCCGTATTCTTAACGCTAAATAAAATAAGATAATAAATTAAAATTATTTTTAAACCTATTTTGGATTTCGCATACATTCAGTTTATGAATATGATATAATGTTGACGTCAAGTATTCATTTCTCATTACTTAACCTTTATAGTACACTTGATATACAAGTATACATCGATTAATTTTAATTTATTAAACCAAACTATTAGATTACATAATTTATATTCATAACAAAAAATTATATCATAATTCCAAACACATCTGCTGGAAATCAGATGAAACAATGAAACACATTTATTGAAAAGATGTTAATTAAATACGATTGTATAAATATTCTAAGTCTACGTAATGAAATCATGATATAGTCATTAAACAATAAATTATAATAAAGAGACAATCACATGGACTTCGTGATAGTTTTAGATGTGTTACATGGTTAGCTCGCGCTCTATCAAAGACATTATAAAAGTACGTGCGAGGTATTCATTAATCATACTTCTGACACAACTAAAACTTTAGTGGTTCGAAGCTGAATGAAAGAAACAGTTGGCTTATTACATTTGTTTTATGTGTAATTCAACACATTCTGTAGGTTTAAAATTTACGTTTGTTAATATCAGGCTGTGTTAATGAGACCACTTGCAAATGTTTGTATGACATGAATGTGAGCTTGGATAATCTGCAAAAACGGTTAACAACAGTATGTGTATATAAACTTGTGATATTAAGATATGTTCTATTATTAAGATTAAGCAATAAATTTTTGAAGAAGGACTAATCACTCAAACACGTTTCTTCAGTTTGAGCATAGAAGAACAGAAGGTTTATAGTTAATGTATGACAACACTTGTTTCAAGAACAAAATGAAAACGTTAAATAAATCTCGCATAAATCTCGCATGGTTCGTCGCGTACTTAGTTCTTTAAAGTAAAACAGATTACCCATTTGTATGCCACGTTTAACAAAAACTGTAGCATTGCCGTATTTAATTGATTGATGAACAGAAGTCCATTAAACGACATATATACATATAATTATACATACAGGCAGAAGCTTATAGCGGAGTGTATTTTAGCAATATTTAGTTCCTTAACATGTTTCTCTGGAAATTATAGTGATATATATTAAATATTTAATAATGAATTTGTGAAAGAACATACAAGGAATATGACAAAGTCCTATGCGAATTGCAACATATCCTAAAGGAGGCAAAGGATGAAGGTAGTCATATGTAAATATAAATGTTACAACCAATCTATAACTAGACATTTAACAAAGAAAGCGTTACCGCATTGGAAAGGTTACCTTGTTTGTTGGTGCACTCATTGTTACTTATGCAGTATTTGACCATTATTCAAAAAACTGCCGTAACTACCATACACTTGCGATTTCAGAGACATACAATAATTCCGACAAGTCAAATAAGTTAGGGACAATGGTAAAAGATGCTATACTATGATTACTAATACATTTACATAACACATGGAAAATATTATTTTGGGTTGATTGATACATTTTGCTTAAAAAGGAATAAACATTTTTATTAAGATTACCAAACTTGAAATTTCTCTACAGAAGGTAACAAGACACTTTTATCTGTTTCGATGGGCAAGCATTAAAAGTAAAAGAATACAATAAGAAAAGTATAATATAGCCTTTGTTGGTTTAGAGTAATATAAATTCACTTATTTCCCAGAATTTATAACAGAAGACAGGTAGTTGCGAATGTTGTAAGGTAACGCATTGTATTTCTTTGTAAAAACAGATTTCAAACATATGCTTAACTACATTTCAATTCTCTAGTGAGAATAAAGGTATACCCTTTCAATAAAAATATCATATTTTCCCGATAAGCGTTCGTGGTTTAGTGACTTTTTTCCTTCAGATCGTGGTGCCGGTTAAGAACCCCATTGACCAAAACAATTTTCTGCATTTTTTACAGGTAGTTACTTTTTAGTAGCCACAAATATGTTACAATATTTTTTTTAAATTGTAAACTGTAGCATATCAACTTTAAACCAGTATGGTTAATCCAGCAGAAGTGACTACAGGTGTCGGCAATCAGTGTGGCTCGATGCTATTAAAACAGTACCTAAATGGTCTTGTGGAAGTTATTTACAGGTCCTAGATTTTGTTGACAGTATTGCTTAACAGTAAAAGCGCGATTTTATTGTGCGGATATCTGTCTTAACACATCGTTGTAAACGATTTTAGAATCGACCAAAAACAGGAGAACAAATGCATGAATTAATGATTATTGAGTACAGGTTATTACAGATGATCTTTTCTTATTTCCCTATGATTAATTTAATAACATCTCACCGCATGTAAGATATTAAATGAATAACTGAAGAACAGGTTAGAGCTCTGCTTAAACCGGTTTAAGTACCCGAATCGGTCCATTTGGCCGATTGACCATTCCAAGGCTGTAACTGTCGGGTTTGCTCTTTTTGTTAAATGACTCATCGCAGATTTGTTCTTACTTTTATATGTGGCTTGCATGTGAATAACTTGGTCCTGTGCCTTTTTTTAAATATGTTACAATGCTCATAGGACTTTGTCATATACATTCCTATTTTAAAAATATTTCACGGTGCAAAACCTCTAACTATATTAATTAGCTAAATACAGTAATATGTATAAGGTAAAAAAGTTAAACAACCATTCTTAAACACAGGTACGATAACGACGATGTAAGGAGAACTTAAATTAGAATAAATCAAACATTTAACATAGAATATGCTTCAACAACCTCTTTAAATTTAACTAATGACAATATATTTATTACATCTGATAACATGCAATGTGTCGGTAAATGATACCTTTATCCGTTTCTCACTTAACCTCGTGTTTACTTTTTCGAAAACCTAGAGCAAAATTTTAAGAGTTTTCATGTATAAGACGAGGTCTGTGATGTTAAATATTCACGCACGTTTTGCTAATCTGAATTATTACAAGTCTGAATCCTAGAAAGCATTCTCAAGACGACGGAACTTACAATCAATTTCAGAAAGTACCAATAGCCGGTTGTCTGGCGTAAGCAACAACTTCCGGGTTCTTGAAACAGTAATCAATTATTGTGAGTACCCTGCATAGACCATAGCATCATATAGTTTAAAACATGGCTCTCTGGATGAATGATACACTTCATCGCCTACTCGAATCCTAATTTTAGGAATAGTTAAACTTGCGTTCAAGTTTACGTTAAGCTCCGGGCTAAATTCGAGTAAGTTCTTAGATGTTGCGAGATGCCGATTTTACAGCAACGCATGCACCACTAGGCATTTGTCGATAAAAAAAAGAATTAGATTTCAAAACGAAAAACATGTCGATGAATACTGAATACGAATTTATTTTCAAAACAAAGGAAACAATCTTCCATCTTCTTGACATTTTCTTCTGAGTGAGAAGAACTCACTGAATAATTGACAAATCGATGATTGAATGATGCTCAAAGCTGTTGCACTTGCGCTAAAATGGTTACTAAATATAATATGTTTAAAGTTGCCTCCATGTACAAAATGTAATACAATCTTTGTCTAAAGAATTCAAAATATAAGAAAAAAATCTTGTCACTAGGCCTTTGCGACAGATACAACTGATAAATATTGAATTTGACTAAAAGAAAAGTCTGTTTGTTAGATAGAAAAAAAAACCTTCAGGAAGTGCAAGGTCGGAGCGCTCCACAAACCAGGTTGAAACACCACAGTCGGTCCTTTTTGCCGACTGACCGTTCTTAGGCGGTAACTGATGGTTTTACTTTTTGTGTGTTATGTCTCGTCTCTATGTTTTTGTCACGTTTACATTTGCCCTGTTTGGCTTTGTCTAGAGGTAGTTTAGATTTAAATATTTGTGGTTTATTCTTAAAGAGGCTTTGCCTTTTTTCTTATTAAGATGATGAAAATGAAACAACAAAAACATGCACCTTACTGGTCGAATTTACAATTTATTTACAATTGTTGAAACAAGATTTTCTAATGTGTTGGGATATGTACATCTATAAAAATTCAAATACTAAGTAAACTCTAAAATAAATCTTTAATATCACTTATTGTTTGACCGAGGTATAATAAAGTTTTACATTAGAAGAATTAGATGGATTGTTCTACATGCCGTGTTTCATACGCAAAGTAAGCAGGTGATAACTACTTAAGCATTAAATGATCAAAGTTTTACTAACACAGGGCAATTAAAACTCACTTTCATATGTCAATTAATATGTCTCTTGACACCATCTTAGTGACTTTTCCTTGCATACATGAGATCGTTTTCATGTGATCTGAAGTCAAAGCGAGTTGTAATTGATTTTTAGCTGGAAACTTTTGCATTCGATACATTCAGTTATCATACAAGCAGGTGTGGGACAGAAATAGGATGTATATTCATAGACTATCCATATCAAAAGACTGGTGAATATTAAATATAACCAACTGGAATAGATTATAAAATGGTGAAACCTATTAGTATATAATTACATTTTTTGCTATATGAAGAGTGAAGAACAGATGTAGCAGATGTTGGAAGAGGGTTACATGATATGTATCAATGATATGTATAGAGAACAAGTTAACTTAAATTAGAGTTAACTGACAGATGAGTAGCACACGTTAAGTTCTTTTGTATCAAAGATGGGATACCATTGAATGAAATGTAATAGATTATACTTTAACAAAACATCTAAAATACAAATATGTTTGTTATAACAGACACATTAAAAATGATGTCTCTCCTATAATTGTAATACAAAATCTATAGATATAAAAAAATCTGATATATCCCTGTGATCAATGATTGTAATAAGTGTCACTAAATAATAGAACCTTTTGTTGTTGTTATTATGAGAATGCCAAACCTATTGTGTTTCAGACTTAATTAAAGCACGAAGTTATTGAAGTGAAATCCGAGTACAGCTTTCTAAAATGTTTTGTCATTCAAGCTTCCTTCCTCTGTCACCAATTAATTGTTTCGTTAAATCGTGAAACCAGACCACGATATTTATCGAGTATTGCCTTAACATTAAACAGTACATAAAATATTTCTGTGGCTTATATTCTACACGGGGTTTAAGATATTTAAATAACCTTATATTAAAATCACTACTTCAAAATTTGGCCAATAAATAACTTTGAAGAGTATTTAGTTGTAGTATTTTATTAACCGTGTGTTTCCCTAAAAATCTTTTAAAAAATTTTGATCAAACCAATTTTCACATTAAGTCCAATTATTTTAAGATAATATAAGTGAAAGTCAATCATGTGTGCTGCCCGCAGTTAGAGTCTCTGCCCTGGTAGGGGCGGGAACTTTTTATGTGTGGATTTCTTCCAGTTGACCTGAGGTACGCTTGCGGTTAGTGACATAGGGTCTTCCTTTAACACCTTGGACGTCGACAGTCCTTTGTGTCGCTGTGATGGAACAACGAAACGGAAAAAAAAGATTTGCGATCCATCTCGGGGACTTTCGGTATACCTTTGACTCATGAACGTGCAAAATTTCGCACCACCAACTCCGGCATTTTTGTTAATCCGCCTTTATGACGTTATTTCTTGAAAAAGAATCAACATATAACGTTCTTTTTATTACTTAACATTTGAACCGTTACTATTAAAAACAACACATTGTACACAAACGATTTGCCTCATACGATTGTATACTAAGAAAATGTTTGCATTTTTTAAATATTCGGTTTCAGATAATCCTTTCCAGCCATAGAATACTGGCTATACAATTAAATATTTGTAAATATTTATCAAACACACATATGATATTTGTTATTGACACAAACAAATGTTCCACGGTGATAAATGCGGATGTCGCATATAAGTTACAGGGAATTGGAAATCATTTTTATTTCTTGGGGCTCATAAACATATTATGTTACCTGAAGTCATTTTTTAATCATTTTAAAGGCCTGGTGTTTTGAATAAATGAGTTTAAATTATCTTAAGTTTGACATATGGCTGACGAGTGCGCTGATAAATGTGTTTTTGTCTAATTTTAATATATCTTGCAGATCTCATAGGGCCTTGCCATATGGTTTCGTAGTCATAATTAGAGCAATGTTATCTGTGTAGTGTGGCGGTCTACAATATCTCACCGTGCATGTAATCTATGTTGTCATTTAAGTTTAACTTCAATTCTAGTTACATAAACATGATGCTACAGTCATTTACACTTCTCTGGCAATTGTTGTCTCTGACTTAAAATATTGTTTCTGTGACCTTTCGAAATTTCGTAGCTGTTTTAGATAATCCTTTTCCACACACCAAAATACAATGTGGGTATTGTTTATTATTGTTATTGTTAATGTTTTTATTATTATTATTATTATTATTATTATTATTATTATTATTATTATTATTATTATTATTATTATTACTACTACTACTATTATTATTGTTGTTGTTGTTGTTTACGTCACTTTTCTGATTTTATCACGCTATTTCTTAGGTCTATGTACAAGTCAACACTTGGACTGTTTTGATTCCAATTGATTTGGTTTCTATCCACTGCTTGCATGTAAGTAATCCCTCGGATTAAGCAAGCTGTGTTGACTGGTTTAATCACACCATTAGCCGACTGACCGTTTCAAGGAGATAACTATCATGTTATTTTATGTAATGTCAGTAAAGTTTTCACTTTTACATTTGGCAGGCTAGCAAATGAATACCTTCATATTGTGCATTTTTTCGAATGTTTTATACATAATCATAGAAGCTTGTCATATTGTCATTTTGAAATGTGGCAGAATGAAAGCGTAACACCTGTGTCAAATTATAATCTTTCTATAATTAATTTTTACGCTGTCTAACCTAAAGTAAGATATACTACAAACCCTTAATCAACTAACTTTGGTCACTTCCAATGAACTCGTTTCGTATAAATGTCTTTAAAAACAAACATTATGCCATCCCGGGGTGTTATCTTTTAATCTATGTTCTTTCTTTCTCATAGCAATGAGGTACGTCTTCCCAGTATTCGTATGATCTACAGCACAGCATATTCTTATTTATTTCTAAATAATAATGTTTCACAATGGGCAGATGGAAACGGCATGTCATTTAAGATATACTTTTAAGTTTTTAATATATTTCAATTTGCTGGATTTTAAATTATAAATAAACCAAAATTATAACATCTGTTAGCGATACTGTAATTAATACGCATTAAAACAGTGCTTGAAGACTTAATAGATTCTTCGTGTTTTGCTAGATTATGTGTAATGATGAAAATCGGGGAATTTTGATGCATACATTAGTAGTTGTACATGCAAATAAAATCATTCGTTTTAGAAGTGGTTATATACTAAAATGTAACAGTAATGTCAGAATAATCTCTATTCTTTGCAATTCCACTGGCATTTTGTTTTAAGTATACAGTAGTGGTTATATCTGACGCTTATTTGCAACTTACTAAAGGGAATACACGTGTAACGCAGGCCGGCTCTCTCCAATGGTCACCCATCCGCACACCGGCCACTGGTAACCGTTGCCTAACCGCGCAAATCGGGAGGCCGCTCAAACCAAGCGCTAAAGAGTTAACCCAGCAGCGAGGCTGGTTTGAAGCGCTTACATGTCTACCACTGCGGTCGTTATACACGAGTGCTTTCGCCATGCAATGCAAACTAAATTAGGGAAAGTCTTTGCTCTAATGATGTAGAATCAGTCGCCTTGCGAAGGCTGGCATATATCAATATAACCCAGGAAACTATCGCAGTTGTGTATGTAATAACACTTTTCGACTTGTATCACGGAGTGAGTGTAAACATCAAATATCGCGAATCTTGGAAATAAAGTGAAGTTGAAATCACAGGTACCTAAAATTTTAAAGCATAATTCCGTTTCTGCACCGTTATATAATTGCCTAGTAGTAGACTTGCGCCAAACAAAAACTATTTGAATGAAGGTTAGACGTTCCTTTCATCTCGATGCTATCTGCCTCTCTCCAAACAGAAAGCAAATGGTCCAATTACTTCTACCTTAATTAATTGGAACATATCTTTATGAAGCCGAATTCGAGTCTCAATGTCAGACAATGACACACCCTTGTAGGCATTCAGATACAAAGCAGAATAAAGATAAAGATAGATGTTTTGCAGGAAAATGTGCATTTTCAGTGACATTTTCTGTCTCGGTTTATGGCGAGAGTGATAACTAGAACATACGAAACAGTATTAATACATAGCGAGAAAAAAGTTAGACAGCATATTTATATTCGAACATTTTATATTAGATAAGATGCTGGCAAATAAAACGAATAATTCGAAACTATTTTCTTTGGCAATGCGCTGGAGCGCGATCTCTCTATATGGAATCTCACCGAAATTTGCTTATGTGGAAAGTCTGTTTGGCGGACTTTCTAACCCTAATCAAATGGCGTTCTATTTTATTTATATATTTAATATTTATTTTTGTGTGTCTGTAACTTTAATGGAAACATTTCAGAAAACGAGAGATAAAGGTTCATTTCTTTCTGTTATCAAAATGTCTAAACATTAAGGTAAATATTCACGGAGACTCTGTACGCCCTTACTTACGAAAGCAGATAGGAATGCTCTTCGATGCGTCCTTCAATGTTCCTACGACATATTGACAAATTGAGATTATCTATTAGCAACAAAACAGGCCATAGCCAGAAAGAAAAAAACAATGTTCTGAACGATCTACTGAGTATACACGGTAAAATCTGTCATTAGATGCAATGTTTATAGTATACTGAAAACTTTCAAATAAAAGCCATAACTTTCAAATGTGTCTTCATTACTTGCTCTCATATTGATTTAACCTGTTTAACCGTTTCAGATTTGCGTCGCCTTTGATGCTTCGAATCAACGACTTTTTTCAATATAATATGTTAATGTTCCTTTTTCGTAAACGCAGTGGCTATTTCCTTATTAATATTAATAAATGCTGGTTACCGAACTAACAGTTTATGTTACTAACTTGTTCTAGCAGTACAATGTCCATGTCAGTTTAAGAAATAATTAAATTACATTAACAACCACAGTTAAAGTCCAGTATTCACATTGATAATGTAGAAGTTGTACATAAAAGCAAAGAAAGGAATCATTGCGCCTGCCTTATGTAGTCAGTATTGACTTTTGGCAGTACAAAGTTGAAGTTGAAGAATCAGGGTTTTTTTTGCTCGTGACTTAGATCTCGCGCAACTGTGTAGAAACCCGCAGTATTATATACCAACAAAACATTTTAAAGACTAGTCATGTGTATTGCCAAATGCAGTGTTGGTTAGTTTAAATACCTAATATTTTACTTTATAATATTTGCAAGATCCTTCTCATTCCAAAATGCCTTGATCAGGTCTCAATGTTCTTAAATATATCTAATAATGGTCACGATTTTACAAAACAATACACCCATCTTCTGATGTCTTTTCTGTAATTAAAATAAATAATTTCTTCGACAATCTAGGATGTGCGAGGTTAGTGCTCTACAAACAAGGTTTAGCCGGTCTTACCGTTCAAGAGCAGTAACTAACGGACTTTCATGTAATGTGTCCTGTCAGTGTTTTCTCACGTTTACCTTTTGCATACAATTGTCTAGTTTTATTTGTTTGTTTTGTTGTTTTTCTTTTTATTATATGCTATTTTGCATTATCTGCGCCGCATGTTTTCTACACTTATTTTGCTTATTGTCTGGAAAGCAATACTTGTTAAAACGACATTGATTGGTGTTATTGTCAAGAATATTTATAAATTGCTTGAAATGACTTCTGAAGAAAGCATTTCTCACATAATATTCCAAACCGCATTGCAAGCGTGCAAATGAACGAGTCCACTGTCAAATAAATACGTTCTGTGGCAAGATAAGGACAGCACTGAAACACGTATCTCCAGTTGGTGTGCATCTGAGTGTATTCCAAGGTTGGTCGATGTCAAACTCAGACGAAATTCCGGCTTTATGGAGATATATTGATATCCATTGCTGATTTGTTGAAGCGGTTGTTGGATCAATTATCTTTCTGTCTGGCCTTAAGGCGAACGCAGCTTGCATGTGTTAATATAACAAGGATTAACACACCAATCTAAACATGGCAACCAAAACATGTATGGCTCCCAAAAAACGAAAACTGAAAAACGATAGTGAAATTGTTTGGAGCGCTCCACAAAGCAGGCTTAAGCATCCCTCGGTCCTTTTGTCGACTGACCGTTCCAATGCGGTAGGATGGTTGTTTAAGTGTATTTTCTGTGTGAAATGTCGCATCGCCGTACTTTTGTCCCTTTTACATTTACTCTTCATGCCTTCGTTTAAACTTCTGTGGTGATACTTACCTCCCTATTTCCTATTATTAAAGGCTACTTAGGGTTGCTCACTGATAGCTAGATTTCTCGATGTGTTCAGGTTAATAACTTATAGGAGTGGCATGATAACTTTTGATCCCATATTAACAACATACTTTTAACTATTTCAGTGTTGATCAATACGCGCGGAGAAAAAATGCATGCAAACACTTAGTTTCGTACTTTTTGACAATATGACTTAGCATCTTTATATAGCAGAAATATTAGGCGCATCTTATGTCGAATCTTTATTTGTATCTTCATGATATGTAATTGTTAAAAATGTTACCAATAAGACTACAATGGACATATTCGCATAACAATATAGGCTTTACCTTTTTTACCTTAGATGTGTGTTCAGTCTGGTACATTAACAGCGCAAACAGTGCAAATCATGAATATGTCGCTTAAAATGCCCATTATTTCCAAATCTATAAACAAGTACGATAGTTATTTCTGCTCAAACTAGATATTGACGTCAGAGTTAATTACTCGGATGTTCGTGTAAAGTGAGCTCAAAAGTAAGTTGTCTTTTCTTAGTCTATAAATAGCTCACTGTGCAGCGTGGTTCGGAAAGGAAATACGGTTATGTAATGACAACTGTAGTGTAATGCTTTACTTTTCAAGGGGATATAGGACATCAATAAACATTATTTCGCTTTAAGGTAACAATAGTTTGCTTGTCTGCATTAGAGAAAGACAATGGTCCAAACTGTTGGATACCACCTTTAAACACTGTCTTAAACAATGAATATTAAAAACTATGATATAATTTCAAGTATGATTTTCTTTATAACGTCGTCATCAACAAGGTACCTTTGCACATATGCACATTAAATTTGTATTGTCTTCATGCTCAGGAAAAATGTGATAGGATGGCTTATGGCAAGTTCATTAAAATATAATGCAACCTATAAAACCAGAACTGACCCCCATGCTTTTCAGATATCCTTTGTTTTGGATGATTTGTTACAACAAATGTTACTACACATTTTTAATCTAGTAGCATGTAGCATTGACACTTGTTCTAAAGCCTAGAAGGAATGTCTCAAGAAGACGAAGTCTCATCATCAATCAGACAGTTAGAAAATGAAAGAGCACTTATCTTGCACCAATAACTTGCGTCAGCTGAAATCAACATCTTCCTGGTCCTTGAGACGGTACTACAGTATCGTAAATTTATATTTGTAAATAGCTTGCACTTAAAGATGATATCCAACAGTTTGCCTACATCGAATAGGAATAGTTTACGTCATCATTTCCTCATAAACACATTCAAATCTTAAAACATTTCGCTTTAAATGTTCTTTCTTTCCAAAATATCAATAAGCAGAATCTGACCGACATCAGAGCGATATCTAAAAAAGTAAGTGGTCACGTGCTTTTCTTAGTTTAGAAATAGCTTAACTGTGCTAGAAGGATCAGACAGGGAAACATGTGTGATGACAATAGGGATGTTGTTTGTATTTAACAACATTTTACGGGACGTTTTCGGGAAACAACAATTTATTTGATTGTTTGAGAAATGCCGGATTCCACATTTTACACTGTATCATCTCGTTAAAGGAATAATGATTTTGATGAATGATTGTGATCGATTCGATAAAACAAATTGTTAAAAGTAATATATGTTTCAAGACCCGTGATCAATCTAGCCAAAGGGATATTTTTGGATGGCTGTTCGTACGAAAAATTGTGTACAAGAGTGATTGTTTGCAGGACCAGTAGAGAGTTATCCCGAGATTTCTTGTTTGTAGGACACGCTACCACCAGGGACCTATCTCGAGATTTCATGTTTGCAGGACACGCTACCACCAGAGAGCTATCTCGAGATTTCTTGTTTGCAGGACCACTAGGGGGCTATCCCGAGATTTCTTGTTTGTAGGACATGCTACCACCAGGGACCTATCTCGAGATTTCTTGTTTGCAGGACACGCTACCACCAGGGACCTATCTCGAGATTTCTTGTTTGCAGGACACGCTACCACCAGGGACCTATCTCGAAATTTCTTGTTTGCAGGACACGCTACCACCAGGGAGCTATCTCGAGATTTCTTGTTTGTAAGACACGCTACCACCAGGGAGCTATCTCGAGATTTCTTGTTTGCAGGACCAGTAGAGAGTTATCCCGAGATTTCTTGTTTGCAGGACACGCTACCACCAGGGACCTATCTCGAGATTTCTTGTTTGCAGGACACGCTAAAACCAGGGAGCTATCCCGAGATTTCTTGTTTGTAGGACATGCTAGCACCAGGGACCTATCTCGAGATTTCTTGTTTGCAGGACACGCTACCACCAGGGACCTATCTCGAGATTTCTTGTTGCAGGAAACGCTACCACCAGAGAGCTATCCCGAGATTTCTTGTTTGTAGGACATGCTATAACCAGGGACCTATCTCGGAGTTTCTTGTTTGTAGGACACGCTACCACCAGGGAGCTATCTCGAGGTTTCTTGTTTGCAGGACACGCTACAACCAGGGAGCTATCCCGAGATTTCTTGTTTGTAGGACACGCTACCACCAGGGAGCTATCTCGGTTTAGGTTGTTTGCAGGACATGTAACCACTAGGTAGCTATCTCAATATACGTTGTTTGCAGGACATGCTACCACTAGGTAGCTATCTCAATATACGTTGTTTGCAGGACATGCTACCACTAGGTAGCTATCTCAATATACGTTGTTTGCAGGACATGCTACCACTAGGGAGCTATCTCAATATACGTTCTTTGCAGGACATGCTACCACTAGGTAGCTATCTCAATATACGTTGTTTGCAGGACATGTAACCACTAGGTAGCTATCTCAATATACGTTGTTTGCAGGACATGCTACCACTAGATAGCTATCTCAATATACGTTGTTTGCAGGACATGTAACCACGAGGTAGCTATCTCAATATACGTTGTTTGCATGACATGCTACCACTAGGTAGCTATCTCAATATACGTTGTTTGCAGGACATGCTACCACTAGGTAGCTATCTCAATATACGTTGTTTGCAGGACATGCTACCACTAGGTAGCTATCTCAATATACGTTCTTTGCAGGACATGCTACCACTAGGGAGCTATCTCAATGTACGTTCTTTGCAGGACATGCTACCACTAGGTAGCTATCTCAATATACGTTGTTTGCAGGACATGTAACCACTAGGTAGCTATCTCAATATACGTTGTTTGCAGGACATGCTACCACTAGATAGCTATCTCAATATACGTTGTTTGCAGGACATGTAACCACTAGGTAGCTATCTTGATATTCGTTGTTTGCAGGACATGTAACCACTAGAGAGCTATCTCGATATTCCTTGTTTGCAGGACATGTAACCACTAGGGAGCTATCTCGATATACGTTGTTTGCAGGACATGTAACCACTAGAGAGCTATCTCAATATTCGTTGTTTGCAGTACATGTAACCACTAGAGAGCTATCTCGATATACGTTGTTTGTAGGACATGTAACCACTAGGTAACTATGTCAATATACGTTGTTTGCAGGACATGCTACCACTAGGGAGCTATCTCAATATACTTTGTTTGCAGGACATGTAACCACTAGAGAGCTATCTCAATATTCGTTGTTTGCAGGACATGTAACCACTAGAGAGCTATCTCAGTATTCGTTGTTTGCAGGACATGTAACCACTAGAGAGCTATCTCAATATTCGTTGTTTGCAGTACATGTAACCACTAGAGAGCTATCTCGATATACGTTGTTTTCAGGACATGTAACCACTAGAGAGCTATCTCGATATACGTTGTTTTCAGGACAATTAACCACTAGAGAGCTATCTCAATGTACGTTGTTTGCAGGACATGTAACCCCTAGAGAGCTATCTCAATATTTGTTGTTTGTAGTACATGTAACCACTAGAGAGCTATCTCGATATACGTTGTTTGTAGGATATGTAACCACTAGGTAGCTATCTCAATATACGTTGTTTTCAGGACATGTAACCACTAGAGAGCTATCTCGATATACGTTGTTTGCAGGACATGTAACCACTATGTAACTATCTCGATATACGTTGTTTGCAGGACATGTAACCACTAGAGAGCTATCTCAATATTCGTTGTTTGCAGTACATGTAACCACTAGAGAGCTATCTCGATATACGTTGTTTGTAGGACATGTAAACACTAGGTAACTATGTCAATATACGTTGTTTGCAGGACATGTAACCACTAGAGAGCTATCTCGATATACGTTGTTTGTAGGACATGTAACCACTAGGTAACTATGTCAATATACGTTGTTTGCAGTACATGTAACCACTAGAGAGCTATCTCGATATACGTTGTTTGTAGGACATGTAACCACTAGGTAACTATGTCAATATACGTTGTTTGCAGTACATGTAACCACTAGAGAGCTATCTCGATATACGTTGTTTGTAGGACATGTAACCACTAGGTAACTATGTCAATATACGTTGTTTGCAGGACATGCTACCACTAGGGAGCTATCTCAATATACGTTCTTTGCAGGACATGTAACCACTAGGTAACTATGTCAATATACGTTGTTTGCAGTACATGTAACCACTAGAGAGCTATCTCGATATACGTTGTTTGTAGGACATGTAACCACTAGGTAACTATGTCAATATACGTTGTTTGCAGGACATGCTACCACTAGGGAGCTATCTCAATATACTTTCTTTGCAGGACATGTAACCACTAGGTAACTATGTCAATATACGTTGTTTGCAGTACATGTAACCACTAGAGAGCTATCTCGATATACGTTGTTTGTAGGACATGTAACCACTAGGTAACTATGTCAATATACGTTGTTTGCAGGACATGCTACCACTAGGGAGCTATCTCAATATACGTTGTTTGCAGGACATGTAACACTAGGGAGCTATCTCAATATACGTTGTTTGCAGTACATGTAACACTAGGGAGCTATCTCAATATACGTTGTTTGCAGGACATGCTACCACTAGGGAGCTATCTCAATATACGTTGTTTGCAGGACATGTAACACTAGGGAGCTATCTCAATATACGTTGTTTGCAGGACATGCTACCACTAGAGAGCTATCTCAATATACGTTGTTTGCAGGACATGTAACACTAGGGAGCTATCTCAATAAACGTTGTTTGCAGGACATGTAACCACTAGGTAGCTATCTCAATATACGTTGTTTGCAGGACATGCTACCACTAGGGAGCTATCTCAATATACGTTGTTTGCAGGACATGCTACCACTAGGTAGCTATCTCAATATACGTTGTTTGCAGGACATGCTACCACTAGGTAGCTATCTCAATATACGTTGTTTGCAGGACATGCTACCACTAGGTAGCTATCTCAATATACGTTGTTTGTAGGACATGTAACACTAGGGAGCTATCTCAATAAACGTTGTTTGCAGGACATGTAACCACTAGGTAGCTATCTCAATATACGTTGTTTGCAGGACATGCTACCACTAGGTAGCTATCTCAATATACGTTGTTTGTAGGACATGTAACACTAGGGAGCTATCTCAATAAACGTTGTTTGTAGGACATGTAACACTAGATAGCTATCTCAATATACGTTGTTTGCAGGACATGCTACCACTAGGTAGCTATCTCAATATACGTTGTTTGTAGGACATGTAACACTAGGGAGCTATCTCAATAAACGTTGTTTGCAGGACATGCTACCACTAGGTAGCTATCTCAATATACGTTGTTTGCAGGACATGCTACCACTAGGGAGCTATCTCAATATACGTTGTTTGCAGGACATGTAACCACTAGGTAGCTATCTCAATATACGTTGTTTGGAGGACATGTAACCACTAGGTAGCTATCTCAATATACGTTGTTTGCAGGACATGCTACCACTAGGTAGCTATCTCAATATACGTTGTTTGCAGGACATGCTACCACTAGGGAGCTATCTCAATATACGTTGTTTGCAGGACATGCTACCACTAGGTAACTATCTCAATATACGTTGTTTGCAGGACGTAAGGCCACTGGTTCGATCACTGGTTCAAGACATGCTATACACAATGAAGGCAGCACTTTATCTTCTTCAAACGGACACAGTCTCCAGATAACTGAAATATTGTTGGTAGGACGAAAACCTCAATAAACAATCTACCACTACGCAGCTATCTCTAGTTGTTGTTTGCTCTCATCATTAAAATGTCACAAAGAACTCTTTATGTTTGACGTTACTTAAAGGCAATTCCTTCAATACATTTAATACTGCAAAATCCCTCACATCGGAAGTGATATATTGTAGACTTATCATCTAATGCCATTAACAGATGCCCTTGATTCTTAAAGCTATTTTAACATTACTTTTATGCCTTAATGTGTTCGTACTTTTGCTTTTCACGTAGATATATCCATTGCTGTTGTTGTTGAAGTTTTTATGGGTTATTTTTTTATTTTGTAATTGTTCAACTTACATATATTTTTAAGAATATTCTAGAGGCATATTTTTGATTGGTCTAAACAAAGCATAGCTGTGATGTTTTCTTCAACAGATGGGATTCGAACTTTATCTCGTTTGAACCTTTTAAACCCCTTTCTCGAGAAAGCGTCTTACTGTTAGAAACTCAATGACATACAGGTTACGCTCAGGAAAGGTATGAAAGATTAAGCTTTAACCCATTTTGGTGTCTATTCTTGGTTCTGTGAAAATATTTATTTTAATAGCTATTTATAAATAAGAATAACATCAAGAAGTGAACATTTAATACATCGCATTAACGGTTTTATTTAACCGGTTTATCTTTCTTTGATCTAGATAGAATGACGTCCGAAAATGCATAAAATTAATTTGCATACTCTAAGGCAGCCTTTACCATGATAATGTTGTAATTATCGTTGATATAGCAGCGGGCTGGACACTCTAGGTTTCATACTGAGATTTTCTTTGGCTGGCTAATGTTTCATTATATATTTTCGTTATTCTGCATCTTTCCATGATTATTGCAGATTTAGGCATACATGTATGCCCGAAGTATATGTATTACCGGACGAACAATGTAGCAAACAAATTGTTTGTATGTTTATTTCATGTATAACAAAACTTTTAAATAAAAAAAAACTCTTGACACACTGTAGCCAGTGCCAGTAATAGTCACTTGATAAATCTAAATGACGGAACTTGTGTTGTGTTGTTCCAGAAAATGGAAACCTATTGCGTTTCAGATTTTATTCGAGCAGACTGTAATTAAAGGGAAATTCGATCACAGCATCGTAATGTGTTTTGTCATTCAGGCTTCCTCCTCCTGTCAATAATTAATTGTTTCGTAAAATTGAGAAACGTGACCACGCCATCAATCATGTTTTTAAGTTGAGTTTATTTCAGTTTGCCATAAAATTTTGAGCCAATCTGAAAAACATTTTTAAATCATTTTTTATACAGAACACGGTTACATGTTTTGGTTTTTAAAAATTATGGTTTGCTTCTTAACTCGTGGGTTTGTGTCCCGGTCGGAACGAATGTCGTAATGTAGACAGGTCTTCTAACTGACATGGGGCGCACGGGTGGTTCTTTTCAGATTTCTATATGGGGTATATATCCATCGAAAATATCATTATTGAATTGATTATGTAAGATTTTACCTAAATATTGCAAAACCTATATTGGCGGAATACTCAGACGAGCGAGTAAAGTGCCATACTACCAAACTTTTTACAATGATGGAGCCAAATGAAAGTCCATCTGCCAAACATTTTTAAATACATGTACATCTGTAATACCATTTCTAAATCATCATTTTATCTTTAAACAGACAAAATCTTTACTATCAAGGTGGGTGTTAATAAAAACTATATTTCCGACGAGTTAAAGAAGAAAGTAAACTAAAGATGCTTGTTGTTTAATGCATTTAGTTTGTTTTATCTCTTGTTTGTCACAGTTGTTTATGCTTTTATCTTGTACACATCATCCTCCTCATCATAATCCTCCTCCTTCCCATCATCATCAAAATTCAGACGCTTCTTGTAACTTTTTTAACCTTCATGCGATATTTTTATTTTACACTATTTTTATAATATGAATCCAGTCAAAAAGAACAAATCGTCTTCCTTTAATCGAACCGAGTATAGTCACACGTCACTGCTTTCGTCATAACTTGTCAAACAAAACGTCAGCGCTTGGACACTTATTCAAATGGATTGGTTTTCTTTTTCATTGCTTGCATTCGAGAAACCTATCAGGAAGTGCGAGGTTAGAGCTCTGTAAAACCGGTTTAAACACTAGGTAAGCTGCGATACGTCCGTAGTTTCAATCAGATATTTGTGAGATCCTTTCCCCATTCTGTAATAAGCTTGAACGTTAATAATATTTTAGGTAGTTGACATTCAAACTCGTGATTCGCCGCACTTTGTACGTACATGCATTCATTAAGCTAAAGCTAACAGCATTTAAACCAAACCACGCAATTTTCAACAAAAATGATTTTAATCAGTCCTATGACACAGCATATCATGAACCATTAGTTATTGTTCTCTTGTTCATAACTTATAAATAACAAGACCTATAAGGTTGTATTTATACATTTTTAAACATATTCCAGTGACAATATGTACAAGAATAGATTTCGATTGGCCGTCTCGGTATGCAGCTTTGATTTAAAGAGAACCCTCTGGGGAAATGCTCATAGCATATAATTACGTATTCACAAAAGCAAAAAAAACAACATTTTAAACCATTTTTGATGTAAGCCGAAGACAATGTCAGTTCACATTTTCTTTTTTTTCCGTGTGTCTTCCTTAAAGATTATTGTTTTTTGACGGTTTCAAAGCATACACATTTAAGGTGACAAATTGCAAAGTATTGAAATTCATTTAATATTAACGCCTGTTAAAAATATATATGTTGATGACATTTTAATTGGTGCTCATCAAATCCACATCAATAAAGCAGTGAGGGAACAATATTATTCTGATTGTGTGTTTGCAAATGATCAGATTTGTGTTTGCAAATGATCAATGATGATTAAGATAACCTTAATTTCTAAATTGGTAATTGTATTGTAATGTCTCTTTACTTCAAACTCCTTGCTCGCTCAAACCTGTACGCTCTTGGTATTCGAGGAATTAAGGTTTTGCCTTATAATTTGGACTTTGTTGTTATTGTTTTTTGCCTTCAAATTAATTAAAGAACAAAACGGGTGTGTAAATAAAGTATCGTGCAATTAGTTGAATCTGCAAAAGAGCTGACCTTTTGTGTCACAAGAATATCTTGCCACTGCACTAACAATTGTTTATCCGAAATGATAAATAACATGTAGCTTGAGAGCGTGATTTATACTATATTAATACAAGGGCAGTGTTTTGCTAGACAACGTTTAAGTTGCCACTTCTTTAACTACTGTACATATTGTACATAAGTTGATAGTTTATTATAATAAGAGTTATTGTGTTTGTATATACATTATTTTTAAATGTTTTAACTCCCAATGCAGGTGCTTGCTGTTCGTTGTCCCATTTTGATACGATCTTTTTATTTATATTGTTTTAGAGATAAAATCTTCAGGAAGTGTGGGGTTGAAGGTGCTTCACAAATCAGGATTAAGCTCCCCGGACGGTCCTTTTGCTGATTGTTCCCAGAGCGGTAGCTGATTGTTTGTGTGTTGTTGTTTTGCTTGTAGACAATGTTTCGTCATTTTTGTCACATAATATTTAATCTGTTTGCCTTTGTCTAGTAGTAATTTTCATAGGACCCTTTTCGTATATTCTTATGGCATAATTTTGCACTTCTTTTGAAAGCTGTACGTACTTTTCTGCAAGCTGTACTCCTTTGGCAGCGATATTGGATGTCATCTTTACGACAATGGATATAACAGAAAGAATTAATAGGAAAATAAGAAAAAAGTCCTGTAAGAATTACAACCAGCACCAGGAATAAACACCAAATACTATTTACAAACATATAACACTAATTACTATGAAATACTGACATATCTACAAATATGTACAGTAGACATAAACCTTAGCATCATTATAGTACCTAACAAGTAATTAGTTTAATATAAAACAGTCCGAGCAATAATTTAGTTAGCAAGTTAACGTCGTCATACGATAAAAAGCCAGTGACACGAAAAGAACAGACAGACATGAAATAAATCAAATTTTAGAAAACAACACAAACCAACAAAACATGTTTTATAAAAGCGAATGTCCATATGTCATATTGGAAAAAAAATTGTAGTTTAAACATTTTTTTTCTGACATTATAGTAATATCTATCAATTATACTTGTGCCATGTACACTGATCAATCTATTTGCAAAGACTGCCATATATCAATCTATTTCCAAAACTTGGTCATAGATAAAACATTTCTCATGACGTACAAAGAAGTATACAATAAATATTCCATAATCAGTGTAAATCTATTAAAATGAGGTAAGGTTGAAAACATGTGTAAGTTATAAGCTTATTTGTAATCTTTGGCATTCCATGAGTGTCACATATCTGGTTTGTTTCCAGAATATTACTAATTAAGTGTAGGCGAGACTTTCAATCTGTTTTTCCAGACAGAAAAATGATCCAATTTCTTCACTTGTTATTTCAAAATAAATCCATGTAAGCCAAAGAGTCAAAGTGAACATTATAAAAGAATATATGATAAAGTCCTATGAGCATTGCAACATATACCAAACTTTGAAAAGGCACAGGACAAATGTATTCACATGCAAAACCAAATCTGTGATAAGTCATTTTATAAAATGGGCAAACCCAACAGTCACCGCCTTGGAACTGACAGTCGGCAAAAGGGACCGACTAGAGTGCTTAAATAAACCATACCACAAGTTATGGTTATTGTATTATAGTAACATACGATTACAGAGATAAAGGAAGACTTTGTTGTAAAATCTGTGATATTTTTATTAGTGTGTTAACATATATAATTATGATAATTAAAGTTTATGAATGCCGGAAAACGCAATTGGTTTGGTTTGTTGTGTTCATTCATTGTATCTTAGATAACCTTACACATCAGGCAGTACAGAAAGGTAGTATTGTCTGAATAACATCGTGAAAACTGTGAATTAAAGCCAAACTTTGTACGTGCGCTGTTATCTCTCCAATTCAATTCAATTCAATATTTTATTGGCACAAACTTTTTTTTAATGTTTTTTGCCATACTTAAATAAATATGGCGACTAAAAATACAAATATAAATAATAATAAATTGCATACATGTTAAACATAGAGAAAAGTATGTAGCAAATGTATAAGGTATGTGTATACTATTAAGTCAAGTACAATTATATTTTATGGTAACATGGAAGTAAAAAAAATAAATAAATAAATAAAACAATCACTACTATATATTTTTTCTTTTACAATATGCAAGGTTTACAAATCTAGCTAGTCATTTAGTTAATCCTGTTTGGTTGCATTTCATTAGTTGTTTAAATTTAACAATACTTGGCCAAGAGCAAAAATAGTTTGGTAATATACTCATTCTTAATTCTCTATAAAAAGGACATACCAGAACAAAATGATACTCGTTTTCGATGACATTCATTCGACAATATATACATTACCTATCCTGTTTATCAATGTTTCTAAATCTACCTTCTTCTATTGCGAGTTTATGGGAAAAACATCTCAATTTAGATAAGGCTCCTCGATGAAGAGGGTTATCAACTACCATAAGATATTTTTCAAATTTTTTCTTAAATATGCAGTATGTTTCTAGCTTACTAGAATATTTAATCGAATAATGCCAACATTGTACATAATGGTCGATAACTCTCTGTGTTATTAAGCTTATGTTATCCCTGTTGTAAGACTCGTTAAAAAATAGATAGCCTAATCCAAGGTTTTCAAAAATGTCTTTAACACTTAATGTCCATTTCAAAAAATAATTACCGTCATTATTAGTTAAATGAGCCAGTTTGTATTGCAAGGAGTTAGGATGTTTGTTTACTTTAATCCAATATTTAATGATACGAATTCTGCGAGTGAATACTAAAACCCAGTTCTCCATACACTGAAGCACTGGCCGTTTGTTGCCTAACAGATAATACATGTTTTAGAAATTTTAGATGAATACGGTCAATGTCAGGTGCTTTGTGAAAACCCCAAACTTCACATCCGTAGCACAATATTGGGAGAATCATTGCATCAAACAATTTAAGTTTGTCTTGGACATGTACAGATATTTCATCAAATAAGAAATGTAGGAAAACGAGGCTTTAAGAGCACATACAGATAAACGTGTATGTGACGTATAAAAAGTACAGTTAGCCTTTAATGTAACTCCTAGATATGTAAATTCATGCATACTTTTAATTTGCTTTCCATTATAAGTTATATTTATGTTTCTTCTAGTTATGCCTTTGCCAAAAGCTACAATAGCTGATTTCAAAAGATTTATTCTATGCCCCAAGTATTACAATAATTCTCAATTGCATTAACCTGATTTTGTAAGCCTATAGCTGTTCTAGAAAATAATACTGTGTCATCCGCAAATAGTAGCATAAACAAATTCATTTCAGCAAGTAATATTGTGTCTAGAACATTGTTTTCATTGTTTGAAATAATGTAATCATACATGTCATTAATAAACATTAGAAAAAGTAACGGAGATAAAGTTTCACCCTGCTTAACGCCAGTAGAGCTATCAAAGAAATCAGAGCATTTTCCATTTAAACGTACACACATTTTAACAGTAGCATACATAGATTGCAAAAACTGTACAATTTTGGAAGAACGTCCATTTTTTATTAATTTAATAAATATACCGTTCCTATAGACTAGATCAAAGGTTTTTTTTAAAATCATCAAAACAACAATATAAATTACCATTTTTATTATTAACTACTTTATCAATTATACAGTTTAAAACAAAAATACAATCTATCGTAATTCGATTCTGTCTAAAACCATACTGAAACTCATTTAAAATGTTGTTAGCTTCCACCCAATCAGACAAACGTTTATTGATAATATTTGATAATATCTTAGAGACAATACTTGTAAGCGCAATACCTCTGTAGTTATTTAAGTCTGAAAGCAAACCTTTCTTTGGAACAGGCACAATAATCCCTTTAGTCCAGCTTGCAGGATACACACCAGCTGTGAAGATATAGTTAAACATTTTACATAGTAATGGTGAGATGAAATCTATGCAATCAAGAAAGAGTTCTGGTATTAGTTTATCATAGCCACCACTTTTTCCTCTCTTTAATGAAGAAATTGCGTTTTTAATTTCGTGTATTTCGAAAACCTTATCTAGGGATTCAATATTTTTTGTGAAGTTCGAGGTATCTAACTCTTCTTCAACAGCATTATTTTTAAACATGTTTTCGATCGAAAACAAATCCTTAAAATGTTTAAAAATATCATTTAGATTAATCTGATTTTGATAACAGTCTGACTTTTTCTATATTTTTAATCACATTCCAGAACTGTTTAGGATTAGAAGAAGCTAAATCGTGTAAATTGCGCGTTTGTATTATATTATATTTTGTTTTAGCTTTATTTATGACTTTGCGGTATGACTTACGCTTTGCCTTAACAATACAAGTCAACATCTGTTTGGGACTTTCTATATTTATTACATGCGGCTCTAAATTCTCTTTTCGCTATAACGCATTCTTCATTAAACCATTGATTTTTACTTTTACGACTATTGTTTACTTTGAGAGCATTACTGTGAAATAAAACTTTACCATGCACGTGACATGCAATATTATATAGTTTTTCGGAAATATAATCCACGCCCTCGCCTATTGTCAAATTCTGTGGGCATAGTCGATCGACAATATTTTATAAATTATCTCTCTCCTGCCGCAAGGTTTCATTAAAAACATGTACCTTAGAACTATCATATGATAGTTTACTGCTAGTTCCATGTGTGACATCATTTGTCTCATGAGTATTATATAAGCAAAAATTTAATTGATTTGGAGCATGAGTAGAGCGTACTTGCATATCATGCACAATAAAATTATTTATAAAGGGAAATAACTCTTCAGAACAAGTAACATAGTCAATGAGGCTATTGCCTGTAGAGGACATGAAGGTATAGCTACCAACACCACTGTTCTCACCGACACGTCCATTGACTATACGAATCCCACTAGAAATGCATAGGTCAATCAACTTATTGCCTGAAGAATTAACCGTTTTGTCCATGTTTGCCCTATTAGGAAAAGAAACATCATCAGAAATTATATCACCAAAAATTTCGTTAACATTTAAATTCTCTATATTAATGTCATCGGGCTTTTCGCCATATCTGGCATTTAAATCTCCAATTATTACTATTATACCTTTGCTAGTAAAGATTCTAACATCATTTTCGAGTTGCTCAAAATATCCCACGTCATGTGACTGAAAGTAAGGGCTACTAGCTGGCGGTATATAACAAAAGCATGTATATATATCTTGAGGCGTACTAAGAAATTGCTTAGAAAATTTAAGCCATATAAAACCTGTTGGGTCTACTTTCTCTATCGTAAACATTAAGCCATATAAAACCTGTTGGGTCTACTTTCTCTATCGTAAACAATTTTCTTAACTTATGCTTGTAAAATAAACAAACACCACCATGTCCACGCTTAGTTCTATAGTTCAAGCTTTCGGTTCTCGGTACAGAAAGTTGATCAAAACCACTCAATTTAAAATCGTCACCAGTTTTCTCCCATGTTTCAGAGCAAAACACACAATCAAACGACTGAAAATCAATGTCACTTAGACTTGACTTTAATCCGCCAACGTTCCACGAGAGGATTGACAGTTAATACTTTTCTCGTGCATCCTATTTCTGCCCTACATCTGTGACCTCAGGTGTGTATGACACACCGTTAATTAGCAACTTGTCGCGTACCAATACAGCACGTTTACCCTCACGTTCGCAGCCAACATAACTGGAATTAACTGTTCTCGTTTTTCCTTCACCTCTTGGGGAAACTGATCGGCCACATTGAAACTTGTAGAACGTAAATTAATTTTTAAAGAGCACTTTTAACAGCAGCCTTGGAGTCGGAATTGCATTTCACAACAATGGGGCGAGTTTTACCACGCAGAGGGTAACCGATACAATGGGCTCTTTGTGTGCAGTGAACTTTCAGGACTTGACATTTTAAGCACATCGGCACAAAAAGCAATCACTTTAGCATTGAACACGGAAGGTGCTGTATTGCGGTAACTGGTATTGTTAACAGTAGAAGGGTCGAGACCGCTAGTTGACCCAGTCGTAGAGGATGACAATGGGACAGTCTCGTGTTGTTCATGGATGCCAAAGAAAAGTAGGTTATCTCTCATCGAGCGACATTTCAAGTCAATGAGTTCATCATTCAGCTTATTGTACTTTGCTTGTATAGACTTGTTTACAGCGGTAAGTGTAGAAACTGAAGATTTAATCTGTGACAAATCGCCAGCCTGAGAAGAAGAACCTTTCTGAATGTCATCATACTGGCCGGATATGAACACATATGATCGTTCAACTTCACCCAACCGTCGATCTACTCCGTCCAGCCGTTCGTTGATTTTATGGATACTGGCCTGGATAGCGCTTAGTTGGGAGAGTTTGGCATCCATACCATCAAGACGACACGCAATAGACTGGAGTGAGACAGACAACTGATCGAACATGGGTTGAGCAATAGGTGTAGGTGAAGATGGAGGAATGACAGTGGAAGGGTTATAGCTGTGTAGTGAAGGTTGCTGGAAGATCGACGAATGTTGATATGATGACGCCGGTATAGGCGAGAACGGGTACATCTGATTCATGGAGCTTCCATGGCCATCTACAAAAGGCATGCAAAAGGCCATGTTTGATGAGTGTGTAATTTCAGGAAAAGACACCAAAGCACTGTATGAGCGATAAATAAAGTATTTAAATGGGTTTTTTTCCGGAGAGCTCAATTTTTTACTGCCGCATTTTCGACGCATGCGCAGCACTCTCCGTTATTTACTTGTATAGGTTAGGCAATTGGAGCAGTCTTTATTTAACTTCACACTAGGTAAAAATCGGGATAGTGTCTGCCTTTATTCGTTGACATGCGATTTGCAGTTTAAACCTCGGGGATAAATAAATTATTTCTTTTAATTCGAAAATCATCGTAAGATGAGCAAAAAATTTATTAAATTATCATTTGTTTTCAAAAATTGTCTTTACTTCCCTAAGGGGCATATTAGCGCGTTAAAATATAGGAAAATTATACTTTTCTTTTTTTATTCTATGTGCACATTGAGTATCATTAAATCATTTTTGTTCCCAAGATCCCAGACTATAAAATGTGAGTTCAATATAACACACCTAGGTTGACAGAATGACAGATCGTCAAGTAAAAAGGCGAGTAACAAAAACGTTCGAAGTCATTGTGCTTTAGCCTTTAATGTTTGTTTGCTTGGAGATGGCGTCCACTTGAAGCAGATAAGGTGCTGCCTACACTGCATGCGATGAACACCTGACATGATACCACAACCAATCACATTATCCTGACACCGGGCCAACCAGTCGTGGAACTACTCTTACATTTGCTTGAGCATTAGCAAGGGAACTAGACCACTACCATTTTTGACGACTATGGCATGTCGGTGCCTGGGATCGAACCCGGGGCCTCCCGTTACCGACGCTCTGCCGATTGCGCTACCAGGTCTGGTGCTTAGCCTTTATTGTATTTAATTGTAAGTTTTATATGTTTATTGGGTTTGTCGTCTCACCAACAGATTTTCAGTTATCCGGAGACAGTGTCCACTCGAAGCAATTAATATAACGCTGCCTTCATTGTGTATAGCATGTCGTGAACACCTGGCATGATACCACAGTATCCTGACACCGGGCCAACCAGTCATGGAACTACCCTCATAATTGCTTGAGCATTAGTAAGTGAGCTATACCACTACAATTTTAACGACTTTGGTATGTCGCGGCCCGGGATCGAACTCGGGACCTGCCATACCTGGAGCCGACACTCTACCGATTGCTCTACCAGGTCTGGTTTAATTGTGAGTTATGACCGTAACGTGATAAAAAGTCTTTATCGAATGTATTCCAAACTGTTGTTTTTTATTACGAATGACATATTTTCGGAATAATGTCACTACTCTTTAAGCTTTATTTTTACATTAATACGCAAAATTGTCTTTTTTCGGATTTCGTGATCGTGGATTTTGAAAGTCTAGATCTCACTCAGCGCAAGGCATCATCAGAACTCCTTCTTTCGAAATCAACCGCTCCAATTACTATTACATTTTTAATTGTAGTTTTTCCAATGTTCGCTTGTGAAAATGGGATTAACTGGTCCTCGGCAGAAACGACCTTTAACTTTCGGGTGAGTATTCTAAAGTGAATGTAAATCGTAAACTTTCCACGCAGACCATATGTTGTAATTTCTAACGGTGCATCTTAAAATGCTATTAAATGGCAGTCAAACAAGATTTAAATATTGCTATGTTATTTACGTTATGTTTTATGTGTTATCAATGTTACGATAAAACTTAAGGAATGTTAAAATGTCAACAAATGTTCAATTTTCAAATGTGCTTACCACCACTACAACCGCTATATGGCAATATCTTCACCATTTTCTTCTGTGTGTAGACCCAGTAAACACAAGAATGATTTGTGATTTATGTGCATGTGCCTTTTTGAGACAGTGTGTAACTGTAGTATGGAATGTGTGAGAAAAGTGTTATTTGCATACGTCTAAAATCTCTTTTACGATCTCGATTTAAATGCGAATTTTGGAGAATACGGATAATTTCCAGGAGTACTAAAATCCTCTTAAAATACTAACTGGGAGGTTTTTATATCCGAAATTACTCTAGTCCTCGCAAATTATCTTAAAACGTAGTAAACAGCAAATAAAATATCGTTCCCCATACTGCCTCCACTTACTTGATAAATATAGAGCAAAGATCCTTTGCCTATCACATTTAAACTTAGTGCAATAAAACTATCACAAGGATAAGCATCTCTGACATTCTGCTGTAGATGGCGTATACATATACGAATGAGAGTGACGGCTGTTTGCGTAAACAACCATCCATCTTTCAGTGGCGTGCACACTTCAAAAACAAGTTCCCGGAGACACTGTTTATTCCATTTATAGGCATATATTGAAAGCAAATAAGGATGCATTCAGTCACAATTAGTTGTTTAGCTGGGCCCCAAAATATGTTCTTTTTGCAAACTTAAGAAAACATAAAAGCACACAACAAGAAACGTTAAATACTGAACATAATGACGACAGTAACAAGTTATTTTATGCAAAAAACAACAAAAGAAGGCTCAATTTACTTAAACAACCAAAACAATATCTTTCTATTTAAAACATAGACAGATGCGTCGTTTTAGACCGTTTTACTTGTCTTGTTTTTTATCACGTTGAGTTTAATAAGTGACAACTGACATGCGCGGTTCTTTTAATTGTTTGACAGACGGTGGTAACTTAGCAGATATGTTTTAATGAAGGTATAGTGGAGTCCTCTCAGGGCCTTGTTTACGCCAGTTACACAGAATTGGTTCTGGCTCTTTATACAGTTAACTTGTTTAACCGTTTGCTAAAATATTTTTGTCATCGTTGTAATCTTCTGTTTTAGTTTGTGTACATTTTAGAACTTAACAAACACACATTGTTAATAACGGCCCTACTTTAATGATAATACAAACAATTAATATCACTCTTAAGATTCCACACAATCCGTTAGAAATAGACGCAAAACTTATGAACCGTTATGAACTTGTTACTGTTTTGTAGAATATTTGATATATAAATCTGTGAATATTATTTTATTCAACTTTCGTGATTATTGTAACTCCCAGCTTCTTTAAAACCCCATGTAGATCCCACAATGTATCTATCCGAAACAAAACTAATCGTCAAGAAGACGCACATTCTGTACCGGCGTGAAATCCACATGCAGTATGCAGTAAATAAGATTGCATTATGCAGTAAGATTTGCAATAGTACTGTTTAAGAAAAGACAAAAATGAAACTAGATAATAAGCGTTGTTAAAACAGTACACATGATAAAAGCCAGAAAAAAAAACGTTTTGGCATCGCTAAGCACGAAAATTCTAATGATTACCGTTGTCTAAGTTAAGACAACTCATCAATCTCTGGCATACCGAATTGGGTTAAAGTAAAGAGGCGGAGGGATTGTAAATTACATTGGTAAGGTCTAAGCTGAAATCAATGGAAATGCATTCAGCAGTAGCGTTGTAACTTACCACAACGGTTTAGTTTGCTTTAAAAGCTTCAATGTGCAATGTGGTATCTATTAATTTGGACCTTATACTATAAATAGGACAATATGTTTGTTTTTGGGGGTTCATCGTCCCATCATTTCTGCTAACTAGAGACGGTGTCCACTTGAAGCAGATATAGTTCTGCCTTCATTGTGTATATCATGCAGCGAGCATCTGGCATGATACCACACCCAGTCACATGATCCTGCCACTAAAACCAATCAGTGGTTGAACTACCCTTATAATTGCTTGAGCGTTAGCAAGGGAGCTAAACCACTACCATTTTCAACGACTTTTTTATGACGCGGCCTGTGCCTCCCGAACCTGAAACCGAAGGAAACATGACAAAGTCCTATGCGCAATGCAACCTATAACACAATTCGATCAGACACTTGACAAAGAGATTCACATGCAAGTCAAATTTCAAAGTAAAAACAGATGTTTGATGAGTCATTCAACAAAAAGAGCAGACCCAACAGTTGCAACCTTGGAAAGGTCAGTCGGCAAAAGGGACCATCTCGGCAATTCATTTTGACATCTTCTTTTATCCGAAATCCCAGTCACGTTTGTGTCTAGAATTGGAAAAAAATAACAATTACTGCGATTTTTTTTCGCGATTTATACTGTTAAGGTAGTGTTCAAAATCCTTTTTATTTAGACTTAGTTTATGCAGAAATTATGCCCAAATTCCCAGAAACTAGGAAAAAGTTTGTTAACTGTAGTTGATAGCAACAAACTCATATTAGTTCTTTATCGGCCAATATACGTGTACTAAACTTAATTCTATAGTTTGTACCTAACCACCAGATCTTTATTCTTACCAGACATTAAACGTGGCATAAATTGTACTTGTATGAATTATGGACGTGGAATAAAAGGTATTTTCTCGGCATGACATGTCAGCCTTCCTTTTCGAAAATTTAATATTATGCCGATTAAAAAACGGTAAAACACTTTAGCTTTAAGACATCAACAAGCTATTTACTATAACTATCGACCACATTTGCTCTTGTTCGTAAACAACATTGCTACGTGCATTATTGCAACAGATAGTAAACGACTCAGATTTAGGGTTTGTTGTCTTCAACAAGTATTTAATCTTGTGAGATACTCTATATCGTAGATTGATAGAAAAACGGTAACTTAGACAACTACTCTCCTTTTAGATTATTTCATGTCGCTGAATACTGACAAATTTACATTTTATGTATTCCTATTATCTTTCGTCTTTTAATTCCTGTTCGAGGGGTAAATTATCTCCGAGGTGGTTGACGTGACACATTATTTTGAAATTGCGACAGAATCATGTCTTAACAAACGACAAGACCGAAATGTGATCTTTTTTTACAAAGAAACTGGTAGACATTTGTTCGCTATTTTTAAGTTGGTTTTTGACGATTGTTGTACATGTTTATTGAAATCTGTATCGTCAATCGTGTAGGTAAATGTGAAAAAATCCGTAATGCAACATATATTAAAATGTGAAATCACATAAGACAAGGATAGTCACATTCCAGTCAATATAAAAGTTACATATAACCGAGACGATATATAAAATAAAGTAAATCCACAAAGTTGACTGCCTTGAAAGGGTCAGTCGACTGGGGTGCTAAGACCGATTTTCAGAGCTCTAGCCTCGCATTTCCTAAGGGGTTCTTAAATATAAGCCGTTGAAAGAAAAGCAACTGATTTTGGCAGAGTAAATCACGTTATCATTCTAGCAGAGTACGTTTAACAATTTGAAGTTTTTAAAATGTGTTTTTAGTCTTTCCATTCTGTGTGTTGTCGCTGACAAAAGTACCCAATAAGAAACAATCCATGTGTCTAATTGCCTTGAACCATTCATATGAGCCTTGAGTTAATGTCCTTTTTTCGTAAGAAAATGTATTTTTATTACATAAAACAAAAACACAGCTTGCTAGTGTATTTTAAATTTATGGTCTGGCTTTTTTCTACTGATTTTGACTTTGGAAAACATAATCAAATAGAAACACTAAGTTGTGTTCTCTTACTGCTTCCGATTGTTTTTCAACGTCCTTCATTCGTTGTTTTTAAAACTTACATGTATTTAGTTTTAAGTCATTTTTAAGTCATTTTAAGTAAAGTATTTAGTAGTTAATCATGTGGCGGTGGCATTGAAAGCTTTTTGTCACGTTTAAATGTTTTATTGTATACATTATGAAAACATGTTCTCAGAATATCTCATCGTAATGATTTTACTGCTTCAAAATTAAACAGCTGCATGAAACACTTATGCGGCAATACATAATCACACTGTTGCATTATAGATTTGTCCTTTGACATGATCAAAATCAATGATGTTAGTTTTGTAGTTACTTTATATCCATTTCAGAAAAGGTACCAAACTATTGTTATGAAGACTACATTCCGGGAATTCTTCGGTGTAGTGTATTATTGTAATTGATTATTTTAAAATCAAGAATTTACATTGCCTTTAGCTAAAACGATAAGCGGACAGTTTTTTGGACTTCATACAAACGACAACATAATCTGGATAGTACTAAAATCATATGTAGTTAATTAGTTTCTATGAGTCCTCTTAAACAAGGATAGAGCATAATGTTCGTGGATATTTTTTCTATAAACAAACAACCGTGCGTTAAATTGCTGCTTATTATTAAAAGTATATTTAAGCAACCACCCACGACAAAAACGAGACTTCAAGTACAAGAAGTATTAATGCAGCCCGACTGCCACATCCACGACCCGTTTTTAAATATGATCGTTTTAAAAAAAGGGCAATTAGTACCTATTCGAAATACAAATACATATATGAATACACAAGGATACATCTTGACAATATGTTGCTCTTTTAGTCCAGTATGGTGTTAATTAAATTTGCGGAACACGTGCTATCCTCCCCAACTAAGGCCTTAATTTATGTCAATGACGTCGATTTTCATATTATTTATATCACAATCCTTTTCATTCTCTTCTTCCACTGCGGCCTTCTGACAATGTTTTATTGCTAATATTGGTATTTCCAGTGTATTCCAAGTAGAATCGTTTGCGGCGGTCTAAGAATCGTGCAGAATACATTATTATTGCTGCCCTACCGTAAGTGGTAGGCGGTGATTCGGTTTTCCGATTTATTTAGTATATTGCAAAGTTTTAATTAACGCACGTAGTAAAGGTATTATAGAACAACAACATTTCTGATCACTAAAATAGAAGTTAACACAGGCAGTTTGAAGCTTTGTTAATCAGAAACACAGGCGTTCTCCGGGCTGTGACAATATGCTTCAATCTTGACAATCTAACCCCGTTGAAATTGGTATGTTAAGTTAAATCAACTCACTGTGGTTGACTTGTGTACTTAAATATTGAAAACAAAGTCGTTAAAAACGTCAAATAAAAGAATACGAGAAAAATGCTGCGAACATTTAGCTCAGCCCTCGTATTGCCCGCAGAACATTCATCAATGAATTGTCATAGATTACAGTTTTAAATAAATTGCAACTTTTACATATATATACCGATATAGAATTGTGTTCGAGTCAGGGGATGGACCAGGTATAACTTAATGAATCGCGTGTTAATAAATTTACAATCATAGTATATATACTATTATGCAAATCGGAAATTAAGATTTTGGTATTTGTCCCATTTTTCATACAGACATATTTAATGTTTTACTTAATTTTTGGAAAGTAGAAGATTATAACGTTTTAACAATTCCTATCTTTATGTCGTATGTTTTGTAGCTAGATCTGAATTATATGAAAGCGCAGAAACAAGATACAAGAATATATTGATGGCATGGTCATATTTCACAATTTAAAAGACAAATACATTATTTCCAGGAGAGGAAACTAATTTGACAAAACACATTAGAAAACTGCTCTCGGATTTCCCTGAAATATTCCCGCTTCCATTAAAATGAAACAAAGTAGATTTGGCATTCTCCGGGACCGGCCAATACGAATTTTACTTTTCTGGGGCCGTTATTGCAACAACCTACCTACTCGTAGATTGATTGTTTTACTTCTTATTCAGTAATAAGTATTTTAATGGACCATTTTCTCGTGCTGTTTTCTTGTAATTTATCTTTTCCAATACAATTTTACCTATTCAGCACAATTAAACATGGTACATATATACACATAAATGGTGTTGTCCTTGTTATTAAGGCGGAAGGAGGATTTACACACGAAACTCAAAACCTTTCATTTAACCTCATTTAAAATTGATTTATAATCATTTAATATTTAACCTTATCTGTTTTAACTCCCGATGTAGGTGTTTACTGTTAGTTGTTTCACTTTGACGGGATATTGTCATTTACACTGTTTGTTTAATAGAAAAACCTTCAGGAAGTGCGAGGTTGGAGCGCTCCACAATCCAGGTTTAAGCACCCTAGTTGGCCGTTTTGCCGATTGACCGTTCCACGGCGGTAAATGATGGTTTTTCTTTTTGTGTGTTATGTCTGGTCTCTGTGTTTTTGTCACATTTACATTTACCTTGTTTGCCTTTGTCCACAGGTAGATAAAATTTAAATATCTGTGGAAATGTTGATTGGACCTTTTCTTATTTACCTATTCTAGTGCCAAATTAGATAATTCCAAAATGAAAGGCGAAGAGTAGGCGAATCCTTAAACGAGCCTTTAGAACATCTTGGCAAAAATGTAATTCAGATGTAACAAGTAAAACATCCATCAAAAATGTTTGGCCAGCTATTAGAAAATTATCGGTAAATCCTTTTCAACAAGAGTGAATAATTTAAAATGTAATAACTTAATAATAACAAACAATAAAACATTTCAGACACTTAGGTTAAGAGTTTTGCAAAGGGAAAATCTTCTGAATATTACTCTAAATAATTTCAAAATGTGAAGAATCGGATGGAGAAAAGTAAAATCAACTTTAAGTCAAAAATAAAATGACCAACGCTATTCTATAAGAGAACTTAGATATGCACAGAATAACTCACATGATATGGCTGCTGGATCTAATGAAATTTCCCTATACATTTTTGTAACAACTGCCGCATACATCATTAAATTTGCTTTTGTCTACTTAAAATGAAATTTGGTTTTCGGGAGAAGAATTTTTGGAAAAATGTAATCGTCATTCCAATACGTTAACAAGGCAATGATCCAAATGATCCCTTAAGTTACTTACCAATCGCCTAGACTTTGTATATTTGTAAAACTTTACAGTGAATAATAAAAGACTGGTTTGTATCTTGAATCATATTATGTACTAAAAGAATTTCAAAGTGGATTCAGAATTAAAATATTTGAAAAAGTATTATGAGCATTGCAAAATATACCAAAATTTGAAAAGACACAGGACAAAGGTATTCACATGCAAGCCAAATGTAAAATTAAGAACAAATCTGTGATCTCTAACAAAAAGAGCAAACCCGACAGTTACCGACTTGCAACGGTCATTCTGCAATATGGACCGACCGGGGTGCTTAAACCTGTATTGCAGAGCTCTAACGACGCACTTCTTAATCGGTGTCTCAAATGCAAGCAATAAAAAGAAAACCGATCTATTTGGAAAAAATGTCTAAACGCTGACGTTCTTTTTGATAAGTTATGACAAAAGTAGTTACGTCATTGAAAATGCCAAATGTAAAAGTCAGAACAAATCTGTACTGGACAAAATACTGTTGGTAGGACGATAAACTCAATAAACAAACATTGGACAAAAGCTGGACATGTCGAGTGTAAGTTCAGACGCGCTATTTTAACTACGCTATTGCAGTAATAATTCCAGATTCGTTTAACAAAAATATATTGCCTTATTATATAATGTATGCACTAAAAGGCAGCTCCTGTAATATTCCTGCTTTTGAGGGCCAAATTACAACGAGCGAAATAATGTGTGTTTCGTTAAAACATTTCACAATTTATTATAAAACATTTTCCATGACAAAATACGTTCAAAAATGTCAAATAAAATCCAGTAAGGATATTTAGTAGGCTGACTTTAACATGCATCACTCGTACTAAACATTATCTTTGTAATTTTAGATACGCTCAGTAGATTGTCCAGTCATTGATGCAGCGTCACAGATTACCTCTGCGAGACCTTTACGCGTTATTAGGTCCTATTAGGGGCGATCTATTACTGTGGTCTAAACACCGTCATAACGGTGTTCTGTGATCTCGGCCGTCCACTAATTGTGATAACAGCGTAACACATGTAAGACGAGAGTAGCTTTTAACTTGATGGAAATGTAAGCTAGGGAGAATATGAAGTGTATTTGATTCTTTTCGTTGATGCTTTTTGTGGGGCTTTCTAATTTATCTTATTAGTTAATAGACAAATATTTCTCCTACAATGATTATATATGCGCTTTTTAGTAGTCATGTGGAATTGTTTTCGTTCGTAAATGGATTGGTTCTGCGTGGTTTTTATTTTTGATTGCTTTTCATTGTGTTTTGAAGGAATGACTTGATTGTAATGACATGATTGTAATATATTCTTGTTTATTTCTTAAGTATTTCATAAACATATATTCTTAATCTTCTCGATCTGCAGTAATTATTTTGAAAGAAGAAGGCACTAATACGATCCCTACAGATATAGACAGCACAAAGTGATAACATATGTACGCAAAACATAAGCGACATTAGTCAACACAGGATTTGTGATTTAAGGATTGTGGCTAGCTTCTTAAAGTGAAATATTAAATACAGATACCTACTTAAATTAATAAAGCATCGTGGTGTTCATTTCTAGGTAGCTATCGTGACATGCTTTATATAATTAATGCATAATACGCTAACATTAATGAGTGCCCATGTATTTATCTTATGTTAGCATGTTGCAATATATTCATTATATGTTATGCTAGTGGTCAGTAAAGTAAAATTACTTAATATCTGTTTAGTCAGTAAGCACGTGTATTGGGTGGGAATATTAACAATGATAAGCAGCATAACAGCTATAAGTATACGAAATAAACCAATTTGAATTCTTCACAACTATTAAAATGCACTATTTATTACATAACCGTTTTGGAAAGCATATGCAGGATTTAGCAGGAAGTACAACCAACATCAAACAGCAAATCATATGTATATTGCAATAGGTAATTGATATATTCAGACTAAAAAGTGACCACGTATTAATAAAAAAAACGGATTATTATTACGCATTGCCTAACGGACAATTGCTGGTGGTATTACTTGTGATAATTATTAACGGTACATTTGTAAAACATCTTGGTTCCATATTAGGCTAATTAAAACATCGTTCTAACTTTTCTGTACATGGATTTATATCCATGTGTTTAGCTAAAACAAAATTTGTATTTCGTATCATGTTTCTACAAAAATATGGCTCTCTCTCAACAAGAGAAATGGATTTCCAGAATAAATTCTATGATGCAATGGTTCGGTAATATTTATAGTCATGAATTACAGTAAATTGTGCAGTCAAAGTTGTGTGACATATTTATACCAATGTTCAAATGGTAAATTGCGTCCGTTGTGAATTTTCAGTTTTATTTTCACAAAGTCAACCAGTATATACACGCCATTCCTGCACAAATGGATTTTAAATCATTTTACATCGAGCTTTCTAAGGAACCTTCGGAGTGTGTAAGTATTGAGCACTAAGTACACCAGGTTAAAACGTCCACGCCCAAGTTGGTCCTTTTCTCGACTAATTGTTCCATAGCAAGAGCTGGTATTTTTCTTTAAGAAACCTCTCATGACAGTTGTTTGTCGCTTCCACATTTACCTGTGCGTGTTATTTTGTCTAATTGTAGTTAAAATGTTTTATAGTTATAGTAATTCTGATAGCACCCTGTCATACCTTCCTGTGTGTAATCAACGGGTGTGTACAGTAGGCAAATAGAGATTGTTTTGATCTGGAATATAGCTATTTTTCTTAAACTAGGAAGATCGCTTCCTTGCGTTACTTAGTAGTTTCAAGTCCATTTAAATTATTCTAGCATTCCCTTTATAAAAAACGCAACATTTTGCCATTTGTAGAATAGGGTTGAATATAAGTATTCGGGAGTCTTTAAATAAAAATGTTGTGTTTGAAATTATGAAACTGTACACCTTTGTCTATACAACCAGTAGATGGTCGTTATGGTTGTAGAATTGTCATAAGATGGAGAGGTAAATCTAATTAGTGAAAGCTAATAGAATGAAAGAATGATTAGTGGGAAATGATATATTATTGGTTGATATTCGCTGGTGTGATCCTTTTGCATAAAGTACTATGAAGAAAAAAAGAACATTCACGATGGTATAGTCATGTACATTTAGAGATGTTGCAACAGCAAATGAAGAATATTTTCAACAATAAAAAGTCTTTTGGTAAAGACCACATCACATCTTTAATGCTTGGAGTTGTATATAATGCTGCTTAATCTTAAAATAAATTAACGTTGCAGCTTCTAACTATTCCTTTTTTGTAACGATAATTTCCATATCCTTATGATATTATTTATGGAATAAACTTATGATTATTTTGGTTCATGATATGCTTTGTTTTGGTCGTTTAAATCAAGTTCAAAGGGCTCTTTAATGTATTTGAATAGCCAAAGCAGTCATCAATATTCCATAAACCGCACCAACAATTGGTTAGTTCCATATATTTAAATCACTTTGTGTTTAGTATGTAGTATCTGTAGTTATGACGCATATACGAAACACCATTTTATAGAAAATTCGTTGTTTTATAATAATGATAGACAAACAGAAAAGTCGATGTGCCCCTGAGTAATTGGAATACCAATCGTATTTTAGCCACGCCGAGACAAGTGCCTAGAAAATTACAGTAATCGGCCCCAATTCCAGTTTTTTTAATTCATCTCAGAAGATAGTAAAATTCAAAGAAACAAGTAGATTTTATAATGCTCAAAGAAAAGATTAATCAATTTCAAAGACAAGATGAATGATTCACACACACACACACATACACACAAACACACACGCACGCACGCACGCACACACACACAAACACACACACACACGCACGCACACACACACACAAACAAACACACGCACACACACACACGCACGCACGCACACAAACACACACACACAGATATTAATATATATGTCACGTGGCATTGCTCTTGTATATTATTGTAACTTATTTTGATACTATGTATATGACGAAAACGTTCCCAAAGACACATTCTTGGTTTATATCATGTATCATTATATATAAAGCGAGTGCTTCAATACTTCACGGTGTCGTTCTTGATCGGTCGTTTGAAGAGCATTCCATTTATTTTAACGTTCATTCACGAAGACGTTTGGTAGAAAAATTAAGCTCCGTCCACTACGAACAGACGCACACGCGGAGTTTAGGAATAAAAGACTGCATTTTTTGTGTATGAGTCATCGTGCCGCTTAGATTGAAACTTATATTATTTATCGGACGCTGATTTATTCTTGTATATTACTGCTTATGTTTATATATCTAATTTAGAATATTAACTTGAATCCAATTATCGACTATGTTGTAGGATGTCTGACAACAGGAGTACGAAAAATATCAACCTCACCGATAAATGCATATATACAAAAACTTGACATCCTACACGTGAGGTGTCAGATTAAAATGTGTGGTAATATTAATTAATACAGCATGCAGCATGCACCATACAGTTGTTCCATTGCAACCTTGTATCAGCAGAAAAGTCAATCGTAATAAAGATCTGTGAGGTTTAAATATTTAACCACACACTCTGGCCGTAAAGGCTTTAAGATCAGGTCTGATATATGTCTTAAATCTTAAGTATATAAGGAAGTCTTATATCTCGGAACGAAACAAAGGAAAGTACAAGCGCATTAAATTCAATGTAAAAATAAACACTTATTAAAAGGGTCTATGTTATGTGCAGTTAGAGTGCTTATCAATGACGGATTTCAAAGATTCAGCCAATATGTATGTAGCATTTGAATTGAAACATTAAGTGATGAAGCTCTATGAAGAGTGACTTCCCACATTCATTCGAGAGAACAAGAAATTTTAAAAATCAAAGAATTCTCTCAAAGAAATATCTAAAGTTGGCCAAAAGCGCCTTTTTAATAGAAAGCCCCCAGCGACAGCTTTCAATACCTTCTGGCAGGTTGTTCCAAATTGAAGTTTTACAGCTGTTTTTCTCCACCAAAATCGTTGGAAATCGGCAAAATGATCACAAGTGAGTATCCTTGCAATGTAATGGCTTTTGTACTACCCGAGGACTTTCTCCAATACAAGCAGTGAAAAGAGAACATGTTCATTTCATACAGCAAAGAAATGACATTAACTTAGATATATGCAGTGGCGTCATACAATCAAAAATTGAGTGAACAGATAGCTATTACAACAAACAATGTAGATTGTAAAAGAACGTTTTATGAATTTTAATCCGTGATCAAATTCATTAGAGGAAATGTGTTAAGAATTGTAGTATTCTGATAAACATTTTCCATTAAACGTTTTTGTAAATAAAATTTTTATTTAATATTTATTTTCTGCATACATTTAGTCTTGGTTTGTTAAGGAAGAAATATTAGATTATATTGTATGGGCAAAAATGTTGCTCCTACGGTCAGTTACAGACAACGATAAATCAGTGTTTATAATCACATAACAAGTCTGCCATTATGTCGTAAACCTTTAATCAACAGTTCATTACATGATGGTAATATTATATGACTTTAACCGACAGTTAATGTGCAAGAGAAAGTACAACGTGAGGATGAAGACAATTTTCCAAGAAAATATTGCCCGCTTGTTTTCTGTTCTGAAATGCAATAAAGTTGACCTTTCTGTACTTTGACGGGAGGACTGGCATAGCCAGAAGTGGTCTGTAGCTGTCACTGGCAACAATACCGACTTTTTCTCATTAAGAATCTCAATGAATAGGTAATAACATAAAGTCTGTCTTTAAAAAGGGTCTTACCATAAACGGAAAGAAAGGATTTAACTGATAAACATCAGACGATTACAAAAAAATATTAAATATTGCCATAAATAACAATGACCTTGACTGAGGAATCTATTTCCTGAACTATAGAAAGCTTCTTTTAACAGCTAGATTTAAATCCCTCAGACAAAAACTTAGCTTCCTACATTTACAAAGCATTTGAATTAAGAAAAGCGATGTCATAATGAATTGCCATTATTATTATTATTATTATTATTATAATTATTATTATTATTATTATTATTATTATTATTATTATAATTACTTTGCAAAACAAGGGAGAAATATACTTTAATCATAAACATTTCTTGTTAATACTAAAAGCAACCATACGAACAATTTTTATTATGATATTCATGTTACATAATACTCGTTGTCTATACATGTCTGTTTATTTCTTACATAATGAAACTTTATGTTATTTGCGTATGTCATTGACCACTTTCCGATTATTTGTTTATACAACTTGTGTACTGACGGGCCATAGGCCTAATGTGTGAATGAATAAAGTATCTATCTATCTATCTATCTATCTATCTATCTATCTATCTATCTATCTATCTATCTATCTATCTATCTACCTACCTATCTACCTATCTATCTATCTATCTATCTATCTATCTATCTATCTATACTAAATCAATGTAGTAATCAGGAAAAGAATGACCTTCCCAGAGCAACAATTTTGTATTGCTTGCTCTAGTCTTGAACACTCTGGACACTCTTGTAATTGACGAGCCTCAAGCTTCCATCTTTAATTTTGTTTACATAACCTTTTCGCTGTCAAACTTGGTCTCTTCGATCTCAATGGCTCTTCATTTCCAATATTCTTGCAGCCACATCTCTGAATAATTTTATTCTATTTATTTTCCTAAAGTCTAATTGGAAACGCATATGTTTGATTCTTCCTTTTGCAGAATATCATCTTAGCAAATACTAATTACAGAAATGGTGTGTCCAAATTTTACGGATATTAAAATAAATTATATCTTTATGATAAGATGCACATTGTCAAATATTCATGAATATCAATAGGATGGAAATGCGAAAACGTGACATTTCGTAAAATGATCAGAATATTTTCCAGTGCCATTTCCTCTTTGATCCTTGAATCGTGATCTGGAATGTAACAAACGTTTTAGCTGCAGAAATGCAATTGTCGATTTTAGCAGACATATATAATAGTAACTTGTCGCCGAGGAAGATAAAGCAGAGGTATGGTAAACATGTTCTGTTATTAGAGATATGTTTTATAATAAAGACCAGGAGTTATAATGCTTTGCCTGGGATAACTAATTATTATATCTCGAGTATTCGGCCATTGTTGTCAAAATTAACTAACATCACTGCCACAATTAGACACTCTAAACGCAAGAAATATCACTGAAGAGAAATATATATATAAAGATGCATAATAATGGTAAAAAGGCATGTCACAAGACATGTCACAAGTGTTGAGCTACAATGAAAACGAAATCATGCAAATGTAACATTTTGAGATCGACTTTGGAATCTATTTGTCAACAGAAGAAATTCTGACTAAGAACATTAATGTACTGTTTTGATGTCGATTATTTTAATAGTACAAAACATATACCCGACCTAACTCGATTCAGCATTGTAAATCCTTATCTTTTCCATAATCGTTAAAATTAAAAATATAAGTTATATGAATTGTGTTCTACTTCACTAAAGGAGATTTTTTTCTAAATAAAGAACACAAAGAACAAAATATGATACAATAGCAAGCAAACAAACATTATTTTATCGAAAAGCCGACCATTAAAGAGTGTCTTATATATTAATGTGTATTTAATTGTCTATTTAAAACAAACATATAAAAATACAGCAAGAATATGCATAAAATAATTAATCAATAAATTTCCAATTATTAAGTTATACCTGGTCCTTCCTCTGACCCGAACACAATTATATATATATATATACACATATATATAAAAGTTGCATTTTATTTAAAACTGTCATCTATGACAATTCATTGACGAATGTTCTCCGGGCAATACGAGGGCTGAACGTTCGCAGCATTATTCTCGCATTTTTTATTTGACGTTTTTAACGACTTTATTTACAATATTTAAGTACACAAGTCAGCCATAGTTAGTTGATTTAACTTAAGATATTAATTTCAACGGGATTAGATTGTCAAGATTAAGGCATATTGCCACAGCCCGGAGAACGCCTGCGTTTCTGAATAACAAAACTTCAAACTGTGTTAACTTCTATTTTAGTGATCAGAAATATTGTTGTTCTATAATACCTTTACTACGTGCGTTAATTAAAACTTTTCAATACACTAAATATATTTGAAAATCAAATCACCGCCTACCACTTACGATAGGGCAGCAATAATAATGTATGCTATATAATTCTTAGACCACCGCAAACGAGTATACTAGGAATACACTGGGAATACCAATATTAGCAATAAAACATTTTCAGAAGGTCAAAGTGGAAGAAGAGAATGAAAAGGATTGTGATATAAACAATATGAACATCGATTTCATTGGCATCAATTAAGGTCTAAGTTGGGGAGGATAGCACGTGTTCCGCAAAATTAATTGGAACATCATACTGGACTAAAGGAGCAAGATATTGTCAAGAAATATACTTGTGCATTTATATATGTATTTGTATGTCGAATAGGTACTAATTGCCTTTTTTAAAACGCTCATATTTAAAAACGCGTCGTGGATGTGGGAGTCGGGCTGCATGAATACTTCTTGTACTTGAAGTCTCTTTTTTGTCGTGGGTGGTTGGTTAAATATACTTTTATTAATCAGCAGCAATTAAACGCGCGGCTGTTTGTTTATAGAAAAAATCCGCGAACATTATGCTCAATCCTTGTTTAAGAGGACTCATGGAAACTACTTAACTACATATGATTTTAGTACTATCCAGATTATGTTGTCGCTTTTATAAAGTCCAAATAAACTGTGTGCTTATCGTTTTATTTAAAGGCAATGTAAATTCTTGATTTTAAAATAATCAACTACAATTGAATTGTATACACTAAATCGAAGAACTCCCGAATTGTAGTCTTCATAACAATAGTTTGGTACCTTTTCTGAAATGGATATGAAGTAATTACAAAACTAACATCATTGATTTTGATCATGTTATAGGACAAATCTATAATGCAACAATGTGATTATGTATTGCCGCATAAGTGTTTCATGCAGCTGTTTAATTTTGTAGCAGTAATTTCATTACGATGAGATATTCTGAGAACGTTTAATGTATACAATAAAACATTTAAACGTGACAAAAAACTTTCAATGCCACCGCCACATGATTGACTACTAAACACTTAACTTAAAATAACTTAAAAATAACACCAAATAAACTAAACTAATACAAGTAAGTTTAAAAACAACGAATGAAGGACGTCGACAAACAATCCGACGCAGTAAGATAAACAACTTTATATTTGATTATGTTTTCCAAAGTCAAAATCAGTAGAATAAAGGCTAGACAGTACATTTAAAATACACTAACAAGCTATGTTTTTTGTTTTATGTAATGAAAATGAGTAGTTACGAAAAAGGGACATTAACTCAAGGCTCATATGAATGGTTCAAGGCAATTAGACACGTGGATTGTTTCTTTAGGGTACTTTTTTCAGCGATAACACACAGAATGGTGCAATGCAATTAGACACATGATTTGTTTCTTTAGGGTACATTTTTCAGCGATAACACACAGAATGGTGCAATGCAATTAGACACATGATTTGTTTCTTTAGGGTACTTTTTTCAGCGATAACACACAGAATGGTGCAATGCAATTAGACACATGGATTGTTTCTTTAGGGTACTTTTTTCAGCGATAACACACAGAATGGTGCAATGCAATTAGACACATGATTTGTTTCTTTAGGGTACTTTTTTCAGCGATAACACACAGAATGGTTCAATGCAATTAGACACATGATTTGTTTCTTTAGGGTACTTTTTTCAGCGATAACACACAGAATGGTGCAATGCAATTAGACTCATGGATTGTTTCTTTAGGGTACTTTTGTCAGCGATAGCACACAGAATGGAAAGACACAATACACATTTTAAAAACATAAAATTATTTAACGTACTCTGCTAATATGATAACATGATTTATTCTGCCAAAATCAGTTGGGTTTCTTTCATCCGCTTATATTTAAGAACCCCTTAGAAATGCGAGGTTAGAGCTCTGAAAACAGGTTTTAACACCCAAGTCAATCGATCATTTTACCTTTCAATGCTGTCAACTTTTTGGATTTACTTTATTTAACATATCGTCTCAATTATTTGTAACTTTTATAATGACTGGAATGTGACTATCCTTGTCGTATGTGATTTCACAATTTAATATATGTCGCATTACTTATTTTTTTCACATTTACCTACACGATTGACAATACAAATTTCAAAAAAAATGTACAACAACCATCAAAAACCAACTTAAAAATAGGCAACAAACTTATAGACATCAAATGTCTACCAGTTTCTTTGTATAAAGATCACATTTCGGTGTTGTAGTTTGACATGATTCTGTCGCAATTCAAAATAATGTGTCACGTCAACCACCTTGGAGATTATTTACCCCTCGAACAGGAATTAAAGGACGAAAGATAATAGCAATACATGAAATGTAAATTTGTCAGTATTCAGCGACATGAAATAATTTAAAAGGAGAGTAGTTGTCTAAGTTACCGTTTTTCTATCAATCTACGATATAGAGTATCTCACAAGATTAAATACTTGTTGAAGACAACAAACCCTAAATCCGAGTCGTTTACTATCTGTTGCAATGATGCACGTAGCAATGTTGTTTACGAACAAGAGCAAATGTGGTCGATAGTTATAGTAAATAGCTTGTTGATGTCTTAAAGCTAAAGTGTTTTACCGTTTTTTAATCGGCATAATATTCAATTTTCGAAAAGGAAGGCTGATGTCATGCCAAGAAAAGACATTTTATTCCACGTCCATTATTCATACAAGTACAATTTATGCCACGTTAAATGTCTGGTAAGAATAAAAATCTGATGGTTATGTACAAAGTATAGAATTAAGTTTAGTATACGTATATTGGCCGATAAAGAACTAAAATGAGGTATCAACAGTTTGTTGCTATCTACTACAGTTAACAAACTTTTTCCTAGTTTTTGGGAATTTTGGCATAATTTCTGCATAAACTAAGTCTAAATAAAAAGGATAAGTAGAAACACTACCTTAACAGAACAAATTGCGAAAAAAAATCGCAGTAATTGTTAATTCTTTCAAATTCTAGACATAAACGTGACTGGGATTGCGGATAAAAGAAGATGTCAAAAAGAATTGCCCAGATGGTCCCTTTCGCCAACTGACCGTTCCAAGGCGGCAACTGTTGGGTCTGCTTTTTTTGTTGAATGACTCATCAAACATCTGTTTTTACTATAAAATTTGACTCTTATGTGAATCTCTTTGTCAAATGTCTGATCGAATATTGTTATAGGTTGCATTGCGCATAGGACTTCGTCATATTTCCTTCGGTTCCGGGTTCGGGAAGCCCAGGCCGCGTCATACAAAATTCTTTAAAAATGGTAGTGGTATAGCCCCCTTGCTAACGCTCAAGCAAATATAAGGGTAGTTCAACCACTGATTGGTCCATTGTCAAGATCATGTGACTGGGTGTGGAATCATGCCAGATGCTCGCGGCATGCTATACACAATGAAGGCAGAACTATATCTGCTTCAAGTGGACACTGTCTCTAGTTAGCAGAAATGATAGGACGATGAACCCAATAACATAACATATTGTCCTATTTATAGTATAAGGTCCAAATTATCAGATATCACATTGCATATTGAAGCTTATAAAGCAAACTAAACCGTTGTGGTAAGTTACAACGCTACTGCTGAATGCATTTCCATTGATTTCAGCTTAGACTTTACCAATGTAATTTACAATCCCTCCGCCTCTTAACCTAAACCCAATTCGGTATGCCAGAGATTGATGAGTTGTCTTAACTTAGACAACGTTAATCATTAGAGTTTTCGTGCTTGGCGATGCCAAAACGTTTTTTCTGGCTTTTATCATGTGTACAGTTTTAACAACGCTTATTATCTAGCTTCATTTTTGTCTTTTCTTGAATAGAAATATTGCAAATCTTAGCTGGACTAATTTTATTATTCATTTTACTTACTGCATATTGCATGTGGATTTCATGCAGGCACAGAATGTGCGTCTTCTTGACACTTTGCTTTGTTTCATATAGATACGTTGTGAGATCTACATAGGGTCTTAAAGTAGCTGGTTGTCACAATAATAACGAAAGTTGAATACAATTATATTCACAGATTTATATATCGAATATTTTACAAAACAGTAACAAGTTAAAGACGGTTCATAAGTTTTGGATCTATTTCTAACGGATTGTGTGGAATCTTAAGAGTGATATTTATTGTTTGTATTATCATTATAGTACGACCGTTATTTACAATTTGTGTTTGTAAAGTTCTAAAAATGTACACAAACAAAAACAGAGGATTGTAACGATGACAAAATATTTTAACAAATGGTTAAACAGGTCAACTGTATTAAGAGCCAGAACCAATTCTGTGTAACTGGCGTAAGCAAGGCCCTGAGAGGACTCCACTTTACCTTCATTAAAACATATCTGCTAAGTTACCAGAGTCTGTCAAACAATTAAAAGAACCGACTCTATGTCAGTTGTCACTTATTAAACTCTACATGATAAAAGGCGAGACAAGTAAAACGTTTTAAACGAGGCATCTGTCTATGTTTTAAAATAGAAGAATAATGTTTTGAATGTTGTTTTTTGTGCATAAAATAACTTGTAACTGTCGTCATTATGTTCAGTATTTAACGCTTTTTGTTGTGTAATTTATGTTTTCTTAAGTTTGCAGAAAGAACATATTTTGGGGCCCAGCTAAACAACTAATTGTGACTGAATGCATCCTTATTTGCTTTCCATATATGCCTATAAATGGAATAAACAGTGTCTCTAGGAACTTGTTTCTGCAGTGTGCACGCCACTGAAAGATGGATGGTTGTTTCCGCAAACAGCCGTCACTCTCATTCGTATATGTATACGCCATCTACAGCAGAATGTCAGAGATGCTTATCCTGGAGATAGTTTTATTGCACTAAGTTTAAATGTGAGTCGCAAAGGATCTTTGCTCCATATTTATCAAGTAAGTGGATGCAGTATGGGGAACGATATTTTATTTGCTGTTTACTACGTTTTAAGATAATTTGCGAGGACTAGTGTTATTTCTGGATATAAAAAACCTCCAATTTAGTATTTCTAAGAGGATTTTAGTACCCCTGGAAATTGTCCGTATTCTCCAAAATTCGCATTTAAATCGAGATCGATAAAAGAGATTTTAGACGTATGCAAATATCTTCTCACACATTCCATACTACAGCTTCACACACTGTCTCAAAAAGGCACATGCACATAAATCTCAGATCATTCTTGTGTTTACGGGGTATACATACAGATGAAAATTGTAAAGATATTGCAATATAGCGGTTGTAGTGGTGGTAATCACATTTGAAAATTGAACATTTGTTGACATTTTTAACATTCCTTAGGTTTATCGTAACATTGATAACATATAAAAATAACGTAAATAACATAGCAATATTTAAATCTTGTTTGAATGCCATTTAATAGCATTTGAACGTGCACCGTTAGAAATTACAACATATGGCCTGCGTGGAAGGTTTACGATTTACGATCACTTAAGAACAATCACCCGAAAGTTGAAGGTCGTTTCTGCCGAGCACCAGTTAATCCAATGTTTACAAGCGATCATTTGAAAAACTACAATTAAAAATTTAATAGTAATTGGAGCGGTTGATTTCGAAAGAAGGAGTTCTGATGAGGCCTTGCGCTGAGTGAGATCTAGGCTTTCAAAATCCACGATCACGATATCCGAAAAAGACCATTTTTTCGTATTAATGTGAAAATAAAGCTTAAAGAGTAGTGACAAAATTCCGACAAAATGTATTTCATGATAAAAAAAACAATCACTTGGAAAACATTCGATAAAGACTTTTTGTCACGCAACGGTCGTAACTTGCAATTTAACCAGACCTGATAAAGCAATCGGTAGAGCGTCGGCTCCAGGTATGGCAGGCCCCGAATTTGATCCCGGGCCGCGACATGCCAAAGTCGTTAAAATGGTAGTGGTATGTAAAGCCCCCTTACTAACGCTCTAGCAATTATAAGGGTAGTTCCATGACTGCTTGGCCCGGTATCATGCCAGGTGTTCACGGCATGCTATACACAATGAAGGCAGCACTATATTTGCTTAAAGTGGACACTGTCTCCGGATAACTAGAAATCTGTTGGTGGGACGATAAACCCAAAAAACATACAAAACTTACAATTAAATACAATAAAGGCTAAGCACAAGACCTGGTAGCGCAATCGGCAGAGCTTCGGTAACGGGAGGCCCCGAATTTGATCCCAGGCCGCGACATACCATAGTCGTCAAAAATGGTAGTGGTCTAGCTCCCTTGCTAATGCTCAAAAATAAGGGTAGTTCCACGACTGGTTGGCCGGTGTCAGGATAATTTGATTGGGTGTGGTATCATGTCAGGTGTTCACCGCATGCAGAGAAGGCAGCACTATATCTGCTTCAAGTGGACGCCGTCTCCAAGCAAACAAACATTGAAGGCTTAAAAACAATGGCCCACTACGAACAGACGCACACGCGGAGTTTAGGAATAGAATACTGCATTTTTCTGTGTATGAGTCATCGTGCCGCTTAGATTGAAACTTATATTATTTATCGGACGCTGATTTATTCTTGTATATTACTGTTTATGTTTATATATTTAATTTAAAATATTAACTTGAATCCAATAATCGACCACGTGAGGTGTCAGATTAAAATGTGTGGTAGGATTAATGAATACAGCATACAGCATGCACCATACAGTTGTTCCATTGCAACCTTGTATCAGCAGAAAAGTCAATCGTAATAAAGATCTTTGAGATTTAAATATTTAACCACACAATCTGGCCTTAAAGGCTTTAAGATCAGGTCTGACATATGTCTTAAATCTTAAGTATATAATGAAGTCTTATATCTCGGAGCGAAACAAAGGAAAGTACAAACGCATTAAATTCAATAAAATAAATAAAACTTATTGAAAGGGTCTATGTTATGTGCAGTTAGAGTGCTATCAATGATGGATTTCAAAGATTCGGCCAATTTGTATGAAGCATTTAAATTGAAACGTAAATTGATGAAGCTCTATGAAAAGTGACTTCCCACATTCATTCGAGAGAACAAGAAATGTCAAAAATCAAAGAATTATCTCGGAGAAATATCTAAAGATGGCCAAAAGCGCCCGTTTTTAATAGAAAGCCCCCAGCTCCTCATGATCCAGCGACAGCTTTCAATACCTTCAGGCAGGGTGTTCAAACTAGAAATTTCACTGCTGTTTTTTCTCCACCAAAATCGTTGGAAATCGACAAATGACCACAAGTGAGTATCCATGCGATGTAATGGCTTAAAGTTAAATATAACTGCCAACTAAGATGTTTCAGCTGGTAAAATCGCGTTTGTACTTCCCTAGGGCTTTCTCCAATAAAAGCAGTGAAAAGAAAACATGTTCAATTCAAACGTCAAAGAAATGACGTTAACTTAGATATATGTAGTGGCGTCATACAATTAAAAATTGAGAGAAGGGAGAGCTATTACAACAAACAATCTAGATAGTAAAAGAACGTTTAATGAATTTTAATCAGTGATCAAATTTATTAGAGGAAATGTGTTAATAATTGTAGTATTCTGATAAACATATTCCATTAAACGTTTTTTGTAAATAAAAATTTCACTTAAGATTTATTTTCTGTTTACATTAAGTTTTGGTTTGTTAAGGAAGGAATATCAGATTTAATTGCATGAGCAGAAATGTTGCTCCTACGGTCAGTAACAGACAACGATAAATCAGTGTTTATAGTCACATAACAAGTCTGCCATTATGTCATATTGACAAATGTCGTAACAAGTCTGCCAATAATGTCGTAAACCTTTAATCAACAGTTCATTACATGATGGTAATATTATTTGACTTTAACTTCGATAACCGACAGTTAAAGTGCAAGAGAAAGTACTACGTGAGGATGGAGACAATTTTCCAAGAAAATATTGCCCGCTTGTTTTCTGTTCTGAAATGCAATAAGGTTAACCTTTCTGTACTTTGACGGGAGGACTAGCATAGCCAGAAGTGGTCTGTAGCTGTCACTGGCAACAATACCGACTTTTTCACATAAAGAATCTTAATGAATTGGTAATAACATTAAGTCTGTCTATAAAAAAAGGGTCTTACCATAAACGGAAAGAAAGGATATATATGATAAACATCAGACGATTACAAAAAATATTAAATATTGCCATAAATAACAATGACCTTGACTGAGGAATCTACTTCCTAATATTATTATTATTTTGCATAACAAGTGAGAAATATACTTTATTCATAAACATTCCTTGTTGATACTAAAAGCAACCATACGAACAATGTTATTGTGATATTCATGTTACATTATACTCGTTGTATGCACATGTCTTTTTTTATTGTTACATAATGAAACTATATGCAGTTTGCGTATGCCATTGGCCACTTTCTGATTATTTGTTAATACAACTTGTGTACTGACGGGTCATATGCCCAATGTGTGAATAAATAAAGTATCTATCTATCTATCTATCTATCTATCTATCTATCTATCTATCTATCTATCTATCTACCTATCTATCTATCTACCTATCTATCTATCTACCTACCTACCTACCTACCTACCTACCTACCTACCTACCTACCTACCTACCTACCTACCTACCTACCTACCTATCCATCCATCCATCCATCCATCCATCCATCCATCCATCCATCCATCCATCCATCCATCCATCCATCCATCCATCTATCTATCTATCTATCTATCTATCTATCTATCTATCTATCTATCTATCTATCTATCTATCTATCTATACTAAATCAATGTAGTAATCAGGAAAAGACTGACCTTCCCAGAGCAACAATTTTGTATTGCTTACTCTAGTCTTGAACACTCTGGACACTCTTGTAATTGACGAGCCTCCAGCTTCCATCTATAATTTTGTTTACATAATCTTTTCGCTGTCAAACTTGGCCTTTTCGATCTCAATGGCTCTTCATTTCCAATATTCTTGCAGCCACGTCTCTGAATAATTTTATTCTATTTATTTTCCTCAAGTCTAATTGGAAACGCATATGTTTGATTCTTCCTTTTGCAGAATATTATTTTAGCAAATACTAATTACAGAAATGGTGTGTCCAAATTTTACGGATATTAAAATATATTATATCTTTATGATAAGATGCACATTGTCAAAAATTCATGAATATCAATAGGATGGAAATGCGAAAACGTGACATTTCGTGAAATGATCAGAATATTTCCAGTGCCATTTCCTCTTTGATCCTTGAATCGTGATCTGGAATGTAACAAACGTTTTAGCTGCAGAAATGCAATTGTCGATTTTAGCAGACATATATAATAGTAACTTGTCGCCGAAGCAGATAAAGCAGAGGTATGGTAAACATGTTTTGTTATCAGAGATATGTTTTATAATAAAAACTAGGAGTTATCATGCTTTGCCTGGGATAACTAATTATTATATCTCGAGCATTCGGCCATTGTTGTCAAAATTAACTAACTGCCACAATTAAACACTCTAAACGCAAGAAATATCACTGAAGAGAAAAAATGTATATAAAGATGCATAATAATGGTAAAAATGCATGTCACAAGGCATGTCACAAGTGTTGAGGTACAATAAAAACGAAATCATGCAAATGTAACATTTTAAGATCGACTTTGGAATCTCTTTGTCAACAGAAGAAATTCTGGCTAAGATCATTATTGTATTATTTTGATGTCGATTATTTTAATGGTACAAAACATATACCCGACCTAACTCGATTCAGCGTTGTAAGCCCTTATCTTTTCCATAATCGTTAAAGTTTTATATAAGTTATATGAATTGTGTTCTACTTCACTAAAGTAGATTTTTTTCTAAAGAAAGAACACAAAGAACACAATATGATACAACAGCAAGCAAAGAAACATTATTTTATCGAATAACCGACCATTAAAGAGTGTCTTATATATAAATGTGTATTAAATTGTCTATTAAAAACATATAAAAATACAGCAAGAATATGCATAAAATAATTAATCAATACATTTCCAATTACTTAGTATCAGAAGAAAAAGATTTCTTAGGCGGAATTCGATCAAAAGGTCCACTTTTGCATTGTCCTAAACGATGATTTAAGTCGGAACGCCACTGTATTTGGAGGATTTTAGAACATTAAATGTAAAAGTGACAAAAGCACTGACACCGGATGGTACTCAAGTTAAACAACAGTTATAGCATTAAAATAGTCAGACGTCAACTGGACCGATGAGGATGCTATGGTTTAAGCTAACATACACAGATGGAATAGAAAAAGTACTTACATAAATACAAATAAAACGAGGACAAACCATTATACTAATATACGTCCAGTAAATGGTCGATATTCATGATGTATCCTATGAGATGGAGATATAAAGCTCATTAGTGAAGAGAAAATCTAATAAGGGAAACAATCAATGCGAAAATAGATATTGATTTATATCTGCTAGTAGTGTGCTCCCAGTGAACTACATCATATCAAATATGTCATATACTTAATCGTCCTGATTTGCTCAGTATTCCTGACGACGTCCTTTATGTTGTGCTCTTGATGTCAGACGCTGTATTTGGACTAAACTGCATTGGCTTACTATACAAATCACTACATATAAGACGTCATATATATATATGAAATTTTTAATTGCAGCTAATAGATTGCCGTAGACGGCCGGAGAGCGTAAATACGTGTGTGTTTGTGTGTGTGTGTGTGTGTGTGTGTGTGTGTGTGTGTGTGTGTGTGTGTGTGTGTGTGTGTGTGTGTGTGTGTGTGTGTGTGTGTGTGTGTGTGTGTGTGTGTGCGTGCGTGCGTGCGTGCTTTTTTATAGAATAAATCGTTAAGATCTTCGTTCAATGTACTAAAATAAAACGTATATAAAGTATTTTAAAGTGCCGTACACTCACTTCGGTTGTAGGATCAAGTGCTGTGTGTATCCTCTTATATTTTGTTTTAACTTGAGTTATTGTGACGTCTTACTTAAGGTTTTAACGGAACAAGAAGGTAATAGTTAAATAGACGAAACTTTAATAACATAATGCATATGGAAATCGCGCTCACATTTTTCTTAGAGTAACCTCCGCATATATGGATATAAAATGTGCGTTTACGATGACGTACATTTGACAGACTGAAAGACTGTAAAGTAAACAGACGAGTGACAAGTCAGTTTACACAATAAAGGAGATCAAAGCCATTATGCTTTTAGCCTGTTATGTATTTCTTTTATGTTACGACTTTTATTTGACAATAAGGTCACGTTTTTAATGGTTTTGCACAGATCTTGGTATTATAAATTGTCGTTATCCGATTACGTATGCCAAATCACCGGAAATATGTCACTACTCTTAAAGCAACGTTTTCACTTTTATGCGAAAATTTGTATCTTTTTTTCGCATTTGTACATGCGATTGTCCCGAATCGCAATGACGGATTAAACAGTCCGGATCTCACTCGGCGCAAGCGCCTCACTAGATCTCCCTCTGTTAGAATTAAGCTTAACCAAATACAATGAGTTATAGTTGTCGTTTTATTGACTTTTGCTTTTATAAATTACATTAACAGATTGTCGGCTCAAATGTGTGTTCATAAGAGATCGTTAATCGACAATTTTCCACGCAGGTCACGTGTCGTATTTTCTTAAAGTGTTGCTGAATGATAGTCAACAAAATTTTAATGTTCTTATGTTATTTACGTTATATTTTAAGTGTTTTCAATTTAACGATAAAACATATTAACAAAATTTTGATTTCGATGTAGATCCTGTATACGCAAGAAGTATATGATTAATGTACACGTGCTTTTTACGACAGTAGCGGTATCGGTACCATAGAAAATGTGGAGAGTGTGAACGCGTGTTATTTGCATATGTCTATAATTTCGTTCGGCCGTCCTCGGTTTTAAATGCAAATTTTGCAGAAGACTACAGAGGATTTCCAGGAGTACGAAAATATCTCAGAAATACTAAATAGGAGGTTTTTGTATCCGGAGATGTCTTAGTTCTAACAAAACACCTTCAAATCAAATGTAGTCAACAGAAAATAAAATATAATTCTCCATACAAGTTCCACTAACTTGATAAATGACCTTTCAGGCTTAGGGCAATAAGTCCATCACCAGGATAGGCAATACTGACATTTTGCTGTAACTGACGTATCCATTAAGAATGAGGGTGGCGGCTGTTTACGTAAACAACTATCCATCTTTTAGTGGCATGCGTACCGACCTTTCCTCTTCAAAGCAAGTTCCCGGGGACAAAACACCACAAAGCTGACACTGTTAACTGCATTTGTAGGTACATATTGAAAGTAAACAAAGATGCACTCATTCGAAAGTAGCTGTTTGGCTGGCCACCAAAATGAGTCCTCTCTGCAAACCTAAGTAATCATAAAATGCACAAGGAACGTTTTAATACTAGAAGTCATAAATGACGGCAATAACAGTTTTTGTAAGTTATATTATGTAAAAGATAAAAAAAGAAGTCGCTTTTCTCTTAAACATACAAAACATTATACTTCAATTGTAAAACAGACATCGCTTTATAACGTTACACTTGCCTTGCATTAAATCAGGTGGGAATTAAAAGGTGTCAATTTGACCTTCCTCTGCAAACAATTAAACTGTTTGAAGGTTTATTTAAGTAGTTTTTGTATTGTTATAGTTCAAGTTTTAAATCTTTAAAGAAAAGATCCTGCTTCGAAGATTGTTAATCCAAACAGTTAATATTACTCCTAAGATTCCATATCGCCAAATAGTAATACCCTGATTTTGAACCTACGAGAGCATTGTGTTGTGCCCACGTCATAAGACTCGCAAATAAAGGCGGTTATGCTTCATTGTTTCCAATTTGTTCTCAGATATCAAGCGTGCCAATGATATGGCACCATGTTTTTGGCAGCTTTATAGACGACCTAACACAAAAAGATGGGCTGATTTGTAATGAACTGCATTTAAATGAAAATGGTACCACTACATTTTTTTCTTTAAAATAGAATGCCATTGATGTTGTCATCTTAGTTTGGCCGTGCGATTATATTGTTTATGTTTCATAGTTTCTATGTAAGCAAACTGTTATTCTATTCAAGTATTGTTATTATTGTGGCACCCACCTACTCCCATGTATGTTTTACAATGTAACTATCAAAACCAAAGCAAATCAGCTAGAAAACTTGCATTCATAATCTGCATGAAAGATGACACACATTAAGTAAAAAATACACTGAACAATAAAACTAATCCGACTAATTTTTGTAATGTGAATATTCAAGAAATGTTAAAGCTTTGTATACAAGATAAAAGCCAAGTAAGAAAATTCGAATTTTCTAAGTCAAGGCAAACCAATCAATCTCTGACATACCGAATTGCGTTAAAGTAGAGAAAAGGAGTTTGTTAATTACATTGGTAAGATCAATCAATGGAAATTAATTCACAATAACTATTTAACTTACCAAAAGGTTTAGTTTACAATATATTAACTTCGTTTAAATATCCGCCAGTTTAGACCATATATTCTTCATAAAAAGCCACATAATATAAAGAATCATTACTTAAAAAGATCCCGTGAAATGATGTTTATTGATGTACTACGTCTATGTAAAATATAAGAGCATAATATCCCAATCGTCAATATATACATGTGTTGAATTTCTATATAGTTACCTATTTGTTAAACTCGAAAAATTACGTGATCACTTTCTTCTGAAATATAGTTATATCATCAGGCAATTCTCTCTGATGTCGGTATTCTTTTAAGCAGAAATCATGTTTGTCTTTAAACTTGGAACGAATGAAAAAATAAATTTCTTTCGCGATTGATACTATCTAAAGATTAAAGATTAAATATGTTCACTGTAGTTAATATAGGCAAACTTTGAGGTACCTCACATAAGTAGGGGGCGCAGCCCCTCACCGCATTTGTTTGAGTCCCGATCGGGGCGAGCAATTTCATGTTGGGCGAATTTCCAGCTAACCTGCGGTGCGCCGGTGGTTCTATCTAGATGTGGCTGTGGTCTGCCTCCATCAGCAATTAGCTTGCAGTCGCCAATACGACCACCAGTGCGATTTAAAGAAAGGAAACATTTAAGTACTTTACTGGTCAATATACTTGTACAAAACTTAATACTATCTTTTCCATGACAATCATCTATTTTTCTGCTAGTAACAAAAACAAATAATGTTTAAAGTGTTATTCGTAAAATGTTATTCGTATGAACATTAACAAAACATTTGTATAACAAAAAAGTGGAATAAAGGTTTTTGTTAGCATGGTCGAAAATCGAATATTATGCTGATTTAAAAAAAACTGAATGGGCAAAACGTTGTAGCTTTAAGACATCAACAAGCTATTTACTTTAGCAATCGACCACATTTATTCTCGTTTAAGAACGCCATTGTTACATGCATCATTGCAATAGATAGAAAATAACACAAATGTAGTCTCAAACTGTGTTCAACTTGTCAAGTATTTAATCTTGTGTGATTTTTTATATCATAGATGATTGGAAAGACGATAGCTTAAACATTAACTCATCATTTTAGATTAGTTCATGTCACTGAAAACTGACAAATTTGCATTCTCTGTATTCCTTTTATCTTCCGTCTTTTAGTTCCTATTCGTGGGGTTAATTACCTCATAGGTGCCTTGCGTGACTCATTACTTTAAAACTGCGACAGGCTCGTGTCTAAATAAACGGCAAAACAGAAATGTGATCTTTTTCACAGAGGAATTGTTAAAGACATTTGCGTTGCATTTGCAAACAATCCTGACTGCAGCACTTCTGAACATGTTATTTGTTTTAGTCTATCCGTTATCGTGACCAGTATGTGCAGTTTAGCCTTGTTTTAGTATTTTTGGTTACGCCGAGAACAGATTTTGTGAAATAATACACATTTATTGAGTTGCTTTATATAAACCTATATTTTGTGTACGCAAATAAAATGCCAATGAAAAGATGTTAAATTTTATTTGAATTATTGCTGATTTCCTGTAATTAACGTCATTGTGTTTAATCCTAGGCTAATATTACTTTTTATAAGAAATTGCAAATTGGTATTGCGTTACACCATAAACATTGTTGATGTTGTAGAATCAAATATAAAACAAAACACAAACACATTTTTGTATATTTAACGGTTAAAATATTTCTTTTTTCCTGCTATTTCTGACTGGAAAATAAATAAAATGGAAACAGTTTACTCAAATGTGTTTTTCAAACGTTAATTCTAACTGCTTCAAATTGTTTTCACTTTCCTCACTTGTAAATGATTTATTGTGTACATTAGTCAGTCTAAATTCGGTATGAAATCCAGTAAAGAAGACACACAATGTTTCAGATGGATCTGGCGTTTGTGGTTGCCGTACACACTACGGCAATGTCTTCGGGCATGGCTGCATCGGCACTATTGGTGCTTCTAGATGTGTCTTAATGCGCTGGTAAGCTGTTGTCAATTCCGTTCGTTCAAAACCGTGGTGATGATAAAAAAAACCTTCAGAAAGACATGTGATTTTACATTAACAAATTAAGTATGTATCCATCAACTCATTCATATACGAGTTATAGTCAATAAGTAAACGGACTTTCCGAAGAATCTTTAAAATACATAAACATTCAAAATACAGACGAAACAGCAAACACTTATCATTTTAATTTTGTAATGTTATATACAATATATTATTTTAATGAATACGGTGGATAACTGGTACGGGGAAATTTGACGTATTTTTACATCTTTTGTATTTATGTGAAGAAGCAATGATTTATTTAAAGGAAACATATAAGGCATGTTTTCTTGATGACTGTTATAATTTATAAATCTGACTTTTAGAAAGTCTATTAATAATTTTAAAAATATGTGACAAGGGCAAAGGGCTCCAATACACGACTACTATGAAAATAGAATAGACTTTCTGCTCTGTGCCATTCTTGTATTTCAACACTTTCTTGGATTTCAAACTATTGTATCGTCTATGCAAAAGATTTTTAGAATATTATAATGTCGCCTTATTAATGATAAAAACATATCTTCAAGTTATTTATGTTTCCGAACTCCAAAAATTACAAATTACATGGGTTTACTTTAGGTTGTGAAAATAATATACTATGTAGAGATAATCTATTGAGGACATCTATACTGTAATTTGATAGTATTCACTAATTATAAAATGCTAATGTTATTTCAACAACATGACGAACTGTTAAATATTGTTTTTTTATTGACAAACTTAATCTATATAGGGATTGTGTTTATTGTATAACCATATACTTATGTACACTTTGAAACATGTCTCTGCTTAGATGCAATTTTGGTGACTACGAGGTTCTATTGGCCGAGTACAGCTAACATTAAGGAAGGAATGACATACGAATGCTCATTTCTATGTGTTACATAATCTTGATTAATCAAAATACCATACAGATTAATGGAAATGTCATTTAGTCTGTCAGTACACGGAATACATTAACAAAATATGGTATTTGGTTAACGACATTGAACGTTGTATGTGTTTGGTTAAAAACGATACATTTAATGTATGATTCTAGCAAAAATAAATACAACTTACTAAACAGAAATAGTTGCTACTTTAAGTATTTAAACACTTATTATGCTCATTGAGAACATTCTGTGAAAGAAAATTTACAGGTATTTATTTTTCAAGAAAACATTTTTTCAATAGTGATTTTGAATTTAGCAACAAGAGAGTTTTTTCCAAAACTAAGGTAGTAGGTACTTTGATGAGTTATCATCATACAAACATTCACTAATAAAATAAATCGTCAGAACTTGGAAATGTTTTAATAAAAATGTTCGCCTTTCTTTTCATTGCTTGCATTTGAGAAACCCATCAGGAAGTGCAACGTTACCTTTATCCTGTTCCTGTTCAAATTTTGGTAAATGTTGCAATGCCCATAGGACTCTTTATATTCTTATTGAATCTATGACATGAGAGCCGACTTAAATTAATACAGACTAAAATATGAATATACCAGGCTTACTAGATGTCTCTACTAAAACAACACGTTTATAGAATACAGAATTGTTCAAACAAATGCTAATGTAGATGTCAAAGATATGGAATATTTCACCTCAGCTCAGAAATGAACAGCTTTATGAAATACCTATGCGACAGTGCCTAATCTTCCTTTGTATTACATATTTGTCCTATAAGATGATTAATACAATTAACGATTGTTAGTAAGTTTCTATCCACTTCAGAAAACGTATCAGAGATTTGTTATGATGATTTATACCCGGGGATTCTTCTGTGAAGTTCAAAATCGCAGCTGGCTTATTTACAATCATTATCTTGCATTGCTTTTTTATAACACAATAAGCGGACCGATCGTCGGCACTTCATCAGAACGACAACTTTTAGTCATCATTTGGACAGTAACTTACTATTTTTTGTTTATTACGTTCCATGTGTATTCTGATGAACAAATAGCTAGATAAGTGCTGAGCAAAATGTTCACAGATTTGGTCTAAATACCACGAACTACACGTCAAAAGTCTGTTAAATATATAAATAGAGGACTTTTATGCAAGCACCAGGAAAAAGTCCAATGTGACATCAAGCAAAGGAAGTTAGTAACATATAACATATAACACAATACCTGAGTCCGACGCCGATTTTAAATGTAAGGGTTCTTGAAAAAAGCTATAAATATTGTATAAAATTACAGTTACATTTATGAATAGACAAGGATACATGCAGCCTAATTACTTTTTCTCAATGTATCAATGGATAGACCAGGTATGACTCAACGAATTGTTTGTTATTAAATTTACAACCATATTATAATATTATGGCGAATCAAAAATTAACATTTTTGTATTTCCACCTTCATTTTTTCATACTTACTAATTGATTGTATTACTGAATTTGTGTCAAATATAATAATATACCGTTCTTACTTACTTACATCTTTTTGTTAATACGACCTGAGTAAGGTGTTTAGCGCAATCGCTTCCGTCGCGGGATTTTATTCGTATGAACATCCAGAAGAAATACAGGCATGTATTGATGGCATGGCCACATTTCACTATTTAAGAAAAAACACATTAGGACAGTGCTTTCGGATTTTCCTGATATATTCTCCCTTCTATCAAAATAAAACAAAGTAGGCTTGGCATTCTCTGGGACCTATCAGCCCCATTTTTTTTCAGGGGCCGTTATTAGAACAACCTTCTTCATCTTACATTGATAATTGTACATGTAGAGTTTTTCAGTAAAACATTATTTAAAATGACCATCGTTGGTCGAGCTGTTCTCAGATAAAAATAACTATATCTATTCCTTATATCTTTTAGACTTTTCAAAGGTCTGCCTTAAAGGTCTTTCTTAAAGAATTAGTGGCGTGCTTAAAGACTGTCGGCTCTTATCAGTTTATACAACTTTAAGCAAAACAACTCTGTGAATTTCTGTCTATCTGCAAATTTAAAAGACCCGAATAATACGCAGGAAGATCTTTTTAACACGCATGCAGATCCGCACACAGACACAAACACATATACACACGCGCACACACACACGCACATTCAATGGTTTCACAAGTTGTCACCTATTTAACACAATTAAGCAGGGTATAATTAAATGACGTTGACCTTGTCTAATCTGGAAGATTTTACACTAGTATTTCAAAACTTGTCATCTAAACCTTATTTAACCTCATTTCTGAAAGTAAAATTTGTTAACTTTACTTTCCCCATAACGTGACGGCCGACCTAATACGTCTAAGTTTATAAATTGTTAAAAGGTTATTTGATATGAATTAAATAGTCTTAAACCATAAACTATATTTGTATAATATTAACCATTTAACTAATTTTGAAACGTATAATTTATATAAGTGGACTATTTATTAGATGGTATATCATCATAATATATACAAAATACATATCTAAAGGGTATACGATGTAAATTTTATGCTTAAAAGCTTTGGCTTCTCAGTCAAAATGTGCGTGTAGCAAATCTTCTCATATAATGAAATTACTTTAAAGTTGAGAACACTGATCTAGAACTGTCTGGCAGGAAGTCAATATTGCATGCAATATAGCATGCTTTGCTGTAACATTGATCACGATGGTTAACTTTTGAAATTGATATCACCTTAGAAAATGATGTGTTGCCATTTATTTATTTTTTTGTTTCAAATGTAAATATCGGCCACTGAAGTTTATTATTTAATCTGATTAATTTCAAAAGCGCTATAATCAAAGATGAACTTTTTTGTTTTGACATTCTATATATTTCAATATACTGATGTTCGTATGCCTTGTTACTAATATGTTTATATTCAACATTTTAAACAAACAAAATGACAAGGACTGTTTCCTTACCCCGCTCTAACAAGATGCAATTTTTCTTTATCTTTAAAGTCAAGATAACAACTTTGATATTGTAAATAATCTGTCTCTTAATGGTGACCCACCTTCTTTTTCCGGTTTTACGAGCAAGTAAAAGTTTGCAATTTTATCTAATTTTATAATAGGTAAATAAGAAAGGGTCCTTTCAAAACTTCCACAGATATTTAAATTTTATCTACCAGTATATCTTTGTCTTAAAAAGTACTATTTTCATTTGAGCAAGCAATAAAATACATTTGTATGTGTCTACATATTATTTCTATAACATTGGCGTTGGCCGGGAACGGGTCTACTTCCTGAACTGTGGAATGCTTCTTTCAGCAGCCAGTAAAACCGGTTTTAAATCCCTCAGACATATCTTAAACAAATTTGGTAATGGCAATGAAGAGACCGACCTTCTAAGAGCAGCAATGGTTTTGTTTTGCTTATTCTAGTGTTGAACACTCAAAAGGTGAGCCTCCGGCTTGCATCTATTGTTTCATTAACATAATCTTTTCTCAGTCAAATATATTGTCTTTTCATTCCCGTTCTGCTTTTTCAATTATAAAATACTGACAAAAGTTTGTGTAGCCAACGTCTATGAATAATTTTAGTCCATCCATTTTTCTCAACAATAATAAGAAACGCATATGTTTGATTCTGCCTGTTCTATAATAGTATCTTTGCAAAGATTAGTTACAGAAAAGGTGTGTCCAAATTTCAATTATATCCTTATAACAAGGTGTAACTTGTCAATCATTGATGAATATTTAGAGCTTTGAAATGCGACAACCTGACATTTTGTGAAATGTTCCCATACCATTTCCTTTAGGATCCCTGAATCGTGATCTGGAATGTAACAAACGTCTTAGCTGCAGAAACGAAACTGTCGATTTTAGCAGTTCAAGACGTATATGATAGTGAGGAAAGTGAAGTGAGTTTTTAGAAACATTTTTTTTTTGTTTTTACAAATATTTTTTAAAAAAAAATACAATTAATCATTTTTGTCTGAGCAGACTAATTTTATTATTTCAATTATTTCGTCTTTATTATCAAAACGGACGACTAAAATTACCATCCCAACCAGACATTCTAAACAATAGAAACAATAATGAAGAGTAAACTGTCTATAGAATCAAGTTTAAAAGGTGCATTGGCTGGACATGTCACAAGAGCCGGGCTAAAAGTTAAAACAAAATCTTTACAACATCTTTATAACAATTTGAGATCGGCATTAAAATCTTTCAGTCAACCTTAAACATTCTGGCTTAGATAACATATTATTTCGATGTCGTCGACAGTATAACGTTAATAGATCGAACTGGCACTAGAAATATATAAATCAACTTTACTTGAATCAAGGAAATGAAATTTTATATTTCCTACAATCAAGTTGTTGTTTAAGTTTTGTTACAACTCACTTCAGGAGAAATATCTTTCAATAAAATTATACGTGATACAATGTATAGAAAACGAACATTATTTAATGCTAGAGCCGATCCTTAATGATTATCATTATTTATAAATGTGTTGTATTATCTATTAAACAGAAGACCTGTTATGAAAAGACCTGTGACAGCCAGAATATGCTGATGCATAAATATAAGAATATATATGACAAAGTCCTATGAGTATTGCAACATGTACAAAAATTTGAAAAGGCACAGGACAAAGGTATTTACATGCAAGCCAAATGTAAATGTGAAAACAAATCTGTAATTAGTAATTAAACAAAAAGAGGAAACCCGACAGTTACCGCCTTGGAACAGGTCAGTCGGCAATATGGACCGACGAGGGTGCTTAAACCGGTTTTACAGAGCTCTATTCTCTCAAATGTAAGCAATGAAAAGAAAACCGATCCATTTGAATAAATGTCCAAGATATATAAGAATGTATTAAATAATTCACCAATAACAGGCAAATTGTTTAGTACCTGAAGAACGGTATCCAAAGAAGAAATCTGTTCATAAGGTTCACTTTAGCAATGTCCTAGAAAATAGTAAAAAAAATCATATGCTTACTCAAGCAACTGAGATGCTAAAGTTTCCATTTCCATATAAAGAATATACTAACAAACGTCCAGTAAATGACCGATAAACATGATCTATTCAATATGATGAAAGCTCACTAGTAAAGAGAAACAATCAACGGGATAAGTTATTGATTGATATTTGCTAGTATGTCCTTTATTCAATCATTCTGACTTGCCAAAAGTCCTTTATGCTCTATTTGGGCAAAATTGCGTTGTCCTGCAATACAAATCACCCCACATAAGACGACATAAAAATTTAATCTGAAATCTAATTGCAACAAAGTACAATAAGTAAATAAGTACATTTACAGGAAAAAAAACTTGATTGATGTAAGATCTTTGTTTTTCTCTCTCTCTCTCTCTCTCTCTCTCTCTCACACACACACACACACACACACACACACACACACACACACACACATATATATATATTATATATAAATTCATATTCATAATATAATATTATATAAAACTGTTTATCATCGATATTTTAAGTTTATGAATGTCACTTTTATTGAATAAATCGTGTCGATCCTGGTACAACATATTGAAATGAACCTTATCAACTATGATGTTATCCATGTATCATTATAGTCTCTCCATTTATTATCATTTGCAAGATCAAATACTGCGTGTCTTCTCGTAAAAATGAAAACTTCGGTAATTTATTCAGTAACAAGTAAGTAATCATTCAAAGGAAGACGCTTAAATAATACCATGTATACTGAGTTTGCGCTCACATCTTCTGTTCTGTTTCTTTTCTATTTGAAACCAAGTAGATTCTTGTAGACCACAACCACCATGTGTCACAATCATCAATAATCAGCACAAAGTTGCTTCAGTTAGAACCATCTTGTTTTGGTAAAAATATGTAAACAACAAACAATATGTGATGCAAACTAGCGTTAAAATGATTACCTGATTGGCGACAGAGTCCGTCAGAAAAGACTGGTAGATAATATGTCGGTCCATGGAGGCATTTTAGACTTATACAAATTCAACAAAACTGATTGCGACTGTCTGCACGACATTCCGACGACCTTTGTGTCAGAAAATTGTAGTTTTACGCAAATAAGGAATTGTATCTGCTAAAGACTATATTAATACTTAGTATCAGCGCATGAAAACATACATATAACTATGTATCAGCGCATCTTTTCAAAGAGCGATGAGAGCGCTTTCGCAGGTAGACACAGCAGACGTCATTTTCAACACCTCGGCTGTGGTCTGTTGTTTTATCGCATACTAGAGTATCGCGTTTCAGCTGCATCGCCTCAGAATGTAGATTGAGTGGTTTTGGTCAGTTGCTTAGTGGGCTTAGCGGGCCATGTACATTTTGCGCTAGTCATTGTAGTATAAAGTTCAATATTGATTTTATAGTCGTTGATTTAGTGTTTATAAGATTTCTTAGTTGTCATTGACTTCACAATCATCGCCATTTTTCATCATGTTAAAAGAATTCATGTTGTTTGGTTTCATGTTTAATCATACATCGTTTTTCTCATGTTTATATTAGTTGTAGTTGGATTTTAGTAGTTTGTACATATTGTAAAGCACTTAATGTCGAGCACAAGTTTGTAAATATTACGCTCATCTAAACCCCTAGAACCCAATGACGGGCATCAATTTATTTTCATTGTAACCGTAGTCATATGAAGCAAAGTCACTGACACCTTAATGCCAGGACCGATTTTTAAGTCAAGGTTGTGTCGAGAGCGGTAGATTCGAACATTATAGTTCAAGAGCAATTTGCCCGAGCACATCCTGACAACTTTGTTGTTAGCAAGCAAGAAAAGAAATTCAAGCTTTATCAGTTGTTGTTTTTTTAAAAAACAGAGTGTTCATTCTTTCATGTTTGTGTTTCAAAATAAAATATTAAGACAATGTTCTATAAGAATTACCACAGACATTTAAATCTGAACTGCTTTTAGCAAAAGGCAAACATGGTAAATGTAATAGTGACAAAACACAATGACGAGACATAACACATAAAATAAAAACCAGCAGTTACCGACTTGGAAGGGTCAGTCAGCAAAAGGACCGACTAGGGTGCTGTCTTTTTACAATAAACTTGTTTGACAGAGGCAGTAGTAGAAACAACATAAGAGATACCTACATATCTAAAAAGCTTTTGATGTATAGTTTTCTTTCAAAACTGTTTGATTGGCTTACTGGCACAATCACATGTCTCCAGCATTTGAGTACTTAGTCCGAAGTCACGGTACACCATGAAGTGACATCGTGCTAAGAACGGTTTTGACCCGACCGCTGCCAGTACTGGCCTTATGATTATAATGTATATAAATGTACGTACAAAGCAGAGCATCAAAATATCATCATATTTAACTGTACTAAATTTGCTGTGAGTGTATGAATTGGAATTGTGCGCATTGTATTTTAGAATAGTAATGTCAATAAAGAAACAAAAAAGAGACTGGTGGATTATTTGACCTGTGTTGTGGTATACTGCATTTCTTTAAGCTATCTATGAAAATTTGCGACACGACTTGATTTACAGGAAATAAAAGTATCTTCAAACATAAAAAGGATTGCTTAAGTAAGTATTATATTGCTTGATATGACAAGCACATCTTTATGCTTGATTTTACACGTCTTACATATATACATTCTAAATATATTGTTGTTTAAGTTCCCGTAATCATGTAAATTTTACTTTCATATTTTACATATTTTATATACGTTTAATTCAAATTATTAGCGTAAAACGTGTAGAACGCCTTTATCCATAATATTTTAAACAGCAACAACATTGACATATAAATATATATTGTATGACAACATACATCGTTATGTTCATATAGTATGATTATTAAATGATTGAATTTCGTAGATGCGTCCGTGTTGTATTGAATCATCCTAAAAATTAACCGTAAGTTCGACTGGTATGATTCGAATATAAAGATAAATTACTATTTGGTCAGGTTCGGGATATATATATTAAAAATGCGTGTATCTTCGAGATAAACGAAGCAAGAACATATCAAAGTAATGGATAATTTAATTAACTAGGTTACTGGCAGCTATATTGTTTGTTTGTAAGGTAGAAAGTCAATGATATCCGATGATATATGTCTACATAACATTAAGGTTTGAGCGCAAATGACACATTTTACAAACTAGAGCTCTTAATAAAATAGTATCATAAAATATCACAAATTTAGAATAAATGAGCCATACATCTGTAAATCTCACTGAAATATCACAGAAGCAATCGCTACCCATGAATATGAGGGGTGCCCGGGGCCGAGTGCTTGGAGTCGTCAACCTAATGAATTGCTTAGCGCGTTGTTTCGAGTTACGGTCGGCACGGGGTCTTTAGGGGAGGTCATCAGTAGGGGCATTTCTAGCTAACCTGTGGAGCCCGATGGTTCTACCCAGATAATTAACCGACTTTGCTTAAGAAGTAGTAATAGCCTGACATCGCAAATATGGTTCACAGTGTGTCAGGGCGAAGGCTCTAAAACACCCACTGCCTTTTATTATATCATTAAAAGATACTCTTGTCTTTTTGAACTGTGGTTACATGTCCTTAGTGTTTTCTGTCACTTTTACAATAAGCAAGCACGAACATATATTTATCTAGTGCTTTTTCAACAATTAAATCATGGTGTAAAACTAACATGGTCAAATATTCGTGCAATGTGACAGTTATACTTTGCAAAACAATTTCTTCATGAATGTTTCCTGAATTGATTTAACAAAGCATTCAAGTCGTACACTAAATGATAACTTTGTATTCATTATTATCAAATACTACAACTAAATGCAATCCAACAGTTTTTATCATTACATTATCGTATTTTAGTTATCAAAGAGAAAGATAGCGGTAGAGATGCTTTGATTTTTTACTCCAAGCAAATGGCTACGACGTGACACATTATGATATAATGTCCTGTTTAAGTTTAGTCTTAACGTAAACAAGATGTTGTTCATATCATGATTGCCTTCTTTTCATCAACACGTTATTTGATGATGTTAGAAGACTTTATCTTTTATAGCCAATATTCCTGTGTATGGTTTCATCTTTTACCATAATTCGCGTACTTCCTACATTAGCCTCATCTAATATTGGCATTACGTTTATCGCTAGATCTAGTTTTAAACTTAATCAAGAAGGATCCATAAAACAGTTTTGATATATGTCTTTATTTCGTGTTGTTTTTTTCTAAGAGCATTTATATTTGATGAAATATTATACAATACCGTTTATTTTACCATATCCACAATGGTTGTTAATAGTTTGTGGTTAATAATAATAATAATAAAACCAACTGGTTCATACAATTAGGTACATAAATAGGATAATGTTAGACAGTAATAAACCAAAAATATTAAATGCTTATTTTTGTAGGATTCTATCCCGGGAATGTCAGTCAATTTATCTACTTACTGCTCCTATGAGACCTGTTTCACGCTTGCTGTATTATTACCATGGTATTATATATTGTCTCCGGTACAATTTTAATATTTTAAGTTCTACATGTACATTCCATCAGTCCCAAAGTCCAGCTGTGAGACGTTCAATGACTATCCAGTTGATTCTTACATTTCAGATGTAAGACAAAGTCCTTACAATGACCTGTCAATACTCCCAATTAGTTAAAGGGCACAGGAATTATAGAAATATAGTCTAAGTCATTAATTGTGTGAACAAAACATTGTGCTCGTTGTCTATCTGGCATAAACTTCACGTAGTTTACCATCCATGGATAATTGTGCCGTCTGAAAGTACTTATCGCAAGTTTATGTATTTCATGAGAGAGATAATTGGTTGTGCAATAACAAAATATAGAACATAGATTATAATCGATGAGAGATTTCGGTGGATATTCCAATGCCCATTATTGTTAATTATTTTCTAAAAAGAAATGTAAACTTATATTGTTGGCTTCGGTGCTTTTTGTTGTTGGTTGGTGTAATGTTACTGTTTAAATTTTAAGCTGTTCTGTTATGTGTAGGGGTATTTTTCTTATTTTCCGCTGCATTGGTGTTTTGTCAATGTAACCTGCAGACCTTCTGAATACAAAGCTAATTTTATAGAGAATATTCACCAAGACATTGCGAAACAGATTAGAATTCCTGTTACCTGCTGTAATTTTGTTAAGAATAAAGCCAGAAAAAAAACGGGAAAAATCCCATCATCACATGTGGAAGCCATGGTACATATGAGAAGAAAGAACACAGCCCTAACTCTGTGACACTACATCTTAGGAAAATCTCTTTCCTAGAGGAAAATCTTTGATCAAATTATAAAAAAGGTAAAAATAAAAATAATTCTGGAGATGGCTGCTCTTGGTTATACCCTCTAAATGATCGCATGTGTCCATATCAGAAGATCGTCACTTTGGCCCATTAATAAATGTAGCCACGATGTGCATCTCTCTTTGATCAGACTCTAAATAAGCCATGACGCTCCGTTCCTATGCCCACGCTCGTCGGACAGTATCTAAAATAACTGAAATGCAGCCGAAAAAGAGTTAACTGTAAATATGTAATTTTCAGACGATGAAGTCCCAGGAGTACTAAAATCGGGAAATACATTATTGGGTCATTTTATCAGACTATATCTAGGTCATCTCAAAAAATCAAATATTGTGAAGGAAAATAAAGTGTGTTTTTATATTGTTTACATCATTTCTAAAATTAAAGTAAATATCTTGGGTGTATGTCTACTTTACTTTAGAATGTATGTTCCGTGGAAACTCTGAACGGACCTCGCCACGCATTTGACGTCATCAATATGTGTGCTTGAGCTTAATTTATCTAGGTGACAAAGAGTCAGTGAGCATATGCAGAAAGAAAGGTAACACGATATTTTATTGCGTTGTAAATAATTTAAAATTTCATAGATATAGTATATGTATATAAATAGTTTTCTTTTATCAAAATAATGGATCCGCACTAATCGGTTTAATTGCAGCGTGTACGCAGTTGTAGAGCAGTTGTGTATATTTGTATTATAGATAAAAAACTGCTAAGATAATATTTAGCAGCTCAAATTATGCCATTAGTTTAGCCAAACAAATTACAAAGTATTATCGTGACTTCTCGTTGCTTGTAGTATTTTAATAATTCAAGTCATTGTCCCATATTTAACTGATAAAACATCAGTTAAACATAATTCTATCTGTATATATACCGCCAGTATTGTACTTCTACAGTAAAAGGTGAACGAGTAAAAAGCAAAATCTATTGGATATGTTAAGTATTGCAATAGCGGTGGCAAAGTCGATTGTCTTTGCAATATAGTTGCAATATATGAAAAATTCGTATGAGCACTGCAACATATACAAACATTTGAATAGGCACTGGACAAAGGCTTTCTCGTGCAAGCCAAATATAAAAGGAAGACAACTGTGATGATTTATTTAAAAAAAGAGCAAACCCGACAATTACTGCATTGGAACGGGCAGTCGGTTATAAGTACCGACTGGGGATATTGAACCGGTTTTACAGAGCTTTAACCTCGCACTTCCTGATGGGTTTTTAAAATGCAAGAAATAAAAGAAAACCCGATCTATTTGAATGAAAAAATGTCCAAGCGCTGACGTTTTCTTTGATAGGTTATGACGAAAGTATTGATGTCACATGAAAAATAATGTCCACGAAGTACTTACAAGAGAGAGAGAGGGGGGGAGAGAGTGGTTATTATTTCGATTAGAAGAACTACACAAAAATTGTTGATTTTAAACGAAATTAACGTTTAAATAAAAAAATAGATAACAATCACATCGGCATTATTTAAGTAAAACTTAATATGAATTGTCAAATGTGATCCCTCTTTCTAACGGGCTTTGTTATGCAGAAAGAGTATGTATGATGATTTTAATTACAGTTGATGTTGATGAAATTGCTTTAGTTATTTGCAAAATTATCTGCTATTGATCCATCTACGCAGATAATAGATTAAGTATAAGCTCTCAATAGAATACCGTAGCCAGACAAGTCGTGTGACAGCTTAGGCCATATTATGTCCTATCTTAAATGTTTAGGAATGATTTAAATTATAAGTTTTGTCAGACAAGAATAAAATGTAAGATATCGCCAGCAATGACATTGATCTTGGTCGTATGGTCGGATTTCAGCTTGTTCATGGCGGAGCTTAACTTTAAAGTTTAACTTTAAATACGTATAACAGTCTTTTAGAATATAAATGACTCCATGCACGAGCAGATAAAGCTGTCAGCAATTTTCGTTTGGCACATTTTACTACAAAGAGAACTGACTACTCATTTATTGACCACTATCCTAACATTATCAATATTTTACCTCCATAAACAAAGAAGCATTTAGACGTGATAAAATAAACAATATATAACGGCAAAAATCGGGACTATTTTATTGTGAAAGAATAGTTATTTGTTTTACTTTCTCTTCCCACTTTCGTATTGTTGACAAAGCTGACATAGTATGAATGACATAAGTTGTTCTATTCGTTCACATGGTCTTCGATTGAAACTTTACCCTATATTGGAAAGAAACGGTTTTGTTTTACAAAAAAAACGTTAGTATAAAATTATGATAACAAATAAATAAAGTCTGTATTTTTTTTTTGTAAAATAAAATAACCAGGAAAAACGAGGGGGGAGAAATAGAACAGCCAAACAAGGGAAATAACTTAACAACATTACGTAAATTGAAGTTCGCATTCCAGTTCGCATTTGTGTCCCTTTTAAGTTAAAATGTCTTGTAGTAACGTGCTAGAATGGAAATATATTTTATGTTGCGTGATCTAATGCCCAATTTATCACGGATTCTCGTTAGATGCGTAAATTTTATTACTCAGGCCTGGGGTCTCCCAATAAGATAAATACACATCTGAACTCGATACCTTGATATGTTAGACCTTAGATCACACAAACTTCGAATCTATTTCCTAAGTATACCAAATTCTTTGTGGATATTCCTACAGGTATTGACAGTAACAAACAGATATTTCAAAAGTTGACAACCGCTAGTATACCAGATCCTTCGTGGATATCCCTACAGGTACTGAGAGTCGTAAACAGATATTTCGAAAGTATGTCAAATATATCAAACTCAAATCTCAACATGAAAAGATTGTCCCATTTTCATGAATTCCTAAAAATACAAGACTCGATTCATAGCTCATGAAAGCCCTAAAACACCATTAAACCCCCCAAAGTAACTCTTGCTATTGTGTGGTTCGCAATACGTTTTTAAAAATTGTGAAATAGTATAAGAAAGTCTGACCATTCATGACTTTACCGTTTTTGTCCGTAGAAGAATTTTTCAGAAGTCATAGAAAACAGAAGTTTAAACTTCAAACAACTCAAAACAAAGAAATACTAGGCATTTCAAAGCACAATTATAATGTATATCCTAAAATCACCAACACAACAGAAGATTACAATTAAATAATTCAGAAATTTGTCAGCAACAAAATAGTAACCAATGGATTTAAAATTTACAAGCTGGAGATATTTTTTGGCGAATTTCTTGCACCAAAGTGTGAATTAATTATATGTGTAATAGCTACTTAAAAACAATTATGTAACATGGCATCATTTATTCTGCATTTTATAAATTTTATAAAAATGTTATATCTGAGATAAAAATAGTTCGGATACTCGTTACTAAGTTTGTGATCTCTATACAAGTCTTGTTTGGCGATTTCTTGCTGACTGTTACAACTAGCGGAATAATTCGCAGTATAACATTCATTGCATTTCGATTTCGCGATGACTTGACAGGTCGCTGATACTACTCGAAAATAGCAGAATTTAAGCTATAATAACAGCAGAGAGCAAATAAACACGGTCTGAAAAGCTGCTTTTTCAATGCACTGCACACAATAAAAACATTTAGATAGATATGTTAAAATAATATTGATTTTTTTTCTTTCAAGGGATAGCAGATGATTTTGGAAAAGTAAAATTGAAATGAATCAAAACATTTGACGAATAAAAACATTTGAATCAAATATTAATAATTGTATTCAGATGATCATTAGTAACAGAATTTATTTCAAAATATCTTTAAAGATGTCCGAAAGCTGTTTGTCACAAAATGTTGCAGATTTCTTTGCTAAACCTGTGTGTATACCAGCGAGTTGTTAAAATAGAAGATGATTATACCAACATAGGAGAAATACGTTATGATCCAAGAGATAAGATAGTGTAAAGTTTGCTGTAACGCTGACGCATTTTAGGTTCAACAGAATGACAAAAGGTAATGAAAATAAGAATTGACAATTCACCTTACCTTACCAGGCTTATGAATCTATGTTAAAACAACACATTTTACAAGTAGATGTATTCTTGCAAGTAAATGGAAGAAGATAAAGATTTGTCTTTTTAATGACGTGGTTTACTTTATTTTATATTCTGTCCCCTTTCCATATAAAGAATATTGTTGAAATGACAAATCAATTTGTATAATGTACATTTTTCTCGTGGAAAGGAAAATTCTATCTAAATGTAAGTTACTAAACAGTATGTTATTTTGATAGGGATTATGTATCATCAAGGTCTATCTTTTAAACCTCAAGGTTTACCATCTACTGTACACAAGTTTTAAACAAATAACATGGAAATTATCCAAAATCTTCCTTTTTTTTTCGTAGGAGAGGAAATGTTTGTCTTGTGTGCGTGAAGATTACAATTTCAAATAACGGCGATTATGCTTTTTGGTTTCCGTTTTGTTCTCAGATATTAAGCGCTGTCAACATAAGGACCTAAGACTTAAATATATGAACCCGTAGAAATAGATCCTAACTTAAGATCCGTCTTTATTTGTTTAGTCTTTTTTGTGTAATTTAGCTCAGTTTGTTTTCAAAGTTAATCCAGCCGTCTACCATTGCAAATATAAATTGACAGGAACGGTAACGTTCATACAAATCGAATTTCAGTTTCTAAGAGAAGATGTAAATGGTACATTTTTTTCTTTTTCTTTTTAAAAAAAGATCATTGAGACTTCATAAAAACGACAAATTTTAATCATTATTGGAAAGTAACTAAAATCGTCATATGTTGTTTATTACTTTCCATATGTATGCTAATGGATATATAGCTAGATAAGGGTTAGGCAAAGTTTTAGAAGATTTAGTCTCGGAAAGAACAACTGCACATTAAAAGTCAGTTAAATTTTAAATTTCAATATTTTATTGCAACCACACACGAAAACGGAGACTTCAAGTAAAAGAAGTATTTACGCAATACCAACGCCGTAATTAACGACACGTTTTTAAATAGGTTTTTACAAAAGGTTATTTATACCCATTCAAAATGCATATACATTGATGAATGCACAAGGATACATGGAGACAATATAAATTTGTCCTTTTAGTTTAGTATGGTTTTCCAATTAATTCTCAAACGGAACACGTGGTGTCTTCTACACAAAAGACCTTAATCGTTGAAGTCGATCTGCATATATTTTCTATATCGCTCGTCTCTTCCTTACGTTTCTTCACTGGGACCTTCTGGCAATCGTTTGTGTCACTTATAAAGTTTTCATTGCTGACAATGGAATTCCCAGTGAATTCCTATTAGAACTGTTTGCGCAGTGTAAGTATAATGCAAAACATATTGATTTGCTTGACTACATTTTAGTGCTAGGCGGTGATTTTCAGATATTTCTCATCCATAACAAAGTTTTAATAACGACAATTTAACGATAATTTCACGAGTGTTCGCGAGAATAGTGCACGTAGTTACTGTACAAGGCACTGTCATATAATAGAACAGCGACAATTTTTATTATCGCAATTGAAGACAACAGGTGCAGCTAGAGGTTTTGTTATTCGTGAACACAGGCGTTCTCTGGAGCATGATAATGAGAATGCTCATTATCACCATCCCCAGTGAAAGGAAGCTGAAGAATAACTCATTATGATTGACTTGCATACTTGTACATTGTATACAAAGTCTCTTAAAACATCAAGTAAAAGAATGCCAGAATAAAGCTGCACACATTTTGATAAGCCTTTGCATCGACCAGAGAACATTCGTCGATAAACTGTCCTAGTTTTTGTTCTTGTTTTAAATAAAATGCAACCTTATGAACTCACTCTTATATAGTTATGTTCGGATCAGGAGATGAACCAGGTATGACATAATGAATTGTGTGATATTATATTTACAACCATACCATATTATGCTGAATCGAAAATAAGCATTTTGGTATTTACACATTTTTCATGCAGAGTGATTCATTGTATTACTTAATTTGTGCCAAGTAGAAATTTACACTTTATGTCAAAACGAACTGAGTAGGTTGTTTAGCGCTATATGTTCTGTAGCTGGATCTCATTTGCATGACAGCCCGAACAAATATACAACAGTGTATTGACAGCATGATCATATTTCACACTTTAATAGAACAGTACATTATTGACAGGAGAGGAAGTTAAACTGACATAACACATTAACTGAAACTGCTCTCGGATTTCCATGAAATATTCCCGCTTCCATTAAAATGAAACCAAGTAGGAATGACATTCTCCAGGACCGGCATAATACTATTTTGTTCTCTTCTGGGCCGTTATTTCAACTACCAATTCGATCGTAGATTAATAATTGTAGTTCTTTTTTAGTTATAATTATATGTATATTATATGGTCCATTTAAGTTCATGCTGTTTTCAAGTAATACTGTATATATTTCATTTTACATTTTAGAACCTCTTTCTTTAGTAAGTTGTCTGCCCTAAAAATGATGATGAAAAATTGGAGTAACGTATTTACAGAATGTCGGGTTTATCAGTTTAAATATTTTCGAAACAAAACAACTCGGCAAATTTCTTTCACTCAGCAAATTTAAATAGACCAAAAAAGACTCAGAAGGTTGTCTTTTAATATTAGCGCAAACACAGGTTTACACACGCGCGGAAACACACACACATACACACGCGCGTGCACACACATACACACATGACTATTTATCTGTTACTGAAAGTCCAACGTTTGGATGTTAATAACTTGTAACCGCTTGATTGAGGGTCAGCAGATCCTCTGGATTTTTCCATGATTTCGCCAAGTTGCTTTAACATTTCTTCTGGGTCCATATGTCGAAGGTGTCACAAATGGGCACTAGGTCACTCATCTGGCAATCAAAGAAATGCTGTCCAAGACATTTTGGTCCAATTTCGAGACCTTCAATGACTATCTAGCCTACTGTAACATTTCAAATGTAAGACAAAGTCCTTACAATGACCGGTCAATACTCACAGTTGGTTATGGTAAAAGGAACCATGTGTCTAAGTCATAAAGGGTACTCCTTAAAAAATGTCAATAATAAAAATAAAAATGTCATAATCAACTTTCTACTTTTCTATAAGAGATCTAGACTTTCCAACATTCTTATTATGATAAAATAATAAAACATGAATAATTTTAAAAGTGCATCCATTGCGTTCATTTTAGTATTTTGTAACAGCCCCGAACAATATTGAATTCCATATTGTTTAAATGCGACTAGATACACAAAACTAAGTTAAAATGGGTCAAACTTGACCGAAATCTTTTTCTAACATGAACGGAGGGAATAGTGTCTCACATTTTGATGTCTTGTTTGAAAATTATTTGATTTTCAAGATTTTTTGTATTTTATAACGCACAATACTTTATATAAGATCAAATAAATTCGCTTCTAGAAAAAATAAAAAGGAAGGTTTTTTTTCAGTTATTCTTTTCCCAAAAATCACATTACAATCTATTAAGCAAACGCAGAGCTATCCCTATTCAAAACTTTGCATCTTTCGGCAAAATTAAACACGTGAAAACGCCTTTGAAAGATAACGCACGTCATTTTTGCCTTTCCGGGACGTAATTACCACACACTCTTGCCAATAATCAAACCAATCGCTACAAACATACATTTACCCTGCATATTTTGCCCCCTCGTTTCTTCTACGATGCGTTTTATTGGTTCATAACCTAGACAAACGCATTAAATCATCGTATACGTATCGCACAAAAGAGACCGTCTAGTGTGTGTCTGGGATTCTGACCAATCACAGCGACGCTTTGAAACACGTGATCATCTCTTTGAAATTGTGGCTCATTCACGGGAAGTTTAGAACAACATCGAAATTTTATATTCTCTCTGTCTACGTCAGATGAAACACTAACTAAAATTGTTGTAATATTGTGTAAAAACTAAAAATAGTTGTCAGTACTATTTTGTTCAGTGAGGAGTGAATTGGTTGTTAATTGGCAAACAATTAAGACCTGTTTATAGCACATTAGGTATGCCGATTAGCTTTTTAACATTAATGACATGCCTATTCATGATTTGTTTTATTCATGAAGAGGTTATGATAAGGGTGCGATATATACTTATCGTGTTTATCCCTTTCGCTCATGAAACACTGACCCTGCTGTACACCAGGGTAAATACTCAATAAGCTAGATAAGCCTCACCTTGTTTATAGACGTAATATGGAGTAAAGTAGGTCTAATTGGGCCTGTGTTTAAACCCCAAATTATTAAAAAGATGAGATAAAATAACAATGATGTTATTAAACAAAATCATCAAAGTGAAATGCACTTCAAAGTAATTCCAAATTTAAATCTGTATGCATGCCATATACGTTTAAAAACAGTTATTGAACAGAAAGGTGGATTTCGAAAAAAAAAAATCAGTAATTTGTGTTCAACTTGTAATGTGTAAACTGCTTTGAACTATAGATTGATTAACCAAATGATGTAAATATTTAATTATCTTCATCAAGTTGTCTATTTTAATAAAATAAGTTGTCAGATATAATTTCATTTTATTTAAAATTCCAGAAATTCAACCAGTAAATACCAGATATCACCTTGATCCAGAGGTAAATGATGCTGGTGAGGAGGAGGGGGCCACATTTTGAGATCATATTGAAAGAAATCCAATATTTGTGAAGACTTTTATGAAAACAATTTATTTAACTATTACACTTTTAAAGTTTTTTTTCAACCCAGCATAGTTTGCACATAATTATTGGAATTTCTTCAGAGAAATAAACAATATTCACATTTATGTACACATTAACGCATTATTTATATCGCCTTACTTCCATGCAGTACTGTCGTGTTCATCTGTAAGATTTTAACTTTATGTTTCAAATGCTGGTGCTAGTGACCATGCTAGTGTTCTTGTTACTTACCGCTACTTTGGCACAAAGGCCTGTGAAATGTCTTTGATCTCCCTCCACTCTGTCAACACCAAGAAGAAAAATCTCCTGTCAACCCTCACTTAAATTCCCACAGAAACTCTGATTACTTCACCTAGTGTTCTGCAATTAAACACAAACTCCCAATTCGGTGACCCAATTTAGAGACCCTTATTTCTCGTGTTGAGTGATTTATAACCCGGACAATGTGTCGGTTCACAAACTAAGAGAAAAAGAAATTTTAATTACACACTAAAGGTCCAGGTAAATTATAGAGACTTTCGTCTTTAAGCTGCGCTGATGTGTCTTTTATTTTGTTATTTCCGCTTCATTGATGTTTTATTGATAGAAACTGCACTAAGACCTTTGGAATACACAGCTCATTTTACAGAGAATTTTCATCAAGATATTGCCAAACAGATGAGAGATCCTGATGTTTTATTTTATTATATTCTTATATTATATTATAGAAGGTAAAACCTCAAAAGTTAAATGCATTGGGGTGCGTTTGATTATGTAAGTTGATACACCAGGTCTTAAGAGTGCTGCAATTGGTTATATTTTACCTTCCATATCCATGTATGGTCCACTTAAGCCTACTGATAAAATGTAGCCATCTCTCTTTGTCATCATCAGACACTAAATGAGCCATGATGAACCGTTCCTATGTTCTCATTGATATATATATATATATATATATATATATATATAGAGAGAGAGAGAGAGAGAGAGAGAGAGAGAGAGAGAGAAGAGAGAGAGAGAGAAACGAGAAAGAGAGAGAGAAAAAAATATATATATATATATATATATATATATATATATATATATATATATATATATATATATATATATATATATATATATATTGTATTGTGTACGAAGTTGTAGAGTACTTGTGTATGTTTGTACATAAGATAAACTAAGCTGCTAAGATAATATTTAGTAACTCAAATTGTTGAGCCTTGTAATATATATATATATATATATATATATATATATATATATATATATATATATATATATATATATATATATATATATATATATATATATATATATATATATTCAATGGCCAACAGCATAAGTTGGCGAAGAACTGTGCTTACCTAAATAAATCATAAATAACGTTTAAGTGGCCTAAATTTGAAATTTTATAATTTAGAAGCATATGAAATAGCCTTTATAAGTATTTTTTTCAATCTTCGTTTTCAAAAGCGGACAAGAGCTCGGCGGAAAGGACATGGACCTTTCATGTATGTTTATAAGTTGTCAACAATTTACGTCGGCTACGTGCCTTTCGGCGGATGGTAATCTCGAACTGGGAACACCAAATTACAATTAAATGACAGTCGAATAAGTATGAAATGTAATTATTTTGTTGTCGTTTTCCAAACAATGAAGTCCCTGGAGTACTAAATCGAGAAATATCTTACTGGAGGCAATTTATCCGGCTATATCTAAATAATCACAAATTATTTTTACCTCAAATTAAAAAGTGAAGAAAATATTTAATATTGGCTACATCATTTTCTACATTTAAGGAAATCCTTTGGGTGTATGCCCATTTTACTCTAGAATGCATGTTCCGTTGAAAATCTGAACGGAACACGCATGTGACGTAATGAGTATGTGTACATGAATTGACATTTATCTAGGTCACGAAGGGTCAGTGAGCATATGCAGAAAGAAAAGTAACTCGATATTATATTGCGTTGTGCTTACAAGTTTTGTGAATAATTTAAAATGCCGTATATAATTAATGTGTATAAATAGTTTTCTTTAAGCAAAACAATAATGTAATAACTAGTGATGATATCTATTTGTTTTGAATGGAAGGATTTCATCGTTTTAAAAAATACTGATTTTCAACGTCATTAGCCAAATAAAATGTCAATGATATAATCGTAACTTCTAGTGTTTTTTCAGCTGTCTTAAATAAATCATCTATGTAACCCATATTTAACTGATAAAACATCAGGTAAACATAATTCTACCTGCATGTATGCCGCAGGTGTCATTAATTTACAGTGAAGAAGTCGACCGAAAGGGTGCAAAATGCAAAAAGATAAAAGATTATATAACTTTGTATAAAATAAAATAATTATGTCGTAAATGTTTTGTTTATATGAATTACACATGTGATATTGCAAAAATTGTTGGACATGTTAAGCATGCAATATCAGCCGTCTTTGCAATAATTCCATCGGCACGATTAAACTAAAGATTAGCTATGAATTGTCATATTTTCTCCCTCATTGCTAACGGGCTTAGTTCTGCTGAATTGTCACCTTGTATGGTGTCTTTTTAATAAAAGTTGATGTGATTCTTTAGTTAATGCAAAAGCAAGTTGCTATTGATCCATCTACGCAGATAATAGATATACGGTCTAAGCTCACAATAGAATACTGTAGCCAGACAAGTTACATATTATGTCCCATTTAAACTGTTTAGGAATGATTTAAATGACAATTTATGACAGACAATACTTCAATTAAATGCCAGCAATGACTTTGACCTTGACCGTACAGTCTGAGTTCATATATTTGCTCAGTTTCTCCATGGGGAGAGTATACCTTTTGGAACTCTAACTGTCAGTTCAACGCGTATAACAATGGTTTCAAAATATACATGGAAAACGAATGGTTGCACCAGCAGATAAAGCTGTCAACATCTTAATATTTGTGTGAGGTCTTCTACTACAAAGATAACTAACTGACTGCTCAGTAGTTGCCACTAGTATACCAGATCCTTCATGGATATTCCTACAGGTACTGAGAGTCACAAACAGACATTTTAAAAGATTAAAATCAAACCAGAATTTTAACACGAAAAGCTTCTCCCATGTTTATGAATTCCTACAAAAACATCATACATCAATAAAAAAAAAGATTAATTGGTTTTAATGTCACATGTTAAAGAAAACCTTTCGTCAAAATTCTTACGACAACGTTTGTATTGATTCTATGTGTAATGGGTGTTTAAAAGTACTTATGTAGAATAGCTTCATTTTGTCTGCATTTTATAAAAATGTTTAAGATAAAAAAAATTGTTAGTTTACTCTCAATTAGGTTTGAGATGTTCTTACAAAACTTGTCAGAAGATTCCTTGCTGACTGCTACCGCTAGCGGAATAATTCGTTATATAGCATCCATTGCATTTCAATTTAACGATGACTTGACAGGTGGCTGATACTACTTGAAAATGCTTTCTTAAAGCCTTAATTTAAGTTTAAAATTTGACTCCACGAGGATGTTATCAGAGTTGATCAATATTACGTACTATTTTCGAAATATCGTTGGCCAGTTAATTTCTTTTACTATATCATCATTTCTTCTTCATTTCATTTCATCTTTCCTACTGAAATTTAACATTCCGCTTTTTCTTAGATAGTTTTGTATCTTTGTCTTAAATGACTTCACTTACCATTAATAAATGGCATAAGTTAAAACAAGCGTAAAGGTGTAATATCCCTAATCTGAAATTAACGCAACTAATGTTTTGTCTACGTTAATGTTGGCGTGTATGCCACATTTTAAGAAAAAAATTTTCTCCATCCAGTGCTGAATTTAAAAAAAAAATCTTTAAAAATTGATACCTACGGTATCTACTTTTTAGAAATAAGTAAACTCGTGATATTATCTTATATCCTCTATAGGAGAAGTGTTTTGCTATTGAGTAGATACATATCTAGATATTACGGTTGACAGTTTTAATGTTGATTTTGTTGTGGGTTTTGTTGTTAATAATAAGATGTATTTAAGAAACCAATGACAACTTCAGAGTTTGAGTTTCTAGAGTGTTTGTTGTTTTATGTATGTCAATGAATCACAATAAAAAGGGAAATAAGTAGGGGGCCTATGAAAATTACTTCAAATATAAACTGCCACTTAACAAAGGCACGCAGAGTAAATGGAAAAGTGACACACAGAGATGAGATATTACACATACACAGATATAAAACAAGGCCTTGGAAGGTCATTTGGCAAAAGAACCGACTGGAATATTCAAATCTGGTTTGTGGAGCGCTCCAACCTTGCACTTTTCTCACAATCTTAACAAAATATACGGTCAAAGCGAGACAACTAACAGTAAGCACCTTAATCGCGAATTAAGAGCTGATCAAAGAATACAACCTACAGACAATATAACCTTAATTTTAATAAACTAATAATGTATGCACAATATGTAAATATAAGCCCCAGTAAATAAACAGTCCCTTACGAGAGAATGGTTTGAGTTAAAACAGTCCCTGCAGTTAGGGATAATAAATTTCGTCACACGATAAAATTGCAGTAACTTCATATATCAAAAGAAAAATAAAGACAAACGTACTGCATCTATGTTCGAGGTTATACGCAGATGCGTCTTGCGTCTTCATAACAAATAAACAAATAAATACTGTGTACATATCGAACACTGTAGATTATCTTGAAAAAGAATCTTCACTTAACAAGCTGTTGTTTATTGTCAATATTGAATGGTTTTATGACATCAGGCTGAGGCTCTGTCATTTCCTATTGATCGCCGAGTCGTGACACGGAATGGTACCGACTTCTTATCTTAACTGCTAATTTATACAGCTCATTATTGAATGGCTTCATAACTGTAATCTAACCTGCTGTCTTTCACTGGTGTTATAACAAACACAAAGCCACAGATGTGCACTGCCTTTAGTGCACTGGCTATAGTTTGCAATACAATATGTTTGCGACACATATGCTTGTATCCCGTATAATTTGTTATTTTTACACAGCAGAAAGCAAAGAAACAAATTCTGGAAAGCCGCTTCTTTAACGCACTTCACACTATAAAACATTTAATAAAAATATTAAAGGAACATAGAAATTGCTTGAAAGTATAATTAACAACACTGTTAGTGTAGAAAAGTAAAATTGAAAAGAATAAAACCATTTGATTCCAAACTGTGTGTACGAAATGTGTATAAGTTACATATTTTTTGTCAAAACCTGTTAAAAATTTCTAAAACCTGTTGGTTGGTCATTAGGTTGTGCTGATTTCTTCAACAAACCTTTGGTGTATACCAGTGTTTTGTTTAAATAGAAGATAATTATTGCATGATGAGAACCTAGAAATTATTTATAGTTCCAGAGATAGAGGTTGTAAAATGTGTTCTAACGCTGACCCACCTGACAGAAGGTAATGAAAATAAGAAGTAATAACTCATCCTAAGTTGTTAGGTTATATCAATAGTGTTAACAGTCACTTTGAGTTATTTTGTGGAAGTAGTGTTAGCGATTCCTGTACACCTACACCGTCCAGGCTTAAAAAGATATGTTTAATTTATCCCCTCCCAAGTGGTTATTTGCGTGCTTGAATTAATAATTATGTTTTATAGACTTCCATGTAAAGAATAATGTTTAAATGACAAATGAATTTCTATTAAACAAGAACGTTGCAGTACAATCGGTAGCTGAAATTTAAAACAACTTTCAGAAAAAAAATACTTGCATAATTTTAATATAAAGAGTATGTGATCTAGCCATATAAACGATAAATTATTCTGCAAAGTAGGCTTTTTATTTATTGTTTATTGTTATTGGTTGTTTTCTTGGATACTTTCCTGGGTTAATCTTGTAGACAGTTTTCCTTGGAAACTTTCGTGGCATGATCTTGTAGACAGTCTTCCTAGGATACGTCCGTGGTTTGGTCTTGTAGACAGTCTGTCTGCCTTATATTCTTTTCAGAAAGTTAATTTTATTTATAGTCAACCATTTTTGTGTAGTTTTTTCAAATCGAAATAATACCATATTCTTTTCTAAACACTATGTCGACATTTTTAATGACGTCACTACTTTCGTCATAACAAATAGAAAATATCAGCGCTTGGACATTTTGTATTCAAATAGATCGTTTTTCTTGTCATTGCTTGCATTTGAGAAACTCGTCAGGAAGTGCGAGGTTAAAGCTCTATAAAACCGATTAAAGCACCCCAGTCGGTCCATATTGACGACTGACCGTTCCAAGGTGGTAACTGTTGGGTTTGCTCTTTTCGTTAAATGACTCATTACAAATTTGTTCTTACTTTTCGCTTAGCTTGCAAGTGAAATACCTTTGTTCTGTGTCTTTTCGGAGTTTGGTATATGTTGCAATGCTCATGGGACTTTGTCATATATTCTGATTATATTCTTTCGTAGCTTGATCTTACACGCATGTAAACTAGTTTAAGTGTCTCCAGGGGCATGTACCTGTTCAGTTAACACCAAACGAAATGTCATATTGCCAAGACGTTTTTACATATTCAGTGTAAGGTGACTACTGTGCAAGTCATAAATTTGTATTAGTGGTATTCCTTTAGTTCTAACCATTATAAATAATAATAATGTGTTGTTTTATTCTCATATATAACCCTTAGTTTAATAAGCGACATCAAAACGACTTCTATAAAATAATGGATTTAAATTTAAATATGTAAAGAAGTTGTTCTAAGGAAAACGCCAAAATACTACTATTTGTTGATGAACATATTGTTGCGACATTATTGAACGTTTGCTATTTTCTTCTCGTCTACCAAGATTTCGAAATTATGTTAGGTAAACTAATATAACATCAAGTTGCATTGTTCTTTATCTAGTTTACATAACATTTACGGAAACACACTCTTTATATTTTCGTCGAGTCAAAACGTGCGCGCATCTTTAATTTTAGTAGCCACATTCTATAAAAGTAATTCTACTATGTTAGTAGCATTACAATCTCACATTGCAACTGGACAATAACTGCTTACATGGATTGCATTCTGTAGTCTGTCTTCATTCTATACGTTTCTAGCTGAAATGTTCAATCTTACACACCAATTGAACGAAATTATATCTATATTGGCACATATCCCATGGTTTCAAAACACACAAAAAAATCTAATCATGAAATTATAAAATGCACTACATGTATTTGTGTAAAAGATACAGGGTAGGGGAGACCACACTACCAACCATAACAGTTGCCCTTTCCTTGCACGTTCGAAAAAGAACCCGGAAGGTAATAGTATAAATAATTTAAATGGTTAATTATGAACAGCGCTTTGAATACACAGGTACCCATTATACTTTACAGTTAAGCGCAACTTTTCAGCTCAAATCAGGACCATTAATCACGATTTGATATTGTAAGGTCTGCATGAAACGTTTAAATTATTCTTGATAGTGGTATAATTCCATAGCATATCGAGCGGGCAGTTCTGTGACACTGAAGCATTATTTGCCGGTCTATGAACTTTTCTTGCATCGCCGATGTCGCTAATTGTTAATTGTGTTCGATTTTGACAAAGAAAGACGCATTTTATGGTAACAATGGCAGGTGACATTTGCATTTAAAAAAAACCACATGTGATTATACAGCATGTGACAAAACTTCTGATAGTAGCATACGTTTGTTTAAGTTTTGAAAGATTAACACTATTTTGCATATCCAAAATGACATAAAGTTCACTTTTTATAATGATTTTTCTTTAACAAACATTGCTCATAAAATCAAGCCATGACGCCATGTTCGCTAAAATAATATAAAAAGGTCGTTTAATATCTTTATGAAAGTTTATGGATGTTAAAAAGGACTTTTATATGTGCCAAAACCCCAACCTTGCACCCCTTTCCTATAATATTATAGAAAGTATCCTTAGGAGTCCGAGATGTCATGTTTTATATAAAGGAAAACAAAGACTCATTTTCTATTTAATTATACTTTTAATAAAATATTTATTCATATACTGATGTTACATGTTAATATATACAAAAATATGCTTTATTTTACATATGAACTAATGGCTAGCGAAACATCAATTAGCATAAAAACATTCAACAACGGATGGGTTTTTAATGTTGGACATCATCCATTGCGGTTTACACTAAAACCTATAGGAACTAAAACATAACTTTCTGCTACTATTTACATCGAGTAATGTTATATTTTGTTACATACACTTGAAGAAATACGCTATAATGTTTCAGGCATAAGGTTTTTTGCACAATGTGATGTATATACTTTACACCATGCCAACAAATACGTACCGAATAATAAAGAATGTTGGATACAACACTTCCGATCCTGTTATTTACGTTGCAAATATAATTTCACGAAGGCTCGATCGTGGAATTTTCCCGATAAACCGGAACTATTCAAAGAAAATTTTCCAGTCTCAAGGGAGGCAATCGAGTGATATTTAGGAGATACCACTGTATTTCGCTAGGGTTCCATTGTTTTAATACATTAACACTAAAAGAATACCAGTGTTTTAACCGTTCATGAAACCTAATTTGTTGGTCAGCTACTGTAGTTGTTTCGCTGTTGCTATCCTTGTTGTTGAATGTCCAATATTACCATTAAACAAACACAACTCATTTTATAATTGGAACTGACAACAAAGATTTATGACATCTTTGGTTATGTTTCAAGTGTCAAGAAATGTATTCTACATCGCGTAATTGAAGGTTAAATGCATAAATAACGTTAAAAACTACAAATGAAGCATGACTGTCGAAAACTATTATTGTGGTAAACAAACGCCTATGGCATCTACTGGAGAATGAAATCTACTAGAGTAGCAACTACTGGAAAGTCATCTACTGTAATGCCATCTTTTGAAATGACATCTACTAACTAATGATTCGATTATAAGCGAACTTCTTTGGCAAAGACTGGATTGTAAACTAAGGTCAATGGCATCGACTAACGTCTCTTGTATAAACTGGTTAAAGACTGGTTCCTAACTTACATCAATCGTATCAACTGTTTCGTATCAAGACAAAATATTAAACTAACGACAATGACATATTCTGTTTAAAGCCTGAATTATAAAATAAGGCCAGTGGCATTAATTGTTTTAAGACTGGATTGTAAACCTCCATCAATGGCCTCTACTGCTTAAAACTTTCGAGAGTAAACTAACGTCATTGACATCTTTTGTTAAAACAGAATTATAAACTAAGGTAAATGGCATTAGTTGTTCAATTATAGGATGGTAAACCGCCAGCAACTGTCTCTACAGCTTGAAGCCTTAATTGTGACGAAATGTCAATGTCATCTACTGCTTGAAGCATGAATGTAAACAAAATAAATGACATACTCCTCGCACTTGAATAATTACCGACATCTATTGTGTAAAGCAAAACATAAATGCTAAACAAACGTCAACATAACTTCTATTATTAGAAAATTTATGATAAACAAACGTCCATGACGTCTACCGTTTCTTATTGACTGTTAATTTAAGTCAGTGACATCATCTCTATGACATTTAACTGGAGAACAAAGACCGCATTCATAGCCTGAGTATGTCAAACAAAGGTAAATGTATTTTTCTGTGTTTTACGAGTTTTGGAAATTTTAGCTATCAATTCAGCTACAGGATAAAATGCAATCAACATTAGCACGAAAAGCAGATCATTTAAGTTAGTTGACTTTTATACAATTTAAATGTTAAGTATTGTCTTTATATTTCTATTAATCATGGCTTGTAACCCTCAATGGGGTTACGAGTCTCTTCTGTAGTAGATATGTGGCTTTATCTGCTTGTTATAAATTTGACAGCATTGTTGTAATATATTTCGCTTAGATAGAAACAGTCCTCCAATGTGTCCAGTTGTCTACTGAAATGTAAACGAACAGATTTTAGTTAATGGTGTGACATCAGTGTACAAATTGAATTATGCTGTTTGTTTCTGGATTGAAATTTGGGGGGAATTCCGAAATTAGTAAGATATTAAATATATTCAAAAGAAAAAATAGGTTTTGCTATATATGAAGGTAGTGGTCACGGCAGGAATAATATGTGTTTCATACCATCATATCTCGCAGACCTTGCTTTTAAGCGAAGATCTGTTTATTGAATATTCTGCTAACAACATTTGGGGTCTTCATTCGGAAATGTAAGTTTAAGTTATTTGCCTTTGTGACACCAATAAAATATCAAGAAACGAAAGACAATCATCCTGGGGTTGTAGGATAATTTGTTTAAAACCTTAACGTCTTGGAAGGTGATAGCCTCCTTAAGGCAAGTATGTGATTTAAGGCCATAGAGCAAAACTGTTTGTTGACACACCTTTTGTAAAAGCCAAACGAACCGACGTGCTACATTGTAATCAATACAAAATAATTCAAACAAGATTATGGAAATTTACATGAAAGCTATGTAAAATCAAACGTCAACCTACATGTCGTTACTGAGACACTCCTGTATCATAAGAGGATCTCTATTGACAATTCTAGCGGGAAGATAAATGCCGTCTGCATCGGCTGTTGGGGACAGCAAGAAGTTCCAGTCTCCTGGTTTCCGTGTGCTGGTGTTCTTTCCGGGGTAGAAGACGTGGCAAACCGAAACCTCTTCTATTACATTATCCGCATATTTGATGAAGAGGCTGCTACTGGTCGAACCTCTCACTTCTACATCTGATTGGATTAAGAATGAGGGTGGGGGTCAAAACTATGTCTGATATATTTTTCATAAGAAGATTTAATAAAAACGCCCAGCAAACACTCATGTACTTTCTATGTAAGATTTAACGCATTTTATATGTGACGATATGTTATGATATTTACTCTGGTAAGTTTATGAAGTAAGTATATGAATTTGGATGTCATGATCATCATCTTGTAATTTTCGTTTTCGCATGACACTCTAAGTAAAAACTTTTAGACAAACGTTAGACAAGTATTATTTGTATAATTCCTTTGAATTACTTTTGTGTTCTTTTTAATCGATTCCGATTATTCAATAATGTTTAAACCAAACAAACCAATGCTATATATGCTGGATATTATCCTTCTTCCGATAAATGTTGAGAACCATACTTAAATATATATAAGTCATTTTTCTCTAACTTAATATTTCAAGGTATTATAATACCATGCCATTATGTCATCGTTTAAAGGTATTTTAAGTATAACACAGGGGTGACATGCGGCAGGTTTTTACTTACTTCTTTTAAAATAGAAGCCAGTGTTCTCGTCTCTCAGTACAAGGTCTCTGTCGCCTAAACTAATGATCAATGCGTTGATGCCACTCACAACATCCTCGTACTTCTGCTGGCTGATCTTATAGGTTTCATTACAGTGAATAGTTCCTTCGACACCGTCGAAAAATGTGACAAAAGCTCCGTTCTGGCGATTGACAGACCGAATTTCGCCAGGAGCATAGCTTAACACATAATCTGGGTGGACAGTCAGCACGAAGTCACCTGGCTGAATAAGAGAGGTATTTGTATCTTATTTTTTATGTTTGTATATTTGTTATTGTCATACTAACCGTAATTTAGTTATCTGGAAGTAGTGCCTACTCAAAGTATTAACCGTACTGTCTTCATTATAGAAAGCTATACCACTACCATCTTAGCGTATCAGGGATTTCCCGTGCCTGGAATCGACGCTCTAACGTTTGCCACTCCGTGTTTATACTGCTTCATAGGATTCTCATTGACACAACATTGGTCATATTGGCAAAACTATTATTGCTAAAGCAAGATCCCAAAAATAAAATCAAAGCAGAACCTCTAATTCGGCGTTGATACTTATTTGCTGATTAAGAATATATTCGTTTTCTATATTATGAATTTGAATGAATGTTTGACCGACTTGTTGGTTCCATGAAGGTCACAATACATGGTGGCATCCAAGTGGATCGTAAATTATGAAAATTAAGCAATACTTTTAAACTGAGACACGTTTAATAGTTGTCTATATAATACGCATCATTGTAAACATGTATTTATAAGTATACGATTTAAATTTATTGCATATTTGTATCTAAATAATAATATACTGAACAAGATATGTTATAAAAACAAAGGACAGGGAGAGCTGTTCGGTAAGTTTAGTTCTATCCCTCCACGGAATGGTCACTGATGGTTCTGAGACTGAAAATGATACACTTGTTGTCGAAATCTTGAAAAGTTCGGTTTGCAGCAACGAAACAGATTGTAGCAATTTAGTTTATCTTGAAGGCGGTAACACATGAAGTAGATACTGGGTCGCCTATACTATGATGACATCCCGTGAACACCTGATATGACACCACACCCAGTCACATTATTTAATATACGGCCATCAAGTCATTTAACTCTCTTTAAAAGCTAATCACATGAAATGGAGCTATACTTCTACAATTTCGAAGGTTTTATTTTGTGTCGGCCTGAAATTGAACTCTATGTATTCCATGCCTGGTGGAGGCATATGTTGTGGTGACCTATGACGTTAAATGCTTATGTCACAATACTTCTGACAAGCACGAACATAAGTATGATGTATACTGTATTTTATATAAAAACAATATCAGCTGACAGGCTGATACGACTGCTATTATCAACGCTCGAGTCGTATTTGGCAGAAACCCACCCGATCTTACAAACGCATGCGCCAAATACGACGAGAGCGTTGATAACAACGTCCGAGACATTTTTATGTACTCACTACACGCTTGAAGAACACAAGATATGTGTAACATTATATGTCGAAAGACCGCGTGTGACAATTTTGTCACTGGAAAACACTTATCAGATTCTCCTTCGCTTCGGAACGGGTTTGTAGACCATTGCATGATTGAAGAAAATAACAAATTAACAAGTAACTGTTCTGCAACATTTTCTCTAGATGGAGCATTCATAGCGAACACAATAATCAAGATTGGAAAAGGATTGACACTCGTGACTCTGTGTTAAACTTCTGGAATGATGACATGAATTTGGATTCTAGAATAATTGAGGAATTTTGGTGTGTGTGATAATGATTCGGACCGTAATGTAATGATGTAAGTTATTGTACGTTTATTTTTTATTGGCCCCTTGTATTGGAAGTAAGACACTTTATCGCGCAGTCTTTCTCGTCATTTCTCTGCAAATGAGAAATTATTTTCTGGGTTCGTTTTCGGGTAATCAAATAACCGAACTGACAGTTTCCATTGTTTATCAGGTACAAAATTATCATCTGCAAGTTTATACTTTGGAATTGGTGTGACTGTATTATGAATCATGCAATGCTGCTAAAAATATAGTCACTCGCTAATCTCTGATGCTTTACACGCATGCGCTTTAAAATACTGATACGGATTATTTAGAAAGATACAAAAGGCATAGACTGATAGGGAATGTTTTATCACACTGTGAAAAAAACAGAGGAAAATGGCTGATAACACATAAAGGCATATAATAAATACATGTACCTGTCTGCTTCCAACATGGCAACTGTCCGCGTCAATAACGTCACCGGCGTGAATCCGTTCTGTATGTCCTGTGCTGTCTATGATGTCATAACTTGCATCCTCATGGACACGAGTCACCAATCCGAAATAGAACCAGCCGTCATCCTGAAATCTGGCCAATACTTCCGCTCCCACTGACAATGGAGATGGACGCGATTGTTGGCTCGGTCTATCCGGTGTGTCTGTGTTGGTAACAAACATACTTCAATGTGTTTTATAGACAGGTAATATCTGTTATAAGCTCGCTTTTTATATAGAGTTTAATCATATGTATGTTTATTTTTGTTCTATTACTTAAGTCCTGTTTTCATTATCTGAAAACATTTGCTGTGAATATATATTGTATTTTGCAAAATGTCTTAATAAAATATTTAATAAATAATCTATTTGTTTTATAGATTAAAATAGTGCCTTGTATCCTTCTCAATGTGTCAAGCGATCAAGAATCGGTTAAAATACTTAGATATACATCAGTTAATAGGCCTGTGAGGTGTCGACTTTCTTCTTGCCTAAACCTGCATTAACAGTTTGAACGACACGATCATATATCACATACAGTTGTTGTATAATGTAATAGAGCCATTATGAACACTCCGCATATTTAAAAGTAGTTTCCCAAAATGCAGTGGTGTATGATTAAGTCGGATGGATTTTGGGACAAAGAAAAATCGCGCATGCATGTACCTGCTGACAGGGTTCTTGGTAGTTCTGGAATTGAGGTCCCCTGCCCCGAGAGTCGTCTGCTTGATCCTAGAATAGTTACAGTTTAATATTTCGCATGAAAATGTCATAATTGTTTATATCTTTTTTGAAATTAAGGGAAACGATAACAATTTTATTATATCATAAGTAACTGTTTGATTATTTACAATAGTTTATTTGTTTTTATGGATTACATAAGTTTCTTTCAGAACTGTTGGATAGCACCTTTAATGTGTATCTATTGCCATGGAAATATGATATGCTTAACCAAAGAGCGATGATAAAGAGCAGGCTATCTTGTCTAAGTGAAACTAAGTGATATTCACAAATTATTATGATGGCGCCCACAAGTGCTAGAGGTATGGTATTTGTTTGCCTGGCGTATGTTAATATAACACCTATATTTAACAATATAATATAATGACCACATTTACACATACATTTCAAAAATGAAAATAAAGTACATGTAGGATAAAGGATAACTCAAACAGCATTGCAGCAATCAGTTGTTGAAGGTTTCCCACAATTGTAATATAATTTGTAAATGTGTAATACAGTAAATACTACATTTGTTACATAGATTGTGGAAACCGTGAAATAGGGGTTGTCGTATACCATTTGTACGGATGTGTCTTCCTTACAGCAGAAAAGGCTTTGCTTGGACAGAGAATGTATGCCAGATGCAGATATTGATTATCTATTATGAAAAATGTTTAGCGATAATGGACATAAAATTTAATTTAGCATAATGTTCAAAATGCAACGGTGTTTGGTCAAGTCGGTTGGGTTTCGGGACAAAGAAATCGCGAAATGCATGTACCTGCTGACAGGGTTCGTGGTTGTTCTGGAGTTGAAGTCCCCTGTCCCGAGGGTCGTCTGCTGGATCCTAGAATAGTTACAGTTTAATATTTCGCTTTAAAATGTCATAATTGTTTTATATCTTTTTTTATAAAGTTAAGGGAATCGATAACAATTTTATTATATCATAAGTAACTGTTTCATTATTCACATTATTATTTGAGCGAGATGCGTTTTGAAAAGTTAAAGGTAAAGGCCTCTACCGGGTTTTACACGATAATTATTTTCCTTCAAGACATATTCTGATTCTAACATAAAATAATTTTAAAATTTCAAAGCAATGTCTGTTTGAATTAAATTTTGACTCTCTATGAAGAAAATGCAGTATCCAATCGCGAGCATATTTTACTGACCCTTCATTTTCCTTTATGTTAATATTTATTCCATTTCTTTTTTTTTCTGTTTTCATTATCTGTAAACATCCGCTGTGAATACATATAGTGTGTTTTGTGAAATGTCTTAATAAAATATTTACATAGTGTTGCATAACGTAACAGTAGTATTATGTACACTTAGAATATTTAAAGGTAGTATCCATCAGTTTGCTTATATCAATATTATGTAACACTATATCTGTTTTAATATTTCTGTTTGGGGGTTAATTTGGGCATAATTTCCTCATAAAATGGTAATTTAGTGTAAGTAAAGACGAATTTGAACATTAACCCGATTGTGAGACAGAACAAAACATTAAATAAATCCTTATAAATGTCCATTCGTTCAAAATATATAATCTACGATAGGGATATGCTTTAAAACATATATCAGCGTCAGATCTACGATAGTGATATGCTTTTAAACATATATCAGCGTCAGAGCGGATTACCCGGATGATAATACGTGGTCACGTGCTCTTGTTAAGCTTAAGAATTGCTTATATTGCCTCGTGGCTCAGATAGAAAATACATATAACAAGTGATGTATAATGCTTCACCTGTCAATAGATGTAAGGAACCAATAAACAACATATTGCGTGGTCTTTTCATGTGACAATAATTTGTTTGTTTTATTTTTGATAAAATAAGTTTCTTTTAGAACTGTTGGATATCACCTTTAATGTGTATCTATTGCCATGGTAATATGTTATGCTTAACCAAAGAGCGATGATAAAATGCAGGCTATGTTGTCTAAGTGAAACTAAGTGATATTCACAAATTATCGTGATGCCGCCCACAAGTGATAGAGGTCTGTTATTTGCCTGGCGTATGTTAATGTAACACTTATATTTAACAATATAATATAATGACCACATTTACACATACATTTCAAAAATGAAATCAAAGTACATGTAGGATAAAGGATAACTCGAACTACATTGCAGCAATCAGTTGTTGAAGGTTTCCCACAATTGTAATATAATTTGTAAATGTGTAATACAGTAAATACTACATTTGTTACATAGATTGTTGAAACCGTGAAATAGGGGTTGTCGTATACCATTTGTACGGATGTGTCTTCCTTACAGCAGAAAAGGCTTTGCTTGGACAGAGAATGTATGCCAGATACAGATATTGATTATCTATTATGAAAAATGTTTAGCGATAATGGACATAAAATTTAATTAAGCATTATGTTCAAAATGCAACGGTGTTTGGTCAAGTCGGTTAGGATTCGGGACAAACAAATCGCGAAATGTATGTACCTGCTGACAGGGTTCTTGGTTGTTCTGGAGTTGAAGTCCCTTGCCCCGAGGGCCGTCTGCCGGATCCTAGAATAGATACAGTTTAATATTTCACATGAAAATGTCATAATTGTTTGATATCTTTTTTAATTAAGGAAAACGATGACAATTTTATTATATCATAAGTAACTGTTTCATTATATACATTATTATTTAAGCAAGATACGTTTTAAAAGGTTAAAGGTAAAAGCCTCTACCGGTTTTACACGATAATTATTTTCCTTCAAGACATATTCTGATTTTAACATGAGTAATTCAAAAATTTCAAAGCAGTGCCTGTTTAATTTTAATTTTGACTCTGTGTGAAGAAAAGACAGTATCCAATCGAGAGAAAGTGGAAATAATCCTTCATTTTCCTTTATGTTAATATTTATTCCATTACATATTTCTGTTTTCATTATCTGAAAACATCTGCTGTGAATACAAATAGTTTATTTTGTAAAATGCCTTAATAAAATATTTACATGCTGTAGCATAACGTCACAGTGCCATTATGTACACTTAGAACATTTAAAGGTAGTATCCATCAGTTTAACCATAGCAATTAAAGGTGCAAGGATTCAGGAAACACTGACAGACAATCAGTTAAACGATAATGGACATTAAATTCAATTTAGCGTCCAGTTTAGATTATAAAAATCAATGGTGTTTGATAAAGTCGGTTGGGTTTCGGGACAAACAAATCGCGCATGCATGTACCTGCTGACATGGTTCTTGGCAGTTCTGGAGTTGAAGTCCCCTGCTTAGATGGTCGTCTGTTGGATCCTAGAATAGATATATTTCGCATGAAAATGTTTTATTTGTTGTTTTTATTTTGATAATATTTAGGGAAACGATTGCAATTTGATGATATCAGAAGTAACTGTCTTATTATTGATAATTATTTTCCTTCAAGTAATACTCTTATTCTGACGTGAAAATGATGGTAGATCTCTATTTAATTCTACAATTTCAAAGCAATGCACTGTTAAAATTAAATTGTGACTCTCGTTGAAGAAAATACAGGGCCAAATGGAGAGAAAAGTTACAGACACTTCATTTTCCTGTGAATTAGGATTTCATTGTCATTTATATATTTTAAGGCAGTTTTATTCTTATATGTGGTCTGTATTTCGTCATAATGACTTTCTATCGGTACGATACAACAAATGCCGCAACAAACTCTCGTTAGAAACATTGACAGCACTGTCTGACGAAGTTCTTTGCACCACCCGCCTTTTTTTGGATCGTCTCTGGCGTAACAGTCTGAAACACACCAAAATAAGTAAAACACTAGAACTTGAGACTATGGAAGGTCGTCTTGGGCTGTGAGCCAACAATTGTTTAATGATGATGATGATGATAATGATGATTATGATGATGATAATGATGATGATGACGATGATTCTGCTTCTGCTTCTTATGATAATGATGATGATGATGTTGATGTTGATGATGATCATGACGAAGACGACGATGGCGACGACGAAGATGATGGTGATGATGATGATGATGATGATGACGATGGTGATGATGATGATGATGATGATGATGATGATGACGATGATGATGATGACGACGACGATGGCGACGACGAAGATGATGATGATGATGATGATGATGATGATGATGACGATGATGATGATGATGATGATGATGATGATGATGATGATGATGATGATGATGACGATGATTCTGCTTCTGCTTCTTATGATGATGATGATGTTGATGTTGATGTTGATGATGATCATGACGAAGACGACGATGGCGATGACGAAGATGATGGTGATGATGATGATGATGATGATGACGTTGATGATGATGATGATGATGATGATGATGATGATGATGATGATGATATTGATGATGATGATGATGATGATGATGATGATGACGACGACGATGGCGACGACGAAGATGATGATGATGATGATGATGATGATGATGATGATGATGATGATGATGATGGTGATGATGATGATGATGATGACGATGATGATGATGATGACGATGATGACGATGATGATGATAAGCACCATACCTGCTCTGATAAGACTGACGGACATTCTGATTTGCCACACGCCATATGTAGTCTAGAATCAATTTGTATTGCTCTTTGCCAATCAGTACTATGTCCTTTCTCTCACGACACACCTGAAAAAGAAAGTGGGCCTCCTTTCTAATCGGCAAATATTACATTCAGAATACTATATGTATTTTATGAAAAATATATGAATAAAAACATTTAAATATATCAGTCAATATATTACTAGAATAAAAGGCATTCAGCATTTTTACTATCTGTCCGACTCATTATAAGGAATATCAACCAACAAGTATATTTTAATTTTGAGGTCCAAAACTTAAGAATGGTAGACTCTACTCGATGTATTGAATAATGTATCAGAGCTGAGTTAACGCAAGTACCCAGATCGTAAGGTTTTCGCTTTGAAACTAAATACTAAAATCGTCATATTATATTATATACATGTATTAGAATTGAAGTTACATAAAGAAATATACATGTATTTATCAAACTTTAAAAGTCGCGTTATGTGGTAAAAGGCATTAAGTTCGAATCCCCTTTGCACTGTATATTTTGAAGTATGTCTTTTTGATCATTATAAATGTAAAAAAAAAAAGGTAGAACAACTCTAATGCTGCACCACCCAACTGAAGAATCAAAGTTAGGATAAACATGCCTCAAACTGGGGGTTGAGGGTTCGAATCCCGATATGAGCAACATATGTTAAGTGCTTTATGTTTTATTTTGTTAATGAATTTTAATTGAATTATTTTCGCTAAATTTGACTGCAAATTTATTACTTGAGACAAACAAAGTCTAAAAATGTCAATACCATGTAGAAAAATTAAAAAGGAAAATCAGCCTTAAATGTTGAGTTTGTAAATAGTACATTACATATTCGGGAAAGGATGAATCAAACCAAGCAAGTTATTTGATTAGTTTGTCTAATGCTATATTTTTTCCAAACGATATTCACTAGTAAAACACTTCTCCTAAAGATGATACATCATAATATTGGGAGTCCTCATTTTTTTTAAAAAGAAGACACCTTAAATATCAATTTAAGAAGAGAAAGTATCTATAAATTCAAAATTGGATGAAGCATTTTCTTGGCATAAGCATCAACAGCAAAGTATACAATATTTCAAATTCTGTATATTGTCTATTACACCTGTCTTACCTTAATTTATATATTATCTTATAAGTCGATTTTTTTACTATTTTGTGTTTATTTTTATATTTTAAGTAATAAAATATAGTACATAAATACAAGCGTTATGCCTTTAAATCAAAACATTTGCTTTGTTCTCTAAATAATGTTAAAATCAATAGAAATGGCCACATCTGTAAGCTGCTTTCTGGAATATAAATGTTTCTGTGTGTCTTTCTGTGTGACAGGGTAACTAGGGTTGCAAAAATATGATATGCTCGTAAGCTTACAAGATGGCTTATACGTTCACGGCTTCCCGACACAATCATGCATGTATTCATTGGCTTCCTTGTACACTCGTGCATGCTTTTCCCTGACATAATTGTGCATTATTTCACTGGCGCGCTGACACACTTGTGCATATCTTCACTGACTTCCTAACACACTTATACATACTTTCTCCCTGTTACACTTTTGCATACAATAACTTCTTCTTCGGAACAATCCTGCATACCTTCACATGCTCCCTGTAGCAATCGTGCATACTTAACTAGGCTCTCCGTCGAAACCGTGCATAACTTCACTAACTTCTTAATACACTTGTACATGCCTTCACTAGCTCCCAGACACGAATGTGCATATATTTACTGGCTCGCTGCTCGCATATTCGTGACACAGTTGTGTATTAATTATCCAGCTCCCTGACAAACTCAGGTATGCATTCACCTCCCCACTGGCACAGACAGACTCTTACCTTCTTTTACGCCCTGTCATAATCGTGCATACATTCACTGGCTCCTGATAAAATCGTGAATACGTTCACTTGATTCCATTTACAGTCGTGCATACCGTTACTGGCTTCCTAACAAATTCTTGCATACCTTCACTGTCTACTTAACATAATTGCACATACCTGTCTGACAAAATGGTACATACTTCATATTAACACTGACACAATCGAGTATACCTTCACTGGCTCCCAGATACACACTTGCATGCCTTCACTGGCTCTCAGACACTATCTAGCATATGTTCACATCCTCCCTTGAAAAGTCGAAATAATAAATGTCACCTTGTATTATAATGAAACATTTTTCCGACCTATCGATAAGTAAAAATGTAATTGATTGTTGCCTTGTTTCAAAATGAACCACAGCGACACAATAAGAAATATTTTAGCAAGACCCGCTATTATCGGTGGGGGATACATGGGAAACAATCAGGGTAGAACCACCGACGCACCGTATGGTAGCTGGAAGCCCTGCTCACATTAAGTTGCGTACTGACCGGAACTCGAACTCGTAGCGCTGATGAGTTTTAAGTCCTCGTCTTATCACTTGGGCACGCACACACGGCTGTAATGACCTCAAAGTTAAACCCAAACTTATAAAAATTCGTTACATGTTTGTGGGTGTAGATAAGGATGGTGTAGAACTTGGGGCCGTGATGGCAGTAGTTGGGCAGGGCCACCACTAGACCAGGAACATAGTACTCCCATCCTTGGCTGTCTCTCACGCGGGTCAGCACACAGTCGTTCACCTAGAAATAAAATTTAAAAAATAGTAAAAATCCAAAAATGTGTCATACACGTCGGTTGGTCCTTTTGGTTTGGATTATTGTTTTATTCGACTTCGTATAAATTTGTAAGGTCCTGCATTGCACACAAACAAGTTGCAATGCCTTAAACATTCTATTATTCTTGTTATACCAACTCTCGTCGATCCGAGTCCAAGTAGGAAATAAAAACAAAATAACCGGTTTACCTGAGGAGGGTTGGTGGTTATGTGCATGAATTGTCTGGTCCTTTTTATCCTTCAGTACAAACTTAAGTTCGCCATGACAGCAATCAGTGGTTATCATAACATAATAAGAAAATGTCAGATATGTACCCAAAGTAGACCCCAAGGTATGGCCCCTGCGATTGGTATGACGTTGATATAGGAGACCATTTTGGGTGGTAGTCCATGGAACCATACTAGCTTGTCAGTGCGGTCCAAGACAGGGGTACTCACGGATCCTGCAGAAGGTAAAAACCAAACTAATGCCCATCATTGTCTGTCAGAAACAATACGTAGGTCCTTGCGATATTTTTAAAATGCCATGCAAGAAAAGTAACAGACATTACGGAAATCAGAAATATGTTAGATGTTCTTAAATAATGCAATTAGATGTATACCAGCCAGCAACATAAGGCCTTGTTGGCACTTATAGGATCTTATTCCGCATCAAAGAACATAAAACAGCTTTGATTACTGTGGGGCTGCGTTGTTGTCATTACCTTTGTCAAGTACAGCTATATATTCATTGCAAGAACTAAAAAGAGTCCACATATCAAACATATAATAAAGGTTTACGTTTTCATTCTGGTCTATCTCAATATCAAATATATAAATATTGCAAAATCATCAATATGCTGTTGGATATGTAAAATTACAAGATGCAGATCTATTGAGACAATATAATGTCCTATATTTATCTATATATTTCTTCGTAACACCCTATATTTTTGCAATAATGCACGGCGCTGGCGGTAATATTAATTCTTACGTGTGTCGAAGTGTAATCAGAGCTTGAATGGACCATATTATAATTAAGACACAATAATCAATTATTCATATATTAGCATTAACTTTAATTATACAAGATCGTGGCCATTCCTTGGACGCCCAACTTAGCTACGTGTGACCGCTGTGACAGAATTACACAATCACAATAAGGCCGTCGCTAACGTTAAATCTTGTTACAGGCCGGTTACATACCGGTTAGCAAAGTCATACTAAAACAGTTATTAAATCAATGTTTCTGTTCTTTTCAAAATCAGTCGATTAATTGTCTGGTTAAATTTGTGTGTTTGTGTGTGTGTGTGTGTGTGTGTGTGTGTGTGTGTGTGTGTGTGTGTGTGTGTGTGTGTGTGTGTGTGTGTGTGTGTGAGTGAGTGTGAGTGTGTGTGTGTGTGTGTGTGTGTGTGTGTGTGTGTGTGTGTGTGTGTGTGTGTGTGTGTGTGTGTGAAGCATCGCGAATATTTAAATGAATAAAGAAATGCTATCTGATTTCAAAAAGAAATCGCATAATATTTGAAAGCTAACTTGTATTATTCGCTATTAATTTTATGAAGTACAGGTTTAATATCTCTGCAGGTCGTGGAGTTGTTGTTTTTCGTGGTGGTTCAGAAGGTGGTGGAGTTGTTGTTGTTGTTGGAGGTCGTGATGACGGTGGAGTTGTTGTTGTTGTTGGAGGTCGTGATGACGGTGGAGTTGTTGTTGTTGTTGGAGGTCGTGATGACGGTGGAGTTGTTGTTGTTGTAGTTAGTGGTGGAAGTGGTTGAGATAGTGGTGGTGGTGGTGGTGAAGTTAGTGGTGGTGGTGCTGGTAGTGGTGGTGATGTTGGTAGAATTAGTGGTGGTAAATGTGAAGTTTGAAGTGGTGGCAGTGGATTGAAGTTAGTGGTGGTAGTAGTGGGGGTGGTAGACTGGTAGAGATACTGGTGGTGGATTTGGATTTGAAGGTTGTTTGTAGTGGACTTAGTGGCGGTGGTGGTCTTGAATGTCATTAAGTTGGTGGTGATCCAGGGAGTGGAGTTAGTGGTGGCTGTGTAGTTTGAGGTGGTGGTGGGTGAGTTGTTATTGGTTGTGTCAAACAAGAAATATTATCAAAATTCGTTAAAAATCGCATAAGTTTATATTTATGAATATATATCAAGTGCAATAATAATTTAAGTTCTAGCAAGTGAACAATCGCCCTTAAGTCAGCTAGTAACAAAGGTCACGACGTCGATTTTGTAAGCATCCTCTGCATCAGGTCATAACACTGCCACCACATATAAACTGTGTGTTTATCAAGTATCAGACAATACGTCTTCTCCTTTAATGATGTTATCAAAGAAGAAAGGTGTTTGATCATTTCTTAATTGTATATTAATTAATAAATCTTAAATGCTTAGTGACAAATGTATTCGTATTTTATGTATTAGCGTATAAGGAATTCTCAAAATCTTGAGTTCAGGTTTTATTGAAAATGATTTTTGTCAAGCATAATAAAGATGCATTTTCATTTTGTCTTCGTCAAAAGTGACTTATTTTTACTCCATTTCCTTCCAGTTATGAAGGGGAATATTTTCGTATCTATCAGCGTCAATTCTTAGATAATAATACTTTACCTGAACTTAGCATACGTTATGCTTCAAAGGTTAGTAATGTAGATCAATGTTATGAACATATTTACAATATAAGATTCACTACTTGCATATACAGAAACACAATTTAAACTTTATGTTAACCAATGGCTTGTTATTTACTTTTCCCCATATCATCAGAATCCAGCAAGGGTCCGTGCCAGAGAGTTTTAGCGGTACGATCAGAATACAGAAAGAGCCTGTACGGCACTATGTTAATGATAATTTTAGCGGTACGATCCGAATCCAGTAAGAGCCCTCAAGCCCTCTACCTGACACAATTTAAGCTGTACGATCAGAATCCAGTTAGGTATCATCCGTCACTCTACCAGAGACAATTTTAGCGGTACGTTTAGAATCCAGTAAAAGGTCGTCCGGTCCTCTACACGAGATAATTTCAGTGGTTCGATCATAACCAGGTTAGAGTTCATAGGGCATCTTACCACAGACAAGTTTAGCGGTACGACCAGAAGTCAGTAAGAGTCCGTACGGCATTCTGCCAGAGATAATGTTAGCGGTACGTTCAGAATCCATTACGAGTTCGTCCGGCACTCTAGTAGAGTTAATTTTAGCGGTACGATCAGACTACCCACGAACGTTTGACGGCATCTTAAATCTTTTTAACAACACCAAGGCTTGCTGTTTTTTCGATGGTATCTTAGACAAAATGTACCTATGTTGAACAATATCTCGACGGCGACAATGCCTTCTTGTTTAAGCTAAACTTGATCGTGGTGGTGTGTAAAGAAATCAGTCCAGGTAGAAAAAAATATGTTGGGACATCAAAATTTAATTTTTGTTTAGCTTGCTTTTTACAATTAATGTTGTCATGTTTCTAAAGTTGCAGAGACAAATGTTTATCTTCGAGTTAAGCCACAATTGTTAAGGTCTACCAAATATTGGGGATGTATCAGGTAAGAAGAGGCTAATGCACTACCTCCAGTTGAAGAATATCCAGATATAAGCTAGAGTAAATTAAAAGTGATGGTTATGTGTTCAAATCCCACAAGTGCCAAACTTTGATATCTTTATTTTTAGATTTATTTTTTATCAAAAATTTGTCATTCCATAATACTATCCTCAAAAAAGCAGAGAATCATGATTCTGAAGTAAGAAACCCGTGTACATATTTATATCTTTTCTTAAGCATATTCTTATTTTGACTTTGGGACGCCTGTGGCTTTGTGGTTGAGTCCACTATTTGTAACTCCACTGACTGCTTAGCCTCTAACCGTGTGGGTTCGAGTCTCATTCGGAGAAGGTATTCCAGCTGACTGGCGGTGCGCCTGTGGTTCTACCCAGACATGTGTCTGGGGTCGTCCACCACCTCAAAGCTGTTGCTATAATTATCATAAATTGTCGCTGCAATGTGTTTTAAAAATAAAAACGAAACAATATTTCGACTTTCTTGTGATTTCATACAAATACATCTCTTCCACAAGCAGAAATAGAGATATTAATTGGATCCCTCTGTGATAAGTTATGTGCCCTTTGTTGTGATGGACGTGCATCGTTTGTGCTGTGGTGAAAAAATATGGATATTTGGATTATAACATAAATGTTGAGTCTTCTTGACTCGGGAGGTACATCATATGATTCCTACGTTGCCTGCACTCTGAAATTCTACTTCTTTGTGCGGTTTTGGTGCCAACTAATGTGGAAAAGACTTCGTCTGATGGTGTCCATCGTACTTTATTTATGGACCATTTGTTCCTAGAGAGAAAGCGCGCCCATTTCATGGACTATGATTTCACCGCGATTTCTCTCATTAAACAATAACTATTAACAAAGTGTCATATGACATTTGTGTTGATATGTGTATATACATATATATGAATATATGAATATTAATATTGTTCTGAAATCGCTTGGTGTGTTCTAAAAATCTTCACAAAGATCGGTGTGTGTTCAAGTATTATTCACACAGATCTAAACGGTGTCCTCTTCATCATACCAAGGTTCCACAGCACATGAACTGGCGGATTAACGCAAAAATGGAGGCCAGCCAGTCACAATTCATTGACCACAGCATGCCACACGGCCCGACTGCCACACCTGTACATATGGAGGACGATCAGATTGGTCCCCTCTGTGATGACGATGGATATACGCTCGAATTGCTAACGGGACCACCGTCACGTGATGACGGAATGTCAGCGGGCCATTTAATGCAGCAGTCTCACCTATGCGATGTCGAGCCTATCGGTCCGTACTATTCACCAAGCGATGATACTCATGACCAATCAAGCCAACCGATTTCGAACCAGCAGTTCTTTGCGATGCTCGATGATGAACTGTACAATCTGCCAAAGTCATTATATATTGACAAGCTGTTAGAACTTACAAATAAAAATGACGACAATATTTGCCTGTATAGAAGCATTCTTTTAAGAAGGGCCCAGGAATCAGAATCGCGTCCTCAAGGCACACTGATACACCGCAGAACGACAAAGGCAGAGGGAAGCTCAGAGCGATATGCCAAAGATTGCTACGTATTACAAGAATTTATTGACAATGATAATCCCCGGGTACAAGCTGACATTCTTGTAAGGCGAAGATTACCGACAAAATCCAACTATAGAGACGACTCTGGAACACCGACACCCGATGTTTCCTGCACAATCCAACAAGAACTAGCGCAAATAAGATCGACTATCCAACTGTTGTCTCAAGATATCATTGAACTGAAACAAGAAAAGCAATCAATGGCTCAAACTATCATGTCTCTGTGCCAAGGACACGATATGCTCCAAATTTTAATTTTAAACATTGTCTCTGAAGACAAGAAATCACGCTCTATCGACTCCAAAAAGCTTCATGATATGCAATTAAGTGTAGAATGCATTAAGCAGACATATGCAAGCGGTCTTGTCATGAAGAAGGGCGTGTCACACTCCCATACTCAAACCGGACCCGATCGACCAATGGAAACGTGCAACGACGACAACACCCAGGAGTGCATCCAAACCAAACCTGCCCAGCCACACACCTCTGGTAGTGGATTCGAGAAGAATACAACTAACTCGAACCAAAATGTATCATCTCAACTCCAAAACCAATATTCATGCCAAAAAAAACAAACAGAAGCGAAAAGAACGCAACAGAGATCGAGCAAAACGTAAGTGAATCAAGACACATCAACGTCCGCATATCGAACAAAGAAACCCTACAACCGAATAAACAGCAAAGACTCGATCCTGACCAAAAACAAACCGATAACGTCAGAAATAAACATACTAAATGTAACAAAACTGAACCTGTGTTTGAAAGAATACGATCACGTCGCACACGTAGGTATTACATCGGTGGCATAGCTTCACACTCAAATAGAGCAGGGATACTTGAACATCTTCAGTTAAGGGGGATCGAACCCGCCTCTTTTAAACTGATAGAGGCAAATCGAGGCTGTTTGGCGGCCAAACTAACAGTCTATCAGTCCGACTGTGAAAAGGTTGAGGGATATGACTTCTGGCCGAGGCGCGTTTACTGCCGACGCTGGTACTCCGTGTCCAACTGGAACGCAAAACGCGAAGAGAGACATGCAACACAGGATACGCACAACTATATAGACATTGATTTATGGAAGGAAACCCCACATTTATTACACTCAAAGTCGTCTGTGTTACTAGCTCAATAGTCTTTATTACAAACATGGCAGAGTCACACACACACAAGACATGCAATATAATGACCTGGAATGTACGCGGAGCAATGTCATCCGCAGGATCAATAAGTATACTTTCAGACAAATATGATATAAGCATCGCATGTTTAACCGAACACAAACTAAAGCCTCAATGCGCTTTGTTTTTGGATACAATACATACAAAGTTTTCTGCGCATACCGTCTGTGAGCCACCCATCACTGGTTACGGGAAAGGGGGCGTTAGTATTCTATACAAAAAAGATATTGTTTTCTTTGTATCAACACTTACAACACATAGCCAAAGAATAGTCGGAATCAAACTTACCACAAAGAACAATGCGTGGACGCGCTACAGGGACTATACTCGATTTACTCTGATGGAATAATAATTACATGCGGAGATATGAATATAGATATTAATGAACCGCTTGCAAATCAAACACAACTAGTTTTTAAATCGTTTTTGACCGAAAATAATACAACAGTCATACCCCATACCGGGTCCCGTTTTTCGTTTGGACCAGCAATGAAACTGCTAGACTACGTGATAGTCGGCACTTCGCAAATAGAGATGGTTATAGAAAATGTCATCAATGACGATGATTGCTGTTCAGTTTCTGATCACTTGCCGATCATAACTATTTATAAGTTGCCTATCCAAGCGTACAATATACCAGTTCATGAACAAATAGCTTGACATAAATGCTCACAAGAGCACACGCACAATTATTCACACACCCTCTCGATTGAGCTAAAACACCTAGACATCTCTACTACCCATCCTTGTGCTGGGAACATCGACCTGATATTCGATCACCTTGTACGATGTATTCAATACGGCGCTGACAAATATCTTCCCAAAGCAAAGCTTAACTTGAATGCAAAACCATATTGGATCAACGATTTCAAGAAAGCATACAAACAGCAGAAAATAGATCGCATTAAATGGATACAGGAAGGAAAACCAAGGGGGAGGACGCATACAAGTTTTGTCGATTATAAAACTTCCAAACGAAAATTCATTAACAAGCAAAAACAGGCTATACGGTCACTAAACGAAAAATACTACGAAGAACTTAAGTCAACAGCAGAATGTAATATAAAAGAGGTGCAAAAGATCTGACACTATAAATGAAATTATTAGTGATGGCATAACCTCAAGAAGCCCCGAAGCCATCGCAGATACTTTTAAAACGCATTACTCGTCAGTGTTAATGAATTTCTGAAAACGCTCTCCATTGATCTTCAGACATTTCTACTATCAGACGACTATGCTGAAAAATGCTATTTTGTCAAGGGAGATAACACTAAATGAACTGTTGAATGCTATCAATAAAATTCAGAACTGTAAAGCTCCAGGAATCGACAAGGTCACAATCGAACATGTAAAATATGGCGGGGATACACTAGTGCTGTACTTACATACGCTATTTAACCTCATGATAAAACTCGCTTATGTGCCTCATAGATGTAAAACCTATATAATAATACCCATACTCAAGGAGGGTAAACCAAAAAGATTAACGAATAGTTATAGACCGGTTACCCTTCTACCAGTTATTTATGAAATCTTTGAGAGAATCATACGTGACAGGTTGTCACACTGGACTCAAAAGAATAACTTTAGTTTTCCATGCTCACAACAAAATGCATACCAAAAACATCTTGGTCCGATCTCTATATCTTTCGCTGTGCAAGAATCAATTGCAAGCCAGCTCGAACTCGGACTCCGGTGTACGCCATGTTTCTGGATAAGGCTTGTGCCTTTGATAATGTGAGACACGAAGCCTTGTTTAGTAAAATGAGACATTTTGGTCTCACTGGTAAAGTACTACGGTTGCTTGTACACTGCTACACTGAACTGCGAGGATGTGTACTAGTTTTAAAATAAAACAAGGAACCGGTCAAAGCAGTATTTTGTCTACCTGGAGTTATCTCCTCTTTATCGATGACATCCTACATCAGCTGGAAGCCAATAACGAGGGATTAGTTGTTGGAGGACTGCGGAAACCCCACTCTAGCAGACGATTTAACGCTGCTATGTAACAACAAATTGTCCCTAGAAAGGCAATTGGCCCTAACAAACGATTACGCAAATAAATGGCGATACGAATTCAATTATGACAAATGTAAACTTGTAATTTTTGGACAAAAGAAATACCAAAACACTACTGTTAAATTTGGAGAGCACATTATCTCGCCATCCCAATGCGCCAAACATGTCGGGATAATAGTACAAAATAACCTTAAATGTTCACAGACCATAGACAATCGCGCTCGTAAGGGTCGATCGTCAGTATTTTCTATTTTATCCTTAGAACAGAATAAAGGAGACATCAACCCAAAAACGCTCGCATGAATCGTTAGAAAGGTTTCGCTCCCAGCGTTGCTATACGGCTCAGAATTATGGAATCATACCACTCAAAATGACATGCTTAAAGTCAAAAAAGTGTTTCGGCTCGCGGCAAAATGTGTTCAGCACTTACCGATGCAAACTAAAACTGACATATGTCTATGCACTCTCGGGTGGCTCCCAACCGAAGCGGAGATTGATAAACGAAAACTCATGCTTTTACAAAAACTGTGCTCTATGCCCACTAATCTACATTGCAAAAAGTTATTTTCGTATAGGTTAAACCTATTCTATATTAGAGGACTTAACGGTCAACTAGGATTTATACCGGACTGCGTGAGCATCCCAAATAAATATGACCTACTGTTTGTTTTAATTAATTACATAAAAACGTCTTACTGTCCCACTAAGTTTCAATAGAAGAGGATCATCTCTAAATTGGTGCAACAGAAATATGTCGGTGAAAGTGACTATCGATTAGCTACAGACCCGGATTCCTACATCTACAGCAGGCTGCAAACATTCGCTTCACCGTCCATTCTGTGGGAATACGCAGTGACCCGTAAAGAAATTATAGCTGCAATGTCCTCCATAAGAATTTTATGCTATACAAGGGATAACAAACTGTAAAAAGTGCAGCTACGCGGTAAACGACGTCTACCGCCATATACTGAATGAGTGCCAGATGTTCAGTGAAGAATGTAATAGATTACTGTGCACCCTAAGAGACCATTGTGACGCAAGAATCTCTAACTTTCTGCGACAAGCTGATAATGAAACCTTTTACGTCTGTCTATTCAATCCCAGTGTCCCACATAATTGTGGGGTAAGAGACTTAGATACAAAATTATACATACGCTAAACATTTGCTTTCATATAGAAAGCCGTTTCGGCCTACACAAAGTAAAAAAGTTGTAAAGGGACAACATTAATAAACAAACATGTGACGAGACGTAAGTTTTGTGCTATGTCTACATGAATGTCTCCATTTGATAAAAGGCATTTGGTGATTTTCAATGTTTTGATACACTATGCCATTTAAATAATCACTGGGTTTTATTCTAAACAGGACCATCACTAACAATAGATGATGTGTTGTTTATGTTGTCTTAAGTATACTTTAAATCGAATTATATAGGAGATGCGCTGTATGACCTATAGTATGTGTGTAATGACAACAATAACTACACATTATAATTACATTATGATTATTGTGTTGTTGTTGTTTTTTAAAAACTGTTTTTATTCTCTTTCACAATTACATGTAACTATGCAAACTTTACTATATATGCGCACTCGAGTGTATCTCATAAATGCAAGCACCTACCTCGCCGTACACTTTGTTATGTTATAACCTCTGAGTATTTGTATTCGCAGGAAGTCACGTTGTCTCTTATTTCCTAAGTCAATCAACCCTCTCTCTCGCTCTATCCCTCTCTCTCTCTCTCTCTCTCTCTCTCTCTCTCTCTATCTCTCTCTCTCTCTCTCTCTCTCTCTCTCTCTCTCTCTCTCTCTCTCTCTCTCTCTCTCTCTGCCCCCCACCCTTACCTCTCACTCACGCCCGTCTCATTCTCCCTTGTACATTTATATTGATGCAAACACTTTCTTCCGTGCATTAATGTGTTTCTATCCTCGATAAATATGTATTATGCATTTTACAATTAATGTTGCCATGTTTCAGAAGTTGCAGGGACAAATGTTTATTTTCGAGTTAAGCCACAATTGTAAAGGTCTACCAAATATTGGGGATATATCTGGTAAGAAGAGGCTAATGCACTACCTCCAGTTGAAGAATATCCAGATATAAGCTAGAGTAAATTAAAAGTGATGGCTATGTGCTCAAATCCCACAAGTGCCAAACTTTGATATCTTTATTTTTAGCTTTATTTTTATCAAAAATTTGTCATTCCATAATACTATCCTTAAAGAAGCAGAGAATCATGATTCTGAAGTAAGAAACCCGTGTACATATTTATGTCTTTTCTTAAGCATATTCTTATTTTGTCTTTGGGGCGCCTGTGGCTTTGTGGTAGAGTCCACTATTTGTAACTCCACTGACTGCTTAGCCTCTAACCGTGTGGGTTCGAGTCCGGTTCGGGGAAGGTATTCCAGCTGACTGGCGGTGCGCCGGTGGTTCTACCCAGACATGTGTCTGGGGTCTTCCACCACCTCAAAGCTGGACGTTGCTATAATTATCATAAATTGTCGCTGCAATGTGTTTAAAAAAAAAAGAAAAAAAATATTTCGACTTTCTTGTGATTTCATACAAATACATCTCTTTCACAAGCAGAAATAGAGATATTAATTGGATCTCTCTGTTTACTTTGAGAACTAAATGATAAAGATGATAAAGCATTTTATATTAAAAGACTGACATAATTAATTAAGGTATATAATTATTGATATTAAACATTTTCATTATACAGTAGCAGTCGCTTTATCATGTAAAACACATAGGACGTGCATACACAAAAAGTAAACAATGCGTTAAAAAGGACAACAGATCAGAATTGATCTGCAAGGCTTTGCAAAAGCAGAAGTTCTACCACTGCGATATATCCCTTCATGCATTTTACATGACAATCAGCACTATGGTCTGGAACCTTAATGTCCAACCTTGGGAGAGATTGGGATCAATACAGTTAACATTATTGCATTGTTGACAAAGAGTTAACACGTAATTTCGATATTCTTTACACACGCGCGCGGTGTATATGTGTGTTTTCATGTCAAGGTCGGTATATGGCGGCGAATTCAGCAAAAACTTCTGATAACATGTTTGTATTTAGCCGCAAATAGAGATGAAAGCAAAAGTAGAGATTAAATTCAAGATATTTTTCTGCTATAACGGCATTTAAAGGTTCATTGGCATGGTCTATTCTCTGCATGATTATAGATTTTGATTGAGCAAACGTTGACCTTGGATATTTTGTCGTCTGGTATGCAAAATAAATGTTATTGAAGAAGTACAACCTTCAATGTCATAATTAATAAACAAAGTCTTACCCTTGTAGTAGAATCCATCTTCATCATTTCTTGCAATCACTGTCAGGTTTCTCATAACGACTGATTATATCTAAGAACTATTATGCAAACAACACCATGAATTCGTCATGGAATCGAATGATTTAAAGTTTTCCCTGTCTCTTCGTAACTACTCAATATTATCCGTTAGAAATAGCAGAGATGATCCGAATGATACTCCGACCATCAGACAATCCTATTAGACAGACAGTGTATGTTTACTCTCGAACTTCTTTAGGCCAAGATGTACAGTATTAAATTGTAAACATTTCTTTAATAATCTACTTGCAGTTTATATTGTAGCCAGTATTCACTACCGCAAACCTCCTTGTCCACAGACCCTACTACCTTACTTCGATATCGCTATAGTACTATTTCTGTCCTTGAATGGGTTTTATCACTACAGCGGTTGTGTAAATAATTGACTTCCGATTGAAATGAGTCATACAAATAATTACAGGCCGATTCTTTTAGTTTCTGTCGATTTCATTGCATACGATGTGTTCACTCCAAGATCTTAATCGTGGGATAGTTCCCAGGTACACCTCAGTAAAAACCAATCCGCTTTGCATGAAGCATGTCCATAATTACATTTAATGATCTCCCTTGAGGCCCACTAAATAACAAAAGTGTAAACATAAGGGTTAACACTGACATATATTTTCTTTAAAGTTTAAGCATTCTCTGGTACGTGTGTTTAGGTTCTTACATTAACCCATTGTGCACAAAGTAAACAAGGCTGCCGTCCATGGAGTTAAAATCAAATATAATGCACGGTCAAAAACAATTATGACACACGCTTGTCTTTTACTAGTTTGTTGTTGCGTCGTTGTTATCGTTGTTGCACAATATTTATGATCCTCCCTCCGAATTTTATGCAAGTAACAAGAATGCCAACAAGCACAGATAAAAATGTCATATCACGCAGTTACAATGTGCATACACACACTGTAGAAATGTTTTAGAAAACAGAAGTCAATGCTGCCTATTAAAGGTAGTACCCGTCACAGTTGTTGTTGTATATGTGTAAGAAACATTGATAACAATATCAAATCTCTGGCGATCAGAGTAAGTAAATTGGTTTTAAGTATAAAACTTTTCGAATAACATGTATTAGGACAGTTGGAAGTTGTTTGAAATCGTTTACCATGGGCATTCGGGAATATTGCCAAACATCTACATGTACAATCGGTTTTGCACAATGCCACAAACTTTAGGTCATTTTCTCTATAACAAGGACAATGTAAACCCTGCTACTTTAAAAATATAAAATCAAACACTCCGACACGTCACGTGGTTACCTGGTGTAGTGTAAAAACTAAACAATTGCAATTCAGTAAGAATAGACGTTTGAAAATGTGTGGAAATATAATATTCAATTCTATGGACGAGATATCCGCCAATATTCTGACTACTATTCTGACTACTATTTCTAACGCTCAATTCACGAATGTGTTACTTCAAATGTTAATTTGTTAACTGTAACACCGCGTATGCTATGTACCACTATAATATTACATCATAATTTACATATATCAAACAATTCCGTTCAAAATTCATCATTACATTTGAACAATTTCACAATTCAAGCAAATTACTTATTTACTACAATCTCGAACACATTTCACATTTCAAGCCTATACAAGTGTTATAAGTGGGTTGTTGTTGTCGTTGATAGTTTAGGTATTATGTATTTATTGTGCCTCTGGGTCATCAACACAAGTCACAGAGATACGTGATATATAATGTTTATTTATTCACTCTTTCGATTTTAATAACAATCTGAAATATACTATGACTAATATAATAATATATACTAAAATAATTATATTTTCACTTTTGTCCTCATAATTTCTATAATAATCATACATATAGCATTACTAATTCTTAAGTGTATAATAAGTAGTTACACATACTCACAATCTGGAATATACACTGACAATAATAATTTATACAATGTTATCTTATAATTTCTACAATTATCACGAATGTAACATTATTAATTCTTTAGTACAGAATAAGTAGTTCAATATTATTTATATATCATCTGCTTAATTAAGTAATTATAATAATGTTTACATTCTAAAATGTACATAATTACAAAAATATATATAATGATATACTATTATATACGACATATATGCTCAGATAATATTAAAAATAGGCTCAGTGTGTATACAAGCTTACCAGCTTGTGCAACTGATTGTCAGTGAATCTTTCCCTGCTTCAATCACACTGTGACATGTGGTTAGAGTATCTGCAACGTTATTAACTAAATATCTATAAAGTTATAAAGATGGAGAGAGATATGGAAAAGATCAGAAGTAAGAATCTCCAAGATCTCACATTTGTCTAATTATTATAAATATCAACTTATTACACCACCATAGGTTATGTATAAGTAATTCATAAATATTAAATCCTAAACAATTTAAACAAATCTTATGAACAATTTAAATGTAAAAATGATCACTTTCTTTGTCTGAGATTTCCCGCATTTTTAACCAAATATGGGATGGTTACAACACTTCTTTCCTCTACAATGTCTGGAACTCAAGTGATCTGAATTACTTATAATGTCAAAGGTCTCCAGGTCTCCAGTCATAAAATTACTGAATTATAAAAGTGACAAGGGAGATAATCCATTACAAAGGAATCAAACAATACTATTAGTAAAATAGTATTGTTTGATTTATCTCCCATGGACTAATGTTGTAAAGTTACACAAATCTAGAGATACATTTCACAACACCAGTTCAGCATTGGGGCGCAAGGTGTCGCTTCTAACACGGGAATATCCATCTATAAATATAATGCACCACCTGACCGACAGAATTAGACACGTCCATTAGTTGTGCTATACAATTTTAATGATAGTATGCTGTACTTAACTGTCGATTATGATTTGAATATATTATTGTAATATCATTAGTGGCAAATGAAGAAAAACGCTCAATGTTGATAAATATCCATGACAGCATCATTTAAACTGTGTGCATATTTACAAGTTTCTACTTTACCCTCGAACTGTATGAATCAGTTCAAATGTTGTTGTACACCTTAATATCTCAGGTCTGACAGCCCCTAATCACCAAGGGCAGATAACCCGACAGGGGCAAATCAATTATTTTCTTTCGAGTTTGAAGTGTAGTGGGGTTTTTAGAGACAGCACCAGAAGTGCTAACCGTGCAGGGGTAGGGGTTCTGGGTGCATGCTCCCCCAGAAAGCCTTTGCAATGTAGCACCCAAATAGAGGCATTTCATGCATTTCAGAAACTGTTAGAAACTTTTTTCCATGACTTCAAACTAATACCAGTATACCCGGCGACAAAGGTAACATATAATCACATTTTTTTCATGGGATGTATGTAGAGGATAAATTGAGCGAGAACCAAATGAATTCAGGCAAGATTAATGTATATGCATAAGGCATAATATTTTGTGATACTGCAATGGCTTCTTGCTGAAAATTTGAGATAGCAAGGTTTTTATCATTATATTCTCTGCTATATGCCAACGATGATCGATTTCAAAACGAAGATACAGATGTAATGTAGCTGCATGTTATGGTACAACTCGAAGAGATGTATGTGTTTGCCTGTTTGGCATATTTTGGGAAGAATTTGAACAAGTTTTCTACAGAAAGATATGTCTTTGGATTTGTCAGACTTTCCTAGTTAGTTTAATAAAACTATTAACCTTTCAGAATTCATCTCCGACATTTTTAGAAACACCTTTAGCCGGGGAGCATGCACCCCCCACCCACCCCCACACACCCCACCCCAAAAACACACACCTCTAGCTTCTTGGACGTATGTCATTTTCGGTCTTCGCACGCACCATTACCCGACCCCCGCCCCCACCCCCACCCACAGCTGAAAACTTCTGGATCCGGGCCTGGTCATTTCGTTGGGGATTCCGTTCTAGTTTTAACTCAATGACGTATATTTTTTGCGGTTAAACCTCCTAGCGTTGGAATGTAATCAATTTTCAATCTGACTCAAGCAAACGATCCGCTACGCTAGGATCTGATAATCGACGCATTACGAGTCATCTTCTGTTGACCTTTCATTTAGCCAATCCGAGCCTTTCTTACTAGGTTCTTGAAGTACTTGCTAAACTAGTCTGATTTCTTGCGTACTAATGTGAGGTTATACGACACTAAATGGATATGTTCTTTACTCTTTAATAAATGTCACAATATTAGAAGCAATTTAACAGGAAACCTTTTCATTGTGAGAACGGCCAATGCATTAACTGAATAACAGGACATCTGCAAAGGAAAGGTGTGTGTCGTAAATGGGTTATCGCCCTCTGAAAACATGCTATGTAATTTTGCACAGTGTACCAGCACATTTTCAATGCAATGATCAGTGTCGGTCTAATGGACCAGTCCATAATTGATTGTCTTTTACTGCAGTTATTTTGAATTTTTATAACTATAAAATGTTTCAGCTTTGTGTTGCACCAAATTGCATGGGCTTATCTTAATAACAGAAAATAAAATCACAAAGCAAAAGAATCTTCTTCAAAATATCAAAACAGACTTAAGGTCAGGCATTCTACTTCCAGTGGACATGTAGGCTTACCACCCCTAAGAAAACCGTGCGTCAGGCAAACGCAATTGAAAGCGTCCAAAAAGTTTTTGTAGATATTTTATAGGAAAATGTAAGTAATGGAGCAGTAATTTTCCTAAATTTGAATTCCGTTATCAACACAAGAAATGTATACTTTTTGGCTCAAAACAATTATATTTGCGTGCTATTAATGTTTAGCTAAACTGTTTTATATTTCAAATGAAACCATTGTTTTCACTATGCAGTGTTATGTCAATAGCATTTTTATCAATGATATCGTGTATGTTAAGCATAAGGATGAATACTTTCCGATTGAACACATTTTTTCTCACGTCAAAAAACTATATCTCAACTCAAAAACGTATAATGGGATTGGGGATTTGCCGGCATTTTTGCCGATACTGTGCAGCGACATTTCTATCATTATAGCACAAGGGCACTTATGAGGTTCCCACGGACTGAACTAGGCCGGTCCATTATACTGACACCGACGTGTCAGGCGTAAGGCTGTCCCCTTAGCACCGGGCGTTAGGAGGGAAGCCAAAACGTATTATGTAATTCCTATCTCTTTGTATATGCCTCTTTGTTCGTCTGTCCGTCCTTCGCTCTCCCAAATCCATGTGAACAGTGTATGGGAACACGACGCTATTTCTTGGCCTATTTTGAATAAAAGTTTTGCTTGGAGATTTAATTTAACAATATGTTTTGTGCCGAAACTCCAGTGTATTGTTTAGGAGAAAGCATAGCCAAATTTGAAAACGCTGAATATAATTTATTTGGCAAAAATTCCAGCGAACGATATTTGGGAAAAGGTTCAATAATATTTACTGCTAGCTGTATATCGCTTGGTTCAACTTCCCATTAAGGATACGCCTGTGCCTAGATTGAAATGAATCAGTACTTTTTTGTTTTTCATATTGGACGAGTTTTAGTTGAAACTGTTATAATTTTTCTCCTGTGCTATATTCATTATTTTTATTATTAAAATGCGACAGAAATCTTAATAAATTCAGGCAATATTTGTGCAACTTCGTTAACCATAAGATCTGACGATGCTGTTATGAGAGTGAGAGGTTGCTAAAATGAGCAAAGTTATCATTTTTAACTGAAAACGACGATCAATGGGAAACCAGAACTAAGAAATGTAATCAAGCTGCGCTTTATGGTCCAACATAAAGAGTAACCTGTGTTTACCTGTCTGCGAACATTTTTGTGATGAATTTGAATCAATTATGAACAACAATGTTATATTGGTCAGGGTTTATGTTTCTGTCTTTTTTTCAGACTCGTAAGTTCAGTTTAATAAACCAATAACAAAAGAATATAGGGGATGGAGGTATGCCGCCTAACCCACGTAGCACGTATGTCTTCGACCCCGCCTAGTTGAGACGTTCTGAATTTTAGCATCACGGCTTGCTATTTCTCCCACTGTCCCATCCCTTCTCTCTCTCTCATTCTCTTTCTCTCTCTCTCTCTCTCTCTCTCTCTCTCTCTCTCTCTCTCTCTCTCTTTCTCTCTCTCTCCCTCTCTCTCTCTCTCTCTTGCTTCAAATGTCACCAAACGAAATGTCATATTGCCAAGACTTTAAATATTCAGCGTAAGGTAGACTACTGTACCAGTCATAAAAGTGTATGAGTCGTTTTCCTTTAGTTTAAAGGATCACAAATGCTAATAATGTATTGCTTTTCTCTCATAAATAACCCATGTTCACCTAGGTTTATAAGTGGCATCAAAACGTCGTCCATAAAAAATCAATACAGTCATAACTAGCAACTCAACCAATCAATTGATGGGATTAAACTCTTATTATCCTCTAAGCATGTAAAGAATTGTTCTAAAGGAAAACGCTTTTGTTGAGACATTAATGAACTTTTATTACTCTTCTCTTCAATAAAGGTGCATTTCCAAATTAATGTTAGGTGAACTGCTATAACATCAAGTTTGCCCGACATCCTCAAATAATCAGTTTTCTACCGTCATTTTAACTTTTGATTTGTATTGTTCTTTGTCTAGTTTACATAACATTCACGGAAAAACACTCTTTATATTTTCGTTGAGTCAAAACACGCGAGCATCTTTTATGTTAGTAGCCATATTCTAGAAAATTAACTCAACTATATGTAAGCAGCATTAAAATTTCACATTACAACTGGACAATAATATGTTGGCTGCTACTATGGATTGCATTCTGTACTCAGTCTTTATTCTATACTTTTCTAGCTGAAGTTGTCAGTAATTACGTTGACAGATATTCTACCAGTTTCAAACACAATACAATCTAATCACGAATCATAAAATGCACTACATTATTTGTGATAAAGACACAGGTAGGGGAGACCACTCTACCAACCATAAAAGTTGCCCTTTCCGTACACGTTCGGAAAAGAACCCGGAAGGTAATAGCATAAATAATTTAAATGGATAATTATAACTTTGAAAGTGCATGTAAACATTGGAATTATACAGTTAAGCGCAACATTTCAGTTCAAATCAGGGTCACTAATCATGATTCGGTACTGTAAGCTCTGAATGAAACGTTATAATTATCTTTGGTAGTGGTATAATTCCAATGGGTGTTTGTAAGACATGTGACTTACTCTTTGCATTACAAGACATGTTAGGATAATAAAATATTGGTGTAAAAATAGTATCTTACACGAATAACCTCCTTTCATCTGTTTATAATGACATGCTAACAATGAATGGCCCAAAAAGTTGGGCACAAAATGTTAAGAAATTACTTGATACCCATGGTTTTTCATATGTATGGATGAATTCTGGGTGTGCTAACCTAAAGACATTTCATGTTCTATTTGAAAAAAGAGCAATTGATGTTTTTAAACAAGAATGGGAAAACAAAATTGATTTAAGTGGCAGCCATTATACATACAAATTAATTAATTAAATAAACCAAACTTTGGTTATGAGCTATACTTGGACATATTACTTCCTTGTAATAGATGTATTATGTCCCGATTTCGATTAGGATCACATAGACTGAAGATTGAAACGAGGAGACATGAGGAAGTAGACAAGAATAGACGACATTGTCAACTTTGTAAACTAAGGGAAATTGAGGATGAATTCCACTTTCTTTTAATCTGCCCAGCTTATTACCAAATTAGAGTAAAATATTTAAATAAATATCACTACAAAAAAAAAACAACAAGTGTAGCTAAGTATGTCAAACTCTTTAATAAACAAAGTAAACACACACTACTAAACATTGTATCGTATCTACGAGAAGCAACCAAAATGAGGGTCACACTTCAAGCATAGAGAATAATCAATAATCATTAATATTTATCCTACTTACTCCCACAATAACGATTTTTATTTTTAAATCGATGCTCACCTTATGCAAATATGTATGATTATCAAAGCATGCAACTCCTCTATTAAACACTGAATTAAAGTTCCACTATAAACTTGTTAGAAGCATCAAATGGCTTGCTTACATGAACGAAAATGTTGCTAGATTTATACCAACTTAGCAGCAAATCCCATTCAAAAAGCTTGCCAAATTGTCAATGTGTCCTCCTTTGTTCCAGGTATTATACTCCATTTAATACAAACAAATCCTCTTCGACAGATAGCTACTCCGTTGTTGGCTATAGACTTCTCTATTTCTAAACCTATTTTGTACACAAACATACCTTTGAGGCTATAGGTTTTCTAAATTTGCAATTCTAAACACGTGCCCAATATCACTAAAATGATTTCTGGACCTTAAAATAAGTTGGAGTAACCTCCCTTATCCGAAAAGAAACTGCACTAATTGGTAAGATATGGAAACACTTCACCAATTTTTTTTACATATATCAAAACGTATTTTTCATACACCTATTCAATTTATTTCATCTCTCTTACTAATTATCATTGTGTGTCCCGTGGAAACTTGTAATAAATACGATATTGGTAATATTGCAGAATATATTTTATTTCCTCTGCATTAAATTTGTATAATAACTAAAAACATATATGTATAAATTTAATCACATCCTCCATTCACCGGTTAACATAGCTTTACCTAATAACACTGTTGTCTTATTTCAGTACTCTTTTCTGTTTATGTATAATTGTATATTAAAAATTAAACAAATACAACTTACTTTTAAAATTGGAACTGACAGCAGAGATTTACGAGAGCTATTGTTATGTTCCAAATGTCAAGAAATGTATACTACATCGTATAATTGAACATTGAATGCATAAAGACCGTTAAAACTACCAAGCATGGCCGGTAAAACGGCAGTCGCGTACCTTTATTGTGGTAAAGAAACGCAATGGCATCTACTGGAGAGTGACATCTACTAGAGAAGCAACTACTGGAATTCGTTCTACTGGAATGCCATCTACTAACGGAATACTCGATTATAAGCTAACTTCTTTGGCATTTACTACAGAGTACATTGCAAACTAACATCAATGTCATCTACACTTTAAAGTCTGGATTGTAAACTGACGTCAATTGCATCAGCAGCTAGAAGACTTGACTGTAAACTCACGTCTATAACATCTACTACTTGAAGCTTCGAGAGTAAACTAACATCAGTGACATCTACATTTAAAGACTGGATTATAAACCAACATCAATCGCATTGACTGCTTAAAGCGTCTACAGCAAACTAACGTCGATGTCATCTTCTGTTTTATAAACTGGTTTGTAAACTATGATCAACTACATCTACTCCTTAAAGTCCGTATAGTAAACTAACGTCAATTGTATAAACTAGTTAAAGACCATTGTTAAGCATTGTCTTTATATTTTTATCAATCATGGCCTCTATGGTTTTCTTTAATAAATGAACTATGGCGGTCACGAGTCTCTTCAGTAGCTTTGTCTACTTGTTATAAATTCGACAGCATTGTTGTAATACATCTTGCTTAGATAGAAACAGTCCTCCAATGTGTCCAGTTGTCTACTGAAATGTAAAAACAGATTTTAGTTACTGGTGTGACATCACCGCATGATTTAAATTATGCTGTTTGTTTCTGGATTTGGATGTTTTGCGAATTCCTAAATTAGTAAGATATTAAATAGATTCGAAAGTAAAATATATTTTTGTATTTATGAAGGTAGGGTAAAGGCATAATATTTGAATTATACCATGGCAGTTTGCAGAAGTTTGCCTGTTTACAAAAACAATGTTTATTGAATCTTCCGACAACACCATTGGGGCCTTCATACGGACATGCATGTTTATGTTATTTGTAAAACCAAGAGCATATTAAGAACGAAAGACAAGGGTCCTGAGTTTGTAAGATAGTTTGATTAAAACCTTGAAGTCTTGAAAGTGGATGGTGACAGGCTTCTAAATGCATGTATGTGATTTACGGCCTTAAAGCAAAAAATGTGTGTTAACACACCATTTGTAAGAGCCACATAAACCGACGTGCTACAATGTAATTTGTACAAAATAATTCAAAACTTGTATAAGGTTAATCCCATTTACGAAGGTATTCAACAATTACCAACAAGCCAAATGTAAAAGTTATAATAAATCTGTGATGAGTCTTTAAACAGATAGTCCAAGCCCAACAGTTGACACCTTGAACGGTCAGCCGACTGGGCCGCTTAAACCGGGTTTACTCTAACTTCACAATTCCTGAGGGTTTTCTTAAATGCAGGCAATGAAAAGAAAACCGATCTTTTGGAATAAAAGGTCCAAGCGCTGACGTGTTCTTAGATAAGTTATGACATCATTAAAAGAAAGGAGAAACATAATGTCTAAATGGTACTTAGAAAAGAGAGAAGTATTATTTCTATTAGAAGAACTACAAAAATGTTGATTGTAAATTAAATTTAAAAAGAATTGTTTCAAGAAGAAATAACCATAGCAAAAGCAAAGTGTTTGTAACATGCTGCTCATGTGTAAATGGAATTGAAGAACCAAAGCCCAATGTCCATCAAAGGAAAATAAATGTAACAACTTTTATAGGATAAATTAAATGACAATGTAGATAACATGCACGGTGAGTTTTTTAACGTCTGCCTCACTTTACAGATGACATTGATATAGTCATGTATAAAGCAATAAAACAACATATACCAAACTTTTTAAAGGCACAGGATGAAGGTATTCACAGGCATGTAAAAGTAAGAACAAATCTGTCAGTCGGCAAAATTGACCTAATATAGACGCAAAGAAGACAAGCCAGAAGACAAAAGCATAAATAATTAATTTAGCCCGACTCACAAATTTAAACTGATGTTCGTCGATTGAAACCCGTCAAAATATAGCAAAGATTATGTTTAAAACTGTAGGTTCCTTTCGTAATTTTTAATATAACTATATAAATGGTGAATGTACTAAGACAAAGTGGCACAGTCTAAAGGACATTGGACAATGACACAAGCTTCAATGGTTCGAATTGTACAAAAACAAATTATTTCGCTCACATTTCATTTTTCTTTTCCTCCATTTTCTCTGGCCTCAAATACGGTACCTACTTAATATATTGAAATATAAATATTGTAGTTTTACTTTCACCAATATAATTTATTAATTTGTTTCTTTTAACAATTATTAATACCGTTATTGAGAAAGTGGTAAAAAAGTCTGCGAGTGCCCTTTTGGTTTCAATGTTTTCAATCTTTTTGATATTAATAAATAGCTGGATACTCAGCAAACGTCAACCTACCTGTCGTTACTGAGACAATCCTGTATCATAAGAGGACATCTATTGACAATTTTGGCGGGAAGATATCTGCCATCTGCTTCGGCTGTTGGGGCCAGCAAGAAGTTCCAATCGTCTAGTTCCCGTGTGCTGGTGTTGTTTCCCGGATAGAAAACGTGGCAAACCGAAACTTCTCGGAGAGTATCCGCATCGTTGATGGAGAGACTCATACTAGTTGAACTTCTCACTGTTACATCTGATTGGATTGAGAATGAGGGATCAAAACTATAAGTCTAATATAAATTTGATAATAAGATTCAAAGCAAACACCCAACAAACACTCATGTATCTGTCAGCCATAAACCGTTTTTATGTGACGATATAATATAATAATCATTCGTGTAAGTTTATGAAGTAAGTTGATGAATTTTGATGTACGATCATCTTGTAATTTTTGTTTTTGCATGAAACTAAAATAGAGACGTTAGAAAAAGTATTATTTGTATACGTTCGTTAAAATTATTGTTGTGTTGTTGTTTTTTATTTATTCCGATACAAAAATGTTTAAACCAAAAGAATCAATGCTATATATGCTGGATATTATCCTAATTCAGATCAATGTTGATTACCAAACTTAAACATATAAGTCATTTTCACTAACTAAATATTTCGAAGTATTATAATACGATGACTTTGTGTCATCGTTTGAATGTTTTTTACGTATAACACAGGGGTGACATGCAGCCGGTTTTACGTACTTTTTTTATAATAGAACCCAGTGTTCTCGTCTCTCAGTACAAGATCTCTGTCCCCTACACTGATAATTGTGTTGTTGATGCCACTGACAACATATTTGTACTTCTCCTGGCTGATCTTGTAGGTTTCACTACAGAGTATGGTTCCCACGACACCGTCGAAAAATTTTACGGAAGCTTCGTTCTGGTGGTTGACAGACCTTATTTTGCCAGGGGCATAGCTTAACACATAATCTGGATGGACAGCCAACACGAAGTCACCTGGCTGAAAAGAAATGTGTTAAATATTATTGATTTTGTTATGTTTGTATATTTGTTAGTTGGGCTTATTGTCCCACTAAAAGTATTATAGTCATCTGGAAATAGTATCTACTCAGAGTAGATTCCATGCTGTCTTCACTGTATATGGCATGCCGCGAACACGATATCACGCCCGGTCACATTATCCTGACACCTGACCATGCAGTTGTGAAACTAACCTTATATTTGCTTGAGCATTAGCTATACCACAATCATCATAACGAATCAGGATCTTCCCGTACCTGGAACCAACGCTCTTCCATTTGCTATTTTCCGTATGTACTTGTTCATGAGATTCTCATTGACACAACATTGATCATTTTGACATAACTATTATTGCTAAAACAAGATCCGAAAAAATAAAGTCAAGGCAGAACCAACAACGCGGCGTTGATACTGATTTACTGATTTAGTATAGATCCGTTTTTAATATTATGAAGTTAAATGCATGTTTGACCGACTTGGTGGTCTCGTATAGGTTACAATACATAGTTTCATCCAAGTGGGTCGTAAAATATTAAAAAATATTTTATCAATCTATATAATCTTTCATATACATGAACGTGGTGGTGACATATAAAATAGATACTGGTTCGCCTACACTATGACGTCATGCACGTGATGTGACACCGCACCCAATCACTTTATTTAATATAGGGGCAAGCAAGTCGTTAATTGTCCTTAAAAAGCTAATCATATGAAATGGAGCTATACTTATACAATTTTGAAGGTTCTATTTTGTGTCGACCTGGAATTGAAACCGAGGTATTCCGTATCTGACAGAGACGTTTATATTGTGCTGGCCTAAGATGTCCCAATTGAAGATGGCTCATGTCACAATAATTGTGTCTAGCACGAACATAAATATGTATGATGTACTTTACATATATGTATGTATACCTGTCTGCTTCCAACATTGCAAGTGTCCGCGCCAATGACGTGATCACCGTGAATCCGTTCTGTATGTCCTGTGCTGTCTATGACGTCATAACTTGAATCATCATGGACACGAGTCACCAATCCGAAATAGAACCAGCCATCATCCTGAAATCTTGCCAATACTTCCGCTCCCACTGACAATGGAGGTGGATGCGATTGTTGGCTCGGTCTAGCCGGGGTGTCTGTGTTGGTAACATACATGTCTCAATATCTTTCAAGGAGCAGTTTTATAGACAGGTAATTATACAGAAATAATTCTGTGAAAAGCTCGTTTCTGTACTAAGCGTTTTATAAAATGCATGTTTATATTTATTCTATTACATTGTTCATGTTTTCATTATCTAAAAACATCTGCTGTGACAACATATAGTGTATTTTTGTAAAATGTAAAATATTTACATATTGAAGCATAACGTAACAGTGCCATTATGTACACTTAGAATATTTAAAGGTAGTAAAGGTAGTTTGCCCATAGTAATTACACAAGCATGTATTAATTATATTTCAGGAAAAACTAACAAACAATCATTTAAACGATAATGGAAATTAACTTCAATTTACCATCCAGTTCAGATTATAAAAATCAATGGTAAATCAATTAGTAAAGTCGGATGTGTTTCGGGACAAAATAATCGCGCATGCATGTACCTGTTGGCCGGGGTCTCGGTAGTTCTGGAGTCCCCTTCCCCAAGAGTCGTCTGTTGGATCCTAGAATAGATACAGTTCGACAGGTTTCGCGTGAAAATGTTTTATTTGTTGTTATATCTTTATAATGCTCAGGGAAACGGTTACAATTTTCTGATATCATAAGTAACTGTTTTTTATTCTTATTTTTTATTAATAATTATTTTCCTTCAAGTTATATTCCAATTCTGACATGTAAATGATGGTCGATCTAAATTTAATTGTAAAATGCCACAGCAATGCACTGTTCAAATTTAATTGAGACTCTCTACGAAGAAAATACAGGGCCCAATGGAGAGAACACGTTAGTGATTTTTCATTTTGCTGTAAAATAGGTCTTCATTATCATCTATTTATTTTAGGGCATTTTTATTGTTATATGTAATTTCTGGTATTCGTGATTATGGCATTCTGTCGGTACGATACAAAAAGGATGGACACAAAATAGCTTTTGAAAAGTCTTAGGTGTTGCTATAAACACTGGCTATTCTAGCAGTTCCCTGTAAATTGTGATCATTTCAATAACTATTCATGTGTTTAAGTTCATAGAAGGATATTCAAAGCAGACCAAGTTGAAGGAACAAACCGATTTGACGCAACAAACGTTCAGTGGATACATTGACACTATTGTGTAACGAAGTCCTTTGCACCACCCGTCTTGTGTTGGATCGTCTCCGGTGTAGCAGTCTGAAACGCACAAAATTAAGATAAAACACTAGCCTTTGGATGAAGGGTTGTCTTGGGTTGTGAGCCAACAGTTGTTATATTTTCTGCTGCCTCTGTAGCTGCTGCTGCTACTCTTGACTACGATGATGATCATGATGATATTATTATTATTATTATTATTATTATTATTATTATTATTATTATTATTATTATTATTATGACGATGATGATGACGACGTCGACGACGGCGGCGGCGGCGACGACGACGAAGATGATGACGATGATGATGATAATGGTGATGATTATGAAGATGACGATGAGGATGATGATGATGATCATCATGATGATTTTGATGTTGATGCCGACGACGAAGATGATGATGATGATGATGATGATGATGGTGATGGTGATGATGATGATGAAGATGATGATGATAAGCACCATACCTGCTCTGATAAGACTGATGGACATTCTGATTTGCCACACGCCATATATAGTCTAGAATCAATTTGTATCGCTCTCTACCAATCAGTACTATGTCCTTTCTCTCACGAAGCAACTGAAAAATAAAGTGGGCACTTCTGTCTAATGGACAAATATTTCTTTCAGAATACTATATACAATATGAAAAACATATTAAAACATATAAGTATATCAGTCGATAATTATATTACTAGAACAATAAGGCAATCAGCACTTCTACTGTTCTACAATTCGATCTATTGGATAATGTATCGGAGTTGTAGTAACGTCCAAACTCAACTCGGTTTATTCACATAGGTTCAAAATTAGTAGTTACGTAAATGCTAAAATCGTCATATTGTATTTTGTTAGATTTGAATACCGCCAATACCGATGCACTTATTGTACATGTTTATTAATAAGAATATATAAGACAAAGTCCTATGAGCATTGCAACATATACAAAAATTGAAAAGACACAGAATCAAGGTATCCACATGCACGCCAAATGTAAATGTGAGAACAAATATGTGATGAGTCATTTAACAATAAGAGCAAACCCGACAGTTACCGCCTTGGAACGGTCAGTCGGCAATATGGACCGACTGGGGTGCCTAAACCGGTTTTACATACTCTAACCTCGCACTTCCTGATGGGTTTCTCGATGGCAAGCCATGATAAGAAAACTGATCCATTTGAATAAGTGTCAAAGCGCTGACGTTTTGTTTGACAAGTTATGACGAAAGCAGTGACGTCATTGAAAAATAATGTCCACATTGTGTTTAGAAGAGAGATAGGTATTATTTCGATAAGAAACCCTACAGAAAACGTTAGAAGTAAATAAAATTAACTTTTCGAATCAAGAAAAAAATGGCCAGAGAAGAGAAAATGGATGTAGCATCCTGTTCATGCGGAGATCGACTTGAGGAACCAAAGTCCAATGTCCATCAAAGGAAATACACGTAGCAATCGTTATAGGATGAATTAAATGACAACATAGATTACGTGCACGAGAATACCAACATCGTCATATTCTATTGCTTAGGAAGTGAAGTTGCATAAATACCAAAATCTTCATATTCTGGTGTTTTGGAATTGAAGTCGTATTGATACCCACTTCGTCATATTCTACTGTTTTAGAATGAATGTTGCGTAAATATAAAATCTTCATATTCTACTGTGTAACAGCGCAAATAACGCCAATATCCAAATCAGCATTTTCTGCGGATTTCAATTTGAAATTAACTACATACTAAAATCGCTATATTCTATTGTATATTAGAATTGAAGTTACATAAATAAATATACGTATATTTATCAAAGTTTGACAGTCGCGAAATGTTTGGTGTAATTCATTAAGTGTTCTGCCACATCAGAAGAGGTTCGAATCAACTTTGCAATGACTAAAAGACACGAGCTATCTGATACAGTCGTGCAAGCACTTCCTGGCTCCCTGAAATAACTGCGCATCGCTTCTCTGGCGTCCTGACACACTTGTGCACACTATTTAATGACTCCTGATACACTTGTGCAAACTCCGACTTGCTCCCTGACACAATCGCTTTCCCTTTCTCCCTGTTACACTAGTGCATACCTTGATTGGCTCACTGACACAATCGTACATAAATTAACTTTCTCCCTGTTACATTCGTACATACATTTACTTCTTTCCTGGTACAATCATGCATACCTTCACTTGCTCCACGACACAATCGTGCATACCACCATTGGCTCCATGTCGCAATCGTACATACATAACAAGTATTCCTGTCGCAAATCGTGTATATCTTCAGTAACTTCTTAATACACTTCTTAATATCTGGCACAACTGTTCATAATTCTTGGCTCCCTGGCACAATTGTGCATACCTTCACTTGTTCACTGGCACAGTCGTGCATATGTTCACTGTCTCACTGGTACAACTGTGCAAACATTCACTTACTCACTGGCACAGCCGTTCTACAGTCACTGGCTCTCTGGCACAACCGTGTATACCTTTACCATGCTCCTTGACACAACAATGCATGCCTTTACTGTCCCTGGAACTACCGTGCATGCTGTCACCTGTTCTTTGACACAAAAATGCATACCTTCACTTGCTCATTGACACAGCCCTACATGTCTCCTTGACACGATTGTGTGTACCTTTACTAGCACCCTGACACAATCGTGCATAAAGTCATTGGCGCCCTGACACAATCGTGCATATCTTCGCTGGCTTTCTGACACAAACGTTCATACATTTATTGGCTTTCGACACAACCGTGCATACCTTCGCTGGCTTCATTATACAATCGTGCATACATTCATTGGTTTTCGGACACACTTGTGCATGCCCCGACCGGCTCATTTACACAATCGTGCATACCACCACTTGCTTTCTGGCGCTATCGCGCATACCTTCACTGGCTCCCTGACACAATCGTGCATATCTTCACTGGCCCCATTACACATTTGTTCATACTTTCACCGGCTTCCTGGCACAATCCTGCACATCTTTCCTGGCTTCCTGTCACAAACGTACATCCCTTCAATTTATGCCTTCACTTTCTCACTCACTGATACAGACGTCCAAGCCTTCTCTGTCGTCCTGGCACAATTGTTCAAAACTTCACTGCTTTCCTGGCACAATTGTGTATGCCTTCACTTCCTCACTAATACAGATATCCATACCTTCACTGGCTCCCTGACACAGTCGTGCATACCTGCAATGGCTTGCGGGCGCAAACGTGCATACATTCATTAGCGCTCGGAACATTTGTTCATACCTTCGCTGAATTCCTGACATAATCCTACAAACCTTCACTGGCTCCCTGCCACAATCACAATCGTAATACTTTCACTGGATTTCTGACAAAATCGTGCCCACCTTCACTTTCTAGCTAATTCAATGACGAATAGTTTCACTTGATCCCTGACACAATTATGCATACCTTCAGTTTTCACTGACACAATCGTGCATGTCTTCACTGCTCTCCAATCACACATAAATTTACAGGCTCCCTGACACAATCCGTTAGACCTTAACTTCTCACAGACGTGCATTTATCTCATCCGCCTTGACATAATACCTTTACTGGCTCTTGACGCAATCGTGAATATATTCACTGGCTTCCTGTCACATTCGTGCATATCTTCACGGACACAATCATGCATACCGTCATTGCTTTCCTAGCTCAATCGTTCATACCTTCACTGGCTTCCTGGCACATTCTTGCATTCCTTCAGTGCCCTCTTGACACAATTGCACATACCTTCCCTCGCTACATGACATAATATTACAGATCTTCACATCCTCACTGACACAATCGTGCATGCCTTCACTGCTCTCAACTCCCACTACTTCCTGACACAATTGTGCATATTGTTACTAATTCCCTGACACAATCGCGTATGCCCTCTCTCCCTCACTAACACAGACATGCATACCTTCTCTGCCAAACTGACACAAAAGTACATACCTTCACTGACTCCCTGACACAATTACTTAGCCTCCACTGGTTTCATTACACAATCGTTCATACATTCACTGGCTACCTGACGCAATGACGGATACATTCACTTGCTACCTGACACAGCGGTGCATGCCTTCACTGCTCTCGCTGTCTGTATTTCTCTTGTTATTACCTTCAAAAGCTCCCTATCCAATTGTGCCAAACCTCTTTAGAAAGTCGGACCTCAATGCCCATGCACTAGCACGTCTGAGGCTAGCCAGCTTGCACAGCAGCTTCAGAGCGCCTATACTATATGACTTATCGTTATGTTACGGACATTAGGGAGGCTGTATTGCGCATTGCTGAGAGCGTAAAGTGATCTTGTTCTATTTAGCCGAATGTCATCGCGAAGTCAATTGCTTTGACAGCCTGTATTCTGCGCAATTGTAATGAGACATAGAGTTACTTGGTTTGAGTAACTAGGCTCTGTCTGGTACTCAAATAACAATTCATAATCTGAGAGGGTTTTTTGCTAATAAATTTACTAACGCACAGACAAGCTCACAATTATATTAGTAAAATACAAGACTCTACTCGCTATATTTAAATGTTTTAGAATTGTAATTTCGTAAATTCTTTCTTTTCTATATTTCAATATATCTTCTTATTGCTTTCACGTAATGAATACTTGCTTAATTCAAATATCAATGGGTCAGTGGGAAAAAAATTCTAATTAGGTGTTTTATATATACAGGAGAAGGTAAAAAGTCTTGTTATTTTTCAATAGTAAATTTCACCTTTCAAGTTTTCCTACATTTCTTATATACCGCTAGAATTATTTAATGTTTTCTAAATGGACGTATTCTTATAGCAATTCTTGCCTATGATTTCAGTAAGAAAAGTCTTCCGTTGACCTTTCGATAAGTAGAAAATGTAATTGATTATTGCTTGGTTTCAAAATGAAGCACAGCGACCCAATAATAAATATTTAAGCAAGTCCCGCTAATATCGTTGGGGAGTACTTGAGAAACTATCAGGGTGGAAGTCCTGTTCACATTAAGTGGCACCCAGACTGGAACTCGAGCTTAGGGCGATGATGAGTTATCACTCCTCGACTTATCACTCCGCCACACACACATGGCTGTACTCACGTTAATGTTAAACCCAAATTTATTATTAAGAGTCGTTACATGTTTGCGGGTGTAGATGAGGATGGTGTAGAGCTTGGGGCCGTCATGGCAGTAGCGTGGCAGGGCCACCACTAAACCAGGAACATAGTGTTCTACTCCTTTGAGGCCCCTCACACGGGTCAGTACACAGTCGTTCACCTGAAAATAAAGAAGTTACAATAGTAACAAAAAAAGTTACACGTCAGTTGAATTATTGTTTTATTTGACTGTATATGACAGTAAGGTTCTGCATTGCATACGAACAAGCGCCAATGACTAAAAATATTCTGGTATTCTTACTAACGAGCCGCACAAATCATTGCCTTGCAAACCCTCCCCGAGTCGAGTCCCAGTAGGGAGAGAAAATAATATAACCTGTTTACCTGAGGAGGGTCGGTAATTCTGTGCATGTATTTGTCTGGACCCTTATATCCTTCAGTACAAAGTTGACAATCTTGGGATTGCCATGATGGCGATAAGCGATCATTAGATAACAAGATATTGTCAGATATTGTACCTGAAGTAGACTCCATGGTATGGCCCCTGCGATGGGTATGACGTTGGTATAGGAGACCAATTTGTTCGATAGTCTGTGGAACTCTACTAGTTTGTCAGTGCGGGCCAAGACAGGGGTGCCCACGGATCCTGAAGAAGATAAAACCAAACTAATATTAATCAGTGCATGTCAGAAACAACACGTAGGTCCATGCGAAATTTATAAAATGTTATTCAAGAAAAAAAACAGGCATTACGGAAATAAGAAATATGTTAAATGTTCTTTAATAATGCAATTAGATGTATACCAGCTAGCAACATAAGGCATGATGGCAGTAATGGGATCTTAATCCGCATCAAAGAACATAAAACTCCTTTGATTCCTGTTCCTGTAGAGGCCGGTTACATACCCGTAAGCAGAAATAGGAAGCCATATTGTAACAACAGATAAGTTAATGTTTTTGTTGTTGTTTTTTAATATCAGTCGAATGGATGTCTGGTTAAAATAATGTATTTTGTGTACAGGATCGCGATTTTATGTTAATCAAGGAAAGCTTAATGATTTAGTAAAAAATCGCATAAGGTTTGCATGCAGACACGTTCAATATCTATTTAGGTATATTTTTGTTGTTGATGGTGAAGCTGTTGATGGAGGAGATGGTCGTGGGTCTGGTAGTGGTGTATTTCATTCAACTACGATAAGTAACATTGGCCACGACGTCGATTTTGTAAGCATTCTCCGCATCAGGTCATAAAACTGGCACCGCATATAAACTGTCTGTTTATCAAGAATTGCACAATTCGTCTTCTACTTTTATCAAAGAAGAAGGGTGTAAGATATTTTCTTAATTGCATATTATTTAATAAATGTAACTGTGCGTTCAGAAACCAGTAAGAGTCCATACGTCACTCCATCAGAGTCAATTTTAGCGGTACGATGGAAATCTAGTGAGAGTCATTATGGCACTCTATCAGAGACGATTTAAGCGGTACGATGGGAATCTAATGAGAGTCCGTATGGCACTCTATCTGAGAAAAAATTACCGGTATGAGCATAATCCAGAAATAGCCAATCTGGCACTCTATCAGACACAATTTTAACGGTATGATCATAATCCAGTCCATACGGCACTCTACCAGAAACATTTTTGATGTATGATCATAATCCAGTCCATACGGCACTCGCCTAGAAACATTTTTGCGGTATGATCAGAATCCAGTAAGAGTCCACCGGACACTCTACCAGTGATAAGTTAAACGGAACGGTTGGAACCCAGTAAGAGTCTGTCCGGCACTCTACCAGAGATAATTTTAGCGGTCGGATCTGAATCCAGTAAGGGCTCGTCCGGCACTCTGCCGGATACAATTTTAGCTGTACGATCAGACTACACATCTAAGTTTAGAAATCATTCCAGGTTTTTAAAAAAAAGTCGGTAGCACGTGTTGAGTCATTAAAGTTCATTTATAGTTCACCTTGCTTTTTACAATTACTATTGCTGTTACAGAAGTTGCAAAGACAAGGGTTTATTTTCGCTTTAAGCCACAATTGTAAAAGTCTAACAAATATTGGGGATATGTCTGGTAAAAAGAGGATAATGCACTACCTCCAATTAAGAAATATCCAGACATAAGCTAGAGAAAATGAAAACTGATGGTTGTGGGTTTAACTTCCACAAGGGCCAAACTTTGATATTTTTAATTTAGCTTCATGTTTCGTCTATAATTTGTAAGTTCAAACTCGGAACAGTTATTTATTTTTATAAATTTTCCAAAGCATATTCTTTATTCAATAACTATTTTCAACAACGAACTTTAATAGATGACTCAGTGAAAAAGCTTTCTCTTTTAGTTATAAGTCTACAGCTATCCTTAGCTTGATTCACCTCGAACTATTAGAAATCAGTGGTATTCTCAAGATAATGCAAGTAAATAAAGCTGTTGGTCCGGATTTATTTAGTAATCATGTATTGCAAAAGAACTAACAGTTGTCCTCTGCAGTCTTTTCAATAAATCATTAGGTACGGGAGTTGTACTTTTAAATTATAAAAATGTAAGTGTATGAGCCGTTTTTAAATCCGGCGATAGGTCACTAGTCTGTAATTTTCGCCCTGTTTCCTTACTTTGCTCATTAAATTAGCTGTTCGAAAAATGTGTTCATGAAGATACAGTAAAACCTCTCGAAGCGGCACCTCTAAGCAGCAGCTACCTCTAAGCAGCGGCAGTTAAATTTCCCCCAGTAGTTTTCAGCGCATTTTAACCTCTAAGCAGCAACTCCACCGCGAAGCGGTAAGCGGCCGTGTAAATCTCTTCCCAGAGGCTAGTTTACCTTCTGCGTAGCAACACCAGTGCAGCTATTTTTAGAACAGTCTGTCTTATACACAGAAATGTCACGCGGTCGGCTGATCACTGCTTGTACCCTGTTGAGAAGGTGTTAATTGGAATCAAGTTGCAGTTGGACGGAAAACCAGCTGCATGCTACAACCATGCCTTTGTAGATCTAGGGTGTTGCGGGAACTTGTGAAAGAAGTGTCAACTATTGATGATGTTAACGAGGTGGTTTGTTTTCTTGAATTGATCGAAAGATTAAAAGATATCACTGTATTGATTGCTTACTTAAAAAGAGGTTTACGTTAAGTGCATTTCGTTAAATGCTTAATGCAAACTGTCATTGTTTTAGGATGTCTGACTATAAATTCGATTTTTTAATGATAAATCAGTCTTTGCCTGACTCAATACTGGAATACTGGTCATTTTGTCTTGAAATGTCTTATAAAAAGGTTTTCCTTACGTTAGAGCAAAGTGTTACTGCAATTAAGTTGTTAGAACAAGAAGGTCAGCACAGTCTATTGCTACTGAGTTGGGCTGCGGCAGAACTCAGATACAGATCCGTTACTGACGATATTGTTTTTGTAATAGACAAGCAAATGCTGATTGCCTAAAGTACAAAACTATCTAAAAACACACATTTTTTCTTGTCTCATTGAAACCTCTGAGCAGCAACACCTCTCAGCAGCAACACTTGTTCGTGCCTCCGCCAGATGCTGCTGTGGAGGGGTTTTACTGTATTTACATTTACTTCCGTTCTTGTAGTACAATATTTCAGTCAGGATTTACTCTACGTGACTCAGCCGTAAATCAACAATAAATCATAAATCCGGTTAATCAACAAGGCTTCTTCTTCATGTCTATAAGACATTCGAAATAAAATATGTTTAAACTAAACATATCCTTATTTCGGATTTCTTGTGATTTCATACAAATGCATATCTTCTCTTTCACACAGAGCATAAATTTATGTATTGATTGGATCCCGTTATTTACATAAAAACAATATGTGTATATGTGTGTTTTTATCTCAACGCCGTTTGACAACGTCGAATTTATCGAAAACTCCTGATAAGATTTTTGTATGTAGCCGGAAATAGGATGAAAGCAAAAGTAGAGATTAAATACAATATATTGTACTGTTATGACAGCATTTATAGGTTTACTGATATGGTTTATTTTCTGCATCATTAAAGCGGTTAATTGAGCAAACGTTGACCTTAGACATTATAATCTAGTAAACAACATAAATGTGATTGAATAAGTCAAACCTTCAAGGTCATAATAAATATAAAAAAATCTTACCCTTGTAGTAGAATCCATCCTCATCATTTCTTGCAATCACTGTTAGGTTTCTCATAACGACTGATTAAAACCAAGAACTATTATGCAAACACTACCAAGAAATCATCATGGAATTGAACGATCCAAGTTTTCACGGTCTCTTCGTGACTTCTCAGTGTTATCCGTTAGGAATACCAGAAACGATCCGAATGATACTCACTCCGACCATCAGAAAAATCCTAGCTAGACGGATAGTATATGTTTATTCTCAAACTTCTTCTTTGGGTGAAGACGCTCAGTGTTGAATTGAAAACATGTTTTAATACCCCACTTACGGCTTATTATTGTAGCCGGCATTCACTACCGTAAAACTTGCTTGACCTAACTTCAATCGAGATATCGCTACAGCACTATGTTTGTCCTTGAATGAGTTAATCAGAAAAACGGGTCGTGCAGATAATGGACTTCAGATTAAAATGAATCATACAAACAGTTGCATGCCGACTTTTTATGTTTTTATCAGTGTCATAGCATAAGATGTGTACACACCAAGAACTTCAAGTAATGCAATGTCAAAAACAGTTATGACACCCGCTCGTCTTTGAATCGTACACTAGTTTGTTGTTGTTGTCTTTGATGGGGTTAATGTTGTTGTCGTTGTTGTCGTTGTTGCACAGTTTGCATGGTCCACCCATGTACCGACTTTTATGAAAAAATCAAGAACGCATATTGCATATGTGTATGAAACATTGATAAAAATAACAAATCTGTGACGATAAGAGTAAGTTATTTGGTTTTAAGTGTAAAATTTTTTGAATTACATGTATTATGGTAGTTGGAAGATGTTTGTAATCGTTTACCATGGTCGTTCGGGAATATTGCCACACATCTCAGCTACATGTACAATCGGTTTGAGCAATAGTAATGGTTTTTGTTGCTGTTGTGTTTATTTATTCACTCTTTTATTTATTCGCTCTTTCGACTTTAATTATACTCTGGAATATACTATGACAATAATATTTTCACTGTTGTCATCATAATTCCTATAATTATTATAAATATAGCATTACTAATGCTTAAGTGCACAATAAGTAGTTCCATATGACTTACTTATCATCTGCTTAATTAAATAATTATAACAATGTGTACATTCTACAATATACATAATTACAAAATGAATATAAAATTACATACTATATGTAAACCAGGCTTATATTAATCCCACCATAGTTATACGTGACAGTCTGTGTGTGCACATGTTTTTCGTGTTTGCACGTCTAGTATCACTTGTCTTCCCTATACCCCGCAAAGGGATGTCTTGTTCCAGCCATGTGACTTGTCTAGTATGAATATTTATGAGTATTTATCCTTATATGGAAGTATCTGGGGGTGAAAGTGAGTTCGTATGTGAGGCTGTACGTAAATTTCAACCTTTTCCCTTTTCTAAACCATTGGTCCTATCTTTTCTAACTATCAGTCACTCTCTCACTGTCTGTGCAGATGAATGGTTTGACTGTTGTACATAATGCCATGTACCAGAATAATTTATTAATTTTTATATGAAGGCACCTGTTGGTCCATAGGTCTGCTTATACATAAGACGCATTTTTGATCTAGATTATTTACAGTACCTAATTCAAATAACTTCACCATCTTAAAAACAAACATAAAATTAAAGGTTTGTCATTTATAACATATCTGTAACCATATATTATATATTATATAAATATAATAATCTCTTACCTTTTAAAACTAAGACACTTAATTGTTGTTGTTTTTTTCAGTTTTTTTGCATGTTTATTTAAAATAAACAACAAGTGAGTTTAACCCCATCGTTGTAGTCATTAACCCCTACGAAGACCCCATTACATGTTATATACGACATATATGTTCAGTTAATATAAGAAATAGGTTAGGTGTTTAAACAAGCTTGTGCAACTGATTGTCTCTGAATCTCTCCCTGCCCTTATCACACTGTGACATGTGGTTATGGTATCTGAAATCTTATTAACCAAATACCAATGAAGTTATAAAGATGGAGAGAGATGTGAAAAAGATCAAAAGAAAAAATCTCCAAGTTCTCACATATTTCTAATTATTTAAAATACTAACTTATTACACTACCACACATTTATACATAAGTAATTAATAAATATTAATTACTTAACAAACAAATATTATGAACAATTAAAATATACAAAATAACCAATTTTATATCAATTCTTTGTCATATATTTCCCGCCTTAACCTTTAGTCACATTTTTTCATGGGATGAAGGTAGGGGTTTAATTGAGCGAGAACCATATAAATCCATGCAATATTAATGTTATGCAATATTAATGTTTATTTATAAGGCATAATATTCGGTGATGCTGCAATTGTTTTATGCTGAAAAATTGCGCTAAGATAGCAAAGTCATTATTATTTTCTTTCCCAATATATGCAAACGACGATCGATGGGAAAACGGAGGCATTTTATGGTCCAACACGAGGGGAAGTATGTGTTTGCCTGTTTCTGCATTTTTCTATGGAATAATTCGAATCAGTTTTCTACAACAAAGTTATATTGCTCAAGGCTTAGGCTATGTCTTCGCATTTTTCAGACGTTCATAGCTAGTGTATAAAACCACTAAAATATTAACTATTTGTCCAGATACAATTCAGAATGTACCTTCGACATTTTATAAACTTTTTCCACGCACACATACACACACACACACACACACACACACACACACTCACGCACACCCACCTTCAGGACGTATGTCAAATTTGGTCTTCGGCTCCCCGCAGCTGAAAAGTTCTGGATCCGGGCCTGGTCATTTAGGATTCCGTCCTATTTTTTACTGAATGACGTCTATTTTTTGCGATTTCATAACCTAGCGTCGGAATGTAATCAGTTCAAATTGACACGATCCGCTTCGCTAGGCTCTGATAAGCGACGAGTCATCTTCTGTTGACCTACCTTTCTTTCAGCCAATCAGAGCCTTGCTTACTAGGTTCTGAAAGGACATGCTAAACTAGTCTGGTTACTTAAGTACTGATGTGAGATTATACGACACTAAATGGATTTGGTTTAGTCTATGATAAATATCACAACATTGGAAACAATTTAACAGCAAACACTTTCTGTGGGAACTACAAAACTTTATATTGTGAGAACGACTGATACATTATTTAACTAACAGGACCTCTGCGAAGGAAAGGTATGTGTCGTCAGACGGTTATCCTCCCCCGAAAACACACATCGTAATTTTGCATAGTGTACCAGCACATTTTCAATGAAATGACTAGTTTCAGTCTAAATGGATCAGTCCATTGTTGAGCATAAGAGTGCAGTTATTTTGCATTTTTATAATTCTAGAATGCTTTAGCTTTATTTTGCACCAAATTGCATGGGATAATCATAATAATAGCAAAAACAGTCACAAAGCAAAATAATCTACGTTAAAATATCAACACAGACTTTAAGTCAGGCATTCTACTTCCGGTGGACATTTAGGCTTACCACCTCTTAGACAAACAGAGCGTCAGGCAAACGCAATTAATGGCGTCTCAAAACTGTCTATAGATATTTTATAGGAAAATGCCGTATTTTGTTGATCACGTATACCATTCTTTTCACAATGGATAAATTGTTTAAGGAAAAGAATGAGCGAAAATTCGGCATTTTAATTAGATTTCAACAAACTCCCCGCAGTGATTACTTCCCTTGACAGTACATTATATCACTGCCACCAGCAAGTTTTTCGCCCAAATACAGGCGGATAGTGTGTTTTTTTCTGGACTTATCTCCAAAAAATATAGTATCTTTCCTTTAAAAATATTAATTTATCATATTAAAAATAAAAAGTAACTTTAAATATGAAAAGATATGAAATTATGAAAGTCAAATTTCACCGTACTGTACAGAATACAACGTACTATACATACAGAAAACTAAACATGGATGATCACCTCCTCGCTGATTGTGCAAGCGAATTTCAGTCGACATTGCAACTTAAAGACAAACAAATTGAATGTTTAAACTATGTTCTTAGTGGTAGAGATGTAATCGCCAATCTTCCGGTCGGGTACGGGAATTTTGACTCACTTTCTTTCGTGGCGTGTTTATGGAGGCCGCCATGTTTACTTCACGTGATACTCTATCGTCACGTGGTCCTTGCTGGGGGCAGAGATTTAAGTAGCAACGCGTGACGTAATCGCTGTGAGGAGATTGAGATTTCAAATAACTTAAGCGAGGGAGAGAGAGAGAGAGAGAAAGAGATACAGAGTGCTAGAGTTTTCAAGTGCCAGCCCTCATTATATTTGTAATGATAGTCGTTTATTATGTCAATATAAGGATGTCGTTGATTGTTTTCGTTTGAGAAGAGAAAATGTGGAGAAAGTCCATATTTAATATAAATGATTTGCAGATATATAGTATTGAGTGCTTCAAATTTGATATTTTAAAGTTATGTTACTTTCTTCTCATACAATGTTATGGCATTACACTAAATCTTGCAATGACCCCGATTATTTTTCATTTGTTATCTTTCCCGAAAACGAAATGCGTCTACTTAATTTTAATGTTTGAACTGTTCAGTGTGACTCATACAGTCTGTACGTTCAACTTCATAAGTAATGGAGCATTATTTTTCCTAAGTTTGAATTTAATTATCGATATAGCATGTGTATACTTTTTGGCTCAAAACAGTTATATTGGCGTGCTATTAATGTTTGGCTAAACTACTTTATATTTCAAATGAAAACATTGTTTTCACTATGCAGTGTAATGTCAATAGCATTTTTATCAATGATATCGTGTATGTTATGCATAAGGATGAATACTTTCCGATTGAACACATTTTTCAATTTTGACATCACGTCAAAAAAGTATCTCTCATCTCAAGAAATATATTATGTAATTCCTATTTCTTTGTGTAGGTCTCTATGTTCGTCCGTCCGTCTTTCGCCGTCCTAATGGGTAAATAAAAAGGCACAATTCATGTGACAGTGTATGGAAACACGACGCTAATTCTTGTCATATTTTGAATAAAATTTTGCTTGGAGATTTAAATTAACAACATGTTTTGTGCCGAATCTCCAATGTTTTGTTTAGATGAAAGCGGAGCCTTTTAACATGCTGAATATGTTTTGTTTGGCAAGAATTCCAGCGAATGATCTTTGGGAAAAGGTTTAATAATATATACTGCTAGCTTTATATCGCTTGGTCCAACTTCCCATGAAGGTTACGCCTGTACATAGAGTGCAATGAGTCAGTATTTTTTGTTTGTCATATTGGACGAATTTTACCTGTTGCTGTAATAATTTGTCTCCATTGCTATATTGTTGTTATGCAAAACAACTTCTCGAACATCCGACAGAAATCTTAATTAATTCAGACATTATTTATATAAATTTGTTATACTAAGATCTGATGATGCTCCTATGAAAGTTGCTGAAAATGAGCAATGTTAGCATTTTTATGAGAAAACGACGATCGGTGGGAAACCGGTTTTGTGGCGAATCTCTATTAATTTGTTTAGAGGAAAGCATAGCCAATTTTAAAATGTTGAATATATTGTGTTTGGCAAAATTTCCAGCGAATGCTCTTTGGGAAAAAGTTCCAGAGTACGGATATCATACAACTACTAATGGGTGAATTTCAGATGTACCGGCAGGAAACTCGTGTACTTTAGTCTGATTGGTCAATTCTGAACTTGTACATTAGTTATCTATGACGGCCCTTTTGCCGATTGACCGTTCCAAGGCGGTAACTGATGGATTTTCTTTATGTGTGTTATGTCTCGTCTCTGTGTTTTTGTAACATTTACATTTACATTGTTTGCCTTTGTCTACAGGTAGATAAAATTTAAATATCTTTGGAAATTTTGAAAGGACCTTTTCTTATTTACCTATTGAGAATTGTGACTTTATCTCGTAGACAATCTTTGTATACTTTCGTGTCTTAAAGTTGTAGACAGTCTTCCTTCTGAACTTTGGTGGCTTTATCTCGTAGACAGTCTTTCTTATATATTTTCGTGGCTTAATTTTGTAGACAGTCTTCTTTGTGTACTTTCTTCGCTTAATATTGTAGACAGTCTTCTTTATGTACTTTCTTCGCTTAATATTGTAGACAGTCTTCTTTATGTACTTTCTTCGCTTGATATTGTAGACAGTCTTCTTTATTTACTTTCTTCGCTTGATATTGTAGACAGTCTTCTTTATGTACTTTCTTCGCTTGATATTGTAGACAGTCTTCTTTATGTACTTTCTTCGCTTAATATTGTAGACAGTCTTCTTTATGTACTTTCTCCGCCTGATATTGTAGACAGTCTTCTTTATGTACTTTCTCCGCCTGATATTGTAGACAGTCTTCTTTATGTACTTTCTTCGCTTGATATTGTAGACAGTCTTCTTTATGTACTTTCTTCGCTTAATATTGTAGACAGTCTTCTTTATGTACTTTCTTCGCTTAATATTGTAGACAGTCTTCTTTGTGTACTTTCTTCGCTTGATATTGTAGACAGTCTTCTTTATGTACTTTCTTCGCTTAATATTGTAGACAGTCTTCTTTATGTACTTTCTTCGCTTGATATTGTAGACAGTCTTCTTTATTTACTTTCTTCGCTTGATATTGTAGACAGTCTTCTTTATGTACTTTCTTCGCTTAATATTGTAGACAGTCTTCTTTATGTACTTTCTTCGCTTAATATTGTAGACAGTCTTCTTTATGTACTTTCTTCGCTTAATATTGTAGACAGTCTTCTTTGTGTACTTTCTTCGCTTGATATTATAGACAGTCTTCTTTATGTACTTTCTTCGCTTGATATTGTAGACAGTCTTCTTTATGTACTTTCTTCGCTTGATATTGTAGACAGTCTTCTTTATGTACTTTCTCCGCCTGATATTGTAGACAGTCTTCTTTATGTACTTTCTTCGCTTAATATTGTAGACAGTCTTCTTTATGTACTTTCTCCGCCTGATATTGTAGACAGTCTTCTTTATGTACTTTCTCCGCCTGATATTGTAGACAGTCTTCTTTATGTACTTTCTTCGCTTGAAATTGTAGACAGTCTTCTTTATGTACTTTCTTCGCTTAATATTGTAGACAGTCTTCTTTATGTACTTTCTTCGCTTAATATTGTAGACAGTCTTCTTTGTGTACTTTCTTCGCTTGATATTGTAGACAGTCTTCTTTATGTACTTTCTTCGCTTAATATTGTAGACAGTCTTCTTTATGTACTTTCTTCGCTTGATATTGTAGACAGTCTTCTTTATTTACTTTCTTCGCTTGATATTGTAGACAGTCTTCTTTATGTACTTTCTTCGCTTGATATTGTAGACAGTCTTCTTTATGTACTTTCTTCGCTTAATATTGTAGACAGTCTTCTTTATGTACTTTCTTCGCTTGATATTGTAGACAGTCTTCTTTATTTACTTTCTTCGCTTGATATTGTAGACAGTCTTCTTTATGTACTTTCTTCGCTTAATATTGTAGACAGTCTTCTTTATGTACTTTCTCCGCCTGATATTGTAGACAGTCTTCTTTATGTACTTTCTTCGCTTGATATTGTAGACAGTCTTCTTTATGTACTTTCTTCGCTTAATATTGTAGACAGTCTTCTTTATGTACTTTCTTCGCTTGATATTGTAGACAGTCTTCTTTATTTACTTTCTTCGCTTGATATTGTAGACAGTCTTCTTTATGTACTTTCTTCGCTTGATATTGTAGACAGTCTTCTTTATGTACTTTCTTCGCTTAATATTGTAGACAGTCTTCTTTATTTACTTTCTCCGCCTGATATTGTAGACAGTCTTCTTTATGTACTTTCTTCGCTTGATATTGTAGACAGTCTTCTTTATGTACTTTCTTCGCTTAATATTGTAGACAGTCTTCTTTATGTACTTTCTTCGCTTAATATTGTAGACAGTCTTCTTTGTGTACTTTCTTCGCTTGATATTGTAGACAGTCTTCTTTATGTACTTTCTTCGCTTAATATTGTAGACAGTCTTCTTTGTGTACTTTCTTCGCTTAATATTGTAGACAGTCTTCTTTATGTACTTTCTTCGCTTGATATTGTAGACAGTCTTCTTTATTTACTTTCTTCGCTTGATATTGTAGACAGTCTTCTTTATGTACTTTCTTCGCTTAATATTGTAGACAGTCTTCTTTATGTACTTTCTTCGCTTAATATTGTAGACAGTCTTCTTTGTGTACTTTCTTCGCTTGATATTGTAGACAGTCTTCTTTATGTACTTTCTTCGCTTAATATTGTAGACAGTCTTCTTTATGTACTTTCTTCGCTTAATATTGTAGACAGTCTTCTTTATGTACTTTCTTCGCTTGATATTGTAGACAGTCTTCTTTATTTACTTTCTTCGCTTAATATTGTAGACAGTCTTCTTTATGTACTTTCTTCGCTTAATATTGTAGACAGTCTTCTTTATGTACTTTCTTCGCTTGATATTGTAGACAGTCTTCTTTATGTACTTTCTTCGCTTGATATTGTAGACAGTCTTCTTTATGTACTTTCTTCGCCTGATATTGTAGACAGTCTTCTTTATGTACTTTCTTCGCTTGATATTGTAGACAGTCTTCTTTATGTACTTTCTCCGCCTGATATTGTAGACAGTCTTCTTTATGTACTTTCTTCGCTTAATATTGTAGACAGTCTTCTTTATGTACTTTCTTCGCTTGATATTGTAGACAGTCTTCTTTATGTACTTTCTTCGCTTAATATTGTAGACAGTCTTCTTTATGTACTTTCTTCGCTTGATATTGTAGACAGTCTTCCTCGTGTACTTTCGTATTTTATGTAGACACGTCTGATCCTGTTATGCAAAAATGTTTGAGACATAAACGGACTTTAACTATTTTCTTCTCTTCAACAAAGATGCATGACGTAAAATTTCCAAATTATGATAGGTGAACTAATATAACATTAAGTTTGCGCGACATCCTAAAATAAAAAGTTTTCTACTGTCATTTTACCTATTGATTTGCATTGTTCTTTCTCTAGTTTACATTCACAGAAAAATAACCTTTATTATTTCGTCGTGTCAAAACACGCTAGCATCTCTTCTTTAAGAAGACACATTCTAGAAAAGTATTTCTACTATTTGTTAGCAGCATTAAAATATCACATTAAAACTGTACAATAGCTGTTAATATGGATTGAATTCTGTACTTAGTCTTCAATCTATACTTGTCTAGCTGATATGTTCAATCTTTAAACTCCAATTAAGCGAAATTGTATTTTTGTGGGCACATATTCTACCGCTTTCAAAACACAATACAATCTAATCACGAATCCATAAAATGCACTCCATTATTTGTGATAAAGATACAGGGTAGGGGAGACCACTCTACCAACAATAAAAGTTGCCCTTTCTGTACACGTTCGGAAAAGAACCAGGAAGGTAATAGTATAAATAATTTAAACAGTTAATTATGAACAGCGCTTTGAATGCACGTGTACACATTAGACTTTAAACTACAGATAAGCGCAACTTTCCAGCTTAAATCAGGACCACCAATCACGATTCGGTATTGTAAGGTCTACATGAAACGTTTAAATTGTTTTCATAGTGGTACAATTCCATCGCGTGACATGTTTGTAAGACACGTGACTTCCTCTTTCACACAGATTGAAACAATACTCATGACCACATCTGGCCACCGATATGTATAGAGAGGGCAGTTCTGTGACACTGTAGCAATATTGCCGGCCTATCAACATTTCTTGCATCGCCGATGTCGCTTATTGTTTATAGCGTTCGATTTTGACAACGAACGACGCATTTTTGTGGTAGCAATGGCAGGTGTCATTTGCATTTAGAAACCATATGTGATTATACAGCAGTTAACAGTTCCGATAGTACCATACGTGTGTTTAAGAACATATGACAAAGTCCTTTGAACATTGCAACATATGCAAAAATTGAAAAGACACAGGACCAAGGTATCCACATGCACGCCAAATGTAAAAGTGAGAACACATCCGTGATAAGTCATTTAAAAATAAGAGCAAACCCGACAGTTACCGCCTCGGAACAGTCAGTCGGCAATATGGAACGACTGGGGCGCTTAAACCGGTTTTACAGATCTCTAACCTCGCACTTCCTGGTGGATTTCTCGAATGCAAGCAATGATAAGAAAACTGATCCATTTGAATAAGTGTCCAAGCGCTGAAGTTTTGTTTGACAAGTTATGACGAAAGCAGTGACGTCATTGAAAAACAATGTCCACATAGTGTTTAGAAGAGAGATAGGTATTATTACCATTAGAAAACCTACAGAAAACGTTAATACTAAATGAAATTAACTTTTCGAATCAAGAAAAAAGGGACCAGAGAAAAGTAAATGGTTATTGCATTCTGGTTATGCGGAGATGGAATTGAGGAACCAAAGTCCAATGTCCATCAAAGGAAATACACGCAACAATCCTCATAGCATGAATTAAATGACAACATAGATTACATGCACGGGGATATCTTTTACGACCGCCACACTGCACAAATAACATTGTTGTGATCATGAATAAGTTTTGGTAGATTTACACTATTGTGCGTATACAAAATAAAATATGGTTCATTTTTATAATAATTTTTCCTTAATAAACATTTTTCGTAAAATCAAGCCATGACGCCATGTTCGCTCTACGATAATTTCGTTCCAAGTTTGTTCTATAGAAATAATAATATAAAAAAATCGTTTCATACTTTTATGAAAGTTTATGTATGTTAAAAAAGATCTCCATATGGGTTTAAAGCCCAACCTTGCACCCCTTTCCTATACTATTATAGAAAGTGTTCTTAGGAGTCCGAGATGTTATGTTTTATATAAAGAAAAACAAAGACTAACTTTCTGTTTAATTATTCTTTTAATTAAAAATTATTTATATTATAATGTTACATGTTAATATATAAAAAAATATGTTTTATTTTAAATACGGGCTAATGGCTAGCGAAATATCAATTAGCATAAAAGCATTCTACAACCGATGGGGTTTTAATGTTAGACATCATCCTCTGCGGTTAACTCTGCAATATAAAATATAGGAACTAAAGCATAACTTTCTGTTACTATTTACATTGAGTAATGTTATTATTTATCGCATACACTTGAAGGAATTGCGCGAAAAGACGGTATAATGTTTAAGACATAAGCAAAGGCTGTAAGGCAAGAATTAGTAATTTATATATACTGGACGGGCTAATTGATTTCACCATTATACTTTAGTTTCATGCAATGAAGGTTGTTTTTTTGCACAATGTGATGTGTATACTTTACACCTTGCATACAAATACGTACCGCATAATACAGAATGTTGTGTATAAAACTTCTGGTCCTGTTATTTGCGTTGCGTTCACGAAAGCTCGATCGTGGAATTTTCTCGATAAACCGAGAGTACTCAAAGAAGTGTGGGCTGTCTCAAGGGAGACAATCGAGTGATTGGGAGATAACACTGCATATCGATAAGGTTCCATTGTTTTTAATGCATTATCATTAAAAGAATACCAGTGATTTAAACATTCATGAAACTTACTTTATTGCTTTACTGATGTAGTTGTTTCTGTTGTTGCTGTCCTTGTTGTTGCAATATCTAAAGTTAAAATTTAACTCACTTTTAAAATTGAACTCACATCAGAGATTAACGACAGCTTTGGTTATGTTTCAAGTGTCAAGAAATGTATACTACATCGTATAACTGAACGTTGGATGCATATAAAACGTTAAACACTACAAATGAAGCATAGTCGGTACAATGTCTGTCGCGGACATTTATTGTGGTAAAGAAACGCAATGGCATCTATTAGAAAATGACATCTACTAGAGTAGCAACTACTGGAATTCCATCTACTGGAATGCCATCTACTAACTGAAAACTCGATTCTAAGCTAACTTCTTTGGCATTTACTGGAGAGTACATTGCAAACTAACATCAATGACATCTACTCCTTAAAGCGCGTATAGTAAACTAACGTTAATTGTAGTAACTGGTTAAACACTATTGTTAAGTATTGTATTTACAGTTTTATCAATCATAGTCTCTATGATTTTCTTAAATAAATAAACTATCGGGGTCACGAGTCTCTTCAATAGCTTTGTCTACTTGTTATAAATTCGACAGCATTGTTGTAATACATCTTGCTTAGATAGAAACAGTCCTCCAATGTGTCCAGTTGTCTACTGAAATGTAAAAAACAGATTTTAGTTACTTGTGTGACATCACCGCATGATTTAAATTATGGTTCCGGTATGGTTGCGGCATAATACTTGCTTTATATCATGGCAGTTTGCAGACGTTTGCCTTTTAACAAAAAAACTGTTTATTGAATCTTCCGCCAACAACATTTGGGTCTTCATACGGTTTTGCATGTTTATGTTATTTGTAAAACAAAGAGTATATTTAGAACGAAGACAAGGGTCTTGAGGTTGTATGATAGTTTTGCTTAAAACCTTGAAGTCTTGAAAGTGCATGTATTTGATTTAGGGCCATAAATTAAGAAACCAAAGTGCAATGTCCATCAAAGGAAAATACAGGTAACAACCCTTATATGATGAATTAAATGACAATATAGATTACATGCACGTTTTTTACGGCCGCCACACTACACAGGTAACAATGCTGTAATCATGAATAAGGAAGTATACACAAAGTCATAGGATAAAGGTATACACTTGCAAGCCAAATGTAAGAACAAATCTGTGATGAGTTAATAAACAAATACGAGTACACCCAACAGTTACCGCCTTGGAACGGTCAGTCGGCAAAAGGGACCAAATATAGAAGCAAGTATGACAAGCCAGAAAACAAAAGCATAATTAACCCATCATTGAGTCCGACTTAAAAATGTAAACTGATGTTCACCGAATGAAATCCGTTAAATATGACAACGATTATGTTTAAATCTGTATGTTCCTGACGCAATTTATAATACAACTGTATAAATGGTGAATGTATTAAGACAAGGTGGCGCGGTTCTTGGAACATTGGACAATGACACAAGCTTAAATGGTTTGAATTATACAAAACAAAGCATTTCGCGCCTATTACATTATTTTTTTCTTTTCCTCCTTTTTTTACTTGCTTCAATTTCAGCACCTAAATCTATTGATATATAAATATTGTATTTTTACTTTAACCAATATACTTTATTTGTTTATTTAAACATTTTATGATACCGTTATGGAGAACGTGGTAAAATAGTCTGCCAGTGCCATTTAGGATTTAATGTCTTTTTTATTAATATTAATATTTTGATATTAATATATAGCTGGATACTTAGCGTACATGTTTAAGCAAACGTCAACCTACCTGTCGTTACTGAGACAATCCTGTATCATAAGAGGACCTCTATTGACAATTTTGGCGGGAAGATATCTGTCGTCTGCTTCGGCTGTTGGGGCCAGCAAGAACCTCCAGTCGTCTATTTCTCGTGTGCTGGTGTTGTTTTCCGGATAGAAGACGTGGCAAACCGAAACCTCTCGGACATTATCCGCATCGTTGATGGAGAGACTCGTACTGGTTGAACTTCTGACTGTCACATCTGATTGGATTGAAAATGAGAGACTCGAAACTATATGTATTATATAATTTGATAATTAGATTTAATCAATTGTTTCACCCAACAAACACTTGTGTACCTTCTCCGTATATGTTATGATATTCCTTGTAAGTTTATGAAGTAAGTTGATGACTTTGATTCACGATCACCATCTTGTAATCTTTGTTGCATGAAACTCTAAGTAAAACTAAATTAAAGACAAAAAAGTATTATTTCTATACGTTCCTTTGAATTACTGTTGTGTTCATTTGAAATGAGTCCGATACAATATATTTAACCAAAAGAATCAATGCTATATATGTTGGATATTATTCTAATTCAGATCAATGATAAGTACCATACTTAAACATATAAGTCGTTTTTTCTCTAACTAAATGTTTCGAAGTTTTATAATACCATGCCATTATCTCATCGTTTGAATGTATTTTTACGTATAACACAAGGGTGACATGCGGCAGGTTTTTACGTACTTCTTTTATAATAGAACCCAGTGTTCTCGTCTCTCAGTACAAGATCTCTGTCCCCTACACTGATAATTGTGTTGTTGATGCCACTGACAACATATCTGTACTTCTCCTGGCTGATCTTGTAGGTTTCACTACAGAGTATGGTTCCCACAACACCGTCGAAAAATTTTATGGAAACTTCGTTCTGGCGGTTGACAGACCTAATTTTGCCAGGGGCATAGCTTAACACATAATCTGGGTGGACAGCCAACACGAAGTCACCTGGCTGAATAAAAATTGTTTAATATTATTGATTTTGTTATGTTTGTATATTTGTTAGTTGGGTTTATTGTCACAACAAACACCAAAAATATTTTAGGGACTTCCCGTAGCTGGAACCAACGCTCTAACATTTGCTATTTTCCGTGTGTACTTGTTCATGAGAGTCTCATTTACACAGCTTTGATCATTTTGGCAAAACTATTATTGCTAAAACAAGATCCCAGAAATAAAGTCAAGGCATCAGAACCAACACTGCAGCGTTGATACTGATTTGCTGATTTAGTATAGATCGGTCGTCTATATTATAAAGTTAAATGCATGTTTGACCGACTTGGTGGTCCCATGTAGGTCACAATACGTTTTGCCGTCCAACTGGGTCGTAAAATATAAAACAATACTATTTTACTGAGACTCGTATAATAGTCGTCTATAAAATACGCATAGTTGTAAACACGTATTTATTAAGTATATTTTAATAAAAATGTGATATTAAACACAATTGGTTATAAAAACAAAGGACTGAGAGAGATGTTAGGTAAGTTTAGTTCTATCCCTCCACGGAATGGTCACTGATGGTTCTGGGGCTGAAAATGATATACTCATTGCAGAAAACTTGAAAAGTTCGGTTTGCAGCAACGAAACAGATTTTAGCAATCTGAAATATCTCGAAGGCGGTGACACATAAATATACTGGGTCGCCTAAACTATGATGACATCCCGTGAACACCTGATATGACACCACACCCAATCACTTTATTTAATATAAGGGCCAACAGGTCGTTTATTGTCCTTAAAAGCTAATCATATGAAATGGAGCTATACTTATTTAATTTTGAAGGTTTTATTTTGTGTCGGCCTGAAATTGAAACCGAGGTATTCCGTATCTGAGAGAGACGTTCATATTGTGCTGGCCTTTAGATGTCCCAATTGAAGATGGCTCGTGTCAAAATAATTGTGTCTGGCACGAACATAAATATGTATGGTATACTTTACATATATGTATGTTTACCTGTCTGCTTCCAACATTGCAACTGTCCGCGCCAATGACGTGATCACCGTGAATCCGTTCTGTATGTCCTGTGCTGTCTATGACGTCATAACTTGCATCCTCATGGACACGAGTCACCAATCCGAAATAGAACCAGCCATCATCCTGAAATCTGGCCAATACTTCCGCTCCCACTGACAATGGCGGTGGAAGCGATTGTTGGCTCGGTCTATCCGGCGTGTCTGTATTGATAACAAACAAGCCTCAATGTGTTTCAAGGAGCAGTTTTTATAGACTGCTAATTATAAAGATATAAATCTGTGAAAAGCTCGTTTTTGTATGTAGTGTTTTATCATATGTATGTTAATTCTATTACATTGTCCCTGTTTTCATTATCTGAAAACATCTGTTGTGAATACATAAATGTAAAATGTCTTAATGAAATATTTACATATTGCGGCATAACGTAACAGTGCCATTATGTACACATAGAATATTTAAAGGTAGTAACCGTCAGTTTGCCCATAGCAAATAATGGTGCAAGGTTTCAGGAAACACTGACAGACAATCATTTAAACGATAATCGACAATAATTTCAATTTAGCATCCAGTTCAGATTATAAAAATCAATGGTGTTTGGTAAAGTCGGATGGATTTCGGGGCAGAATAATCGCGTATGTATGTACCTGCTGGCTGGATGCTCGGTAGTTTGAGAGTTGGAGTACCTTGCCACGAGAGTCGTCTGTTGGATTCTAGAATAGATACAGTTCGACAGGTTTCGCATAAAAAGGTCATATTTGTTGTTATATCTTTATAATGTTCAGGGAAACGATTACACTTTTATGGTATCATAAGTCTTAATCTTTTTTGTATTTTATTTTATTATTAATAATTATTTTCCTTCAGGTAATATTCTAATTCTGACGTGAAAATGATGGTAGATATAAATTTAATTCGAAATATCAAAGCAATGCACTGGTCTTATTTAATTGTCACTCTCTTTGAAGAAAATGCAGTGCCAAATAGAGAGAAAACGTTACTGACTACATTTTACAGTAAATTAGGACTTCATTATCATTTATTTATATTAGGGCAGTTTTATTAATATACATGTATGTGATATCTGTTATTCGTGTTTACCGCATTCCTTCGGTACGATACAGAAAAAACAACTGAATACAAAATATATTTAAGTAGAGTTTGCTAAATGTCAGGAATTGCTATAAATACTGGCTATTTTAGCAGTTCTCTGTTATTTGTGATCATTTCAATAGCTGTTCACGAGTTTAGGTTCATAGATGGCTAATCAAAGCAGACCAAGTTGAAGGAACTTACTCTTAGTGGAAACATCGACTCTACTGTATGACGAAGTCCTTTGCACCCCCCGTCTTGTTTTGGATCGTTGCGAAAGTCTGCAACACACAAAAAATAAGTTTGAACACTAGCCTTGGGATGAAGGGTTGTGAGCCAACATTTGTTTATTTTCTGCTGCTTCTGCAGCTGCTGCTGCTGCTCTTGACGACGACGACGATGATGATGATGATGATGATGATGATGATGATGATGATGATGATGATGATAAGCACCATACCTGCTCTGATAAGACAGATGGACATTCGGATTTGCCACACGCTGTATGTAGTCCAGAATCAATTTGTATCGCTCTTTGCCAATCAGTACCATGTCCTTTCTCTCACGACACACCTGAAAAATAAAATGGGCCTCCTTTCTAATCGGCAAATATTACATTCAGAATATATAAAATATATCTGAATATATATTACTAGAACAATAGTCATTCAGCACTTTTACTATCTGTCCGACACATTATAAGGAATATAAATCAACAAGTAAATTTTAACTTTTAGGTCTATAATTTAAAAATATAATTTGAAACTCAACTCGATATATTGGATAATGTATAAAAGTTGTCAATTCGGTATATTCAGATAGGTTCAAGATTATTACGTAACCTGCATAAAGCGTCATATTTTACTGTGTTCTATTTGAGGTTACGTCAATACCAATGTACCTATTGTACATGTTTATAATTGAAGTTGCATAAATTATTACATCGTCATATTGAACTCTTCTAGAACTGAAGTTTCATAAATACCAACATCGTCCTATTCTACTGTTTTAAGATTAAAATTGCGTCAATATAAAATCGTCATATTCTACTGTGTAACAACCTAAGTAACGCAAATACTGAAATCAGCATTTTCTGCGGATTTCGATTTGAAATACTAACTCGCCATATTCTGTTTTATGTAAGAATTGAAGTTAGATAAATAAATATACATGTATTTATCAAGGTTTGGCAGTCGCGAAATGTGTGGTGTAATTCATCAAGTAATCTACCACATCTGAAAAGGTTTAGATCCATTTTGCAATGTATATTTTTAATTATGACTTTTCTTTCAAACATCATTATTATACAACATGTACTTTAGTTCTAAAAAAGTCAAAACCACATAACTGGGGGTTGAGGGTTCGAATCCAGGAATGAGCATTGTCAACTTTTTTAACATGTTTTGTTTTTACTTTTTATTCTGTAGATTTTAATAAAATTATTTGACTGCAGATTTATTACCTGATACAAATTATATACAAAGTCTAAAAAAAAATCAAACCCATGTGGTAAAATTATTTTATATTTCACAGCATCAACCAAAATACATTTATAGAACATTTTCAGCAACGTTGAAATAAATCCTTTGGCTAAAATGAGTTCGGTGCCTTTTGTAAATAAAGCACAGTCAGCAGAAAACGTGTCGATACAAACTTGGGAAAGGCTGAGTCAAACCAATCAAGTATTTTGTTTGATTAAACGTGTCGATACAAACTTGGGAAAGGCTGAGTCAAACCAATCAAGTATTTTGTTTGATTAGTGTGTCTAAAGCTATCATTAGTTTCCAAATGATACTCAAGAGCAAAACACTTCTCCTAAAAAGGATGTAACATAATATTTGGAGTTCTCTTATTTCTAAAAAAGGAGATACCTTATACATAATTGAAATATTTTTATTCTGAATTGTTTTTGATCTTGTAATTCTTATTTCTAAGGGTTGCAAAAGTATGATATACCCGGGAGTTTACCACATGGGAGTATGCAGAGGCATGCACACAAACACACACACATCCGCACACAGATAGATTTTCATGTTAAGGAAGACATATTTATATATTGAGTATATTGAGTGCAAAATAAAATTCGAACTTTCAGCCCTTCATCAAAGTATATTGGCATACCCACCCACTATTATAAGGTAGTAACTTGCTAGCGACAGTTTCAAGAAGATGTGTATCAATAGAATTTACGAACTTTACCGACCATTCACGTACCTGCTCCGAGAGGATACGGATTATTCATGCTGTGTCATTATAATGTTGCGCAATAATACAAGTCACTAGGAAGATTATTTACACAAACCTACCGACTTAACTGAGCCCAACCAACAACACCAGTCTTTACTCTAAACATGTCATAAAATGGTTAACCTTAGCAGAAAGGAGTGAATCATCTCAACTGATTCATACACGTGCATGCCTCACTGGTTCGATGACACACACGTGCATGCCTCACTGGTTCGATGACACACACGTGCATGCCTCACTGGCTCGCTGACACACACGCGCATGCCTCACTCGCTCGCTGACACACACGTGCATGCCTCACTGGTTCGCTGACTCACACGTGCATGCCTCACTCGCTCGCTGACACACACGTGCATGCCTCACTCGCTCGCTGACACACACGTACATGCCTCACTGGCTCGATGACACACACGTGCATGCCTCACTCGCTCGCTGACACACACGTGCATGCCTCACTGGTTCGCTGACACACACGTGCATGCCTCACTCGCTCGCTGACACACACGTGCATGCCTCACTCGCTCGCTGACACACACGTGCATGCCTCACTCGCTCGCTGACACACACGTGCATGCCTCACTCGCTCGCTGACACACACGTGCATGCCTCACTCGCTCGCTGACACACACGTGCATGCCTCACTCGCTCGCTGACACACACGTGCATGCCTCACTCGCTCGCTGACACACACGTGCATGTCTCACTGGCTCGCTGACACACACGTGCATGCCTCACTCGCTCGCTGACACACACGTGCATGCCTCACTGGCTCGCTGACACATACGTGCATGCCTCACTCGCTCGCTGACACACACTGGCTCGCTGACACACACGTGCATGCCTCACTGGCTCGCTGACACACACGTGCATGCCTCACTGGCTCGCTGACACACACGTGCATGCCTCACTCGCTGACATACTATTGCATACTGTTGCTGACCCTTGACACACTTGCGCATACATTTACTAACTCCCTGACACAATCATGCATACATTTACTAACTCCCTGACACAATCATGCATACCTTTACTAACTCCCTGACACAATCATGCATACCTTTACTAACTCCCTGACACAATCATGCATACATTTACTAACTCCCTGACACAATCATGCATACTTTTACTTGCTCTTCACACAATCGTGCATACGTTCACCTGCTTCCTACACAATCGTGCATACTTTCACTGGCTCCTGGCAGAATCGTGCATACCTTTCGTGCCTTCCTCACACAATCCTGCATACATTCTACTGCTTTCCGAAACAACCGTGCACACCTGCAACGGTTCTCTGACGCTATGCCTTCACTGGCTCCCTGACACTAACGTACATACCTTGACTGGCTCCTGACAAAATCGTAATTACCTTTACTGGCTCCTGACAAAATCGTACATACCTTCACTGGCTCCCTGACACCAACGTACATACCTTTACTGGCTCCTGACAAAATCGTAATTACCTTCACTGGCTCCCTGACACCAACGTACATACCTTTACTGGCTTCTGACAAAATCGTATTTACCTTTACTGGCTCCCTGACACAATCATGCTTATCTATGCTGGCTCCCTGACACCAACGTACATACCTTTGCTGGCTCCTGACAAAATCGTATTTACCTTTACTGGCTCCCTGACACAATCATGCTTATCTATGCTGGCTCCATGACAAAACCATACATACGTTCACTGGCTCTCTAATACACTTTTGCCTATCTTCTCTGGCTTCTTTTTGCAATTGTGATACATTGACTGGTTCCTTCATTTGCTCAAAGACACATTTGCGCGTACCTTTACTTGCTCCCTGGCACAAACTTACATACCTTCACTAACACACTGACACAATTGTGCAAACGATCACTGGCTCCCTAACATAATCGCGCATACCTTTAAAGGCTACTGGCTCCCTAACCACTCGTACATACCTTAACTGGCTTTCAGACACAAATGTGCATACCTACCCTGGCTACAGGACACATTTTGGCTTACGTTTTATGGCTTCATGACAATCTTCCATACCTTTCCTGGCTCCCTGTCACACTTATGCCTACCTTCACTGGCTCGTTGACACAATGGTGTATACATTTATTGTCTCGCTGACACAATGGTGTATACATTTATTGTCTCGCTGACACAATGGTGTATACATTCATTGTCTCGCTGACACAATGGTGTATACATTCATTGGCTCGTTGACACAATGGTGTATACATTCATTGGCTCGTTGACACAATGGTGCATACATTCATTAATTCGCTGAAACAAACGTGCCTACCTTCGCTATTTTCCTGACACAATCGTGCATACATTCATTGGCTCTAGACACAGTTGTTCATACCTTCACTGGCTTTCTGACACAATCGTTCATACATTCTCTGGCTACCTGACTCAATCGTGCATAACTTCAATGGCTCCCTGACACAATGGTGCACACTTCACTGGCTTCCTGACAAAATCATGCACACTTCACTGGCTTCCTAACCAGTCGTGCACACTTCAATGGCTCGGAGACAAAATCGTGCATACCTTCACTGGCTTCGAGACACAGTCGTGCATACCTTCACTGGCTTCCTGACAAAATCATGCACACTACACTGGCTTCCTGACACAATCGTGCACACTTCACTGACACCGAGACACAATCGTGCACACTTCACTGGCTCCCTGACACAATCGTGCACAGGGCACTGGCTCCCTGACACAATCGTGCACACTTCATTGGCTCCCTGACACAATCGTGCACACTTCACTGGCTCCCTGACCCAATTGTGCATACTTCACTGGCTCCCTGACACAATCGTGCACACTTCACTGGCTCCCTAACACAATCGTGCACACTTCACTGGCTCCCTGACACAATCGTGCATACTTCACTCGCTCTCTGACCCAATTGTGCATACCTTCCCTGGCTCAGACACACAATCGTGCACACATCACTGGCTCCCTGACACAATCGTGCACACTTCACTGGCTCCCTAACACAATCGTGCACACTTCACTGGCTCCCTGACACAATCGTGCATACTTCACTGGCTCCCTGACACAATCGTGCACACTTCACTGGCTCCCTAACACAATCGTGCACACTTCACTGGCTCCTTGACACAATCGTGCATACTTCACTCGCTCCCTGACACAATCGTGCACACTTCACTGGCTCCCTAACACAATCGTGCACACTTCACTGGCTCCTTGACACAATCGTGCATACTTCACTCGCTCCCTGACCAAATCGTGTATACCTTCCCTGGCTCAGAGACACAATCGTGCACACTTCACTGGTTCCCTGACACAATCGTGCATACCTTCCCTGGCTCCCTAACACAATCGTGCACACTTCACTGGCTCCCTGACACAATCGTGCATACTTCATTCGCTCCCTGACCCAATCGTGCATACCTTCACTGGCTCAGAGACACAATCGTGCACACATCACTGGCTCCCTGACACAATCGTGCACACTTCACTGGCTCCCTGATCCAATCGTGCATACCTTCCCTGGCTTCCTGACACATTGGTGCATACCTTTACTGGCTCCGAGACAAAATCGTGCATACCTTCACTGGCTTCGAGACAAAATTCGAGCACACTTCCCTGGCTCCCTGACACAATCGTGCACACTTCACTGGCTCCGAGACTAAACCGTGCACACTTTCCTGACTCCCTGACACAATCGTACATAACTTCACTGGCTCTCTGGCACAATCGTGCATAACTTCACTGGCGCCGAGACACAATTGTGCACACTTCACTGGCTCCCTGACACAATCGTACATAACTTTACTGGCTCCCTGGCACAATTGTGCATACTTCACTGGCACCGAGACACAATCGTGCACACTTCACTGGCTCCCTGACACAAATCTCGCACACTTTACTGGCTCCCTGACACAATCGTGCACACTTCCCTGGCTCCCTAACACAATCGTGCACACTATACTGGCTCCCTGACACAATCATGCACACTTCACTGGCTCCCTGACACAATCGTCCATACCTTCACTGGCTCAGAGACACACTCGTGCACACTTCACTGGCACGCTGACACAATCATGCACACTTTACTGGCTCCCTAACCAGTCGTGCACACTTCACTGGTTCCCTGACACAATCGTGCACGCTTCGCTGGCTCCCTGACACAATCGTGCATACCTTCACTGACTCAGAGACACAATCATGCAGTCTTCACTGGCTCCCTGACACAATCGTCCATACCTTCACTGGCTGCCTGACACAATCGTGCATGCCTTCACTGGCTCCCTGACACAATCGTGCATACCCTCACTGGCGACGAGACACAATCGTGTACACTTCACTCGCTTCCTGGCACAATCATGCATACCTTCCCTGGCTTCCTGACACATTGGTGCATACCTTTACTGGCTCCCTAACAAAATCGTGCATACCTTCACTGGCTTCATGACACAACCGTGCAAACCTTCACTGGCTTCATGACACAATCATGCATACTTTTACCGGCTTTATGACACAACCGTGCATACCTTCAATGGCTTCATGACACAACCGTGCATACATTTACTGGCTTCATGACACAATCGTGCATACCTTCACTGGCTCCATGACACAACCGTGCATACCTTCACTGGCTTCATGACACAACCATGCATACCTTCACTGGCTTCATGACACAATCGTCCATACCTTCACTGGCTTCATGACACAATCGTGCATACATTCACTGGCTTCATGACACAACCGTGCATACCTTCACTGGCTTCATGACACAACCGTGCATACCTTACCTGGCTTCATGACACAACCGTGCATACCTTCACTGGCTTCATGACACAACCGTGCATACATTCACTGGCTTCATAACACAACCGTGCATACCTTCACTGGCTTCATGGCACAACCGTGCATACCTTCACTGGCTTTATGACACAATCGTGCATACCTTCACTGGTTTCATGACACAACCGTGCATACATTCACTGGCTTCATGACACAACCGTGCATACCTTTACTGGCTTCATGACACTACCGTGCTTACCTTCACTGGCTTCATGACACAATCGTGCATACATTCACTGGCTTCATGACACAATCGTGCATACCTTCACTGGCTTCATGACACAACCGTCCATACCTTCACTGGCTTTATGACACAATCATGCATACCTTCACTGGCTTCATGACACAATCGTGCATACCTTCACTGGCTTCATGACACAACCGTGCATACCTTCACTGGCTTCATGACACAATCGTGCATACCTTCACTGGCTTCATGACACAACCGTGCATACCTTCACTGGCTTCATGACACAATCATGCAAACCTTTACTGGCTTCATGACACAACCGTGCATACCTTCACTGGCTTCATGACACAACCGTGCATACCTTCATGACACAACCGTGCATACCTTCACTGGCTTCATGACACAACCGTGCATACCTTCACTGGCTTCATGACACAATCGTGCATACCTTCACTGGCTTCATGACACAACCGTGCATACCTTCACTGGCTTCATGACACAACCGTGCATACCTTCACTGGCTTCATGACACAACCGTGCATACCTTTGCTGCTCTCCATACCCACCATCCTTTTCGCAGTCATGCTTACCTTCACTACCCTCCCCGTCTTTATTTATCTCGCTATTACTTTCAGTAGGTCCCTATGCAATTGTTTCAAACCTGTTTAGAAGACCTCAATACCCATGCACCAGCACTTCTGAGGCTCTCAGGAGGGCTGGTCAGCTTGCATCAGCAGCTTCAGAGCGCCTATACCACATGATATATCGCAATGTAACTGGGGGGGGGGCTGTATTGTGCCTGCTGAGAGCGTGGGGTGATCTTGTTCTATTTAGCCGAATGTTATCGTGAGGACAATTGCTTTCACACCCTGTATTCTACGCAATTGTAATGAGGCATAGAGCTACTGGGCTCGAGTGACAGACAGGATCACAACTGTAGTTAGTAAAATACAAGACTCAACTTGCTATATTTAAATATGTTTTAGAATTGTAATGTCGTTAATTCTTTCTTTTCTATATTTCAACGTCTTATAATGTCTTTCACGAAATGAATACTTGATTAATTCAAATATCAATAAGTCAACGGAAAATAATTCTCTAGGTTTACCATATTTTACAGAAGGTAAACAGTCTTGTTATTTTTCAATGGTAAATTTCACCTTGTATTATAATAAAACAATATTTTCCTGCATTTTTTATACCGCTTTGTTGTTGCTTTGTTTCAAAATGAACCACAGCGACACAATAATAAATATTCTAGCAAGTCTCGCTATTATCGGTGGGGGAGACTTGCGAAACTATCAGGGTAGAACCAGTGACGCACCGTATGGTAGCTGGAAGCCCTGCTCACATTAAGTTGCGTACTGACCAGAACTCGAGCTTACGGCGCTGATGAGTTTTAAGTCCTCTGTTTATAGTTTATTTTATTACTAGTTATTATGTATGTATATAAGTTCATTGTATCTTTTTTAACTCCCGATGCAGGCGCTTACAGTTAGTTGATTCACTTTGACGGGATGTTGTGAAATATCTGTGAAAATTTTGATAGGACCTTTTCTTATTTACCTATTATCACTCGGCCATGCACATACGGCTTTAATCACGTTACAGTTACACTCAACTTTATATTATTTAGATTCCTTACGTGTTCATGGGTGTAGATAAGGACGGTGTAGAGCTTTTCATGGCGGTAGCGGGGTAGGGCCACCACCAGACCAGGAACATAGTATTCATCTCCTTGGAGGCCACTCACACGAGTCAGCACAAAGTCGTTCACCTTGAAATAAAGAAATAACAACAGTAACAAAAATGTTTAAATGTGTCACAAGTCGGTTGGTACTATTTGGTTGGATTATTGTTTTATTTGACTTCATATGACTGTAAGGCCCTGCATTGCACAAGAACATGTGGCAATGCCTTCAATATTCTACTATTTTTACTAACGAGCCGCTCGAATTATTAATATGCCAACCCTCGTTGATTCGAGTCCAGGTAGGTAGCGAAATTAATATCACCTGTGTACCAGATGAGGGTCGGTGATTCTGTGCATGTATTTGCCTTGATCCTTATATCCTTCAGTACAAACTTGAGATTGCCATGATGGCAATAAGTGATCATCATAAGATAACAAGATATTGTCAGATAGTGTACCTGAAGTAGACTCCATGGTATGGCCCCTGCGATGGGTATGACGTTGGTATAGGAGACCAATTTGGGCGGTAGTCCACGGAACCATACTATCTTGTCAGTGCGGGCCAAGACAGGGGTACTCACGGATCCTGCAGAAGGTAAAAACCAAACTAATGCCCATCATTGTCTGTCAGAAACAATACGTAGGTTATTTATACAATGCCATGCAAAAAAGTAAAAGACATTGCGAAAATAAGAAATATGTTACATAGCGACATAAAGCCTGGTTGGCACTTATGGGATCTTTATCCGCATCAAAGAACATACAACACCTTTGATTACTGTGGGGCTGCGTTGTTGTCATTACCTTTGTCAAGAACTAAACCAGAATCCAGTAAGGACCTGTAAGGCACTCTTACAGAGACTGTTTCAGAGGTATGATAAGAATCCCGAGATAAGTTTAGTGGTACGATCAGAACACAGTAAGAGCCCTTACGGCACTCTACAAGAAACAATTTTAGGGGTACGATTCGAATCCAGAAAGGGTCGTCCAGCATTCTATCAGAGACAATTTTAGCTGAACGATCAGAAAGTTACGAACTAAAAAAAGTCCAGATACCAAATATACAATATTAAATATTAGCATTAAATGTAGATATTAAACATTTTCATTATACCGTCGCCGTCGCTTTATCATGTAAAACACATAGGACGTCAGGAGCGTAAAATAATAAAATAAATATGTAGGCACCGTTTTAGGGGAGAGGGGGCCAGCCCCGAACCCCCCCCCCCCCCCCCCGAGAAAATTTAAAATTTAGATCGCAGGAGACGCATTTTTCGGGCACAAATTAGTCACTTTTATTTGTAAGACATCCAAGTCTTTTTTCGCCTTAAAATAACGATTGGTACTGAATTCGTATGAGTCGTATTATCCACAGGTTTTTCTAAGTTGCGTTTTATGGTTGCTAGCCAATGAGATCTACTTTTAGAGCAAATAATTTATTTCCAAATTGAGTACTGACAACTAACATATAGTCTGATGTGGAACACGTTACAGTAACATCAAGATAAACATTTGTACCAACATTTGTACTAATTTTACATCGGCTCATTTGTAATTTTAAATCGGCGCACAAAAGCAACTGTTTTATCGCTAATGTTATGAGTAAATTGGCTTTCTGGAATGATAATAAAAATAAAATGACAAAAAAAAAAGTGAAAATAATGCCGACCAAAGGTCCTCCTGCATGGTAAACAACCGTGTTACCACAACACCACACTAACCTATCTTTATCAGGTGAAGATAAGCTACATTTATGTTTAAATGCACTCCCTGAATAAACAAATTACGTTCATTTTTACAAAACATATTTTATTTCCAAATTCTGTGAATTTATTTCTTAACAATTTATGCCTTTAAAAATCATTACTTCATTTTACGTGTCCTTGAAACTATTAATAAATAATATCAATTGTTATTTTACTAGTAGTGTCTTACTGGACTTAGATAGTGTGTACAAATGTATGTCAGTAAATATTAGTGATCTGCTTAATATGAAGACATACCGGTATGGAAATAAAAAGTACAAACATGAGGCCCAGTTCGCAGTCAATAGAGTTCGCTTTGTCTTCTCATCATTCTAACAAAACCTGGCGCTTCCAAGGTCAGGATATGTTGGACCATGTTCAGCCATGTTTAATGTGTACAGTTCAAATTCAAGCGTCAAATAACTTCGATCTATATACCGTATAGTGGTCGCCGGATTCGCTAACTAGTACCGAATTAGGACATTTTCCGAAAATACCAAGTTCAACGTTTACGAAAAAACTATTTATAATTGTTACGGTAAATTAAATAATAGAAACCATTATTTTACTTGGATCTCAAATTACCCCTCACCTCTTCGATTTGTATTCCAATTTCGGCATTTTTTATATTTTTCATTCTTCCGGGAAAAAAGTGTAGACACGTGACTACAGTGCTAATAGGAAGCTACGCCAGTGGACAAGCATACCAAAAAAAAGCAAACAATGCGTTAAAAAGAACAGACCAGAATTGATCTGCAGGGCTTTGCAAAAGCAGAAGTTCTACCACAACGATATATCCCTTCATGCATTTTACATGACAATCAGCGCTATGGTCTGGAACCCTAATTTCAAATCTTGGGAGAGATTGGGATCGATAAAGTAAACAGTAAACATTATCGCATTGTCCCCAAAGCGTTAACTGCTAATTTCGATATTCTTTACTCACACGCGCGGGTGTATATGTGTGTTTTCATGTCAACGTCGGTATTCACGTGGCGGCGAATTTATCGAAAACTCCTGATAATATTTTTATTTATAATTATTTTTATGTAGTCGGAAATAGAGATGAATGCAAAAGTAGAGATTTTATACAAAATATTTTATTGCTATAAATGCATATGTAGGTTTACTGATATGGTCCATTCTCTGCATGATTATAGATGTTATTTGAGAAAACGTTGACCTTGGACATTTTGTCGTCTATTATACAATATAAATGTGATTAAAAAAAGCCAAACTTTCAAGGACATAATAAATAAAGTCTAACCTGTGTAGAAGAATCCGTTTTCATCATTTCTTGCAAGGACCGTCAGGTTTCTCATAACGACTGATTATATCCAAGAAATATTACGCAAACAGCACCATGAATTCGTCATGGAATCGAGTGATTTGAAGTTTTCTCTGTCTCTTCGTATTTACTCAATATTATCCGTTAGGAATGCTTCGTCGTTGGGCGAAGACGCTCAGTGTTGAATTGTAAACATTTCTGTAATTGTCCACTTGCAGCTTATATTGTTACCAGTATTGACAACCGCAAACGTCCTTGTCCGCAGAACTTATTTCAATCGAGATATCGCTACAGTACTATGCCTGTCCTTGAATGGGTTCTATAAGAAAAACGGTCGTGTAGACTATTTCAATGCATGCGATGTGTACACTCCAAAATCTTATTTGTGGGATAGTACACCTCAGTAAAAACCAATATGCTTTGCATGAAGCATGTCCATAATTACATTTAATGCTCTCCCTTGAGACCCACTTAATAACAATAAGGTAGACATAAGAGTCAACACTGACGTATATTTTCTTTGAAGTTTAAGCATTCTCTTGTAAGTGTATTTAAGTCCTTACATTAACCCATTGTGCACAAAGTAAACAAGGTTGCCGCCAAAGAAGTTAAAAATTAAATATAATGCACTGTCAAAAACAGTTATGACACACGTTCGTTTTTTGTTCGTACACTAAGTTGTTGTTGTTGTATTTGATGTTGTCGATGATGATGATGATGATGATGATGATGATGATGATGATGCTGATGATGATACTGTTGTTGTTGTTGTTGTTGTTGTTGTTGTTGTTGTTGTTGCACAGTTGCTGCATGATCCTCCCACATACCGACTTTTATGCAAATAACAAGGAGGCCAACAGTTAAAAATGGCATATCACGTAGTTACAATGCGCATGGACACAATGTACAAAATTTTTAACAAAAAAAACGTCAATGCTGGCCATTAAAGGCGATATTGTCACAATGCTGCTGCATATGTGTATGAAACATTGATAACAATAACGAATCTCTGACGATAAGATTAAGTTATTTGGTTTTAAGCATAAAACTTTTCGAATTGCATGTATTATGGTAGTTGGAAGATGTTTGTAATCGTTTACCATGGGCGTTGGGGAATATACAATAACAATAATAATTATATATTCACTGTTAAATTCTACAATATACAAAATTACAAAATAACTATAAAATAATATACTATTATATACGACATATATGTTTACTTAATATAAAAAAATAGGTTCGCTGGGTATTCAAGCTTACCAGCTAATGCAACTGATTGTCTCTGAATCTCTACCTATTTCTTTTTGAAATGACACTACATGCGCAGATGCGACATTGGCGTTCGGAAGTGTGAATTGTATTTGGGACACCAGTACCAGGTATGTGGCGTATTCATTTAATGCTGGCTTGTTGACAAATTAAAATTATGTTTCATTTCTAGTATCCTTAAGAAATAGCGCTTATGCTTGATTAAAAGTTTTATGCAACATGATTGTTAATTATAATAATTGGTTTGAATCGTCAACAACATACTGACAAATAATATTGTTTAAGTACAACTACATGTTGAAATAAAAACTTTGCAAACAGTGTAGTACTCGATACACGTCACAAGCAAGCTAGGCCTTGAAAACTATGTCCACTTTAGATTCTTAGATACCCTGATTATACAAAGATAAAGTTGCTTCTTATTGCCATTGCGACAAAAAAGAATTGGACACTTTAAATAAGAATATCATTGTTAGCTCAAGGCGGGTTCAAAATTATTGAAATATTTGCATACAGGTACAAGCTGTACGGGCCAGCATCTACTTCAGTTTCAAAACCAGTTTGGGTTATATATTTGGTTTTGCATCGATGTATGACAGGGGCGGATACAGAAAATGGTGGTGGTGGTATGAATCAAGGTCCATTCAACTTTAACGCAGTAAATACTGGATATACAAACATAGTTAGGGACCCTAACTTCGACCTAAGCAGTCAACAGACAAAATTTATTTTAAAAGCTTTTTATTTTTCACCTTAAATGTGTGTGTTTTCACAACTCTACTATTTTAAGTGGCTGGTGGGGGATACATCTCCATTCCCCACACCCATATTTATCCATGATGTATGACTTTTACGACTGTCAGTCAAGTCGGTATGTTCCGTACGTCAATTAGTCCTGTTTTGTCAGCAGTCCAGCCCGCCTTGTCTGTCTGGAATCCAATCGGTCCAGACCTTCTGTCCTTTCAGTCTGGATCTGTCAGTTCTACCTGTCAGATTGGCGGATCTGTCGTTCTACCTGTCAGTCTGGATCTGTCAGTTCTACCTGTCAGATTGGCGGATCTGTCAGATCTACTTGTCAGTCTGGCGGGTCTGTCTTTCTACCTGTCAGTCTGGCGGATCTGTCAGTTCTACCTGTCAGTCTGCCGGATCTGTCAGATCTACTTGTCAGTCTGGCGGGTCTGTCTTTCTACCTGTCAGTCTGGTGGGTCTGTCGTTCTACCTGTCAGTCTGGCGGGTCTGTCTTTCTACCTGTCAGTCTGGTGGGTATGTCTTTCTACCTGTCAGTCTGGCGGGTCTGTCTTTCTACCTGGCAGACTGGCAGTTCTGTCTTTCTACCTGTCAGTCTGGCGGGTCTGTCTTTCTACCTGACAATCTGGCGGGTCTGTCTTTTTACCTGACAGTCTGGCGGGTCTGTCTTTCTACCTGTCAGTCTGGTGGGTCTGTCGTTCTATCTGTCAGTCTGGCGGGTCTGACTTTCTACCTGTCAGTCTGCCGGATCTGTCAGATCTACTTGTCAGTCTGGCGGGTCTGTCTTTCTACATGTCAGTCTGGCGGGTCTGTCTTTCTACCTGTCAGTCTGGCGGGTCTGGCGTTCTACCTGTTAGTCTGGTGGGTCTGTCGTTCTACCTGTCAGTCTGGCGGGTCTGTCTTTCTACCTGTTAGTCTGGCGGGTCTGGCGTTCTACCTGTCAGTCTGGTGGGTCTGTCGTTCTACCTGTCAGTCTGGCGGGTCTGTCTTTCTACCTGTCAGTCTGCAGGATCTGTCAGATCTACCTGTCAGTCTGCCGGATCTGTCAGATCTACCTGTCAGTCTGCCGGATCTGTCAGATCTACTTGTCAGTCTGGCGGGTCTGTCATTCGATCCCGTCAGTCTGTTCTGTCTGTCTGTCTGTCTGTCTGTCTGTCTGTCTGTTTGTCCTATCGGTCCCCACCGGTCATTCGATCCCGTCAGTCTGTCCTGTTAGGGCTGTTTTCCTAGTCTGTCTGTCCTTTCTGTCCAGTCGGTCAATCAGACACGTCGATCTGTCATGACAGTCCAGTCACCCTGTTCTGTCGGTCTGCTGTGTCAGTCCAAATAGTTCCATCGGTCTGTCATGTCAGTCTGTCCTGAGTCAGTCTAGTCGGTCTGGTCTGTTTGTCCAGTCAGTCTGTCCTGTCAGTTCTGTCGGTCTGTCACAATAGTATGTCAATAAATTGCCGACGATTTGTCCTCTCATTCCATTCACACTGTCCCATTAGTCCAGGCCGTCTGTCAGTATGTCAGGTAAGACCATGCAAGTCATTTTTTCCCGACAATCGATCGGCCAGTCCTTGCAGTTAGATTTTCCCGTCAGTCAAATCAGATCGGTCTGTTCAATTAGTCATAGTTGCCATCAGTCGTACAGTCAGTCATCAAGTCAGCCAGTCCAGTCAGTCCATCCAGTCAGTCCATCCAGTCAGTCCGTTCAGTCAGACTGTCCAGTCAGTGGTCCAGTCAGTCCGTCGACAATTAGTCGTCCAGTCAGTCCTTATTCCAGTCGGACTGTCGTCGAGCCTGTCAGTCGTACAATCAGTCGTATAGTCAGTCAGTCCTTCTAGTCAGTCAGCCCGTCCAGTCAATCAGTCTGTCTGGTAAGTCAGTCTGTCAGGTCAGTCAGACTGTCAGGTCAGTCAGTCAGTCTATCCAGGTAGGCCAGTCCGTCTAGTCAGTCAGTCTGTCTGATCAGTCAGGTCAGTATGGTTTTGGTCATTGTTCTCTGTCACGTTTAGTTAAAACAACATAAAACACTCGTCAATAAATCAAGACAACACTTGGTGTAATAAATGTATTTTTCATCATCTTCTTCAACTTCTTCTTCTTCTTCTTCTTCTTCTTCTTCTTCTTTTTCTTCTTCTTCAACGAAAACATAATAACTTTGATATCAGCTATAAATTTCATCATCATTAACAAAAGTTAATTGTATTTCATCTATCACAATATGTCAATAATTACTAGTATATAGACTGTTTTCTCATTACCTCGTTCGCCTTTCACTTGGCTTCAACGCTGTTTGACCTTAAATTTCGAAAAAAAATGACTTCGATGTCAAACTAACATACATTTGTGAAATAAAAACTTTTTAGATTCCTTAATTTGCGAATGGAACAGATAAAATAGTCTTCCTGAGAACTAATTCCTACCGGTAACCAGAATTCTAGGTATTTCATAATAATCATGTATTTTTCTTGATTCTAAACCGAGGTTACATAAGATAACGAGATAAGTAGTTGGTATTCATGTTACAGCAGCAGCAACAGCAGCACTTACAACAGCAATGGCAGCAGTCCTCGTCTTCATTAGCAGTTTGGTCATTTACAGCATCATCGTCATCTTCATAATCATACCATCCTCATCCCAAGTGAACAGCAAGACTATCCGCCTTCTTAACGACAAGAAAATAATGAAAACATTATCATCGTTATCGTCCATCGTCCGTAGTAGTGGAAGTAGTAGCCATCATCAACGAAATGAAGCAATAAAGATAACAATCTGTGTCATTATCACAAAAACCAACATTATTTACATGGTCAACAATATCATTAACGTCATAATCATTATCAACAGCAACATCAACATCATCGGTATCACCATCATCATCACTATGATCATTTGTCATCACTATTCAGCAGCATCACCTAAATATCATAATCATCATCTAAAACTAGGGATGTCAACGGATATTCCGTTCGAATCATCGGATATCCGACTAGACTTTGGTATTCCGGATATTCGCTTAAAAATGTAAAATTTAAACATTTAATTAAATGTTTTGGCCATTTTGCTAAGTTATCTTTCTGCTGTCATGTCAGTGTGCATTCACGCATACGCAGGTGTAACGGATTATCGACAGGTGGTGACAGGTGGTGACACGCAGTATCGTAAATTTGGCTTCACAGTTTTAGAAATGTGCTAAAGCATGATGATATGTATAATAACATGCTAATTAACCGCCAACGTTTGAAGCTTCTACTGATCCATTTTGTTTAGCGAATACTATCTTTAATTTTGTTGATGAACTTCACAGTTTTAGAAATGTGCTAAAGCTTATGTAAAATAATTTTCGTTGTTATAATGTACCTCTTGGCTATAAATGTAATATTTTATGCCGAAATAAACTTTGTATTTGTATTTGTATATATGTAAAATAATTTGCCAATTAACAGCCATTGTTTGAAGCTATTTTGATTAAGGATTATTATTAATTTCATTCGTTCGACTGTATTAAGAAGAGATAGAGCTACAATTATGTAGACAATTAACAGGTTTGTCGGCAAAGATCAGTTACTCGTGTTAAGTCCGTTTGGATTGTATAAATGAATTGATGAATTTATTATGTTTTCATTCGATCACGGTGATCTTGACTATTTCACATCCATTCCTAAACAAATCATTAGTTATGCTTCCAATTTTCAGTCCGATGTGGCGACATTTTGTGAGGTCCGTAGACAAATCCAACGCAAAATGTAATAACTGCAGCGTAGAGCTAGCGTATGGCGGCGGCACATCCAACCTCCGCAACCACTTGAAGAATAATTTGAATCATTTTATTGTGAATTAAAATTACCAAATGTTTTTTATTGTTCGTATCTCATTAATTATTAAAATGATGAAGTGCCTATGCCTATGAAAATTAAGTATTTCCATTAAAATGACGATTTAATTATGTCAATGGAAACGTTAGTAACACCGCACACATCCGACTGCAACATCAGAATTAACTAAGATTTATATCCAGATATCCGGATATCCGTTCGGATCGTTCGACGGATATCCAGATACCAAATTTAGTATCCTTTGACATCCCTATCTAAAACATTACATCATCATCATCACAATAATCACTTCCGTTATCTTAATCAGATCACTGGCATGATTTACATAATTACTGGCATCATCACTACCACAACTACCACCACCACCACCACCACCACCACCATCATCATCCATCATCATCATCCATCATCATCATTACCACAATCATCATCATCATCATCACCGTCATCATCATATCATCATCATCATCATCATCATCATCATCATCATCATCATCATCATCATCATCATCATCATCATTACCATCATCATCAACATTACCATCATCATCTTCATTACCACAATCATTATCATTTCCACAATCATTATCAACATCATCATCATTACCATCATCATCAACATCACCATCATCATAATCATCAAAATCTTCATCATTACCATCATCATCATCATTGTTACCATCATTATCTCCAGCAGCAGCAGCAGCAGCGTTCATACCGCCACCACAACTGCCAATGTGCAATTCAATGTGTAATTCCTTTTCATGGCATCACCAACATCAACATCACAAAAACTCAAAAACCTTTAAAGGCTGAAAACCACCACCATCATCAGCAGCAACAGCAGCAGCAGCAGCGTCTTCATAAGCATCATCATTTAAAACATAATATTCATCATCATACATAACAACGACATAATCATCAACTGGAGCAACAGTAGAAAAATCGCATTCATTATCATCATAACTAATATCAGCATCATTAGCAGCAGCAGCAGCAGCAGTAACTTAAACTATAGCAATATTATCAGCTAGATCACGATCACTCCTCAGTTGTATCGCCATTGGCAATATAAAATTCATAGTTGTCAGCAGTAATGATATCTCTGCAACATCATCAGCAACGTAATGACCAAATGCCCTTACCATCACTATCCTAATAACACACAATATAATCTCTACCTCCAGTCAGGATTATTATATTACCTTCATCCTTCTCATTTTACACTGAAGAGTAATCGAATAGTTTTGTTTGTATCATTTTCCAATAGAGCAAACTCATTCCTCCGCATTTTACACTGAAGAGTAATTGAATAGTTTTGTTTGCAATAGAACAAACTTTTTAACAGATATTTAGTTCTCTGGTATTCTTTAAAAAATAGTTTGAGAAAATTAAGTACAATCCTAAATCTATTAAATAATAGAGTAATACAAATAACTAAAAGAAAAGAGGTTAATTAAAATTTATATAAATCAATTGATTGTTTCCTCTTTATAAGGACATACATGTATGTGTTCGGGTGTGGATGGTACGGTCCAGTGATCATGTGACTGGATGTGGTCAGGTGTTCGCGGCTTGTTATCACAGTGAGTGCAGTAACGCATTTATTATATAATGGGACTTTAAACAACCAGGCATTTACATCTAACTCCACATTCTAATGAGTGAATGTGAACCTGTTTTTTACAACTAATCCTTTCTGATCGAACTCAAACAGTATGTGTCAACTATTCCAATATACCCCAATATATCAAGTGATCTGAACGTTAACAAAACACCCGAATGGACCGAATTACTTCGAGAACAAGGTGTCCATATTTTCAACTTGGATATATATCTACTGTCATACAGTATCTGTAATTTGGACATATGCGCTTTTAATTTTTTTATAGAACACAATTAATAGATAGTGGTGGTTAACTTAGGCCATTTCGTTGTTGGATTTTAATGTGCTAATGTTTAAAAGTGATTATAGTGAATGTATGCTTTTTACATCCAAATTATTTCGTTACCCATTAGTTCTTACAGGTAAAACTAGATAATTTACTGTCGTTTACAGATACTGGCCTACCTAAATAAACACTGAATCGGTAAACCAGGTAAGGGGACGACATACACAATCTGATTTTAAAGTTTAAAAACACAGAATAATCCAATCGGGGATTTAGTCTTGTGGTAAGACATCCCTTGTCAGTGTTATATAGATTTGCCGGTTCGAATCACCATCATAACAGTTTATTTTTATTTTTATTAAGTTGTAACATTCATGACAAACAAAACTATGCTGTATAGACACAGCACCTTCATAGCTTACGTTTATGTCTGTATTATTTTACTCTGTGATAATTAACCATGACAATTACATTCATTATAATTTTAAAACATGCGTCTCGTCATTTTAGTGAAAAAAGCCTTTAACGAAATATGCTTTTTAAGTTTTAACAAACAGTAAAAAAAATCCGAGTAACATTTTATTAGTCATTTGGAAGTTGTTTTAAGGGATTAAAAATAAACCAATGTTCTTGACTGGGTTCGCCAGTGCTTCTTACATTTGATTTCTTTACGTCATCCTGCTGTTATTCATTTGACCAAGGTACTGCCTTTAAGAATGTTTTTTAATGCAAGGTGTTATATAAAACAGACTAATTCACCTGTAAGTGAGAAATGCAATGAACAATGGACGCCCAAATTATACCCGAAGCAAAGCACAGCGTCTTGTGTTAACCACAGCAGGTAATCCTATTTTGTAATGATTTGGTATCAGTATTACCCACACTCGGTCATGCTTTTTGGTATCAGTATTACCCACACTCGGTCATGCTTTCCTTATCATGTTTATCCCGATATTTACAATAAAAGAATTGACACTTAGCCTCAAAGGGTGTCCAATGTATGTTTTAAAAAAAGACAATATGTTATCTGCCGAACAACAACGCCGGACATCCAATGACAACTTTGACTTTAAGTGAGCTGAAATTATGGCCGAACAACTGGCCTTCATATGGACATTACATCTGCTGTTAATATGTATAGTGTCTACATGTTTAAAGTAATTCATTTGATAACGAAACCAATATTTTAAGAAACTATTTAGGAAATATTGAACGAATAACAATCTTTAAACCCTCGAACAGAACTGCTAACAGGTGAGAATAAAAACTGCCTAATCCAGGTGGTTCTAAGCCCCTAATTTCTATTAAACAGAAGTGTCCCTTTACCGTCGAGGAGTTACAATGACATGAACAACAATGTCAGCCCATTGCCAAAAACACATTCTGTAAGGGGCTGTTTATATAAATCAACAGTGCGTGAATGGTAATAGTTTGGTCGAGTTATTGAGCATACTAATTTTGACGTTTATCTTGCATCAAAAGAAATGGTGCACCGGTAGCGTCACTGAGTTTTTAAACATTACTTACATTATGCAAATAGGTTTTAACTTGGCATCAGGTGAACTTTGTGCCACGAACCGCATCAAGTGAACTTAGTGCCACGTACCGACTTTGAAAGCAGACTGTAATATGCAGCTTTGTAGACAAGCCATAGTTAAGGGGAGAACGCACAAATGACTGAATTACTAAAGGTTTTTTTTATACATTTACAGGCGCGTAGCTGCCTGTATGTAGAATACGCCCCCAACGTACACATTGTCCCCAAAGAATGAAACAGTATAACACTTAAAGCTGCAATAAAAATCGTATGCTAGAAGGGAGATGTGTATATTTTTGCAATCAAATAGTATCGCTATTTAAGCCGTGAAAAATATGTAATAACATTTTATTGCATTTCAGCTGTTTTGTTGTTGACGTTATTGTAGATTAATTGTACATAAATAGTTACGACTATTGATTTAAGCTAAGCATTTTTGAGTGTTTTATAGTAGTTTTACAATTATGTTAAAGCTTTGTTTTCAAATATTTGCAAGTTTGAAATATGCACGCATTGCGGGCATATACAAGCTGCTCGCATTTGCATGATACTGACAGCGTTCAAACTGTGTGCGGGGACTCCATTTCTGTTCTTTTTAATTTATTCACTCAACGATTGATTCTTTTTCTTCAATGACTTAAGGCTAACGCTGCTATTATTGTATCGTATACCTGAGATATGTAGGATAATTCTGATACTGTTTATGAAGCTGTGTATTTCAACTCACTGGAGAAATTTAAGTGTAATAAAAGTGTTATAAAAACTTGAGTTTTCAGCTTAGTTTATTTTCCATTTAAGTCTTTATTCGGAGTTCATTTTATTTTAAGCTATAGGCCACTAGCATACCCGTGTTTAGGGGCATGTGAATCATTTCTGACGTAATAGCGGTTTGTTTTTCGTTACTAAAGCACTACTTTAGTGTTAATGCGTAAACTTGATATATTTATAGCTTTAACTGATTGGGATTTCAACTGAAAATATATATCAACAATACTTTACTGTTCAGGTAACTAAGTCAGTCAAAATGCTACAATGCCAGTGAGTGACGTTTTAAAAGAAAGATCCGCACATGTAATTATATCCAAAACGTCTAGTAACAGGGGAGTTCACAAGTGCATAATTTGTTTACAGTTGTTTAACTAGTTGTCGCTCTTCAATTACGTTCTGGGTTTGTGTTCACTATCCAATCTGAAATGTGCGCCGAACAACATGCAACTTATGACATAAAACGTTGCCTACTTTCGCATGAATCCTGGTCATTAAATGCAAGTGTTAGGTCAAGGGGCGATCTGGGCATTATCTTTAGCTCGGTCAGTTAACTGGATGGACTTTACAAACAACGTGCCTTGCAACGTGACTCGAATTTAGGCACTTTAACGTTGGCCAATGAAACACGAGTATTTGCTTTAACCTTACATCTGATTAGTCTATGCGATGACCTCTATCTTAAAATAGAACGGGCACCTGCTAATCAGAGTACATTACGAACGTAAACAAGTAAGACTAAAGAAGAACAAAAAGCTCAAAATGTCGCTTTTCGGGCAAGGATACGGCAACCGAGGTTATGGATTTTCTCTGAAGGCTCTTCTACAGGATCCAAATTTACAGAATGCGCCCCAGGTGCAATCAGGTATGTGAAATTTCATCAAATCTTCAATTTTGGGGGCACTGTCAGAGTTCGACTGAATATCGGTGCATGCGTACGTAGATCTTGCGGTCACTATCACTGTTTGGCCACCTGAGAAATCGCTGACCGCTTGTGTGCGAAGTGAATTACTGACACCCAGTCAATACAATATGAGCTTAATTTTTAGATTTGCAATACGTTTTAGTTTGTACGATTTTTAATTGAAATTTCCATAATACAGTGTACTGTCGCAGTATGTTTCCATCAACAGGTTGATTTAAGACTTTTTTTCAGTGAGCGCTGTTCGAGGATCTATTTCAATATACATAAAAGTCACTATAAGCATGCTTTTAGCAAAAACAACAACAAAAACAGAAAAAAGCTAACAGAACTATTGTGATCAAAATCATGAAAAACTAAGGTCATCTGTTTGGTAGCAGTCAAATGTGAGTGAGAGTCACTTATATGTGTATTCATATTGATAGGAAAGTCAAAGCAATTGCTTTGGGTTTCTGGGCCATTGAAATGTTGAATTGAAAGCAATGGTGTTGCCAGTGTGCATATAACTGATCAGCATTTAACGGCCAAATAGGATTTCAGCATTTCGTGTTTAGTGAATAGGTATTTTCCTTAAAAGAATTTCTTAAGGCCGGTTAAAACAATATACTGTAACTAACAAAAGAGATTATGTCGGTGCCATCAATATGATGCGGGAAATGGGTGGGATTAGAAGCACAATTTAGACTGCAATGAAAAGTTGATTCAAGTATTTTCCCTGATCATAAGATTACAGGAACAATTTGTCTTTAAATAGATAAATAAAAAATGTTGTTTAGAAATACACCAATCGGCTTGATAGTGTCTTACCAAAAATGTAGTGTGGATATATGATTCTTTTTATCATGTTAACACTCTTCGTTGCTTTTAAACAGAGGGTAATTGGGCCGCCAAGAATCTTACCTTTATTGTCTCGCACTGGAGGGTGGTGCCTCTTATGGAATGCATTTTTATGGGGATGATAGTGTAGCTGGCAAAAACAGGAAATTGCAGCTGTTCTCCAAGACCCTTTTCAAAAAAAAGAACTCAGTATTCAGTTATTTAACATTGTAGCTTGCAAGAATAATGTGTAGCTTGCAATTATAAAAAAAGTAGCTGTTTGGCTAAGTATTATGTAACAAAAGAAACCGAGTATACAGATGTTAGCATTGCAGCTTATAGATACAGATGTAGCCGAGAACAAGGAAACAAACAAAGCAGGAAATACTCTACTTCCTATCAGTTGTGGTTCATTTTTGTCAAATGTAGTGTAAGAGCATGTTTACTTTCCCGGATAGTCATCTTTTTTAATGCACATGCTCTCTATGGCACCTTGGATGTCTTACATTCTAGCTCTTTCTTGTATTTATAATTGGTTTTGGAAATGTCTTCTGGGTGATGATGTCACAGCTTTAAGAAGCAATCATATTTTTTTAAGAGTTAAGTTTATGCTATTTCGGTAGTAAAATGACAACGTTTTATAAATCTGTTTTGGTGTTTGACTTCTTTTGTTTCTTAAACAACTATGACTTACACGGGAAAAAAAAATAAACTTAAGAACTGTGACAAAAATCACAATTAAAATTTTATTAATATCATTAGTGGATTATTATTTTCATTTTACATGACTGCATTAATATGTCTGCTAGGGCAGACTGCCTGCTCACTTCATACAGAAATAGATTGGTATACCAGCTTGTTCCCATGCATATTGCACTGAAGTTGAGCTTTTTCCATCTATTTTGAATTTCCAGACACTCATGTGACCTTGGTTGACACTCATGTGACCTTGGTCACACGGTGCTAATGTAAAATGTGCCAAATATGAATTTATGGATATATAGCTAGTTCAATTTGTTTCTGACTGAAATTGATGTGCTATGGGTAACAAAGAGATACATTTTATATGGTTTAACATATGTCGACATATATAAAAACCAGTTATTATGGCTGATATGCGCCCTGAAGTATATGCTTGGATCAACACATACAAAGTAAGTGAGCATATATATATGGGACCAATATCGGTACACATTAACAGTGTAATGACTGAAAATGACCAAGATAGACAGGTATAGACCAACAGTTCAGAAAAATTTCCTAAGAACTAAAGGGTACATTATTGTGTATTAGGAATATTTTATGGATGGTTAATTTGAATGATGATTTATTCATTCAAGACAGGACCTGTGTATAATTATTTTAAATAAATTGTAATGTTAATCATGTAAATGTTGGTCTGAGATATAAAATTCTGGTCATAAATACGTGAAAATCAAGGCTCATATATGCATCTGCATTTTGAAAACATTTACTTTAGTTGAAGTGCTTAGTTTACAATATTTTATTGTTATGGTCTGCATCAACTTCTGCTCGTGTTCTCAAATGCATTAAAAAAATAGATAGAGCATATATGTCCAGAGATTTGTGTAAAAAAGATAGGGCACATATGTCAAGGGATTTATGTTCTACAATCTGGAACAAAATATGCTTTTTGTCTCCGGCTTTAACAGCCTATAGCAATGCATCATCTTATTTTCTATCAATCTTTTGTGCTTAAATTTATTCTAAAATGTATAGAGAGAAATACTTGACAATGACAAATAGCCAGATAAGCCTGTAATAAACAATGTATTTGACTCTTTTTGTAAGCCAAATAACAGCATTCATATACATGTTCACCTTATTAATCTTTGCACATTTTTGTAAAAATGCATTGTAAATGTAATGTACCTTCTTGGATTGTGAGACCGGCCGCAATAGCTCATTTGGTAGAGCATCGGCTTGAGGATCTGGAGGTCGCGGGGTTCAAACCTCGACCGGGTCAAACCAAAGACGTCAAAGTTGGTAGTAGTGGCTTTCCTCCTAACGCTCTGGGCTTTGGGGATAGCATTATGCCTGACTTGCTGGTGTCAGTATAATGGACTGGCAGGGTTAAGTCCCAGGGCACCTCATAAGTGCCCCTTTGCTATAATGACAGATATGTCCCTGCACAGTTTTGGCAAAAATGCTGGCACATCACATCTTGGATTGCATAGTCTGTCTTAATGAAAAACCTACTTACAGTGATCTGAGATTTTCTAAAAGCTGAGCCCTGGGCCTACAACCAGTAAAATATTGGGGCCATTTTGAAGTTTTGTTAATGACTTACCTCAACATTGTTGATGCTGCAGCTTTGCACATCTTAGTAATTTGCCATAAGAGATAAAATTAGAACATAGTGCATTGATAAATTGATAAATGTTATTGAGAAAACACTGACAACTGTTTTAAGTGAACAAAGATAAAGCACCACTTTGTCCCTCACTAAATTCAAGATATAAGGGGGCTCAAGATGTTCTAACAAAGCAATTAAGCTTTCAAGGGGAGCTTTTGTGATACCGCTTTGTCCGTCGTACGTAGTTCGTCGTCAACATTCTAGCTTGTGAACATACAAGAGGCCACAGTTTTTATCCAATCTTCATCAAACTTGGTCAGAATGTTTGTCTGCATGAAATCTTGGATGAGTTCATTATTGGGTCACCTGGGGTCAAAAAGTAGGTTACAAGTTCAAATTTTAGGAAAAACTTGTGAACTCACTAGAGATCACATTTATAGCCCAACCTTCACCAAACTTGGTATGAATGTTTGTCAGCATAAAATCTTGGATGAGTTTGAAACTGGGTCACATGGGGTCAAAAAGTAGGTCACTGTGTCAAATCTTAGAAAAAGCTTGTGAACACACTAGAGACAACATTTATAGCCCAATCTTTCCCAAATTTGATCAGAATGATTGTCTGCATGAAATCTTGAATGAGTTCATTATTGGGTCACGTGGGGTCAAAAAGTAGGTCACTATGTCAAATCTTAGCAAAGGCTTGTGACCACACTAGAGGCTACATTCGTAGCCTTATCTTCACAAAACTTGATCAGATTGTTTGTCTGCATCAAATCTTGGAGGATTATATTATTTGGTCATGTGGGGTCAAAAAGAAGGTCACATTTTAGCAAAACCTTGTGAAAACACTTAAGAGGCCACATTTTTGGCCCAATCTTCACCCAACTTGGCCAGCATGTTTGCCAGTATGAAATCTTACTTATGTTTTGAAGTGAGTCATGTGGCTTCAGTAGGTGACTTGGTAAAATTCTAGAAAATGCTATCAACCCAGTAATCACATTAATGGTCCCATCTTCACAAAGATTTCTAAAGTAAATAACTCTTAATTACTTGATGCCAGATTTGAGGCTTGCGTCATCAGGTGAGCGATTAAGGGCCATCATGGCCCTCTTGTTTGCATTTCCTATTTGTAAGACTGTTTACTTTTTTTTGTTCGAAACGCAAAGAACATGGCATAGTATTCTTGACCTCATTATTATTCAATCATTTGTAGTCAGTCAACCATTTCTTTTGAAAAGGACGATTTTTTATGTCAGTATTTTCTTTTTGTTTAGATAAATCATCAAAAATTTTGGGCTGGGTGGATGTGTTCATATTTATTCATTGGGTCCATGACGCGATTAATTTGAGAATTGCAATACACTTACATGTCACAAAGAAGGCCAATTGTTTTGTTGACTGGTTTTGTGCTCAAAACATTTTGTGTAGAAACAGTACAAGTACTACTTTCTGATGTTTCCTTAAATACGAATTGTTAAATAGTGGCAGCATCATTGTCCAAATTGTGTTGGAAGATTCAAGTACTTTTATTGTCGTCTGTAAAGTCCACTGTCTCAGGTAGAACCAGTATTCAGTCAGGAAATACCAGGTTGTGTAGCAAATAGTTGTGTCCCTGGGGCCAGCATGTTGTGTCTGGTCTGGGGTTTGTACTACAGACCTATCTGATCTAGAGTCCATCATCTTAACTACTAAACTGTTTGTTATGTGCCTAAACTAGAGATTAGGTTGTTTGTTTGTAATTATTTTTTGTTACATAAATAGACAATAAATTTCAAAATGCTTTCTATGATTCATATACCAAAACGAAACTTTGTTGTACTGTATGTATTTTTAATGAAAACACAGCTGTGAACAAGTTTTGAATAAATGATTATCTTTGTAAGCCAGTCTATCTGATCATTTAGTGTATCAGTAGGCTCAGCTACCATAAAGAGCAGATGCTGCAGGACTATACACTCAATAGCCATGTGTGGTTATTGTCCCCTTCTACTGGCGATATTCATGCTCTGATGCATTTACCACAAAGTGAGGTATACTAATGCACCAATTATATCCCTCAGTTTATAGTTCATGCTCTGTGAACACTGGCCATCAATCTAGTTTTATATTGTGTGCACTTAAAAGCATTTTTACATCACCCGACAGCTTTTTTCAGTGTTGAATATATATGATAAAATGTACAATATGTGCACCTAATGTGCCTACTTTACCAGCAACTTACATGTTTAGTGAGATGAATGTAAAGAGGACAAAAAGTTCTTCTGTAGAGTTAAGCATTAACTGTGATTTTGTATCACATCATAACAATGTTGTTACAAATTGTAGTGGTCTAGCTCCCTTGCTAACACTCAAGAAAATATAAAGGTAGTTCTACGACTGGTTGACCTGGTATCAGGATAATGTGACTGGGTGTAGTATCATGCCAGGTGTTCACAGCATGCTATATACAGTGAAGGCAGCATTCTATCTGCTATAAGTGGACACCTTCCCCACCCCCCTCCCCCTTTTACCATAGCATATCCAAATTTGTTAAGAACCCTGCCCCCAAAGGTTAGTTTAAGTGTTGTGTACAATTCCATAAGCTTTCAACAGTGAAAGAAATTTTGTTTATGGAAAAATTCATAAAGTTCCATTTATATGTTTTCTGGTTATGAACTTTCTTACATAAGCCTTTTCTGTTTTACACTCATTAACAATGTTTTCACCACATATAAGTCCATTAGAACATTCCATTTTCTCCTCTGATTGCTTAGACTATAACAGCATAGGTTCATGTCCCGTTTGGAGCCAAGCAACATGGGAACGTTTTGCCAGCTGACCTCCTAAGCTCCTATAGTTCTACCAGACTATTTGTCAGGGGTCCACAAAAAATTGCTGGATGTCACTATAATGATCACAATTGGTCAATGCAATGTATTTCGAAAACAAACAAAACAAAACATTCCATTTTGCAGGTGATGCCTCCTTGAAGAAGCCAGGTTATGCCAAGCATGGAGGATACATGCCGAATGCCAACTCGGCATTCCTTGGCCCAAATCTCTGGGAACAGCCCTCTAGCAGTAAGACTGGTGATTTTGATCTTCAGTACATGGACTTGGATGAGTTTCTGTCTGAGAATGGTATCCCTGTTGACCCAGATGAGACCAATGATGCTCAGGTAGGAGTCACAATATTCTTTGTTGTGGCAACTTTTTTTATTTTGGTTGGGTGGGGAAAAAAAGGTAACCCTCCCACTAAAGAAAAGAAAAGGTGTCACATTGGGATGTGAGGTTGGAGTTGTGACATGTATTTAGAATCAGAAGTGTCTAAAGAAGCAGGGGGGAATGTTACAGTAAGGGGATAAAAGGATGCAAAGTATTGATTTCATAAATGTCTTGCCAAATACTCAAAGATTACTGAGCAAAGCACCCTAGAAACACTGTATCTTTGTATCTTCCCTCCAGTCAATCAGCCTTCTGGCCAGTGCCCTGGCTAAGACCCCGCCTAGTTCCCCCCAAAGGTCCAGTCCTGGGTTGGATCTCCACATAGGTCCCATCAGTCCACAGGACCACAGTCGTACCACGCTGAACTGTCGATCCCCCTCGTCCCCAGGCTTGGGTCTCTACCTACCAGACAGCCCCATACGGCGAAATGTGGACCCCTTGAGTTTGAGCCCAATGGTTCCGTCATCTGTGGATCAACTCCCAAGCACAGGACTGGAACCAGTGAGGATGAATCATCAGGGACCCAGCACTTCAGACAAGCCCACAGTCGGAGATCGAGAAATGTAAGTTAATCTATGGGTTTAAACCTTGAGTATGTTTCCATAGCTGACAATAAATACGAAATTCTTATTTATTTGCCAAGAATTTCATTCGTAGGTAAGACTTTTTATTTTAAAAGTCTTGTCAGCAAAGCATGCAGATCCTGACAACTCTGCTTACATTGACAGATCTGAATCAATTCTATTTGCCGTAGCCAAATCAACTTTTGCTTGACTAACTAAGAACAAGTTAATTTTTATAGTAAGATTTGTGTAAGATAGTATTGACAATCTTGAATGAGGACATAGTAAGATTTGTGTAAGATAGTATTGACAATCTTGAATGAGGACAATGTGTTTTTGTTGTGCAATGTCATATCACACCAAAAAGTGTGATCATGCATAACATCAATCAGCCAATGGGGAAAGAACTCCCTAGGCTGGACATATACATGTCTGGGTTACACCACTGACCCTAACTGTAGGCAGCTGGAAAACATTCTCACGTAATCTTTTCTCTTGCACTTGACTCGATCCAAAATGTGATGACGTTAATTTATGTATGGATTTTTTTCATCATGTCCTGCTTTTCATCGATATACATCCTTTAAACAACATTAACTTTTTTGAAAGCCGAGTAACATAAATATCCTCATTAAGAAAGAAGGGAAATGTTTTTCTTCAGGCAATGTATTGGATTGAATATATTTTGAATAAGTAAACTATGCAGGAAGTGTTCACATTTTTTTATTTTAAAGTTATTATTTTTAGCTGCTCAAGGGGAGCTTTTGTGATACCGCTTTGTCCGTCGTCCGTCGTTCGTCGTCAACATTTACCTTGTGAACACACTAGAGGCCACAATTTTTATCCAATCTTCATGAAACTTGGTCAGAATGTTTGTCTGCATGAAATCTTGGATGAGTTCATTATTGGGTCACTTGGGGTCAAAAAGTAGGTCACGAGGTCAAATTTTAGGAAAAACTTGTGAACACACTAGAGACCACATTTATTGCCCAATCTTCACCAAACTTGCTCAGAATGTTTGTATGCATGAAATCTTGGATGAGTTCATTATTGGGTGACCTGGGGTCAAAAATTAGGTCACAAGGTCAAATCTTAGAAAAAGCTTGTGAACACACTAGAGGCCACATTTATAGCCCAATCTTCACCAAACTTGGTCAGAATGTTTGTCTGCATGAAATCTTAGATGAGTTCGTAACTGGGTCACGTGGGGTCAAAAAGTAGGTCACTAGGTCAAATCTTAGAAAAAGCTTGTGAACACACTAGAGGCCACATTTATAGCCCAATCTTCACCAAACTTGGTCAGAATGTTTGTCTGCATGAAATCTTGGATGAGTTCGTAACTGGGTCACGTGGGGTCAAAAAGTAGGTCACTAGGTCAAATCTTAGAAAAAGCTTGTGAACACACTAGAGGCCACATTTATAGCCCATTCTTCACCAAACTTGGTTAGAATGTTTGTCTGCATGAAATCTTGGATGAGTTCGTAACTGGGTCACGTGGGGTCAAAAAGTAGGTCACTAGATCAAATCTTAGAAAAAGCTTGTGAACACACTAGAGGCCACATTTATAGCCCAATCTTCACCAAACTTGGTCAGAATGTTTGTCAACATGAAATCTTGGATGAGTTCGTTATTGGGTCTCGTGGGGTCATAAAGTAGGTCGCTAGGTCAAATCTTAGAAAAAGCTTGTGAAAACACTTAAGAGGCTACATTGATGGCCCAGTCTTCACCAAACTTGACCATCATGTTTGCCAGTATGAAATCTTACATATGTTTTGAAGTGAGTCATGTGGATTCAGTAGGTTACTTGATAAAATTCTAGAAAATGTTATCAACCCAGTGGCCACACTAATGGTCCAATCTTCACCAAAGATTTCTTAAGTAAATTACTCTTAATTACTTAATGCCAGATTTGAGCCTACGTAAAGCCTGTGTCATCAGGTGAGCGATTAAGGGCCATCATGGCCCTCTTGTTAGCTTACCTACCATAGCACAGGGTCCTCTGTCAATATCATATTAGCCAGTCTTTAAAACTATATATTGATCTCAACACAAGTCTTTATTTGTATAATAATATTTAGCAAACCTAAATAATCTCACTGTACAGAACAAATCTTATGGTAAAATCAACCATCTGTTTAATAAACTGATGGTTTAAGACAAGTCATTACTAAAATATAAAAGTATGTGCAACTTTAACAAATTATCTTGTACATTCTTATGATTGTGGCAATTGTCACTTATATTTCAAATCATGAAAACAAGTGCTTAATTATTCCTAAAGGGTTTCTGCTAGCTATTTATTTAATGCACTTGAAGCTGCTGCTTCAGAATCTGTGTATATCTCCACAGGTTTAGTCAAGCTTATTGTTAACTAAAATTGGCATTTAAAATGCAAGTCAATAAATGCTAACTAAAAGAATTTGTTTAGGGTTAGAAACACTTGTAGCAAAAGAAGGGTAATATTTTCGAGGGGGGAGGGGAGGGGATAGAGGATATTTTGTTGTCACACTTGCTCTGGATTCATTTTCAAAGATTAAAGGGCAAATCGGTTTCTATGACAACTGTTGAAAGCAGGCTGCCATTTGGATTGAAGTATTGATTTTTGCCTTTGAAGTGTAACAGCAACCTTAAAATGAAACCTTTAAGGCTTTGATATCTCGTTTTTGGATGGTTTGATTTGTTTGTTATATTGCATCAACACAACTACCAGTGGTCTGTCAAGATTTTTGTTATGCTGGGCTCTGGTTACTACTGAATGGTTGATAAACAAAAACAGGACACTACATTCTCTTATTTGGAATAAATCATCCATTTATATTCAGTAAAGCATTTTTAACGTCTTCTGCAGATCTCAATTCTGTCATAAAAGAGACCTCTAGCCAATAATTGGTGGAGGAAGATACTAGATATATATCTCAGAAGACCTGCTCACAATAGTATTTTGTTTTTATGGAAGGGAAACCATGTGCAACAGAGATCATTGATTAAAAAGAAACTTTACATCCTAATTTACCAGACCAGGTAGTGCAATCAGTAGAGTGTCAGTCCCAGGTACAGGAGGCCCAGGGTTTGATCCCAGGCCAAGATATACCAAAGTCGTTAAAAATCGTAGTGGTATAGCTCCCTTGCTAACAGTCATGCAAATATAAGGTTAGTTCCATGACTGGTTGGTCCAGTGTCAGGATAATTAACTGGGTGTAGTATTATGCCAGATGTTACAGCATGCTATACACAGTGAAGGCAGCACTGTAACTGCTGTAAGTCCAGATAACTGAAATATTTTGGTGGGATGATAAACCCAATAAACATAAACATCTTCAATTCTTAGATCCAATTAAAACTGAGAGTATTGTTTGAAGAACATATTCTGCCATTTATGTCACTGATAAAGGCATTATTCAGTTAAGTTTATGTTATTTAAGTTTATAAATTCTCCTATTTTTGTTTATAAATTCTCCTATTTTTGTATGACTGTAGGATTGTCAAAAATGTCTACATCAGAACACTCCCCCAAACGTCATTATGCATGACATTAAACTATATTTCAAGCCTATCACTTTAAACTGTCCTCTTTTGACATCCCCCCCCCCCCAAGCATAGCTATTCTCTTCCTAATGTTTTTATGTCAGATTTCTTAAGTCAGTATTTAAATCAGTTTTGAATTAACTATTTTCTTAATTATTTGTTGAAATTTTTTGCTCTGTTTTTTACAGGTTTGCTAGATGACAACTTTGGTATTAAGTCACCAGTGGTTGAGATTGGACGTAAGAAGATTAAAACCTCTGATGTTAACTTCACCAACCTCAAATCTGAAGATCTTCACCTGGTTTCTATCCCTGGTAGGTTACCATGACAACATGTGTGCTGATCTTAAGAAAAGTCTGCATAGTTTTACAAAGTTTTAAATTCTGATATATTACATATTAGGCATTTTAGGCCTAAGCTGCAGTATTTAGGGGGAAGTAACAAGAATATTTGGACGCATTGGAACAATTAACTTTAGAGTCATTGAAGCATCCACAGGTTATTTTTAAAACATTTATGTATTGTATATTGATATATACCATTTGTTAGATCTCATCGATATTAACTCGAAACAGTTGGGTTTTTTAAAATATCTCGACTACACAAGAAGTTGTGCCAATATTCAATTCCCTAATTTTATTTTTTAAAAATGGACAATTTTTTAGTTAAATGATGTTAGAATTATGTCAAAATGATGGCACTGAAAATGTCGCCATAATTTACAATAAAAAGCATCTAAATGATGCTAACGTCATTCTACCAGTCTAGATATTCAAAAGCAAATGAAATAGGTTAGAACTGGTCTTGTTTTCTTGTTACATACATCATTCTTTAGAGGAAATAATGCAAAGTTTTAAAAAAAAAGAGTGTGTTCAACTTAAATGCCATGACATGTTAAATCTTGAATCTAACATTTTCATTCAGGGATCAATACAAAGACTGACCTTTTCTCTTCTCAAAATATAAGTTTCATTAAAATATATGATTGATTAACCCCTTGCAAATTGTTTCAAAAAAACTTATACTCTTAAGTAATTTTTGTCCAAAAAGGCGACGTCATCATGGCTAGAAAGTAATGTTTATTTTAGACATTTTCTAGTCTTTTGATTTATAATACAAAAACTTCACTGATTACCAGTGAGCAAAAAGTTACATAGATGGAATGGTTATTTAATCAGCTATAAAGTGATGTAGTTGTTGTGGGCATAGCATGTCTAAATATTATAAAAATACAAGAATAACTGCAATGACTACTCAAATTGGTCTCTCTTATCTACACTTTGACGTCTTTCTGGGGTTGCTAGTCATTGTTTAAGTTGAAACTTGATCCCATTTCATGTCCAAGGGAGGATTAAACTCCTAGGTCAGATGTCCATCTACGAGAAATCTTACCATTTTATAGATTCCAAAGGGAAGACTGGTAAATTATTGTAAACAGTTAAAGAAAGTTTAGCTGGCAAGATGTACATATAAGCAGGCCTATCAGTATGAGGTATAGATAGAAGCAAAAAAGCCCCCGATTAACCTTTACCTTCCCATCCATCAACTATCTTGCACTCCTAAATGCGTAGTCTTCCTTGTTCACTATATATTAACGAAATATGAGACTAACAACAGAATCCTAGGCAATGTCATTATCAGGTGTTGTTGTTTAATTAATAGGTGATAATATATAATCAGCAGTCTGTCAAGTCATCATTAGAGTGTAATGTGAGAACAGCCTTAGCTAATTAAAGGATGAACTTAGTGTTAAATGATATTTCCCTACTTTGTCTTAATATTATTCTAGAAGACAACGTCAGTGTTTATTAATACTAAACACAATGGCTGATCCAAGCTTTCTGTAGTTGACTAGCTGGCATATACATATAGCATGTTTGTTTGCGCCAATAAAATCTTTACCTTGAACTTGTTGAACACTAGTCAGAGCTCTATATTTGTCACACTCAGCTTATCATAGGTGATATTCATTAATTGGTTTGAATAGTGAAATAGAGTAATGTCCAATTGCAGTTAGTATGTTATTCATCTAGTTAATGTTTTATGTGTAAAGATTTAAGGTTTTCTAAATCATTTACATTTGATAAAACCATACATTTCTCTCCACATTCACACACAAAATAAATATGTCATCTACAAACTAAAAGTACCTTTTCTGGAAGCATTCTTAAAAAAATGCATCAGTATGCCTTTAGCATTTAATTTCATTTAAGTTCAGTGATAATAAAAAGGAATAAATACAATTATATTTTAGTAAAGAAATTATGTTTAAATGTCAGCTATGCCATGAAAAGAGATTAGTCACATTTTCAAGAACTATTACCCTTAAATATAAAGCTTCTTTTTTCTTTAATAGTTAATTAAGCTTCTGATTTCATTCTCAATTAATTGAATATTTGGTGGAAACAAAAAATTAGTTTTGTCTGAAAAGCAACATAAATTTAATAAAGTTTAAACTTTGCTATGGCAATTCTAGTTTCTGAAAAAAGTAATAATTGATTATTTAGGTTTTGTTGGTTTTTAGTTTGCTTTTAATCAAATTGTTATGCTCCTTGGTTGGATTTCCATATAGGTCCTCTTGAATGCACAACTTAAACCAAAGCTACATTATCATGTGTCATTTAGAGCTGATATATTTATTTAGAGCAATATGCATTTTCATGGACTTGTGAATCAGGCATATTTGGTATAAAGACCAAAGGTGAGCTGTAGTGCTGGGCAATATTGCATTATATCAACTGTTTACATCATACTTGATCAAAAAGGATTTATGTATGTAATTTGTTATATAATATATATATATATATAATTATATATATGTGTGTGTGTGTGAATTGAAATCAGGAAGAAATATGTTAAGTGGAAGCTTCGATTCCTGTGGTCATCATATCCTAGCAAATAACTCTTTATATCAATTAATCAATCGTTAGAAAGTTCAAACATAAGCCTACTTATATATCAGGTCATCTTGACATTGAATACATGCCTGTGAAGTCGTATTAATGTGTACAATTCCTATATAGGTTGCCATGGCAATACAAAGGAAAAGTAGGTGCTAATTCCCTATATAGGGATGATCAGCTTTAGGTTTACCTTTACCACATAATTTACACTCTTAAAGAGAGGATATAAACCATTCTTTCAGTCCTAGCCTAAAGTAAATGTCAAGCCTTAAATGAATGTAGGTCACATTGAAACCTTTATTATAATAAAGTTTTCTTTCTATTTTATTCCTTCTTCTTGTAAATGAGTGACATATAAAACAATCAACTTGTGTTGTAGGATAGTTTCATATAGTTTACCATTAAAAACTGTACTGTAAGATGCACAGAGCACATCATTGGTTTGAGTTCCAACAGTACTGTAAGGTGAACAGATCACAATATTGGTTTGAGTTCCAACTGTACTGTAAGGTGAACAGGGCACAATATTGGTTTGCGTTCTAACTGTACTGTAAGGTGAACAGAGCACAACATTGGTTTGCGTTCTAACTGTACTGTAAGGTGAACAGGGCACAATATTGGTTTGCGTTCTAACTGTACTGTAAGGTGAACAGGGCACAATATTGGTTTGAGTTCCAACTGTACTGTAAGGTGAACAGGGCACAATATTGGTTTGCGTTCTAACTGTACTGTTAGGTGAACAGGGCACAATATTGGTTTGCGTTCTAACTGTACTGTAAGGTGAACAGGGCACAATATTGGTTTGCGTTCTAACTGTACTGTAAGGTGAACAGGGCACAATATTGGTTTGAGTTCTAACTGTACTGTTAGGTGAACAGGGCACAATATTGGTTTGAGTTCCAACTGTACTGTTAGGTGAACAGGGCACAATATTGGTTTGCGTTCTAACTGTACTGTTAGGTGAACAGGGCACAATATTGGTTTGCGTTCTAACTGTACTGTAAGGTGAACAGGGCACAATATTGGTTTGAGTTCTAACTGTACTGTAAGGTGAACAGGGCACAATATTGGTTTGAGTTCCAACTGTACTGTTAGGTGAACAGGGCACAATATTGGTTTGCGTTCTAACTGTACTGTTAGGTGAACAGGGCACAATATTGGTTTGCGTTCTAACTGTACTGTAAGGTGAACAGCTATTCCAGCATGATGTGTAAGTGGTTCTACCCAGATATAGGATTGGTTACAATAGTCATGATAAATACCTGTTTTGATCTGTGGTCTGAAGAGCCCCTTTAAGTTAAGCCCAGATATTTCTCAGGGGTTTTTTCTTTCCCAATAATTGCCAAATTCTATCATCAAGGGGCCATAAGTGTACCCAAGAAATGGACAGTTCAGATGGATTACTATAAGTTAAGGTTGTTTGCCAGAATGAACAAAATTCACCCTGAAATGCTTTGTGTATTAAACATCAAAACTCTCAGATTATAAACTGGATAGCAATTAAAGTTGCGGCATATTGATTTTAACTTTTGTTGAATAAAAATCTTAGATACCAAAATGTCAAGGTTTTGTTTAAATAAAAAAAATCTTCAGTATCAAAATGTCAGACTGTTAATCAATAGATTTATGATAAAAACTGATGGCATTGCCCAGAAGTGACTTAAGGCACGCATTCTTACTGCTCCTAACTACTGGTATAAACTGAAATTAATTTGTAGAGATTGATTTTTTTTTCATTAAAATATATATATTAAAAAGAAAACTCAGAAAATGATGTTTATGAAATTAACCTAGTTGGTAAAGTAAGGTTTATTTATCAAGATATTCTTTGTTTTAATAGAATAGAATATTGTCAAGAGCTTGCAGAAAATGTAAAAACAAAAACTGGTTCTTAATAGAAGTAATGCACCTTTCACAGTGACAGTAATATACATTACTGATGCCATACATTGGAAGGTTGTCTCTGCTGGTTAGGATTGTACAATATTACTTAACACTATGTCTAAGCTTATCTTGTTTTTTTGTCTTCTGACAATTGGACAACAGTTGTTGTGTCATGAAATCTCTCGTTCTTTGTAGGGCTATCTTAGTCTACAGTTGTTTTTATTGGATGTAGTTTATATCATTGTTATATTAAATAATCATTTGCAGTGTTTGTCTAAAGGCTTGCAAGCTACAGTAGATGAGACTTTATTTATAGTTTTGGACATGTTATACAGTACTCTTACTAGTACTGACACATAACTGTAGGAAGGAGTCAACAATTCTGTTATTTTTAATGAATTCACATTTTTATATTCACATTTACACACAGAAGTATATTCTATCCTTTATTATAAATAAAATGTCTGGTTTTTCACAATCCATTTACACAACGATATATTAGCTTGTCTTACACAAAAAAAGTGTTTTATTTTACTTCACTGGTGACATGTTGACGAGCTCATTTTTATACATAGTGGTATTATATTTATTATTTTTATTGTTGTAGTAATGATTATTTATTAATTTAGTAATTTTAGTATTGTGTTCATAGATTTTCGGGGATACTATTGGCACCAAAAAGGTTTAATTGAAAGATATGTAAGAAAATTGCTTTTGATTAATTAAAACACATGCAGATACTTACTGAGTAGTAAATAAAGGTGTAGAGAAAATAATATGGACAAGTCCTGACCCACACTGACTATAACGTGTTCAAGTTAATTAATATTTGTGCTTTATTTCCCAACAGTTTCGGAAAGATAATAACTAATAGACATGACATCATATTGGGCATTGCATGACCAATAATGACCCTACCAGACATAACTTAAGATTATAATACACACAAACGTTTTTGATATTTCATTTATTCAAGTCAATACTACTAAACACAGAACTGGCTCTAAAATCACATTTTTTCCATACTTGTTTTTTGTCAGCTCTTGTGATATTTTTAGAACAACATTAGCATTGGCACATGTTTTTATGAATTATTCATATAATTTCCCGTTTCCAATATTTTTATTGCACATAATCAATGCATGTTTTTATTTATGAAACTAATTAGAATAATTAACCAATAAGTGGAAAATGATTGTTCTGTAGCTTTGTTTCTTAAGTTTATCATATGCTGATGTCCTTTATAATATAATGATAATGCAGAATAAGTCATGTACTGGCTACAAGAAAGGAGTGGAGTCTTACATCAAGATATCTGTAGAAACATCACTTTCAGTGTGTTTATCTGGTTATTTGTACATGTAGTTCATGGTCATGTTGTTGATTCAGGTTGAAAATAACAAGAAGGAGAATTATTGGAAAACACTCTGCCAGTCTAACACAGTCTGTTGGGAATAATGATGACATTTTATGATGTTGTTGATAATTACTTCTATTCTGTTATCAACTATATGCATTTTTTATGTTGTTTACTTCAAAGGAGAACCATAAATAGCTCAGTGTGGCTTAACAGAGGAGAACATAGCCATTATATTTTAATGTGTTTACTTTATCTTGAGTGAATAATGAATATAGTTGTGGCTGGGGATGTTACATACATGTACAAGATAACTTGGCTCAAGCATGCATGTTACAATATAACCTTAGTCACACTATCCTGTACAATGTATGCTAGTGAAACATATATATATATACACACAAGATAACTTTGCTCTAGCATGCATGTTACAATATAACATTAGTCACACTATCCTGTACAATGTATGCTAGTGAAACATATATATATATACACACAAGATAACTTTGCTCTAGCATGCATGTTACAATATAACATTAGTCACACTATCCTGTACAATTTATGCTAGTGAAACATATATATATATACACACAAGATAACTTGGCTCAAGCATGCATGTTACAATATAACCTTAGTCACACTATCCTGTACAATTTATGCTAGTGAAACATATATATATATACACACAAGATAACTTTGCTCTAGCATGCATGTTACAATATAACATTAGTCACACTATCCTGTACAATGTATGCTAGTGAAACATATATATATATACACACAAGATAACTTTGCTCTAGCATGCATGTCATAATATAACCTTAGTAACACTATCCTGCATGTACAATATATCTTAAACCTTTATCAAACATATGGGTATAAAAAAATAACATTGGTCAAACATTTATACAAAATAAACTAGCTCGAACATGTGTGCAAGATAACGATCAACATATGTGTGACTGATTACCTGGGTCAAACATGTTACAAGATAGCCTTCATCAACATATGTATAAATGATAACATGGGTCAAACATGTGTACAAGGTAGCCTATATGTGTAAATGATAACATGGGTCAAACATGTGTACAAGATAGCCTTTATCAACATATGTGTAAATGATAACCTTGGTCAAACATGTGTACAAGATAGCCTTCATCAACATATGTGTAAATGATAACGTGGGTCAAACATATGTACAAGATAGCTTTCATCGACTTATGTGTAAATGATAACCTGGGTCAAACATGTTACAAGATAGCCTTCATCGACATATGTGTAAATGATAACATTGGTCAAACATGTTACAAGATAGCCTTCATCGACATATGTTTAAATGATAACTAGATGGTCTCAGTTAGAAAGGTGTAAAAGGTGCTGTGTTTTCACTGCATTACAATTGTACAGATCGTTCAGAGAAGCACTTCACATAGAAATATGTAGTTGGGTGCCTCTGAATTAAGAAAGCAGCAAACAGCATATCTATCTATGTAATATTATTCTAGTAAGATAAGAGTCCTCTTCATGTTTGTACAAAAAAATGTTCATATTTAGAAAATAGCAAGATTACAGGATTTATTTTTGGTCGGAAAGTATTAGTTTGGCATGGTAAACAGTTTCTTATATAACACAAAAAAAGGAATCTATCCAATGTAATTAATAAGAAAACAGGAAAATGAAGTACCACTGAATTGTATCATGAAGAAGTTGTGTTGTTACATTTATATCTTGTTTCCATAAGGAAGTGAAGCACCGTCCCTAACCAATTCATCTGTTGAATCTGTTCCCATCTAAATAATAATACCATTCCACTGGCCTTGCTTACTGCTGCTACCATCTCACAGGCAATGTTATTGACCATTTTCTTATTAGAAAAGAAATCTGCTATATACAATGGTTTGATTATTGTTCTAGTGTTGGATGCATATAGTGTCCATAGTTGTGGTCATGGTTGCAACATCCAGTGATTGTTGGTGGACAAAGAATTTAAAAAAAAAATTTGGGCAAACACATCAGCAATGGCATGTCACAACAATGCCTGGGTATGTCACAACCCTGTCTGGGCATGTCACAACCCTGCCTGGGCATGTCACAACCCTGCCTGGGCATGTCACAACCCTGCCTGGGACAAGAACCCAAGTATTGAGGGCAAGTGACTCGGCCACCACAAAACTGATCACACTGTTGCTTCACTTAACAAGAAAAAGTGTTTTATGATTGGTTAACATTATTTTGTTCTAGACTCTGCGAGTCTTAGCAAAAATTACTAACAAAAAAAACTACTTAAATTATTACACAGGCTTGCTTGTTTTATGCCAATAGATAGGATATTACATATACACTGGATACAAAATAATATGCAACTACAACAGACTGTATGTGTTTGTCAAGTGGTTGTCTATCTTTCCTTAAAACATTACTTGCTTTGGGATTGTTGTTTTTATCAGGAAGAATGATCATACACAGTCAGCAAGAATAAAATGTTGATCTTATTTTCTGAAACACTAAAATGTCACACACAACTGGAATTAATGTTTTGCTACTTGCACAAGTTGTTCAGTGACAGTTGAAAAGGTTCTTCTTCACACAAGACATGATCACAAATAACTATAAATTTGCTTATGTTTGTACAATAAACAATGTCTTATAACCAATACGTGTTTGTTAATGCCATGACTCATCTGTACTATATCATGACCTTCTGCCATTGTAGCCTATGGGCAGAAGCCATACCCTGTGCGGCCCTGTGGCAGTCCGGGGATGGTTACCACTCAAAGACCCCACTCACCCGAGTACGACTCTCTATCAGATATTGCTGACTCAGACTCTGAAATGTCCCAGCAGTCAAACAATAGGTTCCACTGTGAACCTGACCTAACACAGGCCTGTGTACCAGGTAACCATGGCAACCTTACTGAGCTACCAAGATACTGTACTTGACAACATGCGCCATCTTGAATTGTTGATGTGTCCCCTATGGTGACAAGTACACTGTGCTGGTATATGTACTCGACTATATTTCTACACTGTGTTGGTGTATACACTTGACTGTATATTTTTTTTTGTAGAGTGTTAGTGTTTTCTGAATATTGTTTGTACAGCACCTTTTATAAGAGTACAAATATGTTTTAAACAATAAAAAAATACATTGACTTTACCATTGACAGAAAGATAGTTTTAATGCACATAGCAAAAGTTACTTTGACTTGAAATTGTGCATTGCACATGTTATGAATAAAACAAACTATACCTTCCATATTTCATACATTTTTACTATTTAAAAAATTGTTCAATATATCTTTGGCTGTCAAGTCCCTTTATTAGTTCATAAATGTTATTGCCTTATGGATAACTGTACTTTGTAATGAAATTAACTGAATATCTAATTAAACATCTGTGAAGTCACACTGGGAAATGTTTATGGCAAGGTTGCCAGGAGTCATAATATTTTACATCTGTTTAACCATGTTAAAAGAAGTAAATCTACTTTCATAACTGCACCCAGTATTGTCGATACTTATTGTCAACTCTAGCCTGTAGTGTGGGTATATAAAATAGAACACACAGAATGTATTGTAATGACTACTTATTAGTGATTAGCTGGAATAAGAACTTCAAACTTAGCCAGCAACATTTCTTTACAAACCACGTAAAAACCTTAGTTATTACTTTAAAACTTCATGACTTGGACAAAAGCATTATTGCTGAAGGCCCTGCATCCATTAGTACAAAGTCTGATCAGACAGCTCCAAGCAGGTAGATGACTGATCTAGATCTACTGATCAGACAGCTCCAAGCAGGAAGATGGCTGATCTAGATCTACTGATCAGACAGCTCCAAGCAGGTAGATATGGCTGATCTAGATCTACTGATCAGACAGCTCCAAGCAGGTAGATATGGCTGATCTAGATCTACTGATCAGACAGCTCCAAGCAGGTATATGGCTGATCTAGATCTACTGATCAGACAGCTCCAAGCAGGTAGATGACTGATCTAGATCTACTGATCAGACAGCTCCAAGCAGGAAGATGACTGATATAGATCTACTGATCAGACAGCTCCAAGCAGGAAGATGTCTGATATAGATCTACTGATCAGACAGCTCCAAGCAGGTAGATGGCTGATCTAGATCTACTGATCAGACAGCTCCAAGCAGGTAGGTGACTGATCTAGATCTACTGATCAGACAGCTCCAAGCAGGAAGATGTCTGATATAGATCTACTGATCAGACAGCTCCAAGCAGGTATATGGCTGATCTAGATCTACTGATCAGACAGCTCCAAGCAGGTAGATGACTGACCTAGATCTACTAATCAGACAGCTCCAAGCAGGTATATGGCTGATCTAGATCTACTAATCAGACAGCTCCAAGCAGGTAGATGGCTGATATAGATCTACTGATCAGACAGCTTCAAGCAGGTAGATATGGCTGATCTAGATCTACTGATCAGACAGCTCCAAGCAGGAAGATGTCTGATATAGATCTACTGATCAGACAGCTCCAAGCAGGTAGATGGCTGATCTAGATCTACTGATCAGACAGCTCCAAGCAGGTAGATGACTGACCTAGATCTACTGATCAGACAGCTCCAAGCAGGTATATGGCTGATCTAGATCTACTGATCAGACAGCTCCAAGCAGGTAGATGACTGACCTAGATCTACTGATCAGACAGCTCCAAGCAGGTATATGGCTGATCTAGATCTACTGATCAGACAGCTCCAAGCAGGTAGATGGCTGATCTAGATCTACTAATCAGACAGCTCCAAGCAGGTAGATGGCTGATATAGATCTACTGATCAGACAGCTTCAAGCAGGTAGATATGGCTGATCTAGATTTGATGATCAGACAGCTCCAAGCAGGTAGATATGGCTGATCTAGATCTACTGATCAGACAGCTCCAAGCAGGTAGGTGACTGATATAGATCTACTGATCAGACAGCTCCAAGCAGGTAGATGGCTGATCTAGATCTACTGATCAGACAGCTCCAAACAGGTCGATGGCTGATATAGATCTACTGATCTGACAGCTCCAAGCAGGTAGATGGCTGACCTAGATCTACTGATCAGACAGCTCTAAGCAGGTAGATATGGCTGGTCTAGATCTACTGATCAGACAGCTCCAAGCATGTAGCTATGGCTGATCTAGATCTACTGATCAGACAGCTCCAAGCAGGTAGATGGCTAATCTAGATCTAAACTATTTGCTTAAGCCATATTTATAAATGCTTAGGAGGCTGAGGTTTAATGCATTGGCATGAAATACTCCTGATCTAGAGCTTTCTGCAAAGAAAACTTTTTTATAGACATATCTTTTTAAATTATAACTTTCTCCAAAGGGATAAATTATTCTGATCTTTTCGGGAAACAACAGTTATGGCTTATTAGGCTACATTTCTAATTAACTCCATACGCAGTCCTCTTAAATTGACATGCACAGGTGCCTAACCTTTGTTCTGTAGACATGGCAGCAGAGTGGAGCTTGGTTATAGTGCCTCCAGGCTAATCTGAATCTACACTGTTTGCCTAAGTCTTATCAGTACATGCCTAGCAGGATAACTGTAAACATAAAAACCTATTGTCATTTACTGGTGGGGTTCTTAGTATCATGATATCAAATGTCAAGATGACCTGATATATAAGTAGGCTTTTGTTGGAGAACTGTCTGATAAGTATTGCACTAATTACTGCATACTTTCTCGCATGTCTGGTCATGTATGTTTGATAGTGACTGTTAGCAGAAAGTTTAAAGGTTCTAAGGAAGATAACTGTAGTGACATTGAGAGTTGCCTACTCTCACTTGCATATATATTACTTCTGTAACTAGGGAACAAAAGAAGAAAATATCACTAGGCTTTCCAGCTGTCACATATGTCTATATTTAGAGGTGTGTTGCTGTGAACTTGTAGAAATGTAGTACATCCACGCATGGGTGTTGATTTGTCTCAAGTTTTGATGGTAAACAGTCTGGCACTAAGCTTTTCTCTAAATGTGTTAACATTTTCTTTGTTTCTCTTTTTCCTGTGAAAAACATTGAGTTGTCTGCTTAACACACCTCAAGTTTTGATGGTAAACAGTCTGGCACTAAGCTTTTCTCTAAATGTGTTAACATTTTCTTTGTTTCTCTTTTTCCTGTGAAAAACATTGAGTTGTCTGCTTTACACACCCTGCTCCTATTCTATCACATACAAGTGTTAAAGTTCTGAATCGCCTTGTATTCCATATTACTAAAATAATGTTTACATGGTTTAAGTGCATTTCCATGTTTTCAGAAGAAATTTTGCCATTTTGCAAGTTATTAAAACAACAAAAATGGAGAGGCAAGTTCCTAATCATTTTGTTGTCATGGCTTCAGTTTTATATAGTACGTAAAATACATGAAGCTGTGGATTCTATGACCCTTGCTATTGATTGTACTGCTGTGCTATTTATAGCTAGACTGGGATTAATTAAACCGTTGATCAACTGAGCTTGAATTAACCCAGACCTGACAAATGGCCTAGACCCAGAGGAACCTTCTGATTAGAGCTGTTAGATCAGGGAACCTTCTGATTGGAGCTGTTAGATCAGGGAACGTTCTGGTTTGAGCTGTTAGATCAAAGGAACCTTCTGATTAGAGCTGTTAGATCAGGGAACTTTCTGATTGTAGCTGTTAGATCAAAGGAACCTTCTGATTAGAGCTGTAAGATCAGGGAACCTTCTGGTTAGAGCTGTTAGATCAGGGAACCTTCTGGTTAGAGCTGTTAGATCAGGGAACCTTCTGATTGGAAATGTTAGATCAGGGAACCTTCTGGTTAGAGCTGTTAGATCAGGGAACCTTCTGATTGGAGCTGTTAGATCAGGGAACGTTCTGGTTTGAGCTGTTAGATCAAAGGAACCTTCTGATTAGAGCTGTTAGATCAGGGAACTTTCTGATTGTAGCTGTTAGATCAAAGGAACCTTCTGATTAGAGCTGTAAGATCAGGGAACCTTCTGGTTAGAGCTGTTAGATCAGGGAACCTTCTGGTTAGAGCTGTTAGATCAGGGAACCTTCTGATTGGAAATGTTAGATCAGGGAACCTTCTGGTTAGAGCTGTTAGATCAGGGAACCTTCTGATTGGAGCTGTTAGATCAGGGAACGTTCTGGTTTGAGCTGTTAGATCAAAGGAACCTTCTGATTAGAGCTGTTAGATCAGGGAACTTTCTGATTGTAGCTGTTAGATCAAAGGAACCTTCTGATTAGAGCTGTAAGATCAGGGAACCTTCTGGTTAGAGCTGTTAGATCAGGGAACCTTCTGGTTAGAGCTGTTAGATCAGGGAACCTTCTGATTGGAAATGTTAGATCAGGGAACCTTCTGGTTAGAGCTGTTAGATCAGGGAACCTTCTGATTGGAGCTGTTAGATCAGGGAACCTTCTGGTTAGAGCTGTTAGATCAGGGTACCTTCTGATTGGAGCTGTTAGATCAGGGAACCTTCTGGTTAGAGCTGTTAGATCAGGGAACCTTCTGGTTAGAGCTGTTAGATCAGGGAACCTTCTGGTTAGAGCTGTTAGATCAGGGAACCTTCTGGTTAGAGCTGTTAGATCAGGGAACCTTCTGGTTAGAGCTGTTAGATCAGGGAACCTTCTGATTGGAGCTGTTAGATCAGGGAACCTTCTAATTGGAGCTGTTAGATCAGGGAACATTCTGGTTGGAGCTGTTAGATCAGGGAATATTCTGGTTGGAGCTGTTAGATCAGGGAACCTTCTGATTGGAGCTGTTAGATCAGGGAACCTTCTGATTGGAGCTGTTAGATCAGGGAACCTTCTGGTTGGAGCTGTTAGATCAGGGAACCTTCTGGTTGGAGCTGTTAGATCAGGGAACCTTCTGATTGGAGCTGTTAGACCAGGGAACCTTCTGATTGGAGCTGTTAGATCAGGGAACCTTCTGGTTGGAGCTGTTAGATCATGAACCTTCTGATTGGAGCTGTTAGATCAGGGAACCTTCTGGTTGGAGCTGTTATATCAGGGAACCTTCTGATTGGAGCTGTTAGATCATGAACCTTCTGATTGGAGCTGTTAGATCAGGGAACCTTCCGGTTAGAGCTGTTAGATCAGGGAACCTTCCGGTTGAAGCTGTTAGATCAGGGAACCTTCTGGTTGGAGCTGTTAGATCAGGGAACCTTCCGGTTGAAGCTGTTAGATCAGGGAACCTTCCGGTTAGAGCTGTTAGATCAGAAAAACCTTCTGATTGGAGCTGTTAGATCAGGGAACCTTCCGGTTGAAGCTGTTAGATCAGGGAACCTTCCGGTTGAAGCTGTTAGATCAGGGAACCTTCTGGTTGGAGCTGTTAGATCAGGGAACCTTCTGGTTAGAGCTGTTAAATCAGGGAACCTTCTGGTTAGAGCTGTTAGATCAGGGAACCGTCTGGTTAGAGCTGTTAGATCAGGGAACCTTCTGGTTGGAGCTATAAGATCAGAAAAACCTTCTGATTGGAGCTGTTAGATCAGGGAACCTTCCGGTTGAAGCTGTTAGATCAGGGAACCTTCTGGTTGGAGCTGTTAGATCAAGGAACCTTCTGGTTGGAGCTGTTAGATCAGGGAACCTTCTGGTTGGAGCTGTTAGATCAGGGAACCTTCTGGTTGGAGCTGTTATATCAGGGAACCTTCTGGTTGGAGCTGTTAGATCAGGGAACCTTCTGGTTGGAGCTGTTAGATCAGGGAACCTTCTGGTTGGAGCTGTTAGATCAGGGAACCTTCTGGTTGGAGCTGTTAGATCAGGGAACCTTCTGGTTGGAGCTGTTAGATCAAGGAACCTTCTGATTGGAGCTGTTAGATCGGCATCTATGCTATTAGCTGTTTAGTTTCTAACAATATGACTTGTAAGCTTTATGTGTGGTTGTCATCAAGTTGCTCAGACAAAATATCTAGCATTATGTGTGGTTGTCATCAAGAAGCTCAGACAAGATATCAAGCTTTATGTGTCGTTATCATCAAGTAGCTCAGGCAAGATATCAAGCTTTATGTGTCGTTGTCATCAAGTAGTTCAGACAAGATATCAAGCTTTATGTGTGGTTATCATCAATTAGCTCAGACAAGATATCAAGCTTTATGTGTGGATGTCATCAAGTTGCTCAGTCAAGATATCAAGCTTTATGTGTGGTTGTCATCAAGTAGCTCAGACAAGATATCAAGCTTTATGTGTGGTTGTCATCAAGTAGCTCAGACAAGATATCAAGCTTTATGTGTGGTTGTCATCAAGTAGTTCAGACAAGATATCTAGCTTTATGAGTGGTGGCATCAAGTAGTTCAGACAAGATATCAAGCTTTATGTGTGGTTATCATCAAGTAGCTCAGACAAGATATCTAGCTTTATGTGTGGTTGTCATCAAGTAGTTCAGACAAGATATCTAGCTTTATGAGTGGTGGCATCAAGTAGTTCAGACAAGATATCAAGCTTTATGTGTGGTTATCATCAAGTAGCTCAGACAAGATATCTAGCTTTATGTGTGGCTGTCATCAAGTTGCTCAGTCAAGATATCAAGCTTTATGTGTGGTTGTCATCAAGTAGCTCAGGCAAGATATCAAGCTTTATGTGTGGTTGACATCAAGTAGTTCAGACAAGATATCAAGCTTTATGTGTGGTTGTCATCAAGTTGTTCAGGCAAGATATCAAGCTTAATGTGTGGTTGACATCAAGTAGCTCAGACAAGATATCTAGCTTTATGTGTGGTTGACATCAAGTAGTTCAGGCAAGATATCAAGCTTTATGTGTGGTTGTCATCAAGTAGCTCAGACAAGATATCAAGCTTTATGTGTGGTCGTCATCAAGTTGCTCAGACAAGATATCAAGCTTTATGTGTGGTTGACATCAAGTAGCTCAGACAAGATATCTAGCTTTATGTGTGGTCGTCATCAAGTAGCTCAGACAAGATATCTAGCTTTATGTGTGGTTGTCATCAAGTTGCTCAGACAAGATATCAAGCTTTATGTGTGGTCGTCATCAAGTAGCTCAGACAAGATATCAAGCTTTATGTGTGGTTGACATCAAGTAGTTCAGACAAGATATCTAGCTTTATGTGTGGTTGTCATCAAGTTGCTCAGACAAGATATCAAGCTTTATGTGTGGTTATCATCAAGTAGCTCAGACAAGATATCTAGCTTTATGTGTGGTTGTCATCAAATAGCTAAGACAAAATATCAAGCTTTATGTGTGGTTGTCATCAAGTAGCTCAGACAAGGTATCAAGCTTTATGTGTGGTTGTCATCAAGTAGCTCAGACAAGATATCTAGCTTTATGTGTGGTTGTCATCAAGTAGCTCAGACAAGATATCAAGCTTTATGTGTGGTTGTCATCAAGTAGCTCAGACAAGATATCTAGCTTTATGTGTGGTTGTCATCAAGTAGCTCAGACAAGATATCTAGCTTTATGTGTGGTTGTCATCAAGTAGCTCAGAAAAGATATCTAGCTTTATGTGTGGTTGTCATCAAGTAGCTCAGACAAGATATCAAGCTTTATGTGTGGTTGTCATCAAGTAGTTCAGACAAGATATCAAGCTTTATGTGTGGTTGTCATCAAGTAGTTCAGACAAGATATCAAGCTTTATGTGTGGTTGTCATCAAGTAGTTCAGACAAGATATCAAGCTTTATGTGTGGTTGTCATCAAGTAGCTCAGACAAGATATCAAGCTTTATCAGGTCTAGAAACACTAACACAGCAGACAACCTTCACATTGGAAGAAAATAATGTTTCAGGTGAAACACAAATGTTTTTAGTTTTTCTTTCATGAAAAAACAACAACATGACAACCTTGAAATAATTGATTTTTTAGTCTCCACAAAACTTCCATGGTAACCTTTTGCCATATTAGTTTTGTTGATTCTCTCTACAGATGCTGTATACAGCAGCTCCATCTCTGTATAAGACATGTACACAAGTTATGAGTTTTGTTGTCTTGTTTCTTAAGGCAGTAGTAGCAAATCTACCTATTTCATACATTGTGATTTTATTTCCTTTTGACTTTTCTTCTACAATAGAACAAATGAAATATTTTAGTTATTGGTACATTTGTAGAAAAAAAGTATATTGCTTTTTAGTGTGTGCTTATAAGTAAAAAGGGGAAAATTTATACAATTTAAGATATACAAACTTAATATTTTAGTATACAAAGAATTAAAATATCAAATTCTTGCAAATTTTTGAAAATGTCCTTTTTTCATTAAATAACGATCAAGGTTTAGAAGTGTTTCTATCTATCTTTGCCAAGTTTTTTCCACACCACATATTGCAACATGTTTGTATATTTTCAGGGCAGGAAAACTTTGATCCTAAGAAGAGGAAGTTCTCCGAGGAGGAGCTGAAGCCACAACCCATCATCAAAAAGTCTAAGAAGGTAAAATGTCTCCTTAAATTGAACATCTCATAATAATTTTGTTACTCTGTGATCTTTTTATGACCTGCAGCAATAGCTCAACTGGTAGAGCATCGGCTTGCAGATTGGGAGGTTGGGGTTCAAACCCGGGCCGGGTCAAACAAAAGACTTAAGAGTTGGTAGTAGTGGCTTCCCTCCTAACACTCTGGGCTAAGGGGACAGCACTACGACTGACTCATCGGTGTCAGTATAATGGACCGGCTGGGTTCAGTCCTTGGGCACCTCATAAGTGCCCCTGTGCTATAATGATAGAAATGTTGCTGCACAGTATCGGCTAAAATGCTGGCAAATCACTATTGTTAGGAAAACAATGGCACCGTTTTTATTATCTTTTGTTTTTTATCCACTTTGGTATTAGTATGCTTTTCTGCTTACTTCAAAACAACAAATAATTGCCTAATGATTTTTCCTTTTTACTCTACTCTTCTTTATCTTATTGCATGTGCTAAGTTACAAGACTGATAATAATTACACTTTTTTCTGTATATAGGTGAACTTAAGGAACTCAAGAAAATATGTCAATGAAGCACACAGATTTTTTCTGAAATTTTCATGTACCTAAGTACACAGAGCTTTTGGTTATTTTAAAAAAGGACAGATTGTGTCATACGGAGAAACTTGATTACTCCATGTTACCAGGTCAAGTAGTTATTCCTTCAATTTATTTACTTTATAAAGTTTTCTCGACAATTTTCAGGTTTTTGTTGATGACAGTGCCAAGGATGAGAAGTACTGGAGCCGTCGCAAGAAAAACAATGTCGCAGCTAAACGATCGCGAGATGCACGGCGTGTGAAAGAAAACCAGATCGCCATGCGGGCTGCATTTCTGGAAAGTCGGTATGAGGAGATGAAAATTGATATTGAACAACTGAAGAAAGAAAACAAGGAGTTAATAAAAAGGTTGTCCAAGTATGAGATGGTGGACAATCCTAAGTCAGTTGACTGACCTGCCAAAACTAGAAGCAGGGCTTGTACATAATGGGTCAAGATGCTTAGAAATAATGAATTTCTATTGGGAAGAATCAAGGGTTAAAAGTAACTGTAGAAATGAAATAATTGTACTATATTTTCTCATATTTGTAACAGTCTTCTTTCCTTAGAACTGTAAAATATGGAGATTTGTACCTTTGTCTTTAGTCATGACAGTTGTGGACCAAATGATATCAAATGTATTGAAAGTGATCAAAATATAAAAACCTTTCATACATTTAAATTTGGGGGTTTTCTCAATTAACAATGATGGAATCTTATTTTATTGCTAAATGGCTTTAGGTGGATTTTTGTTTCAACTCTATCCATCTATTTCTGTACATGTTTATTTTGCAGGGAAGAATTCATAATTAAGTGGAACTTATCTCTACCTCTTAACATATGTATGTTTAACTGTTCCTAATGATAGGACTCCTAACATTGTTTTGTTCCCATTTTTCATATCTTTGTCACAGTTTTTTTTTTTTAATTTTACTATTAAATCAAAGAAACAAAAACTTATAATGATTTGAAACAAGTGATGCCTGTTTAATGCCTATTTAATTGTAGCTGTTGTAAGCAGTTGATTGAGTTTTAATTGAAGAAATATTCTGTTGTTTTTTTCACTTTTCTTATTCACTGTTTTTGCTGACATACCTTTGGAAACTTTCTGATCTCAGCATCATTGCAAAGAGATGTATGAAAATTGTCTCAGAATCTTCCCAAACTAATTGCCTGTTGTCTTTTTTCCTTTTTTAAAGAGTCAAAACCAGAAATTTAAGTCTCCAACAGATGTTTGCCTCTTGTAGAAATATGCAGTAGTATCAGTTTGAATGTGGACGATCTAATGAAACAATACAAGAAATAGTTAACAAAAAACATGTATTGAGCAAGGTTGTTTACATTTTTATAAAAACAAATTGTAGCTTGTTTTTTGTTTTTTATTGATCTCATCGCCTTTGCTGTCACCAGTTTAGGCAGTATACTGTATACACAAACAAAATAATCATTTGTATGTTACATATTTAAAAACAAAGTTTCTGACAAGAAGTTAAATTTTTCAGCAAAAACTTTCCTTGAAATATTGTCATAATTGCAATTATCCAATAATTTTTAAACATTTTCATTTTTATTTCAAATGTAATCTCCTACTGGATAGAAGGGGTGTGTAAATTGTTTTAGTTGAGGTGTACTTCATTTTTGATCAGTACATTTATATAAATGTTTAACTTCATTGTACTGCAAATGTATGTATACTACAATATAGATGCTAGTTAATTATCTGTATTTTAAAAAATGTTCTTTAATTGGTTCGTAGTGACAATCAGTGTTATATTGGCTTAATTACGTCAAGTTAATAGATGAGTGGACTTCTTTTATTACTTATCAATATCACAAGGGAAATGATATTAAAATCTATCTCTATCCATGATGTACCTTATCTTTTTATCATGTTCATATAGTTTTACTTGTATACAAATTGTTATGCCTTCTTCTATTTTTATTTTTGCCACATTATAATTATTGTATGCTTGGTTAATCTAAAAAATAGAATGGAAAAATAAATATTTGAAAAAAAAAAATATAAAAATATATAAATACCAAAAAAAGACATGTATACTTGCTGTGGAGGTTAAAAGTAGTTCACATAGAAGAGAAGTAGTATCTATGGCTGCAAGATTAATACACTATATAGTATATATCATCTTTCAGTTGTCAATAATTCTTTCCAAGATTTGTTTTGTTGAAATATTTCAAGACTGACATTATATGGCATCATGTTTGTGTTTTTGTTGGTATATTCCCTATAGGTAACTGTGCATGTAACATTGTGTAATCCAGGATAAAACTTGTGTTCCTTATTTATTTTAAGTACTTGTTAAAATGGGCATCAGTTCAGATCATAGAGATAAATCTGCTGAACAGGTGGCTGAACTTTTTGAGGTTTATAAGTTCACAAGTATCGCTGTTAGACCTAGCCTGTTGAACACAACACAATAACAGATGGGATAAGTCTGCTCCATTTGGGACCTGCCTACTTAAGATCAGCTGCAGTATGACAATATAACAAACAACAGGAATATCTTCAACTAACTCCATTGTTGTTGTTTTAAAGTCTACATGACTGGTAGCCATTAGCATGAGCACACTAGTATAAATACATCAGGTTTATGGTAATAGATCATTTCAAGTGAAGTAAAAAGTTACCAGAATTCTCAGACACCTGTGAATAAGAATAAATTCATTGATATCATTTTCTAATTGAATAGTTTCTACTCCTATATAATTGATATGTGTTGGACTTTCTTCTCATTCTATGATGACTGTATTATAGGTTTGGTTTGTGTTGTGTGTAGTCTGTAGACCTGTGCTGACGTACCTCAGTGACGCATGGTGCAGTAATCATGTTAATTATTGTATATGCTCGATCAATCATGTTGTTAATTGTTTACATTTGTGACTTGATCAATCTTTAGCTGTTACCTGGTTTCCTCGTGTTACTTGCTCACTGTTTGCCTTTAACATTGTTGACCCCCATCATTGAATGATTCTATACATTGTAATTATAATAACACATAATATAAGATATTTCATACAATTAATATTGATATTTTGATAAGAAGTATATAATATATTGATATATAAATTGAGGCTTAATTCTTATATTCAGTTTTAATCTCTACAGAAGCATATTTTATAACACAGTATGATTTCTGAATGTAGAAACATACTAGTAGCTATACAGATTATGTTCATAACTTACTTATTTAGCACTTTCCCGAGAATGTGATCCAAATTCTGTCCTACTTTATATTTGTTTTCATTTTTCATTAAGTCAGTTTGTTTGTTTTTAATTTCATTCAGGAAAAATTAGTTTTATACTTATACATATATATGTAATTTAATTCAGACTAGTATTTTATGTTTATTTGAAGTTTTACAACATCAGAATTCTCAGGAATGCTATTGTTACATGTATCAAAAAGCTTGGTATATTTAGACTTCAAATGAGATTGCTAATTTTACTCTTTTATTTGAGTATCCATTCCTTCAGTTTACATTTCAATATTTAGTTGTTTCAACAACGGAAGTTTGTTTTCAGAGATGGAAGTCAATGTGATGTTGTTACAAAATGGCTTGCGCATTTTCAATAGCAGAAGTACTATGTTCATGTTGTACATATATATCTTCTTTGTGTCCTTTCAACAAATATGGTAAATCTATTTTTAAAAAAAAAAAAATATTTCAGGGACTTTCTCACAGATCACTGAATTTACAAATTTACTATTCTTGTAAGCAATTCTTATTGCCACAGATCTGACTATCAGTTCAGACAATACAATTTTAATTATCCTTAGATATACACCATTTGCAAATGGCTCAGCAAGCCAAGAGTTGAACATAACACCACAGGCCGAGTGTTGAACATAACACCACAAGCCAAGAGTTGAACATAACACCACTGGCCGAGAGTTGAACATAACACCAGTGGCCGAGAGTTGAACATAACACCACAGGCCAAGTGTTGATCATAACACCACTGGCCGAGAGTTGCAGTGGCCGAGAGTTGAACATAACACCACTGGCCGAGAGTAGAACATAACACCACAGGCCAAGAGTTGATCATAACACAACAGGCAGAGAGTAGAACATAACTCCACAGGCTGAGATTTGAACATAACACCAGTGGCCGATAGTTGATCATAACACAACAGGCAGAGAGTTGAACGTAAGACCACGAAAGCAGCCGCTGATCCTGTCATCAAATATTTCCTTGACTTAAAATTACAAATTCAGCTTGATTGTCAAGATTTAAAAGCATGTGTACTTTGAAAAAACTGAATCTTAAATATTTTAACAAAAATTGTTTGAAAATAAAGCAATGGTTTTCTGTGGGAAAGTTTGTGTAAGTTTTTTTTTCATGCTTGTTTGCTGCTTATTATTATGGTTATTTTTTGTTACCCTGATATTATCAAAAGTGATGCAAAAAAATGTTTTAAAACTGCCACTTGTATAAAAAGCAAGCCATAATTGTGTTTTGTTTTGTGTAGACCTGCTTAATGACAATTTCATATTTTTATTAATTTAGTTAAAATTTGTGCAATTTGTTTTTACGTGTTCTAAAAACTTTTATGTTGCACAATTCATACTTAACTCTATATTGGCCAATCAGATGGCTGGTATTTGCATCCATGTTTGTTTTTTCCTTGACTCCTTGCTCTGATTCACACTGGTTTGGAAGCTAGCATACTAATCTCGCTATTGTTCCAAGGCCACAAAAACAAAAAGTTGGAAAGAGCGATCGACATGGTTAAGAATGCATCAGATGATAATATTTGGTCCAGTTTGTATTTCTCTTTATTGGTTAAATTATATGTTTGAACTTTCTACACAAAATGATAATTTTTGATTTCCTGGAATATGAAGAATGCTTAAAGTTAAAAAAATCTATACACAGTAATACCTGGTAAAAATGTTTTCATTTGCTAATATTATTTACATCTTATGCTTAACCTGCTAATTACAAACCGATCAAGGCTGCAGATAGCAGTAGGTCCAGATCAGCCATTGCATGCAGGGAACATGACTGATTTTTCAAGGTCTTCGCCATTTTTTCGTTCATTCTCTGGCAATTTGTCTCTATACATACATCTGCAGGTGGTAGCAAGCAGATAAATAGTTTGCCATGTCAGCAAATGTACCATTTATAAATATGGGGTTGTCTAGGTACAGAAACATCAACAGGTGGCTGTTGATTGTTACACTTAAGCCTTAAAATGGTTTGGGTTGTAGTTTTGTATAGAATAGCAGTAGAGACAGTTTGATTAAGGTATTTATGACTACAGAAATTGTCTTTTGGGTGATATTTAGCTATTCAAAATAACATTTGTCTGCCTTTCATACCAACTTTTGAACTTTTGAGATGTATTTTTCGTTGATATCTCCCTGTTATAATCACTTTTGAATTTAATTTTATGTTTCAGTGGAAATATATATCGTTATAAATATTGTTATATTTTGTCATAAAACTTTTAAAAAGCTTAAACGTGTTTAATTGTCTTTCACTTTTCCAAACAAATTATGCTTATTTACTGTAGGCATACAGAATTAGAGATTGTTTTCCTGCCATGAATGCCAACTGGTGGGAGTAAATATGAAAAAGAGTGCCTTTGTTGTATGCAAATTAAAATTAAAATTCACTATATTGTTGCTCCGGGCATGGAAATGTTAGAACCAGTATTTTGAAATCTCATGTTTTTAGGTTGTACAAGGGGTCACGTTGTACAAGGGGTCACAGCTGGTGGATTGTTAAAGAGCCCGACAACCTATGGTACTCTACGGATTTGTCAATGTAATTTACATCACAGAAGACTAATGACTGTATTATCCAGTCAGAACATGCCATGTCTCTATACCCTAACAATATAGCCCAGCATTAACCGACAATGCGTGTACATTGTTTCACATTTAATTTTTTTTAATTTTTACCCTCTTTTCTTTTGATTTGACCTTATCAAGATAGCTTCAAATCCAATGTGTCTAAATTTTTAAACTTCCTAACTTTAAAACCTATGGGAAAATGTATAGGGGTCCGATACCATACTAAGTCAGGGTGCACGGCAAACCTGTCAGGTAACTTTGGTACTTCTTTTAATAAAAGCATAAAGCACTAAGCTAAGCAGTACCATTTCTGTTTACATTTCTAAAACCTGTCGTGAAACAGTCCCCGCCCCACCCTGCCTCCTCTCCCATTCTGAATGAGGAGCAAACAAAGACAACAAAGAAGAAAAACCTTATAGGATTATTTAATTAATGCCAATAAAGGCAGATGTTTAAGTGACTGCACGAGTACGACAAAGAACTGAATTACCGAGGGGGCTTTTGACATTACTCGCATTGTCTCCTTGAAAACTGCTTACATTTTCAAAACGAACATTTCAATGATTTTAATCTCTGCCGCTAGAGTTGAGCAGATTCATGTCCATTTGTCTGAGCATCCTTGCTATTAGTTGCTTGAGCAGAGACGTCACTCAGTTCAGTAAATGTGGGTCCATGGCCATTACTCACAAGTGTACCTGGGCTTGATACACCATTGGGACTCTCGGGGTCATTGGTCCGAGTCGCTTGTTGCTCAACAGGTGGGGTCTTTGCTCGCTCAGGACTTGGTAAGACCATGTTTTCAACCAAGGCATGATGATCCCCTACAAAAATATCTATTGTATTAATTTAGTCACAATTGAATTTAGAGTCTAGTTTTCAAAAGGTCAGTAAACAAAATGGATAAGTTAGAACTAAGAGCGACAATCATGCAATTCCGTCACATTTTTCCAGCGGCTTCTCTGGTTTTACTGTTACTAATGTGCGAGTTCAGATGGTCATGTAGTTTTGTAAAATGATACACTTGTGGTATAAGCGGTGGGTTTTATGGTCATGGTAGTTTTGTAAGAAGATATATTTGTGGTATAGTGGGGTGGGTTTTATGGTCATGGTAGTTTTGTAAAATGATACACTTGTGGTATAGTGTGGTGGGTTTTGTGGTCATGGTAGTTTTGTAAAATGATACACTTGTGGTATAGTGTGGTGGGTTTTGTGGTCAAGGTAGTTTTGTAAAATGATACACTTGTGGTATAGTGTGGGTTTTGCGGTCAAGGTAGTTTTGTAAAATGATACACTTGTGTTATAGTGTGGTGGGTTTTGTGGTCATGGTAATTTTGTAAAATGGGTTTTGTTAGTGGCATTTAGATTCTATTATTTTTGATCAACTTTATAACTTGAGATTGTATGTCAAACTGATTTAAATTTTGAGTAGACCTTTACCTGTTGTTTTTTTAGCTCTCCTGAGCACAATGTGCTCAAGGGGAGCTTTTGTGATACCGCTTCATCCGTCGTCAACATTTTACCTTGTGAACACACTAGAGGCCACAATATTTATCCAATCTTCATCAAACTTAGTCAGAATGTTTGTCTGCATGAAATCTTGGGTGAGTTCATTATTGGGTCACCTGGGGTCAAAAAGTAGGTCACTATGTCAAATTTTAGGAAAAACTTGTGAACACACTAGAGACCACATTTATAGCCCAATCTTCACCAAACTTAGTCAGAATGTTTGTCTGCATGAAATCTAGGATGAGTTCGTAACTGGGTCACGTGGGGTCAAAAAGTAGGTCACTGGGTCAAATCTTAGAAAAAGCTTATGATACACACTAGAGGCCACATTTATAGCCTAATCTTCACCAAACTTGGTCAGAATGTTTGTCTGCATGAAATCTTGGATGAGTTCGTAACTGGGTCACGTGGGCTCAAAAAGTAGGTCACTGGGTCAAATCTTAGAAAAAGCTTGTGAACACACTAGAGACCACATTTATAGCCCAATCTTCATCAAACTTGGTCAGAATGTTTGTCTGCATGAAATCTTGGATGAGTTCGTAACTAGGTCACGTGGGGTCAAAAAGTAGGTCTCTAGGTAAAATCTTAGAAGAAGCTTGTAAACACACTAGAGGCCCTATTTATAAACCAATCTTCATCAAACTTGGTCAGAATGTTTGTCTACATGAAATCTTGGATGAATTCGTTATTGTGTCTCGTGGCGTCATAAAGTAGGTCACTAGGTCAAATTTGAGAAAAAGCTTGTGAACACACTTAGGACCACATTTATAGCCCAATCTTCATCAAACTTGGTCAGAATGTTTGTCTACATGAATCCTGGATGAGTTCGCAACTGGGTCACGTGGGTTCAAAAAGTAGGTCACTAGGTTACATTTTAGAAAAAACCTTGTGAAAACACTTAAGAGGCTACATTGATGGCCCAGTCTTCACCAAACTTGACCAGCATGTTTGTCTGTATGAAATCGTACATATGTTTTGAAGTGAGTCATGTGTATTCAGTAGGTTACTTGGTAAAATTCTAGAAAATGTTATCAACCCAGTGGCCACACTAATGGTCCAATCTTCACCAAAGATTTCTAATGTAAATAACTCTTAATTACTTGATGCCAGATTTGAGCCTACTTAAAGCCTGTGTCATTAGGTGAGCGATTAAGGGCCATCATGGCCCTCTTGTTTAAAAAGTGTGACCAACGGTACAACGTATTAGTATTACTCCATGACTGTATGTAAATGGGATTACCAGAACAATGCATTGAAATTATCCAACACTCTTCGAAAATCAATGCGATATACTAGTAATGTGTTTTCGTTAACCAACCATTCTGCATTGACGTTTAATCCAGTTGCGTCATACTAATCACATCGTGTGCAGTCTGACTTTAAGACAAAAAACTTTAGTAAACCTTTGAACTCTGCATGAACTCTGCATGCTTTACTTACAGCGGACTGAAACTTTTCATCAGCGACGGACAGCACATTTTAGCTTATGTGACATTCCGCCCATTTCCATGACCTGTCCGGTTACGACTGGGTAGGGATTCTAGCTGCCGTTCCACGTGTCTAGCTAAACTGTATTTTATTTAACATGTTCATGTATTTTAGTTCAAGATTCAATTCAAGTCCATGTTCAGCTAGGCTGCTCAAGCCCTTCATTTTAAACTGAGAGTGTTTCCAAGTAGGGTTCGGAACAGTTATTCTAGGATAGGCCTCACCCGATGATGAAGGGTAACATAGGTGAAAAACAGGTGGCTTCCAGGAAATGACTTTAACCTGGGTGTAAAAGATTGGCAACCCGACATAAGCAGGATTAATGGGAAGTGGCAGGTGTGGGGGAACGAGAAAGCAAAAAACAACCTGTGGCTTGCATGGTTGTTGTGCCTCCTTTCTGCCACCAAAGGTGGCAAATCTGCAACCAGCCTTACAATGACGAATGTATAGGTTTCCCTGCACAGTCCGTGTGACAAATGTTCACGGTGCTGGGAATAACTGGACAGCCACGCCGAATGACCTTCAAGCAAATTTTATGGCACAATCACTAAGGACCCTCCTGCTAGTTGTGGATAAAGAGACATTGTAAAAGCTTCAATCCACCAGAGGCGTACAGTATGTCGGTATCGTGGACTCCCAAAACTGAGAATGTTTTCAAGTAGGTGTCGAAATTCGGATCTGAGGGCTGGTTGATGACGTCGGTGGTGAAGCAGCTTTTACAGCTGTATGTTCACACAAGCAAACTGAATGATATAAACGATATGTTTGGTGGACATATTACTAGCTATAACTTTTGTATGACCTTATAAAGTATCGTTGACAGCGTGAGTGCTAACACTGGCACAATACAACTTCTACTTTGGTTGCATTTGACATGTATTAATTCTTGCGATCGTCAGCAGTCATTTTCAAAAATCGACAAATGTAGACCCTCAAACATGTCAAAACTGAAACTTAAACGATACTGCTTACCAAAGAAAGACCATGTAGAAATTTCGGGGAGCATACTTGCTGAATTTAAAGATTCATTTATCATATGCGTGTCTATCTTTTATAAACTAAAACACCTACCTTCAGCCTTGAACCTGTTTCTCTCCAGGGAAGGGTATCTACGGGTATAGCACCTGGCAGCCAAGAAAATTACCTAGAAACACGATAGAAAGCCCGAAACCTACAGCTATCCCTGTCGTTAACACGGACTTCTCTCGAGATATAAACTCATCGGTCTGATGGTACCCTGTAATTGATATATATTGATAATTCGATAATCCCCTCACCATCGAGGTCCTAGGCATTAAGGGTACGTTCTCTAGATGGCATTATGTGCGATGGAGTTTGTTCTTAGAAAATAGCGGCGGAACAACGCTATGACCACATTTTCTTTCGTGTTGTGATTTAAATATAACAAAATAAGCAATGACAGATTCAAGATGACTCTCTACAGGAAAATTGTGTAACTCCAAAAGGTATGTTATATTGTACTTGTTCTTTTAATATTGGCATAAATCGACATATCCGTGATTAGAGTACTGCAACAAGTATCTCCAAAATAATTATATTCCAATACCAACAAGCGGCTTTACAGAAGCGCGATATTTGCAAGCTGTCCAGATGCAAGGCGTTATAGAAGAATGTCGTCAAGATGTCCTGCGGTGCGTCGATGGTTCTACCCATGCATTTGTCTACGGCCACCATGGTGCCACCCTGACTTTTACATGTGAGGGTGCGATGTATATAAACACAAATAAGCTTCAAGTATCAAGCGTAATTATTCACATGCTATACAACTAAAGCTGTTAAGTATTTACCCAGTATGTACTCAAGCACTTCTGCAAACTTCATGTTCTTGATACTACCCCTGGGTCCACATCTGTGAATGAATTATTCGGCTAGACGTGACAATAAACAATCATCACAAACGTCAACGAATTAGCAAGTTTCAGTACGTTTAAGGTACGTCAATTTAATATATCATTATTGTTCGTGTTAGATAATGATTGCGAACAAAAATGACGGACCATTTCTACCTATTTTTTTTCTTCGTCTTTTCTTAATTGTGTTTTTCTTGTAACCAGTTTACACGCTTCTCTACGATGGACGATAATGAAGTACAAATTTACTAAAGAATATAGCGTCATTAACTTGTTTTTAAAGTTTGTATTTTTATAGCGCCAAAAGTAAGTTCAAGCGGGAATTCGTTTGAAATTTTACGTTTAACAAGAGCAATGTCATGTTTATTCTATGCTACAATCAGACTTCCAGTTTTCCAGTAAAATCCAATTGGTTAAATTGCACCACTTTCAACCCAGCTACAAACATAAAATGACCTGTTGTAGATCCCTACCGAGATGAAGAATCCGGGCTCCTTCTTCTCGACTTCGTACTGACTGGAAAGGTGTAAGGTAAATGTCATTTCTGGGTCAAGGCCACACTGTGGGGTCAAGGGTACTGGCAGGCTGGAGTTGAACACCTGAAAATGGAGTACATTGATATTTTTACAATACAATGTATTAAAAATCTCATCAGCGCTTCAACCCTTAATTGAGAACAATGTACATGTGATTGTAATTGTTCGAAAATTTGTTGTATCGCAGGCATTAGTGTGCCTTTAAAATTGTAAATACGTTTTACATCATCTCTTGTTCAGGGTAATGAACCTCATCTGTGATTATATTTTTTTTTAAGATTGTTGTTGTTGTTGTTAAGATTGTTGTTGTTGTTTTTAAATATTCAACACAAAACGAACCGTTGAGCTGTTGGCAGAGCTGATACTAATGGTGACATCTGCCGCACGGATGAACGTGTTGGGATGGAACTGGTAACAAAGACCATGACAGTGTTCCGTTAACTCGCCACTAAACGTCATCACGCACGTCGACGTCATGATGTCATCCAGCCATTCTATTAAGCGCTCTTCCTTTATAGCGATCGGCGTCGTTGTTTCGCATTTGCTTATCGTTTCTAAAATGTTTTTGGAAATATTGTTAACGGCAACACTATGTGTCAAACATATATGGTGCTCGTTAATTTGGCTACGTAGTCTACAATGTCAATATAATAGTTGTATCTTACCAAAACAATCATTGTTTTATAAACATGATAGTTTAATTGTTAAAGGTTAATATAAATTGACTGAAATATAAAAGCAGCATTATACCAAAATCTTCTAAACATAAAAGCTTTGTTGTTATAGCTCTCGTTGCTTGCGCTGGACAGAAACCCGAAGTATTTCAGTACTGGCTCATAATCAGGGTATCGTGCCTACCAGAAATGGTATATGTATATCATGTTGTTACAAACAGTAGTGTTAGCCCAGAACAAAGTCTCTATTTCGTGAAAACATATATTTGAGTCGATGTCTTAATGTCAATATTTCGGGGCACAATCCCCCATGACAGTTCCTGGAGTCTGGCACCGTCGCTGCGGTATCAGTCGGTAACATTAAGCGTATGCAAACGGTTCTAGCTTTACTTAGTCTTGCATCATGTCATAGAATTGTTACAACAATGCATCCAAGTAACGTTATTATGAAAAATTAAAATAGTGCAATACTCAACCGTTGGTTCCCTGGGCTGCAATAAGGCCTGCGGTGATCAGCAGGTAGAGTGGACCATGCATATCAACTGGCCTGAAACAAACAGCTGATAAATAAAAAAGGAGAAAAAAAATCATAACATGTATGGTCTGTCAATGAAATCAATTTTAAAATAATATAAATATGAAGGACATGTTTACTCTGTGTCTCAAAACATCCGGCACAACTGGTCGAGTGGGATGCTGGAAATATTGAACAAAACAGGTATGTTAGAAATTTTTATTGGCAGAACTATTGACGCTCCAGTCAGCTAGAAGGCCTGTCCATTACGGTTCCGATCCGACTCCGCTCCGGTTTCCAATCCACGCGAGGAGACACTGTCGAGTGTTTTAAAAGAAGTCTACCATCCTTACCGTTCAAGAATCTGAAACTTTGTATGTTTAGCACAGTTTGACATGCGGTTATTAACTGTTGCAAACTCGGTGACAAACAATGAAATCTCGAAATAACATAATAATATGTGACTGCCAAGCTGTCCAATGACGCACAAGAAGCAGGATGAGTGTCTCACTGTTCAAATACATGGGTATAGCTATCCCACTAGGTAAAGTATAAAATGATCTATCTTTGGCTGATAAAAAAGAATAGATTTACGTGACCATAAACACGATTTAGGTTAAGGATAGACAACGAGTGGAGTGATTATTATTATTATTATTATTATTATTATTATTATTATTATTATTATTATTATTATTATTATTATTATCATTATGAGATAGTAAACGAGCTGCACGTGCTTCACGAACCTTCGTAGACAACGCCTAAGAGTTGTCTACGGGATTTAGACAACGGTAATACTGGCCACTGATTGGTCACTGGACGGTAGCTGTGGTCTAACAAATTATCAACGTTGTAGGAGTAGTTTTTAAATGCCCAACCCGGCGTGTGATAACGTTTGGTTGAGTTGCTTTGACGTTACGAGCGCGTTGATGGCCCCGGTACAATACTGTTTGCATAAGCATGGAGAACAATTAAAATTTTAATTCATAAACACACGACATCATTCGGATTGTCTTTCGTCAACCTTATATCGGATTCAGCGCATCTATTAGTTGTAATTGATATATTGTTTGGAAGCATAACAGCCTAGTTCAATCCGTCACTGCTCTAATTCACTCTTTTTAACGTTGAAAAATTACTAGTAGTTTGCCGCATTCGTACCTACTCGGCGATCTGTGATTAAGTAGAGGACGGAATTACCCGAGGAGTTCCGAGAGTAGTTTGCCGATAACGTTAAGTTAGTCATCGCCGTATTTAAAGATAATTGGATTACAAAGAATATCACGATAATCATGAAATGCCTTGTTTAAAAATGAGTAGGCCTATGTCTTTAACAATGTTTGTTTTTTTTACTTTTCCTTCTTTCCGTATAACTTAATACTACGTTAGACGCATTTCTAGAACAAAAATATATTGATCAAACAGTTTAAATGGCAGACAATTCTTGGTTATAATAAAAAAATCGTGCTTAATTAGTTTCAACGTTATTAGTCATAGTAAACCTCCAGTTAGTCATCCCACCTCAACTGTCCTGCTGCCAAATAGTCTGGTGTTATTTCAAACATTTGAGAACGTTCGTGTGAAACTGGCTGAATACATCATAAATTCAATCATCTTAACGTGATTTTGTTTAATAGAACCCATGTGTTGGCATGTGCCATCTCAAAAGAAAAAAGTGTCAATGTTTTCTTTGGAAGTATGTAAAACATACTATTATTTAACAGTAGACGTTTCAAACTTATTACTTTTTTGTACTTGTGCATTGCGTGGACATAATATTTAGTCTCTAACATTCAGCATTCAGTTTAACAAACTTCAATACACGTACGAACCTACCCTGGATCACACCCAGGTTGAAACATACCCACGTCACAGTGGCACAGCTCTCTTACTCGCGCTCACATAAGGGTCTAAGGGGCGCCCATGGCGAAGTGGTAGAGTCTCCGGATTGAAACTCCTCGGACAGCTTAGCCGTTCACCCATTGAGTTTGAATCCCTCTCGGACCAAGGACTCGTTGTAGGAAGATCTTTCAGCTGACCTGGGGTGCGCAGGTGATTCTACCTAGATATATGTTTGGGTTCTTTCCTTACTGAATAGCTGTACAATAACCACAATGTATCGCTGCGATGCATTTCAAAAAGAAACAAACAAACCTTATGGTCTAGTTGGATGAATTGTTGATCCGATGTCAGCATGTGTTACCGCGTGCCAACATGAAATCACAGTGATGACAACATAGTTATGATGTGTGTGCCGACCGTGATATACAAGGACTGAAAGACAGTTGACAAACTCAAAACGAACTTCTGTTTGAGCCTGTGCCTGAATTCTCGTGTACCAGAATCGCCTATACTAATAAGGATTTAATTAAGAAATTTGCACCTTCGAGCCTTGGCCAAAATACATTTATTAAATGAAAGAAAATTTACATACCACAAGTAAGACACTCACGTATTCATGCGATGTAATGTAGTATATCTGCTGGTAGTTTACACCCAATACTGCAAACGACCCCCGAACGACTGAAACAAAATCCACACAAAAATTACTTGACGCTCAGATATCACGTGCAGCTCGAACGGACAGCTCGTGTTTAACCTGCAGACATCTATGTGTAATATAGCACTGTAGGCTCTCAGGCCCACGTGTTCTTGAATAAAAGAAAAATCTGTCACTTGACGTTCTTGTTATTATAGCATACTTATACGTTATTTTGTGTAAGTTTATTTAATTTTAACTGTTCTGCGATTAATAATATGAATAGCAACAACAAGAATAACAAAAGAAAAAAAAAAAAGAAGAAAAACTCTAACTATAAAACAAACTGTTTATTTGTGAATTTAAAACTCATTGCACACCATGAATCACTGCGTACTCATAGAACTCATAAGACCTTGATATTTTAACTTCAATTCAATTTTATTGGGCCTTTATCAGTTGCAATTTAATTAATGATAATAAATCGCATGAAAAATGTTTGTTTTATTCTCGCGGGAATTATACCAATATTCCTTTTAACCATCATAAAGTAGGTCGTAAATATCAGGAATCAGTTATATCTATTAGCTATCATTATTATGTGTGGATAAAAAACATTATGTGTTGGTTATTTGAACAATGATGTAAAAAGACATATTACTTCCGAATTTCCACCAATTCGTGTAAATATAATTGTTTCCGCCTGTTATGAAGTATGGCGGGTAAAGGGGCGTAACTGTCATGGCTCAAAATTCAGGAAGCGACGACGAATGTGAATTTATACTTTCGTATATGCTTGTTCATGCAGACAAAATTAAATTGCAGTCTTTATGTAAATTGATATTAGTTCAGATTCATACTAAATTGTAAGGTGGAATGCCGATCTTCTATTGAAAATGTAACTGTAAAACTACCAAGAACTGGGTTGTTGTTTTTGTTTACTTCCAATATTCTGACAAATCATGAGGTTCAATAACAAGGAGTTGGCCTTTCTTGCCATGCAAGATTCCAGCCAGTTTGACAGAGAAGGTTGTTTGTTTATGAAACAGAAGAATGATAAGCTGTTCAAAAAAGGAGATGGTAGGTGTTGTAATGATTGCTTCAGTTTATAATAATTATTCTGAGGATCCCTATTTCCAGTGGCCTAATTTTGTTTTAAACTAGTCAGCACACTGTATCGACCAAGCTCGCCCACTGGCTGATATGCCCTGCCTGTCTAATCCTATAAGATTATTGTAAGCATGTATTGAAGTGTAATTGTTGTCGGAGAACGTCTGTGTGAGCATCTGAATAAATGTGTTAACCATCTTTCGGGTCTTGTATTACCATCCCTTAAGGGTAAACAACAACAACATTACACACACTAAATTTTGTTTTTAACACAGCAACGTAATCAACAACAAAACTATTTAAATTCATATATATAACCTAAATTTGGGATGTTAAGTTGTTTCATAAGCTTTTGTTTCCAGTAAAGAATGTATTCATATATAAACTCAATTATAAACTCGGAAATCACTGGCATTTAGATATCACCGGTAATCGGGTCTACAAGTATACAACTCTTGATGCCATTTGAAGGAAGTTTATGTAGAAATATAAACAAAATTATGATGTAGTGGTATTATTATCATTGAGACAATACTGAGAACCAAATTATAGATAATAATAATGGACCTTGATAAGAAATTATTTAACAGAAGAAATATTCCCATTTTCAGTTATTGTTATTTATTAAAGATAATTAGTGCTTAAATGGAAGATAAATGTATCCACCATATGAAATTACTGTGACAGTTAAAAAAAAATAACCATCTTAATGGAAAGAACAAAAAAAAATTCTATTCATAATTCACTTAGATCTAAATTTATGCATGTTTTCTTATCATCGGTGTAACTGAATTTGTCTTTTATTTGATACGTAAATGATTAAAGTTGGAAAACCTTTTTTTTTATGTATTTGAATTTAGCACCGCTCATGAATCGGTCGCTCTACAACTACATTGTAAAACAGTCGTGTAAGAGTCATAATTCTATTACAATAATTTACAATTAACTATTAGTAGAATGGAGAAGTGAATGACAAATCAGTTCTATGTTGATCACTTGAATAGGTCAATTACAGCTATAAATGAATGAGTAGTTTATTTTAAGATAAAAATGAAAGAATTAATAGTTAATTTGATATTAAGTTTATATGAATTGATTTCAAAACTAGAGTGCATCTTTTATCTTAATGGTATTTTGAGATGGGGAAAATATATTAGAATTGTGTGTAATTACAAATTGTATGATCTCAATTTTACTACTTTTTATTTCCTTTTCTTTTAGCATTTGTGGAAAGATTTTTTCGCCTCAGAGGAAATCTACTATTCTACTTCAAAGGAAAAGAAGCAGTAAGAACAACATTATACTATCGTATTCTTTACATACATACTATATTTGTAGGATTTGTACATGAAAGTTTGTTTTATTGCTGTATGCCTGTTTGAAAAATATAGAACACAGAAGAAATATTCTAGATACAAGTGGGTGATCCTGAATGTTCATCCGTAATGATGATTTCAATAATGACAATACATTGAATAAGAACAATAACATTTTTGTTGGTGGTGGTGATGATGATGATGATGATGTAGATGATGATGATTGATTGACATACTGATTGTGATAATGATAGAAACATTAATGAAAAGCTTTTCTTTTTTTTTTGCTTCAGAAAAATGAGCCTGTTGGCCTCCTGGTGTTGGAGAGGTGTACTGTTGAACTAGACATCCATGAAAACTTCCATTTTTCTTTTCTAATTGGTAATTAAACTTATTATTCACATTAAAAAACATAACATGAGTTTACCGTTTTGAAAATATTCAGAGATATCATGTTTGTGGTGTTTTATACATCAGGTTAAGTATGACATACCACCCTTATTTATATCTGTTATATTCATTTAACAGGTTACTCATTTCCTACCAATAAACCTCTGAAGTCTTTTCATGTAACTTTCCAGTATTTGAAGGAGATGAGATGCCGCACACATTCTCGGCGGTAACTGAGGAAGATCGAGATGGGTGGATCCAGGCGCTACATGTGGCCAGCTATGAGAGTCTCAAGATGAACCTCCAGAGTCTCCGAGAGCAGGTTCAGTCCCGGACAGGTCATGACCCCATGATGCAGATTCTGCCATCAGACACGGGTATGGATTTCGAGACCCAATCAGGCAACTCGTCCATCGACCCAGCCATGGAGATTAGTCTAGGTGGGTGAGGTGGTGTTGAAGGGATAACAGTAACTATATCATTAGTAGCACTGAAGCCATTGTCATCATCATCAACATCATTATTATCATCTTCAGCATCACTGCTATCTTCAATAAAGTTATAATGAAGATGATCTTCTTTAGAATAAAATTTTTATCATTATCATCACTATAAAAAAAATCAGCTTTATCACTATCATCATCTTGGTTCACTATTGATAAACACAAGTTTAAGTATCCACCCGCCAACAGTAATTAAGTAACTTCATTTTATTAGTGGTTAGTTTGATTGTACAGTTAAAATATATACATGTTCTTTAAATCATTTATTCTGTCGTCTGATGGAAAACATATATCAATATGTTTTTGTTTTTTTCTGCAGACATAGAAGGTTTACCCAATGATAGTAACGGACAGCCCCCAAACCCATTTGTAGTCCTGTACATCATTGTCCCTCCACAACAACAGACCTGGCTACAACATAATCATACGGAAATGGTCGAGGTAAAATTAATGCCTACAACATCACTTAACAGAGATGCTTGAGGTAAAATTAATGCCTACAACATAACTATACTGAGATGCTTGAGGTAAAATTAATGCCTACAACATAACTATACAGAGATGCTTGAGGTAAAATTAATGCCTACAACATAACTATACTGAGATGCTTGAGGTAAAATTAATGCCTAGAACAATGTCAACATAACTATACAGAGATGCTTGAGGTAAAATTAATGCCTAGAACAATGTCAACATAACTATACAGAGATGATTGAGGTAAAATTAATGCCTAGAACAATGTCAACATAACTATACAGAGATGCTTGAGGTAAAATTAATGCCTTCAACATAACTGTACAGAATTGCTTGAGGTAAAATTAATGCCTACAACATAATTATACAGAGATGCTTGAGGTAAAATTAATGCCTACAACATAACTATACAGAGATGGTTGAGGTAAAATTAATGCCTACAACATAACTATACGGAAATGGTCGAGGTAAAATTAATACCTACATCACTTAACAGAGATGCTTGAGGTAAAATTAATGCCTACAACATAACTATACTGAGATGCTTGAGGTAAAATTAATGCCTACAACATAACTATACGGAAATGGTCGAGGTAAAATTAATGCCTACAACATAACTATACGGAAATGGTCGAGGTAAAATTAATACCTACATCACTTAACAGAGATGCTTGAGGTAAAATTAATGCCTACAACATAACTATACTGAGATGCTTGAGGTAAAATTAATGCCTACAACATAACCATTCGGAAATGGTTGAGGTAAAATTAATGCCTACAACATAACTATACGGAAATGGTCGAGGTAAAATTAATGCCTACATCACTTAACAGAGATGCTTGAGGTAAAATTAATGCCTACAACATAACTATACGGAAATGGTCGAGGTAAAATTAATACCTACATCAGTTAACATAGATGCTTGAGGTAAAATTAATGCCTACAACATAACTATACTGAGATGCTTGAGGTAAAATTAATGCCTACAACATAACCATACGGAGATGCTTGAGGTAAAATTAATGCCTACAACATAACTATACTGAGATGCTTGAGGTAAAATTAATGCCTACAACATAACTATACGGAAATGGTCGAGGTAAAATTAATACCTACATCACTTAACAGAGATGCTTGAGGTAAAATTAATGCCTACAACATAACCATTCGGAAATGGTCGAGGTAAAATTAATGCCTACAACATGACTATACGGAAATGGTCGAGGTAAAATTAATACCTACATCACTTAACAGAGATGCTTGAGGTAAAATTAATGCCTACAACATAACTGAACAGAAATGGTTGAGGTAAAATTAATGCCTACAACATAACTATACAGAAATGGTCGAGGTAAAATTAATGCCTACAACATAACTATACGGAAATGGTCGAGGTAAAATTAATGCCTACAACATAACTATACAGAAATGGTTGAGGAAAAATTTATGCCTACAACATAACTATACGGAAATGGTCGAGGTAAAATTAATGCCTACAACATAACTATACCAAAATGGTCGAGGTAAAATTAATGCCTACAACATAACTATACAGAAATGGTTGAGGTAAAATTAATGCCTACAACATAACTATACAGAAATGGTTGAGGTAAAATTAATGCCTACAACATAACTATACAGAAATGGTTGAGGTAAAATTAATGCCTACAACATAACTATACGGAAATGGTTGAGGTAAAATTAATACCTACATCACTTAACAGAGATGCTTGAGGTAAATTAATGCCTACAACATAACCATATGGAAATGGTCGAGGTAAAATTAATACCTACATCACTTAACAGAGATGCTTGAGGTAAAATAAATGCCTACAACATAACCATACAGAAATGGTTGAGGTAAAATTAATACCTACATCACTTAACAGAGATGCTTGAGGTAAATTAATGCCTACAACATAACCATATGGAAATGGTCGAGGTAAAATTAATACCTACATCACTTAACAGAGATGCTTGCGGTAAAATTAATGCCTACAACAATGTCAACATAACTATACAGAGATGCTTGAAGTAAAATAAAACTATACAAAGATGGTTGAGATAAAATTAACACCTACAACATAACCATATGGAAATGGTTGAGATAAAATTTCGGTTAAACAAAGAAGGAAGTTATCTGTTTCCAAGTAGGGAGATTTCCGAAAATGTGTAAAACACTCCTCATTTTCAAATAATTTTGAATCTTAAAAGAGGGAGCCTCCCTCAAAATGTGGGAGAGATCACATGTATGTAAATATAGCTCTATGACAGCAAATGTTGACAAAATTCAGTCTATTCTGGCACATCCCAGATTCATTTCAGGAACAAATTTTGACTCTATACGTTTATCAAGGAATCTCAAATGCTTTTCTTTCACTATAACATTTAAATAGCTTAAATAGCAATGGATGCATCAACATATGTTTAAAACAAAAATAAGCCTTTATCTACACACACAAACAGAAGCATGATTTACTCATTTTGGTTAACAAATACAATGTAAATGATACATACCTGGTGACATGTCTCCTGCAAAATTGTTGGTAAACCTATTTTATTTGGTATTTAATGTTAACATGATGTGTCTAATGCAGAAGGGGAATATGTAATAAGTGTAAAAAACACCTGAATGTTCATTTGTAACACTGACCTGAATGCTTTGTCACTGTGGTTGGAGCTAATGACTGGAAAGGGAGTAAACATCTAATTCCAATCGTGCTACGCCACGTTTTAACATCTCACACATCTCATCCCAGGATCACCGAGGCAGTTGATACTGGTAGAAGGAAGGGATTGTATGGCACTGTGTACTGTACAGGATTGTATGGCACTGTGTACTGTACAGGATTGTATACTGTGTATTGTACAGGATTGTATGGCACTGTGTACTGTACAGGATTGTATGGCACTGTGTACTGTACAGGATTGTATGGCACGGTGTACTGTACAGGATTGAATGGCACTGTGTATTGTACAGGATTGTATGGCATGGTGTACTGTACAGGATTGTATGGCACTGTCTACTGTACAGGATTGAATGGCACTGTGTACTGTACAGGATTGTATGGCACTGTGTACTGTACAGGATTGTATGGCACTGTGTATTATACAGGATTGTATGGCACGGTGTACTGTACAGAATTGTATGGCACTGTGTACTGTACAGGATTGTATGGCACTGTGTACTGTACAGGATTGTATGGCACGGTGTACTGTACAGGATTGTATGGCACTGTGTACTGTGCAGGATTGTATGGCACTGTGTATTGTACAGGAATGTATGGCACTGTGTACTGTACAGGAATGTATGGCACTGTGTACTGTACAGGATTGTATGGCACTGTGTACTGTACAGGAATGTATGGCACGGTGTACTGTACAGGATTGTATGGCACTGTGTACTGTGCAGGATTGTATGGCACTGTGTATTGTACAGGATTGTATGGCACTGTGTACTGTACAGGAATGTATGGCACTGTGTACTGTACAGGAATGTATGGCACTGTGTACTGTACAGGATTGTATGGCACTATGTACTGTACAGGAATGTATGGCACTGTGTACTGTGCAGGATTGTATGGCACGGTGTACTGTACAGGATTATATGGCACTGTGTACTGTACAGGATTGTATGGCACTGTGTACTGTACAGAATTGTATGGCACTGTGTACTGTACAGATTGTATGGCACTGTGTACTGTACAGATTGTATGGCACTGTGTACTGTACAGGATTGTATGGCACGGTGTACTGTACAGGATTGTATGGCACTGTTTACTGTACAGGAATGTATGGCACGGTGTACTGTACAGGATTATATGGCACTGTGTACTGTACAGGATTGTATGGCACTGTGTACTGTACAGGAATGTATGGCACTGTGTACTGTACAGGATTGTATGGCACTGTGTACTGTACAGATTGTATGGCACGGTGTACTGTACAGGATTGTATGGCACTGTGTAATGTACAGGAGTGTATGGCACTGTGTACTGTACAGGATTGTATGGCATGGTGTACTGTACAGGATTGTATGGCATGGTGTCCTGTACAGGATTGTATGGCACGGAGTACTGTACAGGATTGTATGGCACTGTGTACTGTACAGGATTATATGGCACTGTGTATTGTACAGGATTGTATGGCACTGTGTACTGTACAGGATTGTATGACACTGTGTACTGTACAGGATTGTATGGCACTGTGTACTGTACAGGATCGTATGGCACTATGTACTGTACAGGATTGTATGGCACTGTGTACTGTACAGGATTGTATGGCACTGTGTACTGTAGAGGATTGTATGGCACGGTGTACTGTACAGAATTGTATGGCACTGTGTACTGTACAGGATTGTATGGCACTGTGTACTGTACAGGATTGTATGGCACGGTGTACTGTACAGGATTGTATGGCACTGTGTACTGTACAGGATTAAATGGCACTGTGTATTGTACAGGATTGTATGGCACTGTGTACTGTACAGGATTGTATGGCACTATGTACTGTACAGGATTGTATGGCACTGTGTATTGTACAGGATTGTATGGCACTGTGTATTGTACAGGATTGTATGGCACTGTGTACTGTAAAGGATTGTATGGCACTGTGTACTGTACAGATTGTATGGCACTGTGTACTGTACAGGATTGTATGGCACTGTGTACTGTACAGGATTGTATGGCACTGTGTACTGTACAGGATTGTATGACACTGTGTACTGTACAGGATTGTATGGCACTGTGTACTGTACAGGATTGTATGGCACTGTGTACTGTAAATGATTGTATGGCATGGTGTACTGTACAGGATTGTATGGCACTGTGCACTGTAAATGATTGTATGGCACTGTGTACTGTGCAGGATTGTATGGCACCGTGTACTGTACAGGATTGTATGGCACGGTGTACTGTGCAGGATTGTATGGCACTGTGTACTGTGCAGGATTGTATGGCACGGTGTACTGTGCAGGATTGTATGGCACTGTGTACTGTACAGGATTGTATGGCACTGTGTACTGTGCAGGATTGTATGGCACTGTGCACTGTGCAGGATTGTATGGCACTGTGTACTGTAAATGATTGTATGGCACTGTGTACTGTACAGAATTGTATGGCACTGTGTATTGTACAGGATTGTATGGCAATGTGTACTGTACAGGATTGTATGGCACTGTGTACTGTACAGGATTGTATGGCACTGTGTACTGTACAGGATTGTATGGCACTGTGTACTGTACAGGATTGTATGGCACTGTGTACTGTACAGGATTGTATGGCACTGTGTACTGTACAGAATTGTATGGCACTGTGTACTGTACAGGATTGTATGGCACTGTGTACTGTACAGGATTGTATGGCACTGTGTACTGTACAGAATTGTATGGCACTGTGTACTGTACAGGATTGTATGGCACTGTGTACTGTACAGGATTGAATGGCACTGTGTATTGTACAGGATTGTATGGCACTGTGTACTGTACAGGATTGTATGGCACTGTGTACTGTACAGGATTGTATGGCACGGTTTACTGTACAGGATTGTATGGCATTGTGTACTGTACAGGATTGTATGGCACTGTGTACTGTACAGGATTGTATGGCACTGTGTACTGTACAGAATTGTATGGCACTGTGTACTGTACAGAATTGTATGGCACTGTGTACTGTACAGGATTGTATGGCACTGTGTACTGTACAGGGATTGTATGGCACGGTGTACTGTACAGGATTGTATGGCACGGTGTACTGTACAGAATTGTATGGCACTGTGTATTGTACAGGATTGTATGGCACTGTGTACTGTACAGGATTGTATGGCACGGTGTATTGTACAGGATTGTATGGCACTGTGTACTGTACAGGATTATATGGCACTGTGTATTGTACAGGATTGTATGGCAATGTGTACTGTACAGGATTGTATGGCACTGTGTACTGTACAGGATTGTATGGCACTGTGTACTGTACAGGAATGTATGGCACTGTGTACTGTAAAGGAATGTATGGCACTGTGTACTGTACAGGATTGTATGGCAATGTGTACTGTACAGGATTGTATGGCACTGTGTACTGTACAGGATTGTATGGCACTGTGTACTGTACAGGAATGTATGGCACTGTGTACTCTACATGTGTTGATCTCATGTGCATGTGAAAGTGGTTCAACAAAAATGATCAGAGAAACTTTTTAAATGATTAATCTTAAAATACTTTTTAATTTTAATCATAATCTTACAATAGATTGATCTGTCCTTACCCTACTAAATAACTGATGAACTTTGTCATGGAAACGATCTTGACAAACAATTATGTTTCAGACAAATTATTTTGAAGTCCTGTTTATTATACTTTATTGATATATATAAAATGCAACCTTAGACAAATTCTTTTGAGACAAAATTGTGTTTGACACAAGTGATTTTGTGTCTGTGATTTTAACTCAGCCCCTTTCTCAGTTGCTTGAATCAAAAAAGTCTCCACTCCAACAAATCTAGTTAGCTTGCTGAGGTGTGAATGGGACTTCAAAGAAAATCATTGACAGTTCATCTGTGTATTTGCTGTTTGTGTCTTCATTTTAGCTTGAGAAAAGCTATTTACTTACTGTGAACTTTAAACAAGACTATATCTGAAGACTATTTACTGAAAATAGGCCCAACTTATGTAATGTCTGCCAGTAGTGTGAGAAATCATCACTGTTCATACTGTGTCATGGCCTCACTTTTCTTCTGAATAAGTTCAACATTTACAATATTCTACTTTAAGATGATATACGACAGTTTTCATTAAATACATGTGACACAAGTTTTCTCCTGCATTATCTCTTTATTCATTTGTTCTTTAGTTGAGTAAGGATGAGTTTGAACATTACTTAAATTGTTAGACAGTGCAAAGTGTGAAATGAATTGCTCCAAATGTATTTTTAAATCTATAAATAAGCATGATGTGGATTTCTGGTTAAAATGATATCAACATCAACAGATTATCCTGTTAGTCATAATGTCATATCAATAGTAAGCACTGAGCAGTCACATGGTGTTCTTGGTTTAAAAATATCTAACTGTGCAGCATGGCTCACATAAAAAATATATGTTTGAAATGACAAGTAGGATGTTATGCTTCACTTTTCACATAGATGTACGGCATCAATAAACAGCATTTACTGAGATCGTTTAAGAAAACAATGATTTATTTGGTTGTTTGAGAAAGAAAACATTGGTCAGGTACCACCTTTAACAGTCATCATTATTTTACAAATTATTCTGTATGTGTAAAGTCAGGGGTCTTTGTATGACTTTTCCTGGTGAGATATTGTTATTAATAGAAGATGGCTGATCACTTGACATGATAATGATCACATGACTTTTTTTCTTTTTTTTTTTTTTTGTAAAACAACAGGAACACGATGGTGCACCAGCGATTATGGAATGAAGTTTTAAATATACTTTCACTGGAGGCTTTTAAATCTTTATGTAACTATCAATATAGCTGTGGCTTTATTTATTGATATGCCGTTTTATATAACTAAAATTTTGCAATAATACAACAACCAAACTTTTGTTACATGCTATAAAGTGTGACTGACTCAGTCAGTCACTACAAATGTATAGGGTAAATATTGCTTAAAGATACTTGAAAAATCATGTAATTCGAGGATTCAAAATTCTCTTAAATCAATGTATATTTCAGAGTCCCAATGACTGACATAATCGGGTTCAGTTGTACTTTATGTACTGTATGACCTTTTTTCCTACAATTTTCAGTAAATTACATGCAAAAAACTTTCATTGCTCATTATTATTTCTGCTTAAAGAGAAACAACAGTCCCCACTTCCTGAAGACAATTGGATTCGGGGACTCCAATGGCCTTGAACCCAACACAAGGGTTAAAGTTGTTGTGTATCATGTCAAGGAACGGATGACGGGAATTGTGAGTGGAGCTGATATTATTTTTCTTTTATACTCTTCCTTTGAACATGTGCACACATTTTATACATGTTATCTCCCGAAATGAGGTTAATCTCCACATCAATCTTATTTTAAATAAAATTCTAATTTTCCTACTCATTTTCATGGATTAATTAAAAAAATCTGTAATGTTCAACTTTAAATTTCTTGTGTGGGCTCACAAAAATAATACCTTTTAATAAATCAATGACTGTTCTCATGGACAGATGCTTTTTCATATATTTGCTTGAAATAAAAATTTACAAATATTAACATTTTAAAAATTTTATAAGGAAACTTTGGTTGGAGGACTAAATACAAAAAGAAGCTGACAGTGATAACTTTGAGTTGTACATTTCTATCAAATTTCAATAAAAAAGTTCATAGAATGCAGGCAGTCATGCAAAATAATTCCATATTTGTATGTATAAAACATTTTTATTTACAAGAAGTACTAAAATAAATGAAACTTTGCCTTGTGATGTGTTTCAGATGAGTCAGATTGGACAGGTGATCTTTACCCTTAACAACATATTGATGAGTATAGACATGACCTTCAAAGTCTCCCTTACGTAGGTGCTCCATCTGCTGTACTTCAGACGCTTTTAAATAGATATATGTTGTTTTCTTTGGTCTAACCATATTATTGTGAACGTCTTATGGAGGGCTGTTGGTCAATACTGGGCCACAGTGTTGCAAAGTTAAACACCTATCTATCTATATATAACTTTAACCCATAACGTGCTAACCACATATATATAAGGCTTAGACTAATAGTGTAGATCCAGATCCATGCTAGAAGCTGTCTGATCATGATCTACACTATTTGCCATTGAGATTCCAGCAATAAAGTCATGAAGTGTTAGCCAATAACTAAGAATTTAGTTTGGATTATTCATAATAAATGAAAACATTTAGCAGGCTTAGAGTAAAGTCTTTACTTGCTGAAAACACCATTAGAATGGGGGTATTTCGATGGAGTGATGGGTGTTTAGATAGATAGATGGGTGTTTAGCTTAGATAGCTATCCTTTGTAAATAAATAACAGCAGTATACGACATCGTACCATTTTAGGACTGCATCTTTATTGATATTGGTTTATTTTGTTTCAAGAGAATGTTTAAAAGCTGTTAAATATTACCATGTTTCAGTCACACTGTTACGTGTGCACAGGTTTTCTGGCTGATCTGCAGTGCACCGATGGTTCAACTTATAAATTTATTGGCTGTCTTCCTCCAGCCACACAAGCTACATATCCCTATAATGACAATAATTGTGTCTGTACACATACATCAAAAACAAAGGGACATAATTGTGTCTGTACACATACATCAAAAACAAAGGGACATAATTGTGTCTGTACACATACATCAAAAACAAAGGGACATAATTGTGTCTGTATAAATACATCAGAAACAAAGGTACATAATTGTGTCTGTACACATACATCAAAAACAAAGGGGCATAATTGTGTCTGTACACATACATCAAAAACAAAGGGACATAATTGTGTCTGTATAAATACATCAGAAACAAAGGTACATAATTGTGTCTGTACACATACATCAAAAACAAAGGGACATAATTGTGTCTGTACACATACATCAAAAACAAAGGGACATAATTGTGTCTTACACATACATCAAAAACAAAGGTACAGTCAAACCTGACCATACGACCACCCCTAACCGGCGACCACCTGCTCTATGCGACCACTTCAAAGCCGCCCGATCATATTTGTTCTGTAATTGTAATGTAATTAGCGCCCACCTTTGATCTGCGTCCAGCGACCGCACATAAACATGTCAAACATGCTTTAATTATACCCTAATAGGCGACCGCGTTAATCCACTCACACATTAGTTACGACCACATAATAAGCAATTAATTTACACGTTTGCTCTTCTATGCTAATCACTGCAATCGGCCGTGTCAAACTGGGAAATTACGTAATGTCACTGGGTCGATGTACACATCAAGCCCGCGCTCGATTCACACCTAATCGAGTGTGCCCTATTACCGCTCGTATTGACACTTATTGACGATGTTACGACTTCGGTTTCTTTAAAAGTAAATCAAAGTTAAGTTTGTATGAATTACGATAATTGATTTGCTAAAAACTTAAAATATACAATTATAAAGCGCAAACTGCAATTGGATACAGTAATGTAATGGAATAACTGGAACAATTGTTCTTTGTTGCATTACGCAACAACATGTCTTAACGAACGTGCCTTACAATAGACGATCGTGTCTAAGTTAGATCTATCAAACTTTTGAACAATGGGAAAAGTTGTCGTGCTGTTGCATCTGAGCTTGTTGTCGGAAAAATGCAGATTCAGAACATTGCAAAACGAAAACGTGCAATAATGGACGAATATTAACATGGAAATTCGAAAGTGAAACGAGTAAAACGTTATATGTATATGATTGTGTCTGTACACATACATCAAAAACAAAGGGACATAATTGTGTCTTACACATACATCAAAAACAAAGGGACATAATTGTGTCTTACACATACATCAAAAACAAAGGGACATAACAGTGTACTTTATCAGAGAGATTACATTTTTTAAACTATATTTTAGGCGGACAGATTCTAAGCGTGTTGGGGAGCTGACTATAGTTGGGTGGCTAAATGAAGCCACAGGTGCTGTTGTGGACTTGCAGAAACAGGATGTAAGTCTTTGTTTCATATTATATAAATGACTCAGTGTTGTTAAGTGAATTCTTAAAAGTAGGATTTAAAAGATGGAGATTGTATGAGGGACATCATACTTCTGAATTGGTTATTTATTCAACAACAGAACATTTAATTACATTACTTTATCCTCTTTTATGAAGCTGACTAAGGAGTTTATATAACAAGCATAAACCTTCTCTACCAATTTCCATACAGGATATACCTCGACCTCTTACAAGAACCAGTAAGCGTCGGACCAAACGCCTGGACATGCTTAGACCATTCTGCGATAACATCATCACACGGACGTTCATCTTCGAGACAAATGATGGTTTAAAACTCCTGGTCTATGAATACATGGCGGAGTGCAAATACACATTTGACATTCCTATCAAGTTCCTGTAAGTGAATTGTGACTAATTGACCTTTCTTTCCAGGAGCATATGTTGTCAAGTTTCTCTATCAAACTGTGTAGTGTGAGCTGATATGCAACACATGGCAAAAAGTACTTGATAAAGCATATAAGAAAGTTTCTTCATAATGAGGCGAAGAGTCAAACTAGTAATTCAATTTCATGTTTTTAGGCTTCAACAATTTCCAAATAAGTAATTTAGCAACTTGATATATACTCCTGTGCATACTGAACAGAGTTAAAGAGTTATTGTACTCTTATAACACCATTTACTTGTGTAAATGATGGATTTAAATGTACTTTTGTTCATCTTCTCACGTTATGCTTGTTAATCATTTATCGTGAGTCAAGTTTCTGACATTTGCCAATGTACTGGTTGTTAATATAATATCACAGTATTTGGTTTTATAACTCCATATTTTAATACTATAGTTCACATAGATATATATTATAGCCTGGTGCTAAGTGTTTATTGGCAGTGGGTAGATGTCATGTCATATACATGAAATTCAATGTTCCCTCTCTTATAGTAATGGTTTTTGGCACATACCTACACTGTTGTCTTGTATGATATATAAATACAGGAACTACGATATATAAATAAATGGACATAGTTTTGTAAAGTCTGACATAAATTTCGACCTACATTCTACTTCCCTCAATCCATCAGTATTGTTGATGGTTTTATGCATGTGGTATGTGATATGGCAAAACTTTCCAGCCATCTGAAAGTTACTAATCTCTGTTGTTAGAATTCAAGTTTATGTAGGAAGTCATTTATCATGCAACTTTGATTTAATCGCAATACAAAAGATATAAAGATGGCAATGGTTACAAAATCAGTAACCAGTTAAACTCTATAAATGTTTGGCAGGTTAGTCTGAACCCATCTTCGGAACCCACACTCACTTATACCACTCTGCATCATGGTGACCTCAGGATATTAGACTGGTAAAAGTTTGTTTTCATGAATACTCATAGCAACCAGTGATCCAATAGAAAATGCATGTTAAATCAATGCTACTTTTCAATTGAAGTTAAAAAAAACACTATATGTCAGTGTCAAGAGGGCAGCACTAACCTACAACGCCAGTTGTTTACAAATTGTAATCATTTTCTTGGCTTAATGTCTGTGACATTTTGGACATGGAACCTATCAAATGCTTCGTGCAAACATTCATAAGAATGAAGTTTTTCTGGCCAAGTAACACAGTTTATTTGTATGTTTTGATAATAGAATATTAACCATGACTTCTGATGATGAAGTGAACCACTGTTCAGTTAGACACTTAGATTAAGAGATTCCATCAACATTGGAAGTCATTATCACAAAATAGTAATAGTGACAGTAATATTCCAATAGCCGATAGTAACATTAAATTGCATCATTCAAAATGAAGGTAACTTGTTGCTGGTTTAACATTTTTTATCCTTCATAAACAAGAATTCATGAACACATACAGATTCTTCACAGAATATTTAAGGGCATTCTAAAGCAAAGCCTCCCAAAGTGGCAACAATACATTCAAATGGGGGAGACAAGAAAAAGGAGCACAACTTATTGCATCTTTAGGTCACTTCCTCATACATTGATCTGTCAATCACTTATTAGTTTGTGGATTTAAGGGAAGGAGTACATCTCTTCATTTAGCCATTCTGACTGGTAGGATTTCACCTAATAGTGAAACAAAAAATATGTTTCTGCTTATTACAATTGCCAGTAATTAACCAGCTACAGTATGGTGGTTAACAAGAAGTTAACAGGTAAATAAGTTAACCATTGCCATCCCTAAAAATATCAGTTACATTCTAACAACAACATACAAAGTTAACAAGTCATATTGACCACAAATAGTGTAAATGTTGATTGACATCTCCCAGCAGTAAAGCAGGCTTAGAGTTGCCATTGTCATAAGTATCTGATATCAAGGCAAATATTATTGAAGAAAGAAGTATTTCTGATGCATCCATTTTGTTTTAAATAAACCTGTCCTAAACAAGTACCATTTATTCACTGACAAACATTCAAAATGTACCTGAACATCTCCCTGTTTTCAGACATGTCAATTATAATGTGTTTTTCACATCTAGGAATCTTTTGATAGAAGAAGAGAAATGTAGAATAAAGCAACTTCAAGACTTGGGAAAGGTAGGACACACATTTATATTGCATTTATTGTCCTTCTGTTCACTTCAGTACCTACACTCTTAATACCTGTATTATCATTTAAATGTGAAGATTCATTATTCTACCCATTCAAGTACTACAGCATAATTGTCACTTACATCATTATATTGAAAATAATGTTATACAAACTAATAGAACTAGTTTAACATGTTATAAAATACATATTTAACAAGGAACTTGTCATTTTAACGTTATATTGTACACAGATCTAAAAATAAATAATTTCAGATATCTGTATCAGGCATACAAACATGTTTGTCTGAATAAGAGGCTAAATACGAATCTCTCCTTTATATAGTTAACACTAAGACCAATATAAAATGCATCAATAATAAACAAAGTTTTGAAAACTTATATAAAACATTAAAGGACTGCTTTGAATTGTTTTCTATTCATTGTTATTCTCTTATTAAAAAAAATGGTATATATCTGACCTGTTATGGCCATTCCTCAGTGAATACAATCAATCTGGATGGCAGTATATCATGCACATTGATCATTCGACAGCAGATAATGGACTGTGAGGGCGGCAAAATAAAGGCTAATGTTCATTATACCTAAGACACTCATAATTTTGAAGTTACATATTTTGTGTTCAACTGCTGCCAAAATTCACAGATGTAGTTATTTAATATCATATAAATTATTATTTTTATCATGTGCCATAGCTTTACAGTAACACTGGTAACCTTATAGCAGTTAGCTGTTGGTTACCCATAGTTATAAAGTAATATGGCAGCAGGGAGCAGTTATTATTTAACTTTTGCTGCCAACTTCTCAGATGTTTTATATTTGTTCTGTATTACTTTTATTCTGCCAGCTTCAGTATCAATGTATATTTAATCAATTGTGTTATATAAAAATCACATCTGAATTATTTCAGTTACTTATGATTCAAGAGTCATGTTTAACTAGTGGTCAGTTAACGAGCAACAACAGGGGCAGATAACTCTTGCATATACTATTGCTGCCAACTTCTCTAAAGAGCAACAACAGGGGCAGATAACTCTTGCATATACTATTGCTGCCAACTTCTCTGATGTTTTATATTTTATCTGTGTTACTGTGGGTTGTTTTTTTTCTACCGGATTCTGTATAATTGAATCTGTGATCAGTTATGTTGTAGATCAGTTATGTCGTACATAAAAAAGCACGTCTGACATGTTTCAGTTGCTCATGAATCTGCTAGAGTTGTGTTTCACCGGGGGTCATTTACCTGGCATCAACAAGGGCAGACAACTCCAACAGATTGTTGTTACATTGCGTCTTTGGCCTTTTTTATTGAAAATACCTCTGTAATGGTTTCATTTTTGCAGCAGGCAGCAGGAGTTGCTACTGACTACATGTATACAGTTACTATTGATTGATACATTGATCATACTCTGGTTTTATAACAAAATTATGTTTCATTGTTGTCATAACCAGCCATGTTCACTAAATACAACTCAACATATTTCAGTTACCCATGATTCTTGAGAGTCATGTTGCAGCAGACATCAGTTATCGAGCAACCATTGTAGCAGACTACACAGAGACTATAAACCTTCTCTGCTGTTACCGAGGGCTACCATTTGATAAGAACTCATCCAAGCCATGTACATCTCAACTGTCACAGTTACCTCTTCTGCCTGTCCCCTTGCCACATTAGCATCTGTATCCTAGCTTACTAACATAGCATTGGTCGATGGACATATCTCTTGTGTCAAAATGGGCATACTATGCTTCACAGCTTTAACAATCACTTGCTTACATGTAATTAAGATTAATTATTATAAGACACATTGACAGAATGAGTGAAAGCTCAGAAATGCAATATACAGTAGAATGTTTATTTATAAGCTTATTTAAAAATTGCAATAATTAGATTTTATTAGATGTTCATCAATGTTTACTACTAATTCTTTTTAAATATTCTTACTTTCTAAATATTCTTAAAATGATCTTTCTCTGCAAAAAATATGCTCCAAAAGGAATACTTTATATTAAAATATAATTTTTAAATTATCTTTATAAAGCAAGAAGCAGATCTAAAAAACAAGAGATATGGCTTTAAAAATAAATCAGACAATAGCTTTCTTGGTGTGAAATGTATGTTTCTTGTAAGGAGAATTAACAATGTACAGCATGCCTTTGGATATGGGAGATCACTCTGAATGCTTATTTGCTGTAACTGGTAGTTGGGTCCCTTATATGAACTTCACAAACTGTAAAAATGCAAAACATTATTTAAAGTCACTTATATTTACAATCTAATATCAACATTGTCATGGAAAGTCATTAGTTGTGTCAGTGGATTTCATGCTTCAGTTTTGTTCAGGGTCAGTATTGACAACAATTCGGCTAGATATACACCTTGATTAAATAAAGAATATCAATACATTTAAGCTGTCAAAGTATATTTTGCCTAATTACAATCCCAAACAAGACAAGTGTTTTCTACACTTCTTGCTGTTTGCAGAAGTCATAAAAGTCAATCTTTCTGCTTCCATTTGATTGTCTGTTGTTATTTGCAGACTTGCTGTACAATTTCTGCTCACTTGTTGCATGTAATCTATCCAGTCTGGTTGCATACTTTCTAGTGATCTGAAGTCTGGTTGTATGATTCGTTGCAGTCTGGTTGTATGGTTTCAAGCTATCTGCAGTCTTGTTGTATGTTTTCTGCTTAGTCTGGTTGAACGATTTCTAGCTATCGGCAGTCTGGAAGCTTGTTTTCTGTCAATTCTCGCTTTCTGCAGTCTGGTTGTATGATTTATAGTTTTCCGTTTCAGTGTTTTCTACCTATGTGCAATCTGGTTGTATATTTGATGTCCTATCTGGTAGTATGTTTTCTGGTTGTCTGCAGATGGATTGTATGTTTTCTAGCTCCATCCAAGATAAATGATTTTACAGCTTTTTGTGCAGTCTCATTTAATGCATTCCATTTATTGTTTGTAGACTACCATGCTGATTGTTTCAGAGTGATTCAGGGTTTTCGTAGTGAATATGTTTGTACAATTATTAACAGTTTCAGAGTGATTCAGGGTTTTCCAATTGAATATGTTTGTACAATTATTAACAAACACCCCATTTTGTTAGATACCTATGGACTATTTCTGGCTGTATTTGGATGGATTCTGTACTTTACGACATGTCTTTAAAATGATTTTGTTGCTATTTCCACCTATACAGACTTCTTCTGTGTTTTCCATCTTGATATTCAATATGCTATTTGCAGACTGGTTTTGTGTTTTATCTATAAACAGACTTGAATCTTTTTCTAGCTGTTTTCAGACTGATTCTATGTTTTTCAAGCTGTCTACAGACTGGAGTGCTGCATGCAAGATGCTCATGGATATCAGTTACAGTTGCATTTCCACCTACAGTCAGCATGCTGGCTTCTTGTCTTCATATAAAGGTATCGATATATAAACACACACAGACTACAGGCAACATCCTATGCAATGCAAAAATTAGTTCAAGTCAATGAACTGTAACAAACTGTGCAGTTTAAGTAGTGAAAATTTGTGAAAAACCTTTCTACATATATAAGACTTACACAGTTTTCATGGAAATATTTGTAATAAATATATCTAATTTGTTTGGATGTCTTTACTTAATATAGATATATTTTGCATACTTGTGTTGGTTGGCAGATCATCAGATATGTAAAAATAGTGAACGTATCTTTCTAAAGCACATTGTATTTATTGTGTTTGTTTTTATTATTCTTGATCATTTAAAAGTTATAGAAGATTAAGATAATTGCCATGAATAATTTCTTCCTTAAATGAGCTTTTCCTCTGTTTGCCAGCTTTCACCCTTATTACAGCACCATGTGTTTCTTGTATTTTGAAATCTGACTTTTATATAACACTTTGTACTTTTTAACAAAAGTAAATGTTTGCATTTTTCCTTACCTTTATATGTCATTTCATTCTACCTGTGTTTACTTATAATAATAAGTAATCAGTTTAATAAGCCTGTTACATATAACATGGTTTCTTGATTTGACATTTATTTTCATATTATATCAGTAGTTGCATGCTTATCACCAAACAGTCTTTAGCTTGTTTATACTACACATACAAGCTACTTGATGCCTTTGTTTAAAAACAATTATTTCTATGGGTACAAACATAAGTTATTAAACTTCTTTTAGAACTGTATTTTTAACACTCATATTTTAAATGTTATTTTCTATTTTGCTAATTTCATATATAAAGCTTCATATATAAAACTGTTATTTGAACTCAATGGCAGCTTATTTCATATGTATATAGACATTTTGTATATAGACATTCCAAATATATATTGAAAGATACATATATTATATATTATATATGGTATTTTCACATAAACAAAGGAGAAAGTTATCTGTTTCCAAATGGAGAGATTTCTGAAAGTGTGTAAAACAACCATCATTTTCAAGTAATTTTGAACCTTAAAAGTATGAGTCTTCCTCCCAAAGTGGGAGAGTTCACATGTATTAAATACTCCATAACTGGCAATCTTGTGATAGATGTCATACAAACAATTGAAGGGATGTCTGTGTAAACAGGAAAAACACAATTAGCCAATACATTTTTTAAATTAAACTTTTTTATCATTACATTTTTAAATACTATTTCTTGTTTTTATCTGAGGTATGCAAAAATATCTTAATGCTATTTCCATGTAAGGCACTTTTATATATTTTTGGATTTTATTGACCTCTTGTTACGTTGCTAACACACTGTACAAGAAACTCCTGTCTGTTCTGTAGGTTGTAACTTCAAGCCAAGCAGTAAAAAGGGAGACAAGGAACTGGAGTTTGTACCAGTTAATCTACATCTCCAGAGGATGACAGTCAACAACGATGCCACAGAAACTTGTAAGTCATTTCTAGCACCTGTCTTCAGCTATGCATTTTTGCCATATTGACCATAATTGTGTCTGCATGATATTATTTATGAAAATATGCAAATCAACTAAGAATTTTTGTAAATCTATTGAAGTGTATCTCTCTATCAAGCATATTGAATGCTTTAAGCCAGCAGTTGTAGATGTACATTAGTAATGCAATTCCTCATTCATTTATCAGTTGTGCTTTGAACACTTTAGCCTGCCATTAGTGAAGAACACCAATAACATTTTCGCCATTTAAGCACTGGATTGAATTGACCCTTTGTTGTGCTTGACCTTTATATCATCAGGCGGCTGCTATGACAACGTCACTGTGGGAGCGTTCACTGCCTATGCTCGGAAATATCGTGCAGGCGGTCTGATGCGTCTGCTACAACAACAACAGGAACAGTACACACCAGAGGGCACTCTTAGCAAGGTTACCAAGGTAACAAAGGCATGTAACCTTGTGAATACTCTCTTTAGGCTGCAGATAGAGATAGTGAAGTTGTGTGATCGTGTGTGTCAAGAGGCCCTTCAAGGGGACAGAAGTACACTGATGACCGCAGTTTCCGAACTTGCTGAAAAGGTAAGAGGCTGTATTTTCATTGCAGTGTTTCTCTTGTTGACCTTCAATGATTGGCTTCGAATACTGCTGTCTCTTTGACCATTAAAGTACTATTTCTATCTCTTTTTTAAAATATCAGAATAAATTATCACTTTCAAATCTCTGTTTTGATGACCCTGATGTAGCTTAACTTTATAAAATGCAAAAAAAAGTCACTTAAGGTGTATACAGACTAATTTTTTTGGCTAAATATTTATGATTATAATAACAAACTTATATTGTATATATTCTATATCATACTTACGATTCGTTTAGTACATGTATTGTCTGTTTTACATAATTGAAACCACAGCACAATTCGAGTCAATGTCTTATTGACATGTGAGTTAATTCACTTGTAATTTCACAGGTTAAGGATCTTGTCAGGGAATGTGAGAGCCCCATACTTCAGGAAACTGCCACACATCTCTCAGACATTCATGAGGAGTATGAGGCCATAATGGAACAAGAGTTGCTCAAAGGTGGGGCTTCAGGGGCTGCCACAGCAACAGGAGGAGGGGCTAACAAGGCAGGGCTCTCTGATAGGTCACCAGAAAAGTCATGGAAGTGGACTGGAAGCTGCTTTGTGAAAAGTCCAACCATAGAACCATGGGTATGTTGAGATGTGAATTTGAGTAAATATGAAAATACCACCAACAAAATGGTAGCGTTTCAATGTAAGATGGTCACACTATTGATGACATCTTGCCAAAAATACATGTAAATTTAGTTGTCAGAAAAGTATGTGGCCGAAACCTAGAGTCGTGTAATTATGTAGATAAAGCTTTGTCCTGTGTTTTTATTATTGCTGATTTTATTTTAATATTATTGTTTCACTGAAAGTTAGCTTTCAATCTAGGGTCATTTTGCTTTCATTAATACTTTTGAGGAGCACGTAAACACAGTCCTGTAAAGTGTAGAAAAAACATTGACTTGATCAATTTTGTTGCTTTGTTTCTTAGAATCACTGATAGTTAATTTTATACCAATCTTCATCACACATTATTTAACGACATCCAAATATTTTATTATATCTTCTTTGAAACCTACAAGTGACACGTATGTGTCTATGTCTTTAAGAAAACTTCTAACAATATAAATGTAACTTATTCTTTATATTATGTCAAGTATAAAATCAATAAACATACACGCTTTACCCCAAAATCCTCTCAACACCTACAGGACATGACACGTGTGAACACCGAGGCAGCTCTGGTCTGTCTCACGTCAATGGTGGAGGACCTTATAGAGAACAAATCTGGTCCAATGGATCGTCCAAAATGGCTAGGGGAGATCAGCCCTGCTGTCATGAAACTGAAAAGCTTCATTGAGATTGTCTGTCAGAAGGGAGATCACTTTATGGCCTTCCTGGATCTTGTGGTAAGGGGATCCTGCATAGTAAAGTGTAGTTGATACTGATTTATGGCCTTCCTGGATCTTGTGGTAAGTGGATCCTGCATAGTAAAGTGTAGTTGATACTGATTTATGGCCTTCCTGGATCTTGTGATAAGGGGATCCCGCATAGTAAAGTGTAGTTGATACTGATTTACCATTTATGCACCGTTTTACGCCTTTACAAACCAGTCACAATCATTAGCAGACTCTGCACAACTAAGGGTCCATGTGTAGACTGGTTCAACCTTAAATTATTACAAGTTAAACATACATTTATCCTTTTATCCCTTTTAAAGAAATACAACAAAGTCATTATAGATGAACTTTGAATAAAGTGGTTAATGCCATAGATACATGTTTTAGAACCATACATATGTTTAAATGTCAGTTTGTTTAAATGTCAGTTGAAGTAATTAAAATTGCAGATAACTTAGGTTTACTTGCAAATTTCTGGTGGTGGACGCCACTAGATGTGGTTCTTGTTTATATAGATTATATGCACACCATGCTTATTATATATAGGTGAATGAGATTTTTTCTTTTGACATTAAAATAATTACAAGAGTTACTCTCATTTTTCAGGAGCACAAAGACAACTTGAAAGTCATGCATGCCAACAAGTGTAGAAGAGATGTGGTCTTCTCTCACTCTGTAAGTTACCTCGTTTTGTTCAGTGCATTAAAGTTATCAAATTGTTCTGTTTAGTACATAAATGTTATTGTATTGTTTTGTTTGATTTTGTTTTTTGTTACATCACACAATTATGGTCATATTAGCAATGTCTTGCAAATTATTGGTGGAGGAAGACCCCCAGAGGTTGGCTGGAAAACCTCCCCACATGAATGTTCTTGCCTTGACTGGGACTTGAACCCACATGGTGAGGGGCTCAAATGTTACAAGTCAGTGAAACCACTCAGTCATGGGCGCCCCCACATTGTTTTGTTTAGTGCATAATAAGTTATCTCATTCATTTTATTAGAGTATAAAAGTTATCTTATTGTTTTGTTTAGTGCATAAAAGTTATCTTATGTTTTGTTTAGTGCATAAAAGTTGTCTTATTGTTTTGATTCGTGCATAAATGTTATCTTATTGTTTTGATTAGTGCAAAAAAAAATTATCTTATGTTTTGTTTAGTACATAAAAGTTATTTTATTGTTTTGTGTAATGCATAATTGTTGTTACTCATCCTAAAGATGCTTTCAGGTGATCAGAGTATAAAGTCCAAAGTTCTGTTTTCTGATAGAATCAGCCAGTAATTTGCTATCCTGCCAGTTCATCACTCTTCAGTCACTGCGTGTAAATCTCACCCTTACAGCTCACGAGCCTGGTGTGCGGATTTGGGGCCCACATCAGCACGTACATCAACTCACCTGCCGTCCTCAGTCAGATTCAAGCTCTCGGACTTCTTGTTGAAGCAGAGGGTCTGCTCAGTTGCCATGGTGATGAAACAGGAATGATAGAAGACATGGTGATTGCTATGGACGATCTAGCAACAGTGTCATTCCGTTTGGTACTGGAGACTACCAAACGATCATCTATTGAACTGATGACAAATAAGTAAGACTTTTTTAAGTAAACTTATTTCTCATACTCATTGATATGCATGTAAATCTGTTCTTATTGCTATTTTTAAATTGACAACATTTTGTGAATAAGGAGAGCTATTCCCCTGACAGTTTGCATCTGTGTCTGAGTTGCCGGGACCCTAAAGTTATAGTTTTCCATGCAAGTACTATCAAGCTCGTATTGTAATAGTCAGAGCATAGATTAGAATAAAACATCACATATTTCAGCCTAGTGATCATATCTACTGTTGTTATGAAGTTTGATAATTTTTAGGTCACATTATGTCACTGTTTCAACCTGAAAGTTATAGCGCATAGATATGCAGATTAAAATTTACTATGCAGAAATAATCAAGCTTATATCTCAATAATCAATGCACAGATTTGATAGAAACATCACATATTCCTTTTTATCACATATTTTGATAGTTTCCTTTGGATTTTATGAGCAAGATCACCCTAGTTTCAAGTTTTTTTCAAGCAATCAATTTGATCAACAGAACAACCACATTTTGATTTTCACACTATTATTCATGAACTGTTAATCAACACAATTCCCAAGCATAAATACAATGGACTTTTTTTAAACAACTAATCAAAAATATGCTGTAACCATTTCATCCATTTGTTGAAGCTGTCAAATGTAAACAAGTGACCATGTGGTATTGAGTTTCATTCTCTGATTAATTGATAAACTGTTTTTGGCGGGGTGTAGCTAGTGATCTCTCATTTATAGGTGCAACTTTAATCCCCACTCTAGGTATGGCCACTTCTATCTCTCCTCCCATCACATCTCTGGATAATTAGGGTTTTTTTTGTTTGTATTTAAGTCAAGTTTGATAGAGTGCATATCAAGGTCTGAATTGTAAAATCATTTTTTTTTCTTTAGCAACGTATGGAATAATTGTCATTATTCTAATTTGCATTATTTAGTTTAATTTATTGATTTGTAATGACATTTTTTTTATAATTTTATGTCATTTTGTGTTTTTAGCTTCAGGAAAGCTGGTCTTTTCCCTGATTTAAGCAGGTAATATGTATTTTTGCATTTTTCATACACATACTAGTTGTGTACTAGTTGTTTTCATAACATCTTGCAAGTGGTTGTTTTGAATGAGAATATGGTATTCTTGTAGAGGATATTTGCAGCACATTTTCCACCACTCTCCTTGAGCTAATTAGATCAATACTGTAATACTGGAACCAAAACCTACCAAAAACTCCTCCAGCCTGGTAACTATATTAATCAAAATTATAAATTCCACATTCTTCATATGTTTAAAACAAATCTTATTTAACAAAATAAAAATTTACTTTAAAAAGACACAAAATAATTTTTCAAAAGATGTTTTTTAGTTTCTACTGATACTTTGGTAGATGTTGTTACCTCAACTTACTTTAATATATGACTTTTCATTTGGCTAGAATTTAAATCTTTGTTGTTACTAGGTTTTATCACCTTCCCTTTAATTCAATAAGAGCAATTCTTAAAGCAACTTTTTTCTCCAGACACCATATCTGTGTGGAGGTCCCTCTAAAAAAGAGCCACTTTGACAAGCTACCTCACAAACTCCAAGCCGGACATACCATCAGTGTGGTTCCTGTCTTCTTCAACATCGGCATCAATGAGCAGGCTACTCTAGCAGAAAAGTGAGTAATCTCCCTTGTCATTAAAACAATGTTGTTCATCATGAGCATAGTACTTTAGCAGAAAAGTGAGTAAAATCTTTCCTGTACAATTTTTTAAAATGATTTGCGTACATCATGAGACCATGAGCTGGGTATTTGAGTGGAAAGAGTTATCTCCCCTGTACAGAGTTTGACAATTTGTGTTGAGCAAACTACTGTTAAAGAAAAATTGTATATATTTAATTTATATAACTTTCATATAAAATGAAACAATAACAATGCTTTAAAAGGGCATTATATGATCACTTGGCCAAATATGTGTATATCATGTAGTTCAAGTCTGTGTTTCAATGCATATCTGTAATGAAAGATGAATTGGTCTCTTAACTTTGTCCTTGCATTCTGAAATTGTGTTAGACTGTATAATAACATAAACAGATTTATTATTTCACATGTAAACAATAATAACATTTATTCTATGTAATGACAGTTTATGTTTTTTTATCAACAATGTAATGCTCCAGGTTTGGCAACAATTGTTTACAAGACAAGACAAACGAGGAGAGTTTTGGTCGACTTTATCGTTATGTGGAGGCTTATGAACAGCTACCTGAATTTGCAGGTAAATGTTTGTGTCAAGTTGAAATAATAATAAAGCTATTTTTATGTACATCATGTTTCTTTTAAAGCAAATGTCTCGGTTTTTGAAACATAAACATTAGAAAAACATATGTAGTATTATCAGATTTGACTAGCTATGACTTACAGTTCCTGTTTTGTTTGTTCATGTGTTGAAAATATATTATGCTGACACAACTGTGGTCATTTTTGGAACTTTCAACTAGTAATTATGAAGACATATCTCACACAAATGTCTGTGTTCAACCACCAGAGCATACAGTGTATAAGTATCTTTGTATCCTTTTGATGGCACCAAATCTTTTTAGTGAAATGTAGGGATTTTATTTTTGATCAGTCAAGTGTATTGATAAAGCTGCACTTATTTTAATGTATTTGTCACTATTGCAGGTTATCATAGTTTATCAAACCAGTACCTACTCCGACTTCTTAATTCTGGAAACAAAATGTTCAGATTGTTAGTAATAATCATGACAAAGTGCATATAATTGTGCTGTTTTAATTGGAAAAAATTTGATGTGTTTGATGGCTGTCTCATAACATGTAATTTTTTTTGTTTTCAGAGCATTATTTCAAAATGACATATTTATCACAACAAAAACATCTGCAGTTTGGATAATGGATGCTATCGGATAAAAAAACAAAGTTTTGTTACAATGAGTGTTTGGAAAGGATGGAGATGTGTACGCCTTGTATTAACTAACTTGGGTGAAAATTATGTTCTATGGCCCCCCTCTGATATGGGATACGGATGTGATATTTAAATATTGGCAGTGTAGGTCTCAGATAAACATACCAGGGTCTACATTTAACCTTTGACACTAGAAGTTGTGTAGCTTTGTTAAGAATAGTTTACAAAAGATATGTACACATGCAAAGCTAAAACAAGATAGTGTTGCATGGTACAGGCTTTGGTTTTCTTTGTGTGACTTATACAAAAACCATACATTTTTGCTAAGAGGGAGCCAATGCTGTAAAGAGGGTAGCGATACGTGAATACACTGTGGAACATGATTTGTCAGCTAGACAACCTCCTTCATCACATGAAAGGTAGTGCTCCAATCAGGAATTTAATCAATGGGGTTTGGGTCTGAGGAGTAATTCCTATTTGGTGCACCCGCTACAACCCCAACATTTTCTGTCATGTAAAAAAAAGTAACTTGTTTTGTGTGAAATCAGTTACCATATTTAGGTTTTACAAAATTATAAAAATATATTTGTTAAATGTTAAAGCAAGGGTAACATGAAACATTTATGTATTTATCCTTGTTTGCAGACAAAGCCAAGGTGGGTGCAGGCACCATATCAGACCTTGCGAAACAGCTCCATTACAATGTCTACACGAAGAAGAGCAAAAATGTTGAAGTGCTACATCTAGCCTCAGAGGTAAAGGCAATCATCTTAAATTGTTTGATTTATTTTATTTATACCTTAAACCTTGATGCAGGAGACTCTTCACTCTGTGACCATGGAACCTAATAATGACTAGTTTTTGGCTTTTGCAGCTTTTGTAAGTGTTACTCCTCAGGTACTTCCTAATGAGGCTGTACTTTACTGGTGAAAGTCAGGGAGTTGAAAGTAGACCTGCTCCTGACGGTATTTCAGACTCTGCATCTGTTAATCTAAAAGGCATTGCTTGTTTGCATTCATTTTAATATATGTACATATAGTTGAACCTTCTACAGACTTAAGAAATCCAGTAACAGTTATAATGCAATTTTGATTCCTGATAATCTGTTTTTGAATAGGTATTCCAGCACGACAGCAGAATATTGGTAGATCTGATATTTAAGATTTCAGATTCTTTCCTGTCAGACTAAGATTTTAAGCTAATCCCCCCCCACAACAACAATAAAACTCTGTACCTGTCTGACTGTGTTGTAGGCTTTGTGGTATACTCATAATGCTGTTACCATGCTAAAATGAAATACTGACCTAATGTAAAACTAACTATTGTTATAACCTCTCTTTCTCTCATTACAGCTATGTCGTAAACTGTATGGTATTCATATGACATGCTGTAAGAGTGCAAAAGATCGGACTGCTATGGCCGTCACCTTGGAACAAGTCCAGATACTTCAGCGGGAACACAACCTGGCCTCACATGTCTTTATGCAGTCTCTCGACTGTTTCCGCAGGTACATTATTTTTGTGGGTTTTTTTTAACTCATCAAACTGACAATCATAGTATCATCTGGCTTTTATTAGTGCATGAAGAGCCTTTACAAATGGCTCTGTAGAACCACTAAAGCACAGCATATGGGCTGGAAGACTGTCGTCTATAAGTTCTTCACATCACATCCAGGTGCTGGTAAGTTATGATTAAGGTGCTGAGCGGTCATGATTGGTGCTGGGAGGTTATGATTGAGGTGCTGGGAGGTTATGATTGAGGTGCTGGGAGTTTGGGAGGTTATGATTGAGGTGCTGGGAGGTTATGATTGAGGTGCTGGGAGTTTGGGAGGTTATGATTGAGGTGCTGGGAAGTTATGGTTGAGGTGCTGGAAGTTTGGGAGGTTATGATTGAGGTGCTGGGAGGTTATGATTGAGGTGCTGGGAGTTTGGGAGGTTATGATTGAGGTGCTGGGAGGTTATGATTGAGGTGCTGGGAGTTTGGGAGGTTATGATTGAGGTGCTGGGAGTTTGGGAGGTTATGATTGAGGTGCTGGGAGGTTATGATTGAGGTGCTGGGAGTTTGGGAGGTTATGATTGAGGTGCTGGGAGGTTATGATTGAGGTGCTGGGAGTTTGGGAGGTTATGATTGAGGTGCTGGGAGTTTGTGAGGTTATGATTGAGGTGCTGGGAGTTTGGGAGGTTATGATTGAGGTGCTGGGAGGTTATGATTGAGGTGCAGGGAGGTTATGATTGAGGTGCTGGGAGGTTATGATTGAGGTGCTGGGAAGTTATGATTGAGGTGCTGGGAGGTTATGATTGAGGTGCTGGGAGTTTGGGAGGTTATGATTGAGGTGCTGGGAGGTTATGAATGAGGTGCTGGGAAGTTATGATTGAGGTGTTGGGAAGTTATGATTGAGGTGCTGGGAAGTTATGAATGAGGTGCTGGGAAGTTATGATTGAGGTGCTGGGAGGTTATGATTGAGATGCTGGGAAGTTATGATTGAGGTGCTGGGAAGTTATCATTGAGCTGACTGTCAGGATAGTGGAATAGTTCTCCTTATGCACAAGAGTAACATAACAAAGATATGTCTTGATGAGGGTTTAGTTGGTGTTAAACCCACCCTTGCACACACAATCAGTATTGACAGTTGTGGCACCATAAAGTTGCATGTAAGCCTAACTTAGAAATTCATCATTTATTCTGTTTGACCTCCATATATATGTACCATGAAGAACTGAATTGACTGATGTCAGTATGTTTGCTTATTGCTGCAGTGAGGGTGTCAGAAGAGAGAACACATACAAGAATATTGGCCAGAGGAAGTATGCCTTCAACAGTCTCCAGCTGCTGTCTTTCCCCAAACAGTACAGGCCTCCCAACGGGACATATGGAAATGTGCAGAACTGAGAGACAGTACAGGCCTCCCAACGGGACATATGGAAATGTGCAGAACTGAGAGACAGTACAGGCCTCCCAACTGGACATATGGAAATGTGTAGAACTGAGAGAGCGTCAGAGGATGTCAGTATAATATGCAGACAGAATATTGCACACAAAGTAATAGTTGATGGTCAGCGATAATGATTATTGCTTATCACTCATAAAAGTTGAAAGTTGTTAATACGGTGATAAATGAGTAAATGCTCAGTGACTGGTGAAGGTAATGTGGGGATAGAAGATACATGCTCTGAAAATGTGTTATTAGTGACATATTCTCTGTCCTCAGCTACCATCCTTAATTACTGTTAAACAGCTCCTATTTTTGGCTTTTTGATTGATTGAAATATCTTGGTATGCTGTTGTCCATTAAGTGTCAGGATAATGTGGGGATAGAGTTACATCATTGATGTTCACACTCAGTTTCTCCATTCAGTCAAATGTACAATTTCAGCAACTAAGAACAAAACTTGACAGAAATCACTGTCCTGTTATAGATAAGGGAACTTTGTAGAAGGGAAGATACTTAAATATAGAAGCTTGACCAAAATTTTACAGAAATCATTGTCCTATTATAGATAAGGGAACTTTGTAGAATGGAAGATACTTAAATAGAAAAGCTTGAACAAAATTTTACAGAAATCATTGTCCTTTTATAGATAAGGGAACTTTGTAGAATGGAAGATACTTAAATATAGAAGCTTGACCAAAATTTTACAGAAATCATTGTCCTTTTATAGATAAGGGAACTTTGTAGAAGGGAAGATACGTAAATAGAAAAGCTTGAACAAAATTTTACAGAAATCATTGTCCTTTTATAGATAAGGGAACTTTGTAGAATGGAAGATACTTAAATAGAAAAGCTTGAACAAAATTTTACAGAAATCATTGTCCTTTTATAGATAAGGGAACTTTGTAGAATGGAAGATACTTAAATATAGAAGCTTGACCAAAATTTTACAGAAATCATTGTCCTTTTATAGATAAGGGAACTTTGTAGAAGGGAAGATACGTAAATAGAAAAGCTTGAACAAAATTTTACAGAAATCATTGTCCTTTTATAGATAAGGGAACTTTGTAGAATGGAAGATACTTAAATAGAAAAGCTTGAACAAAATTTTACAGAAATCATTGTCCTATTATAGATAAGGGAACTTTGTAGAAGGGAAGATACTTAGAGAAGTTTAAGAACCTTGACAAAACATCTGACTATTTTCCTCAGCGAAATGGGACAGATAATAGACTGAGACATCATAGCAAGTGATCCTGTCAATGATCATAATAACATTTTCTTTATTAAATTAGGTTACAATTGGATGAATCTTCCCTGTGAGCTTCATAACAATACATCTATGTACATTATATATTAAAGTAGTTAAATATTTTCTACTTAGGTAATTTTTGTTTGCTAAAACCATAAAGTGGAGCATTCATAACAGTTACAAAGAAATCAAGTTCAATATTAAATAATCTAGTTACAAACTTATTTTAATATGAGTGCTGTTGTTTTATAGGGAATTTTAAAAACTGATTTTTAGTGTTAATGATTTTGCAGTTAACCTTGATAGTATGAGTTAACAGATTAAAATATTTCGTAAGAACAGAGTAATGACTGGGGTTTGTCACAATTATTGGTATGTATTGAATTCTGTGATGTGCCAGAAAGTTATTGATTCATATATAGAGTATTATTAACCTCATGACCCAGGGCTGTATGCTACACTACAGGATCAGTTAGAGCTGATGTTTAGATGATATCTATCACACATAACTGTTAGTCTCCACTATCAGCAGAAAACAATTAGACAAAACCTTCAATTAAACCTCTCTGGTCAATCATTTTTGAAAATCTATTTTAGGTGTAATTCTTACAGGAATTTGAATTTTTTCGCCATTAATGAAGACTGAACAAAGCTTCACATAGCGATGTGTATTACAGGATTGGACGTTTCCTACTGGACAGTTTGGTAGAGATATGTACATAGCGTGTCATAATTTAGTAGTGTTGCTTAATGCAGGGATAAAACAAACACCTTTGGTAACTGATGGGACCAATTAGAGAGATGATCATATTACTATGTAATTTCTTATCATTGGGCAGTTCTAAAGATATAATTTTAATTTCGCTACTTTTTATTGAATCATTTAGTCTTTAGATTAGGGTTACTATCTATTGATAAAAAGCTATGATATACACCATATACTAAAATCATTTCAAGTCATTTTGGTGATGTAATGCCAAATCATATATGACTATATAAGGTAACAAATAAAATATTTCTTTAATTGGGACTAATTAAAACAGATGTTGACGGATGGTAATATAATAAAATATATGTAGGTAGAACTGCTGTAGACAGACATTAGAAAATCTTTAATAGTTAGATGGACGAAGTATTGGTGTCATAATACAAAAGAAAATAAATGAACTATTCTTGCGCTGTTTTATGAAAGGTAGAACTGATGATTAAATAAATTTCTTGCACTAGTGTTAGTGTGTACATGAAACACAAAATGTGACTGTTAATGAGTATTTTGCATGATAATCACAAGCTCACATCTTTATGTTGGTGTGTTAAGTTTAGAAATGAAGAAAACAATAGCATTTAGTAATGGTGTACTAATTTGTCATGCATTTATGAATTAGTTGTTAATGTAATTGTAAAACATTCATGATGCAAAGGAAAAGCTGGGCTTTACAATTGATTATATTGTGTTGACTTGTTTAAGGCAATTTGAGATATACATGTATTACTTTACTGTATGTTATTTAATGTTGTCATATATCTTCTATAGCGTCTGCTTCCTTCTAAGTTCACACTTCATGTCTCTTTGTTTGAATGAGATTATAATCAGTGTCTTTGTCACTTTTTTTCAAAAGCAGACATATTTTACATCATGTATTTGTACTACCTTGAAGTTGCTATCATTTTGATAATATATCATGAAAATAGAAATAACCTAAATAGATCACCCTGAGTGATCTGCAGACCTTACCTTGTGCACCAACCATAACTGCATCCTGACCTTGTGTTTATCACCCCTCAGTAATGCAACTAATGATTTGAAAAGGCCATATGATCTCCCTTTGTTTTTTCTTGCCAACATTACCACTTGTATAAGTGCAAAAAGTTTGTTCTACATCAATATATAGCAGAGACTGTATTCCTACAAATAGACCTGGATCCAGTCAATGTTGTGATATGATACTGTTTATATTGCTTGAACCAGACTTATGTCCCTTGAATCGAATGCAACCTGGGTATAGTTGGTCTAGCTTGCATTTTAGTTTGGCAAGTATAAATGCAAACTATTGTTAAACAATAACATATATTTTATTTATTTGTCATCTCGTTCATTATGTTAAAATGTTGTCTTTCAAACAATTTTGTTGTCTTTAAGATGCGAAGTTGAAAGCATGAAACTGTTGTTTTTTCAATGTCATCTACTGAACACATCAAGAACTTATACAGTAGACAACATTTTGTACTGGTATATGTTCCTCACAAAATGTACTCGACCCAAATGTAGGAAATATATAGTTATATAAAAATAAATTATTGTTTCACAGATGGCTTGCCTTGAAGAGTACTTTACACTAGATTATCTGTCCAGGCCACAAAAGGTCCGGCTGATCACCAATGTGTGACTTAAGCATCTTTCCACAATACACTAATGATTGTAATGGTTTGCACGTTTTCAAAGATAATAGCTTCCATATGGAGAAAAGCTATAAATTGTTTAATATTGAGGGTGAACAGGTTCATCAACTTCTTATTACTATGGGATAATTGACTGTATGTTTGAAAGATTTCTTTGTTTTTTTGAAGCACTGTAAAATTAGTAAAATTCTAGACCATGTTAAATCTATAGGCATTTATCATCATATTATCATAAATATGTTGTGTGTTTTATTTCTTGAAAATGATGTAATTGCTGACTACTTGCCAAAATACCAGTTACACCAAAGCGAAAGATGATGTCTTAAAAGCTATTTCATGAGGTTAACACACATTGTCATTTATAAATACTTGATGACAAGCATATTTCCATTCTATCAATTCTATTTAGATAATCCTGGACTTCTGAATCATAACCTGGATTATATGGAACTTGCTCATAGTAACATAGTTACACTACCGGTAGTTAACAATGTGAGTCAGGTGACTTTGAAGTCCTTTTATCACTCCAGGTATTAAACAGTACACTGCCAGGTACACCAACCATAACTTGCATTCTGACCTTGTGTTGATCACTCCTCAATAATAATTAATTTATATATAATGGACATAGGAACTGAGCAAAATATTGTAAATGTTCAATTGTTTTTTGTTTTAGGTAAAGACTTCATGTTCATGATAACAGACATAACTTTGAATGCATTGTTTTGCACCAGTTTCCACGTTACAGGACACATTTTACCAGTTTGCCTTTACTATTAATGATTTTTGTTAAACATATTAGGACATGTTTATAACAATTTTAACTACCTTGTATCTGTTGTTACACTTTTACAGTCAGTTGTTTTACATTTGTGTAAAATTGTTGTATTTTAATTCAATAATAATTAAAATTTTAGTAAAACACATTTTTTATCTCTTTACTCAGATTCCATCCCCCTCCCCCGCACCCCCTCTTTACTTTCAAAAATACATAAGAAGAGTGGTGTGTTAGAAACGGGATATAAAGTTGTGAATAAAAACAACAGCACCATTAAATCATTTTATTATTTTTATTTTGAGGATTTTTATCATTTTTTTTGCAAATATAGATAAATAATTTTATCAAAATGGAATTCCATGATCCCTGAATATACATTTTTATACAAATTCATACAAAAACAACACAACATTGCTATCATTAAAAAATACACAACAAATAAATAACAGCAGTGCAACAAAGTGACTATTTTGTTTTATCTAATGGTCTACATTTGTAGTTATTACATCACATGTAATAACTTTAAACTAACAGGAGCAATATACGAGCATTCAACATTAGACAGAAACATTGTGTAATTAAAAAAATGTGCAACAGGTACATTTTTGTTGAAATCAGAATGTTTGTGCAGAAAGCTGTCCAGGACTATTTTGCTTATGAAAATTTGTGCAACAGGTGAATTTTTGACAAAATTTTAATAAGAATGTTGGCTAGATTGATTTTGAATTTAAATACACGTAAAAAAGACCGTTTTTAAAACTTAAACAAAATCACAAAAATTCATGACAGTCGAAAGCAAAAGAGAAAGGTATAAAAAAAAAATACAGCTACAATCAAATGAAAACAAATTGAACACATTTTCAACACAGGTAAACAAAACTATTACTGTAATAATGCAGCCATGATGGAATTTTATTATGTACAATGAATAATGCTGAAGGCACATTTAGAATTCTGGTTACAGAGGTGACTAAACCATCTCTGAATAGGATAATAGGATCCAAGGACCACACGTTTCTACATTATTATCTAAACAAAAGGAGAAAAGAACACAGGTTTTAAATGTAACATTAACATCAATGGAAAATGTTTTATTATTAATGTTGTTGTTTCTGACTTAAAAAATAATGGGAAACATAACATGAACATTCTATACTTTAAATGGTAAGTTATGTTATACTATCAAATATACGAAAGTAAAGACAATTTGATGTACAACAATTTTGGTTTGAGTATATTTGCTGTTATATGGAAATTTACAAAAATGAGACATTTGACAAAATATCACTGTACATAGCACTAACAAAATTTTGAATTTATCAAAATAATCATCTAGGTCCAACTTAACACACAACTTCTTTCTTCATGATCAAACGAGAGCAGATGTATCATCATATATTACATATTGTAGAAACACACCCTTTTCATCAGAACTGTCTAAATGGTTATTATTACTATTTTCAAAAAGACTTTGGGATCTGTTCTGTTTTTTCATCGTACCAGGTCTAGAAACATTACATTATTGTGTCATTGAAGAAATAACACATTAAGGCTGTACTACAACTAACAGCGGTACAAAGATACACAGCTGAATGTATCCATTGTTTTATGTGCCCTCTTTAGTCTGGTCAACTTTATCCCTCCAAGCTATACCTCCCTGTTGATCTTCAGTGAGGTGTCTGTTGATTAACATAATTTATTCTTGGCACCATATTTTATAACAACCAATGCCCATCTATGTTTTTCCACAATTGTTTTGCTCTGTTTTCACTTTACTTCATTATGTTGTAAAATTTCTATTTAATATCACATTTTACACAAAGCTAGCTTCTTGTTCATCCATGCATCAAATTACAAGCTTGCTCTAAACAAACTGACTTGTTCCTTTCTTTCCATGATAGAGACACAAGTCATAACAATCAGGATACAGTCTGAACATGTTGCTTTGTTTTCACAGTCACTGTGTACCTTTATTTCATGAAGTTTTGATAAGGAAGTCACAGTTGTTGTATCACAAGTTGTAACACAAACAGTATCACATAACACAACTATAATCAGGTAAGTCCTGATGCCAGCTAGACAAATGTGTCTGGTTTATAAAACATGTCTTTATTATCTATGTTCATCATATCGTCTGTGAGATCATTCACAGTATAACTCCCAGACGTTGTTGTTGATCGATCATCCTCATGTCCAGTGTTACTCTCCAGTTCATTATCATAATGTGTTAGCTGACTAAAACTCACATTGGAGGGTTTGGAACCCCTGTATGCCAAATCGGCATCCAATTTATTGGGTCCTTTGCCGAAACTATTTAAATAAGGAAGAGCACTATTATTCATAACTTTTGACTGTGGCTGAGAAAGATTATTTTCACTTGAATGTCTGTGATTGCTGCTGTTGTTTCTATGAGGTTTTGATAGATCGTTGAGTGGGTATGGGTTCTGGTAAAGTAAGTCACTGGGTCGCTGGTTTCTGTTCATAAATGTTGACAGGATTGGCCCAGCTTTGTGGACACTGTTACCATGGAAAGAGGAGAAGGATGGCTGCTGGCTCTCCGTGGTGTAGAAAGGGTGGGTGGAGGAGGTGTTTGGGCTGCGGGATTCATCTGGAATATACAGGATATGTGGGTGAATATAAGGTGAACCAGTCTACTGAGGATACAAACATAACTACAAATACTTTAAAGACTTACACACATTAAAGTAAATGTGCTTAATAAGTATGTATTTTTTCTTTTAACACTATTTAAATGAAAATAATGCAAACAAACAGAAAAATCAATTTTAAGAAGTGAATAAGAACCTATTACCACGATTAAAATTAAGCATCTTGAATAAAGATGAGAAAAAAAACAACTGAACAAGAAATACAAAATTCAAAGTTATTCATGATACATGTTTGTATATTTGATTGAAAGCTCTGGAACAATAATAAAATGAAAGAACTGTTGTTGTTTTTTCATTTAAAACATTTAAGTAAGTGTAAAATAATAACAAGAAGAATATTCAGAATATAAGCTACTCATAGGAATCCCATCACATTCACTTCTGTCAAAAACATGTGCAATGCTTTAGTGCTTTCACGGCAAAATGTGCAGGAAGAAAAACAGCCCAGATATTTTGTCAAAGAAGAGACAACATGCTACTCTGCTGTCCTCTTCTGATCAGCTGAGTGAATGGAAACATTGGGGAGATAACTATGTTGATTCTTGCAGGTTGGTTTAATGCAAAGTTATCCCCGATATCCAAAGTCAGTTGATCAATGGAAAGGCTTCATTACCTGCATCGTGTGAGTTTGTCATATTACTGCGAATATCCTCCTCACTTCCACCGCGACCCGAGTCACTAGTAGTTGTCTCCCCTGACGTCTCGCTGTGACAATCGTCCAGAGGGCTCCGTAATCCAATAAATGTTTTCCCCGTCTGAAATTGTGTCAACATACCCAGGTGAGCAAAAACAAAATCACACCACACTGAAAACAATCACACATGTCCCAAGAAAAGAATCATCTGTTTAAAAATCAATTTTCAACAGGAGCAAGTTACACCAACCAAGCTTTGCAGATGTTTTGTGTATTTTAAGAGTTGTTATTTTTTACAGTGCTGTTGAAAGAATTATTCTGATATTATTAACACCAACACAATTCCACATAAAGCTTGACATGACCAGCTTAGGTTGCTTAAAGTTTACTTTCAGTGCGTTAAAATTTGATTTACATAGAAAAAACAACAACATCATGCTTTGTACAAAACTAAACATGACAACAGTAGGACTTTCAAGACAAATGACCATAAAAATTATTAGCTGTACATGCAGAATAAATAGTGTTCAACTGAAAAAAAAAATCATCAGCAAAATTTGAACTTGATGACAAGTATGAAGGAAGACACAAATGCATTTACAACACAAATGCATATGATAAACAATGGAAACACAGTATGGTGATACTGTTGCATATGTGACTTTACAAACATATTTACATGAACAACAATTTAGATCTATATGCAGGGATTTACACCAAACCATAGTCCATTGTTGCATATTAACCGAGTTGATCTCGTTGGACAGGCCATATAAATCATATTTTTACTTTTATATACTTTTTATATAACAAGTAATGAAGAAAATGTATAAACAATATAACATCTATTTCAGCCAAATAGATGTTATATTAGTAATGTACATCGGAGCATGAAGTGGTCTATTTGAATCTAATGTAAATATATTACTAATCAAGGTAACTTTACTCGACCTTTAAATTGAATGACTGGGTAGTGTTTAATAACACCTCATTACAGTAGATTAGTTATCATATATCCTGTCTTGTTTAATGAATAAAAAAATGAAGCTCAACATTTTGGCCATTTGATTTTGAAAATTGAAGGGAAGAAACTACACCTGGCATAAATACTGTTATTGTGCAGTTATGCTCCTTGAGTACATAAAAAAGTATTATGCTCTCTATAAATAGTATTAATTGTCTGTATATTATTACAACTTGAAGCAACTCAAGACAAAAAAAAAAAAATTTCAGTGCTAGACCATTATGTGCATATTAAATTGCTGAAACAAATAGTGTCATCAGTTTCTTAAAACTTATCACATTATTTCATTTAAAGATACAGACTGTCCAATAACAACACTTCCTGTTAGTTTGAAAATATAAATGCACAGAACTATATTTTTGAATCACTTTTTTTTTTCTTATTTAAAAAGATAAAAAGCTACAAAGCTATTTAAGAAACAACTGTTTTACTTAGGTTGAAATACCTTAAAATAAACTTATATTATTTTATGGAAAAAAAATTAAATCATTTTTAATCTTTATTATTTTGTAAATAACTCATTAATGATTAAATAATGTCAGAAGCAACTATCTTGTAGTACAAAAGATGAGATGCATTGAGGAGACTATACTATAAATACAGAATTTTCTGTGCCATTTATTAACATTTTCCTAAATGGAATTTCTACTGTTGCTTAGGTTTAAAAGATTTTATTGTTAATTGGCATGAAGTGTTGTCAGTGGACCAGAGTGAGGCTACAATGTTACAGTGCACTACAATGCTACAATGTTTGTCATATAACCGAGGCAAGTCCCGTGCAAGAGTCGAGAAAATGTCAAGAGACAGATGGAGGTAGCGCCCTCTATACGTGCAACACAAGGCCCCGTTCCACATAGATGGGTACCTGTTAAATATGAGGAGACAACTGCCGTATTATGTGATCGCCGTGGAAACGTCCAGTAACCCTCCTGTGGTTATACATTAGGCCAATACATATCAGTGAAGGTTATATAAAAGGGGTTATCAAACGATTATAAAGTCATTACAGCCTACTTCTATTAAGTACCTAAACAATATATACATATAGATATAGCTAATCATTTCACTTCATACTAAACATACTTGTTATATGGTCAAAATGCACAATTATAACAACATCAGAATAAATAAGATACCTGTAGATGAAAATTCCCAGAAAATCAGGAACAAAATTGATCAAAAACAAGTCAGGATACAGAAAAAGAACCCAACCCTGACACATAAAGCTAATGCAGCAGGTAGGATGGTGTCATGGTAGTAGTTGATACAGAAACCCTAGACAGTTCAGCACATCTGGTCACTAACCAAAATCAACCTTTCTCAGATGTACTTAGCTAGACCTTGGACTACTTAAGTTATTCGTAATATCAACTGACTTTTAAGTTACATGTAAATGTGACATTTTGCTAGACTAAGCAGCAAAAAGTGTAGATTTTGACCAGGACCTCTCAACAGGAGCTCTAACAGCTGTTACTGGTCCTTGTATTGTAGGATAAGAGCTTAACCAAGCACTATACCTCGTATAGTTTGTGGGCTGACCATCAGCTGCATTGTACAGGAAAGTAATTTGTAGCCATCTTCCTAATGCATGGCTGATGAACCATATGGATTTCAAACCCTACAGAAGGGTTGATTAGAGGCCTCCAATAGTTTAATATCCAGTTAATAGCGATCAAATTTGATTCAGCCATGAACGTGTCCTTCACGATACAGTTTCGCATCACTGAACATAGCCGCCTATGGTTCTGTGGATCTCATCTAATAGGATATCGGTCTCATCCCATGGTTTGTGGGGGCATTAGATCTTATAGCAAATGTTTTATACATTTGTCATTTATTCTGTCATCTAACTGACCCTTCCTCAAGTCATTTTGAATGTTATATTTGATATTTAAATGTAATAATCCTCAACCTCTAGTCCCTTGATTTCAACCGTGATCTGGTAGTTATAAATATATGCATATTGAGTGAAAATAAAAAATGCCTAACCTAGTCGATATCACAACAATATATGAGAGATTTTTCACATAGAAAAAGAACCAACTTAATAACTTTTTGCAACTTCAAACTGTCAAAGGAAAATCATCAACAATGGAGTATAACCAAATACGCGTAAAGGTTCATAGGAACATTTCTGTAAAGCTTTCACCCAAATATAGTTAAATACAACCAGTTTTATTTTTAAATTATAATGCATTGAGGTTATTTAGACTGTATCTATACAGAAAAATTTGACAAACATGTTTTCCACTTTCCACAATTTTCATGGCAGCAATTAATTATTACTATGACTAATTTTTATGTCTATCATCATCATCATCATCATCATCATTATTTCTATTTTAATATTTTTATAAGATTAATAATTATTTCAACTCAACAGCTGATTTTCACATGGAAAGAAACCATTTGGTGAAAGTAGACAAGACATATATCTCTCCATATAAGTGACATGTATTGCAGGGCCTGCTGCCGACAGTAAACCCTACTCGTTAATGGACACTGTTTGTTGAACACTTCATTTGAGCCATTATTAATCCTATTTTATCAAATCCTGCGACTGATATTTGAAAAAAAATACCCGTGTGCTGCATGCACTATCATTCTACAAACAAACTGTGCAGTATCGCAGACGCTGCTCAAACAAACATGTTTATTTGTGTGATTATCTTAGCTGCCGGGAAGTGTGCATGTAATTATCTACGACCAAATGACTCATTAAGGGTACATCTATGCTGTATCCTGGCTTATTATAATTTCTAAGGAAGAATAATTGAAGGAATTGACAGTTGTGTTAAAGTAATTAATGTCAAGTTTAAATTTAAGTTTTCACAAAAATAAATTGGCTAAAATCTGTAGAATTAAATTGATCTGATAAAAAAAGTAAAATTTTACTGAATAATTGAAGTTATATTCATAGAACAAAGTATTCTAGAATGAGGGAATTAATTCATTTAAATTTGTCCCATGTTTTTAGTTTTGAAATGCTAAATAATAAAATTGCAGAAAATAAATGAGCACACTTCTAAAATAAATAAGTTAAAAATTGCCAGCCACTAGTAATCATTATGACACATTTTATGTTGTATTACACCTTTTCTTCATCTATTAACAATGGTAAAACCTGTTTTTCATTGTCAAGGTTCAGGATGTTGTTTGTAGTTTAAATTAACCCAAATTTCATGCCAATATCCAACTACTTTACATGGCAATACAACAAATATTCTGTTTGCTAAGCTGACTCTCCAATATGCCATGACTATACATATAAAGAACAGCTTAGTTTTCATTACAGTGACGTAAGTTTTTAACAAACAACAATATGGTGTAAACTGGCCCTCATAAACCACTTAGGGAAGTATTGAAAATGACACCTTCCTCTAGTATTAGTACTCAAGCTCTTCCCTCTATCTCATCATCAGTGGATGAACAGCAGCTTAATCTGTTTAACTACATCAATTATTGACCAATCAGATTACAACTTACATAATGTTTGTTCAAGGATTGTGAGCAAATCCTATGTTACACTCAGTTTGATTTGTCAATGAAAGGGTTTGGTTTAAACTGCGCAAACAAAGGCTTGATGTCACAAATAGTTCTGTAACTCATTAAAATAATGTTTGTTCAAGAAATATTCATAATGATCACATTATTAATAAGTACTGACAACCAGTGAGGGGAGATCAAGAAACCATCAACACAGATATCAAAGAAACATTTCTGAGCAAAATGCTGAATATTGCTATCAGTTGATTCCAAAAAACAGCATAAAATGCTTCAGACATTAAGGAAACATATCACTGGAAAACCTGGGTTGGTATTCATACAGAATCTAAGTTACTTTTTTCTGACTAAAACTAAGAAATGTCCTTAAATTGAAAAAATCCTAAGAAATTTCTTAGGTTAAATGGTTTTATGCATAAAATTAAAGTAATTTTTTATATCTAAGATAATATTTCAAAATTTATCAAAATCTTAGTTTAATTCAGAAAAAACAACTAAGATTATTTATGAATACAACCCCTGATGAATGAAATCATCGCACTCTGTTATTTCAATCCAGCAATGTCAAGAAAAATGGAATTGGAGAAACTGGTGCTAATGTATCATGCAATCTATTCTAAACACTACAAGGTTCTACAAGATCGTTTGGATAAAGAGCTATGCTACTATTGGACTACAACATGCAAAAATGTCCAAATTTGGCAGTCATTTACTTTCAAGATGAAAAAAAAAGATGCTCAGTATTTTGCCACATTTGCACACCCTTGCTCTTCAAACACTGATAATTAAGAATCAGTACGTTACCCATATATTTTCAGCTGATTATTGAAATAAAACATGACAGCCTTCTTAACTTTTTTACAATGCATACTTGCTAAAGGCATCCTTTAAAAAAACTGATTATACATAACACCTTCTCCAAAGGACCATGTTTGCAAAGTACGGCACAGTAATTTGTTTAATTGAATTAACATAATTTACCTCCTCCTGACTGGGAGACTGTGGCCAATGTTTGTGGTTGTTGTTATTATGAGACTGGATGAGTGCCTGATGAACACGTAGAGATGTCATTCTGTGGATGTCTCTCTGCTTTTTGTCGTCACTTCTTTCTGGTTTTGGAGGTGGAGTTTCCTGCTGATCATAGTTCATGCTCTGCAAGCAGATGAAAAATATAAACCTCAGTTGCAATGGATAAACAATTGCTGCTATTAAGATTTAAAAAGAATATTTACAGTCCACTCAATTAACATAATTACATGGTTTGGACAGCAGCCATTTCTAAAAGGGATTTCATGAGCTATTATAATTTAAGCATCATTTATATGTAAGCAATACAAAGTCTAAATTCTTGTTTACAACTTGATGTAAAGGTAACACAACACTGCTCCAGACTCAGTATCAAACAGTTCCCTATTCCGACCAGACAGTGCCCTGTTTGAACAGGCTAATCTGGATCTATACTATCTGCCAAGCCTGATCAATTAGAACCAAGCTGTCTTACGAGATGTACTGGCAAGTACATACATGCCCAAGTATTAGTGGAATTGCTTGGACAAATCAACCAGCTTGCCCTGCCCCTCTGTACCATACTCATACAGTGAATTGAACATTTGTTAAGAAACAAGTTGTATCAATTTTCAAGAGCACTTTTACCTAATAAGCATTCATGTTAAATAGGGATTAACATACATAATATTTGTCATATTAATACAAATAAAAAAGCAAACAAATGAAACAGTCTAAATGAATTTCAATATTTGAAGTTTGTTAAAATAAATCTTAAGCTTTTTTTCAAAGGACTAAGACCTCCAGGTTGCTAATCTAAACTATTCATTAGAATTTTAAACCAGATGGTTTTAAACATGTTTCCCTTCTCTCCCGAGGCATTATTGCATGCTAGACAGTAGTAGAAATAAATCCTCTCAGACCAGGGACCCTGTAAACTAGGACTTCAATATAACCAGACATTGTCTGTTAACAGGATTAAACAACTAAACCCATCTAAAGGCGTCAAGTTAGCGCCCTCTGTACATTCACAAGGGACCTACAGGGTGTTAATCAAATTAAATCACACCAATGTATTACGCAACTGAAGCCTGCACCAAGCAGCACCATGTTAGAACACATCTGTCAATAGTGCTTACATTGTGCTGGATGATTTAACAGTGTATCATTCAACTTTCAAGGCTACAAGTAATAGAACATTTTATAACAGTTCTCATGCAGATCTGGCAAGATTATTGATTCATATTCAATTTTTTCTCAAGCACCATTTTTGGCATTCAACACACATCATTTCTAAATGTAAACTTTTTCTGAGGCCAAAATGGAAGATTTTTGCTTGGTAAGCAGGGGTTTGTTATTTTGATATCAATAAAAAAGGTAGTTATCTGTATACAAGTAGGGAGATTTCTGAAAATGTGCTAAACACTCTACATTTTCAACTAATTTTGAACGTTAAGAGTCTCTCTCCAAACGTGGGTGAGTTCACATGTATGATTATGATACACTTAATGTAAACTTTTAAGGTAATCTTGTAAAAAAACATGAATAAAATTAAGCAATGTAACAGCTTTTTAACACTAGCATATACCTGTGCAGATTTCTTGCTCTCCAGGCAATACTTGAAGAAACCAGGCACCTTAGTTGTCACACATTAATGTAGTATGCAGATACTTGAAACAGGCACTAAATTATAATGACAAGTACGTCTCAATGGGTTGTGTTTGCAGTTTGACATAAAGTAGTGTATGTTTGGTTAAGGGACCAATGTTTTTGCAATATAATTATCTAATCTTGTGTCAACAACTGCCCCCTAAAATGTCCACACTTCTCTTTACATCCACTATAAGCCAAGCCTTGCTGATAGGACCTACCAGTAAATATGACACAGGGCAGTTCCCTTATAGTCTGTCAAGTAATCAAGAAATCACGGAGATCTTTACAAATGTTTATCTTAGCTGATGTCTAAATGTTCCTTAATTCCTCACAATACAATACCAAGCAAACAGTTGCTGGATAGGCTTAGTTAATAGAAGAAGTCCAGAACTTTGTCCAGTATTGTCCAGTCATTACATAACAGGAGACTGTGGTCAATGTGGGTCTAGTGGCATGGCTTATCTGGCTTCACTGACCACTGGATTAAAATCTTCATCTCAAATTGAAGCAAATCCCCTGTGAGTACATCAGAGACCAGGTATTGACAAGTTCCAGCTAATTGTTATCCGATCTAGCCTTTACGAGCTATCCATATTTACATGTGATATAAGATTTCCCCCTACAGTGTTTGCCTCCCTTGTTTGAAGCCGTTCAAAAGCGCTGTTGAGCACGGAATCTTTTGTCCCACCTCAGTTGACAGCAAACAGATTGTGTTCCCTGTTTAAGCTTAAGTTTCTGGTGGAAATTAAATTGATGCAACCAATTAGTTTAGCAATCTGTCAGTCTTTAACAGTTTCACAATAATTGTTCTCATACTAGCTGACTATCTATGTCAAGAACTATATTTGCTTCCGTTTGTTTAATGTTCACTTCTTTTAAATAGTATTACATGTGTTTGTGTTTAATTACTGACATATTGACAAATTTAATATTTTTATTATAATAACAACTAAACATTTAAGATGTAATGTAATCACACATGGTCCTTTATAAAGGGAATAAGAAACAATAAATAATAATTAAAACTCCTCTTTTTTACTCTACACTGTTCTCTGTATGTTGAACGACGTTCAAATTTAAATCCATAAATGTAAACAGGTTCGATTGCTCCGCCATTTGCAATAGAACTGCTTCTGCTCATGTTCAATACATCTCATTTAAGATCGACCAAAAAATTTTAAATTAAAAAGAATTTAAGATTAATGTAATCAATTTAAGCTTAATTTAATATACTGTCTTAAATAAAACATCCAACATGTAAAACATTAATTTAAAATTTGTGAAGTAAGAGTATTTAGTTTTAACTAAACCTTCTCCTCAATAAAATTCCCTAGATCTACTTCACATGCATTTCAACACTAGGAAACAGTTGGAATTGAACCCACAGCCTTTCAAAACTATGGCATGATGATGGACCAACTAACAAAGTTTGTTACATCTTACCTGTGACATAACCTTCTTACATATATAAACAAATAGATTGCTACAGCACATCTCTTGATTCCTACGTTTGTTTTGCTTACTTTCCAAAACCAAATGGGGCCTTAGACAGAGTGACAGGTACAAAAGATAAGGTGCCAACATCGACACAGGAACCACACAAGGCCTTACGAGCCTCCCAAAATTCTATTGTACAAAATCACTCTACAGTTAATAAACCAGTATCATCATCGATCTGCACAAAGCCTATGAAACATCTCTATATTATACTATATTTTGTACCATCTTAAGATAAAATAGGGGTCAGTGTAAACACAAAACGTGGAAGGTTATGACCCAAACTCCATGCCTTGTTTGAAACCCAAGACAGACCATGTATGAGCCTTGTACAAGATGTGGGATATACTAGGAAGGGCCACATGATGAGATCCTGGTGGACATTCAGGTGTGAAGTATCCTGTCAAGTGGTCTCGAGTCAACACTTGGTCCCTTCATCTCCAGTCTCACTTCCCTCCGTCAATATTAGCTCGTCCTATCTCAAATATGTGCCTTGACCACACACATGGTTTAATGTCTTTGTTTTAGGACCAAAAACTTTACTTGTACATGTGGAGCTTATCAGATATTTTGTCTTGTCAGTTTAATTCTTAGAACTGTGGAATCAGTTGAGCATTTTGGGTACTCAAAAAATTTCTGGCAAATGACAATTTTTTCCCCCAGATTTTACTTTTTATTATTATTTTTTACATATAAACCAACAACTAACAATGCAGTGTACATTGTAGGCACAGGCAGGCAGCTTATTTTCTATTTTTTGTAGCACATTGATAAAACTTGCTTCCCAGATACAAAGAAAATCATTCTTAAATTATCAATATTAATTATTAAGTTCAATGCAGGTGTCTCTTAAGGTGATTCAATGCATGCACACACACCCCCCCCACCCCTTAAAATAACTTGAGTACGACTACTTTTGCTAGCATACAAAGTTCCTCTCATTGTTTGAGTAAGACCCTTTGCATGTCTCTTTAGAAGATTGCCGTATTAAAATCTGACATGTACCGATAGACTCTGATTAATAAGGCGACATGTATGGCCCCATATCTCATACAGAGGGTTGTGCATGGAGCTGACTCTCTTGTATGGGGCCATGTGGCCAACAACAGTACATGTATAGGGCCCTTGTCTGCCTGTGTTTACATTTCATCCGGGATCAGCTTCCCTCCGATGTTGTGAAGGAGATGTGAGTTGACAGAAGACGTGTGGATGACAGAAGACATGTGGACAGGTATTATAAGGCTGCCGGTCAGTGCAAGGTTATCACGCCATGTCAACACCACCAGACTGATGCATGGCACCCATATAGGCTGGGTCATAGCCTCTCTGACTTCAAATAGCTTCTCCATACATAAGGGACTTTGAAAAGTATGTCTTTTTAAAATAAAAAGTCTTTTTGAAATACATTTTTTTTCAATACAGTTACTGCTTTGTGTGGATTTTGTCTGTCAGTCTATGTGGGTATTTCTAAGTAAATGATGCTGTTCTAATTCCTACGATTTCACATATGCCCTACAACAATTTTAATGTGCAAATTTATGCTCATTTATAAAAAAGTCACAGTTTGAGTTCACATAAATAGAAGAGTATAAAAACAGAGTCAAATCACCATGACTGCATAAATTACATTATATCTTTATTACACTCCTTTTTATTTATAAAAATTAACTTGTCTTTATAAGAATTACACATCAATAAAACACTTACCTGTGAAGGTACAGGTGAGGGAGCCTTGAAGGTGGACACTTTGTCAAACTGACCACCAGTATCCATGGAGACACTATGGTCCGGCTCATCGTCCACTGAGAAACTGACTTCCTTTTTTCCTTTCTTCAACTGGTACACGTTATCCGTGTACAAAGAATCGGTTTTGATCATCTTATCTCCGGATCCACGAGATGAGCTTGATCGATTGCTATTCCGATGAGAAGACATTATCTTCTGTTCATCATAAGCCTTGTTGGCATTGAACAGATTTTTTCTGCGGTCCTTGGTTCTGATCACGCAGATGATAGCGATGATGATTACAGATAGCACAAATGTGACACACGACATAATGATGGCAATAAGAATGTTCTGGCTGCCCGACGAGCCAGTGCTACCGACAGAGGTATCATTAGCGATATAGAACTCTACATGCAGTGTTGCCCGGGCTTCAAGGGAAGTTTGACCAGAATCTCTGACTGAGATTGTGAGTGTGAAAAATTTCACACTGCCATCGAAGATTTGTTTGTTAAGGAACAGCTGTCCACTGCTGGAGTCTATTCTGAAGATGCCCTCATCATTACCAGAGATGATGCCATAAATCAGCTTTTTGTTTTCTTTCTCATCTAAGTCATCAGCAATGATAGTGGTAATGACAGTGTCTGGAAGTGTAGAGTGTGGGACAGTGATAGTGTTGTTGTCACCATAGGGGAACTCCAGGTGTGGAGGATTATCGTTCTCGTCTCTCACCAACACAGTGACAGGTATGATGGAACTCAAAGGTGGACTCCCATGGTCAGTGGCCATCACGTGAAACTGGTAGCTGCTGATGTGCTCACGGTCTAATACCGCCGTTGTTACAATCGTCCCATCGTCTAGGATAGTGAATGGCAAGTGACTGTAGTTGGCAGGGATCTGATATGAGATTCTTTTATTATCTCCAAGATCATCATCTGTGGCAAATACATAACCAGTGCTTGTACTGATGTTCGAGTTTTCAAGAACAAACATTGAGTAACTTTGTCCTGCAAAGGTTGGACTGTTATCATTCATGTCAAGAATTCTCACTGAAACCGTGGCCCGATTTTCCAATGGGGAGTCAGATTTGTCCTTAACAACAACAGTGAAGGAGTATGTGTCAATGTCTTCTCGATCAAAGCTCACATCTGCTTTAATGATCCCAGTGTTTTCTTCAATTGAGAACCTTGAAAAATGTTCGAAAGGCTCAATTCTGTACAGTAAATCACTATTTACCCCTATATCAGCATCTGTTGCAGTCACTTTAAGAATCACTGCACCCCTTGCATTGTTTTCCGTCATGTTTGCACTGTACTCTTGTTTAGAAAACACTGGCCTATTGTCATTAATATCTCCAATTGTAAGATTGAAGCTTGCAATTGTGCTCAGTGATGGTACCCCTTGATCACTGCAGTTAATTGTAACAACACATGAGCTGAGAGTCTCGCGATCGAGCTGCACTCCAACATCCACGCGAAAATTGTTTTTTGTGGTGCCATTAATCTTACGAATGGTAAAGTTTGTGTTCTGGCAGGTGCAGACAGCTTCTCCATTAAGTCCTGTGTCATCATCTTGTACCTGAATGTGAGCAACAGCTGTTCCTATCTGCGTATTCTCCTTGACAACACCATCAGCTAGCACCGTAATTTGAATCTCTGGTCGATTGTCATTCTTATCTCTGATATTCACAGTCACCAACACTTGATCCTTCTTAGCTGAGGGTGTGCCATGGTCTCTTGCTTCAACAAACAGTTTACAGGTAGGCCCATACTGAGCTGTAAACCTGGTTATCAGATATATAAGCCCAGTGGTTTCATTAATACCGAAAAAGCTTATTGCTCCAACAGGTTCTGATCGTGTGATGGCGTACTGCAACTTTCCATTTTCTCCTATGTCTCTATCAGTAGCAGTGACCTGAATGATGTTGGATCCTTCCACAATATCCTCATCTACAGTTGTGTTATATTCTCTTGGCTCAAAGACTGGTTTGTTATCGTTGATGTCAGTTACATTGATAATCACTGTTAGTACACCAGTTTTGGGCGGTGACCCACCATCTATCGCCTTAACTAGTATTTGATAGCGGTCTTGGGACTCTCGATCAAGGTTTAAGTTGAATTTCAGATTCAAGACAATGGAGCCATCGAGAGAGTTTGTGCGTTCGATGCTGAAATTATTTGTATCAGGTTCGATACTGAAATTCTGAATGCTGTTCTGGCCAATGTCCTCATCTCGTACGCCTGGTAGCTCATACACAAGACCCATTGTTATCCCTTCAGGGATAGAGAGATACTGAATTTCTTGGGCAAACTTGGGCGGGTTGTCATTGATGTCAAGAATATTCACCTTGACATTGACAATATGGAACTGGGTACCGTATTTAATACCGATCTGGATGCTGACTGAACATTCTGTTTGCCTTGGACAAATTTGTTCCCGGTCAATACTCCGCACCAGATACAGTCGCGATACCTCATCGATGGTAAAATAGTCCTTATACTGACTGTCAGCAAGAATGGTGTACTCCGCATTTGTTAAGTTAATACTGATGAGGTTATCGTTCTGTGAGATCTGCCCAAGATATTTCTTGCCCGAAACCTCTTCTTCTGTATTGTACTCAATCTCAACTGCACTGACAACAGCCACAACACACACACAAATCAACCAAAACAAAAACTTTGCCATTTTTTAGGAAGAATGATTTCCCAAATACAAAAAATCCTTTTATTCAGTTAACTCACTAGCTGTCATTTTTTCATCATCTCAATATGAAACTCGAAAAGTCCTGAAGATTAATGTCTTAGTTATGTCCACTTGGTTGAATCATATGTTGTTTTGCCCACGTCAGGATTTACCAAAGCCCTCAAGTTCTGTAGGACAATCTGCAATGAAACAAAACAGAACATGAGTACAGGCCTCTGACCAATGGTCAAGTTAACCCTCTTAGAACTAAGGCAGATAATCTCACATTAATCCTGGTTAGGACCAAGGGTAGGACATTATCCCCGGGTATTGTACGCTGAAATCAGACTGTTTGAGGTGGCATACCAATAAATTCAGTCAATTATCAATTGACATTACATGAAAACACCATGATATATTTGAATAAAACAGAGTAAAATTAGAAATGTTGGAAGCATAAAAGCAAAGAATGAATTGAAAGTTGTAGAAGAAGAATTAGAGAAAGAAAACACTGGTAAGACAAGAATAAAGGGGAACGTAGAAAAAGGTTCCAAAACATTAAACATGTAGTTCTGCATATCCTTCAAGGGATTAAATATGTCTGTTTCAATGTAACACACATGTACCTTAAATCCATGGGATCAGCTTTAATCTCAAGCTTTAAAGTTATTATGCAAATAAAAGTAAGACAGACTAAATATAATATTCTTGTTAAAAAAATAAGTTTATTGTCTTTTTTTAACAGAAAAATAATATAATTCTTACATATACAAATATTTTTTAAATTACTTCATTTCTGTTTTAATGAAAACAATTATACAATATCCGTAACTTTGTTTCAGGCAAAAATCTTGTTTTTATATAGAAAAGTAATATCCAGCCTGCACTCTTTTCTCAAAGATTTGTTTAATCACATAGATTGTGGACATTACAAAACTAACACAATTCCAATTAAATCTCAATTTACCATTAGTATGAATAATGTTTTTAAAGTCAGCTGACTGTCAAACGAGCAATGATAAAACACCTCTATTGCCTAGCTACCTAAGGAAACTGTAAATAACATAATGGGGACAACTAAAACAAATCTGACAGCTAAATTGGACATATTTCTTGAGATAAGCTCATAAAACTAGGCCTATTTAGAAAGATATGATCTACCAATGATCCAGAAGGACTGTGTTCATCTTGAAATTCTGAGATTTACAGCTCAGCTACAATCCCCTGCTGCATTTATGACTCCCAAATTCTTTACCTGCTAAGCATGAATTAATCAGTAATAAAGATCCTGATTTTCCAGTTCATGGCTGTCTGATCAGGACATGCATTATTTACAGCTGAATGACTAGCAATGTGCTATAATAGCAATAGTTCAATTGTGCATGTAGGATAAAAATAAGAACTAGTGTGGACTAGAAACAAATGCAGCAGGGAATGAGTTTTAAGAATTATGACTGCCAAGGATGGGAGTATATTTCCCTCTAGAGGAACAATATCTTCCACTCCAACCCTTTCAAGTAGGAACTTTATAGCCAATATAATATTGGCTGAGATTTTTCACATCCCAGCAGGTGTATTTGACGCCAAGAAACTGTGAAACATTATACATGCAATGCATTTGAGAATACAAGATGATGTGCATATCACTAGCGTGAGATGACAAGTTGAAGTTTCGGAGTAAATATTGACCATGCAAATAGACACCAAGGTAACTGACGAAGAATTGGGATAGGAGCGGAAATGAAAATTACTATATCACGCCTACAGAGGCACTGTAAATTTACACATTTAAGTTAAATTTTAATTAAAGAACCATTTGCATTAAAACCATATCTGCATTAAAACAATATAAAATGTACAAAAATTTTTTTTATAAAAGTAAATGCAAAACAGATGACATGTTCAATATTATAAAATAATTATTTGATATTAAAAAACAAAACACAACACTTTAACAATAAGGCAGCTTTAGATATCACTGTAAATCTGATTAGGTTCGTGAAGGTATGTTTTCTTTCAAATATACTTTAGAAATTTTTTTTAAAAGAAACTTTGATACCGGTATATGAAACGCTACCCTCACCCACCACAAGTCCCTGCTATCCAGGAGTTTAAAACTAATTACCAAAACATCAAAGGGAAATGACAAAACCACTCTTAAAACAATGTCACAATTTCAGTATTTAAAAACAAAATAATGTTAAATAAATTATATCAAAATAAGACAACATAATACAACAGACCATTTATACTTCCAAAATCTGAAGGCATATTTTATTCCCACAAAATACAATTTCCACTAACTTACAAACTCAAACTAAGGTAAGAAAGTATCAATATTAGGAAACCTTCCTGTTATGCTGACCATTCTTTACTGGTAACAGATCTATGGACCTTTATCATTCATTACCACACACCTCTATAGAGACAAGACATCAAATGAACACTGCTATTGAATGTAACAACTACAATTCTAACAAAAACCAACAATTCCTGACCGCAGGTGCCCCACTAACGAGCTCCTCATTCAGAGGAGCTCAGTTCCTAAAAAGGTTACCTAACTGACCAACTCCACCTCTTGAAGGGACATCAACACCCTCTCTCTTTAGGACAAGACTATCTGTTTCAACAACTGTGAAACCCTTCCAATGTTTGACTATCATTATGGACATACTGACAATAGAAACACTTAAAGAATCACTGACACTAAAAGAGTGCCAGACAATAAAAAGAACAGCAAGTTCAGAAGAAAAACACACAAAACATTTAAGTTTAAACAAACATCAATGACAAGAAGTAATAAAAGAGTGCCACACCTCCAGAAAGAAGCCAATCATGGAGTTTTTAAGCCAATTTGTGTAAGTTGACTGTTCATTAACACCTTTTCAAGAAAAGAAAAAAAACACTTAAATAACATCATGTTGAAATGAACAAAAATTTCCACACTTCAATGTGTGATAAACATTAAAAAAAATGTCTTGTATTGGATGATTTGTATTGGGGGACAACAAACATCTATAAACAGTTCAATTTTTATAATAAATAAATGATCTTAACAACTGTCAACAGAAGTCATTTTTAAATTCATCAAACTACAGAGGTCTTAATACATGATTTTTTAATGATGCGATTTATATAGATAAACAATTCATACAGTAATTTATTCATATAAATGATTAAAAGAATAACAAATAGTGAAAGAAAATATAATGCTGATGTGTTTCGTTTTTTTTTCGGATCTCAAAAGCCTTATATAAGTGACCCCCCCCCATTTATTGCCCCACCCAGCATGTGAGGGTGGGGTGGGGGTGGGTTGGGTTGGGGGTGAGGAGGATCTCAAGTATTAGCAACAAACAGTTTCCAGACACAACTTTGGTTACCTTTTTATGAAGCTTAATTGAAAGATATATTATTATCAATTTATACTTAGTAAAACTTGGTGTATTTCTTGATTATTGTTTATTTGTGCATTTTATAGCTAGAATGGGAAATGCAAGTTTTGTGTGTTTTTTGTTTGTTTTTAATTTAATGTTAATAATTCTCAATCCAATTTCATTATCTAAAAACATTGATTTATCTTATAATTTTTCAATCAATTACAAACTTCAAAGCTCACTTCTCTAATCTCTGATCTGTCTTATTCACCTACAAACCTTATCAGACCACTGTCTCCCCATCCAACCCCAGGTTATGTCACCAAGTTACTCCAACAATAGAGAGTGACTAATAGCCCTCCGGAACGACTAGCCAGGGACTGACTTCACAAAAACTCTCAATGAACTGTTACATAATGAAAAAAACAAAAACAAATTAAAATTGGACAAAAGCACTGAAGTGACCAAAATGTTCCATGAACCATCTACCTGCATTGAACATTGAGACAAAATTATGTCATTACTACTTCATTCTGTAGACCTTCCGGATGGCTGCATGTCCATATATGGTCATTATTACACTGGACCTCCTACAGGGATGCTGAGAGCATTGTGATGGAGAGGGCCGGAGGCTGGTCTCTCAAGTACTGGTACTTGATACTTCAGGTACCTCAAGTACCCCAGGTGGAGTAGAACATCAAGCCCTAATTGTCAATCCCATTAATTGTCCATCCCATTATACTACATACTACAATCACCTCCAGGAAAAATGGTTCATGCTGTACTTTTGAGCTTTCCAAAATCGTTTTATATATAGTATATATATTACTGAAAGTTGTTTTTTATTCAGAGTAGTGTTACCTTTTCAAGGTGTAATTATCTCTATTCATAATGGCTTGCTTTCATCTATAATGGAATCAAGTTCCTATCTAAACAATTTTTTGCAAAAAACTTATGCATTCAGGATATGAAATATATATGTTATATTAATTTATTGCTATTATTTTAAAAATATCAAGTTCATTTAATTGTATTATGAGATTTAATTCTGTAAATAATGTCCTTATTGAAGTGGTTCAGAAGAAAACTGACAGAAATTATAACTTCTATTTCCTCTGTCAGGTTGTACTCATGAAACAGTTGACACTTTGTTTCACCCCAATAACAAATATGAAATTATTGAAGATGGTATCTGCAACTGAATGCACCACTAGAAATCATATAAAACTGAATACTTACAGATTATTTAGGGCAAATATGTTATCTGACATGACTCAGCTGTCAATTAACTGATTTATAATAATGATACCCACTCAATTATTTTTAAACTGTCTATGCCCCAACTAAAAACAATTTTCTAATAAACTCATTGGATATAGGCAAGATATGTTGAAGATAAAATATGGGATTTAAATGTACTGTTGCACTAGACAACTGAGATGATACCAAGTGCAATATACCTTCTAAAGTTATTTTTACAAAGACCAATAAAACAAAATTGTAATGATTTTAGTCTCTAAAACAAACTACTTTTTTTCAGTGCCCAATTTGTGTTTTAATGAAAGTCTTAAAAAAGACAAACAAAATTCTATATAAAAACAACAACACACTCTTAAATATATCTTAAAGAACCCTAAACACTATGATAATTATGTATAAGATTGTTTCATTACAGACAATGTAAATATTAACTGTAACCCTTTCAGTAAAATCAATTATTTTAAAGTGACTCCAATGAACATTTTATGATAATTTACACTAACTGATGCTTTTGCCAAGAGGTATGATTGCTTTATCGATAAAAATCTACTATCGGGATCGGAGTTTTTAGTGGCCAAGAGAAAAATATACAATCAAAACAACTAAGATGAACAGGTGTATATGTTCTATCTGGCCATGATTTTATTCTGACAGCCATTCTATCTAAAGTTAACATCTCTCCCATCCAGCCCTGGGCTGTCCATTTGTGGTAAAGTGTCTTTACAGGCTATTATGAATAAATTCACCTCCAAATGTAACTTATAACCATTGTAACTGTAATCTATAGCTATTACTGTAACTTATGGGTAAAGGAGGCATTGACAAAAATGTTGTACTTTTGAGCAAAAACAAAGAGAAGTATATTGTCAAGTCACTATTTAAACATATTTATTAACATGTCACCATAGATAATATTTTAAACATATTAAAGATAACTATAATAATAAATGATTGTTAAAAACAATTTTTTACATGAATTAAAAAGAATTAAATTCTGTGTATGATAAATAAACAATAAACTTATTGTCAAAACATAACATTTGTATTTTTTTTGTCATTAAAGAAATAAAAATGATTTTAAAGAAGACAAATACTAATTAATATTTTGTATCACCTGCATCCCAAAATACTTACCCAGTTAAAAGCAATATAGTTCCAAGATAGTTCACTAGACTCCAGGCAATTCTGTGAAGTAAGTTTGCTTACATTCCTTTACTTCTTACAGTCCTTTCTTATGAACAATCACCTTTTTGTTTTAAATCAATCCTATTAATATTTTACCATAAAATTATATTGTCAATTTAACTTGAACATATGCATGATAATGATAAACTTTCAAGAGATCTTCTATAAGAACAATTCTTCAGGCACATGTTCCACAATCACAGATCTAAGGTTTCACTTGTAAGTCCATACAGTCATCATTATAATGTTGACCTTAGATGTCCATCAGCACTAATGATACCATGTATCAGTTTGTTTAGATTAATCATTATAACTCCTCAATATTGTCTAAGACTAAGATCAGTCAACATTTCTGACAACTGATGTAACATGGAGAACATATGTCAGTTATGTGCAACTGGAGTTATCTGGACTCAGAATCAGCAGATCCCTAATAATGATGCTAGATGTCACTGCAGCATGTGACCCCCACCCTCCACCCCAACCCCCCATTAGACCCTTAAGCCCCCCCTCACCCCCACCCCCCTCACCCCCAACTGCCCCCTCTCTTCTTCATACTTCCTACCCCTATCTATATCAATGATCACAATCTACAATTCAAGCCATCTGGAAATACAATCTCTTTACATTGACAACTGCAATGCCCGTCAAAAGCGTGATCCGCATATTTCTTATGATGTAACAGTCATACAAAAACTTGGAATATAGTGTCACATAGTTAGATAGGATCTAGAGAATGATCTGCAGATTGCTATCTTGTGAAATATTTATTGTTGTTAAGCAATAAAATCACACTCCTATCTAATCGTACAAATTGTGTGCAGCAAATTTGAATAGGTTGTGGTCATAAATTTGTAATTAAAGTTTGTCTGTATTTATTGAGTGTTAAAATCTTTAATTAGATTGTAATTAATTGATTTGAAAAATGTAATCATGCATTAAAATAAGTCCAAATAAATGAAGAAAAGAATGTATGCACTTTGATCAGATAGGTGTTTAGAGTCATCTGCTTAAAGTACAGTGACATGTGAGGTTTTGGACTTAATGGGAAGAAAATAAACTAAAAACACAATTTCTAGACCTGTTGTAACTACATATTAACAGTAATAATAATTATGATGATAATAATAATAATAATAATGATAATAATTTTAAAAAATACATACAAGTGAATTTTTAGTGAGGCCGAAGAGGGAGATTTTCACTTGTAAAATGGGAGATTTGTGATTTTCATAAAAACAAAGAAAGAAGATTTCTGTTTCCAAATAGGGAGAGTTCTGAAATGTTTAAAACACCAGTCAGTTTCAAATAATTCTGAACCTTAAAAAAGGGAGTCAATCTGCCTCCACAAGTGGGAGAGTTCACATGTATGATAGTAGTAGTAGTACTACTCCTAGTAGTAGTAGTAGTAGTAGCAGCAGCAGCAGAAGTAGAAGTAGTAGTAGTAGTAGTAGTAGTAGTAGTAGTAGTAGTAGTAGTAGTAGTAGCAGCAGCAGCAGAAGTAGTCGTAATAGTAGTAGTAGTAGTAGTAGTAGTAGTAGTAGTAGTAGTAGTAGCAGTAGCAGCAGAAGTAGTAGTAGTAGTAGTAGTAGTAGTAGTAGTAGTAGCAGCAGCAGCAGAAGTAGTAGTAGTAGTAGAAGTAGTAGTAGCAGTAGTAGTAGTAGCAGCAGCAGCAGTAGAAGTAGTGGTAGTAGTAGCAACAAAAGAAGTAGTAGTAACTGTAGTAATAACAACAGTTGCTACAGAATGGTAGTTGTTTTATCTTTTATTTTTAATAAAGAAATATAATAACCAGCAATATAACTTTTTAACATTAAATATCAGTCAAAATACATAATTTCTATTAAAGATTTTCCTCTTGCCAATATTTTTTTTTTTACAAGATTATTATTTTTGCCATTCCTTTGTAAGTTTAGTTCAAAACTTCTCATGTTATACTGCTAATTCCACATTGTATAAAGAAACATGCCTGGCACCAGATTGTGCAACTCTGTGTAGAATTCTATACTAAGTGATAGAGACCAATGTCTACACCATAAACACCAAGGTTAATGGTTAAATTTGAAACAGACTCTACAGTAAAAAATTGTTAATTGCCATGAGCAATAATTAAATGAAACTTCACAGATTCGCACAATAAAAAAAACAACAATATCATCAATTCTCACATCATAAATGACATTTTCTGTCAATCGTAATATTATAATAATAAAACATAAGTCAGGATACATAAATATATTTACCTCCATGAGAGAATATAATATTCACAACAATATCCTCATAACTTGTGATACTGTCATGTCATAGCATATTAAACTCCAAGCACAAAAACACAAACTACTTTTGAAGAAAGTCACCACTTTATTGATTCAGAGTTTAACCAGAAGTCCCCACAATGTTTGTGTCACAAGTATTAGAGAATCATACATATTCCGCCAATGGCTACTGAGCGAGGGAGAGACAGTTACAAGTATTCTCCAATCAGAGCGAGTCCCTGTGCTATCAGAGAGCCGATGTGTACTGGTCCACTGTCAACAGTATAATGTACTGCTGGCTCAATGACTTCTAGTACCTCTACTACAGGCCTCTTTACTCCATGGCTCCCTGCCGTTAAACCCACAGTCCTACCACAGCCCTATTATATCTTGATAGCCTATCATTGCAAGGGTGCTACCTGACCATATCATGGTAGTGGAAGTAGTAGCAAAATTAACAGTTTCTAGACATTTTACCAGTTAAGCATTAATTTATAAGGCCTAGGTGAAAACATGTGTAGATGAAGACAAATCAAATCAGTATCTGCATTGTTCTCTGACAAATTGCCAGCAACTCATTCTGTTACTTTGGCATGTTGATGTAAGTAAACAAATAAGAATCAAAACAAATGTGGCAGGACAGGGGTGAAGCACACACTGACACATCGACACCTAGTGTGGCTGACTAATTACAGAGTTCAAGTCTCAGACCTGACGTAACCCACCTTCCAGAGAAGTAGGTGAGAGCCAGGTACGTTTTACTGCCATCCCATCAAGGACGCTCATTATCATGATCAGCCACTCCATCAACATCATTACACTAGTCTCTCTCAAATCTGTCACTGATTATAAAATGTTATTTCAACTCTTCTCCACTTTTTTTAAGTTACAGTTTTCTCTTTGTCCCAAGTCAAATGTCCCAAGGGGAGAAATGTTTCAAGTCCATTTTCTTCGGACTTAGGTTTTGTCCAAGCTTCGTAATATCTAAAGTGGATGGATGTTAAACTGACCACTGTGGACAATCAACTACTCCATCTAGTTCAACCAGTTTAAAAATGCACCATTGTATTTGGGGCAAGTATTGCTGATCCTTTATTCTGTTAATTTTAAAATAATTAACATTTTACTAAAAATCTTAATTATAAAAAAGTTTTAATTCATTTTAAAGACACCAAACACATACAAATTGAAACAAAACTGACAGAAGCACAAGCTATCTTATTATAATAAGCAAATCAGTAAAGGACAACAAGGTCCTAGAACAGAGGATGACTGACTTGTGCTGTTTGTAAATGTTCCACCAGATAGATCAAATGGACAATACAACAGCACTTGGGTCACATAATTCCAGGTGATATCTGTCCGGAGTTAAACCAACAATTCCTGTCTCAGTTGAACCAACAATTATTCTTTCTATTACATGAAAAGTCATTAACATCATGTACACATAATTAGAATCTGCCAGATACCTAGAAGCCTTATTGACATTCTCATACCCCCAGTGGTGAACAGTGCCAGTATAGATTGGTGTTTAGGACAATGTGGTGTCCATTTGTACTAGCTTCATAGTCCAAGAGACATTTTAAGTAAGTGATGTTTGTTTAAAACATTACAACTGAAGAAAAGATTTCCTGATTCTTGCTGAAAAAAAGCAAAATGTGTACATTTATAAATGATGTGCAAACTTTTATGAATTTAATTTGCATGATGCCATGTTCTAGTTTTAATTATAACAAAGTTACATATTTACCAGTATATTAAATGCAGAGTGCAAATGAGCAAGTTTATAAATATTTCTTCTTTGCAAATCATTTTCTTGGTGAGTGGCATTAACAATACAGTTTTTTTCTTACCTTAAACTTTATAGATATAACATTAAATAGTTTAAACAAGAGAACATTACTAAGCTATGTTGTTAATGACTCTTAATGTAGTCGAGTTCTTGAAGAAAATAATTTTATATATATGTCTGCTTTGCCTGCCAACAAAGAATGGAGACCACACATACATGTAGACTACTAATTAGGGTACAATAGTATTACCGGGTTCATGGTTTACACCTTTCTGAAACTCTGCCAGAAAACCTCAAACTGGACCAGTTTCTCTGCCAGAGACTAATTTAAATCTGTGTCCTATTAAATTGGCATTACTAAAATCAAGCCTCTTTTGGTAAGTTGGTTCTAATCTTTTTATCCCCTGGCTATACCATGAATGAACCATGATACGATATCATGAGGTAATTGTAGGAGTGTTTGTGAGCAAGGATCCCCTGTTAAACACTCAAATATCATTAATTACAAGTGAAAACAAACTGCGCTGACTTTTGTCAGGTTTGTAGGTAATAAATGACTTACAGCACCATTGCGACATCAGATTTTCAAAACTTTCCTTTATCTTGTTACAATAAATAGTGATAAATGATAAGCATGATTTAAATTAATTTAACTAGTATGGATTCAAGTTGTTAGTTTGGGTCCAAACAAGAATCAGTGTTAAGCTTACTAAACAAGCTAATTAAGACTGCTATGGGACACAACAAACATCAGATACATACAAGAGCACAGAACTTATCTATAACATTAATGTTTTAAAACATAAGGGAGAGAATATTTTAATAACCTGGCATATGAAAAGAATAGTAAATCCAATCTTTTTGTCTATTAATTATCATATGATAATGTGTTGCTTTTTTGCAAAGCAACGTAAATATTAACATAGACAAACAGTGAGAAAATAAATTCTTAAACCTTGAAGTTGAAAGTCCATAACATATATATATCTATATTCCAAAAGTATTGAACTTTAAATTGTCTCAACATCGAGTCCATACAAAAGACTGACCTTAAATACCCAACGAACAAAATGTCTTCATATGTAGAACAGCAAAAAATCCTTATCAGCACTATAAAGCATGAAACTGTTTTGTTTAACTCAGCAGTTTAAACTATCCATGCCACTGTTTACTTAGTGTCATCTAAATTACTTGTTAAAAATCCTGGTCCATGATAAAAACAAACTTCAGTGAATGATACCGATTGTGTACTTTCTCTAGGAAATATAAACCAAGGTACCAGACAAGACAAACAAAAACAAGTGACAGCCTTTGTTTTAAATTTGTATAGATGTTGTTCAAACTTCAAAAGCTCCCTTTCTCATTAAGGTAATATATGTTCACAGAGTGATTTTATCCTGCTTGTTAAGACTGAAACAAGACAAGACACAATCATGCGGACTTGTTTGGAATACAAGTTTAGACAGATTTCTCTATCAACAGTGTGACCCATGATTTGTCTTTGAATCTGCTTAAAGACTGTTACGTTCAAAAGTACAGCACCATTTACTTTCTTTTTGTATTAAAGATTTATTGTAAAGATATATTAAAAAGAGAAAATAAACTTATACCTCTCATACAGAGGAAATCAATTCACAATAGTCAGAAGTATTTAAGTATAAATAACCACTCTTGAAAATAGAATTTCCATTTCAGTAAATTATTTAAAAAAAACAATAACAATGAATCCAAAAGTAAAATAGGATTTTAGAAAAGAAAGTAAAAACAAAACATGTAGAATCAGGTGTTATTTTTCTTTTTTTCCTCTGCTGTTTTTATTGCCAACTTTTTTCAGTCCTTTTAAACATAAATGCCCATAGACACAAAAAAAAGGACAAAAGAAAAAAATGTTTTACATTTCATCTGTGTTCATTGTTGTCTTCTTGTTGTTGGTGGTGATTTTTTTTTGTTATGAATCATTGAAATGCAATATGAATTTATAAAAAATAACCTGACATGTGACATCATGATGACATGTCTGTTTTATCCATGGGATATCTCTGTATGGGACACAGCCACTGGTTACCATAGCAACCCAGCTTGTATGCAGGTGCTCCAGGTACGGACACACGCACAGACACAGGTATCTGATGATACAAATCTAAGTACAGATCAGGCAAATGACACTCATGGCTGAACATTAATTTTGCACTTAAAAAATTGATAACAAGTAAATCCCACCTCCCAACACATTTCCCAACCTCCTCCTCATCATACGTAACATCCTTGAGGTCAGGTCATGGATAAAAGAGCTAGTATTGATGGATTATTACACCAATCCCTAGCCTGCTATATTGGTTAAAAAACCATGCTCTTTAACTTTCTATCCAAATATATACCATGTAACAGTAATAAGACATTGCTCAGACTTGAGCAACAAATAATGCAAGTTCATATCAGATAGCACCATGGGACGCTACCAAATCTGGACCTACACATTTTACCAAAACATGATCAATTTTTGCCTAGCAGGTTATGAGTTGACCTGTCAAATATGTCATTATTTAAACATCTGTTTGTGGTTTTTCACAAGTTCACAGTTCTTACAGCATTAAAGGCAATTTACCACAATATTAGTCCTGACCCAATGATCCTGCTTATCCAATAAATTACATACAAACTAATTTGAATTTTCAAATGAATAATTTATAATTAAAACTATATTGGTGCCTAATTTAGCTGTAAAGGTGTTCAGTTCAACAGCTGCTGGTTAAGTAGAGTTTTTTGTTTAAAAAAAAAACAAAAAAACTACCCAAAACTTCACATTTGACAACAAGGAACATGTGCTACTTTTTTCAGAGAATAGATTTTTTTTCTAATAATTAAGGGCAATCCTTTTCAGAGTAATTCAATGGATGTCAGATTTTTTTCTATGAATGTTCATGTTTTATCTTAAACTGTTTATAAAGGTCTTTTCTTATATAAATACAAAATCAGCATAAGTAACACTGGCAAACCATTATCTACAGAGATAAAATACTGTCAACTTCCAGGATTTGAGGGTATGTTACTTCAAGGTAATATACCACCAGTTTGAGCTTTAGTCAATAAATATACAAAGAATTTCCAATACATGCAACCTAACATTATTGAGATCTATCTCCTTTCTTTTGCAAAAGAATACTTTCCTCTGCTTATCTTAGCAAACATCTAACTTGGATCTAAGCCATAAACATCGCACATTTTATTGGTCTTAAAATCTTTGGATAATAAAATTAAAAAAATATAAAAAAGTATTTGTGATCCAAGAAACAGATAGAGGGCCTTACAAACAGGTTAACAGATAGAGGGCGCTTGCAGCTTCCCTGGTAACAAGGGGCACAGTGGTACGGGCGGGCAGGTGTTAACACTGAACAAGACAAAGTAAGTCAAGGAATGAGGGGACTCCTCCTGAACCCCAGCCCTTTCCATCCGACAAATTGTTAAAACCCTTGGCTAAATTCTTATTATATTTTTTATTACTACATTACATGTAAAGATTAATATACTTATAGAGAGAAAGCTACAAATAGTATAGCTCCTGATCAGACAGCTCCCAGAAGGAAGACGTCTGATCAGGAACTATATTATTTGTTGAAGCCTTTTAAGGACTTGATTAGTAGCTTAGGAGTTAAGGTGGCCCCAAACCTGCTACAATTGTATGCAAACGTCCAACAATCATTCTATGTTGTTTGTTGACAGCTTCATGCAAAGGTTACTACACATTCTGACTTTGTCAAAAAATAGTGCATGTCCTTATTATACAGCTCACAGTAAATCTAGAGCAACACTTAAAGCAAAGACCGATCAAGCTTAGCAGGTCAGTATTTAATGTTGTGAGTGGGAGCGGCATCGTCATAGTTACCAAAATATTTATACATGACAAATGTAATGTCTGATAAAAAGATGACAAAAGTATAATTTCTGGGAAGATAAACATGTATGGGTGTGTTGCTGTTGCCATTCATGTCATGTCTGGGGATTATGGGTGCTGTATGAGGCAGATACTCCGGATTCATTTGCTTGGATTGAGTGATTTTATTTCACTGTTCATAATACATAACATAATGATATAAGGGAAAAGGACTTGAAACAAAAGCTAAATTGTATCATATTTCTCTCCCAATTTTTCTGCTTGTATTTAGATACTGCAGCCAAATACCAGGCCATTGTAAAGAGTTTATGTTATAAATCATTTAAAAAATGTATTATGTCAGTCCAATGATGAGTATGAGATTAAAACATTATTATTATGAGGATATTTCTGACAGATGAAATACAAAAATGTTTAAATCCTTTTGCACAAGGTCTTCAAGCTGGTCTGCAAAGCACACTAATCTCCTGATTAAAAGTGCTTCAAGCCTCGCTATAAAACCAATAATATCACCAAGTAATATCCAGTCTGCCAAATGAGAATTAAACTTGACAATGTTAACTATTTCATGACTAACCTAAGCTAAGACAGCAATACTCTGTGACAATGCAGTCAACTTCATCTTGGTACTTGCGTCTCCATGAAGCTGACTCCGTATCCCGGATACACTTCCATCTCTATGGCAACTCTTTGGACCAGACTTGTAGGGGAGTAATAAGAATTTATGAATCATGGGACCTTCTGAGGCAAAAACAAACAAGCGAGCCATCAGCCAATTGATTCTGGTGCCATGGAACATGCAAATACCATAATAAATTGGGGCCGGACGCTTTTGTCCAAATACCACACAGAAAGATGGGAGGACAACAACCAAGGTTATCCAAACACAATCCAAGATATGGAGATACCAAAAATAAAAAAAACCTGATGCCTTCTCCAAATGAAAACCATTATCTGAATAACCACAGAAGGAAATCATGATAATTAATTTGTCCTGCCGAGTTATGGACGCTGTATGCTCTTTCCTTATAGTGTCTAAAAATTAGCTTCAGGCTATTGTGATTGGAGTAAATCTTGCCACGATTTGACAACAGTGTTTGCTAACTCCCGACCTCCAATGGCTTCTGTTAGTTTCTCTTGTTGACTCAGGATGTGTGTTTAGTGTGGCTCCCAATGAACGCTAATTAATGATAGTATTTAGATGTGGTGGTGATAGAGAGAATTAAATATAAAACATATCACTGGTGACTCTTCAAGTCATCAAGCACCTCTTAGAAATGAGCTTCTTTCTGGTTCCTAATTTTATTTATTGATAAAATCTTAGCTTAATAGTTTAGTGTCATACTTTAAGTAATAAAACATGCTAACAGTTCTACATAAATCATAGGGATGAAATAACCATTTCTTGTTATCTCTTTCTTTGAAATGTCTCATTATTTCTATAAGTTTCAATGTCTAAATAAGTCATAAAACTACACAAAAGCAATAATCTCAGTATGATTTAATATTTTTAGCATTTCTATATTTTTTAAGAAATTGTTTACACTACACATTATTTCCAACAGATGTTTTTAGTTATTTTAATTGACTTAATACTTATTTATTACACATAACCGGTTATTGTTAAATTCATATATCAGAATAAACTTTTTAAACTTGAATACCCAATTATCCAAAATTTAATGTTAGCACCTCAATGGAACAGTGTCAGTTTACTATGCACAATTAAGGAACTTATTTGTCACTTGTAGAATTCAGCAGTTTGAAGAGGCACTCTACCTTAATACAAGAAACCCCAGCTGAGGAACATCCCCACTCAATTACCCGTGAAATAGTTTCTGCACCAAGATATATAAACTGGGTTTGTTAGCAAACCTCGCAGTCTTCTATAAATCTACAAATAATATACAGCTGTTAAAGTTGTCTTTATTTTGGGTAAATGTTTATTGCTTTGTGTCATCAAACAGTAACAGCTAAATTTTGTTTCATTTTTGTCCAAATTGTCCAAATAAAACTTGAGTTACATGAGTCTTGATGATAATATAAATACATTCAAAAAAAACATTGCCTCAAAGAAATCATCATTTCTTTTATAATAAAACTACATGTATGCATACATGTGAACTTTTTCTGAGGCTAAATTGGGAGATTTCCACTTTCAAAGTGGAAGATTTGTTATTTTCATATAAACAGAGAAGAAAGTTATCTGTTTTCAACAAGGGAGATTTCTGAAAATGTTTAAAACACCCCTCATTTTCAAATAATTTTGAACCTTAAAAGAGGGAGTCTGCCTCCAAATACAAGAGAGTTTACATGCAGGTGTATGTAGATAGAAGAAAATTATCTTAAAAAGATGGTTGGTAAACAGAGAAATTCCCTTTGCAATTTGCCCTTACTATTGCATATACACATACAAAATGTTCTCTCTGAACAAAACATATTTACTACCCTTTCTGGAATCAAACAGTTGCAAGACAATAACAACTTTGCCACCATAAACATGATCTCTAACAAACTCCACGCTGCCCTTGACGCCACTCATGCCAATGTACATTATGCTGTCACTGCAGCAGAAACCGGCCATTTAAAAAAATTGTTTCCTGTTTAATATCGTGCATTATCACTACTGTTGAGAGAGCGATGATTTACCGTCATATTTGCTAATGTCACTACTGCTGCGATAAAGCCGTGGTTTTTGCCACATAAAGCATGCTGGGAGTTTAGACGCCAGGGACCAGAAGGTGTTGAGTCGTTGGGGAGATAACGGACATGTCAATATTTCACGTCCCATTGCAAATCATCAACGAAGCCAGCCAAATCATCATGGTCTTCAGCATGCCCCTGCCGATAGTAATCTGGCAAGGCAAGTCCCCTGAGCTCTCCAATAAAGTTGTAAGTGCTACCGATTTAGATATTTGGATATTTAAATCTGTCGCTCCAGAGAAAGAACAAACATTAGCAAACCCCCTTGTACAGCAGTGATAAGAGACACTTGTATGAATGCTGCAAACAAACTGTGTTCAGAAACAGAGCTATGAGCCACATAAACCCTTACCACCACAATTAACATTACCACTTTTTCACTACCAGCATCACAACATCAATCATCATCATCTTGATCATCATTATCTTGATCATCATCATCACCATTATCCTAATTTTCATCATCACAACCATATCAATACCATACAAAAAACTGCAGAGCCACCATCACTACAGCCACTACCACTACTACCATCCCCCATCAACCTCTCTAGCTGTTGGCCCAGTGATCAAGCACCTGTACTGGGTGGATTAAGGTACCGTTTGATGATGGCAGATCTGACCATTACAACTGAGGACCTAGTCCACCTCAATCCTTATTTGATGAACTTCAAAGTCACTCTTGTCCAAGCCTTTAAGCCTAGCAATGTTTATTTAAATACTGCTTATAAAATCACCACAACAAGCCCTGTTAGTGGGTGAGTCAGAGCACTGTTAAACTAACAGTGATGCTACAGAATAACCCCAATTCTCAACAAACTGACAGTGATGCTACAGAATAACCCCAATTCTCAACAAACTGACAGTGATGCTACAGAATAACCCCAATTCTCAACAAACTGACAGTGATGCTACAGAATAACCCCAATTCTCAACAAACTGACAGTGATGCTACAGAATAACCCCAAATCTCAACAAACTAACAGTTGACTGCAGACAAAATAAGTAAAAATTTCCCACCTCATGTTTAGTGGAGAACTATTGTCAAGTTCTGCAGAAACAGCTAATGTATAATAATGCATCAGATAAGTGCTTACCGTGTTAATATTTAAGGTGTGATTTAACTGACTTCAAATTTACTACAATTAACAACTCAAAAATTTACTACAATTAACAACTCAAATGCAGAACAACTAGATTTTTATTTCTAGTCATCATTGTTACAATTCTTTTTTTGAAATTGTTAAATAATTTTTTTTATAACATGATGTTACACCCTGACTGTTTTAAATTTAGATTTCTTATCAATTAAACTTGTACTCAAGTGTTCAAAACAAAGCAGAATTAAGTATAACAAAGATGTATCCATTTTGTCACCACAATCCACACTAAACCAACAATCACTTAAAGAGGATACAATGTTGACAGGTTCCTTATGGAGATATTGAGGGATACAAATTAATCAGATCAAGAGCCCCAAACTTGTGTGAGCCAACCCAACGACAAGCCGTTAGTCAGAGGGGCGACTAGACTGGTTACATTATAAAGAAGACCTGGTTTAACCCGGGCCAATAATCTTCCACCCCTCAGAGAGCGTCACGTTTATCAGTGAGACCCAGCAGTTATTAACAAATATCAAAGAAAAGTCACGTCTTTAACTTTTTTTTACCCAACTCATTTACGAAAAAGAAGTCACAATCGATAGGCATTGATACAGGGTTCAATACAGGTAAAGGGCTGACCGACTGAACCCAGATATATCATATACCATCAAGGATGTTTTCAGCCTGATGTGAAAATCTGGACCCTGAAAAACATGTGCTACCATAATAAGTCCATATTGATAGGTACTTTTCTGCCTATGAGGATTAATTCTGATGAAATGAAAAGGACCAGGCAACAGATTTTCACTGGTGTGTAATCAGCCTTGTGATAAAAGAAATCTGCTCTGAATACATGGCTGTTATTAAAAACCACTTTATCATCTCATATTAGTCACATCAATCAAAGAAACCAACACGAAACATTCCTCAAATGACATAGCATTCAAAGATTTATAAATGGACTTTTTGGAAAAATTTGACAATGTCCATTTTAACCACCCTTGAGTGTAACAACAACAAATCTGAAGAGGTTTCCAAGATGGTGACATTGTTCCCACCAATGTTAACGGGCCAACTTACTTTCAATTACTTCAATTACTACAGCTTAAGGAATCTAATTTTGAACAATTGTCTTCAATGTGCAAAGGAAATTATTTAAGTGGAATTTAGGTGTTGACATGAGAAAAAGCTGACAAAAAAAGTTCTACTCGAGAATGGAAAATGGTACATCAACACTGAACAATACTGGGACAAAAGTTGGCAATAAATTGCATAATTTTATTTTAGCTGTTTGATGACAGCCTTTCACTAGGATGTGTTAAACACAAACATGGTCAGTCAGTCTGAATGTCTACAGTGACTGACCGCAGTGAATGGACAATGCGGGACAATACATGAACATACAACCCTGGAGACAGGAGGTCCTCGGACAGCAAGACCCTCAGGAACCTAGAACCACTAGGGGTCTCTGTCAAGGTGCTTCTCCCAGCACCCTGTCCTGAGTGATACTCCAAGGTATACAAACAAAGGGACCAGAAGGACAATCAGGAAAAAAAATATGGATATTTTTAAATAAGAGAAACAGTGCAACTAAAAATGAAGGACAACATGTTAGGGTTTCCTTTACATTTTAGACGACAACAAGACTGTTGTATTCTCCTGCTAGCAAGTCATGACACACATTTATAAATTCATCTAGTTTTAACTTAATGTTAAAATATACAAACTCGGAAGATCTGAGAATGAAAGGAATATTGTGGGTTGGTTATAATTCCTGCAAGTACTATTGCCCCTTTTCAAAATTGTAACAAAACATATTAAGAAACCATAATAAAGTAAAATTTTCAAGTAAAAGGAAGACAGTGTCATATCCCTCATGTGGTATCAAAAAGCTTTATTTAAAAAAAATCTCAAAAAGTCTGCAATTAAATTCTGTTTTGTATTAAACCACAGAAATGAAATAAAAGTTACAAACTATTAGATACAGCCCAAAGAAAGATCACGTATTTTTTTTCTCTGGTATGCTGATGCCAGGGGCTAGCTAACAAGTATTAGAAAATAAAAACCTGTCCCAAAAACAGCTAATCCCTCAGGCCCGGAACCAAAACATAGGGGCAGACCCTTGTCAACAAACAACCATCACTTCACACTATCCGATACAATACCTGACAAAAGGGCAGTTATTTAATCAGAGAAATAGTGAATTAAAGCTTTAATCAGGTCGCAATGACCTGTCAAAGTAATTAGTGACATCAGCATAGCTGTCAATCAGTAATTATGTGTTACAGTCCAATGTTTTGGGATGGGTTTCATGATTTCTATTCTGATGTTGGACTTGTGATGGACATCGTTGCAACAAGATGTCTGCATGATACAGATAACCTAGCATCATCTTCCCTTTGCTACAACAACAGTGACAGGTACAACAACAACAACTGTAACATGGACACAAATGGAACAATATGTCATTGTCATTGAAGTTACATTAAAGTAAGCAGGTGCTGTCCTAAATTATACATGATTATGTTTCGTTTAAATATTTCAATGCAATCTGATGCAGTCAGATTTGATTTAGCTGAGTAGGAAAAAAAAAGTGGACTACTACTGCAAAATCTACTTTGTAATTTATGAATTACAAATTTACAAACATTTTAATTTAACAATGTATAACCAAAAGTCATTGTTTATTTCTACTAAAATAATTCTTAGAAAATTGTTTGTAAATGTACAAAAGCTTGTTAGCAGTTTTAGTTTCTCTTGAAATAAACCTTGTTAGTGCAAATTTAACCTTTATTTTAAAGTTTACAGGGACTTTATAAGAAAAATCAGTCTTTTCAACCAAATCATGTCCATGATATGCCATCCATACATATTTGAGAAATCACACACACACAAAAGCTAAAAAACAGCCATTGATGAGAAAACTGTATGTCATATGACCTTAATGCTTGGAGCTAAAGTTGCCTATAAATCACAAGTTGACCTTTCACCTGAGATTTCATCCAATTTACCCAACACAAAAGGACACAATTTACTTGGATGCTTCACACTGGTCATTAGCCCAGCCTTCAACTGTCCCACAATCCTTCGACCACACCCACTTCCTACTCCATTCGGAAAAACCTGCCGACTTAAAGATCATGCTGATCTATAATTATTTCATCTTGGTCTGACAGTGTATCCCCGGACTTCCAGGTATAAGTTGATTGATTTTGTCCTGCCGCATTCGTGAACCCAAAAGGTGCTAACATTTATTAAGAAATCAAACTTAATTCTACACTGAAAACAGCCTCATTCATCGTTATGAATACATTCTAATGGACTTATCGAGCCTTAAAAGCAAATAGTACATTCCATGATGAGACAGCTCCCAGAATCCAGCTGATCTGGATCTACACTAACTGCCTTACAGCATGATCTAATCATTGTTAGCAGGTTACAATTTAATTCATCCTGTATCAAAAGTTTGTAAGAGACACCTTCTCGTAAACTCTGCTTGAACTATATAACTGTCAACTTACTAAGAACGATTTCACCCACCTTGGAAACAAGTTTTATTTGACTGTAGTAAATGAACCTGAAGTACAATGGAATAGAGACAATGTCACTTTTCCCTGATATTATGTAACATTATATATTACCCAATGTCAGTCCTTTACAAAAATCGTACCTTTGATTGATCTGTCCATCTAATACCACAATACAGTTAAAGACAGTCACTTTTACAATAATCAGCAAATAATTGGCAATTTAAACTTCATACAATTTTAACTAAAAAAATTCAGTGATGCAGAAAATCTAATGTCTACAATAAAAAACATGTAACATTTATGACAGACATCTTTATCTACAAATACAGTCAGTATACAAGAACAGTCAAGGCCTAATACTTTGTCCACCTGACCAGCCAAATCAATCATAAAATCATAGAATTTTCAAAATCACAACTAACATAAAAGTCATTGCCTTATGCTCATATCAGCAATTGTAGTGTCACAATTCATTTTCAATTGAGACAATGTTGCAACCAAGGTTTAAACTCCTGTATATTCTTGTTATTCAGTTATATTGAAAATAACAGCAAAAGATTATCATGGTGTTTGAATAATTGTTTACGAATGGAAGTTTCTTACCAAGTACATGTAATAAAATGGATGTGTAAGACACTGCATGTTGTGAATGACAAATGCTTCATATGCATAGACAGACTATAATCTGCATTTCAAATCAGCTAGAATTATATCCTCACCAAAATGACTTAATTCATTAAAATCACAATCCAAGAACCTTTCTGACTGTGTGTAACTAAAAACTATTAAACAGAAAATAAACTTAAACAATTAAATTATCAATTATCACCTTAAACAGAAATTCTGCCTAAAACAAATTATTAATTATCACTTACCAAGATTCAGAATCAAACCCTCTCCAACCTGATTAATGCGAGATATTTAATTAAAAGAGCAATAAAAAGCTTCTATAAACTTTATTTTTATATGACTTCAAAAACCTACCTTTAGTTATCCAGACACAATAACTTAGTCTCATATTGCCATTATCAAGTATAATTGTAACATCAGAAGTTTAGCAATGTAAAAACTACTTACAACTCTTTTACACTATTCCTTAACAAATTATAAAGTAAATAAGCAATCACCAACAATTACGCTGTACTGTGTCCCTAACATATAGGAACCTATTCAAGAATCACAATTCCAACGGCAGATTTGTAACAACCACATTGTGACAAAAAAATAGACATAATTTAAAATCACCTTCAATTCCCATCTACTGTCTCCAATTTATTGTTTGTGACAATCTTTAAAAACAAATGTTTACAAAATCTGCAACAACAGTCCCTATGTGTTGAAGTGTTCCCAAAACTGACATGACCAATGTTACCCCTCCTCTACCTTCCTCCCCTTATTAATATTCATGTGCATGTGCTTACCAGGGCTCATATATTCATGGTCACTGCAGAAATGTGCCAATAAATCGTCTGAAGATGGCAATAACAAAAGGAATACCTGGTCATTGACTGTGTGTGCATACTGGCCACCTAATTAACATTGTCTCAACTGTTGACCTGTCGTACTGGACATATCCCATTATAACGGATGTCTAACAATGTCTCACCATCTAAATTGGTATCTTACTGGATTTATTAACACACTGCAGCACAACACAGCACTTGAGGTCACATTAAAGGATTAACAGCTAACAGTCACATACAGAATTGTAATATTTTCAAAGGTCACGGTCTTTTTGTTATAAATTTTATAATATTTATATATGTTTACAAAAAAATTAAATTTGATGATGTGTCCATATAGATGCAGATCATTTTTGATAAAATTGAACAAAAGGTTCTACTTAGGTAATTAAACATTCAAGTCAGGTGCACTATCTAGAAAAATAAATGTGCCAATGGCTGAAAATGTATAAGCAGTGTAGAACCTCAAAATTTGTCACTTAATGACACATGTTTATAACTTCCCAACATTTGGACAGTTGTTCAATGCTTGTCTAAAACTAGTATATGCTGGTCTACCACTAGTCTTTATGGAGCCTATCACAGTCCTATTTCTGGTATAGTGATCATTTATGATTGTAAGGTATCTTTAAATATTCTGTAACCCAACTCCCAAGGTAACTAGCCAGGCCCAACTCCCATGGTAAACAGCCAGTCTATCAGACCCAACTCCCATGGTAACCAGCCTGAGCCAACTCCCATGGTAACCAGCCAGACCCAACTCCCATGATAACAAGCTAGACCCAACTCCCATGGTAACCAGCCAGACCCAATTCCCATGGTAACCAGCCAGTCCCAACTCCTATGGTAGTAAGACAGACCCAACCCCCATGGTAACCAGCCAGTCTATTAGACCCAACTCCCATGGAAATCAGCCAGACCCACTCTCATGGTAACCAGACAGACCCAACTCCCATGGTAACCAGCCAGACCCAACTCCCATGGTAACCAGCCAGACCCAACTCCCATGGTTACCAGCCAGACCCAAAACTCATGGTAACAAGCCAGACCCAACTCTCATGGTAACCAGCCAGTCTATCAGACTCAACTCCCATGGTAACCAGCCAGTCTATCAGACTCAACTCCCATGGTAAAAAGATAGACCTAACTCCCATGGTAACCAGCCAGACCCAACTCCCATGGTAACCAGCCAGTGACCACTGAAGCCTTATTGTTGTAAAGTGACCTAACTGTGGTGAGAGTCATCAATGACGACCCGAATGATGTGTCCCAAGGCAGGCACGCTAACAATGTGAATTATCTGTGCTCTTGGGTCACATACCTGACTTAATGTAACATAGATGTCACTATCTTCATTAAAATTGTTTTCACCAAATTGAAAAGTCAAATTAACCATTGATCAGTTCTAATGAAAATTGAATGTGACTGTTGTTACTGAATACCTGAATGTCTAAATGATCCACTTGTGACTTGCAATTGTAAAATATTCAGTGTCAACACACTAAGGAAAGTGTGAAGATGCTTTGAATAGTTAACATTTTATTAAAAACAACGTAACAAATTGTTCACTATTACAAGAAATAGAGCAAAAGAAATTTGGATATATCACAGGAAGGTGTAGAATAAATTATAAGAATTTTGTAAATACAACAGCAAAATTAAAGTTATGTAATACATTATAGGATTATTGCTTCTGAACGAATTAATACAAATGGTATTTTTTTTTATATTTCATGTAAATTCAATAAAAAAAAAATAAAACAGTGCAATAATTATGCATAAAGATTGAAAAAGAAAGACAGAGAAATTGTAAATAATTGTGTACAGTGGATTCTTTTTACATATATAATAATAAATATACAAATGTGCAGTGTTAAAAAATATAATCCTTTTTACAACACTTATAATGCAATGATAATGTTTATCTTACCTCAGAAAAACTTCTACTACACAACCTCTTGATCCAGTAGACTACAGGTAGATATTAGCACAACTTGGCTTGTATTTGGCACTAAAAAAAGAAAATAAAAATATTATTTTATAAATGCAATCAACTCTATCATCATTATCAGCAGCAACAAACACCATTTTTATCAGCCCAAGTTATAATATATCCTAATAACTGCATATTCTTGATTATAAATGTTTACCTATTTCTGTATAATGAACTGAATATCCACTTAAATATGAAAAGTATCCAGACCTTCAATGGTAAAACATTGTCAACTGTATTTTGTCTTAATAATCAAACAGTTCAGACTGTGATCAGAAAATTGTTTAATACACTAAACATCCAAACATATCATAATGAAGTTGAAAGCTACAAAAAAATCAGACTTAATTTAGCACCCCAATATAAGTATTTGAAATATTTAAAATTAAGAACTTCAACAAAACTGAACATTAAATTAAGTATATTAACAATAAAAAATGCAAATATGACAAAAGTCTACATTACCTCTATCTCAAAATAAATAACCATTAATAATCACATGAAACTACATACATGCATGCACATAGAACACACAACTGCATGGTATGAAAACTAATAATGACATTAGAATGTAGCATGGCATGTTACAATGCATATTCTCCCAGTAGAATCTCACAAACTGCCTGTCCATCCATCCACCATCCCGCCCCCTATTTCATCATAAAGGTGTAAAAGTCTATTTGCTATTGTCCCAATCCCTGCTAGACAAAACAGTTGACACAGCCAGAGATGAAACAACATAAAAGGCAACATTACATTGTATCAGGCCCCTAAATGGTGTTAGGATAAAACACCAGTCTGTAGAATTTCACAGAGATACAGCAGTCTCCCAAAAACAACAAAGCTTTTATTCAGGGGGGAGATTATGAAGTTATATTGACTTAAGTCACCATTGTAGACTAGTTCATTATGTGCAGTAGACTCTTTTCACACCTGTCTAAAACTGGGTATGCCTAATAATAAGGGAGCTTTTTATAAGCTTTTAATGTGCAATATAGAAAGTTTTCAAACATGGTAAAAAAAGTGCACATCCTGATCAGTTAGTTCCCATAGAAACTGCACAATTCGCTAACCAGTGACCAGCAACAGTATGTATACTTTTAACTGAACACTTTAACAAAAGCTTAAAAATAAGTGTGGGATATTGACACTCAGACTGTTAATCAAGTATTTAAAGGCTTTGATAAAAAGTGCAGCTCTAGATCAACCAATTCCCAGATAATCTACATAATTTGCAGTCTGGTGTCTAGCAGCAATATATGTACATTAAGTGTATGAATACATCCTGGTTGGATCTGTATGATCAGGATCTAAACTATTGGCTGTCAGGTCTACATTATAAGTTATATAAAACATGTATAACCTATAAGGTAATCACTGAGTCAGGTCTACATTATAAGGTATATAAAACATGTATAACCTATAAGGTAATCACTGAGTATAAGGTAATCACTGAGTCAGGTCTACATTATAAGGTATATAAAACATGTATAACCTATAAGGTAATCACTGAGTATAAGGTAATCACTGAGTCAGGTCTACATTATAAGGTATATAAAACATGTATAACCTATAAGGTAATCACTGAGATGTAAGCATGGGTATTCAACAAACTAGCAGGAAAAGGTTTACCACACAACAGAAGGCTCTAGCTGCAGCTTTTCTCACCTGAAAACTATACCAATCATTTTTAAGTCATAATTATGTTGTCTGACTCCCAACTGACTTTCAGCTCTTTGATGTTTAAATCTTACCACAACTACAAAGATAGATTTTGTCTGACTTATTGGCTTACTTTAATATCCTTATAATGGTTAATAATCTAATAGCAATAACAGAGGTGTGGAACAATTGTCACATTCTGTCACAGTATAATAGAATCAACATTTCAGCCATAGGTGGTAGCAAAGGTGTATGTATTTACATAGAGATGCAATTTATTTCATGAATGTCTTGTTTTATATCAACCTACTGAAAAACTGTATTATGTCATGTCAATAACTTCAGTATAGCTTATTGCAAACTTGAAGGTTTAATACTGCAATATTTTGTGTCATTTAAATTGCAAGTTGTAGAACATTTTTAACAAATTTTAACAATATATGATTGCATAAGTGCCCTTTTTATAACATTTTAGCCTCTTTTTTGTTTCATTATCTATTTAAAAAGAACAACTTTTCTAAACATTGTCAAGTCTTTAACTTGAAATTTCAGAATGTGCTTATACTCTTTGTATTTATTATATATATAAATATGTTCAAAGTTATCAGTATAGTTTACATATAATAAAGACAAACAGTATTTATCTGTTGACTTTTTATCCACATTTCCCATACCTACCACAGAGACTCTATTCCTCACCATCTCCATGGTATCTCAACATTTCATTAAAACCTGCGAAAAACCTCCCATTTAGTTATCAAGGCCTTAAGCCCTTCAACAGTTATTCAAAACATTTACCATTCTGAAAGACAAACAATGAATGAAAAAGAAATCAAGCGATTTAAATCCAGAGCCACAATGCTTCGAGACTGGGTTCAGAGGCTGACTGAGTGCCTCAGCATCTGAGTAGCAGGACAATTTTAGGTCAAACAAAATCTCAATGTTTATGTTTGATGTTTCCTGCAAGGTGACTCCTAGTGCACAGCCAGTTAAAAAGTAAATAGACTACAGAAAGGTTGTAAATAGTGTTGAAAGAGTTAGTAAATCCACCATCAAACTTAGGGATTATGTTACAAGGGAAATATCAGGATTTCTGTACGCAAGTTAAAGACAGATCGCAAACTTACAGACAATTGTAATCCAGCAGCTCTCAAACATAGGGTACGTGTGAAAAGTAACTTGCAGAACCTTGGGTGGTGGGGGAGATAGGATCTAGATTTGGTATATGGTCAGTAGCTAAACTGTCAATTTACAGCATGATTACTCTCAAAAATCATACAAATATTGGGACTGAGTCATTAAGAATTCCTCAAGCTTCTGATTGGCCAGCTCTCATAGTTTTATTTAATCCAACCAATCAGATGCTGGAGAATGGTCTCAGACTCAAACTCCCCATTTGTATGACCTCTAGCATATTGTTCCTTATGAAAGACTAACAAACCATGTACATAACAGTGATGCAGCAGTTTTTTTAAGATACATATTAGAAAATCAAACTACATGTAATACAGGAAGTTTTCTACCATATTAATTAAATTCAAACATCATCAATGATTATTCTACAAAATGTGTTATAAAAAATCCCATTAATCACACATGACATTGTTTATTGTTATCATTTTAAAAGAAAAAATGCAACAAAAGATACTGAGATTCTCCCTCAATAAGCTTTTCTGCAGGTGGTAAATTAGTTAAGCTTGAAAGTATTACAAATGTGGGAAACCTATAACCGCTCTATAATCCTGAAAAATGGAATAGAAACTGCACAAAAGGTGGACATTCTGAGTTAAAGCCATCTTTAGGCAGCTTTAACAGTCTACCTTCAGTTGATTAAGCATGAAAATCACAAGCCATTTCAGAACGTGCAGCAGAAATAATTTCTCCACCAATCATAATGGGATAACAGGACTCCCTGGGGTTATGGCCCTTCATCTCTCCCCAAACTTTCCACCAGGGGGCCTTTTAAGGCAATTGCTAATGACCGTCTGCAGAATTATCACAAAGCATTCTATTGGGTGTGAAATGCGGATAAGGTTTACACTACCGTAAGGGATGCATTTAGGCTCTTTAACCTGAAAGGCTATTTATGTCTCATTTATAATTCATAAATAAATTCTTTGCCATCCTGTCACTAAAATAGGCGGTGTCACCAATAAAGTCATTTGTTATATTTTAGTGTATGGCCAAATTACTTCGTGTTAAGAGAGTGTCAGTTGTACCAAATAAAGATTTATAAATTTCAACTGCTGAATCTTTTGCATTGTTGGTAAATGACCAGGAACCTGTATTTAATGGTATGGTTTAATTGAAAGTGGGGTAGCTCACAGTAGTCTGACTGTTGAGTAATTTTGAGGTCGATTATAGTTTGTTAATCTTTTCATATATACCAAACAAATTTTATTAAACTAAAACCAGAAAATAATCTTTATTAATCTTTATTAAAATGTAGTTTGTGTTTATTTTACTAGTAAAAGTAATTAAAATTGCATTTAAAATTTAAAAAATAGTGGCAGTACCTTTCATCTTAGGTGTTTCAGGTAAGTTTATTCTTGAGGAAATCATTAATAGGATAATGCTGTAATTATAGTTTACAACAGCCACACCAACATATAATCCTAAAGCATTTTAGACAGAAAGCTAGGATCTTTTTAATGGATTTTAATGTAAGTTCATTTTAATGGAAGAAAAAAGAAAACCAACCATCAAATTAGGGGAAAACATACATTCAAAAAAGCTGTCCTAAAAGATTATTCAATATATTTACTTATGTGGAAAAAGGCTTTGAAAAATATCAACAAACTTCTGCTTCACTGTATTAAATTTGCTTATCATTGTTTATAAATGTACAATTGTTACTTTAGTTCTATCTAAACAATGTGTTATATTAATGATTTGGGAAAAAACGGGTGTACTGGGGAGCTATGAACTGTCAATACCCTGTCACAGGTTACTATGAAGCAAGTTCACACATAAAATCAATTAAAAATCTATTAATTTATGCAAGTACAAAGGGAAGCCAATTAACCAGATGTGCAGGTGTGAACATTATGTCCATAGTTATCACAAAGACACTGTCCATTGACCATCCAGTGGCCTCAGGGGGGTCAGGTAAGGACACTCACTCTGGACAGTGTCCTGGGTACACTCACAGTACAGGTAACTCAAGGCAGAAGCTTTAAACTCAGACAGATGACATATTATCATTTTAAATTATAGACACATTTTCAAAATTTGATGTCTTAAATAAATATGATTTTAGTTTATCCCATAATCTTTGTGCTTCTTCAATTTTTTTTAATCAAATATCTTCCTTTTTTTTTAGAAAAAGACAATTTTTATAGAGATCTTTTTAAACATAGCATTTTTCATATGGGAATATGGTTTGTTTGATAAACATTGTTAGTTGTTTATGGACGTTAGATGAGCGTTTCTGCAACAAAAGCAATTGACCAATTAACATATAAATTAGTATAGTATAATATCAATTCAACTTCTTCATTGGTTGTTATAAACTCTTATCTCTATTCTGGTGAAAACTCACATGTTTGTATGTAATTAGATGCAAGCTCAAAAAACAACATATTGTGTGTGAAATAGGAAAAAAAGAGCTATAACTCTAAGCTCTGTTAGTTGTTCTTAACAGAAAGTTCACTTGATTACTTATTAAATAAACAGGCCCGTGTTCTATCCTTGATCTATGACAATCCAGCCAATGCTGACGGCTGTCAGTCTCTATGACGGGGATCTACGACACAATCCTTGTGTCCCGCTGGGTTCTGACAATAGACCATGGCTTATCCTTGCCCACCAGTACCAGATTTGGCAGGATTATCTCCCTCTAGCAGATTAACCCCAGATTATCCCCCTTATAATCTGGCTGATCCTAGCTGCAGTCTTTGTTTTGAGCTTAAAAGATATCAACTCTAGTTAACTTTTGCTTCAAAATGAAACTTTCAAGTCAGTCTACTTATCTTTAATGATTCTGCGGAACGGAAGCTTATTAATATATTTGACATAATTTAGTGAACCTTGTTATATGAAAATGAGTCATCAGACTTAGTCTATATTTACCATGTAAAGCGAGAGCATTACTGAAATAGTAGAGATTGACTGTGATTATTTCATTATTTGGCTTAACATGTGAATATACAAATGTTCAATAATCACCAAGAAAAGAAGTTGTCTTGTTTTTGTTGTTGGTGATGTGGGAGTTAAATCTGACATGGCTGTTTGTTGAATAAAGGCAATATAGAATGATTTTGGATGAAACGATACAATACAAAATAAAGCTCTTAAAGTTTCTTATAGTGTCACCCAAATGGTTTTATATTCTCAGTATTCAATAAACCTGATTGTTAGAATTGGTCTCATTATATTAGCTTGAAGTGGTCAGTTAAGACATAAGACTAAGTATGAGCCAGTAACAACTGCAACATGAGAAAGGTACATCTTTCTAGCGTTATTCCAACATGCAGGTTCATGCCACCTAGAACATGCCATGAAACCATCAGTGATTGTCTCTCAACTAGCTAGACCTCTACCTCCTTGAATGGTCATTAACACACACTAAGTGTTAGTTATCTGCTAGCGACCCCAATGAACCAACTACGATACTTACACACTTTAGAGAACCAGCAGCAAATAGTGCGACTCTGGATCAGAAGTCTCACGAGGAGCTGATGTGAATCTCCATTATCTGGCTAGGCCTTATCAGCTCATGGTTCATATAATTTAAGTGTTGATGGCATGCATGCCTTTTTTAGCCTAACACATGATTAATTCCCTTTTATTCCTGCCTTATAAGCAACCATTTAATGACCACTTTATGACCTTTTAGGGTACTTAACCTGAATATCAAAAGGCCCAAACTCTCAATTGGTCTCGGTGATAAAAAACAACAATACCTGAAAGCAGGTTCTGACCTAACCAGTGAATCCTAAACCAAGTTTTCTCATTTTTAGTTGCATTTGGCTTTTCTTTAGATTGTCGACTGCCAAAAGATAAAATATTCAAAAGATCCAGCTTAGTTTAGATTCAACATTTACATTTAAATTAATTAAATCTTCTTTAATAACATATACTTTACGAGTTATAGAAAACAGATATGTCCCATTTAACATTGTTGTGTTTTTGAAAGACAAAAATAAAGACTACAGTGCTTGCATATATATGTTATAATGCTTTTACTTCAAAAATTCTGGTGATTAAATGTAACTAATCAGTTATTATGAACTTAGTGTCTTTATTAACTTACATCAATACATCTTTTAAAACACCTACTTTGAAATTAGTACAATAATAATAAAACTTCAGCTGTGATCCGCAAAAAGCATACATTATTAAGTGTAATATCTATCCATCCTGGTATTAATGTTGTTGAACTTGTTATCTTGTTCAATGAACATCATGTAGTATATTGAGGAACAGCCAAGATCAAAGGAAAAGCCACATTGTAAATAAGGATAATGTTTTGCTGTGCAAGTTGTAGCCATGCACGCATAATCCATCATTTGTGAATTTTACAATGCCATCTTATATCTTCATCTGGGTAAATATTTAACAATTTTTTTTCTTTTAAGTTCAAAGTGGTTGACAACATATATACCGATACTGCCGAATACACATGAGTTATCTTGTAATCTGATATGTTGTTTAATTGTTTATATATTCATTATTAATTGTTATATATTTATTAACAATTGTCAGTTTTAGATGATTATGTATTACACAGGTTGTTATGTGTAGAATAAAGAGGTTATGGATAATTTAAAACAAAGTATTTCATGAGTAAACAATGTAATATTGGAAAAGAAAATTAACAATTTAAATACTTAAATCTGATGTCATATCATCTTTACATAATTATTTCTTTGTGATTATAAATTAATTAAAATGTTGAAATTGGCGTAAAAGGATTGGTTATAAAATATCATTTATTACACACACAACATTTCTACCATAATTTCTATCATAACAAATTAATAACACGAGTTATATCTTTCACATTATACAAACAAATGAATATGGCATTACTAGAAGAAATTTCATGTCAGTCAACTTCCAGATGGCCTTCAGCCAATACACAACTTTTATTAATTACCATAACATTAATTAATGCATGCTGTTGTGCTGAAGCATGACAATGTATACAAGACTGCTGCCAAAACCTAGCTGTAGGGCAAGGTCATAAGCACCTCATGAATATTCATGAACATGGTCTGTGTCTCAAACCACAGTCAAGGTGTCTGGGGACATGGGGGGAATGTTGAGGGCGACAGTCTACACATCTCCATGGAGACAGGAACCAGCAGCTAGCAGCCTCAGGGTTCCAGTAATGGCAGAAACTTCATGGGATACTGCCTGGATGAATTAATTTGCATGAAACAATAATTGAAATTCAAACTAAATAGACTTTGTACATGGAGTTTACTTTATTGAAGGACCTTGTCAGTGGCATAACCAGCCATATGACATCATTGATCAGGATGTAATTATACGCAACATAAGCATATAAAAGAATGATAGGCGTGCAAGTGCCTGACATGAATTTAGAACCCCATGTGGCTCATGTCTTGTCCTTACTAAATGATTAGCTGACAATGTGGAAAAGAAAACAAATCCAAAGATAAGAATAGAATGGGTAAAGAAGTAAAGAAAACAGAATATCTTATTTGTTGTCTTCAGCTTTTTGATTTGGCATTTTAGCCCTTGATTCTTGACATTGGCCAAATTATCTACTCAACACATTTGGAGGGCAAAGGACTTAAGAATTCTTCATCTGCCATTTCAGCTCTTTGGTTACTTATTTTGCCGAAATTTCTTGTCAAACCTTTTGTAGGGAAAAGGATTTCCTGTTTCAACCAGATAAGTATGTATGACCACTAATGCAAAGGTGGGTACAAGTCAACAAGTTAAGTTTAGCATCAGGTGAAAACTTGGGAAAGTATTTCAGTTGATCAATGATGTCATGACCATGATTAATATAGTGTGACAAAAGTATAAAAAACACAACTAAAACACACACATTGGTCCTCTGATCTGGACCTACACTATCTCCCTATACATGAACAATTTTAATGTTAAACAGGCTCTACTAGTATATTATTGAGACATTTATATGAATATTGAATATTTTAAGACCTTTCTTAAATACATTCAGTAAAGAACAGAGATATGGCCATACTGATGTATTAACACCTTTCTGTATGGATATTTCCTTTTTGTCTCTTAAATCATAAAAATATTGTGACACTTCACATAAGGATATTGGACAATTGTTCCTGAAGCTTATCAAGCCTAAAATCTCCTCCTTACAAACAAATATTTGTATGATATTGAATAATGTATGAGTTATTCATTGTCTTTATTTGAAAATTTAAAAAAAATAATTAATAATAATTCTATTCTAAATCAATTCATGATGACAAAAGATCTTTCATTTAATCTTTGATACTATGTTCTTTTATTCAAAGATTTTTATCCTATATTTAAAATAAGACAGAATGATAATAACTCCCCCCCCCCCCACCCACCAAAAAACAACAGCCTTAAAGCATCAGGTTTTCTTTGCAGCTTATTACTGACAGGTATTAAATAAAATGTGATCATTTAATAAAATATATTATGGAAAATAATAATGGTAACATAACAATGAATCAAGCAAGGCTAGGTATGTCTGCTTCCGGTTATCATTACAGTAAATTTGATAAATTAGAGAGTATCTTGTCAGTGTGTAAAGTTTTGGGGATCTGTTAGAAAAACAGACATGTTGGTGGACAGGAGCTTTAACAGACAGAAGAATATTTAATGGGATTTAAAGAAAATGTAAAAACAAAACATCTTTAGTAAATAAAAATGACAATCAATCAGGAAATAAATAAATCAATCAGCACCAAAAAAAACGCAAAACAATTACATTACAGTTCATTTTTTCTTTTTTTTTGCATCAAGGGAACAATTATTGTGCTGGATGTCGCCTGGGACTGCCACGGGGATCAGTTATTATCTACAACCTAATGTCATTAGCAAACTTAGCGATAACATTCACAACAATGTCACATGACCAAACCATAATGGTGAATTGTAGCTACAAGTATTTTATATTAATTCAAACAGCCTCTGGGTAATCAAGTCATTTGGTAGGATTTGAAATTAAAAGCATTCTTTAAACACCCCTTCAATGGTTGTGCCTGATCAGACATCTTCTGTCTTTGTTGTGAAAGCTTGAGCCATGGAGAGAATTGTGAAAATATTCTCAATCAACTGTTTGCTACAAACTGCAAAGTTGCAGGCAGGAAACATGATATAAAAATGTAAACATCAATAATATCATAAAAAATATAAAATTCAAGACTCATAGAGATTAAATTACACACTGGACCACACACAATCTTCTTTTCTGTTACTGTTGAAGTAAACAATAGGATCAACAAAAACACCTGTAGATGATACAACAATGTTTGTTAAGCTTTTAAAAAGTGAGTTAACTGTTGGAAAAAAAGTACTTCGCTGACAACTGATATCTATGTTACGCTCAAGTTACTTGCTGTGGGTATGTGTTTGTTTATCTAGTGATACATGATTAAGTTACTATATGATGGTAGTTTTCCATGTTACTGTCATTATACAATTACAAAAAAGTCTCAAATCACTTATACTTCTTGACAACAACAATTCATTATATAGTTTGAAAAGGTTTTTGCTCATATCTCTGGCAAAATTCTACATAAAATGTCTTTAACCAAAGGTAAAAACAATCAGTAACAAACTGTACAATGAATCTTTAATTCCATTATGAACATGATTAACTTTGAGCTCTTTTAGCTATCTAACTAACTGCATCTTCCCGCCCTGGAGACAAGTGAATATCCACCATTAACCCCATTAACTAAAGTGAAGTGCACCATTGTTCAAGGGAAATAACATTATAATCATGTGTCGCACTTCCTGGGGCTAGCCATGAAATCAAACATTATGTTAATTGCTGGCTTTTCATCCTGTTTCGATAATGTTTTTTGTTGTCTTTATGTTTCTTTACTGCATTTTGCTTAAGGTGTGCAAAATATGAAGACAACACTTTAAGTACTTAGAGAGGAGAACAGACTTAGTTTTACAGAGCAGAACTAGGAGGTTTTATGATACATATGTTAGAAAACAGTGGTATTATATTGGGAATGAAAGGGTCAAAATCATTATTATTTGTTTGGAGTCAACACTGAATCTTTGGTTTGAAATGTAACACATTATACCACTGACAACTGACAATTCTAAACGTGTTTTATTTTATACATGAAAAAATGGGATACTAGTGATGTCAAAGCATTACTTATACACTTGTATTTTCATATGAAAGCCCCATTTGGAATGACAAATGAGGTCAACATTTTGACAGCAGAATGCATGATGATGATGCACGTTTGAGAATAATGCTGTTGTTTTAAAGAATTGTTAGTAAACTGCACAAAATGTGCAAAATCAGTGCAAGGGAAAACTTATTCTATGATCATGCAGCCTTCTCAAAATAGCTTCTGAACAAACAGTCGAACTTCTGTTATTCGAAGTCGTCGGGACCTCCAATTAACTTACTGATGGGTTTGAATAATCCAAACTGCCTCCACATAAAAATTTTCTGACTGGGAGTGTGCCATTCTGAATTGCAAAATTCTCTTTGGTAATGTTCAAGGTTTCAAAGTGAAACATAAGAAAAGTTAATCATTGGGAAAAAATAATTAATAGAATGTCTTGTTTATATTTTCTTTCCAAAACAACAACAAATACAAATTTACATATGTATGTATAAAGTGTTGTCAAATAGACATGAATATGTTGTCATCTTCAACAACTGCACCATACAGTACGTAATGGTTTCAAAATTTTAAAAAATCGAGACCAACCAATGACTTTGAATAATGCATCGGCTTCGGACAACCCGAGTTTTAATAACCAAGGTTCGATTGTAATCAAATGATTATTCTATAAAACCTTTTCTCCAAGATCTGCACTTTTGAGTATCTACCTAATATCTAATGAAGATACAGTTGTGCAACCATTCCTGAGCTACATGAATTGTGTCACAATGCATATGTGATGTGTATCCTTTGAAGTCCAGATTTTCAGAGATCCACAGGGAGGAAAAAATGTGTTTAAATGTGAAGCTAAGTATTATTTACAGTTAAATAAAAAACCATTGTCGTGACAACAGAGTTTCAGCTTATAAGCCCCAGACAGCTTTAGTTTGTTCATTTTAATTTCATTAAGTTATGAATGTATAACAAAAATGATTAAAATAATAAACTTGGGTCACCATACAAAAATTTGATCAGTGTTCACAAACTGCCAACTTTTCTCCATATGTCTTAATCTCCAAGCTCAAAAAAGTCACCAAAATCTGACAGTCAGCACTGTACAGTTTGATTCAGTGTGCAATATTTGCAGATTTTTTGCTCCATTCTTCTCCTATCTTGGGGTATCATGATGGCTTGTGTCAACACAGGCTTACTGATCAATAGGAACAATCAATTTGTAGAAGTTCTTATCAAAACTTTGTAAACCTTCACATCATGTTGGTCTAATCCAAGCAAGTGTTGAGGATGTTTTGTCATCCTATTTTGATCCCAAGTGAGCATTTTGTTTGCACAAGAAACGACAAACAAGGTAATAATCGCAGGATGTTGTATCTTCTGACATGGACTTGCGAGTCATTTATTGGTCTGTGTAAACAATGAAATGATCACCCAAGTATCGAGATTTGTTATGTAATCATGGTTTATACTTCAAATGTTTAACAAAAATTTAAGTACCCAAACAGGTTATATTTTACATGTCATGCAAGTTGAAGCCGAATCATTTTCTTCATATGCAAATACATTTAAAAGCAACATGTGCAATTTATAATACTTAATCTTATAAATCTCTCCATTGTTTAAATGAAATTTATTTATTTTTGTACAAACAAATAATTAATACTACCAATAATTAATAATGTGTCCTGTAAATTGGACTAAATCAACCAATTATCATTTCATAAACTGACATGTTTTCTTCAACATAGACTTACAAAAAGAAATAATCTTAAGTCACATAGAAAAACACTTTTACATCAATGCTTAAAAAGACGCTAACAAAATATTACGTTCAAGAAACAAGAGACACAACAGAGTTGCAAACTTCAGCAAAAAATATCTACAGCACAACAATGATCAACTTTATCAATCCATCCCCACACCTACCCCAAGTTAAACCCACAAAACCACTGGTACATTTTTTTACCTAAACAAAACTATATTATCTATATATTTAAAGAGAGTTAATAAAGAAATACAAATATATAAGATTGACAATATTTTATTTTTTTTCATGAAAGTCTGAAAAATGTCTAATCTCCTTTAACAAGATTTTATCCATTGGCAGACTGTTGTTAATTTAGTTTTGGCATTATTACAATGATTAGTATCTAGTATGCTAATACAGGGGTATCCTGTGATAATGCTGCTATCTTGAGGGACCCACGTGTCACAACTCAATGGGTGGGGTATGATCCTTGGCTGGGTATGGTCTAATACCACTGTTGCTAGTGACCAACTACAGTTAGAATATTATCAACACCACATAAATAGGCAGATTAGGGATGGGATTTGTAGGAGGTAATTTTGGGAATCAATTCTTGGAGATAAACTGATGACAGTAAAATTAGTTACGATGCATCGCCCTTGTGCAAGGATATACAGCCACATATTGTTCAGCTGTCAAAGAACCTGTCAGAGACATGAGCCATAATGTTATCTGTCCAAGATTCTATGTATATACACATTGGTCAGGTATTAGGGGGATGATGATGATATAATGGGATCAGTCTCAATGAACAGTGACACATTATCTATTTACCAATAGGATTGGGAAGGTTTACCACTTTATTAAAAGGACACAAAGAAGCAAAAATATGAATTTCAAAAATTAAAGGATTGCACTTTCTAATATATATGCTATGATGTCAAATAAAGGAATACCTTGAAAAAAAGAGTATGTAAAATTGTGTATTTTTTATATTCAATTAAGCCCAAATTTTACATATACAGTTGGTAAATAATTATATTATCCTGTGGTAGGGGAGGTATTTAGGGTTATGGGTTCAAAAGAGGAGACAATATTTCTACATAATTAATAAGATCCAAAGCCTATAATGTAGATAATGACACTTCAACTTTATATAGGTTTCATTCTCCCCTATTAACTATTTGTCTTCGCCAAGCCATTCAAGCTCCCATGGAGGTTGGGCTACTATAAGGGTCAGGGGTCAAACAGGTCAAAGGTTCTTAATAAGGCCTCCCTGGTGAGACTGGGGCACTGGTGATACCAGGTATGTACATAACAATGGGGCACTTGGCTGGATAATTGGCAAGATTATGTTTGCTCATTATATCATATTTGATGATATACACAGGATATATATAATTAGTAACAAAATGTACATTTGATATAAACTATGTATGTTATAGACACTGCTACCTCATATATTATCTGCTGAGTTGTTATTTTGATAACAAAAAAGTGTCAACCTTATTTTAACTGAATTTAATTTTTAATTAACTTGACTGGGACAAACTGAAGTGATACAGAATTTTACACTTCTCTAATTTTCACTTCTTTTGTCAAGTGTCAGAATTGACCATAAATCTAGCACATGTCATACATACTTTTTACAAGCTAAATTTTAATGAAATAAAAAATTATTTTAGTATGTTTAATCATAAAAATCAATTTTAAATATCAGCCAATATAATCAAATAAGTTTATTCAGCAATATCAAATTAATACACAAAGTAAGAAACACAATACAATTGTCAAAACTTCAATGAAATGTTGACTCATTACTTTTGGAATAAAGTATTACAATCAGCTTGACAGAAACTAGGTGGTAGTTAATAGAGCAAAGTTAATTATGATTAATTGAAGATAAATCACCAAGTTAATGAGATGTACAGCAGATTTGTTGACAATATGATGACTGCAATAGAGCCTTGCGGTAATTAATGCTTACAGACTTTGGGGAATAATATTCAACAAAAGACTGTTTGCTGTTTTTTAATGTTGTTTTTCCTTATCCCCCTTTTCTTCTCTCTTGTAATTTGTGATTTAACGTTGTGTATTACACCCATCAACTAAACAGTTAGCATTTCAGTGATTATAGTGACTGGAAATGAGGCTGACAATGTATAGATGAACAACAATTTGACATGCTTGCTCAGTAGGTAATTCATCAACAGCTTGGAAGTACAAGATACTGAGCTGAATCTAGGAGAGACAGTCGTAGACCAATGATCCCTTGAAATTAGAATCATTCTAGGACAAATTAAAACTTAAAACAAAAATGGCACTTTAACTTCACTTCAAACAGTTACACAACTTTATGACATAAATAAAAAAATAACCAATGTTCTAGACCCAAAAAACTATCCCACGATTCTTTCAAACAATGTCCCTGATAAGCCTTGTTGTCACCATACAACAGACCAATTATTCAGTGATATCTAAGGATAAAGAAATCATACATAAATAAACTCTGAATAATGAGACAAGAAATTTCATTAACAAACGATTCCAGTCCATCAAGTTATACATTGGACAAACATTTTTCCTTGAAGAGCTGATAAGCCCTTGTCCTACCTCAGCATATCAATGTCAGTGAACTGTGTATGGTTATCTGACATCAGATCCAGGTGTTATGGATGCCAGGTCATGCAAATGTCAGACTAGCAACAGGTTTTGTGTAAACCAGATAAGCATCTGATATATCCAATGCTTTTCTTCGTTAATAAGTTAAATTATTATCTGCGGGTTAATTACTACATAACAATAAACTGTCAATGGTGATAAGCCACCTGTCTGAGACAATGAATATCACCTTCTACCCAGGCAGTGACCACATTGGTGAACTGACCCTCCAAGATGATAAATATTGACATCCAATTATGTATCTCTTGGTTGTTTGTTGTTATTTGACTTATTATTGATGTATAAACCCACTTATCTGTTCATAATAAAAACACATCATATAGATACAGCCCAGCTTTAACTTAATTTACAATATACTGTTAATTGAATTTTCATAATTCAGTATAATTCAGTACATGCAGTTGCAAAAACAAAGTAACGGTAAAATATAAATCATCGGCCTGACACAATTATTTATTATACCAAGAAATTTTGTAGTGATCAAAGATCTACACTTACACAGCAATAGCTTGTTTGATATTATGACAAAAATTAGCAAAATACTAAAATGACTAAAGAAATTGTTTTTATGTAAGTAAACCATTTTGTTAGAGTTGAAACAATAAAAACAGATGATTGGTTTAATAGATGAATAATGTCATTTAGTACAGCAACTCAAGCTTTATCAGGTGTGAAAATCAACAAAGCTGAGCTAAACATTCTGGTGTTATATCGATAAAGAGAATGGTTTTATGGTAGTTACCTTTATAAATTAATATTAAACGACCTGACTCATATAAAACTGTGATGTTAGTTTGGATGACTGTTTGGATTGATGGATTGACTGAAAGATAAATGATAATATTAAGCTGAATACACCAAAACTTGGCACATTTAATCTTCTATTGTTATGGGTCTTCAGATCTCACTATCACACAACAGAAACTGTTAAGGAATTCCTATGTATTAAGGAATAATAACAACTCAGATAAATATAAAGTAATTTGAAACATTTTATTATATAAACTATTCATTTTCCTTCCAGAATATGCTTCATTAGAATATACTGCATAAAAATTAGGGTTTTAAGATCAATATCAAGGTTGAATGGATTGTTGTAAATTGTAAGAAATTAGCAGTATTGTAAGAGTGAGTAAAAAGTGTCATTTAATTCACATTGTCAAAGTTATGCCCAAAAAAAATCAAGAAATGATTAATAAAAAAAATGTGCTTTAATTAAATCATGTTTTTGACTTTATAAAATTAGGTGTTTACCACTTGTGACAACGAAGCCAAATGTCATTTGGCCTAATGGTGGTTTCACTTTCTGTTTCATTTTACCAAGATGCTGAGGGATGATGCAAAATCCCTGGGACCTTTAACTTCTTTTAACCAATCAACTAATATATTTTATATCATCTACATTGCAGATGATTGCAGTGTAATTTTCTCTCTGGTTTTTGGCAAAAATTTATATAAACAAATTTAACTTTTATTTTTAAGTGATCACTTTTCATCATCAATAGGCACTTACTAAAAAACCCTAGAAACAAGAAATGTCTTTAAAAAGACAAACGGCGTAGGATTAAAAAAAGGAAAAACAAGAAATTTCTTTTAAAAGGCTATGCGGCGTTTGTGAAGCATTAACTTACACATTTTTCTCGTGTTTATGTTTCTATTGAATATAAATTTGTGAGAAGAATGACATGAAAATGGTGTACATTTTTGAACTAGTTGCTCGCTCCATCTGCGCCTCATAATTCTCACGTAAAGTTACGAAGTAGTTAGATCGTGCCGGAAGTGAACGGTCTGCTTTGCGGCATATGACAGAGATGATGTTTAAACAATTGTTGGATCAAGTGACATTTTATACACTATATTCAATAGTACTGGAGGAAAAGGGGTACATTGGTAAACTGGAAATTATCTCCCTTGTTTGTTTATATCCGAGGTATTACAAAGAGTAGGTAGGTCCTTTATAGTCGGAATTCTTGGACTTTATCGCCCGTTCTTTTGTAGATTATGCAGTTACAAACGGTGAAATTTCTTTTGCACAAATATAAGCTTAAAATCCATTTAAATAGAGATTTGTAATTTAAAAAAGAAAATGGAAGTGTTTGTTGATGATGGTTAACTTGAAAGTCAAAGAAGTCAACATACACTCCAAAAAGCACAAGCATAAAAACCGAGTAAAACAAATGAAAGGACCTACTTGCATTTAGGGGTTATTCAGGGGAGACTATTCATTAATGTCACTCATTGATATAGACTTGTTTATGACTTAAATACCTGTATAAATAACTATATGTCGCCACCCCGAGGTGGTTTATTAGAAACACTACGGTATATGATGCTATTAGGAATTTCTACCAATGGGAATCGCTCTGATATTCATTCAGGCTAGCCTTGAGTCAGCATTTGTAAGTAGGTCAAAAGTGAGGTTAGACAGCTACGCCGAAAAAGGAGCAACAACAGGTGTATGGTAAGCATTCCTTAAGGGATCCCAAGAAACTCAAGGTGTCAGTAGACAGGGTGTAGGGGTCAGTAGATTAGCCCCTCTCCAACCATGCCTGGAATGACAACAATGCTGAGGCTGGTGGTAAGAGTGAAACCCCAACAACAATGCTGACCATCACTACTATAACAAGCTCCTGTAAATGTGGACCTCGACTATACTTGTTAACAGCTGAAATTGATAAAAGAATCATCTTGTCCAAGAGAGAGAGAGAGAAAGACAGCAAACAAAAAATATATACAAGATATATGAAAGGAGATGATGGTCTGGCAAAAAAATACAATACAAGCTTCCAAAACCATAAACACAGAGAATAAAACAAATTCAACAGCGTAATTATTTTCCTTCAAATTACAAACACATTTAACCATGTATTAAGATATATTCAAAATTAAGAAAAAATAAACAAGACATTTTTACCTGTCATGAAAATGTTAACATATCGCAATAAAATTTCCCCAAGAAGAGTTCAATCAATCCAGCAGATTGAGCAAGTGGATCACAGAAGTCAACTATCGCAAGTCACTCTCTCTGTTGCGACACTATATAAGGGTATTCGTCACTTTGATGTCTAACAGCCAAGGCACAGGCAGTAAAAGAATGCCCAGATCACCCTGACGTTTCTCTTAGTGGGATCACTAGCCCAGTTAACACCATACAATACAAATTTTGGAAAACAATGCCAAATTCGTTCAAGTTGAGTTACAGCATTTAGATTTAACAGTAGACTCAAGTTCCCATGTCTCAAATACACAATACAAGGGTTATGCTTACTACTCAACATAAAGTCCTGTCAACCAATAATAGAGTGTCTCTTGTCAAAATGTTGGTTAACAAATATGAACAATTCACCAAACATGTACTCTCAATGTATCTGATTATATTAATTCAATGAACATGACCTTTATTCTTTCTATACGTTTCTCTTCTAGCTAACATATTGGAACAGAGGTAAACCATTTCAGCAAAGATGATTACGACACCTGTGATAACCAGAGATACCTTGACCACTTGATCACTGACCATCACAACCAACAGCAAGTTTAAGACAATTTACAGTCATGAGATGTTATCAATCACTTAACTCTGAATCCCCCAACACCATTGTTAAACTCTTACCCTGCTAAGCAACAAGTGATCAGACATTTTTAAGGCAAACAGGTGTAGATCCAGATCAGCCAACATCATGTAAGAGCCCTTTGCTTAGATTCTACCCTACATGCTACTGGTCCTTTAACATCACTTGTACTGGTGCATTTAGTTGTCAGCAAAGAGTAATAATAAATACTTAGAACGAGATTATTCACATATTGCAGTTGATTAAAGTTTTAAGGGTTGAAGATTAAAGCAGCAATACACAGTTGGAGTACCTCAGTTATATGGGACACCCAGTAAAAACAATGACAGCCATTACGGAGAGATTACCAGATGAAAGTGATAGTACAAGCCCGCTGATGGTCCCCAGTTTTCGTGCTTCGCTTCACCACCTTTGTCTACAGGCTACAGAAATATTTACTAGTCATAATTTATCCATACAATCTGTTTTGATCAGTATTCTGAATTGCATATTTACTAAACTGTCGGCCACTAATATTGTTCTCAGCCCTTTGTTTCCAAGACAGGTGTATTGTTCAGTATATCTCAAGTGACATTTTCACCTCCTGACTTCAGTTGGGGCTTTACAGGTCTAGTCAGGCAGTCAAAGACAAAAGAAATGTTAAACAGTAGGTCAGACAGACAAGCAAAAAAGTAAATCTTACAACAAAAAAGCGAAAAAAAGCTATTGTCAAAAATATTTGGTAAGACAATGAAATACTAAAAATATCTTCAATTTTTTAGGTGAAGACATTTTTTTTTAAATGGGTTCGAAATATCTGAACATTTGCCTATTTAAGACTTCACTAAATGTAAGGTATTTGTGATTGCTTATTACTTTGGCTGGATTTAAATGAAAATTTGTTAAACATTATCTAAAATATGAAGAAAATAACCAGAGGATTATTCCTATAGATAAGATTAACTGCCATAAAATGAACTAAAGCTAGCTTTTGTATACAATCAGTATGTAGGCCATGAAATCCTGTCGCATAACATTGTTATAATACCATTACACTTCTTAATTTAAACTGTGGTACCTTAATTAATGTTTGATATACCGTAATGACATTTTAATTGATTTCTTATCAAGTTTTAATTTAGGCTAAATATATAGTAATCTCCTGGATCATGGTGACCTTTGTGACCCAGATTACTAATAATGTCATCATCATTGCTAATATACTGTTAGTTCAAGTCTATGTAGTTCAATGGTTTATTGGAAATGGTTAGCATTTACATGACCACAAAAATCATTGCAACAAGTTGCAGTTTGTCAAACTGATAATAAGAAACAACAGCAGAATATGTGTATTTGTTCATAGACAGTCACCTCTGAAGGTGCTAATTAGATTATTATAGACACCTCATATAGCCACAACATCATGCTGTTGGAGGGACAAAAATACAGCAGAAGACATCTGGCTAGCTATTATGTTTCCGAAAATGCCTTGAAAAGTACAGACATTGGTGCCATTGTGATTATCTGGTAAAAAAAAAAAAAATCAGTTCTGTTGGTATTACTACTTAGTTATATAATTACATGCATTTAAATGAACAAATCTCCTTTTTCAACATTATCGCCCTAACCACCAGTATATTGCATCTTAACAAATATCATAAATATTTTCAAAATTTACACTTCATATAGCCATATACCATTAGTATTATAACTGTTATGTAGCAGGGATGTAGCTCCAAACAAGACTTAGTGATGAAGTAAAATGAACAGTGCAGGCCCAGATCCAGACCTTTTGTACTCCATTTTCCGATCAATGTGCCATTTACATATATTGGGAAAGAAAGTAATAAAAAAAACTGTTTTCAGCGAAGAATTATTGTAGTATCACTGAATATTAAGCTTAACAGTTATACAATAAATTTGCCTGTGCAACCTTCAATAAATGGTGTGACAAACAAGACAGTACTGATCTGCCACCAAGGCTTTATTAGATGGAGGACACAATGAAATACAACTATCAGCAAATATTGTAGAACAAACAAAATATAACTAAGCCTTTTCAAATTTATATTTTTTCTCTAAACTATACATTGGAGTTACGGCACTTTAACCAAGCAAAGCGTTTATTAAAACTTGGACCAAAATATAACAGCTTGTGCTCACATTGTCACACTACCATCATGTTATAGTACTCTGTTTATTTAGGTTTTAGAAAAAAAAATCATTGTACAATTGCCAAAGTATATTATAGATGTTTAAATGTTTGAAGCAGCAACATTTTTGAGCCAACAAAACCTGCGCAAAATGTTTAGTACTATTGCTGAGCACTGTGCTTCCTACAGCTGCAAATCACTAAATTATAAAGTTATCACAACTTAGCAATATATCTTCCCTTTTTATCTTTTTTGCAACTTGAAAAGTAATTTGTTAACCCTGAGTTATTGCTTAAAACAGACTCGGAACAAAATCCCTTGAAAACAAAAATTTATTCTTTCCATATTAGCAAAGGCGGACAAACACCCTCTCGTAATTGTCAAATGCTAATCCCCTCCAGTAAATTTTCCATTTTGCAATAATGTTTATTTGGTTCGCACTTTTAAGGCTCAAATACACTGATAATAACATTGGATTTTTTTCTGATAAAATTCCAACTTCAAGATATATTTTGCTTTAATTCATTTACAGGAGTGATTTTTTTTTTTGCGTGTTTTTTTTTTTAATTTTTTTTTATTTTTTTTTTTGGTTAACTTTTAGATTTTGTCTACCTATGCTGAATAAATGGAAAGTATTTTGTCCTGGAGGGATTTTGTCCCACAAATGCTAGAGCTACTGCCGCTGTTAGTGTTTTTATTTTGCTTGGATATAACTTAAAATTGCATTTTTGCTCTATTGTATGTCAGATTCAATCTCAAAGCTATGACCTCAATATATTTTTCATATTTTACAAAAAATATATCTTATATTATAAAACAACAACATTTTGACAGTTGACAGAAAATGCTATATACACAGCAGATGTACACCAGCCAGATGGCCTCAGGGGTCTAGCAAGCAGCAGGGGGCCATGGTGGACTTACTTACTGCTCAGGCGGCTAAGTATATGACAGTCTGAGGGCCTGAGATACCCATTTTTATCTCTACATGGTCTACAAATTTTGTGTTATCAAGCCATTTCTCAAAAAAATATTGTCGAGACCAGGCCAACTGGAAAGTAAATCTGGGCCTGCAGTGATTAGTTTGAAAGGATAGTTTTTTCCCTAAACAACTACAAATATGCGACAACAACATTAGTCTTACTTAGACTCTTTGTCTTTTACCTTCTGGTATTTGGCAAGTATGTTGACAAATGAACAAACCATGTTTTGATGCATGGATCCATCTACCTGATGGACACAGAGGCTGTTGGAGCTGTGAAATCACTATCTGACCAATCAATGACCAGCTCTTGTGGTTGGTAGCTGCCTAGGTATCATCGTTGGGCAGACTGCCACCTGTCAAAGTGCTAATTGGACCATTAATTAACCAAAGCTGCATGCATGCTTTGATGTTGATCATTTACATACTGGCCCACCCTGCAGGCACAGGGCTAAGTACCCATACGAGCATTCCCTACTAAGTAGCTACACTAATTGATTTTATTCAGGGTTCAATTAACAAGCTATCAGAGGTTGCAGGTCCTTTGTTGAGAACAAAGAGAACTGACCAGTGAAATATTATTACTGATTTTTCATCTAACAGTAAAGATAGAAATTCTACATGTGTTTTATCAGTGTAGCTAATTTGATTTGATAAGACAAAACTACTTTGATGTTAATTTAACTTTTCTTGCAAGTATTCGGATAACATTAATTGGGAGATTTTTTACTGATTAAATATGTGATGATTCTCAAGCCTGCTTCCTAGTGTTTATGCTCAAAATATTTTTTAATTAAAAAAAAACAGGCTTTGAGATTTGTTAAAGGATTTTAAAAACAGATTTTATCTTCTCATTCAAACATCTTAAATAAAATGGACCCTGGTAAGACAATAGATGCATCTGTTTTGAAAACTAAAACAATATTTTTTCAAAGACTAAACTCTTCAATAAAAAAAATTGTTTTAACTGTATCATAATTATACAAATATTTCTCTTATTTTAATCATATATATTGAATGTTTAGTATAAAAGTTGTGAATTATCTACAAAGACTTTCATATATCATATTGCAGTTCAGCTAAGTGTTCAGCATCCTATGTCCTACAAAATTAACCATTTCTAGTGCTTGTCAATTCAATCTCTTCCACAGATTTCCAGAGATTTGTTTCCGACTGTTTCTATACACACAGCCATCAAGCCCCACATATCCTATCACGAATCTTCCCTTTCATTAAACCAGCCAATACTTTCAGACCTCAAACCGTGCCAGATCCCTCTCACGGATTATCCAACTGCAATAAAAGACCTGACATAAAATAGGTTAAAACAACATGCAAAATGCATTAGGTAGCACATGCTGGATTAAAGCATACAATCCACAGTGGAAAAGAGTGGGACAGTTCTTGAACAGGTTTTATTAGCAAATAATCATTGCATCAATATAGGATGAATAGGGTGGGCCTGTTGGATGGTCGGGAAATCTGTCCCGACAGGGACCTCATTATTGATCCACTAGAACAGCCTACAAGATTACCAGATGCTCTGTTTTACATGTTAACTGCACTTCATCGAACACCAGTTTTGTACATTCAGATATGTTGTCAATAATTATACTTTTTGTCATGTCTCACAAACATGATGACATTATAATGTTCAGGAGACAAAGACTTTTTGATACCCCCAAAAAAAGAAGACCAGTATAAATGACATAAATGTTGTATAACTACTCTTATAATGTCTAGTTCATTCTAACAGCAACTTCTATTGCAATGTCTAGTCTTTATCCTATTTTATATAATGTTGAAAAAATAGTATGGTACTTTTACAATAATATTTTTACTTCATTAACTTCTTTAGTTTTGTTTTTTAAGAGAGATGTCAAAGTGAAATGTTAGGTCCATACAAGGTGTCAGACATAATAAGTATATAGATCTATTCACATAATCAGACATTAACCATTTTTAATTAAGAAACATTATCAAGGAACAATAAGTAAACTGACACAAATGCAAGGTTAAATGACTTAACCAATTATCATAATTGCATACAGATCTAATGAACATCACACACACAAGACAGTAACTGAATCATTTCTGAACACTTGAAAATCTGTTTGAAACACTTAATGTCACATGAAAGTAACAATTTTCAAACTGTTATTGAACAATCCAAAGAGGAATGAATGATAAAAAACAGAGCCTCAGACCTCCACTCCTTAATACCAGCAGGGCACTTTACCATTGGAACAATAAAGGGTCTGTGGAGTGAACTCCCATGTGAAATGGCTACACTCCTCCCTCCCTGAACATAAACCTCATCCCTGGTGCTATTCTACCACTCAAACTGGCTACTCCAGTAAGCCATAGAACCAAAAGTGACCAGAGCAGAAAAAGCAAATCTCCACCAAGATTCCAACCACAGACCTCTCCAATATCTGAGCAAGACATCTGGAGAATGAACCACTTGTGAAGTATATATATTTACAAACTATATCTCCCTAAAACAATTACATCATCTGACAACTTTCATTTCAATATGTACACGGGAAAACCCAAAGTATTTGCCTGGGAAGAACCACACACATACCATAAGGTAAAGGACTTCCCTTGAATGTGTGTGCCTGTCTGTTTCATACAAGGTAAGGAGACTGAAGACATTTAAGGAAATGAAAAGATATAACACCATAGGATGAACAATTCCTGGTTTCATGAAGTCTTATTTATTGTCAACAACAAGCATGTATAAATTGTCAGAGAATAACACCCATTTTTATAACAAAATTATGTTTTATTAATAAAAAAACATCAAGTCTTGTGAATTTTATACCAGATTTTCTGTTTAATTTTGATTATAATGGTTTCAATGTAAAATGAAAAGACTCATCACACAGTACTAGTACTATGTTGCACTTTTGTTAAGAAAAATCCTTTTCTATTAAGATGTTTAAACTCAAATTTTAATTCATGTAAAGCCTTCAACTTGAAAATTATTTTATAAAATATTAATTGGAACGAGTTTTTCTATACAAACAGTACAAAATTATAAAAAAAGGAATGTAAATATAAGTAATAAACTTGACAGCAGGAACAAACATGAGTAATCAGGATGATTTTATCTCGAGTCGATGTCATCTCACAAAGATGATAACCTTCAGTTGTGAAATGGCAGCCAAATCCAGACACCCAGCCTTGTATCAACTAAAATTGCTCTTTCTCCATGAGTTCTATATGAACCGTTTGAAGATTTTATTTGATCAAGATATGAAGAGTACTTAAGGTGTTTTCTCAATAAATATCTCATTTGAATTCTCAAATATCCACATCTGAAATGAACACTGCCAAATTAAAGAATCATCAAAAAGAGTGAGATTTTGAGATTTTTTCCCCCTTTTTCATTTCCAATATAAAATTGACAGAAAAAAGAATAGAAAGAGAAACTTTGAACTGGTCACTATAATGGTGTAGCTGAAGAGTGGGAGTAGGGAGTGTGAGTTGGGGGCAGAGCAGGTCCTTGAGCAGTCAGAACGAACCAAGGCAAGCCACTGTGAAGGGTATTTGATACCAGCCTTATGGACAAAGGCATCCAATGTTAAGGAGCATCTTCACATTTTAATTGGATAAATGAGAAGCCAGTCAGAAATCCATTCTGGGTCACAGTGAAAGCCGAAGTTTGACACACGATTTAATCACAAAAGAAGGGCCATTCATTGCTTTCAATTACTAAAATTCTTGTTTATCTTGTTTAATTTTTTGATGGAAGGCTAGAAATAAAATTTAATGAGACATGCAGAGATTTTTTCTGCTCTGGTGAATTCAGACAGCTGCTGGTATTGGGTTGGCTCAGTGTGGTCAATCATTTTGTGCCAATTACACTTGGCTGGTCATTCCTCTGGCCTCTGGGCAGCTGGGTCAGGTGACCAAAGTTGAACTTCCTGTGGTAGGATTACTGGGCCCAGGGGTGGAAGGTGAGGGGCCAGCTGGGCCTGAACGTTCAGGTAAGGAAGCTATGATGAACATATGGTGGGATATCCATCAGATGAAACAAGAGGCATCAATGTCCAAGGGAACTACAGCTATCAAGACCAAATAAGGGGTCTATGGCTTATCACTGATCTTTGACTTGCTGGAGACCTTAATAGGGATGCATGGTATTGCTAATATTTAGGATTCTGACCCAGCCCAATTTGTATCTGTACACTGCTGGGGTTGTACTGATATTTTACTTGTCAATTACATTTTGGATCCGACATTTTGTAACATTTTAAATACATCTCGTATATTGGGTCAAAACAAAACAAAGGAGGTTTTAACTCTAGAGCGACTCTTACTTTGCACCCTTTGACTTTTTTTTTTTTTTTAACAAAAAAAAACTCTCTGTGTTGTGTTTGTAATTTGCATAAAATATCAGTTAAGCATCATTATGTGCTTCTAGCACATTGCAATTTATCATGATACAAAATTTCTTGCAATTCCCATCAGTTTTCCTAAACATAACAGTTACTTTACAGTCCTAAGACATTTGAGTCATTGAAAGTGCTGTCTAATAAACGCCCATTGCCATGTCAGGTTAGAAAGGAATTTGGTTGAAATGTTCATGCCATTGTCAACAAAAGACTTACCCTTAGTTCTGAAAAACCAGATCTAGGTAAGGATAATATAGTAAGGACTTGTTGGACTACAAGAGATACAATATCTATACTGGGACAATCCAGCAGGGACATTCATAGCCCAGGACTACAAGAGATACAATATCTATACTGGGACAATCCAGCAAGGACAATCCCGCAGGGACAATCCAGCAGAGACAATCCAGCAGAGACAATCATAGCCCAGGACTACAAGAGATACAATATCTATACTGGGACAATCCAGCAGGGACATTCATAGCCCAGGACTACAAGAGATACAATATCTATACTGGGACAATCCAGCAGGGACATTCATAGCCAAGTCAGAACAATATCTATACTGGGACAATCCAGCAGGGACATTCATAGCCCAGGACTACAAGAGATACAATATCTATACTGGGACAATCCAGCAGAGACAATAGAGCAGAAACAATCATAGCCCAGGACTACATGAGATACAATATCTATACTGGGACAATCCAGCAGGGACATTCATAGCCCAGGACTACAAGAGATACAATATCTATACTGGGACAATCCAGCAAGGACAATCCCGCAGGGACAATCCAGCAGAGACAATCCAGCAGAGACAATCATAGCCCAGGACTACAAGAGATACAATATCTATACTGGGACAATCCAGCAGGGACATTCATAGCCCAGGACTACAAGAGATACAATATCTATACTGGGACAATCCAGCAGAGACAATCCAGCAGGGACATTCATAGCCCAGGACTACAAGAGATACACTATCTATACTGGGACAATCCAGCAAGGACATTCATAGCCCAGGACTACAAGAGATACACTATCTATACTGGGACAATCCAGCAGGGACATTCATAGCCCAGGACTACAAGAGGTACAATATCTATACTGGGACAATCCAGCAAGGACATTCATAGCCCAGGACTACAAGAGATACACTATCTATACTGGGACAATCCAGCAGGGACATTCATAGCCCAGGACTACAAGAGGTACAATATCTATACTGGGACAATCCAGCAGGGACATTCATAGCCCAGGACTACAAGAGATACACTATCTATACTGGGACAATCCAGCAAGGACATTCATAGCCCAGGACTACAAGAGATACACTATCTATACTGGGACAATCCAGCAGGGACATTCATAGCCAAGGACTACAAGAGATACAATATCTATACTGGGACAATCCAGCAGGGACGTTCATAGCCCAGGACTACAAGAGATACAATATCTATACTGGGACAATCCAGCAGGGACGTTCATAGCCAAGGACTACAAGAGATACAATATCTATACTGGGACAATCCAGCAGGGACATTCATAGCCCAGGACTACATGAGATATAATATCTATACTGGGACAATCCAGCAAGGACATTCATAGCCCAGGACTACAAGAGATACAATATCTATACTGGGACAATCCAGCAGGGACATTCATAGCCAAGGACTACAAGAGATACAATATCTATACTGGGACAATCCAGCAGGGACATTCATAGCCCAGGACTACAAGAGATACACTATCTATACTGGGACAATCCAGCAGGGACATTCATAGCCCAGGACTACAAGAGATACACTATCTATACTGGGACAATCCAGCAGGGACATTCATAGCCAAGGACTACAAGAGATACAATATCTATACTGGGACAATCCAGCAGGGACATTCATAGCCCAGGACTACAAGAGATACACTATCTATACTGGGACAATCCAGCAAGGACATTCATAGCCCAGGACTACAAGAGATACACTATCTATACTGGGACAATCCAGCAGGGACATTCATAGCCCAGGACTACATGAGATACAATATCTATACTGGGACAATCCAGCAGAGACAATCCAGCAGGGACATTCATAGCCCAGGACTACAAGAGATACAATATCTATACTGGGACAATCCAGCAGGGACATTCATAGCCCAGGACTACAAGAGGTACAATATCTATACTGGGACAATCCAGCAGGGACATTCATAGCCCAGGACTACAAGAGATACAATATCTATACTGGGACAATCCAGCAGGGACATTCATAGCCCAGGACTACATGAGATACAATATCTATACTGGGACAATCCAGCAGAGACAATCCAGCAGGGACATTCATAGCCCAGGACTACAAGAGATACACTATCTATACTGGGACAATCCAGCAAGGACATTCATAGCCTAGGACTACAAGAGATACAATATCTATACTGGGACAATCCAGCAGGGACATTCATAGCCCAGGACTACAAGAGATACAATATCTATACTGGGACAATCCAGCAGGGACATTCATAGCCTAGGACTACAAGAGATACAATATCTATACTGGGACAATCCAGCAGGGACATTCATAGCCCAGGACTACAAGAGATACAATATCTATACTGGGACAATCCAGCAGGGACATTCATAGCCCAGGACTACATGAGATACAATATCTATACTGGGACAATCCAGCAGAGACAATCCAGCAGGGACATTCATAGCCCAGGACTACAAGAGATACACTATCTATACTGGGACAATCCAGCAAGGACATTCATAGCCCAGGACTACAAGAGATACAATATCTATACTGGGACAATCCAGCAGGGACATTCATAGCCCAGGACTACAAGAGATACAATATCTATACTGGGACAATCCAGCAGAGACAATCCAGCAGGGACGTTCCAGCAGGGACATTCATAGCCCAGGACTACAAGAGATACACTATCTATACTGGGACAATCCAGCAGGGACATTCATAGCCCTGGACTACAAGAGATACAATATCTATACTGGGACAATCCAGCAGGGACGTTCATAGCCCAGGACTACAAGAGATACAATATCTATACTGGGACAATCCAGCAGGGACATTCATAGCCCAGGACTACAAGAGATACAATATCTATACTGGGACAATCCAGCAGGGACATTCATAGCCCAGGACTACAAGAGATACAATATCTATACTGGGACAATCCAGCAGGGACATTCATAGCCTAGGACTACAAGAGATACAATATCTATACTGGGACAATCCAGCAAGGACATTCATAGCCCAGGACTACAAGAGATACAATATCTATACTGGGACAATCCAGCAGGGACATTCATAGCCCAGGACTACAAGAGATACAATATCTATACTGGGACAATCCAGCAGAGACAATCCAGCAGGGACATTCATAGCCCAGGACTACAAGAGATACAATATCTATACTGGGACAATCCAGCAGGGACATTCATAGCCCAGGACTACAAGAGATACAATATCTATACTGGGACAATCCAGCAGGGTCGTTCATAGCCCAGGACTACAAGAGATACAATATCTATACTGGGACAATCCAGCAGGGACATTCATAGCCAGGTCAGACAAGTCAGACAGACTTTAGATCCATGAATGTGTGAGATCAAGTCCCAAGCTGACTGACAACATGAATTGCTTATCAAGCAAGAGCTGCGAGATGGAAACTTTTACCTCAAACAAAACACAACAAAGCATCAATAAGCTAACCTTTATCTTCAAATTACAGTAACATCATAAATTGACTTAGGACACACTTAAATATTTGCTCATGTTGTCTCCAATGTTTATTTAAGTAAAATGAAATTAACTAACTGCACATGACCAATTATTTACCCTTCAATAACAGACTGTTTAGCTGTTAAAAATTCTAATAAACTATTTGGTTACAAGTATTGATATTGACCAGTTTTAACAATGTTTACATGAAATCACCAAAAAAAAACACTGCTTTTGTCTAGGTTTAACAAAATTAAAACAAAAATGTGATATGAGTATTTTGTTTGTCAAGGTGAAACATTTCTGATAAGTTTAAAACAAAAACGACTATTGTTTTATGCATTGTATTCCTGAAAGTTTTATTAACACAGGAATTCTTAGGTACACATTTTTGAATAGTTTGTATTTTCTTAAATATTATATGCACATTAATTTATAACTCTAAAAAGAAGGTTTGTACAGAAACATTACAGCCTTAAGATGTTTAAATAGATTTCAGTAAGTAGTTGTAGTTGTAACCTTGACATATTCTTACAACACTGTTCATGTATTTTGAAAAACTTATTATTCCTAACTACATTTATTCTGGAGCATTAAGATGAAATGAAAAGGTTCGAAATCGAAAAATTCTGACAATTACCCTAATTACAGATGCTTTTAAATATTTTAAAGATATATGGTTTGTCTTGACCTTTATTTGTGAATGTTTTATTCAATAGTAAAACTGTGACCATCATTAAATTACAGAAATACTTTGACATAATTAACAATATTCAGTTAAACTAACCAACCATCTGTGCATGTTGCAGACATTCCTGCAAATTGCAAGTTGTCAAAGTTGACAGACTAAGCCTGACATGGCTGCCAAATCAAGACATATTATGCTATAAATAACCCATCATCCCAAATTTTTCTATCAGAACATACCAAATCTAATCACGGTTGTCTTGATGTTCAAATCAGCAATGATCAGTCTCCACCATCCGCTATGATCGTCCACATGGTATCATGTCCAAGTTCCCTGCAACAGTCCTGCATTCAACAACAGTGCTGGAGACCAATAATTACAAATGTAAGGCACCACACTCTTCTCACAGTTGGGGTCCAATTTAAACTATTGACCAATTAGTCACACAGTTCCAAGTTAAATGGCTACCTTCTCCTAATCATAAATTAGTGTTCATAAGTTTAATTTAAAATTGGAATTAAAGATAATTAAAGTAAAATCAATTGCAATTAAGTCCAAGTGAATGTCCACAATTTTCAAACTCAAAGATGATGAATAATTACAGTTGGCCAAAAAATCACTTGAAAAATCAGCCCATGTGTGCAACCAACCAACCAACAACCCTGGAAGAAAATAATTGGCTATCAAAACAAAATAATTTCTAAAATCAGTCAATGAGCATTACCAGACATTGTCAATATAAAGTATTGGTCATTGATACAAAATCACTTGTAAACCCATGAGAGAGGAATCACACACTGGCTGTTGCCACCAAATCCAAATCAACAATCAGGGCCTTTACCCAGGAAACTTCAATGTTTGACAAGTAAGCATTCATGCACAAATGAACTTTTTATGCCTTTCTTGTTAGTGGATGCCAGTCTGGAATTGTTAGGATAATTAATATTTCCACTAATTACGCCCCTATTCTAATAGAACCCATGGACCAATAATTGCAGTAATTGCTCACCAGGAGATAAGAAGCAGCCTAAAGGCACTGGTCAAGACTTTGAGACGGGTCCAATGCAGATTTTGGTCACTGGACCCTCAAGTTTACTGCAGTTTTATTGGATGTTGTCCGAAGCAGCCCAGATAAACGGCATCTCAGATTGAGGGAAGTTAGCAGCTTTATGGAATAATAAAAATACTATCAGTGAAAGCAAGAGTTTGATTGCGGCAAGGTTTCATTGGACTGTAACATGAGGGCTATCCAGGAAGACCTGACAAAACTTTCATGACCCACGCTACTAATTTATCTCACACCTAGAAGTGGTAAAAACATATTGTAGCAATTACAGCAGAGGGTATAACCCCAGACATTCTACAGTCATGGTCCACTTGAAGGTTATTGGGGTTTTACTGCCCAACAATAGGCAATATGTGCTTGTTTAGATACCTAGGCTGGAACTTGAGACACCGACAGAATATTCTACAATCCATGCTTCCTATCCAAGCCTCTGCAATGTCTTCTACACATAGTTCCTCTCTACTGCTTACAATTTATGATGTGCAAGCTTTTGATATTTCCCATTGTTAGACAGTTTTATATTCATAAAAATGTGTAATTATGAGTATGCTTCCAGGGTTTTTTCAGCATGATTTGAAGGTTCCTTGAGGAATAAAAGTGAGAAGTCTATAAAAATCTGCCAAGTGTTTGCTGTTCATCTTATTTATCAACAACAAAGATGCCAGGTAAGGTTGAAGTAAATGAAAGTTAAAAAGAAATTTTATTTCACTGCTTTTTTCTTTAACAATAAAAAGCCCAACTAAATTAACAAGAAACAACAACAGACACTTAACTCAATAATCAATTAATTCAAGTTTTAGCAGTATTTTCTATCCTAAGTGCTTTCTGAAATGACTGCACCAAATACCAAACCCATAGGTGGCATTTGGAGGTGGGTAGTTAGCAATTTAACCTTTCACATGCTTCACAATGCATCGCTCTACAACATTAAGTTGTGATTTTTAAATAACCATTTATCATTTATTGTCACTAGACCCTATTGTCCACTAGACATAATAACCAACACATTGTTAGGAGTATGTCTATTAAATTAGCTTTTCGGAGATTAAATTATCACTGGAAGTAGAGAATAAAGCACATACAGACTTGAAAGAACAAGAAAATTGAATGAAATTACAGATCAAGGGTACACCAATAGACCAACCTAATGGGGGACAAGTATTTTATTATTGCACAGTTTAGAGCAATAAATTAATGCATGAAGATTTCCTATGATTAAGACTGTCACATGAAAGTAAATCATGCATTACACATTGCAAAGAAATGTACTTGCATTCTTTTTAACTCAAAAATTTAACCAATCCACACATTAAAAACTTTCACACTTCAAGGCTAAGCAAAGAATGCAAAATAATAAAACTTTACTGCATGGTGGTGACTTTCTCTAACAAAATATCTGTTCTTGTTATATGTATTTTGCTTCAGTTTCAATTTTGTACAAATGCAATTATGTCAATATGCAAAGTGAAAATTTAGTATGTCGCTTTTTTGAGAAAATTATTAAAAAGCTTTATCATAGAAAAAGTGTTGAGCAGTTGAGCAAAATTTATTCTTAATATTGGATATTTTTAAGTAAAAATGGAACCATAAAAACAATTATATAAAACCAAGACGTATCAATTAACAACATTAATAATTAACTATAGAAACTTTTAATATATTTCTATGCTAAACTGCTTTGAACATCTGCTTAATAAAGTGCAACACTGAACTATCTGACTTTTGTATATTTTTGTTCAAATACAAAAAAAATATCTTAAGTATCTAACATATTTATTTTGGAATACACAACTGACAGGTTATGTGTCTGGTGAGGGATCAGACTTACCTGTAATATTTCCAGCAGCTACAGGCTGGGCTTTGTGACACAATCAGTGCCAGGGATCACATGTGAAATGGTCCTGAAAAAAAATATTAAAAAGATTTTTTAGTCAATGTGCTTCTTAAACATGTTTTGTCGCTTGGCTTCTATCACTGCTAATGTAATCTGGTTCAACCCATTGAAAAACAACAATACACCAATATAGGATAGTTTTACGAGAGAAAAGTGTAGGAATCTTCGCTGAGTGTTAAATTACACAGAGGACTGTTCGTGTCTCCAACGAAACAATAAGACCGTTTAAGTGCTAATTGCTGACGTGAAAAGAAAAAAGTCAGTTAAGATCAGTTTGTATAGCTCTTAAATGTGTGTCTGCCTTTCATTCAGTCAGTCTCAAGATAGGAATGATATGAGCAAGTTTGGTCTGGCAGGATTAGAGACCAACTGAACTGTTCATTATCAAATGTTGACTTAAATACTGTTTTTTATTTATTTACTTTATTTATAATTAGCACAGAAGGAGCTGATTGTGCCTGTGACTGAGTGGGAGAGTCCGAACTTGTTACTTCCCAGACTGTATACGGTCCTGACTGCATGGGTTCGAGTCTCAGTTGGGGTGTAAAGCTAATTATGTGAAGGTCATTTATCTACCCTTCTGTGTATCAGTGGTTCTATATGGACATGTGTGTGGGATCTTCTGCCACCAAAATAATAGCACATTGTTATAATGACAAATAAATGTTGTGCTGTGGCATATTTCAATAAATAAAGAAAAGTCACTGTGAATATATTCTAATTATTTCAACTATATAAGCAATATATCCAAACATTTAGGCAGTAAAATAAACTGTACTGAACCTAGATCATGATGTGTAATCACCACTGAGGGAATATTTAAGGTTTATTGATTCTGTTGTTGAAATGTCAGCATCATTGATGTAATATGTAAGATCTTTAGGTCCATAATAAATGTGAAGCAACCTGAACCGTTTGACTAAGTTTCACCTCAATAAATTTGGGCTTAAAAGCTTCTATATATATTTCAGTAGTTGTGCTAAATGAAATAAAGATGTTAACTTAGTTTATATATTTTATTTACTATTTTCTGTACTTTTACATCAAACTATCACTGAACTGTTCAACAATAAAAAACTGTCATCATCGATAATAAAGCCAATATCCCAACTCTTTATCAGTGATAAAACCTTGATTCGCAACATTAAGTTGTGGTTCTTCAGTTAACAACAAGCTCCTCTGTGACCCTGAGTTCAAAGCAGTTTTTTAACTGGACCATCAAGCATCAGTGAGATAGAGATTTTTATCTGTAATGAATCGTTACTTAGAGCACCAGCTCAGGAGAGAAAATTTGGTATGCCTTTAAACCCTGCATGCCTGGTACTCATTAGAATCATCTTACTGTGACAATTCCTATGTGTATGAACTGTAGATGGTTGGGTTGAGAATTATGGGATATATTGTTGTACCAATACAGACACACTCATCTCATCTGGGGTTTCATCCTTCATAATACACTTACAGTGATTTCATGGTCACTTGGCCCATCGGTAGGGAGGGCAGAGGACCCTAGATTAAAGGCCCCAGGCTGAGCTGTTTGACCTTAAGGTCATATCTCAGTAATAACTTTTCCTCTTTCCTTTTTCTTCTCTACAAAATGGGTATTTGATTATTTAAATATATGCTGCTGCAAAATTATAGACAACATTCAACGTCACACCCATGAAAACAAATAGGAAAAGAAAATTTGAGACTTTCTTTAAAATTACTATGTTTACTGCTAGAGGATTGAAATTAAATGAAAGTAGGCCTGTATTTGATTTTATCTTCCTCATTAATTTATCTAATTAGCAACTTCTTTATGTGAATTCAACAAAAAATAATTTAAAATTATTTCTTAGATCAACTGATAGTTCTCCATGCTACAATATATAAAAAGTCTCTTAAAGTTGATAAAAAGAAAGTTGCAAGGGACAAATATCCTAATGACATCACCAAAACCTCTTAGATTGTTACTGATAATATATGTAACCACTGACCCCTAAAATCCCATCTACTCAGTCCCTTCTTTGATCCCTATCAGAATCCTAACTTCTCGGTGTTCATCAAAATGAAATTAGTCACTTATACTGAGTTACAATCTTAAATCTCCATTTCTGTCAGTCACTCTAAGCCTCACTCCTGACTCATACAGACATATTCTAACTTTGGCCAAATTTGTTTGTTATTGTTTTTTTTGACTACTCAAAAAGATTTTTATCTGCCATCTTTACTACGCCACTACGAAGCCACACCAAACCATCTTGGTCAATACAGTGTGAACACCTTAACTGTCATTGTGTAGACATGATGGTTGGTACTCACAATACCACACAACACCACAATGAAAGCACCGCAAAATGTGTCAAGTCAACTAAGTGCACTTATTTTGCCTTTTAAACAGATATTCATAAGGTTAAAACACACAAACATTCTTGATGTAGCCGCAGGTACATGTCATCACTGGACAATGTATGAATCCAATAAAATGAAATATGACTAATTTAAACTGGGTACTAGCATTAGCACTAATTACTACCATTTCCTATTTTCAAATCTGTAGATTAAATGTGTTTGTGGTTAATAGCAAAATAGTCATGAGTTACCCAACAATGGTTACATAGGTTTGTGATACTAGTAGGGTGTAATGGACTGGACGATGTGGTACTGATCGAGCAATTTAACAATAAATCGTAGTCTATCCTAAATAAATGCGGACGTTTTAACAACCACCCGCCTAGTCATGCTGTCTATAAATGCATCAAGGGATTGTGTCTCAATTGCACTGTGTAATGAATCATAAAGAACTAAATTGGTTGGATTATTTTCTATGTAATACATGCACACCCTACATATTAACATGGACCTTATAACTAAATATGTCCATAGATTATCTGTTGTAATAAAGAAATGGAATGACATTATAACTAAATATGTCCATGGATTATCTGTTGTTATAAAGAAATAGAATGACATAACTAAATATGTCCATGGATTATCTGTTGTTATAAAGAAATAGAATGACATAACTAAATATGTCCATGGATTATCTGTTGTTATAAAGAAATAGAATGACATAACTAAATATGTCCATGGATTATCTGTTGTTATAAAGAAATGGAATGACATAACTAAATATGTCCATGGATTATATATTGTAATAAAGAAATGGAATGACATTATAACTCAATATGTCCAGAGATTGTCAGTTGTAATAAAGTTACAGAATGACATTAAAACTAAGTATGTTTTAGATTATATATTTTAATAAAGAAATGGAATGACACTAAAACTAAAAACATCCATGGATTATCTATTGTAATAAAGAAATGGAATGAAATAAAACTAAATATGTACAGAGATTATCTATTGCAATAAAGTTCGTGAATTATATAAAAACTAAATATGTCCATATATTATGTGTTGTAATAAAGAAAAAGAATGACATTAAAACTAAACATGTCCGTCTTGGCCACATGAGGTGCATCAGATGCCTGTCGGCTTGTTTTACCTTGCCTGGTACTTGGTTTGTTGCTTATTTGCTTACTATAACAAACATGGGTAATATGCTAGCACTTAGTCAAGGTGCTGGATGGCATAGGTCTACACTATTTGCTAGTACCCAGTCAAGGTGCTGGATGGTCTAGGTCTAAACTATTTGCTAGTACCCAGTCAAGGTGCTGGATGGTTTAGGTCTACACTATTTGCTAGTACCCAGTCAAGGTGCTGGATGGTTTAGGTCTACACTATTTGCTAGTACCCAGTCAAGGTGCTGGATGGTCTAGGTCTATACTATTTGCTAGTACCCAGTCAAGGTGCTGGATGGCCTAGGTCTACACTATTTGCTAGTACCCAGTCAAGGTGCTGGATGGCCTAGGTCTACACTATTTGCTAGTACCCAGTCAAGGTGCTGGATGGCCTAGGTCTACACTATTTGCTAGTACCCAGTCAAGGTGCTGGATGGTCTAGGTCTACACTATTTGCTAGTACCCAGTCAAGGTGCTGGATGGTTTAGGTCTACACTATTTGCTAGTACCCAGTCAAGGTGCTGGATGGTTTAGGTCTACACTATTTGCTAGTACCCAGTCAAGTGCTGGATGGTCAAGGTCTACACTATTTGCTAGTACCCAGTCAAGGTGCGGGATGTTCTAGGTCTACACTATTTGCTAGTACCCAGTCAAGGTGCTGGATGGTTTAGGTCTACACTATTTGCTAGTACCCAGTCAAGGTGCTGGATGGTCTAGGTCTACACTATTTGCTGGCACCCAGTCAAGGTGCTGGATGGCCTAGGTCTACACTATTTGCTAGTACCCAGTCAAGGTGCTGGATGGCCTAGGTCTACATTATTTGCTAGTACCCAGTCAAGGTGCTGGATGGCCTAGGTCTACACTATTTGCTAGTACCCAGTCAATGTGCTAGATGGTCTAGTTCTACACTATTTGCTAGCACCCAGTCAAGGTACTGGATGGTCTAGGTCTACACTATTTGCTAGTACCCAGTCAAGGTGCTGGATGGTCTAGGTCTACACTATTTGCTAGTACCCAGTCAAGGTGCTGGATGGTTTAGGTCTACACTATTTGCTAGCACCCAGTCAAGGTGCTGGATGGTCTAGGTCTACACTATTTGCTAGTACCCAGTCAAGGTGCTGGATGGTCTAGGTCTACACTATTTGCTAGTACCCAGTCAAGGTGCTGGATGGCCTAGGTCTACACTATTTGCTAGTACCCAGTCAAGGTGCTGGATGGTTTAGGTCTACACTATTTGCTGGCACCCAGTCAAGGTGCTGGATGGTCAAGGTCTACCATATTTGCTAGTACCCAGTCAAGGTGCTGGATGGTCTAGGTCTACACTATTTGCTAGTACACAGTCAAGGTGCTGGATGGTCTAGGTCTACACTATTTGCTAGTACACAGTCAAGGTGCTGGATGGTCTAGGTCTACACTATTTGCTAGTACCCAGTCAAGGTGCTGGATGGCCTAGGTCTACACTATTTGCTAGTACCCAGTCAAGGTGCTGGATGGCCTAGGTCTACACTATTTGCTAGTACCCAGTCAAGGTGCTGGATGGTTTAGGTCTACATTATTTGCTGGCACCCAGTCAAGGTGCTGGATGGTCAAGGTCTACACTATTTGCTAGTACCCAGTCAAGGTGCTGGATGGTCTAGGTCTACACTATTTGCTAGTACCCAGTCAAGGTGCTGGATGGTCTAGGTCTACACTATTTACTAGTACCCAGTCAAGGTGCTGGATGGCCTAGGTCTACACTATTTGCTAGTACCCAGTCAAGGTGCTGGATGGTCTAGGTCTATACTATTTGCTAGTACCCAGTCAAGGTGCTGAATGGTCTAGGTCTACACTATTTGCTGGCACCCAGTCAAGGTGCTGGATGGTCTAGGTCTACACTATTTGCTAGTACCCAGTCAAGGTGCTGGATGGTCTAGGTCTACACTATTTGCTAGTACTTAGTCAAGGTGCTAGATGGTCTAGTTCTACACTATTTGCTAGTACCCAGTCAAGGAGCCAGATGGTCTAGGTCTACACTATTTGCTCGTACTCAGTCAAGGTGCTGGATGGTCTAGGTCTACACTATTTGCTAGTACCCAGTCAAGGTGCTGGATGGCCTAGGTCTACACTATTTGCTAGTACCCAGTCAAGGTGCTGGATGGTTTAGGTCTACACTATTTGCTAGTACCCAGTCAAGGTGCTGGATGGTCTAGGTCTACACTATTTGCTGGCACCCAGTCAAGGTGCTGGATGGTCTAGGTCTACACTATTTGCTAGTAACCAGTCAAGGTGCTGGATGGTCTAGGTCTACACTATTTACTAGTACCCAGTCAAGGTGCTGGATGGTCTAGGTCTACACTATTTGCTGGCATCCAGTCAAGGTGCTGGATGGTCTAGGTCTACACTATCTGCTAGTACTCAGTCAAGGTGCTGGATGGCCTAGGTCTACACTATTTGCTAGCACTCAGTCAAGGTGCTGGATAGTCTAGGTCTACACTATTTGCTAGTACCCAGTCAAGGTGCTGGATAGTCTAGGTCTACACTATTTGCTAGTACCCAGTCAAGGTGCTGGATGGCCAAGGTCTACACTATTTGATAGTACTAAGTCAAGGTGTTGGATGGTCTAGGTCTACACTATTTGATAGTACTAAGTCAAGATGCTGGATTATCAAAGTCTACACTACTTGTGTATGGACGAACTATTTGTGACTAGCAGGCTTTGATTCAGAACCATTCAACTTCTCTAAAACTAACAGATATAACTGGTTACACATGGAACTGCATGGATTGTTTAAGTAACTACAAATCTCTGACTTGTACATGGCTACTGTACTAAAGCAACAACAAAATTATAAAAGTGACATTATAACCTAATGTGGCCATAATCTGTTAAGCTCCATTAAGTGCAGTTGCACATCTACCGTTAATGGACAAAAGCTGTGGCCAGGGGGCAGCCATTATGATCAGAGATATCTGTAGTGACCCTGTCTTCCACTGCTGTCATATTTAATGGCCAGGGTCATTCCAATATTGACCACTCCTGGAAGTGGTCAACCCTTTTGTCTTACTAATGGAAGATCAGAATTACACAGGAAATATAGTGGTCAAAATGCAATTAACAGTTTTTCTTCTGTTTTTATTTGTAATCTGTTTAACTATGTTATAAGGGTCTATAGTTTTAAGTGATTTATTATGGCTACTTTCAGATGTTGTCAAGTTCCAGGGTCACTTTCCCTGCTTATGCACATATCAGTCATCCCAAAACAAAGTTCTCATGAAAGTTGATATAGCGCTGCCTTCACTGTGACAGCATTCCATGAACACCTAACACAATGCCACACCCAATCTCACTATGGTCATACTCGGCCAGTGGATCATGGAAACACATTTTTTCAAGCTTTGTAAGATATTATTGAATATACTATTGAAAAGAAATATGATAATGTTTAAAACATTCAAATAAAGTAAAAACATATGTAAGTGAACAATTAATAAAAATACAAAAACAGAATTAACTTAATATTCTATATAACAAAAATTTCAATCATAAAAGAAAAGCCAGCTTTATATTAAATTTAATTAAATAATTTAATTAGAGATTTTTATTCTTGAAAAAAGAAAAGAGAATTCAATATACCAGATAATTGATAAAAAAATAACATAATAAATACTATCACCATGTGAGAAGAAAAACAGAGATAAAAGGAAAAAAGGTAAGGAAAAAAAGAAAGATTATGCAATACTGACTGTGACAATGTTGTTAATAGTTTAAAATATTTTACAAAATTGTGCACTTTATTATTATTTAAATTTACTTAAAACTAAAATATACCTTATTTTATTGTACATACCTTTTACTCCTTACAGGTGAATGAGGATACCAAACTGCATATTTTGACAACTAAATGTCCATTAAGTGCTCACTCTTTTTCACTCCATTAAAAACATATGACACTTCTGCATTCAATGATCACCCAATAGTTTTGCTTCCTGAATAGATTTTATTCTTTTATTAAATAATCAAAATACTGACAACTGAGCCCGATTGTACAGACGGGATTTTAAGCGAATGTGCAGCAGAATCAACATGGCAGATCATAGACAATAGCTATGTTGGCTGCCTGATTTATCTGTCAATATTGTCACAAAGTGGCCACAGGCATGACAAATGATTTTAATTGTCTCTACACACGACTGGCTCCTCCTCAATTTACCTACCAGACACTGGTTTATACGTCTATTCCAATGATATATATTTGATCTCCAGCTAATAGTATGATCTTTGTCTAATAGATTAAAAGATGTCTTAAATTCTCCCTCTTCCTGTTTTATCTCTCTTCACAAAAGTTGTCAAAAAATACAAAGTACAAACCATTTTATTTTTTTTTTTCTGGGGGGTGGGGGGGGGGGTTATGATATTTCAAGCCAACACAATTACAATTGTTTTATTTGGTAGGATGAAGTGCATTTCACTTTTTAAACATCTTTTTTGATGATAGATATTTTTTGTGTTTTTGTAAAAAAAAGTTAGACAATAGAAATGGTCTAGGATGGTCAACAGTTAATATACTAGTGTCCTATTGCTTGTGACAAATGTTTTTAATTGTCTCCTACACATAACTTATTCTTAATTACCTTTCCCTGAATACCTTAATTACCTTGCCAGAAGTTTGTTTTAACACTGTTCACAGACAGAAAGATGTTGATTACCTTTTCTGCCCTAATTTGTATTCATGATCCATTTATAAACTTATAAAGTTTAAAAAAAAATTTGGTCTGACCCTTATTAAATTTCTCAAGCCTTATTCATTTACAAATTATATGTTGCATTTAGAAATATAGCACAATTTCATGTTTGGATTGCCAATGTTCAAGTCATACCATATTTATTTTTCAGGAGAATATACAATGAAGCTTCAATATAAGACTAACACAAGGCCAGTGGTTGGGAAAATCTGTCTGGCCAGTAAATGTTATCATCACAGGTTTCGAACCTGCCACCCTTATTCTGGTCCTATTGGGCTGACGCTCTAAAAGCCGCCCCACCTGGGACAGTCTAACTGTAACATCACAAGGATCTGAACAGTAATGTATTGATATATTATCAACTTTAGTATGTCACGGCAGATTTCCAACCTGTGACCCTCCAAATGTGGGATTGTATACTTATGCTCCACCAAGTGCATCAACAGAGCCAAAATATTCTGTTTAACGAGGGATGATGGTTGTTTAATGCTATTGATTGACACACTAACAATACAGTCATTAGAGCATCCTCATCAATTAATCAGCACTTACCAGATCTGCAATTAAACACACTAACTTAAATACCCATCAGACCCTTCTCAGCACATTCCTAACATTCATTAATTCCCTGCTTTGCAACCTTGGCCAGGACATCATGACAAGAATCAGGAAAATTCTGAGTTTTATCAGGTCCGATTAAACATTTCATAAAAAATATGTTTAAAGTGTTGAAAGTAATTTTAGATTCCTCAGTACCCTGTGTCAAGGCTGCTAAATCTGGTAAGGCCCAGCAGCAAGATGCATCAAGTTAAAATGATTTTGTTATTCAAAGTTTAAACTTTTTTTTAAGTAACTGTGATCATTACCTTATCTTAATGAAACTATTTATCTTGAGTCTTACACCTATCTTAAGCATCTGATTGGTCAATATGTTGTGGGTACACAGGTAGTACTTGCATCTGATTGGTCAATATGTTGTGGGTACACAGGTAGTCCTTGCATCTGATTGGTCAATATGTTGTGAGTACACAGGTAGTCCTCGCTTCAAGTTTTTATTTCCAATAATATTTTACACAAATAATCAGGTATTAAAACAGTCTCAGGTTTAATAACCTGTTACCTTGGACCATAGAAAGGTCAAAGTTAGAGATAAAACATGGCCAAACTGGCCACTGTTATGAGACTATTAAACTACTATCAATTTATTTAATAAAAGATGATAAGATTGCCTTGAACAAGATCAAAAATCACTCAATGATCTCAAACACATTTAAACTAATATGCTAAAACCAGTTGTACAAATATTTTGGTAAACTCTTGTTTGTAAAATAACATAAATTATGTCATTTAAATTGGATATTGAACTCTGATGGTTGTTACTGGGCTAAAAAAGAAATCCTACATCTCTAGTCCTAAGAATTACGACGATATGGTGGTGTTAAATCAACAGTACAAGTAAGTACCTGTTCACATTCATCAATTACAACGGTGTTAAATATGCTTTATAACAGTTCTGCAGCAATTAAATTATTCATTCTATAAGAATGACTGTCTACTGGGTCCGATATTATAAAACTTTCAAGCTTAAGCCTTTAATCAATCTCAAGATTCCAATTGGTTTAACTTAAATTTTAATCTTCAATCAATTGTTTGATACATTTAAACAATATTCGATACAATTGGAGCAGCGTATGTTGTTGTTCGATAATATTTTCAGCTCACTTTAAGTCAAAGTACATAGTAGATGTCTTGTGTTGTTGTTCGTCATATAAATATTGCCTTTGCTTCAATTCGTGACTTTGCTAATCCACAAAAACACATGCAGGATGGGTGAGTTCTAAAAACAATCTGCAGTCGCTGCAGTGGCCAGGTGCTTTGATCCTTGTAAACACTGATAAGAGTGCTACAGATGATCTTATGATCTAATAAAATCTTCTTAATTGGCCTCCCTATCTCGTTATCTCGCCTGAAATTATACCTGCCATATCCCGAGCTCATTTACCAGATTATATCAAGATCTTTAGCAGATATCCCCCGAATGTAAACATACAATATACAGCTCAGTTTTCTGGATCATGCCTGTCTTGATCAATAAGATATTGTTTAAACGTTTCAATTTAATGCCTTAAATGAAGAAACAAAGGCTTTTCAGTTATCTATGTCAATCCTAACAGGTTTATCAGAGCTGATCAAAATCAGGACTTTGAATGACATCAGGTATGGTCAGGTAAGATTTTTAATGTTGTCTAGCAAAAATGTAATACTGTAACTTGTTCAATTAACGTCTCTCCAGCAAATAAGAAGTAATTGATTAGAACAATGAGCAACCAACAGGTGCTATATCGGGACATTACTGTCATATTGGCTCACATATCAAAGTCAAGGGGGAAGAAAAATAGAAAAACAAACACAAAGAGGGATTTTGTTAGTTTGTGATCAAGGTGTTTTAAAATGATGACTCATGGTTAAACAAAATGATTTTTCCACAAAAAGCAACTCATTTTTTCCTAATCTTGATTGATTGATGGGTCACAGCAGCTGCTGTTTAACACTGGGTGGTACGTCCAACTTCTCAAACTTATGCAATACTAGTTAAATAGTGTTTAAATAGTATCAAAAGTGATCGAGATCTGCACTAAACTTTATTAACCTTGTAAAAGTATTTGTGATAGTATGCAAGAATGTTTACATTACTAATGTTAATAGTACAATAGTACATACACTTTTTCTTATAAAAAAAAGATGTTTTGAATTTTTCAAACAGCACACCCCATGGACTGTTAAAAAATACATTAAACTCTCACACGTCATGTCACTGTGGCCCAAGTGTCAAGCTTATTCTATATTTCAGGACATTTTAAAGAGGGGTTATATGAAGATTAGCCAATATTTAACACTTGTCTTGGGAGATAAGACTTTTTCTTGAAACAGATGATCATTGCATAAAACACAATCCAGTTTGTTTAACAACTGACCATTGTAAAAATTATGCCACTTTGCAGATAATACAATACAATCAAAATGTTTGTTAATAAGACTTGGTCCAAATTGCATAAGTTTTATTCTGCTGTTGAGCACTATGAGATCACTAGACTCTATGTGATCATGCTGCCATTTAGGATGTGTTGTATTTAGGTAAGTTGAGTCAAATGTACTGACAGGCTCTTCAACAATTTGTTTGCTGATATAAGCTCAACAACCTCCATCTTTGAACTGTGCTATGTGGTAATATACATCAACAATTTGTTTGCTGATATAAGCTCAACAACCTCCATCTTTGAACTGTGCTATGTGGTAATATACATCAACAATTTGTTTGCTGATATAAGTTCAACAACCTTTATCTTTGAACTGTGCTATGTGGTAATATACATCAACAATTTGTTTGCTGATATAAGCTCAACAACCTCCATCTTTGAACTGTGCTATGTGGTAATATACATCAACAATTTGTTTGCTGATATAAGCTCAACAACCTCTATCTTTGAACTGTGCTATGTAGTAATATACATCAACAATTTGTTTGCTGATATAAGCTCAACAACATCCATCTTGAACTGTGCTATGTGGTAATATACATCAACAATTTGTTTGCTGATATAAGCTCAACAACCTCTATCTTTGAACTGTGCTATGTAGTAATATACATCAACAATTTGTTTGCTGATATCAGCTCAACAACCTCCATCTTTGAACTGTGCTATGTGGTAATATACATCAACAATTTGTTTGCTGATATAAGCTCAACAACCTCCATCTTTGAACTGTGCTATGTGGTAATATACATCAACAATTGGTTTGCTGATATAAGTTCAACAACCTTTATCTTTGAACTGTGCTATGTGGTAATATACATCAACAATTTGTTTGCTGATATCAGCTCAACAACCTCCATCTTTGAACTGTGCTATGTGGTAATATACATCAACAATTTGTTTGCTGATATAAGTTCAACAACCTTTATCTTTGAACTGTGCTATGTGGTAATATACAACAACAATTTGTTTGCTGATATAAGTTCAACAACCTCCATCTTTGAACTGTGCTATTTGGTAATATACATCAAGAATTTGTTTGCTGATATAAGCTCAACAACCTCCATCTTTGAACTGTGCTATGTGGTAATATACATCAAGTTAAACATCAGCCATACTTATTGAATGTCAAGTAATGAAATTGTGTGGTTCAGTCCTACAATTATTTACCAATTAAAACTGTGGTTACAACCTTAATTCTGGTTCTGCTCAGGACACAGACAGTCATTTAAGTTCAATTAGCATAGTTCCATATCGACATACTACAACAACCTTAAACCACCCTTAAAGTCTGCCTAATAAGTTGTTTTATGGCTTGATTATAGTAATAGTGATCAACTAATTGAAGGGAGGTAATCATATACTGTAACCTTTAGTTAAGGCTTGTGTTTCTTTGTTTTCAACAAGCAGTCCTACTATGAGCCTACCAGGCAAACATAAAGACACTATTCTGTCATAAATGTATATGCAAACATGCATTTGTAATTGAAAAATTTTCGTTAAAAATAAGGGTTGGATTTATTACAAATTATTTTGCTATTTTCAGAACATAAAAAAATAATTTCAACAGGAACAAGTGTGTACCTATGTTTACTGATGGCAAACACCTGTAAATATGTAAGTTTGTGAAAGGTTATTGGATCATTAATTGAGTGAAATGCAGTAAAGTGAGGATGTATATTAACCAAATTCATAAAAATATATCAATATCATAGCATGTTTCTAATTGGAAATTTTTTATTTAACCTAGAGTGTAAACTAAGGTTGTCTTTTATTTTGCAGCATTTTGCCTTTAGCTTAAATCCACTTTCATTACAACTATGAAAATATAGAACACACATTGACTTACATGTTCAGGTGGATATTACCTGCTACAGTACATTGACTTACATGTTCAGGTGGATACTACCTGCTACAGTACGTTGACTTACATGTTCAGGTGGATACTACCTGCTACAGTACGTTGACTTACATGTTCAGGTGGATACTACCTGCTACAGTACATTGACTTACATGTTCAGGTGGATACTACCTGCTACAGTACATTGACTTACATGTTCAGGTGGATACTACCTGCTACAGTACATTGACTTACATGTTCAGGGGGATACTACCTGCTACAGTACATTGACTTACATGTTCAGGTGGATACTGGCTGCTATAGTACATTGACTTACATGTTCTGGTGGATACTGGCTGCTACAGTACATTGACTTACATGTTCAGGGGGATACTACCTGCTACAGTACATTGACTTACATGTTCAGGTGGATACTACCTGCTACAGTACATTGACTTACATGTCCAGGTGGATACTACCTGCAACAGTACATTGACTTACATGTTCAGGTGGATACTACCTGCTACAGTACATTGACTTACATGTTCAGGTGGATACTACCCGCTACAGTACATTGACTTACATGTTCTGGTGGATACTGGCTGCTACAGTACATTGACTTACATGTTCAGGGGGATACTACCTGCTACAGTACATTGACTTACATGTTCTGGTGGATACTGGCTGCTACAGTACATTGACTTACATGTTCAGGTGGATACTACCTGCTACAGTACATTGACTTACATGTTCAGGTGGATACTGGCTGCTACAGTACATTGACTTACATGTTCAGGTGGATACTACCTGCTACAGTACATTGACTTACATGTTCAGGTGGATACTACCTGCTACAGTACATTGACTTACATGTTCAGGTGGATACTGGCTGCTACAGTACATTGACTTACATGTTCTGGTGGATACTGACTGCTACAGTACATTGACTTACATGTTCAGGTGGATACTACCTGCTACAGTACATTGACTTACATGTTCAGGTGGATACTACCTGCTACAGTACATTGACTTACATGTTCAGGTGGATACTGGCTGCTACAGTACATTGACTTACATGTTCTGGTGGATACTGACTGCTACAGTACATTGACTTACATGTTCAGGTGGATACTACCTGCTACAGTACATTGACTTACATGTTCAGGTGGATACTACCTGCTACAGTACATTGACTTACATGTTCAGGTGGATACTACCTGCTACAGTACATTGACTTACATGTTCAGGTGGATACTACCTGCTACAGTACAATGACTTACATGTTCAGGTGGATACTGGCTGCTACAGTACATTGACTTACATGTTCAGGGGGATACTACCTGCTACAGTACATTGACTTACATGTTCTGGTGGATACTGGCTGCTACAGTACATTGACTTACATGTTCAGGTGGATACTACCTGCTACAGTACATTGACTTACATGTTCAGGTGGATACTGGCTGCTACAGTACATTGACTTACATGTTCAGGTGGATACTACCTGCTACAGTACATTGACTTACATGTTCAGGTGGATACTTGCTGCTACAGTACATTGACTTACATGTTCAGGGGGATACTACCTGCTACAGTACATTGACTTACATGTTCAGGTGGATACTGGCTGCTACAGTACATTGACTTACATGTTCAGGTGGATACTACCTGCTACAGTACATTGACTTACATGTTCAGGTGGATACTACCTGCTACAGTACATTGACTTACATGTTCAGGTGGATACTGGCTGCTACAGTACATTGACTTACATGTTCAGGTGGATACTGACTGCTACAGTACATTGACTTACATGTTCAGGTGGATACTACCTGCTACAGTACATTGACTTACATGTTCAGGTGGAGCTACCTGCTACAGTACATTGACTTACATGTTTAGGTGGATACTGGCTGCTACAGTACATTGACTTACATGTTCAGGTGGATACTACCTGCTACAGTACATTGACTTACATGTTCAGGTGGATACTGGCTGCTACAGTACATTGACTTACATGTTCAGGTGGATACTACCTGCTACAGTATATTGACTTACATGTTCAGGTGGATACTGGCTGCTACAGTACATTGACTTACATGTTCAGATGGATACTGGCTGCAACAGTACATTGACTTACATGTTCTGGTGGATACTGGCTGCTACAGTACATTGACTTACATGTTCAGGTGGATACTGGCTGCTACAGTACATTGACTTACATGTTCAGGTGGATACTGGCTGCTACAGTACATTGACTTACATGTTCAGGTGGATACTACCTGCTACAGTACATTGACTTACATGTTCAGGTGGATACTGGCTGCTACAGTACATTGACTTACATGTTCAGGTGGATACTACCTGCTACAGTACATTGACTTACATGTTCAGGTGGATACTGGCTGCTACAGTACATTGACTTACATGTTCAGGTGGATACTGACTGCTACAGTACATTGACTTACATGTTCAGGTGGATACTGGCTGCTACAGTACATTGACTTACATGTTCAGGTGGATACTACCTGCTACAGTACATTGACTTACATGTTCAGGTGGATACTGGCTGCTACAGTACATTGACTTACATGTTCAGGTGGATACTGACTGCTACAGTACATTGACTTACATGTTCAGGTGGATACTGACTGCTACAGTACATTGACTTACATGTTCAGGTGGATACTACCTGCTACAGTACATTGACTTACATGTTCAGATGGATACTGGCTGCTACAGTACATTGACTTACATGTTCAGGTGGATACTACCTGCTACAGTACATTGACTTACATGTTCAGGTGGATACTGGCTGCTACAGTACATTGACTTACATGTTCAGGTGGATACTACCTGCTACAGTACATTGACTTACATGTTCAGGTGGATACTGGCTGCTACAGTACATTGACTTACATGTTCAGATGGATACTGGCTGCTACAGTACATTGACTTACATGTTCTGGTGGATACTGGCTGCTACAGTACATTGACTTACATGTTCAGGTGGATACTGGCTGCTACAGTACATTGACTTACATGTTCAGGTGGATACTGACTGCTACAGTACATTGACTTACATGTTCAGGTGGATACTACCTGCTACAGTACATTGACTTACATGTTCAGGTGGATACTGGCTGCTACAGTACATTGACTTACATGTTCAGGTGGATACTGGCTGCTACAGTACATTGACTTACATGTTCAGGTGGATACTACCTGCTACAGTACATTGACTTACATGTTCAGGTGGATACTGGCTGCTACAGTACATTGACTTACATGTTCTGGTGGATACTGGCTGCTACAGTACATTGACTTACATGTTCAGGTGGATACTACCTGCTACAGTACATTGACTTACATGTTCTGGTGGATACTACCTGCAACAGTACATTGACTTACATGTTCAGGTGGATACTACCTGCTACAGTACATTGACTTACATGTTCAGGTGGATACTACCTGCTACAGTACATTGACTTACATGTTCAGGTGGATACTGGCTGCTACAGTACATTGACTTACATGTTCAGGTGGATACTACCTGCTACAGTACATTGACTTACATGTTCTGGTGGATACTACCTGCAACAGTACATTGACTTACATGTTCAGGTGGATACTACCTGCTACAGTACATTGACTTACATGTTCAGGTGGATACTGGCTGCTACGGTACATTGACTTACATGTTCTGGTGGATACTACCTGCTACAGTACATTGACTTACATGTTCAGGTGGATACTACCTGCTACAGTACATTGACTTACATGTTCAGGTGGATACTGGCTGCTACAGTACATTGACTTACATGTTCAGGTGGATACTACCTGCTACAGTACATTGACTTACATGTTCTGGTGGATACTACCTGCAACAGTATATTGACTTACATGTTCAGGTGGATACTACCTGCTACAGTACATTGACTTACATGTTCAGGTGGATACTACCTGCTACAGTACATTGACTTACATGTTCAGGTGGATACTACCTGCTACAGTACATTGACTTACATGTTCTGGTGGATACTGGCTGCTACAGTACATTGACTTACATGTTCAGGGGATACTACCTGCTACAGTACATTGACTTACATGTTCAGGTGGATACTACCTGCTACAGTACATTGACTTACATGTTCAGGTGGATACTACCTGCTACAGTACATTGACTTACATGTCCAGGTGGATACTTGCTGCTACAGTACATTGACTTACATGTTCAGGTGGATACTGGCTGCTACAGTACATTGACTTACATGTTCAGGTGGATACTGGCTGCTACAGTACATTGACTTACATGCTCAGGTGGATACTACCTGATACACTACATTGACTTACATGTTCAGGTGGATACTACCTGCTACAGTACATTGACTTACATGTTCAGGTGGATACTGGCTGCTACAGTACATTGACTTACATGTTCTGGTGGATACTACCTGCTACAGCACATTGACTTACATGCTCAGGTGGATACTACCTGCTACACTACATTGACTTACATGTTCAGGTGGATACTACCTGCTACAGTACATTGACTTACATGTTCAGGTGGATACTACCTGCTACAGTACATTGACTTACATGTTCAGGTGGATACTACCTGCTACAGTACATTGACTTACATGTTCTGGTGGATACTACCTGCAACAGTACATTGACTTACATGTTCAGGTGGATACTACCTGCTACAGTACATTGACTTACATGTTCAGGTGGATACTGGCTGCTACGGTACATTGACTTACATGTTCTGGTGGATACTACCTGCTACAGTACATTGACTTACATGTTCAGGTGGATACTACCTGCTACAGTACATTGACTTACATGTTCAGGTGGATACTGGCTGCTACAGTACATTGACTTACATGTTCAGGTGGATACTACCTGCTACAGTACATTGACTTACATGTTCTGGTGGATACTACCTGCAACAGTACATTGACTTACATGTTCAGGTGGATACTACCTGCTACAGTACATTGACTTACATGTTCAGGTGGATACTACCTGCTACAGTACATTGACTTACATGTTCAGGTGGATACTACCTGCTACAGTACATTGACTTACATGTTCTGGTGGATACTACCTGCTACAGTACATTGACTTACATGTTCTGGTGGATACTACCTGCTACAGTACATTGACTTACATGTTCAGGTGGATACTACCTGCTACACTACATTGACTTACATGTTCAGGTGGATACTACCTGCTACACTACATTGACTTACATGTTCAGGTGGATACTACCTGCTACAGTACATTGACTTACATGTTCAGGTGGATACTACCTGCTACAGTACATTGACTTACATGTTCAGGTGGATACTACCTGCTACAGTACATTGACTTACATGTTCAGGTGGATATTACCTGCTACAGTACATTGACTTACATGTTCAGGTGGATACTACCAGCTACAGTACATTGACTTACATGTTCAGGTGGATACTACCTGCTACAGTACATTGACTTACATGTTCAGGTGGATACTACCTGCTACACTACATTGACTTACATGTTCAGGTGGATACTACCTGCTACAGTACATTGACTTACATGTTCAGGTGGATACTACCTGCTACAGTACATTGACTTACATGTTCTGGTGGATACTACCTGCAACAGTACATTGACTTACATGTTCAGGTGGATACTACCTGCTACAGTACATTGACTTACATGTTCTGGTGGATACTACCTGCTACAGTACATTGACTTACATGTTCAGGTGGATACTGGCTGCTACAGTACATTGACTTACATGTTCAGGGGATACTACCTGCTACAGTACATTGACTTACATGTTCAGGTGGATACTACCTGCTACAGTACATTGACTTACATGTTCAGGTGGATACTACCTGCTACAGTACATTGACTTACATGTTCAGGTGGATACTACCTGCTACAGTACATTGACTTACATGTTCTGGTGGATACTGGCTGCTACAGTACATTGACTTACATGTTCTGGTGGATACTACCTGCTACAGTACATTGACTTACATGTCCAGCTGGATACTGGCTGCTACAGTACATTGACTTACATGTTCAGGTGGATACTGGCTGCTACAGTACATTGACTTACATGTTCAGATGGATACTGGCTGCTACAGTACATTGACTTACATGTTCTGGTGGATACTGGCTGCTACAGTACATTGACTTACATGTTCAGGTGGATACTACCTGCTACAGTACATTGACTTACATGTTCAGGTGGATACTGGCTGCTACAGTACAATGACTTACATGTTCAGGTGGATACTACCTGCTACAGTACATTGACTTACATGTTCAGGTGGATACTACCTGCTACAGTACATTGACTTACATGTTCAGGTGGATACTACCTGCTACAGTACATTGACTTACATGTTCAGGTGGATACTGGCTGCTACAGTACATTGACTTACATGTTGAGGTGGATACTGACTGCTACAGTACATTGACTTACATGTTCAGATGGATACTGGCTGCTACAGTACATTGACTTACATGTTCAGGTGGATACTGGCTGCTACAGTACATTGACTTACATGTTCTGGTGGATACTACCTGCTACAGTAAATTGACTTACATGTTCAGGTGGATACTACCTGCTACAGTACATTGACTTACATGTTGAGGTGGATACTGACTGCTACAGTACATTGACTTACATGTTCAGGTGGATACTGGCTGCTACAGTACATTGACAGCTGGAAGATCTGCCCACACAGGACTCGGACCCATGCAGCAGGAGGCTAAGCAGGACTGTTGGCAACTACCATCAAATATGCAAATTGTTGATAGTTTGTCACTTTGCAGCTGAGTAGTTCCAATAAGAAGCACAACATCTTTGACTCTTGATGCTGCAGTTTTTGTTTACTCGACTTTTTTCGTTTGACATTTTCCCCCATGTATACATCCACAACTTACAAATATGTATAACCTTTCTGTCCTAGTTTTGATTAACATACCAATCTTAATTTACCACAAAAACAATGTAGTAAAAAAAAAGGTACTTATCATTTTATATTGCCATAATCATGGATATGCTGCAGGAACATATGGTTTATCAGATACTATCTGGACAGTGCTTATAGTTATCCCGATAATAAATATGCTATTCAATAACTTTCCTAATTTAGTACACATATATATTTATCAGTATTTACTAAAATATAATGCTATCTGACATACTATTAATTTCCAACCTAAATTGTTTTTACTGATGTTAAGACATAATACTTAAAACTAAATCTAGTATGGCCAAGTATTTTCTGTTTTTAAATTATTTTGTATACATGCTACAAACAAGCTCTAGAGATTTTTTATCCAAGTGTAATGTGCCATCTAGGTTGTTTTTACGGGTGGTGGTGGTTAGTTAATGCTATTTTCATTTTATTCAAAAATTATTACAATTTATCTCACAAACATGAATAATTTTAATGAACATGTTTTTTCATGAAAGGGTGAAAAAGTGTGTATATTTGAACACATAACTGCATGTTAGAGACCAGAGAGGCCACACATAATGACCTATAGTATTTCTATTCCTAGATCACATGGAATACATAAGGACTCAAGTTAAAACATTAAGTGCTGAACAATTGTTATTTTGTGTTAGGTATTCTAAAACTAAGAAGAAACTTTAATTCATTAAATACAGTGAAAAATGTGTATTATTACTACTGACAAAAATTCTACAAATGTAAAATTGTAAAGAAAAAAAAAATATTCAAACATTTTTGTACAAGAATTGGTTTGCACTTGAAACTTGCACTTGAGTTTATATGTGATATATTTTGGGAAATATTCTAACAAAATAATAATCTCTGATTTATAATCATCATTTCAGAGTTTTATTAATTATTTGACAAAGCGGAACTTCTCACATGTGCTAACCTTATTTGTATGTTTGTTACCTGTACACTCTGACAACTCCAAAAATGTATGATGCAAGATAATAAAAAAATAATTCTTAAATAAAGCAAACTCTACAACAATATTTTAACATAAGTCTTGGTTGAAATAATTACATGGTTATTTAAGTCTTATTTATCAAATATGTACATTAGATCTTATACTTATACAATGGCACAATAGTAACATGTTTAAGCAGCTCTAAATACAGTTATATTTGACGGTAGGTATAATGTATATACACTGTGATGTCCTGTGTCACTTTATGACATTGATTTACCTTAAACTAAATGTTGTATTATTATAACTAGGGCATCAAGCTCATTATTATCTTTTTCAGGAATAATTTAATTCAGTAGATTTGGTTGTCCAATCAACTCCTTTTCTGTGAACTATATAGCATTTGCACACAATTACATATTAACCCGAGTTCTCCCATACAGCGGTGGACCCTCCTTTTCGCAGACGATTTTCTTGTGAGCATCTGATTAACGCAGATTTTGAACTCATCTATTATGAAAGAAATAAATTAAGTAAGGCACTGAAAGTAAACATGTTGCAAAACAAGAATAAGATAGGTTGGCCATGCATGTTTTGCATGTCAACTCCAGTATTCCAGGACACATGCCCTATAAGAAGTCAGCTAGAGTACACCCTTATCTGGTTACAGTTATTTATAGACAATATAACATTATTTGCTAACAACTACATGCAGAGGAAAACTGGATATGTTGCTAGAGACTCAGCAGCAAAATGTGTGGACACTGGCTAGACAGCTTCTAGAACTGACGACCTGGATCAACTGTCTAAACAGCTCCTAGAACTAACCGATCTTGATCTACACTGTCTAAATCTTAACACTCCTTGAACTGACTGATCTCAATCTACCTGTCTAGACAGTGTCTACATAGTTCATAGAACTGACTGATCTGGATCTACACTGTCTAAACACTCCTTGAACTGACCGATCTCAATCTACCTGTCTACACAGCTCCTAGAACTGACCAATTTGATCTACACTGTCTAAACACTCCTTGAACTGACCGATCTCAATCTACCTGTCTACACAGCTCCTAGAACTGACCAATTTGATCTACACTGTCTAAACACTCCTAGAACTGACTGATCTCGACCTACCTGTCTAAACACTCCTAGAACTGACTGATCTGGATCTACACTGTCTAAACACTCCTTGAACTGACTGATCTCGATCTACACTGTCTAAACACTCCTAGAACTGACTGATCTGGACCTACACTGTCTAAACACTCCTTGAACTGACTGATCTCGATCTACACTGTCTAAACAGCTCCTAGAACTGACCGATTTGATCTACACTGTCTAAACAGCCTCTAGAACTGACTGATCTCAATCTACCTGTCTAAACAGTTCATAGAACTGACTGATCTTGATCTACACTGTCTAAACAGCCCCTAGAACTGACCGATCTCAATCTACACTGTCTAAACAGTTCATAGAACTGACTGATCTTGATCTACACTGTCTAAACAGCCCCTAGAACTGACCGATCTCAATCTTCACTGTCTAAACAGTTCATAGAACTGACTGATCTTGATCTACACTGTCTAAACAGCCCCTAGAACTAACCGATCTCAATCTACACTGTCTAAACAGTTCATAGAACTGACCGATCTTGATCTACACTGTCTACACAGTTCATAGAACTGACCAATCTCAATCTACACTGTCTAAACAGTTCATAGAACTGACTTATCTTGATCTACACTGTCTAAACAGCTCCTAAGAAACAGCTGATCTAGATCTACATTGTCTAAACAGCTCCTAGGATCTGACTGATCTGGATCTACACTATCTAGACAGCTCCTAGGATCTGGCTGATCTGGAGTTACACCGTCTGCCTGTCATGATCCATTCAAGCTTAACAGTCTAAGGGTTAAGACATAAAGTTCATCTGAATATATGGTCAACTGATAATCACAGATGGTGGTTGCAAATAAATGTCAGCTGAAAAACATGACATACTGATTTGTTTGTACTTTCTGTAGTACAGTTAACTGATTATTCTTGTGTTTTGGGATTATGTATTTGCCACTTTAAAGAAAATCTTAACCTTTTGTGTACAAAAGTAGGATGAAATTCTGTACTTTTATAAAAATCTGAAACATTTTGTCAGCTTTTGGTTACTAAACAGGAAACCTCTGATCCCCTGAAGTCTAAGACACTAACTACTAGACCAATAATAGACAAATACATAACCAGAATAGACAAATACTAAACCATGACCAGGTAGCCTTTATCGGGTAGTTAACCCCATTTTCTACTGGACATAAACATTACTAGATGCATGTTGAGAAATGTTGATTTACAGCATATGTAAATAAATTAATGAACTGCTTCATGCAAGAAGACCTAAGTCCAGATTTCAAGATTTAATGTAAAACAAAAAGCAGAATAATACACTTAAAACCCCTGGCAGAATAAATTTATACAATTTTTATATCATTTTGTCCATTTGGTGGTTTAAATTAAACCCATGGGGTTACAACAATCAACATTAAACAAGAACCATTGATTATGAGTAACAGATACTAGTTATTGTAACATTTAACATTTTAAAAAGAAGAAAAAAGATGAAGTACATTTTATATTATGACAGCAAACCATACAGTGCATCATATGATGCTTACAATACCACTGTACCGGCCGCAATAGCTCAGGTGGTAGAGCGTCGGCTTGCGGATCGGGAGGTCGTGGGTTCGAACCCCGGCCGGGTCTGACCAAAGACTTTAAAGTTGGTAGTAGTGGCTTCCCTCCTAACGCTCGGGGCTAAGGGGACAGCATTATGCCTGACTCGTCGGTGTCAGTATAATGGACCGGTCGGGTTCAGTCCTTGGGCACCTCATAAGTGCCCCTGTGCTATAATGATAGAAATGTCGCTGCGCAGTATCGGCAAAAATGACGGCTAATCCCAATCCCAATCCCACTGTGCTGTAAACAATTAAGGTTGTGACATAGAAGGCTGGACTTTGCCTCCATCTCTTCTGTTGTCTTTTTTAAAGCACATACCGTAGACTACCTAAAAGTATTCAGTTTTTTTTCAAAAGGACAATACTGTAGACACAGAAGTATCTTTTTAATGTTGTGTTCCATTTGTTTATTTGATCTATCAGTGCCACGTCATCATTTTTCAAGTTGTATGAATAAAATACTCCCTCACGCATTGTGCTGCCCTAACTGTACTATCACACACTTACATCAAAATTACCATAAAGGATAACTGGTTAACCTATTTATTTAGATGATTTTAAAGTTTACACAATCTTTAAGTGATCTAAAATGTTGTAGAGTTGAATTTGATGTAGTGCTGCCTTCACTGTGAAAGACCTGACATGATATTATACTGGGTCACAGTCACCCTGACAAGACCAGGCTTTAACCCTATATCACATCCTCTCTTCTGGGGCTAGACCTTATAGAGCCAGTCTTTCATTCAGGCATTTCACCATGCATACATTTGGTCTATTTTCCCTTTAAAATTATTCAATATAAAATATTATTTGTATTTTGGGTTTTATGGCACACCGACACTTGATAGGTCATACAGCGCTGATATAAAATATTTTTAATTAAACATGATCAATTTCCACATACATGTTATTATTTTTAATGATTATTATTAATGACCAATACAGTTTGCTATATTAAATCCAGTAAAAACAATTATCAGCCTCGATAAAATATCATTCTCTGCAGACATGTGATGTTTCCCGATTTCGCCGGGAGACTCCCGATATCAGGGGTCTGTCTCACGCCTCACGCTGAGCAAATCAATTCTCCCGCTTTGATGTTCCCGACAGAGTTAATCTTATTCCTCCTAAAGACTGCCCCAGACAGTAGCTACCAGCTGATCATTTGATTACGCAATATATCCTATTGCAAGCGACCAGCATCTACGTCTGTATGTGTGCAGCTAATCGAAACAGATCACTGCCAATCATTGGTCGCGACGATAATTTCGTGCCCCGCCTCCTGGTGTTAAAAGGCAACCGCCACAAACTGTAATCCGTTGATTGACAATATAACCACACCCATTTAATGAACGGCGGAGATCATGCCCAATCAGTGTCACAAGTTCTATTTTCTTATACAACTAATGGGAGCAATTAACGCACGTGCGGACAAAGGCATAAGGACTGAGCTTCGAAATTTTAAATTTAAATGTTCAATAAATAGGGCGTTTAATAGGGCGATATGATAATTAATTTGTATTTACCCACACGCAGGCTTCGGATAATTAGACTGAACGTCTTCAGTTTTTTCCTTATCGAGCCAAGGTAATAATTTCCAGCATTATTATTGCGATTGACAAACCTCCTGACTGCAAAAACGTACTCTGATTTCCGTTTACTTCGGTACTCAAAATACACGACGTAAATTATGTTAATATGTAGAAAAATGGCATTAATGCACTTGAATGCAAGCAACTTACATGACAGAATAATTCGAAAACATTTAACAACTGACCTGCCTACTTGCCTTACAAACAAACAAAAACAAACTAGTGCTAATTATATGTGTGACGTCATCGCGTCATAGCGCCATTTTGTCAGCAGACTACCGCATATGTTGAAACTGATGCGTTCGTGTGTACCTACTCATAAAACTTACTCCGCTATTGATTTTCTTTTTCTTAAACCGAGACGATTGTGTATAGTTTTACTATGTTAAGGTTAGTGTCTAAATGGGCGACTCATCTTGGAATTAAGAGCCAAACGGAGCGAACGAAGCGAGCGATCGTGGTTTCTTTTCCATGAATAAGAATATATGACTAAGTCCAATGAGCATTGTAATATATACTAAAATTTGAAAACGAACAGGACAAGGGTATTCACGTGCAAGCCAAATGTAAAAGTATATAAGTGATGAGTCATTTAACAAAATAAGCAGACCCACACCCAAATGGACCGACTGGAAGAATCACCAATTTAGATTCTAAACCTATACTAAGAACTTGTTGCGTGTAATGGTTGGAAATAAACATTTTGTTAAAGTAATAATGTGCATATGAAATTACCATAAAAACAAGTTTGATTGAAAGAGATGAATGTGTGAAACAATAACACTGCTGAATACACAGAGCTTGCAACATGTATATTTGTGCATTGTGCTACTAAAACAATCAATTCTTTTGATACTTTGTACGGCCTTTTGCTAACTGCATATTATTTAGGACATTATCGGCACTCACAAAACAACACATTGTGTAAGATATGTAGGCAGGCTTCTAGCCCTGAAATATGTCGGGGGTGGGAATTAGGAGACAAATCTGCAAGGGTCACAGTAACATTGGAACAGATCAAATCTAAGAAATGGTGAACATTTCCCAACATTATGTAAAGCTTACTTTGATTTGGCTTTTTAAGAGGAGAAAACGTTTCTTTACTTTACAATAGTGTTGTTTCTATTTGAAAGAAAATTGGTCTTCTTCCTGCAAATATACATTTATCATAAAAGTAAATGGTTTTCGTGACAGTTGATACCATTTCATTTTGTGCATGAACGGTAAATAAAATGCCAACCTTATACACTTTTAAAACATATTTTCCATTTCAACTACTGGTAGTTCAAATCAGTTTACATCATACATTGTCAAAAGATAAATTCTTTAACTAATGTAAAATAATTTTAACTTTTTTTTTTTTTACATTAGTATGTGGTTTATATATGTAAAAAAAATCTGCACAGATATCTATTTACTACTTTGTCATAGAAAAACACTTGTTTGCTATTTATTCTTGATTAGTATAACGTCTTCATGTATTCTAAATTTATTTAACTTTGTTTAGATAGTAATGGTATCAATGTGTTTACCACAAATATTTTATATTTATCAAAACTCTTTTGTCACTAACATACAAATTAAATAAACTATTTTTATGCTTGCATACTCATTACTTCTTTGGAAACCTTTTTTTAATTCATTAGTAGTGCTGTTGACACTTGACTTGTTTACACTATGTTTGACTGTTGTTTTCGAAGGTCACATGCTTAAAACCAAAGCATACATTTTATGTCTAGATAGTGAACTAAAATATGCTAGATATATTCCAAAATTCATTTTAAATATTGTAAAGAACATTTTTATCACTGAAATTACTATTATTATTAATAAAAAAGACAAAAAATACTGTTTTAAAAATAGAAATAAGCCACACAGTCAGTGTAACGCGCATTCACTGAAATCTCCCTCCCTGGAACCCCAATCTCCCTCTCTGGGAGACTAAGTCTCCCTCTTTGGAACCAAGGGAATATCACATGTCTGTCTCTGTGCCCAGTGCTGCATTGAAAAGGTTATGATATTAAACTTTGACCTGAAACCAGCGACCTATTTGAAACAGCTGATTGGTCAGATTTGTAATTTTATATCTGTCCAATCATTCGCATGGGAATAAATAATCAGGAAAAACCTTGTTGTTTGTATGCTAAATTGTTATCTTCAGGTAAAAAACATTTGCCTTTACAAACTCGCTTTCTTATAGCAGGTATTCTATTACACATTTATAGTTTCATTTGGGGAGGTTTTCCAGCTAACCTATGGTGTTATGGTGGTTCTAGCCAAACATAAGTCTGTGGTCCTCCTCCACCAATAATTATCAGGACATCGCCAAAATGACATGACCATAATTGTGTCGGTGCAGAAAAAAAAAATAACAAAAAAATCTACTTCAAACTTTAATAATTATAATAGATCATTGCCAGAGGACAAAAGTAACCAGGTATATTGATTTATAGACCCTGTGTTTACACTGGTCTGTGCCTATGTGACTCTGTGCACACATACACTACACAGTACTGAAGGGCTGCTATTCAATAACAGTCCTGTGTGTATCTAGGTCAGCACATGACACAACAACAACACACAGGAAGGAGCTAAGAAGTTTCACACATACAGTTATTGAAGGACTGGACAAACAATGTGTGGAGAGGACTTGTAAAATATTTGTGAAACACAGACTGTCTCCTTATCATGTTCTTATTCGTTCTTATAAGTAAGTACAGTCACTTTATATATCTTTGTTTATATTCAGCTACTACGTAGTAGAGCAATGGTGTATACATATACTGTGTATTGAGTGGTGGGTAGAAAGGTGGTATGACGGTGAGTCACACTGGAAAGACTTCCAAACACATTTGTCAGTTAACCATCATTTATACAGATACACAATACACAATTAAAACCTTATGTTCTAACATATCAGTACACAGATCCAGACTTTAACATATTTACAATGTTGTATAATTCATTGTCAGTAATTATGTAATTATGTACCTGTATTTTCAAGCCTTTTTTTCTTAAAGTGGTTGAAACCTAAAGCCTTTAGTTTCAATTTGGCTAAACTAGCATCTGTCAAGCAAGATGTCATTAAAGTAAAAGATATGTTTAAAACTTTCTGAAGATTTGTATTTCATTTACAGTTGTTTAGGAAGTGGCTTACTGATAATTAATGCACAATCACCAAGTGTAATGTAGGCAGTTTAGTAGGCTCCATTGCTTGTACTGATGATAATTAATGCACAATCACCAAGTGTAATGTAGGCAGTTTAGTAGGCTCCATTGCTTGTACTGATGATAATTAATGCACAATCACCAAGTGTAATGTAAGCAGGTTAGTAGGCTCCATTGCTTGTACTGATGATAATTAATGCACAATCACCAAGTGTAATGTAAGCAGGTTAGTAGGCTCCATTGCTTGTACTGATGATAATTAATGCACAATCACCAAGTGTAATGTAGGCAGTTTAGTAGGCTCCATTGCTTGTACTGATGATAATTAATGCACAATCACCAAGTGTAATGTAAGCAGGTTAGTAGGCTCCATTGCTTGTACTGATGATAATTAATGCACAATCACCAAGTGTAATGTAGGCAGTTTAGTAGGCTCCATTGCTTGTACTGATGATAATTAATGCACAATCACCAAGTGTAATGTAGGCAGTTTAGTAGGCTCCATTGCTTGTACTGATGATAATTAATGCACAATCACCAAGTGTAATGTAGGCAGGTTAGTAGGCTCCATTGCTTGTACTGATGATAATTAATGCACAATCACCAAGTGTAATGTAGGCAGGTTAGTAGGCTCCATTGCTTGTACTGATGATAATTAATGCACAATCACCAAGTGTAATGTAGGCAGTTTAGTAGGCTCCATTGCTTGTACTGATGATAATTAATGCACAATCACCAAGTGTAATTTAGGCAGGTTAGTAGGCTCCATTGCTTGTACTGAGATATCTTGTGATATTATGTGACAGATGGTATACACTTGTATGAAAAGTGAATTAAATTATTTTTTGTGTATACTAGTAAATATTGTAAAATTTGATTGAAGATGCCAACAAGATAAATCTTATTTGATGTCAGATACATGCAGTATGCAAACCGTTTTTTTATCAGCGGATATTTACAGTCCATATGAAAAGCTTACCATTTTTTAATGTATTTCTTTCACAGTAAGATGGGATTAGCCGGCATTTTTGACGATACTGCGCAGCGACATTTCTATCACAGTGGCATTTACAACAATATTATTGGCACATATGAATATATTACCAAAATGGCATGTCATTGCATGAAGTTATGGCTTTTCAACTTGAAAATGTTTGGTTAGACTGCCGATCATGTGCCTTTTTGCCAATCATGTGATTTGTTTAAAACAGTTTTAGTGACATTTACATCAAAATGATAACAACTTCATGGAAAAGTGACAGTTAGAGAGATTTTGATTGGAGAATAGACATATTATTATGGGGGAAAAAAAGAGCTAAATAAATTCCAAGAAGGCACACCAATATTCATTTACATAACTGAACACAAGTGAAGGACTATAAAAAAATTGGTCTAAACCATAACATAAATTGCAAACATGCACAACTTCTAATCATTGTTGTTTGTCAATTTTTGTTATTAATGATTTGTGATCGAATTATTACTAGCCCGACTATTCACAGCTATATTAGAATATATTTCATTTTCGGATTGTAGCAAAAATTAATTCAGCAAAGCCTGCCTGAAGGAGTGCATGTTGGGTAATAGGCTGAATATTTTGTGTTTTATCCTCAGATTAAAAATGATAACTGTGGTAATTCTGAAATACTGTGGTTGAGCATTTTCAGTATTTAGTCTTTTGGAAAAAATATGCAGGCAAATGATCAAGTACAGTTTACAATTCTGTGTGAAAAATAGAGATATAGATATCAGAAATGTTAGTTTTATCCTCTTTTTGTTTTCATTCCAGCTGTTTTTTCCAAGCTGTTGGCCATTTTCTCGGCCTTGTATGGAGGTAAGTAAACTAAGAAGCCCAGACAACATGTTCAGTTCAACAGATCAAATTAAAATCCTTTTAGATTAGGAGCATTAAACCTTGTAAAATGTGGGTCTCTTTACCATGATTCTTTTCTCTTTATAATTTCGTTTCATTCAGTTAATCTTCTTTAATTTCAATAGCCACTGTTTAATTAAATTAAATTTTTCAGTGTAGACTCAATTAGTTGGTTAATTAAAAAGAAATATGCATAAAGATTATATTTACTAAAACACTTTGAAAGGGTAAATCCTTTTTTTTTCTTTTTGGTTACATCGCACCAGTTCAATTCTGATCATATTGGTGAAGTCCAGTTAATTATTGGTGGAGAAAAATCCCATACTTATGTCTAGGTAGAACCACTGACAGACAGCAGGTTAGCTGGAAAACCTAATAAAGTTAACACACCTTACAGGACATGAACCGATGCGGTGAAGGGCTGAAGATTTACAAGTCAGCGACTCTAACCGCTCAGCCATGGGCAGCCTTGTTTTGTTAAGTATTTAAACAATCCCATTTTCAGGAATCAACAAGATAACCTTTTTCTTCACATTGCTGCAGAACAGTCCTCCTCTTTAGTGAGACAGTTTGGGAGAAATAATGACAAAATTAATTGATGAATTAAAATTAATAAAAAAGGAGTCATATTTTTCCCAATTTCAACTCTACAGGCCAGACAGCCAATTCCGAGGCCGGTAACATGAACGGCAAGTACCTTGTGGCCAGTGGTGGCAGACAGGCAGTGCCGTACAACGATGACTATGCTTCGAAGAACTACAAATACTTTGACGTCTGGTCACCAGAGATCGCCACACACTACGGCGAGGTGTTCTGGACAGACCAAGGAAACAACCCAATCCCACAAGAGATCATCGATACATTTAAGGGTAGGGCTATCAGATGATTATCTCATACTTTGTTTATTTAAAGTTTAATACAGCAGACAGATAAATGAACAGTAGTCTTAAGTTTATAACTCTTGATTGGGAAACACACTCTTTAATTACAGCAAACACCTTGCTTCATTTAATATTTAAGCAGAAAATTCTTTAACAGATAAAGACATTGCTCTAAACTTTAAGAAAGAAAAGTCTACAACTATAACTTCTTCATAATGGTTATATTATTGTTTTACATTTCAATGATACTTTATAAATAGTTTTTTAATGCAATAAGTCATTCCCTTGCTCCTAAAAATATTAAAAATTATACAGTTACACCATGTACTATACTTGATCTCTTACAAGACTTGATAGAAATTTGTTACATATTTCAGGTAAGGTGATGGCCATTGTTGGCTACGAGATGGATCAAGTCATGGTAACTCCTGTTGGTAAGCCGGGTGTAAATCCTGACAAGGATGTCTCTGTACCGATCAACTGGGCATATAACCACCACTACATGGCATGGCTGACCGGGGCTCATTCCAAGCTGGTCAAAATTGCAAATCCGAATCTTATGGATGTCAGCGCCCATGGATACCATATGAGGTGGGAGGCCGTCCCAAAGGAAGCTCCTTTCGAGAGAGTAAGCCCTGAAATTCCCATCAGCCAATGGTTCAGTGAGGGCAATGGTGGAGAGTCCAGGAAAAGTTACCATGGTTACCCAACAGGGTATGCCCAGCTGATTGACTCACCTGACATGTGGCACATCACGCCTATGCAGATTGACACACGTAACCGAGACTGTGGCGCCACACCTGATGATATCCACAAATGTACGACGTTCACCCCAGGACCAGAGCCTAAGCAAGCAAGATATGGTCTTGGCATACCTGAGAATCCAATGTATTCAGGTCTACTGGAATGCCCTTGCAACAGTCGATTTGGTGGTGACCCTCATATATATGGTCCCGACACCAAGACCAAGTCAATCAAGCATCATTTCACTCTGGTTGCTCAATCAACTTGTGGCAAGTCTGCAATAAACTCAGCTGATGATTGCTTCTACTCAGCAGCCCATATTGGGATCATTGCTTCTAAGAATGTTACTCTCTCTGCAGCATCTGACAAGGTTCCTAAGGGCTGCTCTGTCATGATCGATTCAGATGGTACAACTGTCATGTACAACAAATTTACCAGCTTAGCTGCTTGCTCATCATCAACAAACAGAGGGGGTTCAACATCCTTCAACAGTATAAAAGTGACACTTTCCTTGCAACTCACCTCGACTATGGTCACAATAACCATCACAGGTCCAGCTGGCGGCTGGTTTGGCGTAGGTTTCAATGCAACCCACATGGCAGATTCCCCATATGCCATCATCACAAACTCCACCGGTGTGTATGAGCGCCAGATTGGCACCTGTGGCAGCGAAGGTGAACACTGCCCTGGTGATGCCCTGCCATCTACTCTAACAGTGGTGTCCAACAAGGTAGAAAATAACATGCGAACTGTTGTTCTCACAAGAGGCTTGAAAGGCAAGACTTCGAAGTATTACACCTTTGATGTCACGAAGCAGTCCCAAATCAACATGATTGCTGCTGTAGGAGTAAGTGAGGAATTTGCATACCACAAGGCCCATGACACAAGCACAATAATCCTAATGGCACAGGGTGAGGCCAACTGTATCTGTGATATTGGAATGGAGGGAGTTCTCTGCAACAATAATGGCAGCAATTGCAACTCCTTTGTGAAGAACTGTGTGCCAGCACCGGATGGGGAACTGCTCACACAAAAGAACCCAACCTGCAACTCTTTGCAATACGCCGGCGGCCTGTCTTGCTGCGGGCATCGTAGAATCATGCTGGATGCTGACCAGGAAATTCGACCAGAACTTCTGCGCTACCACATGAAGTTCCGCTTCTGGTACCAGGAATACACCAACAATAATGGTAAAGTATCACACTATAACCTTGAACGAATCTACTATCAGACTGAAGCTTGGGCTGGTGAATATGACATCCCACCAGCATTTGCCAAGCCTGGTAAGCCCATTCCTGGTTACCCAGACTGGCCGGTCAGCACCCCGACACCCGGCACCACCTGTACTGGAAACTGCCCTGATGGTGACGACTGCGAGTGTGAGCACATGATTGTGTTCAAGTGGGAACTTTCAAACACACGTCTCATCTATGCTGGTGGCCACTGCCATGCTCCATCATGCATCTCAATGAAACTGTATCGCAACGACACTGGCCACGAGATGGAGCTTCTTTGTGAACAAGTGCCAGTGATAGGCAAGGGCAACGTGCATCATGATAAGTATGACGAGGCTGGATACATCGCCCTGCCACCGTGTCTGTGGGGGGATGATGAAGGACTTGATCCAGCAGTTCTTCTGCCACCCAAAACCCCAATGGTGTCCATCAAACGCAACAGAAACACACACATGGGCCACTTTGGAGAGATGGCCTCATGGCAGATGAGAGGGGTAAATTTCTAAAACAATTGGACATGCAATGACTAGGGGGATTTGTTTTTAATGTATGTGGGGGGCTTATTGCAATAGGTTCTTTGCTTTTTTGTACATGACTGCTCACAATATCAGTCCTGTAAAGGACAACTTTAACATTCCAGAATTCCTATTCAAATTAACCTGTAATGTTTCTCATATAAATATATTGGATACCTGTGATGATCTTTTGTATGTTTATTGAAGTTTTGCTGTCTTTCTATTTTTCATGCTTTTTGTATTATTGTTTACTTTGATGTTTGTTGTGGAAGTTTTGTATGTGTACATAATAAATGGGATACATTCGTAAAATGTCAAGTTTGTTTCAATCCCACCAAAATCAATAATCATATTCAAATGCTTTCAAAATATAACATATGCAAATAATCAAAACACAAGATTAATAACTCCATAATTCAACCTGTATAATACTGACCTGTATTAAACTAAGCATGTTTCATTCAAAATTATGGCGAAGGACTTAATGTGAGAAAGTCTTCCAGTTGACTTGAGGTGTGCCGGTGGCTCTACCCAGACATGGGATGTTGCTGTTATGATCATAATTGGTTGCTGCAATGTATTTTTAAAAAAACAACAATTTAAAAATACCTTAGTCGCAAAGTTGTTCTAAGAAAGGTCTTCGGTGCTGCAAGGACATTGTTTTAACTTTGTTCATGTCATCTTTTAGACTGCAGCATTTGTGAATAACCTATAATTATTGCTTATTATTGGTTTTATGCAATAACAACACATGTGTTCAGAATAAGCAGAAAGTAGTGTAGACAGTGATCATGCAACTCCAAGCAGGTGCTAGCTACAGTTTTCCTTAAGTTGTGCATGGATTAGACTCCCAGTTGAGGTGAGGGGCTTAATAGTGTTTCATCAACAATTTTGCTTGTAAACAGTGTTGATCTGTTCTTCCCATACCTTGGTCAAAATGTTTGTCTGCATAAAACTGTATGCATAAAATCATGTTTCGAACTGGGTTCATGGGGGTCACAGAGTAGGTCACCTTGTAGATAAACGTAATGAACATACAAGAGTGTTTATTTATAGCCCAATTGTCACCAAACCTAAGTCAGAATGTTTGTCTGCATGAAATCTTAGATGAGTTCCTAACTGGGTCATATGGGGTTAAAATTTAGTTCACTATGTCAATATATTTTAAAAACCAGATGAACACAAGAGAAGCTAAATGGAAAACCCAATCTTTACCAAGCTGAGTCAGATTGTTTGTCTGCATGAAATCTTGGATGAGTTCATAGCTGGGCCAAAAAATACATCCTTAGTTCAACTTCTAGAAAAAACTTTTAAACACACTAGAAGCCACATTTATGGCTTAATCTTCACCAAACTGTGTCAATGTTTGTCTGCATGAAATCCCAGATAAGTTTGTAACTGAGTCAATGGGGTCAAAAAGTAAGTAAGTAGGTCAAATCCTAGAAAAAAAAACAACTTGTAAACACACAATTAGATTACACCAAACTTACCGTAGTCAGAATGTTTGTCTGCATGAAATATTGGATGAGTCTGTAATTAGGTCGTGTGGGGTCCAAAATTTGGTCATTATGTCAGATCCTAGAAAAATGTTGCGAACATCTTATATACCACTTTTATGGCCTAATATTCAACAAACAAGATCAGATTGATTTTTTCTGCATGTAATCTTGAATGAGTTTATAATTTAGTCATGTTGCGTCAAAAAGGTCACTAGGTCAAATTTAGAGAAAACACTTAACATACACCCTAGAGGCCACATTTAGTGGCAAAACTTCACTAAACCACTTACAGAATGCTGCTTGCATGAACACTTGGATAAGTTTGTAACTGGATCACATGGTATCAAAGAATAGGTCAGTAGGCCATTAAATGATCATTAAATAACTCTAAGAACATCCTTACAGTGTTTTGGACTAAATATTCCCAGAACTTTATTAGGATCTTAGTCTGCATGAACATTTTGATGATTTAATGGGATTAAAGATTTGCAAACTCACAACCACTAGATGCCAAAGGCATGGTTGTGTGTATTTAATCTCATGATTAGATTTTATCAACCATAGTAATATTGACTGAGGATTCTACTCTTACAATGCGCAACATGAATATTTTCCCATCCATAGCAGTTAATACTCATTCTAGGGGTTTTGTTTGAACTTACAATTGAGAATATGACATAAGACACTCAAGACAAACTGTGTGCAGCAAACAAAGTCAAATTTGTTTATATCTATTTATCAAATGACTGAGAGTAAATTATATTAAAAACTGCAGGTTTTTTTATACTGGATCTAGTTTCTGGCAACATCAGTTTGTGTAAACTACCTTACTAATCCTTGCTAATGAGTATACATTATTGTTACATAACTAGTAAAAGGTTATACTGAAATAATTTACACACTTTACATAATCAATGTAATACTAAAGATCACCTCATCTAACACAAATCACAACAGTTATATAAATAAACAACATAATTTTATTTGGCATGATGACGTGTGATTGTTACAAATATTTATTTTTTCAGCTCAACTGAGCATATGCTCAGGGTGAGCTACTGTGATCGTCCACTTTCCAGGTCCGGCATTTGGTGTCCATCAACATTTTTAACACATCTCCTCTGAAAGTGCTGAGGTAAATGCGGCAAAACTTTCTCAGAAGCTTAAGAAGGCAGGAAGAACAAAAAGTTGTTCAAATGATTTTGATCCATCAAAAAACATGGCCACCAAGGGTGTGGTCATTTCCATATAAGGCTATATAGGAAAATTTAGAAAATCTTCTTGTCAGAAACTACAAGAGCTGGAGCCGTGGTATTTAGAACACATGTTGTTAGGGCTGGACCTGCATTAGTGTTAAAAAAAAAATAGATCAGTCAAAAAGTAAAAAGTATGGGCGCCAGGGGCGTGCGTGGCCATTTTCCATATAAGGCTATATAGGAAAAAATAGAAAATCTTCTTGTAAGAAACTTCAAAAGCTAGAGCCTTGATATTTGGTTTACCTGTTCCTAGAGAGGTCCTGTATTAAATCTGTTCAACCATTTTGATCTGTAAAATAACATGACCACCAAGGGTGTGGCCATTAATATTTTCTGTATATGGCGATATATGAAAACTTTGAAAATCTTCTTGTTGAAAAATCACAAGAGCAAGAACTTTGCTATTTGGTTTACGTATTGCTTTGGTGGCATTGTATCAAGAGTGTTCAAAGAATTCTGATTTTTCAAAAAGCATAGCCACCTGGGCAAAATGTCTAAAGCACTCAGGTGAGCGATATTAGGACACTATGGCCCTCTTGTTTATTTTTTCTGTCTTTGTCTATCTTCATCCTAACTCATCGTTATACATTTAGCAGTATTAGCTCCTTTCTGTGGTCTTTAAGCCAGACAGTGCATGGCGGATGGTCACAGAGGCCTCTTTGATTTGAAAATGGAATTGTCCAAAAACAAAGAATGGGTAAATCAGGTACAATTACTTAATTTAAAACCTAATTTTATTGTAAAGACACACAGAATACTACCACCAACTCTTGGTCCGGTGGTTAGGCACTTGTTCTTTATATCATGCTTTGCTGATAAAATAGCTCCAATAGCTTATTTTTTAAAGTTGTATAGTTAATTATGAAAATTATGACTATATCTACATCACCTTCCTGGCACATATCAATGTCTTTATAATTCGACAGTCAGCAGTCTCCTATGACAGTCTTCGAAATCATATCCATGTTTCATATACCTGTACATTGTGTTTCTTTAAAAACTTTCCAGGCAATACAAACAATAACATAAAAATTAACCTGAATAACATCTTATCTGCCATTTTGACATCATTTCATGGATTACAAGCAATAAAACAAATCTTTTTGAAGGGTTCGAACCAGTACTTATTACTTTCAACTTGTATTTTTATTTAAAGTGTTATACTATGATATGCCATATCTCCAGGATAGTTCACCAGCTTTAACAATATTGGGATGGGATTTACTGGCATTTTTACCCATGCTGTGCAGCAACATTTCTATCATTATAGCACAGGGTCACTTATGAGGTGCCCAGAGACTGAACCCGGCCGGTCCATTATACCGACACCTCTGAGTCAGGCGTAATGCTGTCCCCTTAGCCCCGAGTGTTAGGAGGGAAGCCACTACTACCAACTTTAAAAGTCTATGGTTTGACCCGGCCGGGATTTGAACCCGCGACCTCCCGATCCACAAGCTGATGCGCTATCACTTGAGCTATTGCGGCTGGTTTGACTTATGTTGGAATGAACCATGGACATTCAGATTATCACAAGGGCACAATACCTATAGTCATATCTTGCCAACTATGGGCAGTCTGACACTAGACCTGTGTTTTGAGGACATTAAAATACATGATACACAAATCCATAATTATTTGCCAAGAAAAAAAGTTCTGGTGGAACTAATGACAAACTGGCATTCTGCTGGTTAATTTAAAGAATATATGAATGTTTGCTCTTAATTTTGGACCATACATAAACAGTAAAGGGCTGAAGGATATAAATTCTGGCGACAGATGGCCATGTAGCATTGACAACATAGACAAGATTAACTTTCAATATAAAGCTTTCTCTACCATTTTAAGATTTTTAACACATTTTAATAAACAAAATTTTGGTTCAGTTTTCATGCTAGATGGGTGCATTATATGGAAAGTTATGGTAATAGTAAGGGGTAATTTTCGGGTGCCTTCCAGCATGACCTATTTATGTCTGACCAACCTGGATACCATGGAATGGGGGATTGTCCTTCAATCTGGAGCACAAACAAAACTGATAACAATAAAAAATTTAAACAAAATCTACAACATTGATTTTATTAAAAATAATTTGGCCATGGCCTATAAATGAACTCATAAGAACTCTGTTTTGTACATCTGTTTAAAATTACATTTTTACCAGGCACAGTGATATTTCACCTTAGATAGGTAGATAAGCTGTCTAAAGGTTGTTGACGCTAACTTGTCAACCAAACATATATAAATACCCGGTTTCCAACTGGGTCAAAACATTCTCAGTCTGCAGGCTCACACCGCAACATGGCTTATATAACAAGTATGGAATATATCTCATTTTGGAAGTTAATATTTTTCCAGCAAATGCTGCCTTGAAATAAAGTGGGCAATGTTCAAAATGTTTGGTGTTTAAGTTTGACTTATTATGAGATTTTTACTGTGTAATACTTTTTAATAGTAATAGTTAATTACTTGACATTTAGTTCTATACAAAATATGTGTTGAGAATATTCATGTCACTTTAACAAGTTTGTGCAGGATAAAGATCTGTGGGTGTAAGAATTGTTAGTTTTATTATGTTTTCATTTTCCTTTCAGCTGTTTTTTCCAAGCTGTTGGTGCTTTTTCTGGCCCTCTATGGAGGTGAGTTTACAATGGTTCCTAAAACAAATGTTTGCTTCAGAAGTTTAGATATTAAACTTTTTGGATTCAGGACAGAAACATTGTAGAATGTCTATTTTTTACCCTGATAAATGGATTTTATTATTTTCAATAACTTAGTTTCATTTAAGAGTTACACACATGAATGAAGAGCCTAAGTATGAACAAAGAAATGCCTTTATGCAAGTCAGTCTTCTCAGAAAGGAATGTAACATAAACAAAACTAGGCCCAATATGAGGATTTATGGGTTATAATACCACCAGAGGCAAACATTGTGTTGTTTTTTCTTGTCATAAAAAAAGCATTTGTCAAATGCAATAATATGGATACATTAAAGTAATACAAATAGCATGTATATACATTTTCTGACATGTTTATAAAGAAAAATTAGAAAGTAATGTCATATTATAAAGAAATCATGGAACAATTTATCAAATTTTGAAAAAGGAATAGTAAAAGATTATAATTTGCATGCTTTCTGTTGATAATTCATTAAAGTTAATTTTAATTCTTTGGGTTTTTTTTACATAAATCTTTGTCTTATATAAGCATTGGGACAATTATACTATAATCTGTCTCAAAGCAGGTACATGTCTTATATAAGCATTGGGACAATTATAACTATAATCTGTCTCAAAGCAGGTACATTGTTTTTAAGTTTATTACTATAATAATTTTATTGCTATTTTTGATTACTATTTTACCAATAAATTTGGAAATAAATTTAAAAACAACATAAAATTGTTTACTTTGATACAACAAGAGTATTTATGAACCATGGTCGTGTATAAATTATGGTTTATAGGGGTCTAAGTTGATCTGGTTTCTTGAATTCTTTCAACCAAGAAAAAATAAAGTATTACTCCAAGAATTGATACACATAAACAAAAGCAGCATAGTTTCTTGTAACCAGCAATACATACATGTCAACTCTTCCACTTTTAGAGGGAGGCTCCCTTTTCAAGGTTCAAATTTCTTTGAAAATGAGGGGTGTTTTACACTCCCTACATGGAATCAGATAACTGCCTTCTTTGTTTTTATGAAAAAAAAACAAATCTGCCACATTGCAAGTGAAAATATCCCCCTTTGGCCCTAGAAAAAGATTACATGTATGGCAATATTTTTTTAACTATTTTCAATCAGTTCTTACCATAGTTCCAAAGGACTTGGAGCATATCAACAGAAGCATTTTATCTCAGTGTACAAGTAGAGACAGCTGTGAATAAGGTTGGAGAATTTCCCCATATAAGATAATGTCAACCCTACCAGTCTGTCAACATACACCCAGTCACATGTCCCCCACATATTAAGGTCACAGCCATCATTTTTTTCAAGGCTGTTATCAGGAGCTGTCTATTAAAGGAGTCAACAAAACATTTTCCTGAAAAACTTTTTTCAAAATGAAGTATATATACATGTAGGTACATAATAACGAACCTATTGATGATATATGTTTGGATAAAAGAAATTGTGATATTGCCATTTTCTGGGAAGCATTAAAATAAGCATTCTTTTCATAAAATTTCACAATAAGTCCTCTTTTGAGAAACAGTTTTGTAAAAAAAAATCAATGCTTAGAGTAAATAAATGGTGGATCAATCACAATTTTCTTTTTGAATTTCAACTCTACAGGCCAGACAGCCAATTCCGGGGCCGGTAACATGAACGGCAAGTACCTTGTGGCCAGTGGTGGCAGACAGGCAGTGCCGTACAACGATGACTATGCTTCGAAGAACTACAAATACTTTGACGTCTGGTCACCAGAGATCGCCACACACTACGGCGAGGTGTTCTGGACAGACCAAGGAAACAACCCAATTCCACAGGAGATCATTGATACATTTAAGGGTAGGACTATAAAAAGTATAATCTCATGTAAGGTTCATGTAAAGTTTATAGTGGCAGACAGATAACAGAACAGGAGTCTTATACTTCTGCATTCGTAATAGCACCAAAAACCTTGCCTTTAGTTATAAAAAGAGCAAAAGATTACATTCTTATAAACACTAAAATCTTTGTTCTTTAATTAAATTATAATGCAATAAAAATATTTGATAAAAATATTGAGTTGTCTTACAATTCATTAATCATGCTTAAAATAACTACTTTTAATGAAACAGTTTATTAATTTCCTTGCTTCTGAACAAACTATTATTAATGAATGGTAGCATAAAGCAGTTGCACTGTCTGCCCATACATCTGGGTATCTGTACAATCGTCTGTCCCATTTCTGTGTCTCAGTCTTAACGTCAATATTATATAACATACTTAAAGCAAACTTCACCATTATATACAGACAGAAGCCTGAATGCATGTTGTGTATAACAATGACAGGTAAAACCATTAAGGTCAACGTCAAATAGATTAATCAATCTTATTCGAAGACTCAGTGGGACTGCAGAAATACTTACTTAAATAAATACTTAAAAATGTTTGGGTTAGAACGATCCAAATTGCTTCCACATCCCAACTTGTCTGTTTAGTTGTGTGCCATTTTGAATTGAGTTCTTCTTTATGGTATTATTCTAAAAGAAATTTTATATGCCATGAGTTTTCACAGTGAAAATTAAGTAATGTTAGTTGTTGGGAAAGAAATGAATAATAAAATAAACATCAACTTTTATCTTTTATTGTAAAATAAAAACAAACCAAAATGTATGCATGTGTGTATGATGCATGTTTGAGTAGATGTGAACATGCTATCATCAACTGAACAAACTGCAACATTTATTTTTGAGACAACACTGATATTGGTCAGGATTTATACCTTCCCACCCTGACAGTTTACAATACTGCTGGGAGACAAATCTAATACAGATCAATCTTTGTTAATTGAATTGTCACCCTGGTTAATTGATGATACATCCTGATTGTCAAACTAATCAACGTATAGTACCTAATTAACAACTTCAACCAACCAATTAAAGAACAAAAATATTTTTACTGACATAATCTCCTTGCACAGAATGACAGATGACAATACACAATGGCTTGTGTTGTGAGCTGGCTTTGGATAATAGATGTGAAGAAAGCATTAAAAGTGTATGTTGGGACCATAATAACCTTAAAATTATGCCAAAGTTTAAATTACAGAGGGTCGGTTGTATATATTAATGTCATAACTGTGTCTTTCTTAAAATGTATTAAATCTTACTGCACATTCTTACTGACATACACTTGTCAGTGTGTCATAGTGTGTCATTTTTGGAAGCATATGGCAATTCCAGTAACATTTCTTGTATTATACCATGTGATGAACTTGATTTCTTACAACACCAAATAGTTTTGTTGACATATTTTAGGTAAGGTGATGGCCATTGTGGGCTATGAGCAGGACCAGGTCATGGTATCTCCTGTTGGCCAGCCAGGTGTAAACCCTGACAAAGACGTCTCTGTACCAATTAACTGGGCGTATAACCACCATTACATGGCATGGATGACGGGGGCTCATTCCAAGCTGGTCAAGATTGCCCACCCAAACCCTATGGACGTCAGTGCCCATGGATACCATATGAGGTGGGAGGCCATCCCAAAGGAAGCTCCCTTTCAGAGAGTGAGCCCTGAAATTCCCATCAGCCAGATGTTCAGTGAGGGCAATGGTGGAGAGTCTAGAAAAAGTTACCATGGTTACCCAACAGGGTATGCCCAGCTGATTGACTCACCTGACATGTGGCACATCACGCCTATGCAGATTGACACACGTAACCGAGACTGTGGCGCCACACCTGATGATATCCACAAATGTACGACGTTCACCCCAGGACCAGAGCCTAAGCAAGCAAGATATGGTCTCGGCATACCTGAGAATCCAATGTATTCAGGTCTACTGGAATGCCCTTGCAACAGTCGATTTGGTGGTGACCCTCATATATATGGTCCAGACACCAAGACCAAGTCAATCAAGCATCATTTCACTTTGGTTGCTCAATCAACTTGTGGTGAGTCTGCAATAAACTCAGCTGATGATTGCTTCTACTCAGCAGCCCATATTGGGATCATTGCTTCTAAGAATGTTACTCTCTCTGCAGCATCTGACAAGGTTCCTAAGGGCTGCTCTGTCATGATCGAGTCAGATAGTACAACAACTGTCACATACAACAAATTCAACAGCTTAGCTGCTTGCTCATCATCAACAAACAGAGGGGGTTCAACATCCTTCAACAAAATAAACGTGACACTTTCCTTACAGCTCACCTCGACTATGGTCACAATAACCATCACAGGTCCAGCTGGAGCCTGGTTTGGCGTAGGTTTCAATGCAACCCAAATGGCAGATTCCCCATATGCCATCATCACCAACTCCACCAGTGTGTATGAGCGCCAGATTGGCACCTGTGGCAGCGAAGGTGAACACTGCCCTGGTGATGCCCTGCCATCTACTCTAACAGTGGTGTCCAACAAGGTAGAAAATAACATGCGAACTGTTGTTCTCACAAGAGGCTTGAAAGGCAATACTTCGAAGTATTACACCTTTGATGTCACCAAGCAGTCCCAAATCAGTATGATTGCTGCTGTAGGAGTGGGAGAGAAATTTGCATACCACAAGGCCCATGACACAAGCACAATAACCCTAATGGCACAGGGTGAGGCCAACTGTATCTGTGATATTGGAATGGAGGGAGTTCTCTGCTACAATAATGGCAGCAATTGCAACTCCTTTGTAAAGAACTGTGTGCCAGCTCCGGCTGGGGAGCTGCTCACACAAAAGAACCCAACCTGCAACTCCGTGCAATATGCTGGCGGTCTGTCTTGCTGCGGGCATCGTAGAATCATGCTGGATGCTGACCAGGAAATTCGACCAGAACTTCTGCGCTACCACATGAAGTTCCGCTTCTGGTACCAGGAATACACCAACAATAATGGTAAAGTATCGCACCATAACCTTGACCGAATCTACTATCAGACTGAAGCTTGGGCTGGTGAATATGACATCCCACCAGCATTTGCCAAGCCTGGTAAGCCCATTCCTGGTTACCCAGACTGGCCGGTCAGCACCCCGACACCCGGCACCACCTGTACTGGTAACTGCCCTGATGGTGACGACTGCGAGTGTGAACACATGATTGTGTTCAAGTGGGAACTTTCAAACACACGTCTCATCTATGCTGGTGGCCACTGCCATGCTCCATCATGCATCTCAATGAAATTGTATCGCAACGACACTGGCCACAAGATGGAGCTTCTTTGTGAACAAGTGCCAGTGATAGGCAAGGGCAACGTGCATCATGACAAGTATGACGAGGCTGGATACATTGCCCTGCCACCGTGTCTGTGGGGGGATGATGAAGGACTTGATCCAGCAGTTCTGCTGCCACCCAACACCCCAATGGTGTCCATCAAACTCAACAGAAACACACACATGGGCCACTTTGGAGAGATGGCCTCATGGCAGATGAGAGGGGTAAATTTCTAAAACAATTGGACATGCAATGACTTTAAGGATTTGTTGTAACAGTGAGGGTCTGCAGTTATAAGCTTTAGAGATTGCAACATAACTGCTCACATAATCAGTTCCGTCTCAACATAAAAGAATTCTGATTTTATCAACTGGTAATTTTTATATTTGTATTATGTATAAATATAATGATTTTGTGTGTTTTTGTTAATTTCTGCCATCTTTTCCTCTTTCCTTGCTTTTACTATTAATGTTGGCTTTAATATATTTGTTTGAGATGTCTTGTAGGTATAAACTATAAATGGGAAAATGTTCTGACATAGTTCACTTAAATAAGACATAGTACTGCTTAAAATGGTATATCATGTGATAAAAATATATTAAAATATTCCTTAGATAAAATCATCTGGGATCATCCTCCACCAGTAATAAAGCTGGTGGTCACCTTAATGGCAATACCAGTGCCTGTGTCATATATAACAGTGCTGGTGGTCACCTTAATGGCAATACCAGTGCCTGAGTCATGTATAACAGTGCTGGTGGTCACCTAAATGGCATAACCAGTGCCGGTGTCATATATAACAGTGCTGGTGGTCACCTTAATGGCATAACCAGTGCCTGTGTCATGTATAACAGTGCTGGTGGTCACCTTAATGGCAATACCAGTGCCTGAGTCATGTATAACAGTGCTGGTGGTCACCTTAATGGCATAACCAGTGCCTGTGTCATGTATAACAGTGCTGGTGGTCACCTTAATGGCAATACCAGTCCCTGTGTCATGTACAACAGTGCTGGTGGTCACCTAAATGGCATAACCAGTGCCGGTGTCATATATAACAGTGCTAGTGGTCACCTTAATGGCAATACCAGTGCCTGAGTCATGTACAACAGTGCTGGTGGTCACCTAAATGGCATAACCAGTGCCGGTGTCATATATAACAGTGCTGGTGGTCACCTTAATGGCATAACCAGTGCCTGAGTCATGTATAACAGTGCTGGTGGTCACCTAAATGGCAATACCAGTCCCTGTGTCATATATAACAGTGCTGGTGGTCACCTTAATGGCATAACCAGTGCCTGAGTCATGTATAACAGTGCTGGTGGTCACCTAAATGGCATAACCAGTGCCGGTGTCATATATAACAGTGCTGGTGGTCACCTTAATGGCAATACCAGTCCCTGTGTCATATATAACAGTGCTGGTGGTCACCTTAATGGCAATACCAGTCCCTGTGTCATATATAACAGTGCTGGTGGTCACCTTAATGGCAATACCAGTCCCTGTGTCATATATAACAGTGCTGGTGGTCACCTTAATGGCAATACCAGTCCCTGTGTCATGTATAACAGTGCTGGTGGTCACCTTAATGGCAATACCAGTCCCTGTGTCATATATAACAGTGCTGGTGGTCACCTTAATGGCATAACCAGTGCCTGAGTCATGTATAACAGTGCTTGTGGTCACCTAAATGGCATAACCAGTGCCGGTGTCATATATAACAGTGCTGGTGGTCACCTTAATGGCATAACCAGTGCCTGTGTCATGTATAACAGTGCTGGTGGTCACCTTAATGGCAATACCAGTGCCTGTGTCATATATAACAGTGCTGGTGGTCACCTTAATGGCATAACCAGTGCCTGAGTCATGTATAACAGTGCTGGTGGTCACCTTAATGGCAATACCAGTGCCTGAGTCATGTATAACAGTGCTGGTGGTCACATAAATGGCATAACCAGTGCCGGTGTCATATATAACAGTGCTGGTGGTCACCTTAATGGAACTATCAGTGCCTGTGTCATGTATAAAAGTGCTGGTGGTCCCCTAAATGGCAAAACCAGTGCCTGAGTCATGTATAACAGTTCTACTGGTCACCTTAATGGCAATACCAGTGCCTGTGTCATGTATAACAGTGCTGGTGGTCACCTTAATGGCATAACCAGTGCCTGAGTCATGTATAACAGTGCTGGTCGTCACCTTAATGGCAATACCAGTGTCTGAGTCATGTATAACAGTGCTGGTGGTCACCTAAATGGCATAACCAGTGCTGGTGTCATGTATAACAGTGCTGGTGGTCACCTTAATGGAAATATCAGTGCCTGTGTCATGTATAAAAGTGCTGGTGGTCACCTAAATGGCAAAACCAGTGCCTGAGTCATGTATAACAGTGCTGGTGGTCACCTTAATGACATAACCAGTGCCTGAGTCATGTATAACAGTGCTGGTGGTCACCTTAATGGCAATACCAGTCCCTGTGTCATGTATAACAGTGCTGGTGGTCACCTAAATGGCATAACCAGTGCTGGTGTCATATATAACAGTGCTGGTGGTCACCTTAATGGAAATATCAGTGCCTGTGTCATGTATAAAAGTGCTGGTGGTCACCTAAATGGCAAAACCAGTGCCTGAGTCATGTATAACAATGCTGGTGGTCACCTTAATGGCATAACCAGTGCCTGTGTCATGTATAACAGTGCTGGTGGTCACCTTAATGGCATAACCAGTGCCTGTGTCATGTATAACAGTGCTGGTGGTCACCTTAATGGCATAACCAGTGCCTGTGTCATGTATAACAATGCTGCTGGTCACCTTAATGGCATAACCAGTGCCTGTGTCATGTATAACAATGCTGGTGGTCACCTTAATGGCATAACCAGTGCCTGTGTCATGTATAACAGTGCTGGTGGTCACCTTAATGGCAATACCAGTGCCTGAGTCATGTATAACAGTTCTGGTGGTCACCTTAATGGCATAACCAGTGCCTGAGTCATGTATAACAGTGCTGGTGGTCACCTTAATGGCAATACCAGTGCCTGAGTCATGTATAACAGTGCTGGTGGTCACCTTAATGGCATAACCAGTGCCTGTGTCATGTATAACAGTGCTGGTGGTCACCTTAATGGCATAACCAGTGCCTGTGTCATGTATAACAGTGCTGGTGGTCACCTTAATGGCATAACCAGTGCCTGTGTCATGTATAACAATGCTGCTGGTCACCTTAATGGCAATACCAGTGCCTGTGTCATGTATAACAGTGCTGGTGGTCACCTTAATGGCATAACCAGTGCCTGTGTCATGTATAACAATGCTGCTGGTCACCTTAATGGCAATACCAGTGCCTGTGTCATGTATAACAGTGCTGGTGGTCACCTTAATGGCATAACCAGTGCCTGTGTCATGTATAACAGTGCTGGTGGTCACCTTAATGGCATAACCAGTGCCTGTGTCATGTATAACAATGCTGCTGGTCACCTTAATGGCAATACCAGTGCCTGTGTCATGTATAACAGTGCTGGTGGTCACCTTAATGGCATAACCAGTGCCTGTGTCATGTATAACAGTGCTGGTGGTCACCTTAATGGCATAACCAGTGCCTGTGTCATGTATAACAATGCTGCTGGTCACCTTAATGGCAATACCAGTGCCTGTGTCATGTATAACAGTGCTGGTGGTCACCTTAATGGCATAACCAGTGCCTGTGTCATGTATAACAATGCTGCTGGTCACCTTAATGGCAATACCAGTGCCAGTATCATGTATAACAGTGCTGGTGGTCACCTAAATGGCAAAACCAGTGCCTGAGTCATGTATAACATTGCTGGTGGTCACCTTAATGGCATAACCAGTGCCTGAGTCATGTATAACAGTGCTAGTGGTCACCTTTATTGCAATACTAGTACCTGAGTCATGTATACCAGTGCTGGTGGTCACCTTCATGGCATAACCAGTGCCTGAGTCATGTATAACAAAGCTGGTGGTCACCTAAATGGCAATACCAGTGCCGGTGTTATGTATAACAGTGCTGGTGGTCACCTTAATGGCATAACCAGTGCCTGGGTCATGTATAACAGTGCTTGTGGTCACCTTATTGGCAATACTAGTGCCTGAGTCATGTACAACAGTGCTGGTGGTCACCTTCATGGCAAAACCAGTGCCTGTGTCATGTATAACAGTGCTGGTGGTCACCTTAATGGCATAACCAGTGCCTGAGTCATGTATAACAAAGCTGGTGGTCACCTAAATGGCAATACCAGTGCCGGTGTTATGTATAAAAGTGCTTGTGGTCACCTTAATGGCATAACCAGTGCCTGAGTCATGTATAACAAAGCTGGTGGTCACCTTAATGGCAATACCAGTGCCGGTGTTATGTATAACAGTGCTGGTGGTCACCTTAATGGCATAACCAGTGCCTGAGTCATGTATAACAGTGCTAGTCGTCACCTTAATGGCAATACCAGTGCCTGAGTCATGTATAACAGTGCAATTAGTCACCTTAATGGCATAACCAGTGCCTGAGTCATGTATAACAGTGATAGTGGTCACCTTAATGGCAATATCAGTGCCTGAGTCATGTATAACAGTGCTGGTGGTCACCTTAATGGCATAACCAGTGCCGGTGTCATATATAACAGTGCTGGTGGTCACCTAAATGGCAATACCAGTCCCTGTGTCATGTATAACAGTGCTGGTGGTCACCTTAATGGCATAACCAGTGCCGGTGTCATGTATAACAGTGCTGGTGGTCACCTTAATGGCAATACCAGTCCCTGTGTCATGTATAACAGTGCTGGTGGTCACCTAAATGGCAATACCAGTGCCGGTGTCATGTATAACAGTGCTGGTGGTCACCTTAATGGCAATACCAGTGCCTGTATCATGTATAACAGTGCTGGTGGTCACCTAAATGGCAAAACCAGTGCCTGAGTCATGTATAACAGTGCTGGTGGTCACCTTAATGGCATAACCAGTGCCTGTGTCAAGTATAACAGTGCTGGTGGTCACCTTAATGGCATAACCAGTGCCTGTGTCATGTATAACAGTGCTTGTGGTCACCTTAATGGCAATACCAGTGTCATATATAACAGTGCTGCTGGTCACCTTAATGGCAATACCAGTGCCTGTGTCATGTATAACAGTGCTGGTGGTCACCTTAATGGCATAACCAGTGCCTGTGTCATGTATAACAGTGCTGGTGGTCACCTTAATGGCATAACCAGTGCCTGTCTCATGTATAAGTGCTGTTGGTCACCTTAATGGCATAACCAGTGCTGGTGTCATGTATAACAGTGCTGGTGGTCACCTTAATGGCATAGCCCGTGCCTGTGCCATGTATAACAGTGCTGGTGGTCACCTTAATGGCAATACCAGTCCCTGTGTCATGTATAACAGTGCTGGTTCACCTTAATGGCATAACCAGTGCCTGTGTCATGGATAACAGTGCTTGTGGTCACCTTAATGGCAATACCAGTGCCTGTGTCATGTATAACAGTGCTGGTGGTCACCTTAATGGCATAACCAGTCCCTGTGTCATGTATAACAGTGCTGGTGGTCACCTTAATGGCATAACCAGTGCCTGAGTCATGTATAACAGTGCTGGTGGTCACCTTAATGGCATAACCAGTGCCTGAGTCATGTATAACAGTGCTGGTGGTCACCTAAATGGCAATACTAACCTTAATGGCATAACCAGTGCCTGTGTCATGTATAACAGTGTTTGTGGTCACCTTAATGGCATAACCAGTGCCTGTGTCATGTATAACAGTGTTTGTGGTCACCTTAATGGCATAACCAGTGCCTGTGTCATGTATAACAGTGTTTGTGGTCACCTTAATGGCAATACTAACCTTAATGGCATAACCAGTGCCTGAGTCATGTATAACAGTGTTTGTGGTCACCTTAATGGCAATACTAACCTTAATGGCATAACCAGTGCCTGTGTCATGTATAACAGTGCTGGTGGTCACCATAATGGCAATACTAGAAGCGGTGTCATGTATAACAGTGCTGGCAGTCACCTTATTTTTCAGTTCGTTAATAACCAATACTCATACTATTTCTCAGTTCGCTGATGACCAATACTCATTCTATTTCTTCATTTGTTAATAACCAATACTCTTACTATTTCTCTGTTCGTTAATAACCAATACGCATACTATTTCTCCGTTTGTTAATAACCAATACTCATACTATTTTTCTTTTCTTTAATAGCCAATACTCATACTATTTCTCCGTTCGTTAGGTGGGGACAAATTGTCTCATTAGTACTTATCAAGTTACGACGAAACCAAATGGGGGGCATTTTTCAGGAAGGTTTACATATAGACCCCATGCCATGTTCATCAACAATAAAGTTATTTGTATCAGCATGGAGGTGGGCACCCGTGGCCTAGTGCTAGAGTCAACAACCAGTAACTCCTCTGACAGCTTAGCTTCTCACCCCATGGGTTGGAATCTCGACTGAGGCAAGGACTTAATGTGGGAGGGTCTTCCAGTTGACCTGCGATACGCAGGTGGTTCTAGCCAGACGTAAGTTTTGACTCATCCGCCATCAAAATAGCTGGACATACCTATAATGACCTCAATTGTTGCAGCAATGTATTTCAAAAGCAAGACAAAAGAATAAACATGGAAGTTAAACTCGTAAGTTAATCTGTGGAATGTTTATAATTATACCTGTCCAACAGCCCACTGCTTCAAAACACCATATGTCTGGCTGTTTAACAACTGTTTTTAATGTTGAATACAAAAGCAAACATTTTTATATAAAGAAAAAATAATGTCCAATAGAAGCCAAGAGTCAAATACCTAGTTTAATGGAAATAGGTGAGTGAAGCTCAGTAAGACATGGTGTTTGGTGTGGATGACCCCAATATATCTGGTTACAACGGATTCATTAACATCCATTAGTCCCTGGGAATTGATAGCACCATGGTAATTGACTTTAATTGTATCATCCTTCCCTCTCAAGTGGAGGGTTCCTGTGAATAATTAGATGCAAATTATGCAAATTTATGCAAAATGATAGCAAGAAGTACACAGCTGTCTTTGAAGAAAATCTATCAATTAGTACTTTTCTGATGGCCAAAGGGTCAACCAATTAGTGCAAGTGAACCAAGCATTAGGGGCCAATTAGGGAATCAAAGATGAATTTGAATGTTCATAACAAGTCACTTCCTTGTAGTAGTGACTTGAAGAAACTTGTCAGAAATAAATTCCAAAATTAAAAAACCTTAGTACTAATAGTCTTCCAGTACTTTTCCACCTGTATAAAGAGTTTAAATATTGCATATTTTCCCCAGAATATCATAGACAACATTTTTTTTTCTGAACAAGTCACAAAAGCATCTGTTGCCAAGCAGCCTTAATCATTAGACCTGCTCAGCCATGGTATTTGGGAGAGGAAAAAGATTTAAAATTACTTTTTTTTAGAAAAAAAAAAGATGATGACACTGAAACACTTGCAAATGTTCATTTTTAGCATGACTTAAACAAACAAAAGGTTTCTCTTTCTTTAATGTGAATGAAAAAATAGAAATGAAAAAATAGACCCTAATCAGACAGCCCCAGATTCAAATCTAGACCTGTTGTTAGTCTTTGGACATTGTTAACATTGCTCCATGACTTTTCTCACAAGTACTGCTTCTACCTAGGATCAGGACATTGTTAGGGACTTATATAATATTTTTGTTAACAATTACTTCACTTTACACAAGTTTTGTTGGCTGTATAAAGCTTGAATAAAAGAAATGGATAACCTTTTTAAAAATGATCAAAAAGAGCTTTGTCTCCATTTTTCCTGACGTACAGAAGATTGGGGCCTTATGAAATTGCTTTCTTAAAATAACAGTTTCTAGTTGATTTCCATCAATATCTTTATTATACTGAGGAATAAAAGATTCTTTCAATCCTGATAAATATTTTCCTGAGGAAGTGTATTGCCTGAAAAGAGACTTATGATTATTGCTTTCTTGGTGTAACTTTTGTCATTTTATTCCTTGTTTGTTTTTTTCAAACAATAAAAGCAGGACCGACCAGGTAAATATTTACTGACATAAAATACAAGTAGTATCTATCACTATCATTCACAACCCTTTTGACCTGGCTTTTTATCCAGGGGTCTCTCTTTGCTTCTTGTCAATAGTGTCAGTTCAATTTTGTGAACCATACATGTGGTAACAAAGGCAGAAAAAAGCCTACAATGTAACACTTTATTGTCTGCCATGAAAGCAAACCTTTCACCTTCCTATTCTTGTGCGTCAACTGGGTCTAAAGACTAAAAGTCTAAGATTTCTTGATCCAACAGAGTTGACGCTAGTCTGGCGACAAGAATTTTGATTGGGAAACAAATGACAGGGAAATGGCCATTAAAGGGACAGGTTCATAAAAATATTGGGCATCTGTCATTTCAACATAGGGCAAAATTCATATGAGAATTGTTGACAATAAAAAGAAAGAACACCTTAATAAATACTAAACATGATATGCATGCCAGTGGTTCTACCCAGGTATTTGTCTGGGATCTTCCTCCACCAACATAGCTGGATGTCTCTATTATGATCATAATTGGTCGTTGCAATGAATCTCAGAAACGAAAATAAACAACAAAAAAAGACTGAACATGATAAGGATAAATTCAAGGTTGAAAATGGAAACATTGTGTAAGATTTTGAAGTTATATTATTGTATATTTTATTAATAAATGGCATTGCATGGAACTAAAAGAAACTCATTTATAAACTGTTTTTTCTTTCAATTACAGTGATTTATATGGCAACTAAAACACAAGTTTTATCATCGTTTTTAAGTTGTGTCAGACAAACTGGTAACAAAATAGTAAACTAAAGGTAATAAGAAATTACTTATGTTAATTTATCTACCGCAAAGATGAAAAAATAAGAAGTTTTAGAACACCTCCATAGCTACTTCTTTATATCTTTCCAAACTGCTAAAGCTTTTTTGATTGGGAAATGTACAAAGTTATGAAAAAATCAGGTTATTGTACCTCTATTTCACTATATCTGTTTTTTGGCCTAAAAGTTCATCGTATTTAAATTAAAGATTTGAAAAGAAAAAAGAAATCTAGTTTCACCCTGACTGAGGAAGTCCCTTTAAGTATGATATTAGACCATTTTTTCCATGTTTACATAGCAACAGAAACCTTTTGTAAGTGCACAATCAGCTCATCTGTCAAGTGATTAAGCTCAACTACTGGGCACCTATGTTATTATAGACCCTTTTATTGTCAAATGATCACATACTTTTCAGCATGAATGAAGGCTATAATTGCGGAAATTTTGATGCTGTGTAATTTTGAAATCAAACTGTCAAAAACATTATGCCACACATCAGCTAAATGTTCATGAAAACAAGTGTAAGGGACAAGTATGTTCGAGAGGTTATTCAATGATTTTTGTTCAGCGTCTGCTGCAGCAGTTTGTCTGCTGCTTCGGCAATCAGACGAACATGATTAAGTGTGACATAATGTCATCTTTATCATTCAGGACGAAGGCATTCATAAATCATTTACAGCCAACAACAAAAAAAGGGAAGCAGCAAACATAAGTTTTACAACCGGATGAAATTGTAATGTTTCAAGTGACCCAAGTAGATGGTTGTTAACCCTTAGCTTGCTACATTTTGTTAAGAACCCATGATAAATTCCCTTGATTGTTTGCTTTAATATAATATATGTTACATGTCAGGGTTGATATACTTATAAACAGAGACTGAGCAGCAAATAGTGTAGATCCTGATCAGACAGCTCCCAGCAGGGATCTGGCTGATCAGGATTTACAATATTTGCCAGTTTTATAAATATATGAATATCAGGCTAAGAGTTAATTTAGAACACATAATTATCATGTCTTTTGATCATTGTACTCTATAATTATACTGAGGTTGATCATGTACTTGAGTACCATTTGTTACATCTTAACATGCATTAAGATTGGTTAAATAGAGTAGATCGTGATCAGCCAGCCCCCTACTAGGAGCTGTGATGTGGGTGTTTTAACAAAATAAAGAAAAGGGAAGTAAGTATCAGGAATAATGTGATACCATGAAGACTTAACATGATACATTACCTCATTCTAGTGTATAAATAAATAACAGCAGTCTAGTATAGCCTAGATACATTGTGTTAGCAAAACCAACAAAATAGCAAACAATAACAATGTCTGTCATTATAGGAATAGCCTTAACTAATCAAAACACTGACATTTTGTCCTCATTGCAATTCTCATGCCAATATTTGGTAACATTCTCCATGCCAAACTCTGAGCAAGTTTCATCTGTCACTGTTTTTTGAGCAGGTATCTCCATTTTGAGCAGCATGTGCAGCCAGTTTACAATCTCCAGATCTTGCCTGACAGTAAGATGGGGATCCTTCAATCTCAATACATTACAGAACTAAGGTGATCAGTCTTTTGTTATTTCTTGAAACACTGTACAGCAGCAAAAGCAGGCATGCAATATAGTGATCAGGGCCATCAGTTCTGCATGCAGGGAATAATACAATAGAGACACAATACTGCACCCAGACAAATACAACAAGCAATGCCTCGACTTATACTGCAAATGACATAATTTTATTAAATGCTAAATTGTTTAAAGCCCATGCTAACTCAGTAGCGTCATGTGAGGGGAGAGGAGCGGCGAGCACTGCCCCATTGACTTGGCAAGCTATGGTGAGATCTATTACTGATTGCAAAATACACACCACAAAAATCACAGCAGCCAATTATGATCAATATATAGAACTCCAGCGATTTTGGTGGAAAAATATCTGGGTAGAACCACTGGCGCACCCCCTGTCAGCGGGAAGACCTTCACACATAAACTTTTTCGCCACGATCAGGACTCAAACCCACACAGTTAGAGGCTAAGCAGTCAGAGGGGATACAAATGGGAGACTCTACCACTAAGCCCTAGGGCTTTAGATTTAAGTTGTAGGATTATTGACATGTTTAAAGTTACACTATATTGTATTCTAAACAGTATCTATAACATTTGTGTAGATAGATTCATACACAGTATTTACATATAAATTTTACACAAAAGATTTCATGACATAAAAAATTAAACATTAAAAAGGTTTAATACATAAACATAATTTTAACAAACATGATACCCAAAGCAGACTTAAATTTCAACAAACTTGATATCTCCTAAGTAAGGACCCCCACACTGAACACCTCATGTTACAGCCTGGTTCAAATCTGTCTCAACTATCAGTGGCCAACAGCACATCCTCTAACACCTGCACCAGTCTATCTTTATCTTTATTTGAATTTTAAAAAAACAACATGTAACCATTGAAGAGGTCATGTTTGTGTACTCTACAGGGAAATAAAAACTACAAAAAAGATCAATTTTCAAATGAAATAACTTGTTTCAACATTTTTAAATTAGTAAGACCTTTATTAGAATTATACTTATATGACCAGAATTAAATATTTACTCAACAAATATTTAATAAATAACATTGTTATGTTAAAATCTAATTTGGATGAAATTTAACAGTACTGTGGTAGACAGAGGCAGATGCAAATGGCATGAAGTACGAGCCCCATATGTCATTTGTATTAAAATGTTGGAAGTTGGAAATTTAACTTAAAAAATACCATTTTATGAAAATAAATAACTAGCTGTCTTGTACTGGATGAACTTCTTGTTTTTGAATTCTGACTTGTACCAATGTTAAGCTTTATAAAGCAGTTACTATAAGGCATGGCTTTTTAAAAGTGGTATCCAACAGTTTAGACCATTTTGTGTCTCTAACACAACCAAATAAATAAATGTCACCTGAAAAGATCCTGTGAGATGCTGTTTATTGGTGTCCTACATTCATGTGAAACATAAAGCATAACACCCCACTTGTCTTTACAAAAATGCGTTTCCCATCCAAGCCACGCTGCACAGTTAGCTATTTTTAAACCAAGAAAACAGGGTAACCTCTTACTTCTGAGATGACATATGATCATTTAAGTTTCAGTAATCAGCTCTGACATTAATATCTATTTGTGGCTGAAAAGTCCACTCATGCTTATTTATAGATATGGAAATAATGGACATTTCAGGCATGATATATATATAGGATCATGATATATACTAAGGAAATTTTATAAACAGCCTTAATTTAAAGTGTAAATTTATGCAGCAATTATGATATACAAATTCCCCCTAAACAGGAGTAAGATGTTGTAACATGGTTTAGATATAAGCAAACTATCAGATACAACCTTTAAGGTGTTTTTTTGTAATTTTGCTACAAATGAGAAGTCTGATAAGTATCTAGAAAGACAGAAAAACCTACCTTTCTTTTGATGTTGTCCTTGCTTTGGACTAGAAGCTGACTCTGATGACATCTATGTTTACCTATCACTTCTGGTTCCTATATAACACCAATGTGTTTGCGTTCATTTTTTCATAAGAACATTTTTATTTCTTTTTGTTAACATACAACAAAGAACTAAATGCCCATGCAATACATGAATACACAAACAACTTCAAGAGTCTTATTGACGTCCTTTGCTACTTGTAGGTAAAGAAATTTTTCCAAACAAGCAATTCAACAAGTCCAATTCCAAGATCTTTCTATCCCAGACAGTAGGTGTTATAAAATCAAATACAAGCTGTGTGCAGCTATTGTCTTCAGCTTACAGGGGTCACAACGAGTTCCTGGTGAATCAAGAAATCACTAACAGTTTCAATGAGGTCAATTAAACAAACAAAATCGAGCCTGAAGAAAAAACTGTTCCTGGAATGAGTTCACTCACTGCTGATTTCTCATATATTAATTTCAGCAAACAGTATATACAGTATACCAAATGAGTCTATTTTCTCTTATTTAAGTCAAGTCAGTACAATTATAAACAGTAAGTGAACTTTATATTTCTTTTAAAATATACCATGGAGTTAATTTTATGTTCAAAACAATCATATGATCTGTATGAAGAATCAATGGCACTACATACATAACATAAAAAAGTCCTGCAGTTTCATCAATGTCTTGAAACTAAAACATTTTAATCCATAAAATATATCATTCACCTTTAGTTATTAATCCTCACATAGGAAATTTAAAACAAACTCTGGATCAATGACCCTGTTACAGTTGGACAATAAGACACAGTCGCTGCAGTTCAATTTGCGCGCCTCTCTAGCTTTACCAATACCAGCTAAGATCCCTGAGTTGCCCTCTCTGTCTCTCCCCATACCAGCTCTCAATCAATGATGTGTACCTGTCCCTCAGATCCTCTCTCCATCATGTTCCTCTCTTATCCTTACATTCATTCTTTAACTCCCTAATAGGGGATAGTGTCAATGACTTGATACTTGTCTGACCCTTGGGTCGTGGGTTTGAATTCTGGTACGAGGAAGAATTTTCATGCAGGAATGTCATGCAGCAAAGTTGTGCTTCCCGAACAATTGTCTTAGGTCTTCATCCCTTAATAATTGCTAGAACATTGATATAATAAATATATTGTGATGCTGTAATACATTTAGGCTCAAAAACAAAACATCTTGCCACTAGCTATTATTCCTTTAGGTGAAATCTTTTTAAATCTTTCTAACATGAGCCTATATGAGAGAGCAATAAGTGTAGTACATCAGTAATCATATTGTCAGAGCCAAAGAACCAAGATACAACATCCCATACCTAGGACAGAAGTAGACACACTGCATCAGCAGCAGCATCTACAACACCACTTGTAAAAATTATTTTCTATCAATTCCAGGATGAGGTAAGAACTGTTAACAGGATAGCTGTGGTGTGCCATTGGTTCTACCCAGACATTTTTCAGGGGTCTTTTCTCCACCAATAACAGCTGGAAGTGGCAAATAATGTTTTGCTGTGTTCACTTAATAAACAAAAGATTTTGTTCAATAAAAGATTTTGTTCAATTCTTCCTCATTGTTTATACAAAATTATAACTAACATACATGTAGGGGAACAAGAGGGGAGTTATTTTGAAAAAAATGTATAAGGAATTTTTAAAAATGGTTATAAAAATTATTGCTAAAAATGCAAAAAACAATGATATTGTTATACAAAATGTCAGCAACATATCTTCATATGAACTGACTTAAATGTAACTTTGTGCTGGCCTATGATATCTGTCCAAGTTGGTTCACATGGCTAGTGTGACAGGTAACAATTGTTTGATGCACCCACATGCAGGCCAGGTGTGAATATTATCCAATGTCAGCTTCATACCACACTTAAAACATGCATGAGAATTTGGTTTTAAACCACATAACCTTCTCACACCCAAACAATATCAAGTCATACTTAATTGACATACCAAGCTGCAGTTAATTGTCAATGAAAGTGTGAATGATTCTGTTTTTGTTTGATATGAAATTGCCTCTTTATGAAAACGAATGTCTTTCTCTGTTGTTTTTTTAATTTCCAGTTTAACATCCAACTAACAATACTAAAGCTGTAAAACACAATTTTAATTTGTAACATTTATAGTGCTGCCATAATTGTGCTAGCATATTGCTAACATACCACAGTTAGTCACATAACACTTAAAAAGGCCCTGTACACTTATGTAGTGAAAGCAATGGATAATATCCCAGTACTTAGGGCCTAATATTTATGTCTCAGCAGAGGATTGAACACACACTTTCTAGCTCTTCACCTCTCTGTACTCACACTCCCCTGCTTAAACAGAACTCTTAACCCACACTCCCCTGCTTAAACAGAACTCTTTAACCCACACTCCCCTGCTTAAACAGAAAACTTACCTCACATTCCCCTGCTAAAACAGAACTCTTTAACCCACACTCCCCTGCTTAAACAGAACTCTTAACCCACACTCCCCTGCTTAAACAGAACTCTTAACCCACATTCCCCTGCTAAATTAAAACTCTTAACCCACATTCCCCTGCTAAATTAAAACTCTTAACCCACATTCCCCTGCTTAAACAGAACTCTTAACCCAAATTCCCCTGCTAAAACAGAACTCTCAACCCACATTCCCCAGCTTAAAAAGAACTCTTACCCCAAACTCCCCAGCTTAAACAGAACTCTTAACCCACATTCCCCTGCTAAAACAGAACTTTTAACCCACATTCTCCTGCTAAAACAGAACTCTTAACCCACATTCCCCTGCTAAATCAGAACTCTTACCTCAAATTCCCCTGCTAAAACAGAACTCTTAAACCACATTCCCCTGCTAAAACAGAACTCTTAACCCACATTCCCCTGCTTAAAAAGAACTCAACCCACTCTCCCCTGCTAAAAAAGAACTCTAAACCCACACTCCCACGCTAAAAAAGAACTCTTAACCCACACTCCCCCGCTGAAACAAAACCTTTAACCTACAATCCTCTGCTTAAACAAAATTCTTAACCATTCTGACCTGCTTAAAGACAACTCTTTACCCACACTACCACGCAAAAACAAAACTCTTTACCCTTATCATGCTACATTTTGTTAAAGCTCAAGCTAAATTCTTACTTTTTCCTTATATATTGTACATATTAGTCATATTACATGTTTAGGTTAATATACCCATTAACAGTGAATAATCAGCAAATAGTGTAGATCTTTATTATACAGCTCCCAGCAGCACAACAAACAACCAGCTGAGCAAATAGTGTAGATCTTTATTATACAGCTCCCAGCAGGACAATGAACAACCAGCTGAGCAAATAGTGTAGATCTTTATTATACAGCTCCCAGCAGGACAACGGCTGACCAGCTGAGCAAATAGTGTAGATCTTTATTATACAGATCCCAGCAGGTTAATGAACGACCAGCTGAGCAAATAGTCTAGATCTTTATTATACAGCTCCCAGCAGGTCAATGAACGACAAGCTGAGCAAATAGTGTAGATCTTTATTATACAGCTCCCAGCAGGTCAATGAACAACCAGCTGAGCAAATAGTCTAGATCTTTATTATACAGCTCCCAGCAGGTCAATGAACGACCAGCTGAGCAAATAGTTTAGATCTTTATTATACAGCTCCCAGCAGGACAATGAACGACCAACTGAGTAAATAGTGTAGATCTTAATTATACAGCTCCCAGCAGGTCAATGAACGACCAACTGAGCAAATAGTCTAGATCTTTATTATACAGCTCCCAGCAGGTCAATGACCAACCAGCTGAGCAAATAGTGTAGATCTTTATTATACAGCTCCCAGCAGGTCAATGAACGACCAACTGAGCAAATAGTCTAGATCTTTATTATACAGCTCCCAGCAGGTCAATGACCAACCAGCTGAGCAAATAGTGTAGATCTTAATTATACAGCTCCCAGCAGGTCAATGAACGACCAACTGAGCAAATAGTCTAGATCTTTATTATACATCTCCCAGCAGGACAACGGCTGACCAGCTGAGCAAATAGTCTAGATCTTTATTATACAGATCCCAGCAGGACAACCGCTGACCAGCTGAGCAAATAGTCTAGATCTTTATTATACAGCTCCCAGCAGGACAACAGCTGACCAGCTGAGCAAATAGTCTAGATCTTTATTATACAGATCCCAGCAGGACAACGGCTGACCAGCTGAGCAAATAGTCTAGATCTTTATTATACAGCTCCCAGCAGGACAACGGCTGACCAGCTGAGCAAATAGTGTAGATCTTTATTATACAGCTCCCAGCAGGTCAGTTAACGACCAACTGAGTAAATAGTGTAGATCTTTATTATACAGCTCCCAGCAGGACAATGGCTGACCAGGATTTACACTATTTGCTTTAGCCTTATAAGCATGCTCAGAGTAACAGAATTTTAAACAACATATTTCTTTTTGTTTTACATAAAATAACTTCTCAAAAAACTCATTTGAAAGATATGGCTATATAAAATTATAACCTTAAGAAGATCTTAAATGTGTCAGTACATATCAGACTTTCATGGAATTAATTGTAGTATATATCAATTATATATACCTTTCTATAAATCTGTTGTTTTTTTGTTGTTTTTTTGTTACATCGCACCGACACAGTTATGGTCATGTTGGCAACGTCCAGCTATTTCTTGGTGTAGAAAGACCCCAAGACTTATGTCTGGGTAGAACCACCAGTGCACTGCATTTTAATTGGAAAACATCCCCACATGAAAGTTCTGGCCCCCGACCGAGACCCAAACCCACGTGGTGAGGGGCTGAGGAGTTTAAAGTCAGGGACTCTAATTGCTCAGCACGGGCGCCCCTCACTGTGAATCTTATTGCTATATGGTAATATTTTCCTGAGGTCAGTTTTTTAATGTGTATTTGTAAGTTTGTCAGTAAAAATAACCAACAATGTCCAATATTAACCACAATGTCAATAAGAATGTTTAGCTTTTGACAAGTTAATTTTTAGCACTTAGAAACTCTTGTTTTTTAAATACCCTCTGTACTGGTATCTGTCTAAAGGCAGTGAAGCTGAGAGAAAAATGTTCAGTTAAATTGCTGTCAACCTTGACATAATTGAGACATTATTGCGGGACATAAAAACAACCGATGTAAAATATGGCCAGGTAAGACACTGGTAGCTCAGACTTTTTGTTGGTGAATGAATCTGATGAAACCATTTATCATCCTTCGAGTTTTACATCTGTTTGCTGTTTTTTATAGTGGAATGATAGTCCTTGGATTAATGACTATAAATGTATCCAATAAATCAGGTGCATCTATGGTGATATGATTTTTAATAGCATGATAGTTATCTTAATGTGAAATAAAATATTCATACACTGCTGTTTTCACTACTAAACTGTATCAGTTTATGGTCATTTACTATTAAATATTACTGTTAACTTTATGTCTTGCAAACTGTAACTTGTAAATTGTTCCAGAGGGAGTTGTATTGAATATATCTTTCCTAAAATGTTAAAACTTTTGAAAAAGGCAATATGCTGAAAATTTGAGTATAAGCGTTTTTAGAAAAGATGTAAGTGAATTGTTTATAGTTTGTCACTTCAGCACTATTCTCCACTACTTTCAAAAAGTTAATGTGAAATATGCATGTTGCTTATAACAAAAGCCTTTCTCTGCTATATGGATGACTTTTTAACAAAAATTGACATCCTATAGTATCAGCATATCTTGTCCTAACATCACACTTGGAACATTTAGCACTTAAGGATATTGTCCCAAAATTGGTTTATACAATTGTGGCTTAACTTGATCAAAGCTCAAAATGTATTACTCCAAAAACTGTTAGTATTTTTGTTATAAACATAATCAAGAAATGTCGTTGTAAACAGACATATGCCCCCAAAGTCATGTCCAAAAAAGCAAATTTTGTAATTGTCATTGAGATAATTGAGTTATTAAAAGACAATAGGATTACATTTATGTATATAACCATTATGACTTTTTTTACCTCCTGTAATTTGTTTTCAATAGGCAAAAAATACGTCAGATAAAAATAAAATTAAATAAAGGTTGTCTTGTAGGTGACACATTGTCTTCATGTGTTTGACATTTCTGCCAGGTTATTTCAAAATCCCTCAAGAAATGACAGTTAGTGAGCTGACACAACCACCAGTGCACTACCAGGGATTATGACTTTGACATGTAAGTATGACCTTGACATTCGAGTAACTAACCTGGGTCTTGGGCGCGACACATTGTCTTCATGTGTTTGACATTTCTGCCAGGTTATTTCAAAATCCCTCCAGAAATGACAGAGTTGCTGAGCTGACACAACCACCTGTGCACTTCTAGGGATTATGACTTCGACCTGTGTGACCTTGACCATCTAGTAACCGACCTGGGTCTTGTGCGCGACATGTCGTCTTCATGTGTTTGACATTTCTGCCAGGTTATTTCAAAATCCCTCAAGCAATAAAGAGGTACTGAGCCAACACGACCATCAGTACATGTCCAGGGTTTATGACTTTGACCTTTAAGTGTGACCTTGTCAACAACCTACTGAAGACCCAAAATTATTCCCATTTTAACACAACACCCAATTTATGTTCGCACTATTTACCCTGCATTTGTGAACAGTCTTTTTCACTAGATACACTGTACATATATGCTATTCCATCAATTACACCTAAAAAAAACATCTACCGGTACTTAAACCCATAGTGTATCATAAACCCATAGCGTATCATAAACCCATAGCGTATTATAAACCCATAGCATATCATATAATAACTACAGCTTTTAAAATACTTTTTGTTCTTACATTTTTTTAATACATGTTTCAAGTCATTTACAACAGCATTCTACATGCGTTTTTCTCAACCAAATATGTAAAACATAGAAACGTAACAAACACAACCCAAATGTTCCGTCACTTCTGGTCATTTGGCAAGCTGATGTAAACCTTTCAAAAGTAAGTTGTCATAATTTAGAAAATGAAGAGATCAACTGAGATTTGCCATTCAACAATGTACAAATGTTTTTACACCTCATTAACTTTATAACAAGTTTTTAAAAATTGTTTATATGAGGATATAAAAATGATTCCCAAAATTGATAGAATGGTTTGGAACTAATATTACAGACACTGATTTCACAAATTAGCAGGCAATACTTGTTCTGAAAAGTGACAAAATAGAAACATTTGTTCTGATATCTGGAATATAGGAAACACTTTCTCACCTTATATGTTGCAATGGAATTCAGCATGTAAATTGTCAAATCCAGCATTTACATCATATAGTGTTCATTCATAAAGAATGATTTATCAGTCAAGAACATAGATGCTCAAAAAAGAGAACAGTTAAGTATACGCCATTGTAATGTCATGCGTATAATCATAAACCACCTTTGTTTTTCTATTTTTCTCATATTGACAATGACTCATGTCAGAATAAAAAACAAGCCTAATACATATTAAAATTATGTATTTAACGGTTTAACTATTCTCTCACAAAAGCAAACTTTCAGAAATGATGAGGTAACCAAACGATAAAAAAACAGGAAAAACAATTTACCAGAGAATAAATTATGGTATAAAAAACATCTTAAGTGAGCCTTCAGAATTCATGAGCACATATTGTATGATATTTTAGGGAGTTGTTTGACCTAGGGTGTCAAGGCAGGTCAAGTCAGTGTGATAATTGGATGCATCAGCAGGTAATGTGTCCACTAATTCTCTAATTATGCCACACTTGGATGTGATTATGAATGAAATAAGGAAGGAAATACATGGCACAGGTGTGTCATAAAATACTTGTATATGTTCAACCAGTCATTCACTTTTTGTTCAGTAAAAAATGACATAAGATACAGACACTTGTTTCAGAATATAACTTCCAGAAAAAAATTCCCAGCATTGAAATAGCTTGCCGCACACATCAAAGTGAAGTTTCTAAACAGTTTGATTTTCGGATGTTAATAAAGTATAATAAACCTTTGAGATAACAGTTGAGAAGGATGAAGTTTAAGATTGAAAGTACTACTAAATTGAATCACAACAGTGTTACACCGAGAAACAAAAACAAAAAAACCCACAAACTTTCCTTTTTAATGTTCCAATCTAAACATTCAACAAATATTAATTTACGCCAAATGCTCATAAATTATGATGTCAGATAATAGTTTGATAAATGATAATGACAAGAAAGCCAACTGCCTCTGTTAAGAACATATCGTGAATCAGGCACAAGGAAGTACATATTTTTTAAGTAGTCATAGATTATACTGTTGTGAATGGTTTAGAGATAACTTATCATGTGACCTGCGATGTGGAGACTGGTACCCAGCCTGCACATGCAGAATGATTACCACCAACTATTTAACTTGCTAACCCTGGAAACCGATCCTCCGATCACAATATTTAAAAGTCCAGTTGCTATGGATCCACTAAGCTTAGTGAACTGACAGAACAGCTTATCAGTGCCATTAGAACATCCTCTAACAAGATACAGGTGTTACCGTGGAGACCTGACCTCTCATAGTTCGCTGCTGTATACTTGAGGCCAGAAATACTAGAACCAGTATCAAACTGACTGTGACCATCTTATGGAAGTTCTAAGAAAACACAAGATGTACAGGAACTTGTATGTCCCTATAGTAAAACGTGATATTCTGAGAACTACTTTCTTGGCCATGGTTGAGTTGATGTCAAAAATTATTTATAAATACATACTACTATGTTGTTCATGGTTGAAGGACTTTCAAAACACATGCTGCTCTTTGTTGTTTAAAAAGGGTTTCAGGAAACTTCTGTTAAAAAGTTATGGCTCAAATCATGTGTAATACTAATTAACAAATTAAAAAGCTCAACTTGTCCTGTTTTATGATTTTATTGTTGAAATAGTTTTGCAGGTGCAAACCTTACCGATCAAGAAAGTCTGTTAGGCTCTGGACTTTATGAATGAGTTTTTCTAAATATTTTTCATAGTTTTTGGTAATTTAGATATAAAATTCAGATTTAAACAAAAAATAATTACACAAAACAAAACAATTAAAATACACTGCATGTTAACATTAATTAAAATAAAACATGAGATAAAAGCAAGTTTTGTTCTTTTCTACGCTTGGTATTGATAGAGTATGATTGTCCTTGCACTGATGGATCAATGTCTTCACTCTGTATTGTTTTGTGTCAAATTATTTTGTAGCCATGTAGTCAACATTCCATCAAGTGGTTTTGTTCATGCAACAGTGCACCATTATGTTGTTGGACATGGACTGTCAAAACAAGACATGGAACCGTCATCCAGAAACATTCTCCAATCAACATCACTTAGTACATCAATTCTCTTACAGCACATGGTATAATCTTCTTTACTTTAAAATCCAATATAAAATGTAAAACATCCAAGATTTTTTGTCAACACAGTTTTGTTGTCTATGATTGTCAATCATCGCCTTGGTTGCTCAAAGTACAAGTTTGTTTTGTTTGGCAGAACATGCATGATGCAAAAAAGTTAAGCAGTCAAACAAACTGTTGCCTAAAAAACTTAATTATGAATTAAAACTTAGATATAACATTTGAAAATGGATTAAGATTGAGGTTTGATTCTAATTGATATTTCTTGTAACAAATTGTTTTCACCTCCTCTCCTCAAAACCTTTATGAAGGCATTGTTATATAAAACCTGTTACAAAATTATGTAACATAACAAAAACAAAACAATTTTGGCATTTCTCTGTGGATAGAGACAGTAAATACTGATGAATCAGAACAAGAAATGTTTACCTACAAATCCTATTGACATGGTGTTGCCTTCCTTACCAGGGTTCAAGTCCACACCCCAAGATGGACAGACGGACAGATGGATTGTCGATAGGGATGCCAAACTACAATATAAAAAAGAAAAGATGGTTGAGTATACATCCCTCACTGCCTGATCTCAACCACTGACTCAGGAAACAAAACAAAAATCCTGTTCAAGGTCACTGTGACCTTGGGCTCCTTATTGGTCAGAATTATCAATACAATATTTGTATCAATACAAAATGAGCGATATTAGATAATCATGATATATTAAAAATTGCATGTACATGCTTATTATTGTTTTTCCTTGTGTTTAGAAATTAATAAGCAATTTGCAAATACTTTAATATGGACAGTCCTTCTATTATAACATGGTGTTTAGTGTGGTATTGGTAAAGTTTATACCAAGGAGGCTGTTTTCTTTAACATTAAAAGAAAATCATGGTTTCTATGGTATATACAGTATATATATTATGTCAATACTTTTTTGTTGCCTGGTGTTAAAAGATGTGGGATAGGATGGGATTAGCCGGCATTTTTGCCGATACTGCGCAGCAACATTTCTATCATTATAGCACAGGGGCACTTATGAGGTGCCCAGGGACTGAACCCGGCTGGTCCATTTTACTGACACCGACGTGTCAGGCGTAATGCTGTCCCCTTAGCCCCGAGCGTAAGGAGGGAAGCCACTACTACCAACTTTAAAGTCTTTGGTTTGACCCGGCCAGGGTTCGAACCCAAGACCTCCCGATCCACAAGCCGATGCTCTACCACCTTGAGCTATTGCGGCCGGTGTTAAAAGATGTAAGGATGCCACTCAGAAGTAGCCAAAGCATTCAGATATTATTCTGCTTTCCTAAAAAAAAAAAGGCAATCTGTTCTGATGCCACATCACTATGATTTCACATTTCTCATGATATAATTTTCACCATCAGCAAGAAAATTTTCTGAAAAAGATGACCTTTGTCTTAATATTATATATACTTCAATAAATCTATCAAACCTAAAATACCGATATTTTTATCGCATACCGGTACAGACGTACCGTGTACTGTGGCCTTGACCTTTGCACCAATGACCCAAATGCCAATAGGGTTATCTACTCATCCTTACTCTCTATAAAGTATGAGGTTTAGAGACTCATGTATTTAAAAGAAATTGATTGAAAACACACACAAAAAATGTTCAATACATTGATATGACCTTCACCACTGACCCTAAAACAAAGATGCTCCTTTGCCTATATTATTTATTTCTGCAAAAAAATACAACTTGTGTCTTAAATCTGACAATCTAGAAAATACTTACAACCTATATATATGTGTATAAACATGCAGGCTGGCACCATCTATACACTTGTCCAATTAGCCCTAGTTTATAAAATATAACTATTACAACTTCTAAATGGTGTCAATAGAGTTTTAATATATTGGTGTAATTTTTTGGCTAGCTTCATCAGTTAACAAAACTGAGTGAATTTTAGTTTAGGTAAACTTCTAAAAGGAATTCAGAAAAAACCTTTACATGTGAGACAGAATAGCATTCTTTAATTGAATTTTACTGAAAGTAGTCCCATTCTTGAGGCTGACATTGGAATGGTATTTACCATTATTCTTTACACTAAATGCCCGTCCCTGGACTTCAGGATGACTGGTTGTAGTGACAATGTAATACAATCATTAGCCTAGCATTAGTGACTTGTGTCGCAGTCCATACAAAGGTCACCCGGTCCCTCATCTCGGGGTCATGTAGCCAACAAGAGGGATATTTGCAATTCTTACACCTGATTTTCCACTAGATTTATTCCCTCACTTAAGACAGGCCAATAAACCAGCAATTGAAAAGTCAGAAAACAAACCTTTTATTCAAATACCAGTCTCATTATCATGTTAAGGGTATCATGTCACTAGTGTCGATGTTGGGGATCTTTAATCATGTGGGTCGCCCCTTACATGGCATCCACCTGGTGATACAATGTGCCCTAATGTGCAGAAACGTCCCTCAGGCTAACTAGATACCAGCGCAGCGTCTCTAGAACAAAGACCAGGACAGCCTACAATCTCACCACCCCAGGTGACTTTTCATCCATTGATGATACTGATCATGAGAGTGAGTCTCACACCCCTTGATTATTGGGAAGGCAGTCAACACAATCATTGCTTAACTTTCATTCTGATAAAATAATACACTTATACAGCCTTAGTTCATTATTTCATCTTATTCCATTTAACACTTTTTATTGAAAAAGAGATTGTATTTTTTAAACATTTAACTGTGTAAATATTAAGAAGTATAATTATATTATCTTACTCCTACCACAATTTTTATCCTACAAAATAGATTTTCATTTTTACTTTTAAGTATTTGTTTTTACTGTGTAAATGTCAGAAAGTATCTTTTACTGTAAAAAAGCAGTCACCTAAATAAAAAAAATATAACCTTACATGTTCAATCAATTTAAATTAAGGCTAGGATTTCAAAGAACACCCCTATGATTTTCAAACAAAATAGTCAAATGTATTCAGAAGTGTTTTCATACCAAAATCACTTCAAAATATGGCAATATATTTAAAAATAGCATACATAAAAGCAAATCTTTTTATTCTTCAACACTATTTAAAATCTGTTCTGAATCTTCAGAAGGCCCTTTTCAAGGTTCCTGGCTCCATCCTGACCTCAAGTAAAATCTAGCGGCCATTACAAGGTGTGTTCTGTAAACAATGTAATTGGTTTCAAAATAAACCAGTGAAATGGCATAATTCTAGCCTAATCAAATAAATTCTAAATGGTTTCCATGGCAACTGGGACTGAATAAAGAGTATCAGATTCAGGGCCCCTGGTGAAACTGTGCCCTCTTCCAATTCTTTCTTGACAGACCAAGAGTAAAACTAAGCCACTAGCTGTTGATGGAAAAGGTTTCAATTTCTAGGTAATTGCACATAACTAGTCCTAAAACCACCCCATTTGTTGTTAAGTCCCAAACTAATAAATTGTTCCTACTTTTTTTCTAACAAGTGACCTTCTTGCAGGGACAGCTTTGTAACAACTTTGTAACATATTGCTGGAAACATGGCAGCAAACAGTAACGAGACTGATCCCTGGTTGACATTGGACAGTTTTCTGCTTGAGTCGGCAGATTTGAATCAACATCATCTGCACAGCTTTGGTCAATTCATGATGAGCAGGTAACATTTATTGACCAGTTTGACATCTTGAATTGTTGTTGTTTTACTGTGATTCTGTTCCCACTCTTTAAAAAGGTTATTATATCACCTGTTAAAATGTCAGACATTTAAGACTCACCCATGGGGAAATATTTGCCACAAGAGAGCAGGCAAAGGACACCCAGACCTCATCTGGCATTGACACCCACTCATTATCAGCACTGGCTGACAACTTCTCTTGAAGCCTTGCAGGTATGGAGTATCTGAAATATAATTAACTTCTTATGACTTTTTTTAAATCAGTTTGATACTTTAATGTGTTATATTTTTACTACATGTACAGCAATGTCAAGAAAGTGTTTATGCTATCAAGACGTTTTTATTTATATCGATATATTTTACTTTTAAATGCTTTCATATAGAATACATGTCAATTAATACATGGATAAGCATTGCATCTTGCATTCTAAGACACAAAATCAGACACCATGCAAAATAAAACAAAGATTGGCAACCAGTCTATGCGAAAGCCACAAAATATTATGAGGACAGGTAACATGTCAGATGTTACAAGGCGTCTGTTGTCAACAAACTGGGTTAAAATTTTGACGTTTTTCATTGGCGATGCTGAGATTTATCGCATAGATATCTGTTTTGTCCAAGGTCCAATGGACTTTCTAAACTTTTTTACAAAGAAAGTTTGATGCCCAGTGCATGAGAAACAGGCTTTCCTGTTATTACAAAAGTGATTGCTGAAGGAACTTTACAAAAATACTTGGAACAAATATTTTTGGCAAACTTTGCATTTATACTTAATAATAGTTAGCAAATCTTATTATTTTCTGTACATTCAATTGAAAAAGTACAATAAATTTAATTGAAAGATCCCCCTTTACTATTTAGATCTAACATTTTTGCCAAGCTTTATTTTGTGGGTCTAAATGATTGCTTTTATTAATCAAAGTACTTGTACATAAATATAAACATTAATTCTATAAATGTTGTTTATTTAAACAGTTATGCAAAGTATTACATCCACAGTATTAATTCCATTTCTGTTTTCACTGTATTAACCACCATGACATACAACAACTTGTAAATGGGCAATTTATTAATATTTCTGATCAAAAGTGCCTT